>OW203987.1:2527500-5027500 GCA_934047225.1 Ypsolopha sequella
TTCAGTATGGTCTGTAATACTGGTGCGGACTAACACTCGCTCGCGTAGTCTCTCGTACAAAGTGACGCGCGCTACTTCCATTCTATCTAGTGTGTCCAGGTGCTGCCAGATTGTCCGAAATCAGACGATATCAAATTTCAATCCTTTTTTATGCATTCGCCATGTTGATTTCTATTTCGACAAAAAATATTTTATGTGCTTAAGTAAATTACTATAAATGCAAAGTTTGCCATACCTACCCACAAAGATTTATCCTTATAGTCTTAATATGCACAGAGCTATTTACGTTATTTAGTATAATTCAAATTTGATGGCAATCATGTAATTCGTTTCTCGTCAGTTTTTTTTTTGGGATGCCATGATGTAGGTACGCACAGTATCGGATCATACGATTTTTCATGAATGCATGGTTTTTGTATTGATCTGCACTAACTTTATCTATCGCTCTTTTTTTCATGTGTGATGTGGTGTGGTGGTGAATAATGTATTGCATGTTTTGCTATGATAACAAAATTATCATGTATCTGAAGATAATGGAGAGGTTTTTGACTGCTAAAGCATTGACTTCTAAAGAAAAAAAAGACGATCGAGAAAATATCGATAGCTCATTAGATGAGGCACCCCCTGAAAAAAAGAAGAAGCAAGTTTATCATTTTAACGAAAAATGGCTAGTAGACATTGCATTTAAAAATTGGATCACAAAAAGAGAACAACAAAACGGCTCAATCACGGCCTTTTGTACAATTTGTAATTGCAATATACTCAACCATAAGCCTGCTCTTATAAAGCATAAAAATACAACAAAACATAAACAAAACGTTATCGCTATTAGTAAAACAACATCCATAGACGAAGCTTTTAAACCAAAAAAAGAAGAAGAACTAAAGAAAAGAGCTGAACTTAAATTATGTGCTTTTCTCGCCGAACATAATTTGCCACTGATGTTGTCAGACGATTTAATTCCTTTTTTGGCCAATACATTTCCTGATTCATCAATAATCAAATCTGTTAATTTAGGAAGAACAAAAGCAACTAATATCGTAAAATCTGTGCTTGGTCCAATACTGACAGAAGAACTTGTATCTAAACTTAAAAAAACTACATTTAGTGTTATCATGGATGAGACCACAGACATAAGCGTTAAAAAACAATGTGCAGTGGCAGTTATATTTTTTGACGAGGAAGAGTTCTTGGTTTGTACTCAATTCCTGGACATCTATGAAGTTACTTCTGGAAAAGCCAAAGACCTGACAGATGCATTATTGAATTGGCTTGAAAATAAACAGATCCCTATAAAAAACTTCATTGGATTTGCTTCTGACACCACGAACAGTATGGTTGGGCAACATAATTCCGTTTTCAGCCACTTAAAAGAAAAAATACCTCATATTGCATGTGTAAAGTGTAGTTGCCACATGATACATCTAGTGGCTTCTAAAGCTTGTCTCAAGCTTCCAAGATTTGTGGAAGATTTTTTAAGAAATGTTGGATCTCATTTTAGCCGTAGTTCACTTAGACAAGAAAAGCTAAGAGAATTACAAATATTTTTTAATGTTGATGTTCATAAAATTTTGAGTCCTTCAATTACAAGATGGTTATCCCTACAGGCTTGCGTCAACAGAGTATTAGAACAGTACGATGTACTCTCTGAGTACTTTAGACTCGAAGTTTTAGAAGATCCAAGTAAAATCACGGAGGATATAATAAGCGTACTTGATAACAAACTCACAAAAGTTTACCTAGAATTCATGTCTTACGTCCTAGATCTATTCAACGATTTCAACCGCATGTTCCAGTCTGAAAAACCATTACTCCACCAATTAAAACCAGAAATCCAAAAATTCATAAAAACAATAGGCAGCAACTACTTGCATTTCAATTACTGTAAAACTACCGATGCCTACCGAATAGAATACGCAAATCCAAGATATTTTTTGCCCCTTGAGAAAATATATTTAGGGGTAGCTGCACAAACATCAATTGAAGAATTATCAAAAGAAATTCCTGAACCGAGAACCGTAATCACTGACTTCAAAAGAATCTGTTTAATGTTTTACATCAATAAATCAATAATCAATAAAACAAATAACACAACGCTACGATTTTTCTGACCCACTGTACGGCATTTTAGAAGTCATTGAGCCAAGCATAGCTCAAAAATATGAAATAAAAGATTTATCTAGCGTGCTGATCCGATTCCCAAACATAAGGGATGATGTTGATGATGTGGAGCTACAAAAGGAATGGAAAAAGCATGCTTTCCTTGACCATAATGAATTAGATTTGCCTGAAAATATTGAAGAATATTGGAGAAAACTTTTAAAATTGAAGGATTTGACTGGTACTCCAATGTTTCCAAATTTAAAAAAGGTTATCGGGCTTTTACTAGTGTTGCCTTTTTCGAATGCATGCGTCGAACGAATTTTTAGTCAACTGAAATTGATCAAGTGTGAAAACAGGAACCGGCTAAACACTGAGACCATTTCTACTTTGATGGCTACTAAAGCGAATATTAAAAGCGCCACAAAATTTGAGCCGTCCAAAGCAATGTTGCATGCAAAAATAAAATATAGCAATAGTGGTGAAGGTACTAATTGCACTATATTCTTTAAGTCTCACAAAGTTTTAGGTAACTATATTTTATGACTATGATGCTAATATTAACGCTTTTTTCCAGGTTCCAGTTCAAGTTAGCTACTCTGCCTATCTGAATAATACGTTATGATGGAGTATTTTTTATTTAAATTGATTAATAACAAAGTAAGTCGTAGCTATTGAAAACATTACTAATTGGTTGGTATATTACTGACACATTATTAATTGTAGATTTTTCTTTTTCAGATTCGATCAACAATTATTACGATTCTTTCGATGCGTAACTAATGGGACAGATAACTTTTTCAGTTTTTATTTAATAAAGTGCGATAATAAAGTATTAGTATCGTTTTCCACATAAAATCAAATAATGTTACTCGTCTCGTGAAAATGTTACATTTTGAGCTGTCTCTTGTTACATTTGGCTATCTGCCACTGGCAACACTGGATTTTGAGGAACTGACTCATGCTAACTTTACATAAGTTTACCCTTAGATTTCTTAAGGTTATTTCTATTATCTAAAAAAGTTTAATTACCTAAATAATAATAATGCCAAATATATGCCTGTTATTGCCTTCTTTATCTGAGTCTGCTCCCTGATCATTTATTTGAGTACCAAATTAATAGGCAGTAAGTGACGTTATACTGCTTTTAATGCTGTCTTTATCTGAGTCTGCTCCCTGATCATTTATTTGAGTACCAAATTAATAGGCAGTAAGTGACGTTATACTGCTTTTAATGCTGTTATTATTAAGTTTTTATTATAATCAATGAAGAAAAAAAACAGTATCAAATTATTTATTATCAAAATATCAAGTTATTTATTAAAATGTGAAAGAATTAACATATCCACCTTAAACTATTGTTTATTGCAACATTTAATTCAGTCTTACAGTTTGTTTACAGTCTTACAATCCTCTTTGAGTTTAGCCTTATCCTATAGAAAATGTATTCTATATATCTTAACAAATTTCTCACATATAATTAATCAGTTTGTATAAATAGTAAACAATTTCATGGTTTTTCTGGCAAACTTTCCCAAAATAATCTGCGGTTTTCAGGCATCAGAGGACATATTTTTGTCAAAATATTGTGTTTTTCGTCCTTGCTAATGCCATTGCATAACTCAAATGCTTTTTGAGAGCCTTTTTTAACAATGGAGACTTTTAAATATTTGTGCAAAAGTTGGTGATCAGGGCTGTCGAATGAGGTTTTATATTTTATATTCGTTGTGCCCCTGTTAGCTTCCAGCTGTACAATATTGGCCAGATATATTTTTTCTGAATTATTTGTCGGCGTACTTCTAGTTTTGACAGACGAATGGTCGGTAAAGTTATAAAAATCTTTTATATCCATTACTTTTGCCGTCACTGCTTTTTTTCGTGCCACTTGTACACATGAGACAAAGTCATTTAGATCATAAATTTTGCCTTTTTTCTTCATTAGGAGTTCAATCTGATGATGGAAAGAATCCGCTGACATATAAGTATGCCCAGGCTCAAAGTAATTAATCTCGATGATTTTAGCAGCTATCAACGGTAAATTAACAATTATGCTAAATATGATAAAAATGCCCAGTTTTTATTTTGAGAGCTGCAATAATAAACAACCTACCATAACTTCACTTTTGTGGTCATTTAATAAGAAAAAACGCAAATATTACAGTTTTAAAATAATTCTCAACGAATATGGCCACAAACGTCACTACGTCAGGGTCAGAATCATTGTCTTTGTCTACACGCAACCCGTGGATAAAAAACATAACATGTGACTTTATTCGGCGGAGCCACCAAATTTATTTAACTCATCTATTCTAAAAGCAAATTTTTCACAAACACGTAACTCAAACTACATACATAGCTATTTTTTGCCAAAAGTTTTACTTTTTATCTTAAACTATTGAGAAAGGGACTAAAAACAATACTAAAATGAATCGACCTACATGCAAAGACAATAAATACAAGCTACATGGTCACATAAACCTTTATTCTTTATTCTACACACACGGAAAATTTATTAACAAGAAACTTAAATAACATGAAAAATACTAAGTTATAAATAATACTTAAAATATACACTAACTACAAAGCTTAAAATAAACCTACTATAAAAACAAAATTAACTTACAAATAAAACCCTAACTATGAAAAAGACCGCCCCTCATCGTACCCGGCACAAAGGTTCCCATTACGCTCGCTGCGTTCCCGCGTTGGATTGCAATGGAAATCCTTTGCGCCAAGTACGACATTGAGCGGTGGTCTTGCCATCTGTCTTTTATTTTTCTTCCGAGTGCCCTCAGAAATGTCTTGGCCTCAGAGCCCCATACGCCGGTCGTTTCAAATGCGGCGGCAATAAAAATGTAATTTTGTTTCAGATCTTTATATCTGGTATGTTTTTGTCTAGCGGCGCTCTCAGCCGCAGATCCGGCGGTTTTGACTGTGGAGGTTAAATGGCAACTAGCATAAGTGCTGACGCAGGTTGCATCCCATAGC
This sequence comes from Ypsolopha sequella, assembly GCA_934047225.1. NCBI lineage: Eukaryota > Metazoa > Arthropoda > Insecta > Lepidoptera > Ypsolophidae > Ypsolopha > Ypsolopha sequella. The sequence continues at coordinate 2,532,589 of OW203987.1, forward strand.
AAGCATCTACCTCTCTCCCAGGGAACGAGGGTGAGACCGTCTGGGCGCTTACCGTCTGTCCGGCTAAGGCCAGGGGGTTCCAGGGTGCAAGGGATGTTGGCTGAGACGAGTGCTAGGCGGATGATTTCATTTAAGGCATGGTGCCGTGGAAATCTACCTGCACATCTTATGCAGCTCAAGCCGTGGTGACCTTTTGTGTCCACCGTAGAGTTGCAGATGCAAGTATGTTCCTCGCAAACATGGCAACCAAGCCTCAGGGCCACAGCGATACGAAGGGAGTCGTTATCAAGTAAAGTGCCAAGTTGTGGAGATGGAAGGGCGTGAAGCCAGGCACCAGACTCAGATTTAGATACGGCTTTTAGTCTTGCTAATTCTGCCCCTGAATTCTTTTGTTTGAGCTCTTCTAGTATGAAATTGGCTCGGACATCGTCCCAGCCTCTTAGTACCTCCGGATTGTCTGGTTGAACTTGTCCAGGGCAAACAGTAGACCATTCCTTCAAAGCCTCGTCTACAAATGGTAGCCGTGAACTGTTACCATTGTTACTAAGTATGTGAGTAACAAGCTCCACGACCCCATGTGCAGAGGCTAAGAAGGCTACTAGTCCAGTGTCCTCTACGCGACGAATACCAAGACCACCGTGCCGGATCGGCAGGGCTGCCTGGCGCCACTGATCTTCGTCAAGACTAACATTTAAAATTTCCTCTAGAATATTTTTAATTGTGTTGTCCAATAGGTGAACTTCATTCGGGTAGCGCCAAACAGGACATGTCCTTAAGGTGTATGTTAATTTTGGCATAGACAAGCAGCTACGAAAAAGGGTTAAGGCTACATGTGCTTGAAGGTTTTTCAGGCTATTTTGTATATTTTGTAGAGATTGATTTTTCTTTTCAATAATGTCCGGGATTGCATCTGGGAAAATAGGTCCACCTAGCAGAGTAAAATTTGTTTTATCTAAAGATGTTAAACCTGGAATAAGTGTTTGGAAACGAAATTTTGCCATTTTTTCGCTATGTTTCTATGCAACAATGAGGGGTTTTCAAAGTCAAATTAAAAAAGAAAAAGTAGTACCGAACGACTCAATAGATGGCGCAGCCTGTACTAAAAGTGTCAAAAAATGGCTTTCTGGCAACACTGGATTCTTATGATTTTGACACTTCTTCTTTGCTTCTTTGTTTTTTATGGTCAATCCATGCCTCAAATGTATTATTGCTAAGATTGTTCTTTCCGTAATTAGTTAAACTGAGTGTTCCTATATTTTTACAATTAGCTACACTACAACGCATGGGCTGACCATGTTGAAAGTTGAATGTAATACCAAGTTATTAACGTAAGTAATACAGATAGAAAACAACACAATATAAACACAGCAAAATAGGAATGTCTTTGTGAAGGATGTTGTTGGATTTAACAATTGAATTGACGATTTTTATCTTGCTGCCCACAGATTAAAAAATAATCTTTGCTTTTTGACACTTGAAAGCAGGGTAACGCCATCTGTGTTTACCTCTGAAAGCTTGATCAAGGTCAGTCTGGAAAACCGCTCATTATAAATTAAACCGTGACCACAGATTATATAGTAGTTGTAGTATGCCAAAATGATCCAATCCACAATTCTGCCCAATTTAAGTTTGGTACACTAATGTGCCTCCAAGGAACGAAATTCTGATATAGCAAAAATGTACCAACCTATCTGTTAAATCCACCGAAATACAGCCCATATGTACCAACCCACACATATGAAAAAGTTGTAAACATATTTAACTCGAATGATCCAATTTACTTGGTCGTCGGTAAATTTTAAATTTTCGACAAAATATTTTGTCTTAGTGAACCAAGCAACTTGGATCATTTCTGCAAAATTATTTAAGATACATTTCATGTTTATTTTATTGCCAAAATGATCCAAGAAGTCTGGATCAAAACTTGGATCATTTCTGCAAAATTATTTAAGATACATTTCATGTCTATTTTATTGCCAAAATGATTCAAGAAGTCTGGATCAAAATGACAATATCATTTTTACGTTAGCATTAAATTTAAAAAGGTTTCAATATACCATGGTACATTTTAATAGTTTCAACATTATGTATCAAGTAGTGAACCACAATGTTTCGAAATTATTTTAAAATTTTACATTTGTATGCAAATACAGAACGCACCATATTGAATAGTGCAAACAAACTGCAAAAACAGAACGCAACAGAGGGACGGACGTTTTCAGGTTTAAACACGTTCGACAATGGTATCGATTCGAATGTGCACAAATACGACTTAACTTAACTAAAATTAAGTTAAGATGTGTCAAATTACTTTTGCTATTCGGTAAAACACAACTTAACCTATTTTGACAGGAGCAAACTAATTTTAGTTAGTTTGAATTAAATTAAGACCAAAACACAATTTTGCAATTCGAAGTGACCATCTAACTGTCAAATTTTAGAAATGTCAAACTAAAAATGGACAAATTTTAGTTGAGACATATTTCGTGACGATTAAATTTTAACAAGTTCATTCAGAATGTTTTCTGATCGTTTTTGAGGTAAGAATGGAGGAAAATGTCGTGTTGGCCTTAGCAGATGCAGAAAAAAGGTAAATGGTACTGTTAAAACTAGCATTTTCCGCCCAGAGTTTACTAAAGGCGGCACTAAAAATTATATGTCTTGTCTTGTTTTTTTCAAGTGGCTTTGTACTGTTTGTACACCCCAATCTATTTTTCCTAAATAAATCAAGATACTTATTCTGATTAAATTGCTTCCTATAAGTAGGTAGGTATATGTTTGTGGTGTTTGCAAACTTATTTTCAAAATACTTATTCCAGGAGACAAGCCGTACCTGCTGCTACCACCCCTTATGAAACAAAAACCCGAAGCAGAGTAGAACTACAATTCAAGTCATGCTTTTGCATGTAACATAGCGAAGATGACTTTCAGATGTTTTGAAATAAATGGTGACGCCTACATAAACACCGGATACTGCACTATGAACAAGACAAAGCTGGGCTGTTTTTGAGTGCTTCTCCTGATGGCCTGCTGGTCAACCGAGAAGTTACTGAAGTGAAATGTCCACATGTTGCAAAAAAGGTCTGAAATTACCCCTGTAATGGTACCATACCCTAAAAAAGTGAATGTTGAAAAGGAATCATAGTCATTAATTACTACCAAATGACCGCCTGTGGTCTAATGTGGTTTGAGCACTCGGTCGTGTCTGCACATTAAGGTGTGGGTCCATTTGGTGCCTGAAGTACAGCAATAGAGCCCACCAATCATCACGCTGGGACATACTAATCATTGGTAAAACATGGGTGTACGAGTGTGGACTATGACTTGCATTTCACAGTTTATACTCGAAAACACATATGACACCCTCTGGGGGATTCATATCGTTTTACTGCTAAATACAGAGCCAGTAGTCCTGTACATCTGGAAAAGTAGAAAGTACTGTAATTTAATTATTTAGAACTTATCAGAATAGGGGTGATATGATGTATATAGACAAATATTAATTATTGCAAATATTGTTTCAAAATTTGATGTTTTTTATTCTTCTCATTTAGAAAAAGATGTAAAAAGTTTATGGCAAATTAAAACAATAAGTATGTATTACAAATGTTATTTTATTTTTACATTATGTTCTCCTAAAAATAGCAACATATACAATAAACAAAAAATATTTTAGACAGCTAATAAAATATGGAGTAAGTAAGTACTTAATATAATAATAGCCAAAAACATGTGTTCTAAATGAACTCTCTTACTAGCTAGCTTATGGTCTAACCTTGCACCACAGGGAATTAGAGATTTTAGAAATGTAGACTGTTATATCTAATATGCGTTGCGTTTCTAAACATCCGGGTAAATGTAAAAATTAACTGTCAAAGAGAATTTTACATTTCTGACAAGGTTTATTGAACAACTTCGTGCTTTTCGTTTTCACTCACTTCGTGGTTGTGGAACGGGTGACAGTTCATTTTTACCTTTACCCCGGTATTTAGGAACGCTACCTTAATGTAGATACTTAAAATATAATGTAAATAAATCTAAAATGTTGAATCCCTGATCTGCCCATATACTACCAGGTTAAACGTTGACAGGAACCCTAAACGCTTCTGAAAAATAGGACACCAAACCCTTATGAGTAGTAAGTAATCATTAGAGCTATAACGAAAATTTTCTAAGTCTTTTTTCCCATAGTGCCCCCTTTTCTACACCCCAACCCTATAACGTGAGGAAAATTAACAATGCCCTCACTCAATTGTGCTCACTTCATTTCATTATATACACTGTCAACATGACTTTGAACTGCTTGGCGTTTCAATGGATGATTAGTTTTCTTTGACTACTGTTCTCGAAGCGAGCTTGTTGTTCCTTAGCCAATGGTAACTCTTCAAAAATATAGGTACTTGGATACGTGTAAAAAACTTGGCAAGAGGTTTATTTTCTGAAACAAGAAAAAGGTGTATAAATACTTTGTTGTAATATTTTAGTACTTGAAACAAATATTTAGGTTCATTCAAGACATCATAGTGGATAAGAAACTAACCTGTAAGCCTGTAAGCACTTTTTTCATCTGATTTGATCAGAACATAACCTCGACAATTTTTTCTTTTATGCGACTTCTGCAACAATTTTATCCGCATTTATTAGCTCTCCTCCCACTCCATGGCTATAATTAGTTATTTCTTTGATTGCTTTCCTATTTATTCTGAGCTTGGTTGCTTTTTCGTTCGATTGCAAAGTTGTTGTCTTTTCGACTCACAACACAATCACAAAATTCTAGGTTATAAAGGGCTGCGTTCAGTTTGATCGTCAAACGACGCTACGTCTGACGGACTACATGCTATCTCTTTTGCACGCGTTGTAATTGAACATGCTAACCTGCTGTCAGTGTTAGGTGGGCTTCGCCCGACGTTCAAACTAAACGCAGCAATTATTACGTTATAACATTTTGTGGTCTGTGGACCGCTTTAAAAACCAATAACGTTCGTTATTTTTAGTAATCTGTGTATTCAATTTAATCCTCGCAAAATCAAATAAACGGGCACCCAAATTTAGTTCGTTGACAAAACCGAATTGAACACAAAAAAAACTTAACTAATTTTAATCGCTTTTTGGTTAGGTTATGTTTTAGTGCGGTGTTTAACCGAATTGAGTCCAATATTTGCTAGAAAAGAAATTAAACAAGTAAAATAAAAATGAGGCGTCTTGATAGAATAAACAGAATTATCCGCAAATTTACGCAATGCACGCAAATGTGACAGTGAGGAATCAAACAGTGAGCAGCCTCAAAGTAAGTACTTACTTTTTATAACCTCTCTATGAAACTCCCTTTAATTATTATCTGCATAATAATATTATAACTTTTGGTTCGACTGTAATGTCAGATAGGTACTTTATTTCTTTATTATTTTAGGGCCAACACAGTGCGATGAAGGTATTCAAGTTACATGTACAGGTACGTCAAAATTGAAGCAAAATGTAGAACCTTCCAGAACTGAAAATGATGTGCAAGGTATCTTTATGATGTTGGATTTACATCAGATGTTGTAACCTAACTAGGTACAATGTATATTTTAGTACCTTACCGACATTTTGTCTTCAGGACAAGCAGAAAGTAGCGTTCAATCAGCTTTTTCAGTGCTAAATGGGATAGACCTCAGAACTGAGTATGGTGAACCAAGTAAGTATGTGACTATAATTCCAAAAGTGATTTAATCATATTTTGTATGTGCTCAAGTCATATTATTGTGTTTGTATGATAAAAGGCGATATCAGCAGCTGGAACAGGGGCCCATAAGCTGTCCCAGATCTACGTCCATGTAAATTCAATCCGCTGATATGCTACAAAGAATAAGTACAAAATTTCCTACCAGAAAATGGTACTTGAATGACGTCCTCAGCCCGTCCTCGCACGAATTCCTTCCGTACGTGGATTCCAAGGTGTGCCGGTGTTGTGACACGTTGTTCACCTCCACGGAGAATCTAAACATAACCCACCTACACCTGGATGCATCCAAACCCAGAAGATATGGTAACCTGACAAAGTTCCCACTTGTTGGAAACCGCATGTATGCAGGTTATGTCACACACACAGGAATTAAACTAACAATGGCCTTCACGCCAAAATATTGTCAGACCCTGACTCACTAATGTTTTTTATGATATCCACATCAATTTTCTACGTATTAAACCATTAATATATTAAATATTGTGATCGACCGCGATCCTTTCCAAAAGTCGGCCTTTCCGAGGTTTTTTGACAGCTCCAAGTGTCCATAGACAAAAATACCATAGACCACTATCGGATACGTTCAAAAACATACATTTTATTCATAACAGTGTTCCAAAAAATTATTTGTGATAGCTAGAGTTGAAATAGGCTGTCTTATTTTTGTTAAAATAATTACTGAACTTTAATTAATTTTCTGCATGCTATGTAGAAAAACAAATATAGAAACGTTTAAAATGGTTTTGTCCATAGAACAAGCGGAGGGCAGTATTTCAGCTTCAGAGTATTCTCCTTTGATTCCTCTTCAGAAAACATGGATAAATTCGATTGAAGGTAATACAAGTGTCAAGTCTAAGTTAAAAAACTATGATAGAAATTAATTTCTATATTAGAACACTTGGAGATTTATCCATTAAAAAAAAGGCTAAGTAATATTTTTGTTCAAATACAATAATAAATTTTCTCTATGCTTTGTAGAAATACATTTAATATTGAAATGTTTGAAATGGTTTTGTCCATAGAACAAGCGGAAGGCAGTATTTCAGCCCCAGAATATTCTCCTTTGACGCCTCTTCAGAAAACATGGATAAATTCGATTGAAGGTAGTACGAGTGTTGAGAATACTTATAAGCATGTATGGTTAAGGAAGTTTATTCACGGTGGGTCACAATATGATGTTTTTATGTAAGTAACTGACTTGCTAACATTTTACCTTTAGGAGCAGCAGAAGCCATGGTTTCAACAGCACCACATTACCTTGTTTCTTCAGCTTCTTCAATGCTGAACAATCATGGAATGGATATCGGAACTAAATATGATGAACCAAGTATGTGACTATATTTCCATTAGTAAACTAATAATATGTACTTCAGCAATTATATCAATACATTAGCAAGGGTAACTTGGAATGGCTTGGCTAGCAAGGGAGAATTTAGGAATAATTTTAAAATTTCATTGCGTATTTGTATGAATTTTACTGCATTACATTACTATCATGTAACACTTATTTTTGACCATAATTGTTTTAGCGGTTACCTTACCTACTGTCATTTTTCCATTAGGGTTAGCAGAAGGCAGCGCCATATTCTCCTGAAAATGGATACTCTCCTTGTCAACTTACACCCGAGACAAATGAGACAGTAGCATTTTTGGAAGACTCTTTAAATAACAACGGCTTTGATTCTGACAAAGATCCTGAATATGTAGCTGACTCTTATGAAAGTGATTCAGATGACAGCTCAGATAAAAAAACATATCTAATTCAATTCTATCAGACCATAACCGTAAAAAATCCAAGACCAAGTTACGAAAAAAATCAAAGTCAAATCGAGTTGTTGAAAATTCAGATTCCAGCTCTGAGACGGCCAATTGCATCATAACGACTCAGGCTGATATCCATTTCAAAGCACAAGTCACTAAGAAACAAGGAAATGATAAAGAAAATGAAGCAAACTCAGCTATAGCTACAACATCTGACGACAAAGGCAAAGAATGCAATCAAGATGACGAAATTAATGTTTTAAAAACGAATGAAGATAGAATAGAAAGAGCTGATGAAGAGAGTAGAATCACAAATCATATTCCATTATTTGAGAAAGATGAAGGTGAAGGAAGGCCTAAGAGAGGCCGAAAGCGTAAAGGACCATATTCTCGTGCTGAAACAAAAATTAGAAAGTATAATAATCTAGAATATGAAAATAGAAAGCATAATGTAATTAAACCAAAAAAATTTAAAGAATACAATTGCCATTGTACAAAAAAATGTTATGACGCAATTACAATGGACCAAATGCGACAAGAGTTCTATAAATATGTTCAATTGGGCTCTTATGCAGCACAAGTTATGTATATAGGAGCTTGTGTCAAAGAATATGAAAAGAGACGCGCTTATGTATTAAAAAATAAAGAAAACAAAAAGAACAAAAACAGACAATTCAGTCGGGATTACTTTTTGTCCGGAATAAAAGTTAGCCGTGAAATGTTCACAAATGTGTTACAAATTACACCCCAAAAAATCAACGTCAGTTTGAAGAAAATTCGATGTGGAGATGTAATAAAAGATAAAAGAGGAAATTTACAAGGTGGATGGAATAAGGTACCTGATGAAGACATTGAATTTATTAGGAGTATTATCAACAAATTACCCAGGTATGAGTCACACTACAGACGAGAAGAGACCGAGGCAAAGTATTTAGAGCCTGGAATGACAGTTCAAAAATATACGACCAAAAAAAAAAAAAAAAAAAAAAATTAAATAAAATAAAAACTTATTTACGTGACAAAAAGACAACAAAAAAAAAACACACTTATCTTAATGTTTACACTGTTGATTGTTGGCACTTGGTGGAACTTGGAATACATAATGAACAGAAAATCACTTGTACTATCCCACTATTTGTGGGATAGTACAAGTGATTTTCTGTTCATTATACACTTATCTTATTTAACTTAAAAATATAATTTCTTACTATTAAGTAACATTGGAGACCAATGTAGGCGAAAACCTGAGTTATGGCCTCCAGCGCCTTCTCACTGGCCAGGTTAACATTGAGATACAGCAATATATAGGCACTTTACTAAACTTTATTTGGTAGATGTAGATAAGGTAATGATTTTATATTGTATTTGACATGAGTGTGAGAGTGTGGATGTTGAAATATCAGTGTGGATAATATTAATATATATATATATATATATTATTATTTAAATATCTCATAAGATGGACACAGAAAATCGTGTAAAGTAATTTACGGAGAGAAAAAAAAAAAAAAAAAAATAAATAAAAATATTTAAGATTTTATTGAACTGTCACAATAAGAGACTCTATATTGTAGTAATTCTGGGTAAGGAGCCAATCTTTTGTTGTTGTCTTACAAGCGTGACGTGTCATTGGATATATCTCTAGTATATTATTTAACTTATTGTAGACAAATGGTCCTAGAAATGAAAAGAAACGTTGGGCAAAGGAAGTTTTACACCATTCTGCTTTAAAAACCAAGTCATTTCTTCTTTTATTTATATGCAAATTTAAGTCGAACGAGGATTTTGAATGTTGTTTAAATATTAATTGCTGAATATATAGTTGACGAATAGTAAGAAATTTACATTCGCTATACAATAGCTCGGTGGGGTATCTAAAAGGCTTAAATGACATCACTTTTAGTATCGATCTTTGGGCTCTCTCGAGTTTGAGTAATTTTGTCTTGCAGGCACCACCCCATGCAAGAATACAGTAGTTAAGGATTGACTGACCAAGTGAAAGGTATACTGTTTTTAAAAGATCATGAGAGGCTATGTGACGCAAAGTCTTAAAAAGAAATATGAGTTTTCGTGCTCTGACGGTTAGAGCATCAATATGCGGTGCCCAGGTAAGTTTGTCGTCTAAAAGTACTCCAAGGTATTTAATAGTCGATACCCTCGTGAGATCTATGCAAGAGCAGAATTGAGAGTGGTCCAAACTGCAAGTGTGAGCCCGAAGTGTTATATTTCTGCCTTTGTTGTTTCTGATTGAGAAAGACAAAAACCTACTTTTATCTAAGTTCAGGGAAAGTAAATTTTCTTGTAACCAGCACATAACTTTATGGAGCCCGTTTTCTGCATTTATGCGGGCCTCATCCCAAGTCCTTCCCTGATAAACAACAGCGGTGTCATCTGCGTAGCAGAATATTTTTCCTTCGCGTGGAGTGTGGAGGCAAAGCTCATTTATGTATATCAGGAAAAGACTCGGGCCAAGGATGCTACCTTGAGGGACTCCTGTAGTTACCGTTAAGTCAGTACTCAGATCTAAGCCTATTTTTACTCTCTGTGTACGATGAGATAGATAATCAGAGAAAAGTTTCAGAGCTGTGTCACGAATGCCAATGTTTTGTATTTTACGAATCAGGAGTGGGATTGACACAGTGTCAAAAGCCTTAGACAGATCCAAGAAAACACCTACACATTTCATACGTTGGTCCAAGTTTTTGACAATGTAATCAGTAATAGATGATACGGCATCCTCTGTGGATCTGCCAGGCCGAAAACCGTATTGAGAGTCGGCTAGAAGATTGTTATTTTCCATATAATTAACTAATCTATTATTCATTAATCGCTCTAGAATCTTAGATAGAGAAGGCAAAACAGAGATCGGCCTATAATTGTTGACACTGTGTCTCTCCCCCGATTTGTGGATAGGATGGATTATTGCTTTTTTGAAGATGAGAGGAAATACTCCTAGTTCGAAACATAGATTAAATATATGGGTGAGAGGTTTGACTATTACGTGTTTTGTCATTTTCAGTAAGGTAGAGGGTATGTCATCCCACCCTTTAGCACAGTCATTCTTTAAATGATCTATTAATGAAATAATTTCCCTTTCGTCTGTTTGCAGTAAGACGAATGAATTTGAATATTTTTGTATAGGTATATCAGAATTACACAATTGATTCGTCCTAACAGGGATTTTGGAGGCTAGATCTTTACCCACACCAGTAAAGAAAGAATTAACTTCATTAATTGACTCCTGTGTGCCTTTCTGGTTCATTTTGAGCAGCTCAATGGAGATATTTTTCTTTTGTGTCGTACTTGTCATATTGTTAATTATCTTCCATGTTTGCTTTGGGTTCGTGGATGCTTTTTCTAGTTCCAGCTTTTTATATGCTAGTTTGATTTTTTTAAGTAAGGCGTTACAGTAGTTTCTATATCTACGATAGGTTGTTGCGAGTATTAAATTGTCAGGGTCTTTAGTGGTTTTTTTGTGTAGCTTATCTCGATGCCGGATACACCTAAGAAGACCTGGAGTTATCCAGAGTTTTTTAATACGAGCTTTGCTAGGAATAACGATAATAGAAGAACCTGAGTCAAGTGCTTCAGTAATTTTTGCAACCTTCAGCGGTTTCAGCAAATTCAGCGGCAGCATTTGGGTCAGAAAGTGACATAATATAATTTAGGTTAAAGTGTTCTAAAAGCTTTACAGTCTTTTCATAGTCGATTTTTTTAATTCTAGACTCTGGTTTTCAAATTCAAGTTCAATTTCAATTTCAAATTGGTGTTTAAGGGCAAGGTTAATTAAAACTGAATTGTGGTCTGTGATTAGTGAATCTAAAACAAATGTCCTAGTGTCATAGGATGCTCTTATCATAGCATGATCAAGACAATTTTTCTTCCTAGTTGAAAAAGTGTGTCCAGGCATAAGGCCATGTTCTGCCATAATATTGAGATATTGGTCACACGATTTGTCAGCATTATTATTTGGTTTGATATCAATGTTCATGTCGCCAATACAAATTACATTTTTAAATGTGTTAAGACTTGGAAGGATATTTTCAATGGAGGTTATAAAGCTTTTTGTACTTTTAAATTCAGGGGATCGATAAATGGCCAGAATCACTAAATCAGTGCCAATCTTTATTGTCAGACAGTTACCGCCTTCAAAAGATGGTTCCTCAACAATGCAATCAATATTGCTTTTAACATAAACAATTACGCCATCATTTTGATTTCTTAAGATTGTTGACATGTGTATGTTGTGATTATTTAACAGAGGTGGAGGTTTATGATGTTCTAACCAACATTCTGTGAGTACCAGAATATCACATTCTAAATTTAATCCATTTAAAAGCACTTCTAGTGAAGCAAAATTATGAGAGTAGACACTATGAATATTTTGTGTCAGAATATTTATTGATTTAGGTGACCTATCTAGATAAGCTGAGCATTCTTCCGGTTCCAGTATTGCACAATATGATGAGATCACTTGATCTAAGTCTTCTTGTATAGTTTGTATATTATTCATTATCATAAAATATCATGAAATGTATTTTGTGGCATTTAAGATTGCTTGTTACGAAGCAAAGGGTTGTGTCATAAATTCTACAAAAAACTGAATCTGTTGAAAGATATGATATATTAAGTGAAGTGTGATATATATTAAGTGTCATAATATAATAATATAATATGTGGTGTGAGACTATTAATCCGAATATAATGAAAAACTCAGAAGGAAATGGGATGAAATCAAAACCTGGATGAATTCTTGATGTGTTTATTCTGTTCACAACCTCACAGCAGCTAACCACAAAAATCAATGCCCGACATCCAAGTGGCGCGCGAATGTACCGTCACAGATTAGAAGGTGTGGTTTTTATAAAAGATAACCAACTGCACTTCACAGATAACCATTTACTACTCGAATCGAATAGTATGATCGAGAAGTCAATTACTAAACACTGAACGTATACAGACTATTACCGACACACGCAAATGTTTGTTACAGTCGGCCATCCTTCACAAAACGAGTCCCTTCGTTTTATCTCAAATTAGAAGATTACATAATTAGTTTACTTAATTTAGGGAAGCTAATAATAACAAAATATAATAATTTACGGCTACCTAATTACCAGCACTTAAGTTGTTCAAACACAATTATAATAAAGGAACTCACAATTTTGATCACTCATTTAGATTTAACTCTCATTTGGGCGGCAAAATCATGTCACTCATGCCCAACACGCCATTTTGACTAACATTTTCGTTAAATTTCACTATTTTTATTAACAAACACAACATGCGGCAATTTCAGATGCCTTACTTTCTCACTAATCTGACAAGTTCATATACCTCACTTACTCACTAATCTGGCAAATTCATATGCCTCACTTACTCACTAATCTGGCAAGTTCATATGCCTCACTTACTCACTAATCTGGCAAGTTCATATGCCTCACTTACTCACTAATCTGGCAAGTTCATATGCCTCACTTACTCACTAATACGGCAAGTTCATATGCCTCGCTTACTCACTGATGCGGCAAGATCATATGCCTCACTTACTCACTAATCTGGCAAGTTCATATGCCTCACTTACTCACTAATACGGCAAGTTCATATGCCTCGCTTACTCACTAATGCGGCAAGATCATATGCCTCACTTACTCACTAATCTGGCAAGTTCATATGCCTCACTTACTCACTAATACGGCAAGTTCATATGCCTTGCTTACTCACTAATGCGGCAAGATCATATGCCTTACTTACTCACTAATGTGGCAAGTTCATATGCCTCACTGATTCACTAATGCGGCAAGTCCATAATCATTTTGTCTTTTAATTCTTCTTCATCATATTTACAATTTCAAATTATCATTATCACTAAATTTTAATTATTCACATCAGTATAAAGGTTTTTTCACGTTACTTTATTTATTAATCACTTTCATCGTTACTGTCACTTTCGTCGTTCGAAGAGCAAGCAGGATCATTAAAGCTTAACCATGGATATATTTTATCAATAGCTACAACGCTTTCGTATTTTTGTCCCTTCCTTGTCAAAGGGGTATCCTCAACAAGAAAACGATCGTTTTGTAATAACTTCTTAATCCTATACGGCCCCTGGCACTTGGATTCTAGTTTCTTGGACTGACCAGGACCCGTAACTATTGCTCTTGCTATACGCACAAGATCACCCTCCTTATACTTTGTGACTTTCTTCCTACGACTATCGTATCTTCTTTTGTTCGCTTCCTGATTCTTTCTTATGAGTTCACCTGCTTCCGACCTTATCTCATCAATATTTTTATTTATTGTCCCTTCATCTACATCATCAACTAAGTCATTCAGTACACCTTGAGCTGGGTTACTTATTTTCCTACCAAACAGTAATTCGGTAGGCGTTTTCTTGGTGACATCGTGAACAGTAGAGTTTATGCCCAACTGTACGTCTGGCAACTGTTCGTCCCATGTGTTGTTACTTTTACCATGAGTCATGGAGCCAAGAGATGCCAAGATCGTGCGGTTATACCGCTCGACCTGGCCATTGGCTCGTGGGGTGGCTACAGAGTTTAATATGTGCTTCATACCAACTGAACTAGTGAAAGACTTGAATTTCTTGCTCGTGAAGCTGGTTCCCCTATCAGTTATTAGACGAACTGGGCTACCAAAATAACTAAAAAGATTTCTAAATGCCTTAATGCTCTCTTTCGTTTTGGTACTACGCACAGGCGTTAAGCTTACGTATTTAGTGAAGGAGTCGACTATCACCAGAATATACGTGTTACCACGCTTACTCCGCGGAAATGGGCCCAAGTGATCTGCGTGCAGGGTGTGGAAGGGAATTTCCACCTTTGGGATTGAGTGTAGCAACCCTTCTTTGGCTCCTGATGGTAGTTTATGGTGGCCACATTCAAGACATGCACCCACATATTTCTTAATGAACTTGCGCATCTTTGGAAACCAGAAAAGGGATCGCACTCGCTGTAGGGTCTTTTCGAAGCCGAAATGACCGACATCATCATGGTTTGACCTTAACACCTGCCAGCGCACTCCACGTGGAACTAACCACCGTAGTGTGCCATCTCCGAGAACACGGAAAACACGACCATTTTTAAGTTTGTACTCTTTATGTACTTCCGCTATTTTTGGGGTATCTGGGTCCTCCAAGATGTCCCTAATGCGCTTTACTTCCTCATCGGATGATTGTACTGTTGAAATCCAATCCTCTGCATTTACTGTCAAAATGTCTAAAGTGTGAACATCTTCTGGGCCTGATGTGATAGGTCCTCTACTAAGGGCGTCCACATGGGCCATTTTGTTGCCAGGGCGATATTCAATGTCATAATCGAATTCTAAGAATTGGATCCACCACCGTGATATTCGCGATATGAGGTCCCTTTTTGTAAACGTGGAGCGCAACGCGTTGCAGTCAGTGACGATGGTGAATTTCACTCCTATGAGGTAGGTCCGGAATTTGTTCAAGGCGCTAATAACGGCCAGCGTTTCCAGCTCAAAAGAGTGAAGTTTCATCTCATCGACCGTTGTTTGACGGCTAAAATATGCCACGGGATGCCACGGGTCACCGTCTTTCCTTTGCATCAGTATGCCTGCAACACCAAATTTACTGGCATCTGTATGTAACTGCGTTTCTGCACAATGATCATACAGAGCTAAGACTGGTCTACTAATAAGCTGGCCCTTGATGCGTTCAAAAGCATTTGCTTCCGTTTCTCCCCAATGCCAAGGAACTTCCTTTTTCAAGAGATTCGTCAATGGTCTTGCGATCATCGCAAATCCTTTGACAAATCTTCTAAAGAAACCCGCCAATCCGAGAAACCTCCTAACCTCATGCTGGTTGCGGGGCGCTGGAAATCTGGACACTGCTTCTACTTTCTGAACCCCAGGTCTAATGCCATCTTTATCTATTTGGAACCCGAGAAAGTCAATTTGTTCTTGGAAAAAGTTGCATTTGTCCATTTTCAAGGTTAAACCTGCATCACGCAAAAGGACCAAGACTTCCTCTAAACGCTGCAGACCTTCCTCAAATGTCTTGGAAGGAATCAAAATGTCATCCATATAAATAATGACATAACCTGCTTTAGGTTTATGGAGGACTTTATGGATCGCTCTCTGAAATACAGCTGGAGAGTTGGCCAAGCCGAAGGGCATGCGATTATATTCGTATTGTCCATCGGGTGTGACAAACGCAGTTTTTTCGCGGGATTCTTCAGCTATAGGGATCTGGTGGTACCCAGACGCCAAATCTAAGGATGTGAATAATGAATGACCTGATAGCTGATCTAATAAGTCCTCTATTATGGGCAAAGGGTAATGATCCCTTTTAGTGCGAGTATTTAAGGCACGATAGTCTACGCATAGTCTCTTTTCTCCAGTTTTCTTTTGAACCAGCACAATAGGACTGGCATAAGGGGAATTAGACTCGCGGACTATACCATGTTCGACCATTTCATGAACCATGGATTGGACTAGATTTCTCTCTGAATGGGCCAATCGGTAGGGTCTGTACACTACTGGAGAGGAGTCTTTAAGATGAATTTCCATCTCTGTGACGGTTGTAAAACCCAAGTCATGCATGCCACTAGAGAAACAGTCTTTATATTTCTCTAACAGTTCATGACACTGCTGTTTCTCAAGGTCATTTAATTGTTCACCGCATTTTATATTTTCATGTTCATCACACGTATCAACATGTTTAGAAATTCTATTGACTGATTTACTAGCTCCCAAGTAGTGCGCCCGCGTCACAAGGAAATCCTTTTCAATAGTTATCGGTTTCGTACCAACGTTCTGTACCAATAATGAACACTCACCATTTGTCATTTGGTACTCCCCCGGTAACAGATAGTATTCATGACCATGACTGCCACGCACTGACCCACCAACGTAAATGCTTCCACTGAGCTCGGAATCGGATCGTACAAAAACTGACTTCATTTCGCTCATCTCCACAACAGTCGTTTGTGCCGAAATGAAGGCTAGTTTTATGTTTTCAGTGGAATCAAACCGCTCAAATTTCAAGTCCAATGCAGTTTTAATAATTCGTACATTGGGTCTTTCCGTAAAACTGTGCCCGAGCAATAAACTATGACCAATTAGAGGGTCGGATACCACAAATACCTCGACGTTCTTCTCCAAAATACCCTGCACATCAATATCAACGTAAACTCGACCTAGAGGTAAGTATGGAACGTTACCAAGCCCTCTCAAAAACGGTCCTTCAACGCTTTGCCAAGTCAAACCCAATTTAATGGCATCACTTTCACGTATTACGGTCGCTTCACTTCCCAGATCTACTAAACACGGTGTCATGGTGTTATTTACTTTTATGGCTATTTTATATTTGTCAATGGGATCGTCACCAACTGGGATTTTAAGGAAATCCTTGCCTATTGTAGTGATGTCATTTTCAGCTACCGAAACTTTAAGTATACTTTTATCTTTATTCTGATTATTTGGCTCTTTGACCTTGGGACAATTTGAAGAAGCGTGCCCCATGAGATAGCAATTGTTACACTTTATGAGTGGCTTAGGGCATTTGAAACTCGGGTGTCCAACCTCCTTACAGTTAAAACAAGTTATTGGGCCTGGTCTAAATCGTGATCTATTTGTATTCGAGTCATTGTTTTTGCCTACAACGTGAGGTGCCGGTGCAAAACGTCTGTCGCGGACATTGTCTTTCCTATGGTCAGAAAAATCGCGGCTATGGTTTTTAAGTGTTTTGAAGAATTCTAGTACATCTTCAGACTTTACAAATTTCGCCGCTTGGGCACCTACTCTTATCCCTCTATCGTCAACCCCATGAACCAGGCAATCCACTGCTTGCTTTCCGAAGATCTTACAACGGTTCAGCAGATTTATTTTTGAGAAATAGTAAAGTTCTAGTGATTCTCCAGGGCGTGCCCGCCTATTAAGCATCTCTGTAAGAAGTTCAGCGTAATTTTCCGTAGCTGGAAAGGATTCTCTGAGCATTATCTTCCATTCACTCCAAGTGTGCTTAATAGAGGGTAACCCCTGGTACCAAGTTCTAGCATGCCCGGTCAGCTTAGGCAGGGCATAGTGTATTGTTTGCTTTTCACTCCAGTTATATATTTCGGAGCATTCGTCCACTTTGTCGAGCCATAAATTTATCGTTTGTTCTTTCGATAGTGGGTCGAATTCAGGAACTACGTTATTCAGTGCGGCAAACGATTCACGATCCCCTGACCTATTTTTCAACACGTTTAAGAACTCCTCAAGAAATTTGGAATCACCTAATGTTGAATTTTTGATATTGGAATGGATTTCGTCTTGTTTGGTACCCGAAGGATTGGGAATGGAGTCGCCAGAATCCGAATCTTGTACAAAAGGTTGTGGATATGGCTTTTTGATCTTTTCCGTTCCCAATCTTTCGCTTTCATTCCGTACCTCATTTTCCAAAGTAACTAGACGCTCTCTCGTTCTTGAAAGTTCCCGAAGCATGAGATCCCTGCTGCTGGTTTGGTTGGTGCTATAGTTGCGCTTGTGGTCGCGCGGCGTGCTGCGACTACGGCTGCGCACCCCTCGATGACGCACCTGTCGTCGATCATCGCTGCGGCTGCGGCTGTACGTAACTCGACGGTGAGAACAGTATCGTCTACTGCGGCTGCGGTTTCGCGTAGCTCGACGATGATGACTGTACCGTCGACTGTGGCTGCGGCTGCTGCACGTAGCTCTTTGGCGACCACTGCGCCGTGGACTGCGGCTCCGACTGCGCGTAGCTCGACGACGAGGAGCGTTCCGTCGACTGCGGCTTCGACTTCGAGAGACCCCTTCATGTTGCTGTCCCGTTCCCGCATCTCGAGGTGGAGTCGTCAGTTGCCTCGAGTGCGTCTTTTCGTTCTTGTCACTCATTTTCTGAAACTTGGAAAAGTTTTTGTTTATTGTATTTGAATCACTAAGTTAGAGTTACTTTTACTGTTTTTTTTAACTTAAATTATCCATTAAAGCATATCTATGTCTACATTTATTATATCGCAAATTGTTTTAGTTACGAAATGACTAACTCAAACTTTGCCTCATCGAAAATAAACGATAAAACGATAAAACGATACTTCAATCCGTTTGAATCCAGCGAGTGGAAAACTAAAATATAACAGTTTTTCGCAAAATAGCTTGATTTGTAGTAAATCTATTCAAAGAAACTTATATTTTAGAAAAAGATACAAAAATTGTGACCCACAGAAAAAAAATCTTAAACCAACATGAACTTTAATCCGTTTGCATCGTGCAAATTATCTAACAAAATTAAAAAATTGTAGTAATTCCGTAAATATTTCGTAATAAGTTACTGTTTGAAACCAATATTTCAATCACAAGCGTTTGTTTGCAAATATAAAAAATATCGAACAAAAAAATATCGAAACATTACCTTGATTTGTTTGGTTTTGGGCGTTTAGTTTAACGCAAAATCGTTTGTTTTCGCGCCAATCCCACTTCTGAGCTGAAAAACTCAGAAGGAAATGGGATGAAATCAAAACCTGGATGAATTCTTGATGTGTTTATTCTGTTCACAACCTCACAGCAGCTAACCACAAAAATCAATGCCCGACATCCAAGTGGCGCGCGAATGTACCGTCACAGATTAGAAGGTGTGGTTTTTATAAAAGATAACCAACTGCACTTCACAGATAACCATTTACTACTCGAATCGAATAGTATGATCGAGAAGTCAATTACTAAACACTGAACGTATACAGACTATTACCGACACACGCAAATGTTTGTTACAATAACTTTATAAGTAATAGTTATTACATACTTGATGAACGTGGTTGAGTACTTTATTTTAAGTATAAGTGTGTTCAGTTGATTAGGAGATAACTTAAATTTAAAACATAAGCTAACATGCAAAATATAAAAACAAATGATATTATGAACTAAAACTAGTCATTCACTCTTTTTGAAAGATTGAATTTGTTGTTCGCTTTTGATGAGAATAGCTGGTGCGCCTTCTTCCTTCCTCACAAAAACGCGGCCATTTGATGTCCAGCAGAACTTGAACATGTTTGTTTTAGTAAGATCTCTTGCAAGGAAATAGAGTCTATTAGCCTTTGGGGTTAAGTGTTGGGCCGTGAACACTGGTATGGTACTGTTTTTCAGACCCAGGTGAGAAGCATTCAGTTTGTTTGTTTTGTTTCTATTGTTGTAGGACTTAACACCGCTTAAAAGACTTTTCTTCAAGATTACCGATGACAATTCAACTATTATCGGTTTGTTATTTTCTCGCTTGCCGTGTACTCTGTATATATTACGCATATTGGCGGGGTTCATACCAACATTGACGTGCTTAGCCAAACTCAAAACAAGTTCAGAGAGATCCTGGTTTGTCTCGTTTTGTTTTAAGGGAAAATTTTTCAATTCAATGCAAGCATTTCGCGTGTCCCTCTGTAGATCCTCTATTTTATCTTCTAAAATTAGAATGTACGCACGGTTGTCTTTACACTCGTGCTCAACATTATCCAATTTCAATTTTATTTCCTCATGTTCAACAGTTAGTGTAGTAAGAGACTTTTCGATTTCCATGGTTGTTGTTTGAATAGATGAGAGTGTTGTCCCGAATTTTTTAAATACAGCTTTTTGGTCATGCGCTAGAGTCTCTCGTATTTCTGTCGATATTTGTAGTAGCATTTCTTTAATTTCATCCTTAAAGGCACAGAACTCGTTTCGTAACGTTTCGTCATGATTGTATTTACGTTTTCTGTGCATTGCGAAATTTGGTGTCGTTCCAATATCGACTACTGCAGTTGATGTGGCGGTGGGTATATCGGAGTCCGAGAGGGACTCTTGTTGGGTGTTGGAACGTTCGGGCACGTTTCCGAGCGGTGATCTATTTAGACCCATCGTTTTTAGTTCAAGACTAAACACAAAAAGCAAATATATTTCTCAGGTGGAGTGGGGGCTCGAACTTGGGTCTTAGGATTGAGAGTCAGACTTCCGCAACTCTGTACCAATGATGTTATATCTGCAACTGCAAATATTAGCGTCAGTATTTTGGTGAGTAGTGTATGTGACGTCAGAGGTTTGCAACCGGTTAGTCGGTAGCCGTTAATTAGTCACAAGTCCAATCACAAGTCACTCACTCACTCGAGAATTTTATTTCTTTAATATTGACTGGGAATTTAGGTAATTAATCACTTGTTTTCTTTGGAAATATGTAACAAAATGGTCAATATACACTACGCAACTTGTTATATTGCACTCACTGTGTTATTTATAATAGTTTAGATTTATTATCACGGAGCGGTACAAAAACACGTCCGATGTGTAACTTGGCCGGCGGGGAAGTATGTATGTGAATTTAAAAAAATATATGGGGCAGGTCGTAATCCATTGTCGTTGGCCACAGTTAAAAAAGTGTTCTATAGTAAATTTGATTTAAAATGTAAATCATTGAAAAAAGATACGTGCAATAAGTGCGATGAACTCAAAGCAAAAGAAAAATCTGCTGATAACATTGCAGAAAAAATAAAATCAAGCAAGATCACGACAATCATTTAAAAGTAGCAGAAGACCTGCAAACAAAAATGGAAGAAGATTTTAAAAAAGCGGTTTCCTCTGTTAAATTGGAATGCCTCTCTTATGACCTTAAAAAGTAACACATAAAACACATAATAACACATAAAAAGTTACCTGAACGAAGAAGTAGAAGAGCTCATTTTATGGAGTGGCTGTGGAGGACAAAACCGCAACATAAAATTGATCTTGATGTTGAAGGTAGTCCTAAACGAACACCCTAGCTTAAAAACAATTTCATTGAGATACCTGCAGCCTGGACATTCCTTTTTACCTAATGATACTGACTTCGCAAAAATAGAAATAGCACTTAAACACATTCAGAGATTGTACACAGCCGAAGATTATATTAATGTTATGAAAAATTGCAGAAGAAAAATCCATTCATAGTGACCAAATGTCTTGTAATCGCTAGTTATATGAATGCAGAGCAGATGGGATTTGAGGATGTGAGCAGACAGGAAAAGATTGTGAGAGAAACGTGAGTGAACTAACCTTTGTTCTGGATGGTTTCTTTGAGCCGGCGAATGCGCCGCGTCGCGTCCCTTCTTGTTGGGCTGATGAAGATTGAGCTGGTCTTGGGCAGGATTTATTGGTTGGTGGAGTAATGAGAACACGACACTGGTATGAGCGCTAGGTAAGCGAGATTTATCGGCGTGTCGCGGCGCGAACAATGTGCACACGTGCGTTTCGATAGACGTCTGGCGCGGAAGAGCAAGCAAGCGCCGGCGCGCGAGTCCTTTGGCGCCAGGCGCTGTGGTGCGAGATTACCCATGCGCATGCGTCACGCTTGTGGCGTGAACATCCTGGGGGGGCCGGGGCTGCGACTCCTCTTGAGCTGAATCCAACGGTTGCCTGGCTAGCTTGAACACAGGTCGTCGCAGATTTCCATTGGCTGTGTCCAGATCCACAACTCGGATCACTCCATCCTTGCCAGGTATCGTGCGGAGAATTCTCCCCAACTTCCATTGGAGCGGAGGCAGGTCATCCTCTTTGATGAGGACCAGTTCACCCACTTGAGGATGGGAAGAAGGGGAGAGCCATTTGGAGCGGGTTTGTAGGGTATGGAGGTAGGTTTGGACCAGAGAGTCCAAAAGCGCTGAGAGAGCGCTTGAATGAGTTGAAAGCGTCTAAGAGCAGATATGGGCCTGTCGTCAAAAGATTGCTCAGGAAGAGCGGTGAGCGGACGACCAATAATGAAATGTCCGGCCGTGAGAGGCTCAAAGTCCGTAGGGTCGGATGAAATTGGGCAGAGGGGTCTTGAGTTGAGTACAGCCTCAATTCGAGCCAAAAGGGTAGAGAATTCCTCAAAAGTGAGGTGCTGTTCACCTATCACGCGATAAAGTAGTTGCTTGGGGGATTTTACGTTTATTTCGTGCAGAGCGCCGAACCAAGGCCCTTTAGGCGGGTTCAGTAACCAAGTTATGTGCTGATTCGAGAGCTTGTGAGTGATTGCATCATTGTTTGACCTGAGGAAGTTCTGAACTTCAATGAGCTGATTCCTAGCACCTACATAGTTTGTGCCGCAGTCTGAGCGAATGAGAACTGGAGTACCGCGACGTGAGATAAAACGTTGCAATGCCGCAAAGAACGCTTCTGTTGTGAGTGCAGAGACCGGTTCCAAATGAACCGCCTTTGTTGCAAGGCAAACGAAAATACAAAAGTACGCCTTTAGGAGGCTGAGGAGTAACTCTGTCTACTGGGAGATCAGCCATGAGCGGAGCCTTAGGCTGAGCGCGGCACCGGAAACATCTAATACATTTAAACACGCGGTGTCTAATAATACGACGAGCGGACAGAATCCAGTACTGCTGGCGTAATATGGCGTGTAATGTGTCAGCTCCAGGATGGCAGTGTATTTTGTGATAATGGTCTATGATGAGATCTACGAGCGGACTTGAGCTGGGTAGAATGAGTGGGTGTTGAGCGTCATACCTAATTGACGCGTGAGAGAGACGACCACCGACTCTCAAGAGGCCGTCCTTTATGAAGGGCGAGAGGCGCTGGAGCCGAACGGGACAAACTTTATCAGTCTGGATACGATTAATGTCTTCAGCAAACTCATTGTGCTGAACAGAGCGGACCCAGTGCAACAGAGCGTCCCTGCGTTCATTAGCTGTCAACGGACCAGAGCGCCGTGCATCTGGGCTGTGCCGACAATTGAATATGAACCTTTGAATACAAGCCGTCACTCCGACGAGCTTGTCGAGTGAGCTGTAGCGAGTGAGCAAGTCCAGATCGATATCTGGGACTGCTATATGGAGTAATTACATTGTTTTTAGGCGCCACACAAATAGTGCAGACTGTAACCTAAATCTACCAATTCAAAAATCTAAATGTATACGCTTCCTTAGTGTTGAATTAGACGAACAGTTAAATTGGCACAATCAAGTTGAAAGGAGACGGTCAGTTCCCCATAAGCAAAATGCCTTAAGAGTGTACATAAAGATATTGTGGCCTATATTAAAGACCACATTCAAAATAACACGGTTTGACTATCCATTTAAAACGGACACATTTTAATTACTTTTTCTGATAAGTATCGTTTTTATTTTGAGGTTATTTTCGTATGTCATTGCGAAAATAAACATAAGCGCGTTTGGAACGTTTATAGTTGTAACAATACATTTCATGATGATTCTAATCTATTAAAAAGGGCCATGCTCGAAACATCTGCGTTTTACAGTCCATTAAACTCAAGACTTAATCAGTTGCAGTAAAATGACATTACGAAAAATGGATGCGCTGTACAAGTAAGCGAGAAAAACTATTTTCGTCACTTTTCCGCACTGTCATTTTACTGTAAAAGTCGGAGTTTAGATAAACTTATTACTCTTGTGTGGATTAGTGAGCGTGAAGGGTAAATCGTTACCTATAATGAAAAAAAAAAACGGTATTTTTCCACAATTATTTATTTTTAGTCATCCTCTAAAACAATGAGATAATCGTCCAGGAATTGTGCAGGTGGTGCGATATGACCCTGATGCCTTGCCCAACTTAAGAACCATATTATGGTCATTACGTGGGCACAACAGCCCACGGTTCTGCGGCCGTCGATGCAAGTACAATAATATTGCGCGATAGCATCTCGCCCCTGTCTCTCTCGATCGACCAAAATGTACACGAAATATGTTCTACCCCTAACATGTCTGCTTTGGATTCGCCCACGTAACAACCATGTTGTGTCAGGCAAGACCATGTCAATTAATAATTGTCTGTCAACCTCTCTGCACACTTCCACAGTATATACACCGTTTCGCCTTGTATGTTCACCATAGTAAGAGCGGGCTTGTTTAATTTGATAAGTCCCAAGTGCTATTAAAATCAATTCGCTGTAAGCCATTACAGGAAACACAATATTATTATTAGCTACATTGATGCTCACAAATTGAGCCCGTCTTCTATTTAAATCGTTATCTAAAACAAAATGACCAAGGGTATTATCCATGTTCATTTTCTCCTCAATGATGGCAATAATTTGTTGAGCATCATCACGGTCCCTGATAACTGGATGAAAGCTGTTTGTTAAAGCTGCAGCTACTCTAAAATCTTCCATTAAATGTCTGGAGGCTTGGTTAAAAAACCTATGGCGGAATATTTTAAAATCTCTTTTTATTCTGCCGTTTACCACCTCCACTACCCATCTGCAGATGGTCACTTTACGCGATTCATTGGCGGCGGAGGTGGATAGCTGTCTTTCACCCCGTCGCAAGGACCGTGGAAAGTGGACGTCGTAATTGCATGCTTGCAACAGCGGTATAGCGTCCCTGAAGCCCCTATCCAGAATAAGGATATCTCCTGCCTGAAAATACTGCCGTAATGGTTTCGCAGGGTCCCGTAACTCGTAATTTAAAATGTCGGCATCGGATGTCGTTGCTGAATAGGGGCCCAGCACATCAATAATATAGCCATCGCTCGAAACTATCATGAACGGTTTAACAAGGTTCATATACTTATGTAAGGAGTATGTGTCTTTTTGGTACAAGTAGTTACTACTTTTCTGGACAAATATATATGTGCCATCCATTATTACAACCGCTTTTCTGTCCTCTAAAGGGCTATCTGGATTACCAAACAAGGCATTTGGTATTAAAAGGTTCCTCTCTGCAACATGTTGCCTTGTTACAAGGTTTAAACCCAAATGTAAGGGTACAAAATACTCGGTCATCAATTCTCTGGCTTTGGTGATCATAGCATTAAAAGATGACTTCGGGATATTTAGTAACGTGGCAAGTCTCTCATCTGAATCCCCTGTTCTTAATTTTACTAAATAAATTCAATTCAAATTCAAAAAATTCAAAATTCAAAAAGTTTATTTTGCAAAGTAGGTATATATAATACACGTTTCACAAGTCAATTTTTAATCTTATAAAAATATATGTAATAAAATAATAAATGTACATGAACTACTTAGATTAAATGTTTATTTAATTTATGTAGCAATATATATACAATTAAAATTATAGGTAAAATATTATTATACAAGGTGAAATCCAATCAACCGCCCGAACCCATACCGGAGACCCAGCCAGGGACCAGGAACAAGGTTCAATGATCACCAACCGAGCCCCCAGCACGAATCCAGGCGGCCGACCAAATCCCATCCTATATACTACATAGTAATAGGTTACGTATATAAATACATGCCTACCTCCGCCCATTCGATTAGTCTTGCTAAGAAGAACGGGCAAGAAACTTGGCAAGATCATGTCTTTTTTTTAACATAAACTTAAACTATACATTGAATTACTTATATCTACTTTAACCAAGGGATAAGAAAATACAAGACAGCAGGAATTCAGGTTAATGAAAAAAGAAAAACATATATATCTTTGCCTACCTGTCTCATACAGTCTATTTCCTTTTACAGTCTGTAATTAATTAATGTTAACTCTTAAGAGGAATCAAAAGTTAGGAAATTATATTAATTAATTAAATTATTACCTACTATCATCAAAATCAGTATCACTATAACACCATGCTTCACCATCATCCAAATATTCATTTATTTTATAATATGCCTTTTTCAGTAGGCCCTGCTTAATATACTGTTTAAACTTATTCTCTGACAAAGTAAGGACCTCTTTTGGAAGTTTATTGTAAAATCTTATACCATGTCCTACGAAAGAGGTACTCACTTTGGCGAGTCTGATTTTTGGAAAAGCCAGTTTATACTTGTTTCTGGTTTCCTTACAATGTTGCTCACCAAGCCTCGGGAGAGACGCAACATTTTTTCTAACATATCTAAGGACCTGGTAAATATATTCACAAGGAACAGTTAGTATATTGATTTCTTTGAACTTTTCTCTTAATGAATCCCGGTGCTTCATATTATAAATAGCCCGAATTGCTCTCTTCTGCAAAACAAAGACTGCGTCTGTATCCGCGGCTCTACCCCATAACAGCATGCCGTATGACATAATGCTGTGAAAGTAACTAAAATAGACTAGTCTAGCAGTATCTACATCCGTAATTTGCCTTATGCGTCTAACAGCGTATGCGGCCGAACTAAGTCTACCACATAGGTTTTCTATGTGGGGACCCCACTGAAGACGAGAGTCTACCGTAATGCCCAAAAACTTAGTTTCGTTAACTAACTCCAGCTTGGACCCCTGCAAAAGCAAATTACAATCCACTTGAATAACATTTGGTAACGTGAATTTTATACATTTTGTCTTTTTTGCGTTTAAAACTAAATTATTTACAGTAAACCAATCAAGCACCAGCGATAAAGTTGTATTCGCGTCGTCAAGGATATCTTTACGTCTATTAACTTTAAAAATAAGTGACGTGTCGTCTGCGAATAGTACTATCTTAGTTAAGTCTTTAATTAAATAAGGAAGGTCATTTATGTAAATTAAAAACAGCAAGGGCCCCAATATGGAACCCTGCGGGACACCCATTTTAACTAATGCTCCACATGATTTTACCCCATTAATGTCTACCTTTTGAATACGATCACTAAGATACGACTTCATTAACGCCAAAGATTTGCCCCTCACTCCGTAGTGATCTAATTTACATAAGAGTGTTTCATGATTAACGCAGTCGACGGCTTTCGAGAGGTCACAAAATACACCAAATGCATCCTGCTTTTCTTCCCAAGCATCAAAAATGTGCTTAACTAAAGCAACTCCTGCATCTGTGGTTGACCTCCCTCTAGTGAATCCGTATTGTTCACAGTGAAGCAACTTATTTAAATTAAAATGAAATAACAATTGATTAAAAACTATTTTTTCAAAAACCTTACTCAAAACCGGTAAAACTGACACAGGTCTATAGTTTGATGGGTCACCGTTGTCGCCTGATTTAAAAAGGGGGATCAATTTACTAAACTTCATTAAGTCAGGAAAGATACCATCATCTACACATTTATTAAAAATTAATGCCAAATAAGGAGCTATTAAATCAATAACAGAACTTATAACTTTCACAGATAGGCCCCATAAGTCCTCGGTTTTTTTCAAGTTAAGCGATTTAAATGCTTTAATTACAGTTAATGAATTAATATGTTTAAAAGCAAATACAGAAAGACACTGCGGTACGTTATCTATTAAAAGATCCTGCGCAAGCCCAGGGCTTGAATTTAAATCTTTAGTTGTTAAGGACGGAATTTCAGTAAAGAATTGTTCAAAGGCATTCGCAACCTCTTTATCTCCCGTAACGACTTCATTGTTAATACTTAACTTAAGCTCGTTATCACGTTTCTTACTTTTGCCAGTTTCAGTATTTATGATGTTCCATACTGTTTTTACTTTGTTATCGGACCTTTTAATTTTTTTATTTAAGTAGATACTTTTTGCTTTTAAACACACCAATTTAAAGATGCGTGAGTAATTTTTCATGAATTCAGTAAATTTAACATTATTATTGTAGGACTTTATGTCGTATAATTCGTATAAATGATTTCTGCTTTTGTAAATACCTGGAGTCGCCCAGTCACTGAAGGTGATTTTACTTTTGTTAGAAAGTTTTTGCATCTTAAACGTATTTTCGAACTCTTTGGAGACTATGTTGAAAAGGTCTGTAAAGAGAGCGTTTGGATCGTCTTGGAGAAGATTAAAATGTGCTAATTTAACTTCTAGGCTTGCTTTGAAGCAATCTACTTTGTGAGTTGTAATAGGCCTGCAAAAAGCTTTTTTGGGCAATTGATTTACGCTTTGTTTAATGGTTATAGTTTGGCCACTGTGATCGGACTGCAAGCGGTTGATTACTTTATTGTCTGAATATTCGCAATCACAGAATATATTGTCGAGGCATGACGCAGTATCCCGAGTAATTCGAGTAGGTTCTAAGAACACATTAGACAAATTAAATGATTTGAATAAATGTATTAATTTTGAGCGCATAATCGATTTTTCTAGTAAATCTACGTTAAAATCTCCACATATAATAACTTTTTTCTTGGCATCAAATAATAATTTTAAAACCTCTTCCATTGCTTTTTCAAAAATGCTGTAATCTTGTCCCGAGGGTCGGTAAACACAGAGGATAATATATGTACTCATTTCTATGCAAGCTAATTCAATTTGATGTTCTACAGAAAGTTTTACAATGTCTTTTCTTTCCTTTGCTTTTATATTATTTTTTACAAGAATCATGGATCCTCCTTTTTGTATTTTTAATCTATTGTAGCAGCTAAGAACACTAAAATTATTCACATTAAACTGCATATTATGTTCATGTAGATGGTGTTCGGTTACACACAAAATATCTGTTTTTGATTCCTCTAAGAACAACTCGATTGAAAGTATTTTGCCGAGAAAGCCGCCTTGTATATTTTGATGTACCAACTTTAATACAGGCAGCCCTCCCGTTGTCTTCAATTCTAAAAAGAATTTTTTACAATTTTGTTAGTACTTGTACTAACCGTGTCAATAGGGACAAAATTATGTAAATAATTAACATTACAAATACCATCAATTATAACAGGTATTGGAAAATTTTCTGTTACACACTTTGTAACAGATTCACTACATTCTAAAATGCATGCTAACTTAGTAGCTAATTGTTTTTTATAATAATTTGCAAGGTACAAAGTACCTTCTGTCAAAGAAAAATTACGAATGTGGATATTCGTTTTAAAGTAGTGCACTTTGTCACTGTGACACGCCGAGAAGTTGTGCATGCACATATTCAAATTATATAAATTAGTTTTTTATGCAACAATATATGCAACAAGAGCTGTCAATTTATTTGGGAATTGAGGGATATGCATTTCTATTTCCCGGAATTGGTTCTTAGTTCTCCCAAGCCAGTACCACACAATACAGTCTTCCACATCATAAATATTTTCAAAGTCTATGACTGTAATATTTTTCATAAGCGTGCAAAAATCTTGAATTTGTGCTGTTGTAAATGTCCGTATAATCGGTTCCGTCAGAATCAAGTCAGCCCATAGATTGGCGTTTAAGTGGAATAAGCAAATTCGACATCCCAGTGGAACATAATAATTTAAATCATTAAACAGTCTTTTTCTTAGAGCAATCGGGACTAATTTGAGCTCCCTCCGTATGCAATTCAAGAACATGCATCGTCCATGAGTAGAAGCTGCTCTTGAATAATCTGGCAGCGTTATAGACGTATTAAGCGCTGGCACTGGGTCTGGTTGCTGCTCTCTCTGCACTGCGCGCCCTGCCCCCATCCAGCAAGGATGGCAAATGCGGTCTTCTTCTTGGATCTACAAAAAAAGCAGTATTTATAGATATGTTCAAATTCAATTACATTTTGGGCAGAATTTATTAAGCACTCTTATTTTATCTACTTCTTATTCAATTGGAAACTTATTTCAAACTGAGAAGTTGTTATAGTGAACTATTAATTGCCTATGATGAATACAGCTTTTTATATTAAAGCTTACATTTATTCATGAAACTAGTATTTTGGTATTTTTTATTGGATATATCTGGGCATTGTAAAATAAAAGAAGCAGGTTGAGTTAGAGATATAACTGTAAATTATTTAAGTGGATACTTCTCAAGGCGCCTCTTTACTCAATCAAATAGATGTCTTAAGTCGCCTCTGCTCAATT
Organism: Ypsolopha sequella; assembly: GCA_934047225.1. NCBI lineage: Eukaryota > Metazoa > Arthropoda > Insecta > Lepidoptera > Ypsolophidae > Ypsolopha > Ypsolopha sequella. Next base: position 2,562,645 of record OW203987.1, read on the forward strand.
AAGGAGGAAAGGATTAATCGTGACCATAGTGATCATAGACTTAGAATCCCTGAAAGAACTCCCCTTCAGGGTTCTTTTATTGTCAAGCACTTAATACGAAAATGCCTTGATCTACGGAATTCTTTCGAGAAGTCGATCATGCAAGTGACGTATTCTGAATATGAATATACGAGATGCAAACATAGGAGTATCCACTTCAAAACCATCTTTTTACAGTGAAAATAGTTTGCCTGTTTCATTAATAATATACTGGTGTACAAATCTCGATTTTCTACAATTCATGCAGAAAAGGTATGCTTTGACTGTGGTCACCTGGTGTTAGAGCAATGTAGATAATTATTCAATCTAATTAACTTACAGAAACTGCATTTAGTTATGTAATACCTTTTAAATCACATTACTCTGAAGATAGTTAAACACATTCAATGATTTCTTTGCCCATAACTAAATAAACATAGCAATAAAAATAAAAATGCTCACCTGCCGTGGTGCAACCCATCCCTGTACTATTCTTAAAATACTTGTGTAAGTTGTGGGTTCGCATGTTATCCAAAATAATACCGCAGCCTAAACAAATGCGTCTATTAGGCGCAGGAACTGGTTGTTGTTGTGCTGTAGCTTCTTGGGGCATGTCAACAGCCACATGTTGATCATCGACAGGTACATGTTGTTCATCGACGGCTACATGTTGTTCAACAACAGCTACATGTTGTTCATCGGAAGCCACAAGTTGTTCATCATGTGTAACGAAACATGTATGGCATATGAAATTGGTTTCAGTAACCTGTAAAAAGATTTTTCTTATTATTAGGCTGAAGAAATATGAACCAAAGCTCACATACATTTTCTATTGGTATATTGGTATCATTTGGTTGATATAGTGTCTTTGTAGTATTCTGTGAATATAAGACTACACTGACAAAGCACTTACTTGACAGTAGCACTTATTTGACGGTTCATTCATGACAGCTTTACTCCATGTACGAGTATGTTAATTGTAGCTCTGCTACACAATCTTAATGATAATATACTATGTGTAACTCACCACCCTTGGTGCGATAAGATTTTGAATTTCTCCAAGTAGTTTCTCCGCTCAAAATGTAAACCAAATGTGATGCTCTAATCTTTAAATAAGTAAACAAGTGTTATTAATTCAATAGCACACTATTACCTTTATTTTTCTGTAAGGTCTGGTGCAATGGATGAGGATCTAATGAGAGTATATTGTGCATCTTACCTGTCTTGGAAGAAGCCTTTCTGTAATTATGTTGCGAATATTGTGATGGTGGTCTGTATCCATTCTTAACTCTAGTATCGGGTGCGAACGGGCTCCAAAGAAAGAATGATTGCATAAGACACAAGCATGTGGATTTATTGCAGGATTACTATTCCCTCTGATCTCATTGACTGCAGTTTCACATCTTGTGCAAATTAGATCATGGCTCGCAACCTGCAATTAATTTGTAGAGATATTTAGATAGTATAAAAAGGTTGCATATACCTATGGGATACCTTGCTCTGCTTGGCTCTGTATTGTATCATAACATTGAAGCCTAACCTAACCTAGTTTTTTAATAAATATTTTGACCTCATACATTATCCTTCTAATGCCTACAGTCCTACAAAAAGGCCTACATCTGACTTGGGGTTAAAGCCCAGGATTTAAAAAAAAATGCACTCTCATCCCAACACCCTTTTAAAAGGACTTCGAGTTTTTATATATTTAGCATATTTGGTACTTATAAAGGGAACCTATGTCATAGGAGACAAAACGCTTTTGGTGTTAATCCCAAGTCAGCGAAGGCTTTTTGCAAGACTCATGGGTATGAATGAATAAAACACTTGTACTGTTTCATTATGTTGTGAAACAGTACAAGTGTTTTATTCATTCAAGATGATGTTTCACCAAGAGCCGACAATCGCAAGTATTAACCCATGGATATGATCTTGAAAAACTTCTGTGCATTAGGTTATATATGTATATATTATATACTTTCACACTTTTTTGTATCCATGAAAATGTAAATATATATATTTAAAAATGGGGGAGACCACCCTCTATTTCAACCCACAGCCACACCAAATTCCACCAGCCGATATGATATCTAATACCAACCCGTACGCAGTCTCACAGTATGCCAATTATTGCGTTTTACAGCTGTCCATCACTGTAGAGATGAAGTTCTCATCCCACAACAGGGATGAATGTGTATAACCACATAAACATATGATGAAGATTTTGTAGCTCTACATCTGTCTGCATTGCATGAGAATTTAGAAAAGGAGATTTATCAATTAAATAGTTTAATGATTTTTCATTCCATCCAGAAGAAAATGGTAGGTAGTGTTGTGACAATGAAACAGCGTCAAGTCTAGTCAGCAACTGATTTATTATCTTCCACCCTCCATCAGAATATTCGCAGATACCCACAACATCTTCCCTTAAAAAGATAAAATACAAAACTTAAAACTATTGCCCCACCACCATCCCTTACAATATAGCTAACACTAATAATATATAAACTTAATCACATTTCTTTGCCTTAGCTCGCCTCCGCGTCACTGGTGGAGAATAAGGTTTCTCTTTAGAGAAATCTCCTCCATCATCAGTATCGTCAAAAAGGGAACAAATGGGAAGAAAATCTGTATCTGAACAATGACTATCACCACTATGAAAAGTATCGCCGTCAACTTCTTTCGACTGAGTGTCATTAGTAGTACTTGTATTTCTGATTAAATGCCGTCTTTTACGACGGTAAATAAAGCCTCTTTTGTTTTGAACAAAATAAGAACGCGGTGCTGGAGCTTTTGCTAATATTTGACCATGCATTCTGTTATTATTTCTTTCTAACATAATGACATCATCAACGACCCCTAACTCTGGTAGTGTTTTGCTATGCCTGTCATAATACATTTTACTTTTGCGCTGTTTTTCTAACAGAACATCGTGATCCTTTTTGTTGTTTAAAGTTGAATTAAACATCAAAAGCCCAGGATGAACTGGCAATTTACAATTTAGTCGTCTTCCCATCATCATTTGTGCAGGAGAACCCAAATCATCACGCGGTGTATTTCTGTAACTTAACAACCCCGAATAAAAATCTGACCCACTATCCATCGACTTCTTTAATAAAATTTTTATTGTTTGCACTGCCCTTTCACTCTTCCCGTTAGATTGGGCATAATTAGGTGACGATGTCACGTGTTCAAATCCCCACTGCCTTGAAAAATCTTTGAACTCCTTACACGAATACTGAGGGCCATTATCGCTCATAAGTATTTCAGGGATTCCGTACCTGCTAAAATTCTCTTTCATTGCACATATTACATTATAAGATGATGTACTTTTTAATTGTGCTACTTCAATAAAATTTGAATAATAATCCACCAAAACTAAGTAATATTTTTTTCGATATTCAAATATATCAGAGCCAACTTTGTTCCATGGCAGAGTAGGTATTGGAACAGCGACCATCGGTTCCCTGCAAGGTTTATTTAAATTCTCCTGACAAGATTTACATTTTCTTACAAAACAATAAATATCTCGACTGATACCCGGCCAAAACAATACCTCCCGTGCACGTTTTTTACATCGGTCTTGTCCTAAATGCCCATCATGTGTAATTTCTAACATTTCTGTTCTCATAGAAACAGGTATCAAAACCTGCCTGTTTTTAAAAATCACCCCATTCACACAGTACAGTTCGTCTCTCATCGACCAATAATATTGCAGACTTTTACATAAATCTGACTGATACTGTGGCCACCCCCCATTTATATATGACAATAGTTTTTGCAACTCAATATCCTTGCCAGTTTCTTCTCCAATTTTATTTTATTTTGTACCTGACATAGGTATTGTTTTTATTAACAAATTAACCTGGCATAATATATTTTTACTAATGTTGTCATCATATAAATCAGGTAGTGGCGCACGTGACAACGTGTCCGGTATAAACATGAGCTTTCCTGGCTTATAATTTACTATCAGATCATATCCCTGCAATCTCATAATCATACGTTGTAAACGTGCTGGGATTGAGTCTAATGGCTTCTTAAATATACTCTCAAGGGGTTTATGATCTGTTTCGATTACTACAGCTTTTTTTCCATAAATGTATTGGTGAAATTTTTCACAAGCGAAAACAATTGCCAACATTTCCTTTTCTATCTGTGCATATCGAACCTGGGTATCAGTCAGAGTGCGTCACGCATACTCCACCGGGCGGCCCGCCTGCAACAATACGGCGGCGCCGAGCGCTACGCTACTCGCGTCTACTGACAACACCACCTCCTGTGTGACGTCATATAGTGCTAATACAGGGCCGTCACAAATAGAATCAATTAATATTTGATATGCCGTTTGATGGCTACTTTCCCATCTCCAAACAATATCTTTTTTTAATATCCGAGAAAGTAAATAGATCTTTTCCGAGTATTGTGGTATAAATTTTGACAAATAATTAACTGCTCCCAAAAAACGTTCTAAAGACTTCCTGTCATTAGGTGCCGGCATACTTTTAATTGCCTTAATTTTTTCAAAATCTGGTTTCATGCCATTTTTATTAAAAATGTGCCCAAGGTATGTCACCTCTTCTACACATATACGACATTTATCTTTGTTACATTTTTAATTTATCTTTCGTGCTCTATCCAGCAGTGCCTTTAAACGCATATCATGCTGTTCCTTTGTATTGCCCCAACAAATAATATCATCAATAAATAATTCTACTCCCTCTAGTCCTTCTAACAGTTGCTTAAGTTTTGCATGAAATACCTCAGATGCACAGTTCAAACCGTACGGCAATCTCAAATATTGATAACGTCCAAAAGGCGTTCCAAACGTGCACAAATCAGCACTTTCATCATCTAATTTTACCGCCCAGAATCCTGAATTAGCATCTAACACTGAAAAGTATTCCGCGCCATTCAATTGTACAGCTAACTCTTTTATTGTCGGCAATTGAAAATGAGCACGCTGTATCGCAACATTTAATGGCCTAGGATCCAAACATATACGCAAATTCCCGTTCTTTCTTGCAGCGATTACAAGTGCATTGACCCACGGTGTAGGATGCGTCACTTTTCTTATTACACCTAAATTTATCATTCTATTCAATTCATCCTGCAACTTATCACGCAGCCCTAACGGTACCTTACGCGTAGCACATACAACCGGCTTAACAGAGGTATCCACAACAATATGATACTCAACCGGCAGACATCCTAATCCCTCGAACAAGTCACTGTTTTTTGCTAAAATATCATCTTGCTTCAGCTCATAAACACGTTGCACCAGCCCTAAGTCAGAACAGGCCTGACGACCTAACACACTTTGACATTTTATATTTGCAATTGCAAACTTAAGAGTATACAATTTGTTTTTATGCCACCATTTTAAGTAACAAATACCTTTCAAAGGAATAATATCGCCGCTGTATGATTCTAACTTAATGTTATTTTTGCGCTGAATCAAGTTTAAATCATAACCTAATGATAAAAACCTTTCATAAGATAAAACATTTATGTCCGCACCCGTGTCTAATTTAAACTTTTCACTACCGTACTCGCCCACTAATAGTTCATACCAGTCCTCTAATAACGACGTCTTTTTTAGCGAAACGTTCGATAGCATAGAAATATAAAATGACTCACAGTCATCTTCCTCCGATATGTTTTCTTCGTTGACCTCTATTTCGAAAACATTTTTGACACTCTTCCTTAATTTACACATCCTCGCGAAATGACCATGATTTTCACACACATAACACTGAACCATTAACGCTGGACATGAACTTGGATCACTGCACGATCCCCCGCACCTATGACACTGGCGCACCGAGCTCATCGCGCCTGGAGCACGTCGCTCTGCGTTGGCGCCGCCGGCCGCGGCTACGCCGCGCCAAACACGCCCGCCGCGGCTGCGCCCTCGCCAACTGCCCCGGCCGGCACCGCGCCCGCTGCGCGCCTGTACCGCATCGACGCGTGCAGACCCCAGGCCCGCAGACGCACCGCTGCTGCTGCTTCGCGCCTCCAACACACGATTACTGTCAGCTGACACTTTGTCCGCCTGACATATTTTCACTGCCTTTTCTAACGTCAATTCATCGTATCTTAACAGACGATCTCGTACGACCGTAATTCTTATACCGCAAACTATGCGATCCCTAATGAGTTCTTCTTCCAGAGATTGGAACAGGCAATTCTTACTCAATAGCTTCAAAGCCGTTACGTATTGATTTATCGATTCACCTGACTCCTGGCATCTGGTGAAAAAATTATACCTCGCTAACGTTATATTCGGCTTGACTCCGAAATATTCATCAAACTTTTTTATCACTTTGTTGACGTCATCACGGTCCGCATCATTAGTGAACGAAAAGGTTTCGTAGACATCGAACCCATCTGATCCTATCAAATTAATTAGCAGGCTTGACTGTACACCTGCTTCCTCCTTATGCACCCCCGATGCTTTTAAAAAGAGCTTAAATTGTGTTTTCCAACGTTTCCATGCGTCAGCCCGGCTGACGGGGCTGCCATCTAGACTCAATTCCGACGGTGGTCTTGCGTGTTCCATACTGTAACGTATTCTTGCAATCACAACAACACTTCTTTACACTAATATTCGCAAATATTTATTATTTTATAATTAGTTTTTATTGATTTACCGCTGCCACCATGTTGTGACAATGAAACAGCGTCAAGTCTAGTCAGCAACTGATTTATTATCTTCCACCCTCCATCAGAATATTCGCAGATACCCACAACAGGTAGTTAAGTGGAGTAAATTCTTGCGCATACGATTTTTTTTTGTACAGTGCCGTGCTCTATAAATTGAAGTTCGATCTCTGTTTGCATCTGAATGAAATAAGGTTTTGGAAAATAATTTACCAATCGTGGGGCAGTCCATTGTTGTATCAATAATAAGAGCGCTTCATTGTTTAGAACCACTGTAGCATTATGTACACTGCAGTTAACACAATTATTATCGGGTTCCATAGTCCAGAGTTCACAGCCAGTTTGAGTCATATTCAGCGGGTCCAGTCCGTTATACAAAAGCCAGGTCAGTCGTAATGTAATCGAAATCAAAGTCCAGAAGAAAAGCATGGGTCTTGAAATAAAAACACAAACGAAAAACAGAAACAGCAATTTACAACAAACGAAAAGATGATGTGAAATTGTGAAATGAAAAATGCGTCACGTTAGTGTTTCCAAAACATCGATAGTGTTTCCAAAATATCGATAGTCTAGTAAAATCAATCGATAGTCTGCACTTTATTCATTGTTGATTTTAAGAGGGCATGGCATCTTAATAGCCTGTAGTACATTTACGTATTATCTACATCAATGCTGTGGTAGCATATTTAAAAATCATGTTCGTGAATAAAGTTCTTTCCAGAAAAGAAGTCCCGCGGATTAAGGAATTTTCGTATTTTGTCATTGATAATAAGTAGGTACTTTGAAGTTGATAAGTAGGTAGGTATTTTTTTAATGAGGCCAGTGAAAAGTTTTTATTTTTAAGTGTCAGTTTGCAACGATAATTATTTAGGTACCTATTTACTTGTTTAGTTGTTAGACAAATAAATTAAACCAAGAAAAAAAAAACACGTATTATTTGAGATAAGTACCTACCTAGAACACTATCGATATAACCTTTTTTTTAACAATCGATACTATCGGAATCTCAAACAATCGATGTTTGACAACACTACGTCACGTCAAGATAATTCAATTTTTTTCGTGCTGCGTTCAAAGACTATGCATATTTTGGTGCGCTCATAGTATATTTGTGTGCTTATTTTGAAACGCAGCATTTGTCATGGCTGATTTTTGACTCAATAGAAAACAGCATTTTTTAAATAAGTTATCTTCTAATCTGTGTCCGTGGTAATATGAAAGTGAAACTATCTACGAATAAATCTAATAAGAATTATCGTACAAATTAATTTCATGTACGCGGTTAAGGCCGATCCTGACCATCTCCTTTAAAAAAGAGACTGGCCAGCGCCTGCTTTTCGCTCAAGTGTATGAGAAAGATTGTTAGTCAGGAAACCCTCAAACTGATGTATTACTCATACTTTGAAAGTATTATTAGGTATGGTATAGAAGCTTGGGGCAATTCAAATCATATTCAAGACATATTAATTTTACAAAAGAAAGCACTTAGAATTATTGAAAAAGCTCACTATCTGGAACACTGCAAGCCTCTTTTTATAAAACATAAAATATTAACTGTAATTAATTTATACATTTATATGATATCAATCAAAATTTTTAGAAGTAAACACAAATACAACCTTGTTGGTGACATACAGATACACCTCTTGAGAAATAATAATAATCTTGTTTTGCCTACTCCTAATTATGGAGCCTTTCACAAAAATTTAAATTATACAGGACCAAAGATATTTAATGTACTGAACAAAGATATTAAAAACTGTGATAATATTAATGTATTTTCTAGGACACTTAAGACTTTTCTATTGGAACGACCTTTTTATAATTTAAATGAGTTCTTTGATTGATATAATATGCACTATTTTGACTTGCTTATGCTATTAATTACTTTATTTCTATGACATAATTTCTTTATTATTCGTAATATTCTTTCATTTATTGTAATTAAGACTAATGTATACTGTAATTATTTAGATTTAAGTTCATACCTTTTACTTTTTTGCATGCCTTAATACAACACACTCTTGTATATGGCTTTGTATTTCTGCAAATAAATGATTCTTATTCTTATTCTTATTTATGAAGGTAGAAGGCACCAAAGCCAGCCTCTGATGCGTCCGCGAACCCGTGAAGTGAGTAAGTAGACGTGGGCTTATACTTACAAATGTGTCGAGGTAAACGGAGGTTTGAGAGCTGAGGAAGATCCTCTGAAATGTGTTGCCACTCTGTGTGGACTTCTTCAGAGATAGGCTCATCCCATCCTATTTTCAGAAGCCAAAGCTTCTGCAGAAGAATCTTTGCGCGGAAGATGACTGGAGTAACCCAGCCATTGGGGTCATAGAGAGACGCTACTGTACTGAGAATGGAGCGCTTTGTGACTTGAGCATGAGTGGGCAGAGAAATGCGATAAGTGAACTCATCAGTTTGAGGAATCCACTGTATTCCCAGAACCTTAATGGAATTAGAGTCGGGACTGAAGTCAAAGTCCTTGGGCATGTCGCACTGGTCATCTGGGAACCGTTCAAGGAGCTGGGGCGAGTTGGAGGTCCATTTACTGAGCTGGAAGCCACCTAGAGCGAGTAACTCGATCAGATCGTTTTGGAGCGACTGAGCAGATTCCACAGAATCTGCACCTGAGAGAATGTCGTCCACAAATATTGGCCTCCGGCTCGAAGGACCAAAGAATGTAATCGCTAGTTACATGAATGCAGAGCAGATGGGATTTGAGGATGTGAGCAGACAGGAAAAGATTGTGAGAGAAACGTGAGTGAACTAACCTTTGTTCTGGATGGTTTCTTTGAGCCGGCGAATGCGCCGCGTGGCGTCCCTTCTTGTTGGGCTGATGAAGATTGAGCTGGTCTTGGGCAGGATGTATTGGATGGTGGAGTAATGAGAACACGACACTGGTATGAGCGCTAGGTAAGCGAGATTAATCGGCGTGTCGCGGCGCGAACAATGTGCACACGTGCGTTTCGATAGACGTCTGGCGCGGAAGAGCAAGCAAGCGCCGGCGCGCGAGTCCTTTGGCGCCAGGCGCTGTGGTGCGAGATTACCCATGCGCATGCGTCACGCTTGTGGCGTGAACATGTCTACTGAAGATTTTTTATCATCAAGGAACCTGGAAAAGAAAATAGTGAACAGGAAAATTTCTACCACAAAAGAGAAAATCAACTGGTTAAAAACCAAGGAAATTGTTTTGAAAAAAGATAGTCCGAATATTATTTATATGAGATCAAGTTTTGATGAAGAATTTCAGAATTTAAACATAGAGAAAAAAGGGACAAAAATAGTTTTTAAAAGAGCTAATTTAATATTGCTCTATCCAAACGGAAAAGAGATCAATCAAGCTAAATTTGATGATATTAAATCGATGCTACATCTCATACCCAAAGATTGTCTTGGATTTTATGAGAACCTCAAAAGCAACAAAAATCTTACGAACGACATTGATTGAGGGATATGGTGGTCAGCCTGATTTTGTAGAAGAAAATGAAGATGATTAAATTTTTCAGCAGTAAAAATAATAATATAAAGAGACCATTATTCAATATATACAACGTGTAACAGAAAGGTGTAATCATATTTGAAGAGCTTATTCAGTCAATGGTTTAGAACAACTTTTACTATGGAACAAATTCTGTATATCGAAAAAAAAAATTACTGGCTTCATAGGAAAATGCAATGCCGCTCGGCCGAAATGTATGGAAGGGCAGATTTTTTTTTTGAGATTTGAGGTTGGCTTCATAGTAAAAATTGTTATTACCACTGACTGAATAAGCTCTTCAAATATGGTTACACCTTTCTGTTACACCTTGTATAAGAGGCACTCATTATGAAAATAAATTTTATTAGGACAAAAACTAAGTGTGAATTCAAAGTGGGTTGACCGTTGATGGTGCTGCACTGTCTGGAAATGCAGGTTTTTTTTTATTTTTTTAAACAGTAAAACTTAATATTTAATAAAGACTGCCTCTCAATACTAACTTCATAATATCCAGAAATATTATACTGTTAAAGTCATCTTGTGTAACTTTAAACATCTTTTATGACTTTAATGCCCTTAAAAATATATGTTAATAAAAATATAACGCCAAATATTTTGATTTTATTTAAAAACCGTTACTTTTTAAAACAGTTGAATAAATTTTGAACATCAGGTTCATTTCTGCAGAATATGATTTAGCAGTGTTCCTTGTTAATTGTATTTTGCAAAAATTATCCAGATCTTTATTTTGTTAAATATCTTATTAAATAAAGGGTATAGCTTAAATACATGAATTGCATTGTAGAGTTTCAGTTTGAATTTAACTCTATTATCGATCAAAACCGCTTAAAAGGCGTCAACATTAAAAACTTTAAACGGAAATTACTCTAAATCAAGTGTTTGTTGGTTGAATCATTTTGGCATAACAGTGTCCATATAGTAGTTACTACGCCGTGACTGTGAATGGTTTAATGGACCTTCATTTCTTTGAAGAACAAATTAAATTTCATGAAAAACAAATTAAAACTATTATTGAAGATGACACAGAAATTACACACGCTGTGAATAGCATAGAAGACACGCACTTACCTGTTCCTGAGCCGAGCCATTTTTCGTCTTGGTTGCGCCTGCTACGATGTACTGCTACTGTACTATTATTTATTGGAAAATGTAGAAAAAAGTTTCATCAACAGATTGATACAGAATTTGTGAAAAAAGCTGAGACGATGTTGTTACGTCACGCGCAATCACAGTCATTCGAGGGGGAGATTTCTTCACTTCAGCGAGCATCACAGATTGATCGAAATAGTCGCGTAGTCGACACGACAAACACGTGGTGCAGACAGAGGTAAAGAGAGCATTCGCCGAGCTTGATCAGGTAACCTTGCAGAGAGAGAGTACTAACAGAGGAGTCGATTGACGCTTCATTTGCCCAGTTAGCCCAAATCAAGGAGGGGCCTGGGAGCGAATGATACGTAGCGTAAAGACTGCTTTGTATGTTGTTCTGAAAGAAAGAGCGCCACGACATGAAGTTTTGATGACACTGCTGACAGAAGTGGAGAGCATGGTAAATAGCAGACCATTGACCCATGTATCAGTCGAGCCACACTCAGAAGAGGCTCACCCCAAATCATTTCTTGCTCAGTTCTTGTTCCGGTTTGCCAGTACCTGGAGTCTTCGATAATAACGACCTTAACCTACGCCGGCAGTGGCAAATAGCACAGCGCTTAACAGATTTATTGAAACAAAGAGTAACTACTTTTTTGTATATAGAGATAAGTACCGTCACATATAATGATTGTCTTTGTTGCGTTATTACCATACATGCCATTTGGAACTGCAGAATTTTTGTCAACAATCTCGTCCCAGGTAATATGATCATAACCTATTTGTTGTGGCACAAAGTCACTTGCCAGGCACTATCGGACAATAGCCATATTTCTTTCTAAAGTTCGGCGACTTGTATTAAATAGGTGAGCCAAGCGTTAGTCCGGTTCTTTAGTTCGCAACTTCGAATCATTCTCAGTAGATCCATTGGCTAGATCCACCATGGATCTAGTGAGAACTTTTTTCTCAGTAAATCCATTCACATATAAACTGGATCTAGTGAGAAAAAACTTTTTTTTGAGATTTTGATAAAGGTTTTATGACAGATGTCAAAAGTGACAGATGTCAAAAATGACAGATGAATTAATTTTTGTAGATTTTTTGACATATGTCAAAACTGACAGATGAAAAGCTTTCATACTTTTTTGACAGTTGTCAAAACTGACAAAAGAATTTATAGATTTTTTGACAGATGTCAAAACTGACAGATGAAAAGATTTTCATAATAAGCCAGATCCACGGTTTAAGTAAGATTTTAATAAAGGTTTTATGACAGATGTCAAAAGCGACAAATGTCAAAACTGACAGATGAAAAGATTTTTATAATAAGACAGATCCACGGTTTGAGTGAGATTTTGATAAAGTTTTATGACAGATGTCAAAAATTACAAATGAATTAATTATTGTAATTTTTTGACCTATGTCAAAACTGACAGATATAAAGATTTCATACTTTTTTTGACAGTTGTCAAAACTGACCGAAAAATTTATAGATTTTTTGACAGATGAAAAGATTTTTCATAATTAGCCATATCCACCGTTTGAGTGTGATTTTGATAAAGGTTTTATGACAGATGTCAAAAGTGATAGATGTCAAAAATGACAGATGAACTTTTTTGTAAATTTTTGACAAAATTGCAGAACTGACAGTAGAATTTATAATTTTTTTTAAAGATAAAAAGATTCTCATAATAAGCCAGATCCATGAATTAATTTTGGTAGATTTTTTGACGAGGAGCAATCTATCTTGCAAAACGTGTTTTGTCACAAAAAAATAAATTTCGAGTTAGCTGCATGTTTTGATTGTCTATGGTCTAATCTTATCAATTCTTTCTTAATTTTCCAGCAAAATGGATTAAGTTCAATAGAAAATCGCCACCTAAATCTAGGATTTTATGCAGAAGGTGTTTGATTCACTCAATTTTTCCAAGCAACAAACAGTTTGTCCAAATAACCAATCAGAGTAAATGGGCGCCATATTTCGATGTGACAAATTTTTTTTTGTTTGGCGCTACAATTGACGTCTGACAGTTCGCAGTTTGAGCTTTTGAGGTTAAATTCGTGATATTTTGGAAATATAACATATTAGGTACTTACTTATAACAAGTTTCGGCAAAAAGACGTTTCTGGTGATACTATTGAAGTACGATGTGCGAACATTGGTTCAAGGAAGAGAAAGGCAACAGGAGGGAAGCGAGCTGCAAAAAAAATTGCAAGTTATTCAGCTCCCATCGGCACGAATACTTTTTGTCCTTGCCAACATAGTACCAAGAAACTTAGGTGTAATAAAATTACACCAAACGATGTAAAAAAATAAGGGACCACCTGTATGAACTCCCAAACAAACAAAGACAGGACAGTATTATTTCTGCGCTGATACAAACAAACCCAGTGCAAAGGTGAAGACCAAGACCTGTTGGCCAACATTGCCAAACGTATACAAAAAGGCGAACCAGTTCAGGAGAATAGAGGAAGTGACCGAGTAAGCCATAAATTTGTTTTAAAAAGGGCAAGTGTTAACTTCATTGGAAAATTGAAAGGAACAGAGAGTCATTATAATCGGAAAAAGTCACAAAGTATTTACCTGAGTTGTCGGCTATCAATAAGAAAATTTTACAATCTCAATGTACAAGACGATTTAAAGATCAGTTTTCCTTTTTTAGGAAAATATTTGTGAAAGATTTTAACATTGGATTCAAATCTCCAGCTTCCGATGTGTGTAATCATTGTACACTTTTGACTAATAAGATAAAAAATGCTTCTACTGAGTCTGAAACGAGCTAGCTAGTCTTTTTTATCTTATTAGTCAAAAGTGTACAATGATTACACACATCGGAAGCTGGAGATTTGAATCCAATGTTAAAATCTTTCACAAATATTTTCCTAAAAAAGGAAAACTGATCTTTAAATCGTCTTGTACATTGAGATTGTAAAATTTTCTTATTGATAGCCGACAACTCAGGTAAATACTTTGTGACTTTTTCCGATTATAATGACTCTCTGTTCCTTTCAATTTTCCAATGAAGTTAACACTTGCCCTTTTTAAAACAAATTTATGGCTTACTCGGTCACTTCCTCTATTCTCCTGAACTGGTTCGCCTTTTTGTATACGTTTGGCAATGTTGGCCAATCCTGTGCGCCCTATCAGAGTAACAGACATGAAAAACTTCTTGCAAACGGGCACCCTGTTTTCTTCCTTGAGCAAGTTGTATTGGACAGAAAAGGAGTGTTCTGTACCAGGATTCTTCTTTTTATTATTCTTCCATCATCGCAATCTTCAAGTCACTGAGTGACGCAGGAGCTGGATTCCGCTTTCTTACTCTTTTCTTAACCTCATCCCACATGTGCTCAATGGGATCAAGGTCGGGGCTTCGCGCTGGCCAGTCCAATGTGGGTATCCCCACCTCGGTTAGATATTGCCGCACCGTTGCAGCAACATGTGGCCTCGCATAATCGTGCATTAACACGAAGCTATCGCCGACAAATCCTGCATAGGGCACGACATGTTGCTGTAGAATATCTTCAATATACCGGTGAGCGGTTAAACCACCCCTGCCAGTCCCGTCATTCACAAAAACCAAGTCGGTCTTTGCATCCAACGAAATGCCTGCCCACACCATAACAGAACCTCCTCCGTAGGCAACGGTTTCAGTGATGCAGCACTGCGCATAGCGTTCCCCAGGCCTCTTGTAGACCCGTGCTCTCCCGTCGTTGCAATGCAAGCACATTCGGGACTCGTCAGAGAACAAAATGGAGCGACATTGGTCCAAGGTCCAGTTTACGTGTTCTCGAACAAATTGAAGTCGCGCTTGCCGATGAGCTGTGGTCAGTTGGGGCCCGGTTGCTGGTCTTTTTGGTGTCAGGTTAGCTTTCTTTAGTCTTCTAGCGATCGTTCGCCGACTTACAGCCCGATCTCGTACTTGTCTGAGTTCTTGTTGGATCTCAACTGCTTGAACATCGAACAATCTCAACATCGAACTTGAAACGATGAAGCGGTCATCTTGCTCAGAAGTGCATCTTGTTCTGCCAGACCCTGGCCTCCGAATGACGCCGCCGGTCTCCACGAAGCGCCGGTAAAAATGTACATTACGGGACGGATTGTAGGGGGAGAGGAGGGGTATGGGGGGGAGGGGGAGGGGAAGGGCTACCCCCTGGTACCCCTCCCCTTTGTAGCAAACCCATGGTTTTTGAGATATTCATGGTTGAAGTTTGAGGTTATGTATTTGATAATACCTCGATAGAGGGGTGAGCGGGGGGATATTAATGAGAAGAGAGCAAGCGGATAATACTTTGCGGGTTCGTCCATCAATTTGATTCCTCCCCCCCCTTCTATCGAGATATTTTGTACTGTTTGAACCTATCAGTACAGAAGTCACCTATTTTGACACAAATTCCTTTCTGCATCGGCTCCGGCGCTGCGGGAAGTGCAGCCCCTTCGCCCTTGCGTAACAAAGCATAGGCACCCATGCTCACCTCCGCAGCTTCGGCTTGCTGGTCACCTTCGGCGACCAGCCTCAGCCGCTTCGGCTCGCACGGTTGCCTATGCTTTATTACTGCGGGCGGGGGCTGCCCTCCCTCCGCGCCTTCGGCTTTTCATATACACTCTAGGGGTAGTAGCCACAAGACTGTATAGAGTCGGGGTGCACTAAGTCGGTTTTTGAACAGTTTAACCTACCAGTACAGAAGTCGATTTTTAGCCATGGTAGTCACACGTGTTAGTTAGACAGGAGTACGTAAAACGATCTCGACCGCAAAAGCAACAAACGACAACTAATCAACGCGAAACGTCACTAAAACAAAATGGCGTCGTTTTGCGTTTCGTTTTAGCACAGCAGAAACACAATTTTTCTTTTTAAATGTCGTTAAATTAATAATCTTTATAATGATTTTCACGTTAATATACAAAATTTTAAGTTTGCAATACAAACCAAAACCTATTGAATGTGAATTACAACATAATTACGGTAAAACTCGTCACATGTGGTTGTATGGACTTAACCTTTGCATAACGAAACGCAATTGACATGTCAAAAGTGATGGTTGTAAGTCAAAACGAAAACTACGCATTTGCTACAAAAAAGAATTCGGTGAAAGACTTCTTATATCATCTACTTTCTGTAAAAAAATTACGAAAGCCCAGACTAGCGTCCCGTAATGTACATTTTATCCGAAGCGCCTGAAGACTCTGGAGACAGCTGATTGGCTTAGGTGTAATTCTGCAGCCACGCTTCGTTGGTTCCGCCCCAATCGCAATAGGGTAAGCACTTGAGTGGCCTCTAATGGCGTGGTGTCCATTTTCGGATGACGTAATCACTGGGTAATTAGGGTAGGTGTTAACAGGTTGAAATTGTGTAATCAAGTGAGGAAAAAAAATTATTGCACGTCCTTTTAACGGGATAAAGGGAGCTTAATCTGTACGAGGTAAAAACTGTTCAAATACGGTAAATGAATTTCACGTCCTGTATAGTGAATACTTTTAAACCAAAATTCATTTATTCAAAGGTGGAGGCCTATACCTTTAAAATGATATATATATATTTCATATGTTTATGTTTGTATGATTGGATTATTTCCTTAAATGTAGAACAACAATGCTTGAGTCGATTTTTTTGTCCACCAGTGTAGTTCTTAAACAACAAATTACTTAAATTATAAAACAAATACAAAAAAGAAATAAAAACTTAAGATAACCTAACAGTTTGCAAGGGAAGGGACTAAATTCGCTCAGTTGTCAATCTGGGGGTATTTCGGGAAAAGAGAGAGAAATTTTGTTTGATTACCCTCATTATACGCTCGTTTAAGTTATACTATTACGTGACATAGCCCTTTATACTTAAACAATTATTCCAGGCTTATATTTTATATCGTATTATATCGTGCAATTGAAGTAAACAATAAAACTGACTGACAGGTAAAGATGTGAATGTCATGATTTAAAACATTGCGTCCAATAGTGACAAAAAGAAATAACTTACTCTATTATCAATACGGTTCTAAATAAATGTCCAAATTAAGGTGAATAATTACTCCAACTGCAATTTAAACCTGTCTTTGAAGGCCTACTCCTCCCGCAAGGGTGGCCCAAAAACTACAAAAATATATATAATTGATAGGCATAATATAGTCAAAAATAAATTTTAAGTTAAATAATTTCTTTTAAAGTCGTCATATATAGGCCCGTTTTGGCATCTGTCATTACAACGTACATAAGGATGTGAACCACACAAATCGATAAGTAGATCAACCACAGAACTATTAATAAGAAATAGAAATGCCATGAAAGCCGTGACTGCGACGCACCGATTTGATCAATACGTCAAGACACAACCCGTGGGCCTCTCATTTCTCAACCGAACGCGCTAGAACAAACATATTGTAAAAATGGTTTATTGCAGCGTGGCAATCATCAAATGGAAAGTTTCCTCCGTGTAAAGTTGGTGATGAAATGAATCCGACTAAAAATTCCTGACGTGAATAGAGGTAGAGGAGACTTTCCTAATGTGTTAATGGATGTAACGACAAAGAGTTATGCAAACTGGGAAACCAGTACGGCACTATAACAAAACTATATTCAAGGAATCAGTTAACGGTGTGCGAGTATAAATTTTTGAATATTGAAGGTGTTTATAAAAAAAAAAAATACTTGCGATTGTCGGCACTTGGTGAAACTTGAAACACATCTTGAATTAAAACACTTGTACTTGTAGTTTCACTTTATTTGTGTTAACTCCCAACCAGTTTCGGATTTTACTTCATTTTCAAGGGAAGATGTTAATCAAAATATTTCACTGACTCCAGGCACTAGCTCTGAGCAACGTATTTTTACGTATTTGAAGTTGTTTCACTACGCCAAATAGACAATGCACAATCGACCTCTGGTGGGCAAGGCTATAAAAGATGCCACTGCAAAACCAAATGTGGCAATAAAAAGTGCCTCTGCAAAGCTGCTGGTATTTTGTATAACTCAAAATGTCACTCAAGTTTGAATTTTGTTCTAATAAATAACTTGTATAAAGTTACTGAATGTCTTTATTCCAGTTAGCTTTACATAAACAGTATGATCTTACAAATATGTAGTAAAAACTCGAAAGAGAGGGTCGCGAGGTGACGAAATCGTACATGCGTGCCTGCGACGGCGGTGGCAGCTCGACTGGCAAGCGCGCGCGCGGGCGGCGGCGGGGCGAACGACACGAGAGCTCAGACCACGAGCATGGCCGACGTTTCCCGACGGTTCCCGAACAGTTGGGCCGCTACACCCTCCCCCTCTAACCCAGGCACTACGTCCTCGCTGCCGGGTTAGCCTTAGCCTCTTACGCTTTTCCTGAAAGGGAGCTTGGATGCGCCCTACGAAGGGACTTAACAAGGACACATGGTACTTTCCCAGTGACACCCCATCACTGATGCGCTCTAAACAATACGTAGTAGTGCCCACTATTTCGTGTATGCGGTATGGACCATCGCGACGAGGAATAAACTTGGGCGTCTGTCCTTTGTTGGTGTCGTTTAAGCCCTGAGTTTTTAGCAACACAAGATCCCCTACCTTGTAGTAGGGTGCTGGCCGACGATTCTCGTCGGCATACTTCTTCTGGGCCGTCTGAGCCTTTTCATGCACATCACGGGCATCTATAAGGACATCAGACAGTGTCCTTAGGAATGGCGTTATTGCTGCGACCGCATTTTCGTTCTGGACTACTGGCCGCATGTCGGACAAGACGTCAGCGGGCGCCCGTATCTGTCGCCCGAAGTTAAGATATGCTGGCGTCTGTCCCGTGCTCACGGTAACTGCGGAATTCATGGCAAACCGGATCGCGGAAAGATGAACGTCCCAGGAGCTGTGGTCTTTACCTACCAGAATCGCAAGCTGCGGCTTCAGGTCACGGTTTTTGCGTTCTACCGGATTTGACTCCGGGTGGTAATATGACGTCAGAGCCTGTTTGGTCCCCATGACGTGGTATGTCTGCTGTATTACCTCGCTCACAAATTGGACGCCGTTATCACTGATTAACCTCCTGGGAACTCCGAAACGTAAAAATACTTCGTTCACCAGGGTCTTGGCGCACTCTTCACCCGTGGCGGAAGCAAGAGCAAACAGCTCCACCCATCTGGTACAGGTATCCTCTACTATAAGGATCCACCTCTTGCCGGACGGTGTCTCTGGCAACGGTCCAAACAGGTCTACTGCAAGGACTTCAAATCGACGTGACGTGGCTGGTACCTGCAGCAACCCAGCTGGCTTGCGCGTGTTGACTTTGTACCGCTGGCATGCTATACAGTTCTTCACATATTGGGTGACAAAAGCCCTCATGCCGGGCCAGTAGTATTTACCTGCGATTCGTCGGAGCGTGCGATCTGCTCCGAAATGACCGGCTGTGGGTGCATCGTGATATTCGATCATCACAGCTTCTCGCTCGTGCTTCGGTACCACCAAGCTCGCGTCATCATTCTCTTCGTTTTCTGGACCGTACCGATACAGCACTCCATCAGCCAAAACGTAGCCTTTATCGGACCAGGCCCTCCCCCTAAACGGATCGTCGGATTCTATTCCCTCGACGATCTTGCGTACCTCAGGATCCTTAAGTTGATTCTCTCGTACATCTTCGGGCCTACGTGAAGGTAAATCAACCACGGCGAGACACAATTCGCAATCGGTGTCAGCAACGCACGGAGGGCGTGACAAAGTGTCTGCGATCACATTCGCC
Source organism: Ypsolopha sequella (assembly GCA_934047225.1). Lineage (NCBI taxonomy): Eukaryota > Metazoa > Arthropoda > Insecta > Lepidoptera > Ypsolophidae > Ypsolopha > Ypsolopha sequella. The sequence continues at coordinate 2,582,613 of OW203987.1, forward strand.
TTGCCTGGCGTGTATTCTATCTTTAGGTTGTACTCCTGAAGACAAAGCGCCCGGCTAGCTCAGTCGGCATGAGACTCTTAATCTCAGGGACGTGGGTTCGAGCCCCACGTTGGGCGCCACTATAAAGTTACTGAATGTCTTTATTCCAGTTAGCTTTATACTCCAGTAACCTTGTCGTCCGAAAGGGTAGGTACCTTGCGTCAAATATGTTAGTTCTGATTTTTTGCTGACTTGTTTATGATGTTGGCCCAATCAATAATCCAAGTTTGTGACCTCGAGCACCGAACGCAACCTTGTCATAAATCGAAAAAACTGCGAAATTTTCCCCTTTATATCAGTTTTTGTCAATTTTAAGCTTAAAGGACTAATTTTTTTAAATACTTATGAAATACGCGTTTAAAGAAGACTAAATTTTCTACAATATGAGACTAAAACTTTTTCTGTAGGCCTAATGGTTTCCGAGATAATGCCTTTTAGAATGAATTGATTGTTTCGAACTTGCCCATTTTTATCAATATCTCAGACGTCACTCGAGCAACACTAGCCCAATGTCAATATTCACTGAAGAGGGAATGAGAAAGGGCACAAAATCCACCTAATATGCAGTATTTCAACCTGTAAACTTAGATGAGAAGCAAAGGTCAACGAAGTTTGCCGTGGTAGATGGAAGTCATCTACTTCACAAAGTTGTGTGGCCACGAAGCGCATCATTTGGTGCGATAGCAGACAGATATACGCAGTACATTACTGCTCACTATGGCTCAAACGTGGCAGTAATTTTCGATGGCTACCCCTCAGATGCTGCACAGAAAAGCACAAAGAGCTCTGAGCGTCTTCGAAGAGCCAAATCACACTCATCGCCAGAAATAATCTTTGATGAGAAAACCATAGCGCAGGTTATTCAAGAGAAATTCTTGTCAAATGACAAAAACAAAATTAGTTTCATCAACCTGCTGACATCTAAAATGGAAAATCACAACATTCAAGTACTCCAAGCAGAGGAAGATGCTGATAGGCTCATCATCACTACAGCTGTAACTGTTGCCTCTACCTATGATATAGTTAGTGGTAGTCTTTGGTGAAGACATTGGCTTGCTGATCATCCTCACTGCGATCACAAACCGTGAATTTTTTTTCAACAAATGTGGAAGAGGCAAAGCATCAGATGTCATGTATTCCAGCATTGCATCTTCAAAATCCTCATTGAAACCAGAGCTTTTCCTTTTCATTCATGCCTTTAGTGGTTGTGACTCGACATCCTGCTTTTTTGGCTTAGGGAAAAAGCAAATAATCTCAATGGTCGAAAAAATCCGGACGTTGAAAAGGAAGCTGCAATTTTTCTCGACACCAACTCTACACCAGACGAGATTGCAGCAGCAGGAGAGCGAGTCATAATTGCTCTATATGGAGGCAATCCCAACACCCACAACCTTCACGAGCTGCGGTTCCAACTATTCGCGAGATCTGCGACGAAAACCAGCTTCAATCTGGCCAGGTTACCTCCTACACGAGACGCTGCTCGATTTCACTCCTTGCGGACATACCATCAGGTACAAATTATTTTACTATATTATATTATAACCACTGCATGAATACACAATATAACTTCATATTCATCATTTTCTATTCAACTACTCATGTACTATCTTCTTACAGGTACAGGCGTGGTTGGGAGTCACACTGAACCCTCTCTCCTGGGGGTGGATATCCACGTCACAAGGCCTCAGCCCAAAAACGATGGTCAGAGACGCTGCCCCACAACACCTCTTGCGGATGATTTCTTGCGGCTGCAAAAGGGTTGTGGGAACGCGTGCAGCTGCAGGAAGGCAGGGATGAAATACTCATCAGTCTGCAGGCACTGCAGCGGGGCCTCCTGTGACAATGTACCGGATGTTGTAGGAGAAATATACTGCAATTCCCCAGAAAACGACGATCTGCCCGATGTCGACACGGAGGATGTCTTGTGGGCACAAGACGTCGACGATGCATCACCATCCCCTGAAAGGGATATGCCATCCCAATACGACGATTTAGATACGGACGAACCACAACCAGGACCTTCCAAGAGGGCTAAATTAACTTAATCTATTGATTATCGTGAATCACTCAATTGAATAACTAATTAAAAAATTAACATTATTGATGTACCCATAAATTTTCGTATCACCTTTTTTATTTCAATATTCGTAGCTTAACATTACACATCATCGTTCGCTTTATATAATATGTACCACTTGCTAAATGGTGAAGGTGAACATCATACGGAAACATGCATGTCCTAAAAAGCAAGTATTTGTGCCCGAAGAACGGTGATAGGGCTCACCACCTATCACGTTGGGACGTAATAAACGTCGATGAAACGCGGGTATACCGAGTGTGGATTGTGACTTGCATTTCACAGTTCACACCTGGAACACCTGGGGCGGTTCTGAAACAGGGGCAAAATACATTCAGAACGACAATATATTGCTAAGAATTGCGAACTTCGAAAAAAAATATAAATTTTGAAACGCTTTATCTCAGAAATTATTAAGTCTACAGGGACAGTTTTAGTTTCATTTTGTAGAAAATTTAGTCTATTTTAAAAACGTATAGCGTAAGTATTAAAAAAAACTAGTCCTATAGGCTTAAAATGGCCAAAAACTGAAATAAAGATGAAAATTTTGCTGTTTTTTCGATTTATGACAAGGTTGCGTTCGGCGCTCGAGGTCACAAACTTGGATTATTGATTGGGCCAATATCGTAAACAAGTCAGCAAAAAATCAGAACTAACATATTTGACGCAAGGTCTGAAGTTTAAGGTTACTGGCCTATTACATAAACAGTATGATCTTACAAATATGTAGTAAAAACTCGAAAGAGAGGGTCGCGAGGTGACGAAATCGTACATGCGTGCCTGCGACGGCGGTGGCAGCTCGACTGGCAACCGCGCGCGCGGGCGGCGGCGGGGCGAACGACACGAGAGCTCAGACCACGAGCATGGCCGACGTTTCCCGACGGTTCCCGAACAGTTGGGCCGCTACACTTGTGTTTATTTATAAAAGTGTGATTGATAAAAATAATAATATTATATTTATTTTGCGAAATCCATCGCTATGAATACTCTTAATATTATTAGAGTGCATTACAAATAGTTGCCTGTGTACACTAAAATATACGGCGATTAATGATTAAGATATTTCCTTTTGGTGCATTGCTTTTTAGGACTGAAAGAATGATTTAAGAAGGGTAGCCATTAATTTTATTAATGTAAGTTTTTTATGTGGGAGGTAGGGGGGGAGAGATTCCTGACATTAACATTGTAGCTAAAAGGTCAAGTTGGGTATCATTTTCGAGTAAATCAAATACGTAGAATTCATTTCTGCTATTCAGTTTGCAATATTTTCCACAGAAAAGCTAAAAAAAAAGAAAATATGTAATCGTCATTTTCCTTTTTTTGTACAAAGTCGTCCATATCATTTTTAATTTAACAGATGATAAAATAAAAATTATTAATTTTAAAAGCCTATTTAATCTCCCTTTGAAAAAGTACCCACATGATGTATTAGTCTGAGTAAAATAGATGAAAAAAAAAAAAAACTCCACAATATCGAGAACACTATAAATTACAAAGACCCGATTTTGACCACAAACTCTTATGACAGAAAAAGATGGTGCAGTTTAAGTTTGAGTAAGCATGTCTAAATAATGCCTGTTATTGGTATTCAGGACCCAGGTAGTGATAAATCAAACTAATACGCCTTATTTTTCAATATTTTAATTATTACATTTATAATCTTAATAAATGTGGTACATTATTCTGGATTGTCATCTTCCATTTCGTCTGCTAGTTCGTCTAAGGATGCCCCGCTGTCCATTACACTGTAACAAACGAAATAAGGATAAGTGCCTAAGATAATAAATTATTAAATAACCTATATTGAAATAAATAATAATCGTACCTCGAATTATTGCAGTTCTCTCTGCAGTTACATAGTTGCGTGCATGGCAACCCTTTTTGAAGACAGGAACATCGACCTCTGCAACCTTTCTTGCAGGAATATTTGGTTAACTGACTGACAGATTCCCAGATATAGGCCTGAGTGGTCCATGTCGGGTTCCATACTTCTCCAGTGTCAGTCCATCCCCAGTTCGCCGGCGAGACTATTTGTGGCAATGATTTTAGGGCTTGTCCCCACACTTACCCTGCCTGATATTATGCGGGCAGATTCCGCATAATATGCATCAATAAGGCATCTTTTGTTGGAGGAATATTCTGGAGGGACCTATTTTTTGATGCGAATAAGTATTTTCTTGCATCGTTAACACTAATGATGTCAACGTCTCCACAGTAAAGCCGCACCACGTATTTTTCTAATGCATTTTTGGGCAGTTATTCGAGTGGATTAGACGAGGCTTTGAAAGCTGCAGTAATCTCGGCATATCGTTGCCAAGCTTTCCAAGTTAACGTTTTTGCCCTCAGAATGAAACTCTGAAACGGTGTCACAGCCTGTGAATGCATGGTAGCCTCTTTATCTGCGATTAAATGGTTTGCTACTTCATGCACCGGTATGTAGCTATGGTGTTTGCCAGTGCCGAAAGATATCCACAGCTCCTTGAGACCACGTTACTGAAGTGAAAAATAAAAGGATATCGCTATAACCACAACATCTGAATCAACCGTGTGTATCTTAATTTTTGACGCGCCAGGGCCATATTTTATGCATGTCAAAAAATACGGCTATCTGCCTCTTCAACATAAGTTGAACAGATTAGTGAGTCGTTTGGATCATCGGACCCAACAAATTTAACTTTAATAAAATTATCGTGAAAAAAGTAAGATTTTTTTATAATTTTATTTTAATTTCGGGATTTTTATATGAAATACTATAAGTATTATTTCGTATATGGCCTGTACGTCTCAAGTTTAGTTGAAAATAATACTAAACTTAACGTTGTAACTAGAAAAAAAAAAATTGAATTATCATATTTTAATAACGAAAGACTACTCCCTCTCTTTCCTACATCAATTTTTTTTATGGCTACCCTTCGTAAAATGATCTAAGGGTTCTAAGTATTCACTCTGAAAAAGGAAACCTTTTAATCATCAAACGCCGTATATTGCGGTTTTTTGTCGTCTACAGAGGCAACTAAAACTAGAAAATATCAATCAGAAACAAATCCAAAGACAAGGATTTGAAAAAATTCCCCGTGCCAGGATTCGAACCTGCGACCTCTTGTTATCAAGACAAGGCATTATGGCATATCAAGCAGATGTAAAAATAATAATATTCTTTAAGGTTATAAAAGATACTTATTATTTTCTGTTGTTAAAAATATGTTGGTGATTGTTTCTATTATGTTAAAATTGTAGTCGTATTTTATAAATATCAACTATCAAAATAAACTCGTAGATTTTTTTTTTATAAATTTATGAATCGATGAATCGATTTAGTTATAAAGAGTTAGGCTCGCCTATGCAAGCAATATTAAAATCCCCCACAATAATACATTGTATGTCATCCTCAGTAATTTTATCAAGCAGGCGTTTTAAAAATGTTAAGTAATCTAACACTTTCACTTAATTAGTACGATAAATACATACTATAGTCAGATTATAATCTATTAACTTGACGGCAGATATCTCGCAATACCATTTCTCAGATAACGACGTCATCTCCTTATTCTCAATACATTTGATGTTATCCTTAACATATAAACAGGATCCCCCATGTTCTTTGGTATCCCTACAATAGCTAGATATCAAGGTGAAGTCATGAATATCGATACATTTTATTTATCAGACGTGAGCCAGTGCTCAGTTAGGCCTAGTACATCACAACTTAGATCACTTTGCAAAAGAACTTCGATTTTCTGTGTTTTTTTGTCCAGAGAACGTATGTTTTGGTGACATATTTTCAATGAATGCGATGAAGCTGTCGTTTGTTTATATACGCGTGTCGGGCATGGACAGATCGGTGCGGGGACGTGCGGGGCAGGGAGACCGGTTCGACCGTAAGCTGCTCGTGCGGCAGGCGCTGCTGTTAGCCCCCAAAAAAGGCATCAGTTTAGTTTTCCGGAAGAAAGGATGCCACTTGCCACAATTGTTTATTGGACCAATATCTATCGATAAAGATCGGTAGCCTTCGGGAGCCTCTTCAATTTGGGGGGGGAAGGGGGTTCAAAGATGCACTGCGCCAAGAGTCATTTAAAAAAATTAAACTGTCTGAGTTTGTCAACTACATCAAGATGGGTGTCTTTTTCAGGTAAATTAAGGACGTAGAATTCATTTCTGGCATAAAAAATGGTGATATTTTAAGTAGTTTCTTGAAAATTTTTACATAGATTAAAATTTTATGAAATACTTTTTACTTTCAGGCGCCACCAAAAAAAAACCTCAGGTTTTTTAAGTAACAAAAAATACGTTACGAAAGCCTATTTTATGCAGATAAATAAAAATATAAGTTTTATTGTATTTTTAAAGGAAAAAACCATAAAAAAAAATAAAACAATATCGGTGAGCTCTTATTTTACTACTACTTATTAACTAACCTGATAAAAGTATATTTATGTATAGTGTATTTATAAAAGTATATATATGCATAAAAACTATAAACACGTAAAAATGCTTTTCTATGGTTCTAAAAGAGTATTAACTATTTAATTATCATTTTCATTTTTTGCAGCTTCTACCATCTATAACAAATAGTTCTAGGTGTGAAGTAAGTAAGTACTGCTGTAAGAAGACAATTGTGTTCCTGGTTACGAGTACCAATCTTTAACAAATAGGTTCTGGACTAGTCCTATCTTCTGTAAGAGAAATAAATATCCAGCTTATAGATGTATATACATATGTGTTATGTACAGTCATATGTACTTACAGTACTTAGTATGTATTTATTTAATAATTAAAAGATGACCGCTGGAAGCGGTACTGTAACATATAGCTAGGCAATATGTTAGGTTTAGGTAAGGCTAGGTTTTATAGGTAGGTTAAAGGACTATTGGTTCGTGTTTAGTTGGCAATCGATAACCTTTATGGATCGATATACGTCGCATTGACGGAATTTTTTCGTGTTTTCCAAAAAATAAATACAGATCGAATATAAAAGATCTTTCAGACGAAACACGAGCAAGATTCCATGAAGATTCCTTAGAGAGTCCCATCGATGTGAAGGTGGCTCTCCATAAAGAAGATTCCTTAGAGTGTCCGATTAGTGCGGACGTGGTTCTCCATCTATAAATATTCCTTCTAGAGTTTTTGAAGAAATACAACAAGCGAGTGCTCTACCAGATTTAGAGCTCCCCTCCCTTAATGTATACTTGATAATTAGGGTGCATCAAATGAAAAGAAAATATAAAAGAAGATAAACTAAAAATACAAAGTGGTGTAACTAAACAAAATCCCAACGAGATCCCGAGTACACGGTGTGCACATCACAGTACCATCCGTAGAATGAGGTTATAGTAATGCATATATACCTCTCTACGTCTCCTACGTTATTATGACATACTTGAGGAGTACATCGATTTATTAATTACAAATTAAATCATTGGCCGTGATTTATTTGTGTGATCGTCTAGTAGATTAGGACACTACGTTATGTTACAAAACGGCTATGCTCAAAACAATGTATATCATAATTCAACAAAGGAAAATAAAGTTTTCAAGAAAAACTAATGTACTAGGTATTTGTTAAATGATACGACTTAGCTGTATTCTGGAACTCAGCTATAGTTCAAGGCTATTATTGCCATTGAAAATCCAAGGGAAAACGAAACACATTAATGACTAAATCACAATGTAAAACCACTTTTGATTCGACATTCCGTAAGACGTTTAACGAATAACACTTTCATAGCTTCGTAAGTTGCGCGCGACGTTATATTTTTAATTAGATAAATGATTATGTAATTATTGGATACCATACCTTTTAATTGGCTTTTTTGTTACTAAGTTTGTATGTTTTATATATATATTATAGCTGTAAGTTTTCCTTAAATAAATAAAATAAAATAAAATAAAGGTGTGGGTGTGTGTGTAAAATATAATATTGCAGTTGTTTGGGTTAGAAAAAGGGGTTGATGAAACGTAGATACTCGAGGCACGGTGGCTGCACACTGTACGTTGATTTAGCTAGACTTTTGGTATTTGAGGGGATTCTCGACCCAGATGAGTCCAGAATGAAGTGGGGGTTAAATTTATTTTAGCACAGTTGCATCTTTTTTGCATCCTACTTTGCATTGACACCTTGTTATCTCGAGGCAAATGCTGTCCGCAGCTGGGTTGTCAGACCAGTGGGGTATCTATTGGCTATTTTTCTGCTTCCAGCCCCAATCGGGTGAACTAGGCAGAATTTGTTGCAGCACTAAAGCTTGGCCCCACTCATGAACTCCCTGGCAAACTGCGAGTAATATTTTCTCCAGGATGACACGAATAAAGAAGAGCTGTTTGGACTCCTGTCGTCCAAATATCACCCGATGGACTTGCCCATCAATAAAGAAATTTATGTAGCGAAGGGTAATCTGTTCTTTCCAATGTTGCTCGTGAACTGCCAAAATTGGAGCCATTTAACTTGAAGCGTCTGACACGCGAATGATGGTTCACTTGGCGGATGCAGTAGACCAGGGTCATACGTAGTTAATGCACAGCAAACACCGATGTGGTAGTTATCGCTCTGGCATGTGTACTGAAATTGCCAAGATTAGAGGTATTATGGGTTCATGTGGTAACGGGGAAAAACTACAATTTCTTGGCATGCATCTAGATTGAATCAGCTCTAGGTATGAGCGTTTCTTTTAATAGTCAAGAAGTTATAATATATAAATAATCAGTTTAATAGCGTGAGTGTGCATAAGACAATTTATTTTGTTTAAAGGTCCTGAAAGAGCGGAGGTCTTGCCTGTGTTCCACGAACTTAGTGGATGCGATACAGTATCGTCTTTTAACGGCAGGGGAAAGAAAAGTGCTTTTGAAGCATGGAATTTATTCTCTTTTGCCACTAAAGGGTTTAAGGATCTTAAAGATGGCAATATAAATGAGGCAGAGATTGTGATACATAAGTTTGTCATAGCCATGTATGATAGGTATGCTAGCCAATCACTGAGTACTAACTAAAACATTAATATAAAGTTAAATTCATCGTAGCAAAAAGTCATATTACATGAACTTTTTCATATCAAGTCCCTGTCCCTGCACGACTATCAATCATTGCCGTAAATATCTTTTTACAAAAACAGATCGGCAAAATAAAAATTTACCACCAACAGAAGCGGCCCTTTGTTAGCATATTTTACGCGCAGCTTGCCAGGGAGTTCATGAGTGGGGCCAGGCTTTAGCGCTACAACAAATTCTGCCTAGTCCCCCCGATTGGGGCTGGAAGCAGAAAATTAGCCAATAGATACCCCACTGGTCTGACAACCCAGCTGCGGACAGCATTTGCCTCAAAATAACAAGGTGTCAATGCAAAGTAGGATGCAAAAAAGATGCAACTGTGTTAAAATAAATTTAACATGTACCGAATTGTACCACTGCGGTAGAAGCTACAAAAAATGAAAATGATAATTAAATAGTTAATACTCTTTTAGAACCATAGAAAAGCATTTTTTACGTGTTTATAGTTTTTATGCATATATATACTTTTATAAATACACTATACATAAATATACTTTTATCAGGTTAGTTAATAAGTAGTAGTAAAATAAGAGCTCACCGACATTGTTTTATTTTTTTTTATGGTTTTTTCCTTTAAAAATCCAATAAAATTTATATTTTTATTTATCTGCATAAAATAGGCTTTCGTAACGTATTTTTTGTTACTTAAAAAAACCTGAGGTTTTTTTTGGTGGCGCCTAAAAGTAAAACGTATTTCATAAAATTTTAATCTATGTAAAAATTTTCAAGAAACTATTTAAAATATCACAATTTTTTATGCCAGAAATGAATTCTACGTCCTTAATTTACCTGAAAAAGACACCCATCTTGATGTAGTTGACAAACTCAGACAGTTTAATTTTTTTAAATGACGCTTGGCGCAGTGCATCTTTGAACCCCCTTCCCCCCCCAAATTGAAGAGGCTCCCGAAGGCTACCGATCTTTATCGATAGATATTGATCCAATAAACAATTGTGGCAAGTGGCATCCTTTCTTCCGGAAAACTAAACTGGATGAGCTAACGGACCCAGCTACTGGGTTCTCGGTGGCGCACGGAGGAGAAGCGACAGTCGCATTTTGCACTTTTTTCAGCAATTTAGGTCGTTTAACTAATTTTTGCAGTTTCTTTTCGGCGTAATCACAATTTCAATGTTGACGTAATGGCGCGCGCGAGATATAAATATTTAATAGATGAGCAACAAAAACAGCATTTATCCTTATTAACTGTTAGGTTATACTCCTTCAGTCTAGCAAAAACATTTCCCAAGTCTGACAGGTAAGCGTCGAAAGTGCATAAAATTACACACAGATCATTCAGATACGCCAGTTACTTGATGTGACTGAGGCTGACCGAGATCTATCTATAAGTCGCTAAAAAGTGGCTGGCGCGTTTCGCAAACCAAAAGGCGTTCTTTTGAACTGGAAGATAAAGGCAGTCTTCTCCTGGTCCTCATTACGTACGCTGATTTGCCAGTATCCAGATTTTAAATCAAGGGTTGACAGCAAACCAAAAGGCGTTCTTTTGAACTGGAAGATAAAGGCAGTCTTCTCCTGGTCCTCATTACGTACGCTGATTTGCCAGTATCCAGATTTTAAATCAAGGGTTGACATGAAGGGTGTCGGTCTAGAATCGTCTAAAAGATCTATACGTGGTATAGGGTAAGTATCAGGTACTGTTATCTAGTTAAGCTTCCTATAATCCACACATACTCGTATCGATCCATTTGGTTTTGGAACCATTACTACGGGAGCGGCCCATGGTGAAGAACTTGGCTCAATTATCCCTTGGGATAGCATCTCTTCAATTTCCTTGTAAAAAAGGCTTTTCTTTCTGAGGGGTGATAGACGATACGGGGGAACGGAAATTGGGTGATACTCTTGGGTGTTGATTATTTGCACAATTTGACCGGTTGGTAAACCGTTTGACACGTAGACGTCATTATTTTCTTCTATAAACTCCTGCAGTATCGCCCTGCGCTGGTCATCCAGAGTTACATCCACCGAATTAAGGCCAACATCTGGGAATAAATGTGACGACTTCGGTGATAAAGATCTATGTTGTGAAAGTTGACTTCAGCGTCCTGGTAGATGAATTCCATGTGTTTTGGAGAGTAGCCATCGATAAGCGTAAGGGATTTAGTTCCAAAATCAATTCTGTGCAGTTTATATGGCCGTTTTGTCTCTCCAGAAGACAATATTTCCACGTCTCTTGGTATTCACCAGACCTGCACTTTCTGTAGGCGAGCTAGCAGTAGGTTTACCAATGGCAGCTGATCCACTTGGGCAATCATTAGCATTTATATGGAGTTGCGCAAATAGAAGTGTATTGCTAAATTTGGGGGCGGTATAAAATAAATTGTTACTGCCTGATTGATAGCAATGTATGTTATATATATTGGCGAAAGATGAATCCTTATTTATACTTAATTATACGTGATTATTCATATCTAAAAGGAATGCGGCAAACGTGTAGACGTGCCGCCATAATACTCCACCCTCAATAAAATGAAATAAAATATATTAATGAAAATTTGCCTAAACAATAAAAAATTAACAATAGATATCAAATACAAAATTAGCAATAGAACATGCTGAAATAATATTAATAGTACAAATATTGCGTTTGTAAGTTATAACAACATAGTATACATTTTTGTAAGCACTGGTCACAAATCGCTTCTTTACAGCGTTTATAATATTTATTTCTATATTTTCATGAAACATGGACATCAAAAACGCACGAGCTCGAATACTTTCTCGCTCGCACAGGCACTATCTGCACTCTTCTACGAGTTGACACAACACGGACAGCGATGCGCTCGGACTCGAATACTTTCTCGCTCGCACACGCACTATCTGCACTCCTCTACGAGTTTTTTTTTATTTTTTTTTATTTATTTATTTAATAACCAAAAAGAAATACATACTTTACAATAATAAGGTGTATCAGAAACCTGTAAGGGTTTTTACGTACACCGTCATTCCCGTCTTATGCAAGCATATAGAAAATTAGATTTACAGGTAGTCTAAATAAATATTGATAATGCCTTATGATATCGAAATGCTTTGCGACAAATTCGTAAAATAACGGAATACACACAAACGTAACTAGGTAGGTATCTTTATAGATACTTACTTACTTATGACAATATGAGCAAACGTCCATTGTTGCTCTTTTTAACCATGGAGATGGAGATAACAAAAAAATACAAAGTTAAATAGCCGTTACAAACTTATCAATTGTCTTTCACACAAGAGCATAAGAACTATTTTAGTCCGTACATAACTCGATCTTAACTAGGAAGTGGACAAGTTAACACGAATATAGGATGATTTAATTAAATTATGTTATTATTTAGGGGAATAAGGTTAGGAGTAATAAGGGAAATAATAATGGTTCCGACAAATAAATAATTCTCCAGCTATCTCTGTCCGACTTTTATTCTAATTTACCAGCGTTATAATAATATACCGACAAAAAAATTCAAAGCATACCGAATAAAATACCTAAATTTTGCTGACACCTATGAACACAATCAAATTACATTTCTACTTAAAAATATATTAAACTTCGAATAACAAAACTAAACTTCTGAATAAAATACTGAACCTCCGACGAGATTACTGGGTTACTGACAACAGAGGTCATGTCAAAATAATCATTCTTTTACGAATTTTATGAGTTATTTAATTTTCTAGTGTTGGTTACCAAATATATTTTTTAACTCTCAACATTGATGAAAATACCGAAACTGGTCGGACCGCGCGAACGGCGTTTGGGTCGCGTTCGGGTGTTTTCGCGTACGTTCGGCGTGACGTCGGAAGTTTCGAGCGCAGTGCGCTTGCAACGACAGCTCGCCGCGTGTTTCGTTTGTTTGTTTACATAAATAATTATAATATTTGTATTTGTAGTTGAAACTAAGGACACTGAAGTATGGATGAGGTACCTGTGTACCGTTCTGACTCTGATGAGGAAGAAGTGGGAGCTGAACCGTCAGTACCGGCGAAGAAGAGCCGTCATATTAAAAGTTGGGTGTTAATCAAACAGTGAACAAGAAGCAGAAGAATTTGTGAATGATGAAAAGACTTGGTCAAGAAATTATACGCGGGATAGTGAAGAAGGCCAAAAACGGTTCTATCGTTGTAATAAAGTAAAATCCAAAGGGCCACAGTGTGATTGTGCCTTGTATTTATTGTTTGTGAACGATTGTGAAGATGTTCTTAATTTTTAAGACTACTTCAGAGCACAACCATGACCAGATTGGTACGCGAAGTGATTACGGAATTTCGGAAAATGTTAAAAGAGAAATAAATAAGCTGTTTGATTTACGTCTAAAGCCAAAAGCTATATTAGAGGCTCTGAACAAGATTGAAGGGATAAAGGTCCCTTCTAAAAGGCAACTTAATAACTACTTATATGACAGAAGGCGCGAAAAGTATGGAAGAGCTACAATTTACTTAGGTGAACTTGAAAAGTGGATTTTCGATGGAACAACTATTCCCGATGATGAAAATGAAGTTTTTGTGTTTAACTATTACGTGCTAGAAGATAAAGTACCAACTTTTCGTCTTGCATTGTCAACAAAAAAATTACTCAACATTGTTTGTTCCACTGACGTACTTCACATAGACGCCACCTACAAACTCATATGGCAAGGGTTCCCTGTTTTAGTTCTTGGTACCACTGACAAGAACCGCAAGTTTCATCCGCTTTGCCTTGGTATCTCCACAAATGAACGTCAAGAAGATTTCCAAATGATTTTTGGTGGCCTCAAAGAAAAGGCACTAAGTTTATTTGATCACATATTGGAACCTAGAGTTTTAGTTTGTGACGCTGCTCAGGCTATAATAAATGCTTTCATAGAAGTTTTTGGTAATGCACCTGTTGTTCGTATGTGCTGGGCTCACGCGAAGAAAAATATGCAACAGAAAGTTCAGAAAACCGTCCACAAAACAAAACAGAAAGAAATCATACAGGACATAGACACGCTACATAATGCTACATCATATGAAGTATTTAATGCTGCGTCACAAGCATTTGTTGAGAAATGGCAGACTCAAACCGAGTTTGTTAACTACTTCCAAGAAGAATGGTTAAAAAAGCATCCGAATTGGTTTTTAGGTGCAGCGCCGTGTTCACCTGTCACAAATAATGCGTTAGAAGCTTTTAATCGGAATATTAAAGACCACAACACCTTACGTGAACGTTTTCCGCTTTCACATTTCTTGGCCATTGCGACTGAGATGGTTGGTCAATGGTCTATACAAAGCTGCAAAGAATCTTTACCTGAAGAACCTACTATTGAGCTAAAGGATTGGACTGATGGTTATTGCTGGGCAAAAAAAGATTTAAAGATAAAGATTTTATCATCCAACACAGCATACACAGAATACTTGATCCCAAGTAGCCAAGTAGGAGACGTAAATTACGGCGAACAGTGGTTAAACTTCGATGATTACAAGAGGAAACATTTTGCTTTCTGGAAAGTCAAGGTCCCAAAAAATGGAACTGAAAATGTAAATTGGAAAAAAGGATCCTGCACTTGCCCGCAGTTTTATAAAAAATACATTTGTAAACACCTTCTTGGGCTCGCTATCAGATTGAAACTCGCGACTCCGCCTTTGGAAGCGAAAGCATTACCTATAGGACAAAAAAGAAAACGGGGTCGTCCTACTAAATCCAGACCTGCTCTTATAATTCAATGAATTCTTATAACGCGAAATATTATTAAGATTAGGTACTACTTACCTACCTCTTTATTTTAGGTCATAAGAAGAAATGATGACATTTTCTACTACTGATTAAAGAATATTTTAGATATAATAAACTGAATTTTATTTTATTCTTTGCTCCCTGTACCTGTAGTAACTAGAATTCATGATTATAGTAAGTACATTTTTGTATTTTTAATAACTTTCTGGACAAGCGCCAACAATAGAAATTTAAGTATAACATTGTAGTAAAAATAGCACAGAGTTTATGAAAAATTAAATGTAATTGATGAATTTCTAGTTGGCAAGTAAAGGTAATAATTACAAAGCATTGTTATCAGTAGAACATAATTTTATATGGTAAAAAAGTATTACAGCAATTAACAGTCATAAGATTTTTTCTGAGATTTAAGTATATCATTCGGTCGTTTCGTCATTTTTAGTCGGACAGAAGTAGTCGGAGATTTAGTATTTCGGGCAGTAAATATTATATTTTTAGTAAGGACATTTTTAAATTTATTATCGGAGCTTTTATTACTACCCGAGTAATAATATTGTTAACGTCGAGTTTTTAAATAAGAACATATGAAGTAGGATACATATATTATACATGTATACATACACACATATATTATATATACTTTATTATATACTTGATGCCTGTGTTGTGATGACACAACACAGGCAGCGATGCGCACGGACTCGAATACTTTCTCGCTCGCACACGCACTATCTGCACTCCTCTACGATTTGCACACGGCACCAGGCGCCGGCGATGATATATAAACCGCTGCGCGACCTTAGATTAGTCAGTTAGCCAGCGGCTTGCTTGGGAGATATCCGTTGTCCTCAAGTATAGTCAGGGAGACGAGTGAGATAGCCCAGCAGTCCATTCCGATACCCAAAGTATTAGCTAGGTTTCCTTGTCTCATATTACATGTGACTTATGTTAATAAATCTTTGTGCATACATTCCTGCTTTCACTTATCTCATCGACACCTACACCCCTACAATGGCGCCCAACAAAGAAGATAAGGAAAAGGGTAAAGAAGAAAAATCCGAGAGGGCAGTTCAATTATCCGAAGACCAATTTACGAGGTTGTTGAGTCACATTTCGACTGTGCAACCAGGAGTACAACCTACGATGACCAATAAAAACTTTACACGTTGCGCGACACGTTTTTATGGAGAACGGGACCATAACAAAGTGGAAGAGTTCATTTGTACGATCACCATTTACAAGCAAATCGAGCAAATTTCCGATGATGATGCATTGGCTGGACTTCCATTACTTTTGAAAAATGCTGCAAACACTTGGTGGCAAGGTGTTCAGGCTGAAGTCCGTACCTGGTCTGCAGCATTAAAGGCAATACGCTCGGCATTTGCACCGAAACGGGAACCTCATGACATTTACATGGAGTTGTTTTCATCCACACAAGACCGAAAAGAGCCTATTGACGATTTTTTATGCAAGAAAAGGGCTTTGCTTGGTCAATTACCCCCCAAACGCCATAGAGAAGAAGAGCAGTTAGACCTCATATACGGTCTTCTCCATCTGGATCTAAAAAAGAAGATAGCACGCAGCGAGATTAAATCTTTCAATGAGCTACTTGATAAAGCAAGGCATCAGCAAAGCCTAGAGAAAGAAGCTCCAAGCACTTCTTTGGTGTCTGAAGACTCAGAGACAGCTACTGTTAAAAAAGGAGCCGGTAAACGTTGTTCCTTTTGTGGTAGAAAAGGACATCTCATTGAAGTCTGTCGCAAACGCCTGTCTGAATTATCATCGGCCTCGGAGAAAATGGTTATTATTCCAAACACTATAAAAGAACATGAAACTAAGCGACAAATAACATGCTATGGATGTGGCGCACCAGGCGTATTTCGCAGTAATTGCGCCAACTGCAAAAATAAGGAAAGTCCTGCTAAGCCAATCCAATTCTATTCGATTAATCACAAAATGGAAGGAAATGTGAAGATACCAACCATTGAAATTGGATTTGAGGGTCAAACAGGTCATACCTATATAGATACAGCGGCAAGAACGAGCATTGCTGGAACGACACTTTATAAAATACTGATAAAATTCGGTGCAATGTTTAATGAACAAAAAACGGAAATCAAGTTAGCCGATGGATCCATAAATATTATCAATATGCTGTCGACATCAGTAACAATAACTATTGGCAATCGTGTTCTACCGATAATTTTTTCCATCATACCAGGAGCAAATGACAACCGTACCCTCCTCGGGATAGATTTCTTAGAATCCAGTGGCATTATACTAAATTTGCCACAAAGGGTATGGCACTTCATTGATAGCCCTGAAATAAAATACCAGTTTCTTCGAGTAAAAAACAATGAAGTCAATACAAAAGTCATAAAGACTTTTCAGAAGAGCTCGTAACTAGCAGCACTAACATTACCCGTGATGACAAAAACAAAGAAGAGATATTAAAACAAGATTCACCATCATCATTGTCTAAATTTCTGCTATGGGCAAAAGAATTGAAAATGTTGTCTCCGATACCTGCCACTCCGCCAGATCTAAATTCTGAGTCTTCTCCTAACAAGAAGGCCAGATGGAATATTATGAAAATTGATACGCCACCTCCTCCAGAACATCCACGTGTACCACGCGAGATAGATGATTCAAGTCTCAAAGATTCTCGTATTGTTTATTTACCAATAAATCACATGCAAATATATCTGTTGATGTTTTATTACGATCAGATGAAGCATTAGTACTAAAAGATAGTGAAAAAGATCAGTTAAACTCTTTGTTAGTAGAATTCAGTCATGTTTTTGATAAACATGGAGAGGCAACTCCATTCGCTGAGCACAGAATAGATACAGGTGACAAGCTACCAAAAGCTGTTAAACCGTACAGACTATCTCCTACTAGGCAGCAGCAATTACGGGAAAAGTTAGATGAAATGCTTGCTTAAGATATTATTGAAGAGTGTGAAAGTCCTTGGGCAGCTCCAGTGGTATTAGTGCCAAAGGAAAATGACGATGTTAGAGTTTGCATTGACTACAGGCAATTAAATGAAATAACAAAACCAGATAGGTATCCTCTTCCTCGTATGGATGATTTATTGCAACAAGCCAAGGCAATGCCATACATGTCTACCATGGACTTGCAATCAGGATATTGGCAGATCAAAGTATTTCAAGAGGATCAGGACAAAACAGCATTCGTTTCCCCTTTTGGAACTTATAGATTTAAGAGAATGCCTTTTGGTTTAAGAAATGCACCATGCACATTCCAAAGATTGATGGATAAATTCTGCAGAGAGGTAAAAGTTGCATTTATAATGGCGTATCTTGATGATTTAATTTGCCGTTCCACGTCATTTGAACAACATATAAAAGACCTTAGAGAAGTACTTTCAAGGCTAAGTCACTATAATCTAAGGGCAAATAGAAATAAATGTCGTTTTGGGTGTTCTAAAATAGAATATTTGGGACACATTATAACTCCAGAAGGATTAACGACAGACCCAGACAAAGTAAGAGCAATTGCAGAATTCCAACCTCCAAAATCATTGAAACAATTAATTTCTTTTCTCCAAACTGCTTCCTGGTATCGTCGTTTTATACAAAACTTTGCAAACATTGCCAGACCGCTGACAAATCTCACAAAGAAGAAAAAAGTCTGGAAATGGGAAGAACCTCAAATAAAAGCATTTGAAACGCTTAAAAAAGTGTTGATAACATCTCCCGTACTAAGACAAGCCTGAACATCTTCTCGATATCCGCTATAAATGCAACTTGATGTGTTCTCCATTTCAGAATTAACTCAAATAAATCTTTTTGAAGATTAGGGCCTTGTTTCATGACGTCATTAAAAGTGCAACCTGATGAAGTTCGAGATGAGGCATTATACACAATCCTTAAAGACGTCGTTGTTGATTCTGGACGTTGCACACCGTGATGTGGTAAATAATTGCTTGGTGTTTCGTCACGGGTTGTAGGACGCATGTGACCCAAATCTTCATACTCCTTCATAAACTCTCGATAGCGACGCGCCATGTCTTCTTGCTGGTTGAACTTGCGTTCTATTTGTTTAAACTGTGTGACTGCTTTATATCTGGAATCTCCCAGTTGTTGTGCTGCATTTTCTTTCAATGGCAATCTGACGACATATCTTCCGTCGCGCTGTCTCGTTGTTGTTGCTTGATAAAACTCCAAGCATTCACAATCTTCTTGGGACATGCTGGAGTCCTCATTGATATCCTCTGTTGTCCAAAATCTCTTGATGTCTTCAAAATGGTTTGTGACAACGTTGCAGTTATATGATTTTATATTTCCACATAAAATCCACCCTAATCGGGTTTGCTGTGCAACAGGTAGGTACTGATTTTCCTTAATGATTCCGCTCAATATTATTGAGCTGTATATATCCGCGCCAAACAAAATATCTACGGGGCGACTAAGATGAAAGTCTGGGTCGGCTAATTGAATATTCTTTACAAATGTCCATGATGGTTTCGAAAATGATTGGTTAGGAAGGTTATTTACAAGGCTTTTCATGATAAAAACATCCGTAGTGAATTGATAATCACTTTGATTTGATAAACATGATATTGTGAGTACGCCTTTGCAGGTATTTTCCTTCACGCCCACTCCGACAATAACACCTTTGCATCGCTGACGTGTTAGGCCTAATTTTTGGGCCGCAGTTTCGTGAATCAGGGAGGTCTGGCTCCCACCATCGATGATTGCACGCATCTGGTGATATGTTCCATCAGCTGCTTGAACCTTCAGAAGAGCAGTCGCCAAAAGTACTTCTGATATGTTTTTTAAATAATTTTGGGCTACGTGACTTGTTTGTTTTTTGGAACCTTTCCCTGATCTGGAAAATGCCTCGTGTAACAAAGTGTTGTGCAATGAATAGCATTCTCTACAACGTTTTTCTGATACGCAAGCATTTCCGTAGTGGTTGTGCAAACAATTTGAGCAATAATTAAATTTGCGAACACAATTCAATTTTTCTTTTGGTTGCAATTTCAGAAATCTTTCGCAATGAAATAATCCGTGCCATTTTTTGCAGAGTGGACATCCGGCCTTTGGGGTCAATTGCGTGTTATTGATCGAATTTTGATGAAAGTTATGATAATCTGAATCTTTACTGCTAAATGATTTAAAGAATTTATTATTCTTGGTGATTTTTGTACTCTCTTGATATTGAGATGATTTTTGGGGCTCTTTGCGTCTTGATGATGATTCTAATGGCATAAATTTTTTTTCTAAAAACTCTAGAAATTCATTCAGCGATGGTAAAGCCCGTGGATCTGACACTGATTGTATGTATTCTTCGTGTGTTTCAGAATCCAGTTTCTGTGTTATTATGTATACCACCAACGGGTCCCAGGTTGATGTATCGACACCTAGGTTGTTAATAGCATAAATACACTCCTTGGTGGTGTCATGTATTTCCTTGATGTTAGCAGCTGATTGCTGCTGCATACTTGAAAAATTCATGAGAGAACTTGCGTGTGACGAGAAGATCAGTTTGATATTATTATATCTGTGGCTGAGTATATCCCAGCAGGTTTTGTAGTTATCTGCGCTGACCTTTAGATGTTGAACCAAATTCCCTGCTTCGTCCTTGAGTTTACTTTTCAGAATTTGATTGATACGCAAAAGCTTCTGGCGTGGCCCCCTTTTGCTCCGTAGTCTGCGAGACTTTGGGCCACTGAAACTTTGCTTGCGTCAAGGGGCTCGGTGGTTGAATAGAAAGCGATTTTAAAAATTGTTGGATATGCGCTTTAATGTCATTGTACATTTTCTGCGCTCGTATAAAGTATTCCTGACTAAAATACTCGTGACCGGTTGACTCGAAATTCTTCAGCTGCTCATGATTGCCTAGGAATTCGGACCAGTACTGCTCTAATGTATTAAGCCTTCTTTGGCAAGTTTCAGGAGTCTTTCGCTCCTTTCCTTCCTTTTTAAAATTCGACAGTATGCTATTGATTGCCTCTAGTAGCTGCACTTGGGTCGAAAATAGGTCTTCCATGTTCAGTATATTGTTTGGTATGAATAAGTTAAAACAGGAAAGATCTTACTTTGATTCAGCCTGCTATGTGCAGATTTTCCCAGCTGCTTTGCTAGGAGCGCCCGACTGACACGTCAGACTGCTGTATAGGTAGAAGTTGGAAGTTGCTTGTAGCTGATACGCTAAGTGGATGCTTATCCACAGTGTTTATTTGATCACTAACACAACACAGACACAAAAAAAATCTTTTTTTTTTTCGACACTCGCGTAGTGATCCCGCCTATTCGTGTTGACTCGAAGGACCATAAGATGTAGGGAGTATCCCTTGGGGTTGTTAAATGATAAGTCTAGATGTATACTATTGATTATATTGATAAGGTATTGATATTGATAACTGATATGGGAGGTGAGAGCGCGTCCGCCGTGATGTAGGCTCAAACGTGAACTGAATGGTGGTACTTAGGTAAATCGCCGGTTGACGCGCTGTTTCATGAGTTAGCGATATTGTGCGGTGTACGTACCGTACAACATGATTTTTAAATAATGTGTTAAACAGGTAGCAAACACATTTGCGGTCATTTCTCCATCACCTTCATGCCATACGTAGCACAAAACTTCATTTGTAGCCATATTATGAACTGTGAACTGGTGACAAGCAAGCTTTAATTTGAAATATAGAGCACCAGCTTTAGAGTAGGCTTTTAATCGTTTTTACTGTTGATGTGCAAGCTGGTAAAAACGATTAAAAGCCCTGAAAGGGACAGCCCTTTCAGGGCTTTTAAACGTTTTTACTGTTCAATGTCCTTTTCTTGTCTAGCCCTGTCTTTCTCTTTCAAATGTAAGTTATATACCTCTGCAGTAGTATTTCCCATCTTAAACGAAAAGCAAAGGTCACACTGATCTTTGCATGGTCGAAATAAGCCAATATTTTGGTTCTTTATATCTTTCCTAAATTTATTATATTTTACCTTTTCACATTTTGGAAACTTGTAGTCCTTAAAATATTTTTCATATTCTCTGTAGACTTCGGAATAAGACTGATAATTTACCTCAAAATATTGCTTAGAAGTACTCTGTCTGCATTTTTTTATTATTTATTGATAGTATTGTGTTTTATGTTTATCATAGGTACCTAAAAATGTGATTTAGCTGAGAAAAAGTAACAACAAATTTCGCTGCTTACATTTTTCTGTGTATCTTTGAAATCCCTAATATCGGATAGTTGTCATTGCCTTATATCGCATATCTGGTGTTAGGAGACTTTATTTTTGACTAGATGTAAAAAACTTGTTATTTTTTGTCCTAATGAATGTTCTATTTGTTTTAGGTTAACATGGCTTCTGTAAAAAAACGAAAAGTCTGGTGCCCACTAGCAATGAAAGACGCATACAGGGCTGTTAAAAATAATGAGATGGGGTATCTTAAGGCCTCAAAATTATTTGGGGTACCTAAAAGCACGCTCGAAGACTATGTGAAGAGTAAAAAAGATATAGATGAGCTATTGGCCATAAAGCTTGGAAGAAAACCTACATTTAATCCTGATCTTGAAGGGAAAATTGTAAAATACTGCATCGAAATGGTAAACAGTTGGTCTCAGAGCAACAGACATAAGGGCAATGGCGTTCCAACTAGCCATAAGAAATAACATACCGCATCAGTTTTCAACAAAGGGCTCGGCAGGAAAAAAATGGCTTAAAGGGTTTTTAAAAAGAAACCCTGAGCTATCGTTCCGGACACCAGAAGCCACCACAGCTATGCATGCGAAAGTTTTCACGAAAGAAAAAGTAAATTATTTTTTCGATTAAGTCTTACAACCAGAACTGGAAAAGATTAACTATGACCCAACGCGCATTTTTAACGTAGATGAGACTGGCGTTACCATTGTACAAAAAAAAAATGACCAAAGTTCTTTGTTTGAAAGGCCAAAAGCAGGTTGGGGGAATAAGTTCAGCAGAGAGAGGAAGTCTTGTTACATTGGTCTTTTGCATGAGTGCTGCTGGTTTATACGTTCCCCCAATGTTAATTTTCCCTCGTGTGAACATGAAAAAAGAGCTAGAAGATAGAGCGCCACCAGGATCTATATTTGGAACCCACAAATCAGGCTGGATTCAGTTAGATCTATTCACCAAATGGTTCTTACATTTTGTGGACTATGTCAAGCCAAGCAAGGAAAAGCCTGTGGTATTGGTTTTAGACGGCCACTATTCACACACGAGGAATTTAGATTTGCTTGAAAAAGCTAGGGAAAATGGTGTGACCCTCATTTCTTTGCCACCACACTGTTCGCATAAACTGCAACCACTTGATGTGGGGTTCATGTCACCTTTTAAGACATATTACACCCAAGAGATAGAAACGTGGCTTAGGTCTCATCAAGGAAGAATCGTAACAACTTAATATCAAAATATCCGAATTAGTTGGAAAAGCTTATTTAAGAGCTGCAACAACTGAAACTGCTGTAAATGCATTTCAAAAATGTGGAATTTGTCCCTGTAACAAAGAGGTATTCAGAGATACGGACTTTGCAGTCAAAGGTCAAGAATATGAAAGTAACGAAAGCGAAGTACCAACACCTATCTCCGATAAAACATCTGTCTCGGTACCTAGCCCTGTGACTATTGACCGATCTTTAACTCCTTTACCATCAACGTCTAGGCAAGGAATGATTTGTGTAAGGGAACAATCAGAGACTCCTTCAACTCCTAAAACAAAATCACAAACAACTTCGGAATTGTTAGTATCTCCTGAAATGATTACACCTTATCCATCGATTGAGAAAAACTCAAACAAGGAAAAGACAAAGAGACAAACAAGATCAACAGTTCTGACAGCATCACCATACAAACGAGATCTTGAACAGTCCGTAAGGGAGAAAAATCAATGCCTTACCAAAAAGAAACAAGCGAAGTCCAAGAAAATAATAAAATCCAAGAAGGAACCAAAGGCAAAAACACGCAAACATATAACGAATGACTCCGAAACAGAAGATGACTCCGATATCGAAATGATATTAGATAGCGATGGAGATAGTGAAAACGAAGATGATACGGAATGTTTCTTTTGTTATGGACCCTTCTCACATGATACACATGGTGAGCGTTGGATTCAATGTATTGCTTGTTTCCGTTGGTGTCACGAGCGCTGCGCTGGAATTGAGGACAAAAATCTGATTGATTTTATTTGTGATCCCTGCATAGAAAGTTGAAAAAGTCTACACTAGTTAAGAGCTATTGAGCAGCTAGATTGTGAAAAACCCGCTTTTTTCTAATTAATCGAAACAGAACACTTAAATTAAAAATTTACTCCATAATTATTCAACAAAACCTTAATACCTATGTATTGCGTAAACTGTCTTCGCATATATACGGAGTATACAGTTTATAAAAGACTGATTTAAAGTTTAAGAAAATGTTTATAATAATTTGTTTTTGATAACTAATAAGTAAATCTGATAGATTTAAAAAAAGTATGGGAATATGTTAAGTTTTTACGTTGATATAGTATGTCTTTTCTGTTTTTTTTCCAAAAAAAGTACTGTAGAACTATACAGTTTATCTGAGACTGATTTAAACCTTAAGAAAAAGTTTTTATAATTCGTTTTTGATAATTAATAAGTCTTGAGATGTTTACGAATGTTCCTGGTAAAATAAATAATATTTAGAATTAATAAAAGTTATTCAATTATTAATTATGTGGGTTTAATTTTTTCCCTATAATGAGGATCCTAATATCAGATACGCATATGGGTTCCAAATATCGGACATCCGATACTAAGAGCCCATTTGGTAGAGCACCAAAAGTTCAATTTATATTTTAAGTTAATGTTTTATATACAAAGGGGCAGTTTATAATGAATTCACTCCCTCGATCTTAAAGCATATTTACTTAGGTAAATTAATTTTCAATTGAATTACGTTGAGTTTTCTACTTTTATTTTATTTTAATCAAAAAGTATCCGATAATCGGGGTCCGTCCCCTACTTTCATCTATGTTATTACATTGTAGTTCTTTACTCTGAATGCACTTTTGGGAGGAGCATGCAGGCTTCATAATTCTTTCAGCTCTTTTTTTTGTTCCAACAACCACTCCTTTTTTTGTCATTTTATTAGTATATTTCTTTCCCTTTTCTCTGGAAATTTTTTGTTTATTTCTTCCCCATTTATCTGGTTCTGCCATCCCTTTTCTTCTCCTTGCTCTAAGGTAACTTAATAGCTCATTGTCCGATGATGAGCTTGAACTATGATTTTCGGGTTCATATAATGTTACATCACTGTCAGCTCCATGTTCAAATGAGTCAAACACTTCAAAATCACAAGGACTTGGTACTTTAGAGTCATTCTTTGAAGAGACGAACAACCCAGCGCTAGGATCTAGATAATTTTCAGAATTCGGTTCTTCAGAATCAGTTTTTGAAGAGACGAACAAGCCAGTTCTAGGATCCAGATAATATTCAGAACTTGGTGCTACAGAATAAGTTTTTGAAGAGACTAACAAGCCAGTGATATGATCTAGACAACATTTAGAATGTGACGCTTCGATATCTTCAACCATTTCGTGCTCGTTTTTGTTTGGTTGAGGAACAGATTCATCATCACAAAAGTCACCATTAGAAACCTTCTTCAGTATTTTAAAGGCCCTTGAGTGTTTATCCATCGTTCTGAAAGAAATCAAATATTTAAAATGAGGTTACTTTTTACGGAAACTTGAACAACTAAGTACCTACTTTTAGTACTACAAAAATTCAGAACACCAACACAATCTTTTGTTTGGAGGATTAATTCACACATTAAATTAATTTAAATCTCAAAAACGGTAGGATTTTTGACATTGACACTTGACAGATTATAAGAGTATTTGCTATGGATTCAAAAGAAACGTTCAGAAAAATAATTTGTAAAATAATAGTATCTCAGAGAAGAGAGCTTTTTGAATTTAGAATTATTCTATCTATTCACTTACGATCTTTTGATTCCTTTAGGCTTGGCTTAGTCTATGGTTTATTTAGTTAAGAGATTTTGCACAAATAAATTTATTTTTTTGTTATCTTTTGGTCCATTTTACTCATATTCAGCAAAAATTGGGATATGAGCTTATGTAAGATAACCGACGATTTGTTATAAACGGATCACGTAAGTTGTACCCTATATTATTGCATTTTAAGCTTACTTTAATGCATAATAAAGTGTATTATTTATATTATTAGATTATTTAATTTTTGCAACCGCTTTAAATATATTATTGGAAGAGGGCCGATTCATACGACACGATGATCTGCTTATGTGTGGATGAAGTGTGCGTATGTGTGCATAAAGTGCATGTGTGCGTGTCGTGTTTGCATAAAATGAGTCTGTGTGACTGTCTGCCATAACTCTGAACGCGATTGTACAACACATATAAATCCAAGATATTCTAAACTACAATTAGATACTCGAGTAACGATATCGTAAAGTGACAATAAGTCGATGTAGCTCTTAAAAGATAATAATGAAACAAAGTGACAATAAGGCATTGTAACCCCAAAATTTTTAAAATTTTTGTCATATTTGCACTTACGTTGTTATAACCTCAAAAAGCGTCAACTCGCTGCGATTAACCGCGCGCAACTGACCAATCAGTCAGACGTTATTATCAAAGTTGCCAAGTCGGTATTTGGAAATAGAGCTAGTAAGTTACGAAAAAGGAGCCAAAAAAAGAACTAATTATTTCAGTTAAAAGGAGCTATACAAAAACAAAGATATGAAATCAACATTTTAATCATTACCACATTTTGACTTAGCGATGTTTCGCTAAATAATATTATATCTTAAAATATAGAATTAGGCAAACAAAGAATTTTTGGACGAATACATCAGAAAAATGTAATTAATCATAATCGTCGGAACAATCATTTATTAAATTAATTCGAAGTCTATTTCGGGATTTATTCTTGACAATATTTGGCTGACTAAATACTCTTTCAACTTCACCGTTAATCATAGATAAAGCGAAAGAACAAAATTCTTTGAAAGGGTTGATACCAGCCGCATTCTTTGTATAATAAAACTTCAGACCAAAATGCGATTGTATTGTTCTTCTTTTTTCACGGCGGCACTAGGGTTATATTACTCCATTGCGTTTCTACTTTATTCATAATTTCATCTTCTTGGCCCATTTCCTGCACCAAATGTACGCACTTATCTCTGAATTGCTTTTCGTCTGCTACTGAAAATCTATTAGTATTTGTGATCTCTCTGAGCTTGTTTCCTACTTTGAATCGTAAATAAGGATGTGGAACCAAAAAATCTTCCAGGTTATTAATTTCAAAAATATCAATTTTGTCTGGTGGGGTTGAGAACCCTTTTCCCAAGAGATTCAATGGCCATTATTAGGTTGTTTAATAATTTACTAGGGTCAATATTATTGGATTGGAAAATTTTCACAAGACCTTGCAAATGATCTAAAACAGAATGGATATATCTATATAACAAATATGCTTCATTTGTGTGATTTTGATATAGGTTGTAAAGTGTTTCTGCGCTATAACATTTTTCAGTATTTCTCGTGAGCTGGAAATGTAATTTTAATTCTATCTATTGATCAACACTTATTTCACTGCTAGTTCTATTGAAAGCCATCTTGTGGCACAGGCTTGAGTAATTTTTAATGATTCTACATCAATTATTGTTAAATATAGATTTCTGTAGTCATTTTGTCTGTTTGACGACTCCGAGAATCAATTATATGTCTCCTGAACTAAAAATTCTAAAGGTCTTGGTAAGTGTTTGTCAGAAGCATGAGAAACTGCAAACTGGATGGAATGACAAGAACACTTGATGATAATAAGATGAGGTACATCCAATTTCAGTTTCTAGTATACTCCATTGTGTACTGCCGTCATAACATTTGCATTGTTTTTTGATATCTAGGCCATATGCCGAAAATGATTTTTTACTGCTTCTGTAATACTTTCAGAACTCCTTTGTTTAATTCTGTTAGCGTAAGAAAGGAACTGTCGATCTCAAGAGATGTTTTGATAAAATATTGCACAACTATTCCTAATAACTTGGTTACACTTAAATCGGTGCTCTCGTCAGGCAATAAGCTTTATGGTCCATCTCCAATACAATTTTCAAGGAGAAAAGTATAACGTGGCGCTAGCACATTCTTAATAACTGCGGTGCACTTGGTTCGGTGAAGTTTAATTTCGTTTATGAATTCATTTTTGAAAATGAAAATTAAATGCAACACCAACATTCTGAGAAAACGCGCAGCATACATAGAAACATCAGAGCGAACACGTTGCCAGGTGACAAGGGGCTGTTCTCAAGGAGGAGTGTTGTCACCGTTGCTCTGGGTGGCGGTCATCAATGACCTCCTTATAGAACTTAACAAGGATGGTTTTTGCACGGTAGACTATGCAGATGACCTAGTCATCATGATATCGGGTCTCTTCGAAGGAACGCTATGCAGTAAGATGTAAGGGGCGCTGCGGAAAATTATTTAAATTGTGCTGTATACCTGGATACACTTACAAAATAAGTGTATATGCAGGAAAAAACCTCGAAACCACAAATACTGCCCCATACAATGTGGTAATGAGTTTTTACAGAGACATTTTAAATAAAGGTCATACCCTTTATACCGACAACTGGTATGCAAGTGTCGAATTAGCCAGAGCCTTGCTAGATAACGAAACACATTTCGTCGGGACAATCAAAATAGAAGACATCTGCTTAAAAAAAGCAGAAAATGTGATTACATATGTCTTTTCTTTTCTCTGCTCTTGATATATTTTTTCCTCTTGATGTTTCTCGTACTCTTTTTTTAAATCATCATTTGGCGAAAGTTTACATGCTGTGCAAAAATCGCACAGTTCTTTTTAGGGTTCATGAATTAAAAATCTGGTATCTTTGAAATTTTGAAAAAGTTGCAATATTTGCCCCATAATATTTCATTTTTTTTTTTGGGTTTTCACAAAATCTTAAAAGGTCTTTGTCAAAGTTCTACCAGGGGGTATTTTTTCACAAGACGATATTGCTCTTGTGTAATGAGACTCAACTCGTTGAATTGAATCAATGAAGTTCTTGATGTCACTGACCAACGACTGAGTTTTTTATGATTATCATGTTTACCACTTTCTCTTTAGCCATAAAATGATATTCATCGTATTTTTTTTTACTGTACGTAGCATTCTGTCGGATATGTCAAACGTTTTAATAAAAAAAGTTTTACAAACCCTCTGTTTCTTACCATCGAAAAAAAATATTATGCAATATTATTTCAATGTTGTATCTGGCTGTCGATCGCAAATGGATTGTTAACAAGAACCTTATTATTTACCCATAGCACATACTTTAGTTTGGCAAAGCGGAGGTCCAGTTGTAGTGGTTGCCGGGTTCTTCATGTAAACAACAATTTTTTTTTTTGCTCTTTGCTTGTTTCTGCGGGTACACAGGGAAAATAATTTTACGGCAATCTCAACTATTGTTTTTTTTTTTTAAGATGTCTAAATACTCTAACATAAACATGTATTATCAAAACGTACGGGAACTCCGTACCAAATCCCACAATTTCTTACATTAAGTATTAAATAATGATAATGATATAATATGCCTAACTGAATCATGGCTTAAAGATGGTTTTTTGGACAGAGAATATTTTGACCGTAGATATGACGTGTTTCGGTGTGATTGCAATGCCTCCGCGACATCGATATGGATCTCCATACCCATCAAAATGTGGTACAACACCGTGACACATTAACTACTTTTCTCTATGAAATAAATAGTGTTATTATTAGGTACCTTTTGCTCCTCGGGGACTTTAACATTTCTAATGCACTTTGGGTTCAGGATAATTATGGATCTTACTGTACGGATAAGATAAGGATGTCTGCTTAATTACCGACTTTTTAATTATTTCTAATTTGAAACAGTACAATGGTATTTTAAATCACTTTGGCAAAATTTTAGACTTGGTTATTTGCAATAAAACTTGTAGTAAAGTGAATGGATGCCTTAGCCCCCCTAACTCATGAAGATTTATACCATAGATCCATTGATTTTTCCTCTGAATTTTCTCCAATTTTACTTCTTAAACCTAGATAATCTTATATCCGACAATTTAAAGCGGCAAATTGTTCTGAAATAAAAAAAGAAATAACAAAATCTGATTGGAAATCTATTTTATCTGTTGGATGTGTTAACGAAAGCGTCCCCACGTTCTATAATGTACTAGATGTCATAACTGACAGGCATGTTGCCTATAGTGGTTGTAACAAAGAACAAGTATCCAATTTGGTATACAAAACCACTAATAAAAATCTTAAAAGAAAAAAGAAATTTCATAAAAAATTGAAAATTTATGGCTGAATAGGTGATTATTTGACATTTTCTACTCTGCAAAAAAAAGCAGAATTAGAGAGAGTGTCACAAAAATTACGTTAACTATGCAGAGAGGAAAATGAAAGAGGATCCTACATATTTCTGGACTTATGTCAAAAGTATGACTTCACATAATGATATACCTCAGAAAATGAAGTACGGCGATATAACTACCACTGATGGTAAACATGCCTATATGATCTATGTCCCCGCTGACATCTTAGAAGTTGAGTCTGGATCGCAACAGCTGATAAGTACCTAGTATGATCTGCATGATCTTTTTATTAATTATTGTATTCGACATTTTACAGACGCTCAAGAACGCGTATCTGCTAATCTAGAGAATAAAGTAGAAAACAATAGGGAAAGACCAGTTTGTGGTAAGTACTAACGGCGAATATTCCAAATAAAATTGTTCTAAGACGCAGGCTTATGTACTAAATAAGATATTTCTTTTTTTTTTAGGAATATTCAGTACCTTATTTCAAAACTCAATTTGTTTCGAAGGTATATCAGAGCTAGAAGATACAAACAATAATTTAATGGAAGTTAATACAGATGAAATTGCACCGTCAGGACTTAGTTACTCTTTAAAACCAGCTGACAGAAATATTTTATTAGGTATTTCCTACAAAATTCCCTCTGCTGTTAGTGAAGATCCTGCAACGTCGCATCCTTTAATTGAAACAAATTCGTTTACTGGAAGTTCAACTGCATCTGCAAAACAGCACCGAAAGTTGATTTTATAGCTTCTCCGACCATGCTTTACATAAATAAAGATTATGACTTGAACAGTGTTTCCGAATTGGAGGGTATTCTAGAAGCATTTGAAGAATCTGTAACTGAGAATAGGGAAAGATTATGAGAAAATCACGATGAGGCTTAAGATGATATTGATGAAAATGAAATCAACAATGAAGAGCAAATGGAAGAAATAGTGCAGAAAATGTGTCCCACAATAAAATAGTGAAAGTAATAGAGCACTAGCAAGAAAGAGATCAAAGAATGAAGATTCATGGAATGATAACAAAAACAAACTGCAAAAAAAATCTTTCGATAACGCAACAAGTCGTTCACACAGAACTAGACAAACTAGAAAGTAATGTAACAGATTTTAGAGTAATCCGGATAATCCATTAAAGAGACTGTCCGATGTTGCAGAGATAGGTATCATTGAACATATAAACGAATTCGAAACTGTAGAAGCACATTATGTAAGAAAAGATAGTCAAAAACTTTACCTAGATGAAACTTAAAACATCTCAAAAATATACAGATTGTATTTGGATTGGAAAAAACAGAAACCCGAATATAACACAAGTTCAACTACAGCTTTCATAAACCAAAAAAAGATCAATGCGACTTTTGCCATATGTACAAATATGCTGATGATGGAAGAAAGACTGAACTCCAAGAAGATTTTGAAAAACACATAAATTCAAAAAATAACATACGAAAGTACATCTTTTGACAGTACAACAAGCGTTGTGGCCTGTTTTGACTAAGAGAAAGTGTTAAATATTCCTCAGTCAGAAGTCGGACCGTTCCATAACAAACGCCTGTGTACAATTTCACTGTTTTTGACATTCTGGAAAATTAGGGTTATTGTTTTGTATGGCATCATTAAATCGCAAAAAGAGGTGCAATAGAAATTGCAAGTTGTTTGTGGTGCTATATCAAAAGCCAAGTTGACGCGGGAAAACGCAAAATTTCAATTAGATGACTGAATTTTTTCCATCTATGTTAAGGCCTTTTCTCATTAATGAGAAATATAACATGTCCTCATTTAATCTATGGTTAAATCTGACCATAGTTTCGACCAAAAATTTTCTGAGCGGCGAGTCGTAAAGGCTCCTTTTGTGAACATGCTCCATTTTTTTGGGTTCTCCTCTCTTTTAAAACTTCCATGTCTTGTAGGTACAGCCTAGCACTTTTTGCATAAAAAAGTGACCTGCTGAATGGAAAAAGGTTAGCATTTTTCCAACTGTGGTTAGGTGGAGCTCCCAATCACCCATCCTTTCCGCTTCAATGAATTGCTTCAGTAGCGTGGTCATCCGAAAATACTGCACTCAGAGTTTTGAGGTTGGTCCATTTTATTCTATTTTATCTAGGGCAGTTTTAAATTTGGCACTATAAATTTGAAAAATGTCATGGTCTTTGATGAGTAAGATTGATGACCTGTCACTGTCACTGAGGATTTCAGCTTGTTCTTCGTCCGTCAACGGTGTGAGTTTTTGAAACTACACTGGCTTGCTCCGCCCGAGTAAGAACTGAAAAATATAGGTTAGGTAGTTATGCATCCTCATGGCATTATCTCTATACAAGCTTAAAGTGCATAATTGCAGTTCAAAGTCAATTGCAGTCGAAAGACACGAACATTGGTCTTAAGCGTGTACAGTGAGCGTCGTTTACGCGAGTGTAGAAAAATCAAACCTACCAAATAATTAAGTTAACAGTGGCAGACGGCGAGGACTTAAAAGGCGATTGAACCAGCAGCTTTAAGCAGCAGGATATGGCGAGCGGAGTGTGAGTAAACCTTTTCGCATTCCTGTCTCTCGCAATCTTTTCCCGTTTGGTTACAAAATTAGTTTTTAAAATTCAGACAAAAGTACTGAAATATAGTGTGATTTTCATATAGAGTACTAAATAGACTCTATATATATTAAGAATTAAGTAGAATAAGTTTTAAAATTGAAGGGAAATTTGAATAATCTTAATTTTAAATATAGATAGGTTATGAAAACAAAGGCAAAAACAATAAAAACATTCCTTCGTCATATTACTTAGCTTTGTTACCTACTTTCACAAAAAGGAAGTAAAAGAGTCCTAAGAATAAATTTTTTATAAATAAAATATTTTTTCTGCCGATTACGAATACGCAAAAAACGGGTATACCTTAAAGGTACAGAGAAAACAGAAAAAATTGCTGTTGACATTTGGTTGCCATAGATTAAATATCTGACATTAGCGATGCCAGAGATTTGAGTCGATTGTTTCGATTACTCTAATATTTCAATGATTCGATGAATGAATTGATGAATTCTAAGTCGATGAACAATCGACTAAATTATCACGCATTGCATTGTAAAAGACAAAAGGAATGAAAGATTCCTGTACCTACACAAACGTAAGTTTTGGTCAAAACTTACGTTACGTTACCTATTACTAGGATAGGGGACTCGGAACAATCTAAAAATGTCTCGATTATTCAGTCGCGAACGCGAAGATATAAGTACGTGGGATCAATTACGCGCCCTCTTGGTGCAACATTTTGGAGACCCGCGGTCTGAAGAGTGTATAGCGATCACATTAGAGTCACTAAAAATAAAACCTGGCGAATCATACACCGATTTTTGTAGTAGAATTCACAAGTTAGAAGTGGACTGTTTTCGAAAGTGAATTTGCTTGCTGATGAAGGCATCAAATCCGCAAAAATGATTATTTATAATAATTCCGCTTTAAATGTGTTCCTGTATAATTTACCTGAGGACATGTTAAGAATTGTACGTTTGAAGGGATGTACCACACTTGAATCTGCATTAAGCATCGTAACCGAGGAAGTCAACTTCCAATTTCAATATAATGCAAAAAATAATAAAAATAAATAAGCAACATATTCCACAACAGAACCCACCAATCTCACAAATTACTAACCCAAATCAAAATGCAAATCAGATGCAAGGATTTAAATTTGGAAATAATCCCACCGGATTTAAACTTAACTTAGCAGAGATTTAACGCACCTATTCCTAATCAGGGATTCAGATTCAATCAACAACCCCAAAATTTTAAATTTGGCATCCCCAATCAACAACCCAATTATAGCCCAACTATGCCCCAACAACAAAACTTCAGATTTGGCATTCCAAATCAGCAAAACAATTTTAGGTTTGGTATACCGAACCAACAGTTTCGTCCACCCATGAACAATTTTAACAACCGCCCACAATTTGACGGAAATCAAAATAAATTCAAATTTGGAATTCCCCAAAATACTCAAGGTCAAAAACCCATAACCACAGATGTGTCTATGCGCACAGCAGCCCCTCTTCGCCAAAATATGTTGCAGGATAATACGTATTTTATTCCAACGAATTAGATACTTACGAAAATTATCTGAACAATTACGCGGACTTTATGCCATGCTATGATGACGGATACTACGAATACAACCCTGAAGTGTACGCGCTTTCGAAAGATTACAATACCCCTTCCTCTGAACCTGAAACTTACATACAGGACCGAAACTCTACTGAAACTGAAAATTTTCCCTTAGAGGCCTCACAAACATATCACCGGAAATAATACATTTAAATTGCGACAGTATTTTAAAATAACCGCACAAAAATATCCCCGAAATTGGAGCCCGTTTCATGATAGATACTGGCAGTACCCGGTCTTTTATAAGCTCCGAATTAACCGAAAAATATTTGACCATTTTTAAATTCGAAGAACCCTTCGAGTTCATCAGTACACACGCTAAAAGCCAACATAACGAAGCGATTTACATTCCCTTGGTAAAAACGTTTAAAAGCACACTCAAACATAAATTCTATGTATACGACGTAGACAAAAGATACGACGGCCTTATTGGTTCAGACTTATTAAAACAACCAGGCGCAACAATTGATATGGAACACCAATTGTTGAAAACGCGTGACACATGTATACCTATTATATACAACCCACCTCACGAAATTAACCTTGACCCTCAAACAGAAACACGCGTAAAAATCCCCACGGATTTACAAAATGGTTAGGCGATAATGGACTTTATGGATTTTGATAGTGGAATTCGCATGCCCAGTGCGATAGTGAATTGTATCGATTTATTCGCACAGACCATCATACAGAACACAACAAATGAAGTAGTAAATATAACATTTCCAGAACCCATACATGTAACAAAACATGATATATTGCTACAATTCTATGGAACCAGATGATAAAAATTGCGAGATAGATGATTTACTCAAACAAATTTTATCCAAATTACGATTAGATCATGCAAATAAAGAAGAACGTGTCGCCATACAAAAACTTTGTTACGAGTATCGAGACATATTTTACTGCGACCGAATACCACTCACGTTTACAAATCAAGTAAAACATCAGATTAGAACGAAAGATGAGGACTCAATTTATATAAGACCGTATAGACATTCCCCCTCACAAAACGAAGAAATTCAGCGACAGGTAGATAAACTTCTCAAGGATAACGTAATAACAGAATCACATTATCCGTGGAGTGCACCCGTCCGCTTAGACCCAAAAAAATAGACGCGTCAGGCGAAACTAAATTCAGAATGGTAATAGATTACAGGCGTTTGAACGAGATCAATTGATGATCGTTACCCGTTACCAAATATTACAGAACTCTTTGATAAGTTAGGTAAGTCAACATACTTCTCTACAATTGACTTGGCGTGCGGGTACCATCAATTGAAGTAGAACCCGCCGACCGACTCAAAACCGCCTTCACCGCACAGTTAGGACACTTTGAATTCACTTCGGGTTAAAGACAGCACCCGCTACGTTTAAAAGGGCCATGGATAATGTCCTCCGCGGCCTTCAGGGTATCCATTGTATGGTCTATCTCGACGATATCATCATCTATTCTAGTAGCCTGCAAGATCACATAGACAAACTCCGAAAAGTATTTGATAGACTTAGAGAAACAAATTTAAAGGTAACCTTAGACAAATGTGAATTTCTTAGGACAGAAGTGCTGTATTTAGGACACGTCATCACCAGACGGTCTCAAACTGAACGACGACACAATCCGGGCATTTTTACACTTTCCCCTTCCAAAATCTGTAACAGTAATCAAAAGTTTTCTTGGTCTAGTCGGTTACTATAGAAAGTTCATAAAAGATTTTTCCAAAATCACTCAACCTATGACATCATGACTTAAAAAAAGAAATAAAATCGAATTCACAACTGAATATGTATCCGCTTTTCAAAAATGCAAAGAGTTATTAGTAAACGCTCCACTTTTGAAATTCCCTGACTTTGAAAAACCTTTCATTTTAACCACGGACGCGTCCAATCATGCCCTTGGTGCAGTTCTCTCCCAAGGACCTGTAGGGTCCGATAAGCCAGTGGCGTATGCTAGTAGGACACTCAATGATAATATAAAATAATATAATTTTTGGCAACTTTGAACTACTCGGCTGTGGTGGAGTCTGCTTTGTCCATTGAACTGACTTTTCAATATCAACAAGTTCAGCAAGTAAGTCGTCTGCCTCAATCTCCTCTTGGACGGTTTCACTAATTAAGTTCTGAGATATATCGGCACTTGATTGTAAATAGCATTTACTTTCAGCACGCAGCCTCTCACTGTAATTTCTCAACATATGTTGTAGTTTGCAGATAGTTGGTAAGTCGACTTCTACCGTGTTAGATTGTTGAATTACTTCCGTAGCTTCGGTCATATTTTTGAGTAATTTTTCTTGTCTCGCAGTTAGTCGGGTTAGACTAGCCACATCCATCTTAAAGTCTCAGTCTCTATTAACGGCTGAACTAGAACGCCTGATGGAGAAATATTTTGACAGCTTGCCGGCGTTTGAGTTTGAAAACCCTTGAATACCTCGAACTGTTTTGTTTGCCCTGTTTGTCGTAACCTGTAACCACATTCATGCTATTTTAACCATTCATCTCATCACTGATTACTGCAAATCGTATTTAGCGGAGTTTTGAAATCTCAAAAAAAAAAAGGATTTTACAAGATCATTTATAGATACATTTTATCTAAGATACACCGATACTTGCCTGACGATTTTATATATTTATACGAAGGGTTTTCCGCAGTTGGATATTCACTGTATAAACGTATTTTACGAAATCATTCACCACTATCACTAGCAATTTACACAGAATTTTCACTTTTCAACACAAACATAACAAAAACAAGAAAAACCATAGACACACATAAATATATTTTTTTGTAATTTTATGGCCTGGTTACAAATACCTTTTGGCCAGCATTATCCGTATCGGAAAAATAAGGCCATGTTCAGATTAACTCTGAACCAGTTATAAATAAAACAACGAATGAAATACCTATATACTTTTATTCTTTAAGATACATTAAATATAAGAATATCAGTTAAGAAAGCTACTTTATCCCTTAAATCGTGCACAGACATAAATATCATTAAATATCTGTGTATCAGAGCAACAACAGTAATAAAAAAAAAGTAGTAATGCTGCCAACTGAAAAATCTGCCAAATCTGGCGCTTTTAGCAGCTGCTCCACCAATTTCTGTCGCGATCTTCATTGTTAACCTGGGTTAAGGGTATATAATGAACACTGAGTATTCTCTCATCATGGTATTGCGACAGAATGGGTAAATCTTAATCAAGGAAATCATTGTCAGTTACAGCCTGTACTCTGGCTGTGTCTTTTGAGTCATTTACGTCTTGTGTAAGAGCCACGGTAAGTGGTACGAAGCATTCTTAATAATAATCATTGCCCAGTTAATTTGGGTTTAGTTAATGGAGCCACTGGCTACTGTGGTACGACCAGATCTTAGTCGTTTTGGTACTCCCATTAACTCGACGGTCATCACAACGACCTGCTTCGTTTTCTTACTCTTACGGGTAATTCCCCTCGTAGGGCCTGCCTCCATCCCCTTGCCCATTACCGAACCTTCACCTTATGACTCTCTGATAGGACATTAACTTTTACCCTATCCTGATCAGCTATTACCTCTTAGCTGACTATGTTCTTATCAGCTGTTAACTACTAGCCGAAGTTGTCTGTTTATCATACTATATAACACGGGTACGGGACAAGTAAATTCGACTTACCAACAATACTGTAGGCGATCAGCGTGCCAGGAATACTCTCCGCTCGATTCCACCGCGCGCCTTTTTTCTCACCACCTCGTCCCGCCATCTTATCTTCTTTTTACC
Source organism: Ypsolopha sequella (assembly GCA_934047225.1). Classification (NCBI taxonomy): domain Eukaryota; kingdom Metazoa; phylum Arthropoda; class Insecta; order Lepidoptera; family Ypsolophidae; genus Ypsolopha; species Ypsolopha sequella. The sequence goes on from OW203987.1 coordinate 2,620,735, forward strand.
TTACCACAGACAATCATATTCATTTTTCTTAATATTGCCATACTAATAAATAAATACAGAAGGCAACAAAACATGAGATTTCACTCACCTTTCTTAGTATAACGAAGTAATCGCAGTAATCCGCGACAAAATGCTCCATTTTTCTGTAATTTTTGTTATTACTTGACTTAATTAGTCGGCATTGTGGGGCTCGGTTAAATGTTCCACACCAAAATTTATACTCATCAATTCACCTTCATATATGAAATGACCTGTTAGGCCCATGTAGCTTCTTGTGTTGTGTGTGTCCGTCCATACATCCCCAGTTAAGCATATTGATTCCACCTCGAGAAGTTTTTCTTTGAATTGCAATGAAAGAACATCATATTTACCATCTAGCATTTGGGTTATTGTAGATCGTGAAGGAGTTTTATACAATGGAACTGCTGTTTTCATGGGGTACTGGAATCCTTATTTTTCTACTGTATTTAATGATAAACCATCTTTGGCGATCATGAACATAACAGCATTATTTAATTAATTGAACACGCTCATTTCCGTTCACTGAAATATAAAATATTGAAGATACAATATATATATATTTATATGTATATATATATACTAATGACAAAAAATTAATCCAATAAAACTCGGTCAGGCAATACCAGAAATTGTAACATAACAATATAAATAATAAAAGAGCTCACCACCATACGCAGTAATATTATTAACGCATGAAGACATGGTCAGTTGGTTAAGCTTAGACTTGGGCTTTTCAAGTGTTGATGATGACGATGAGGCCACACTTTCTGTATCAGAATTGTTGCAATCCTTTGACTTATTGAAACAAAAAAACATCATCATCGCCAACTTCCTGCAAAGAAAGGCCCTTGTTTCACTATTTATGCATTAAAATGTAAAGAGTAAAGAACAATCAAATATATAATTTCAAGATTATCTGTACTCTGTTAAACATGCATGCACTGATAGGAATAGGTTATACATTATAGTTAGTTAGGAATAGGTAGTTAAAAAATATGGAACACACTTCAGTTTGTTTACTGCCACCACCAATGCCATCATTCACCACCTGCTTACGTTGACTTGTTTTAACACTTGGATGTCTACGTAACAAATGGTTGCGTAAATTTGTAGTATTGCCACAAGTTTTGACTTCTATGTGACAGTACTTGCATATAGCATTCGAACCTTTTTTTATGAAGTGATTCCATGTATCACTTTTGCTTGACATTTCGTTTGAGCTGAAAAAAAAAATATTAAACACCAATGTTTAAAGTAAAATATACATATAAGTACGTTTATCGACAAATCAATTCGAATAAATATGTAGCTGCACAACACTATTTAGTCATTCTGACCGAATATTTGTTCAGGTAGCCAGAATGGACCTGTATCCAAAACCTTGCAATTACCGTTTATCTAAAAGAACTTTTACAATTCGATTATTAATTAAATACACAACCAGTTTAGTACACAACAAATTAACATAAAATAGGAACAATTTTGGCAAACTCGTTAACAAGTTTACTTAATAAAACTGTTAATTTATTATACGTTGATTTAGTTAGATTAGATGACAATTAAAATACTTACAATCTATTGTTTTCAAAATTTACTTTCTTACATAGGACTCAATGACGACAAGAAAACAAAATCTTCTAAAAAAGACGGACTTAAACCCTCAGTCTGAGCTTAAAGCAGCTGATTGCAGCAGCCATACTTGTTTGTTCTTTTTTTGAAGATGAGTTTTGATACGGTTTTGTACGGTAAAAAATTCTCCACTTATTTGCTAGAATACCAAACGTGCATTCTATAAATCGCCTAGCCCGAGACAGACGTTAGTTAAATATTCTTTTGTTGCTTGTTAAACTCCTTCCTCCGTAAGGACGCATCAGATTTTCAGATAAACTAAATGCCTCGTCTCCCACAATGACATATGGCATTGGCACTCCATTGCTTGATATAGGGCTTTTCTCCGGTAACTGTAAATTTTTATTGTTGAGCTTTTCATACAATATGGAGTGCTTATATATAGACGAGTCACTACATTTTCCGTATGCTCGAACATCGATATAAGTGAACTTATAATCCATACAGCAAGTAAAACGATCGAAAAATAATTCTTATAATTATAGTAAAGGGAGCCTGAATCACTTGGTTTTAATACTCTTATGTGTTTTCCATCGATGGCATCAACGCAGTTAGGATAGTTTGCATTTTTATTAAACGCATTCGCTTTCCCAATCCATTTCTCTGCGTTCATTTCTGGAAATGCTGTTTGTTTCATGTTCTCCCAAATCGCTACGCAAACTTCGTATATGATATTTCGGGCAGTGGTATATACAATCCGAAAATTATGAGTTAAATCTGCTATAGAACAGCCTGTAGCCAGATACCTTGAAAAGAAACCCACCCTACCTCACTATCTATCTAACTACCTATCTTTAGCTATCCCTAACTAGCTATCTACCTAACTCAAGCTGACTGACTACCTATCTCTATACCTAGCTAGCTCTAACTATATGCCTAGCTGTCTATACCTACCTAGCTGTTTAATCACCTATAAACCTATGCTCTGACTAACCTAACTTACTACTTATCATACTGAACTTCTCTATCTATAGTTATGAATTTATGACCTATCTAAATATTAATTAACAAACCGCTGGGCTATAAAAAGTTGCACTAATGAGGCATGAAACGTGTTAGTCTTGTCTTTGGCCATGATCGTCGTCTAGTGGTATGAGCACCTACGTTGTGAACCGCACCTACGTAACCCTGATTCTTTTAGTAAGCTCGAGTATAAACGTTGCTATATATATGCTTTGCAAAATAAACTATTTGAATTTGAATTTGAATTTGTATAAAAATAAGCCTCCCACAACATAATCAAAATGTAAATGATAAATAATAAAAATAATTGACCTACAAAGTTAAGTACTAGTTCATCTATAAGAAGATATATTAGTTATCATACGAGTAACTTTTAAATGGAAACGAGCTAACCGAAAGGAGCTAGTTGTAAACTGTTAAGAGAAAAGTAAGGCACATAAATTGTCTATGTAAATAAACTTTGTTTGCAGATTATTTGTGTAACATTTTAGCTAAACATGACATGTCGCTTTAATCTCGAAGACCTAAGATCTATAAGTATTTGTATACTAGACTCCATTCACATTGAAGATTAATAACAAGACTATAATGATAAAATCCTATGAAGAGTTTCAGTGGAAATATGGATTAATATTGTCCCTAGTAATTTTGTATGAGTTTGTTTAGTTATCGCTTTATTTATTTAATTGTGACGTAAAATTCTCTGTTATTATTTAATATGAAAGTAATGTAATTGTATAAAGCAAGTCAAACTATTTTTCCTTAGTCAATCCAAAATCATTTTATCTGGACAAACTGAGTAGATCTAGACAATTCACAATTTGGTGTAGAGGTTTGGAATTGGACTCTGCAAAGTTTTACAGCAATTTGTTTTTTTTTTTTATAACCTCAACCAGTAAAGCGGGAATGGATAAGGTCGAGTATCTTCATGTATCACATTTTATAAATATTTAAATGAGGATCCACTCTGATCATTTTCGATAGAGTCAATCACTTCGACTTTTAGTCATTAAAATACTGAAGGAATAGAAGATGACTTATTTAGACGTTCTTCCCAATAAATTCAACATATTTTATTAAGTAATAAGTTCTTATAAGATCCACTCTGATCATTTTCGATAGAGTCAATCACTTCGACTTTTAGTCAATAAAATTTTGTAAGAATAGAAGACGACTTATTTAGCCGATCTTTCCAATAAACTCTCCTGTGGTATGGAGTAGGATAGAATTTTTATTTCATGTAATCATATATGTAACAAGAAGCTTCGATATGAAGTCTTAAGTTATGTCATGAAGGTACTTTCCCCTGGATATGGAATACTCCCAAGACTTTTTTTTATTTGTTTTATATTTATTTCTTAGTTAGCTTATTTAACTCACACAATTTTTGTTAAAGTAAATAATTTTCTCAATATTGTTTTGTTTAATGTTGCCTTGTAATAATTTCTCTAATTAATACCTCTTTACTTGACTCCTATACTGGTCGCTTAGAATAGAGAAAGAAGAAAAAAAAAAGGAAAAAAAATAATCCTGAGAAAATTCCCGCCAAATTATCTAAAAATTTTTCCACTAAAAATTTCGTCAGAAAGCACAAATATTTTTTTAAAAATGAATTCGCAAGAGTTTAAATTTATCGTTGTGGATTTTCCTGACCTTTGGGACGCGGATTCCCCAGGGTTCTTTAACACCTTCCAAAGAATTACCGCCCGGAGCACCCTCGCTCATTGCCTCGAATTTACATGGGGGTGTCCTCTCCCCATCGAGGTCTTACGATCTCAGGTCAGATCTCAGGTCAGGGCGAATTTTATACAACTAAAATTTTCCCTCCATTTCCTATGTTTCCCTTTCTAATTTCTCATTTCAGCAAACTGTACCAAGAACAACGAATTCAGATGTAGTGCACACTTTTGATATCACCACTCTGGACCCATACACTCGCTCCCAGCTCCTAGTACATATTCAAAGTATTCTTTCTGTGTCCCGAGTAGCCCCCGGAGCCTCCAACAACATCTACACCTCCCCGACACAACCTACTACTCCTGTATAAGTTTTATTTTTTTATTTTTTTTTATAACTAGGTAATTTAGTACTAATTATTTCAAGGATAAAATCCCCCTGAGTCTAATATCCTTACTTGTACCTTATTCAACATCCTTACCACCAACTCTCAATTTTACTTATTTTCACATATCATTTGTTTTTTTTCAGCCCCGAAGAAATGGAGGATGACATCATCATAATTCCATAAATAGGTATATAACCTTTCCTACAGTTTCCTTTAGTAACTCTTTAATTTTAATAACCTTCCTTTTAACAAATTATTTTCTTTTCCAGATCATCATCTAGCCGTCATATCTTTTCCAATAGATTTAGAAGTATATATTTTTTTTTTGTTTAAGTTGATTTTTTTTCTTGTATATAGGACCAATTAAGTTGATTATATATCTTTTAAGAGTACACAATTTTTTTATTATTTTTTTTCTCACTCATCCCCTATTTGATTCTACATTTATCTGTTTCCCACCTCACCCCGTTACTTCTTTTCCTATTGTTGTTAATAATTCTGGCAAGTCCCACCCCCTTTCTTTACCAAACCCAAAACCTACCCTATACATTCTGTCATGGACACTAATGAAAAGGCTTTCACTTAATTAAAATATTTAATAATATTTCACAAATGAAAATAAATCAAATTAAGTTCATGCTTCTTAATATAAGTCCGAGTCTTGAGGTTTTCTTTCTTAGAATTATTGTCCATCCTTCTTGAGGCTAGGCCGCAATTTCAAAATCTTTTATTATTTATGACTGCACGCTCCCTTCGCATACATAACCTTCATGAATTCACCATTATCTAACTACACCGTGGACTGCTGGTTCAACCTCTATAGTCCAGTCTTCCATCTTCCCTCTTCAATGTACATTTCTGTACCTTAAGGTACAGATACATAACTTCTATGAAATCAACACTATTTTGACTTCACCATGGACTGCTGGTTCATACTATTTGCTTCTTCCTTAGGTTAGTACCTATTCCATCTTCTTTCCTCAATGTATATTAAATGCTTCAGATACATAACTTATTTGAATGCACCGTGGACTGTTGCTTCATGTTCTTCCATGATAAAATAGGATGAAATCTCGCGCTTTTGACCGTGTAAAATCGTAAAATTTTATTGATATTTTCGACGGCAAGTAATTTTTTTCTTTTTCCCACTAATTGGAAAGGCAAAGGGATCCTAGCCCATACAGCCATGTCCGCGGTAAACACAAATTAGAAAAACGGTTTTTTTACGTTTAGAGAAAAAAAACACGAGAAGGCACTGCCCGCACTTTTGTTACTACGGCAAATAAATCGACAACAACAAACGTCTAGTACCGCGTTCCGAATGACGACTTAAACAATTTAAATTTCTTCGGACCAATGGTCATTCCGATTTGGTGTAAGCGCAATAACGATAACCCTAAAATGGCCGCCATAACTTTAAAGATAACAACATTATCAACACTATGTTATGCTATCATCGCACAGAGCGGTCTATCAAAAATGTCAGCTGTACGGCAGCTACAAAAAAAAAAGATTATTTGTAGCATAAAAGTCTGCTTATATCATATTTCAAAGATTTTAGTTAAAAGATATCACTTCTTAGACCTATTAAAGTAGTTTACCCTTTGTGTTCTTGTAATGTAACATAATTTCTACAAATTCTGTCACTTGGAAGCGTTAACATTTATGTCGCGTTTAAAAGAGTTACGATTGAATCCTAAGTTTATGCAAAAATGGACGCCATTTATCATTCGGAACGATTTGATGGGCGTGAAAACTTTGATGGTAAATTTATCACTATTGGCGTAACACGGAACGTACCTAAAGTTGTGGGTCTATGGTCGCGTAATGTAGTTTAATCGATTTTCTTGTTACCAATTTCGAAGAAAATTTTTAAACATATTGAACAAAGTACATTCATTACTTGTAATTAGATAAAACCGTTGTAAAACGAAATGTTTGTCAATATGTCTTTTGAATTTAACACAATTTGATCACCCACCGACGCGACACCCGGCAATCTATCTAGTTTCGTTAAGAGTTAAAGTGCGTTCCTAGCTGTGACCATGGATCCAAGTAAAAGTAATTTGGTTTAGTTTTGTTGATTTTAATACCGAATTTTACAGGGTTGGGGAAAGTAATTTATTTTATTTTACTCTAAAGTTTGTCTCTGTGTTGTCAGTCATAAAATGTATGTTTCAAAAACTACTCCCCTATCTATGTTTAACTCAAAACTGACGTCTCTTCCCCTAGTTTAATTCGTGCATCCCTAACGATGATTTGAGGAAATATCATAGAACATTGTCCTATAACTGATTGTTCTATAATGGATATGTCCGAGAGTTAACAGTTGCCAATGTATGCAGAATTTACATTTAAACATCTTGACATCATAGGTTTGTTAAACAATTCCATCTAAATTCTAGTGACTATTACCAAACAGCCGCTTAATAAAAAAATATTGTTATTTTATTACGTTATGTTGCTCATTGCAACTTTAGACACGTTTTGCTTACGTTTTATTTTGAAAGTAAATAATACACAATATTTTTTTTTTTTTAATAATATCCCCTACCGGTAATGTGGACCGATAAAGCGAGAAATTTCTTACGCATCTTAAATTATTTAATTTAATTATTTCTTGCATTTAAAATAATGTATGGTATGCATTGGAAGTTTCTAACTCCGGATGGGGTTAGGTCCATTCCTTTTATTGTATTCTCTCTTTTTTTTTTTTTTTTTTTTTTTTTTAATTAACAACAGAAATATTGACAATACATTTATCTTACTTGAATTAATGTTAGTTAAAACATTTCTCCAACAATAATAATTCAACATAAACTCCAAAGTTTTACTCCATTACACTTTACTTAAATTAACACACCCACAACATTTCTTTAATCTGATTTTTTGTAAAATCAAACATGAAATGAAATAATTTATTCTGAATTATCTTAAGTCGCCATTGGCTGTTCCCGATTCAGCCCCCCCTTTTCTATTAACTGATTTTCTGTATAATATTTCGATAAATGAATGGTATTAAATTTTCCTCTAATTTCGTTTGATTCTGGATCTACTAATATATAAACATTTTGAAAAGGAACCTCAGCCACTTTATATGGTCCTTCATAAATAGGTTCAAACTTCTTTGTTATTTTTTGACTAGCGTCAGACTTGTTCAGACGCTTAACCTTAACTAAATCCCCTATTTGAAATTGAGCTAACCTGAACCGTTTATTAAATCTGAACTGCCTCCTTTGTCCTGCCTTTACTAGATTTTCCCTTGCCTTTTCTCTTATTTGATCTATGTCTATGTCGTCATTTATTTTCCCTATTACCCTGTCACATGAAAGTCGTGTCGATTCCCCATACATTATTTCACATGGTGTATACCCTGTACTCTCATGAAAAGTATTATTGTACAATCGCTCTATCTTTGGTAAAACTGATACCCAACCTTTGTGATTGTTCCTACAATAAGTTTTAAATAACCGCCCTAATTCTTTATTCACTCTTTCGGTGGTATTTGGTCGTGGATTTCTAACAGTTGTATAAATAACCCTTATTCCCATCTCCTTCATACTCTCTTTCCACATCTTACTTGCAAATTGTGACCCATTGTCTGACATAATAGCCAAAGGTTTAATAATTTCAAAAAATTTCTTCACCTTACTTATAACTGATCTCGATGTCGCCTTTCTCAATTAATAAAATTTTACAAATTTACTGAACGAATCCTGTATAACTAGAATGTAATTCATCCCGTATTGCCCAGTGGGTAGTGGTCCATACAAATCTATCATAACTATTTCTCCTATTTCTTTAGTAATTATAGGTCGACAAGGTCCAACTTTATTAATATTATTACTTTTAGTTATTTGACAGTCATGACAAGACCTCAAAACTGATTTAACACGTCTTGACATGCCCGCCCAAAAGAATCTGTCCCGAACATATTTAATTACCTTATACGCCCCTTGATGTCCCATTTCTATGTGCACTTGTTTGATAACTTCATCTCTCAATGATTCAGGTAAATAAATTAACCCTCTGTCTGACCCTTTAGGTTTAAAAAACAGTATATCATTTTCTACAAAACATCTTTTTATTAATCTCCCCAGTCTCTCTGACCTAACTCCATCAATTGCTATTTCTTTAATGATTTCCTTAACCTCACTATCCCCTCGTTGTAATTTTGATATCGATTTCAATTTTTCTATCAATTCTTTATTTTCCCTAACCTCTGTGTACGCAATCTCGGGTAATTTTACTTTATCCTCCTGCAAAAATTCGGCTTCAGGTGGATACCTTGACAAAATATCCGCGCCTATATTTTCCCTCCCCTTGATATGTTGGACTTCATATTGGAATTGTTCTAAGTAATTTACCCATCTAGTCACTCTTGCATTAAATAACCTCCAGGTTTTGACAAAAGTTAAAGCTTTATGATCAGTTTTTATTATTACACGCGAGCCTCGTAAATAAGTTTCGAATTTCTCTAGACAGCATATTACTGAGTAAAACTCTTGTTCAGTGACCGTCCAGTTCAATTGAGCGCCCCTTAAAGCTTTACTGAAAAATCCCAATACCCTCATCTCCCCATCATCATCTAGCTGGTATAAAAACCCTGAGACCCCTATTTGAGAACTGTCAGTTTGCAAATAATAAGGTTTACTAAAATCCGGGTGATGTAGTTGTATAGTATGTATAAACAAATACTTAATTTTGTCAAAAGCCTGTTGTTCATTATCGCCCCAATGCCACCCTTCTTCTTTCCTGAGCAATTTACACAATGGACTTGTATGAATATTATAATTCGGTATAAATTTACGGTAAAAATTACACAACCCCAAAAAAGCTCTGACCTGTTTAAATTTTTTTGGTACAGGAAATTTTTCTATAGCTTCTACCTTGCTGGGATCAGTCTTTATCCCATCAGTGGATATTATAAATCCTAACATTTTTATCTCTTTACACAAAAATTCACACTTGTTTAAATTACATGTTAGTCCAGCTGTTTGCAATCGATTCAATACCGTGTCTAAATGCTCTAAATGTTGGTCTAAGGTTCCAGATGTCATTATGGCTAAATCATCTAAATAATTAACACAAAAATGCCTAACTTCATGTCCTAGTATCCTATCCATAGCCCTACTGAAACTTCCGACAGAAGTTTTCAGACCTTGAGGTAACACATTATAAACATATGATTTCCCATTAAACGTAAACCCAGTATACTGCTTACTTGTTTCTGTGATAGGGATTTGAAAGTAGGCGTTTTTCAGATCTATAACAGAAATATAATTTGTACCATGGAATGAATTAATCATATCCAACTGTAATGGTGGTTTTTCAGTTTCCGCTATCATGTATTGATTGATACCTCTAGCATCTAATAGTGGCCGCATATCCCCATCTTTCTTTAAAGTGAATGTTAAAGGACTACAATACGGCGTCGAGGCCCTACTAATTATTCCCTGCTCTTCCATTTCTCTTAATTTCTTTTCTACTTTATCTCTGTAAGCATAAGGTACCGGGTAAGTTTTCCTAACTATAGGTGAATATTCTTCCATTTTAATTTCATGTTCGTAACACACGGCTCTACCTAGTTTTGTACTAAACAATTTCTCATATTTCCCTAGTAACTTCTCCAACTTCATTAAGTCAATTTCCCCTAATGTTTCTCCTATCTTATACCCTTGTAATTCTTCCGCCCCTTTCTCTACATAATCTAACTCCACCTCTAAAAATCCATTTAACTCTGGCTCATAAAAACTTATTATTTGTCTTGACCCATTTTGTTCTATTTCTATTTCTGAGTGCTCAATTTTGAGTTTGAGAACATCAATTGCTTGGTTTGGTACATTCAGTAAATTACTTCACATACACACAAGAAAGAGAATAAAATTTAACACGGTGCACCTATTAGACGTAGAAAATTAAGAGAACCCACTGCAAATTATTTACACACACGAACATACACAATAAAAAAATATAGAATTTAAAGAAAGTGATAAAATAAACACACCCGGAACACAGCTCCTCTTGCACGAATGGCCTGATTCTCCTAGCTATCGCTCCCGAAAATTGATTTCTTCCTGTGGAGGCTGCCGAAGGATAACTCCCCTTTGTGAAGATTGTTCCAGCCCGGCTGTCGAAGACCTTCTGCCTCCTATCTCCCGCTGCACCCCCTTTTATAACCTCTGTTCCGACCGGATGGAAGATTATTTTTAGGGTCCGAATTTGTAAAATGAAAACCTTTTAAAAGTCCTCCCAATTAGAATCCTTTAGGTGTTACCTTACCGTTTGTATCCTTGTAGTTAAAATCACGAACATAGGGTAAAACATAACCGATAAGTAATTATTACTTAACTAATATGTTGCCCTGCTCCTCGAACCCACGATGTAACCTCCTACAAATCCACTTTTCTGCCTTTTTCCTACCAACTTTGTTCGTGCTTACAACCCTAATTTCCCTTTATCTTATTTCACTCGCCTACCTTATTTCACGATGCTCCAACCAACTCTGGCTCTTGTTATACCAACGCTCCTTCACATACACATACTTACATACATACACTCACTCTATCACTTGAATAGACATGAACTCACTTCAACCGCCCGTTTTATAAAACATTCATATTTGACAATGATAGGTGAGAAGAAAACATCTTGATAATAAGGATAAAATGTTGAAATAAAAATAACAATAAAATATTCATCAGAAATAAATGAACAATCCAACAGATTCCCCTTTAAAATTAACATTTACAGAACCCTCCTTTTATAAAGATAAACCCGTCAAGCTACATCAGCCTATTAAATTCTTCATAAGTTTCCTTATTGGAATGACGCTACATGTGGTCACGTGATACAGCCTGTCTAGACTTCATGGCGCCTAATTCGAACGTCTGTCTAGACTTTGTGTCGCCATCAATTGAGACACCTATTTTTCAGAAACAAAATGAAAACCCTTAAAAGGCTTTCCAGGTAAATTTGTTTAAATGTAATCTAACTATTTTATTTTATTTTTCAATGTCACTAATCATTGATAAAATTCTCAAACAAATACGAATCTAAAGTAAACCAGAGTTGTAAATCATGTACAAACGTTATTACTATTTAGTAGTTTGTCCTACATCTTGAACTTCTGGTTGAATATTCTAATAAACACAAACTCGCTTCGCTTGTTCGTTCCATTAAACAATAGTATTTAACGACGAATGGTGAAAACAAAAGTCGCGATAGTATGAATGAGTTACAATATTGTTTCAAACAATTCATTCAGATTTCCCCTTGAGATCAGTATTTGCAGAACCCTTCTTTTATAAATATAAACCCGTCAAGCTACCTCAGCCTAATAAATTAAACGTCTGTCTCGCCCCCCCCCCCCCCATTTAGTTTAGTTTCAATACTGCAGCTCCAAATCACTATAATAATTTTTTTTCCGGACCAGAGGCAATGAAAACCTCATTCGATCTGGTACAACCTGTAAAAAATAATTTATGTATATACCCTAGAGCAGGGTAGGCGAACCAATGGCACGCGTGCCATTGATGGCACGCGAAACAATATTTTGGGCACGTCACCGATCATAAAACATGTGTAAAAAATAAGTTAAGTAGTAGGTATTTTGTAGTATTTAAGTAGGATCGAACGCGAGTGATCCTACGCTACGGAGTGTTCGGTGCAGCGTTGCCAGTTGTTTATATCACTGTCTCACTCGCACTCGCAACAGCCCCGCCATGCATCTCTGTTTATGCACCGTAATTACCGTGCATATGGCAACGCTGGTTCGGTGCGCGGGGTGGGGGCGGCGCGGCGGCAGGCAAGAAGCGCTGCGCGGCGCTCGTTTTTGTTTTTATAAGTCGTGGGTTTCAGTTGCGAATGACGCATTGTTTGCTTACGCATAAAGTAATAGTGAGTTTTGTTGACATAATTGTATTTTAAAGTTTGTTCGAGTGATTTTTATGATTTTAAACTGATATTTAATATGGCCAGTTCAGCAAAAAAACAAAAAGTGCAAGATAGTAAGTGTATCAGAGAATTTCAAACTTGGTGGACTGAGAAATATGGCATGATTAGTAAAGGTGACAAAGCGGTGTGTGTTTTATGTTCTGGAACAGTGGTATGTAGAACATCGTCTGTTAAACGGCATTTTGAAACAAATCACAAATCTGTTAGTCAAAAAAGCGAAGCAGAGCAAAAAGAATTAATTGCAAGTGCATTGAATGACAGAAATAATCAGTCAACATCTATGATTAAATTTGTTTGCAAAAATTGTCATACGAGCGCGGCAAGTTACGCGGCTGCAAATGTCATTGCTCGGCATAGTAAACCTTTTCAAGAAGGAGAGTTTTTGAAGGAAGCCTGGTTAGCATGCGCGCCCTCTCTTTTTGATGATTTCGATAATAAAGATAAGATAATTCAGCGCATCAAAGATACTCCTCTGTCAAGAAACACAATAAAAGAAAGAATATTAAAACTGGCCGAAAATATAACAGATCAACAAAAAATTGACATTAACGATGCTTCTTTTATATCGCTATGTCTTTACGAAAGCACTGACGTCACTAAATCTGCACGTTTAGCTGTTTTTGCTCGGTATTGTGTAGGAAACGTCATTAAGGAAGAATTAATTGCGATAAAATCGTTGCTAACAACTACAAAAGGAACAGATATTAGTACGGCAGTTAAAAATTCGCTTGCTGAAAAAGAAATTGATATACAAAAAATTGTTTCTGTAACAACTGATGGTGCTCCAAGTATGGTGGGTAAAAAAAATGGTTTCATAAGTTTATTTCAAACAGACGTAGGACATTCGATTCTTGAATTCCACTGCATCATTCACCAACAAGCCTTGTGTTCTAAGAGTGGTTTAATATCCCTTGATAATATAATGGCGGTAGTTACAAAAATAGTCAACCTCATCTCGTCACAGGCTTTAAACAAGCGAAAGTTCGATGCTTTGTTGGATGAAGTCAACTCGGTGTATAATGGCTTACTGATGTATAATAATGTTCGCTGGTTGAGTCGCGGGAATGTACTTGAAAGATTTGTTGAGTGCTTGGAAGAAATCAGACTGTTTTTGCAAAATGAGGGAAAAATTGAACAATACCCACAGTTGTTGGACGTTATGTGGCTTTCAAAATTGATGTTTTTTACAGACATATGCCAACATTTAAATACATTAAACGTAAAGCTTCAAGGGACAAACAAAACAATTATTGTCATGATAGATCTCATTCGCGCTTTTGAGGCTAAACTGCAAGTTTTCAGAAACGATATTATCACAAGAAACTACAAGTATTTTCCAAACTTGAAAAAATATATCAATGATTTTGATATTCACGAGACAGCAGACAAAGAAAAGTTTACTGAAGAATTTATTTTTGAGATCGATTCTTTAATCAAGGAATTTTCAGGAAGATTTTCTCAGTTCAAAGAATTGTCGGAAATACTCAAATTTATTATGTACCCTGATGTGACGTCATTTCATAAACTGAACTTATCTAAATTCGATTGGTTGGAAATTGAAGAATTTGAAATGCAGTTGATTGATTTCCAATCTAGCTCAATATGGATTCAAAAATTTATTGAAACAAGGAAAGAGTTGGAGTTAATTGAAACTGAAAGATTGACAAGTAATTTAAGTAAAAATGCTAATAACAAAATTCTGGAAACATGGAATGCGTTACCAGACACATTTAACTGTTTGAAGAAGCTGGCTCATGCTATTTTAACAATGTTTTCATCTACCTATGCCTGTGAGTCATTATTTTCAGAGATGAATAACATTAAAAACTCGCTTAGAAACCGTTTGACAGATGAATCCAGTTCAGCATGCATTTTGCTAAAAGTAACATCTTACAACCCTAACATAAATTATTTGTCATCTAACCTGCAGCAACAGAAGTCACACTAATTTTACAGTAATATAAATAATGCGTGTAATAAAAACATTTCAAAATGTACCTCTACTTTTGTTTACTTTATTTAATAAAGAGTTTTGATAGATAGTATTTATTATTATTATTTTCCAAATAATCAGAAAGTCAAAATTTTTTGATGGCACGTCAATGACCCCATCAAACATTTTTCAGAAAAAATGGCACGTTGATGCATAAAGGTTCGCCTACCCTGAAGTAGAAGATATACTAAAAATTCCTACTTAAAGAAACATTAATCCTATACTTAATAATATGTATACGTTGCACTTATTTACACATTAAATATTTATTATATATCTCATTAATATTTATTTTAACCTAAATTTATTGCATGTTTTCTATTTATTATTTATCTATCTACATATATACTTCATAATATTTTTTGCTGTGGTTTTATTTTCCTAGTTAGTTGATTTAATTCGATTTTTTGTTTAGAATGTAAGTTGAATCAATATTATCTAGCTGCCTTACTAATGCAAAAACCTAAAATTGTAACCGTTAATCTTAGTTTTGGTACCCACAAAACAAGTTAGCTTAGTCTGGGGCCATAGGTAAACTGTTTAATGTAAACATTAAAAATTACTTATTTAGGCAAATTGCACATTTCTTCTAATGATATTATGTCGGTAATTTTTGGAAAATAAATTGGTTTGATTTGATTTGATCAAAGACACAAACCATTTTCTTGAAATAGTGAATTCTCTTCAACTACCCACCAACATTAACTTACTCCTCGTCACCATTGATGTGATCTCATTATACACAAACATCCCTCATGACACAGGCCTATCATCTCTTCTCACCCATTTGAACAACCGCCCTGTGCCCCATCAACCATCTACCGACTTCATCATCACACTTTCAGAAATAATCCTCAAAAACAACTTCTTCTGCTTTGAAAACCAATTCTATCATCAAACAAAAGGAACAGCTATGGGAACTCGGATGGCTCCCAGCTATGCTAACATCTTCATGGCAAGCATCGAGTCAACCTTCTTAGCCACAGAGCCTCTGAAACCGCTTGTATGGAGGAGATTCATAGACGATATTTTTATGATCTGGCCACATAACAGAAATACCCTGACTGACTTTTACCGCCTTAACAATCATATTCCATAAAATTCACCCACGAAATCTCGTCTGAAAAAATCACATTCCTCGACGTAGAACTAACCATAAATCACAACAACCATATCTCCACTTGTGTCCATTTCAAACCCACTAACTAACTACAATATCTAGACTTCCACAGCTGTCATCCGGTACATATTAAAAAATAAAATAAAAATAAAAAATAAATCATAAAACTCAAAACACTGATCAAAACCAAATTTAAAAAATAGGAGTTAAAGAACAAAAAGATCCTGCATTTTTGTGACAGCCAGCATTATAATGATGAATGTGATGTTGTAAAGGATGTGAAAGAAAGGAGGAATAAACTGAACAACAGAAGAAACTTATCAAGAGAAAAGTATTAAGAATATTAGCATCGATATACAACCCGTAGGGGTTCGTATCACCCACAGTTTAACCTGTTAAACTATTCCTACAAGAGTTATGGAGACGAGAATATAATTGGGATACTCCACTGTATCAATATTTGGCGTTGGAATGGAAAACAATAGTATCCAACTTGCAAGAAGTTAAGAATATAGAGATACCACGTCACATAGGAGCTAATGTGAGGAGTGGAATGAAGTATGAGATTCATTGTTTTGCGGATGCTTCCAAGAGCAGCTATGCATCTGTAGCTTACCTGAGAGTCATCAATGGGCATTTTGTACGTCGCTGGCTTAAGTCGTGCCATTCAAATTGCTCCCCACTTATCTACTTCGCCAAACCAGCCGCACCGCGGCGCTCGCGCTCTCGCGCGCCATTATCTTCACGGATGGAAATCACCCTTAGATTACCATCTATGGACTTTTCAAAAATAACTTTTAAAGGACTACAGTGTTAAGGTACAGTGTTAAAATACAGGACAAAGTGTCGTTGTGGAAACGAGGTACGGAGTGTGGATTGCGCTAAGGTGGGCTAGTGATTGTAGTGACACTCGCCTCCCTACCCTAGGTAGGAAAAGGGCCCCCTCAGTGATCCCCCCCCCCCCGACTTGACAATGATGACGTACAACTACGACGAAGGACTCCTAGAGTACCTTAAAAACAAATACCCGGACGATGTTACACACCTCGTGTCACTAACCATGCTATCACCGGCCCCGCTGGCAGATACGACTAATTATGACGCTCCCTCACCGACGTTGATTCCCCTGGAACAACAGACTCCCCCAGACGTAGCCATGGAAACCTTCTCCGACAAAAATAACTCCTTTAATGGGCTCACTGAAAGCAACAATGACGATGACCAATCCTCATCAACTATACGGGCACTCTGCCCGCAACTGTCACCGAATTTCTAGATGCGTTAAGTGTCTAGACGATCACCATTATAGCCAATGCCCCCGCCCCAAAAACCAGGCAAATTGTGATGACCCACCAGGTTGCGTAAACTGCAACAAACTTGGGCACACAGCTTCCTACGGTGGCTGCCCCTTCCGCCCGAAAGTAAGACAAACCTCACACGGGCGCGCCCCCCAAGTCCCTACTAAGGCTAAACCGCAGGTTCAGCCACTTTCAAACAACCGCCAAGATTTCCCTCCCACTCCCCGCCGCCACCGCCTCACCCCCCACCGCAAGCCGGTGGCCGCGTCCCGTGCCCCTTATGGCAATGCCGCTACTAGCGAAACCTAGCCCGGTGTATTCTCGACTGGCTCGCCCTCCACAGCCCAACTTTCTTTAATCACTGCTTAATACTCTAGCGAAAATAAATCCCGACGAAATCAATGACTTCTTGAGCAAAATTGACCTCTATGCCGCAGCAGGCGATGTCGTAAATGTGTTGCGCGCATATCAAGAACACGGACGTATGATTGGTCAAATACGTTCCATTATCGCAACCCACCCAAATAATCGCAATGACCAATACACCCGGTAGAAGGTAGACATTCCTTAAGACAAAAGACCGTAACCCAAATATTAGTGGTTACAAAATTCATAGACAAGACAAGCTAAACGCCGTATTAGGCGGCAGAGCCATAATATATTATCGTAGGTGTCTGCATATCTCGCCTATAGACACCCCCTCCCCCCTCTCTTAAATCTTGAAGCTAGCATATGTCAAATTGCTATGACCTAGCCTCCTGCTACCAGAGACAGGGTAGAGCTGAATTGCAAAGGAGAATGGACGAATCCGACATTTCTACTCTCCTAAACATGAGTGACTCAATTATTTTAGCCGGTAACTTTAATAGTAAACACTCGTGCTGGAACAGCCGAGTAGTAAACACTAACGGACGAATATTAAACCCAATATGCGACAAATTGACAATGGACCCAATTGACCCCCTGACCGCCACACACTTCCCAAAAAACCTCCCAGAGAATGAAGGTGATATACTCGATATCATGCTCCTTAAGAACGTCTTCCTCGCCCTTAAGAGCATACAAGTTCACCACGAACTCGACTCTAACCATAGACCAGTGACCGCTGAGCTGGGAATACTGACTTCTATACCCCCAGCCAAAATTACTAAGACAGACTGGACTAAACTACGCAACTCTTTTAAAAACGACCCCTTACCGAACGAACTGAAAGAAATACCTACAGAAATGACCACCCGACAAGAAGTGGATTTAGCTATAAATAAATTCACCAACTACTTACAAATTACTCTAAGTAACTGCTCTAAACAGATAGACGTAACAGATGACTAAAAATACTGAATCCCGAGCGACATTCAGGACCTAATAAGAGAAAAACATGCTGCCACTCGCGCGCACGATTTCTTCTCCTCTCAGGAAAGTAGAGTCAAACTTCGCTCCCTCCAGAGGCAAGTGAAAGAGAGAGTCAGAGAGTACAAATCCCAGAAATGGGACGAATTACTCTCTGATTTATCACCTCATCACCTAGCCTACTGAAAGCTAGCACGCTCCATGAAAACCGACATAGTAATTAACTGACAAGACTGTTTTTAACTGACTGACATAAACTGTTTTTTATCAAATATTTAATTTAATGCTTTTAATTTAATTTTTAATATCTTTAATGATTAGGGATGGAAACGATACCTCGATGTTTATCGTTCATAAAAGACCGATGTTTAACATCGATGTTTTTATGAACGATACATCGATGCATCGATGTTATCCATGAACAATGGTTAGACCGATGTTTTTATGACGAGTATAGGTCAGTAAAAGGTATTTCATTTATGTGAAATAACTGTGTACAGAACAGTAAAAAAAAGATGAGAAGAAATGTGTATTAAGTTGCATGATTTGACTGTAGTGAGTGAATTAACCAGAACAACCCACAAAATTGTAGACGCAATTTTCAACGCAAACAATGCATGAAGCAGCGCTAATGTGAGCGCTTGATGTGTTATGGGCGTTTTATGGTGCTACCATAACACAGGTGCGCAACAGACTTACCGGTAAACGTCTATCAAAATTACTTCTGTGATATTCTGTGACATTAAATAAAAAACAAATACCTCTGTAATAATTTAAAAATACAATAAATATATAAAATTTAGAGAATGGTGTTATTATGGCGTTTATTAATAAATAAAAAACCTAGAGAAAACGTCGATGTTCTTATGACCGGTGTTTTGACATCGATGTTTTTTCTGAAAACATCGATGTATCGATGCATCAATGTTTTTATCCCTATCAATGATGTGTAAATTTTTATTTACCAATAAGTGATTTGTATTCGTATTTGTATTTGTACTTGTCAAGTTGATCCAAGCATTGCCGAATCTTTTGAAAATATTTCACTTGCTGACAACACATGGACGATCCCAGGGGATATTGATCTTCTTATCGGTGTTCAAATGTTTGCACAGATGCTACGGCCGGGAAAGATAGTCAATTCACCAGGAAACCCAGATGAACTTGAAACTGTCTTAGGTTATATAATTCTTGGAGAAGCTCTGATCAGGTCACCTCATAAGTCTTCGTTATCGTTTTGTTCAACCGCGTCGTGTGAGGTTGAGTCACTCATGCGTAAGTTCTGGGAGGTTGAAGGAATTGAATCTGCGCCACCCTTAACCCTTAATTAGGCGCATGGGGTCAGGGCCACTTGAAATTGGAAAAAAAATGTTTTACAGTGTTTAGAGCGCGCTCACGCTCTTTCTAGCTTCCTCACTCCCCGCGGGGTACGCAAATTAGTCGCGTCCAGAACATCAACGCGTGCGCACGTATCGCTGCTCTCTAGAGCGCTGACCCCATGCGACCAGTTACGTTACATTTTTTGGCGGAGGTAAGTTTTTACTTTTGTGTTTTCTTTTAGTTTATATTAGTATATTGTTAATTATTTACATTTTATATACTGCGTAATTGCTTTATGTATTTTTGAGTTTCTATTGATCCTTTTTCCTTTTTTTTTCAGTTTATTACCGATTTGAAATGTCTAACGAAAGACAAATATTCCAATGGCTGAAGGAAGTGTCCGATGAAGAGCAAGATGTAGCTGGTTCGGATTCTGAAGACGAAACGGTAAACGATACCGCTATTGATAGTGCTCATGATTCAGAAAGCGAAATTGAAGAGTCCGAAGACATTGAAGCAATCCCTGAACCATCGGAGGGTAACTATTTTTTATCTCGACATACTCAGAGAAAGTGAAATGGTCTAAAGTACCACCATCGAACGCAGTAAGGACCCGAGCACAAAATATTATTCTTCACTTACCGGGAGTCAAATATTATGCAAGAAACGCCAAATCTCCCCTTGAATGCTTCCAATTGTTCTTTGACAGTGATGTTATTGAACTTTTGGTCACAAATACAAATTTATATATTGATAAAATAAAAGAAAAGTTCGTAAGAGATCGTGATGCACTCCCTACTGATGATAAGGAAATGAATGCATTTTTGGGCTTACTAATTATGGCTGGAGTCCTAAAAGGGTCGCACTTGAATTTTATTGATTTATGGGCACAAGATGGATCAGGCATAGAAATGTTTCGGCTAACAATGTCTTATAAACGTTTTCTATTTTGGTTGAGATGTCTACGGTTTGATAATACGTCAGATCGAGAGGAAAGACTAACAATTGATAATATGGCAGCGATAAGATATTTGTGTCAAATTATAGAGAATAAGTTTTTAGCTGCTTATTGGCCCGGCGAGAATGTAACTATCGATGAACAGTTGGTTGGTTTTCGTGGTCGCTTTAGAGGAAAGGTTTACATGCCTAATAAACCAAACAAGTACGGCATAAAAGTCCAAGCCATGGTTGGCCCGGCGAGAATGTAACTATCGATGAACAGTTGGTTGGTTTTCGTGGTCGCTTTAGAGGAAAGGTTTACATGCCTAATAAACCAAACAAGTACGGCATAAAAGTCCAAGCCATGGTTGTCTCGAAAACATATTACTTGTGCAAGTTTGAAATTTATTGTGGAAAACAACCAGATGGAGAATATCAGATATCCAATTCTCCAGATGAGATTGTGAAACCTCTTGTTGAACCAATAAAACGCAGCGGTCGAAACATAACAACTGACAATTGGTACACAAGTACAAAACTGGCTAAGGAGTTGCTAACGCCTGAATATAAATTGACTCTTGTTGGTACATTGAATAAAAGGAAGCCTGACATCCCAACTGAATTTTTGCCAAACAAAAATAGACCAACATGTAGTTCAGTTTTCGGATTTCACGATCAAATGACTATAGTCTCATATGTTCCCAAGCCAAAGAAAGCTGTTGTTTTACTTTCTACCATGCACAATGATAACGCTATTGACGAAACAACAGCCGGAGCTCAGAAACCAGATTATTAGAAAGAAGATTACTTATTACAATAGTACCAAAGGTGGTGTGGATTGTAATGACCAACTTTGCGGCAATTATAATGTTGGAAGAAGAACAAAAAGATGGCCACTGGCTGTATTTTTTCACCTTCTAAACATATCTGGCATCACAAACACAATCGTACACAAAGCGAATACTGATAAGATTATTACACATACAAGACGGATTTTTTTGAAGAAATTAGCAGCAGCACTTGTGGAAGATCACCAAAAACGTCGCGTACAACTACGTGCTGTACCAACGACAACAAAGAAACGGCTCCGTGAACTTCATGATGTGGACGAGACGGTCCAACACCCGACGGCTAAGCGCGGGCGCTGTTCATCATGTCCTAGAAAGGACGACAAAAAAGTGCCAACAAAATTGAAGCATTGAAGAATACAACACCCGCCGCCCGAGAGGCAACGTAACCCCAGCCCTAATCGCGAGTTACAGCCCCTTGCAATCGAAGACCACGTAACGCCTGTAGCCAGGGTAACTCCTGGGGACCACATCCCACCTCAAAACCCAGACGACAGGGTTTTCACAGGCGATGTCTCAGAAGCTTCCAGGGTGGTTCTGGCATATACAACGGATCCCAGCAATTCTGAACCAGGGCTAGATTTGCTGCGGGCAGCCCTGACTGCCTCAAGCGACCACAGCGCCCTCAATCGCACTCCTCCGCGGATGCTCGACCCACACACAGCTGCCCTATTCACGGACGCCCCTAGCAACCCCGACACAGCCACAGCGTAACGGTCATCCGACGACGGTACGCGAGGAGGCCACTGAGACTACTAGACGGGGAGACATGCGCGTCCGCGCACGCACAGTAGCGGATCAAATACGAGGAACTAGCGGCTGGGGCGATCGCTTGACTTCGTTTTTAGCCGCAGGAAGAACAAACCCGGTTTTCACAGCAACAGTTTCGCGGCTTTTGCGGCCCCGTGTTAACCTTGCGCAGGCGGCGCGTAGTACTGGGTCCGAGGTTAGGGCAAGACAACTTCTGGATACGTTGGACCTCTGGGCACGCAGGGAGTTAAGGGAAGAGGAACCGACAAATGGTACAGACCCTAGGCGGGTTGATGCCGGTCTAATCGAGGGAGATAATACAGCAGACGTAGTAGCGGTGACTCGTTCACTAATTTCTACCAGCCTTTTGGCTGGCCGGATCATCGCTCAAAACGTATGCCCAATTTGTCTCGCCTGCGAGCTAACGGCCCTCTACACCAATCGAGAATCCGGCAGTAGAGCGAGATTTTTCCGCTCCTGCGCTAAGAAGAGCATTACTCCAGGGAAACGTGAGGAGGCTTTTGGATGCTATAGCTACCGCGCATAATCGGGAGATGCATGCGGAGAACGGGAATATATTCATTAAATACACAGAGAGCGAGGAATCCGGTAAAATCATTGCTGCGGAGCAAGAGGAATTCTGGGGGGATAAGGTTTCACCTTTGGAGCACAACACCCCCGCTACTACGTTACTACGCCTAACGGGGAACACTATTGATGTGGCGCTTCAAGTCCTAGAAACAGCAACACAGGACGTCTTCGGTCTGCCCTCTCCTAATATACATTGTGCGGCGAAGACAGGTTATATCGCGAGGCAGAATACTACCAGCGCCATCTAGTTATAATTTTACGAACTAAATTATTGACTATGAACACCTATACTATGATTACAATTTTGTTTGATTTTTGTATTTATTGTCAATCAAGCTCATCGTACAATTTACTGAGAAATAACCTGATTAAACCTACAAAGAGATATTTACAACTAATTTAGCTGACTCGAATAAATTTAACCAACATTATTTGGCTGACATGGTTAACACTCAGAGTAAACGTGAAATGTATGTTAACTTACTAGTGGATGAAATATATACAAAAAGTGGGCTAAATTACAAGTCATTTAATTGAACGGGGTATGCTCATAATGATGCAAATTCCTTGGCTACCACAGTACAAACTTTCATGATTTCTTCTGCTTTTGGTAATTTTACTGAAATAGTAAAACTATTGCTTGTCAAGTCTATTTGTGGAAAGGATTTAAAAGTAACTGCATCAGAAGTAATTTCATTTGTTCAGAACTTGGGATTTCATGTAATTGTGTAAACCAAATTTTTTTTTGTTTACTTCCATCAGAATACAGTATGCCGAATCCAGCCTTGATATCCAGTCAGACTATTAAATTTATTTACTATTTGATTTTGTGCAAATATTTAAAAAATAGCTTCCACCCAAGCCGCGTACAGAAAACAAGAAATTTTTTTGTCAGAAACAAACATTGTAAGCGCTCTCACTCCCTCTCAATCGAATATACATATCCCAAAAAAAACTAGCGAGGCCGAAAAACGAGCATGCGAGGACGTCTCACTTACTTTTATTAAATACTCACTGAAGGAATAGATTCAGATATTAGTGTGTAAAGCATGGACGAAAAAAAAGGCGGGCAGATTTTTGATAGTATGCCGATCCGCTTGTACACACGCGCCGCTAGCACACATTCACATCATAGTATGCCGATCCGCTTGTACACACGCGCCGCTAGCACACATTCACATCATAGTATGCCGATCCGCTTGTACACACGCGCCGCTAGCACACATTCACATCATAGTATGCCGATCCGCTTGTATACACGCGCCGCTAGCACACATTCACATCATAGTATGCCGATCCGCTTGTACACAAGCGCCGCTAGCACACATTCACATCATAGTATGCCGATCCGCTTGTACACACGCGCCGCTAGCACACATTCACATCATAGTATTACGACAAGCCGCCATTTTGCAGCAGCGTACCTTGCCCGAAGGAATTCGTTTTACGTTCTATCAAAAATACAACGATATGCCGTCTTGGGTGGTGAAACGTAGAAGAAATAGTAGTGATTTAAAATATTATATCACGGAATCACTTTTCATACTTATAATGTACTAGCTTCTGACCGCGGCTTCGCCCGCGTGGCTTACGGGTCACAAATTACATTTTTTTCAGAAACAAACATAAGTGCTCTCACTCCCTCTGGGAGTCAAGGTGTAGTGCTCGGCTGAAAAACTCGCATGCTCCTTTTTCGGCCTCGCTAGAAACACACTACTCGGCCTTCGGCCTCGAGGAACCTGGCTCGGCCTTTTCCGAAAAAGTGTCGAAACCCCTATCAGTTGTCAAAAAATGTCAAATTTGAATACAGCAGCGTAATCGGCAACCCCGAATACCCCTTGATACCGAGTTTCATGCATATCGGAATACTTTTTTGGACCTGTCAAAAAACTTTCAAAACCTGTCAAATTCAATTTTTTTTTGTTAATTAGTTCCAGCTTGACCGATCACTATTGTTGAAACCCGAACTCCTTACGATTGGCCGTTCGGGAGATATGGTCGATCAAAATTTGGCAATTTTTTTTTACCCTCGTCTAGATCTCGACGAGCCCTTTTCTTAGAGTACAATGACCATGGGTCTAGCATTTGGGAATAGAATAGAATAAGTCTTTATTTGCATTGATCAGGGTTCAAAATAGTGGTGTTATAAATTATACAGAAAAATGAGCGCCTTAATCAGCTAATATTAATTTAGCATACAAATGTTGGTTTACGTTGGAGATACGGGCCTGTAAAGTTTTGACACTTTTGGCAGGTAGATCTCGTAGAGATCTTTTCCAGACACCCATTATCATGGGTCTAACTCCAGCCGTTTGGGAGAAACAGGCCGTCAAACTTTTGACATAAAAAAAAAACTTTTTGGCACCCTGTGGTCCAACCCCTGGGGATGTATCAGTACCACCTTCCGTTCTAAAGATATTTTGCTAGGATATAGATATAGATAGATAGATAGACAGATAGACAGATAGACAAATAGACAGATAGATAGATTGTGGATATACCTATATAGATAGATAGATACCTCAAAAGGAAAAAATGTAACCCTAATAGGATCACTTGTGTGGCTGTCTGTCTGTCCGTCTGTTACAGCCGATTTGCTCTGGCGCACATACTTTCAAGAATTTTCATGTCCACTACATTAAATTTCAAAATCGATGTCATTTTCGTAATAAACGTCACAAAAAACCATAAAACGACACCCATATTGATATTTAGACATTTCAACCCCATCGCACTCCAACAGGGGATGATGGTATTTCACGTCCACTACGTTGAATTTAGAAATCGTTGTTGTTTTCGTAATCAGTGACCCGATAAACCATACAAACGATACCCATGTTGGTTTTCAGACTTTGTCACCCCTTTTCTCCCTTTTAGGGGTTGAATTCTGGAAAAGCCTACAAACTACAAGCCTACAAGCCTCTGAAAACTACATCTAAGACTACGGGCTTTCCACTCACGCGCAAATTTTTAAAGAAAACTGCAGTGCCAAGCATATTTTCGTGGAATTTCACTCCCAGTAGGTCAGCTCGGACTGGGCGACTAGAACAAAGGAATGCCAGGCCTTGCCTAATACCAAGCACTGCAACTTCATCGTCGGTCACATCGTTGCCTGTTGACAATTCAATGCTACCAGATATTAATGAATTGGGACACGAAGTGATTGTAACCATAGAAGACTCAGGTGGAGATGCAGGTCACACAAAAGACTCTAATCTAAATAGCTCAGTGCGTGTGAGCTAAGCTTCCCAAACATCCAGAATATTTAGAGTAGACGAATTTCTAGAGGACGACGAAACTGTGCATTATTACACTGGATTAGAGACGTTTGAAAAGTTTCAGACAGTACTGAGCACTTTGTGCCCGATGGCAAATAATTTAAAGTACAAAGGTAGTCAGGTAATAAACATAAGTATAGAAGAACAATTCCTCATACTTATGAAATTGAGACGCAACAAAAGTGATTTTGAATTATCTAAATACTTTGGAATAAGCAGGACTGCTGTATCCAATATCTTTGTCACTTGGCTAAATTTTACATATGACCTATGGTCATTATTGAATATTTGGCGTCAAAGAGAGATAGTGGACTATTTTATGCCAGAACAATTTCAGAAGTCTAATGAAAATACCAGAGTAATTATTGATGGCACTGAAATACCCATAACCAAACCAAAGAACCCAATCGCCCAGCAAGCAACATTCAGTTCGTATAAAAATAAAAACACCATGAAGTTCTTAGTTGGTGCCACTCCCGGTGGATTATTCAGTTATTGCTCAGAGGGCTATGGAGGGTCTACGTCAGATAGGCAAATGATCGAGCGAAGTGACTTAATCGATAAATGTGATTCTGGAGATAGCATTATGGCTGATAGGGGCTTCAATGTACAGGATATATTTGCCAATAAAAATATTGGAATAAATATCCCTGCCTTTCTTAAAAGCAAATCACAGCTGTCGGGAATTACAGTAAAGCGCGATAGACAACTAGCAAGTCAAAGAGTGCATATCGAAAGACTGATTGGTTTGAGCAAAACATTAACAATTTTAAAATCTGATTTAAATCCCTATTATGTACCACTAGCATCTAGGATATTTTTTGTCTGTGTAATGCTATGCAACTTTCGGGAAGGTATTGTAAAAAGAAATAAATAATATTTAACTGTGAAATCACATAGTTTAATTTTTATAATTCCTGTATATATATTTGTTCAGCAAAGCCTCTTTGAAAAAAGTTTCATAAAAACTGTCCAGTTTTTTTAACATATAATCAATAAAAGCATTGTCTCTTGAAATATAAATGACTTTCATGTCATTAAATGTGAATATAATTAAGTTACAGAACTTTTTTCCTGTGCAATACAGTTGACCCTGTATTTGATAGTAGTATATGCAGGATTTCTTTAAAGATAGTTGGTTTCCCTCTTTGTACAAGTAAGGCACACTTGTTTCATCAACTTCTTGATACCTACTAGCGTAGGGGCACTTTACTTCTATAATAGTCTCTTCTTCTAGGAGACCATCGGGCGTCGCTGCTAAATAAGGACGTTCTTTTGAAATAAACAGCCCACACTCTCTGACGATTAAATCAGATGCATCCATGTAACATTTTATTGCCACTGGTTCATTAATAATGCCATGTGTTGTTGCCCGTGATGAAAATTTTCTTGGGTTTAGTAATTGTTCCGCAAATTTTTTTTGGCTCTCATCTTTCAAATGGCAAACCGCGTGGAATCGACTGGCAGTAATACGATTCTGTCGCTTTTCATGCCACTCAGGATTTGTTGCCTGGCCTCGAGTGTGCTACTCTATTTCCTGAACTTCTTGTGATGTGATTGTATTTATTAGTAGGTTTTTGCATAAAATGTCTCGCGCATCTTCAGTTTCATATGCATGGTCATTAAATATGGCGTGAGGGTTTGCTGGGCCAAATATTTGCTTCATGGGCATAGTACTAGAGGTGGCTCCAATGCATATGTTTCTCACTCTTGCATTGTAGTTTTCTTTGATGAGTGTTTCAACAGGATATGGGTGAAAAAGGATATTTTCTAATTTTCTTTTTGAGGGTAACCTTTCTGCTTTCAATGGAGATGCAGTAAAAACTTTCTTCGGCTTGTGAAAACTCTGTAGTTGCGGCGTGCAAAAGACATGGGTGATCATCGTTTTCCTTCTTCCCATTTCTTCAGCCGCACACAGTATTACGGCAACGTGCTTGCAGTGGGCTTCTTTGCCACTGCCTACAGCACATTCGCAAGTGCTTTCTTCAATATTGCCATTAAACAATATTTTACAATTCACTTCATACTGTATTTTTTTCATGGCAGCCTTACAAACGCCTTTTAAAAATGTGTCATTACCCACTTGTGTCGACCTCAAGATTAGCAGGTATCTTGACTCGTAAAGCTGAAATCCATCGTCTGTTTTCTTATTGAATTTGGAGAAATACAGATGTATATGTTCTTTAGTAAGGGGCGGCAATAATGTCTCACTGTTCACATTACGAAACAACTGCTCCTCTGGTAACTCCATCTTGGGTTCCGGACTCTCTTCACGTACACTTTCAAAGTTGAAATTCCATTTATTTTTCTTAAGATGAACCGATTATGGTTTCACCAACATAAAAAAACCCTCATTGTGAATAAATCTGGGCATAACTCCTGTAGATATAGAATTTTAATACTGAACAAAAGCTGTGTTTATAACAGAAATCAAAAGCTAATAGCATGCAGGACGGCATAGAGATGCACTATCTAATTTTCTGCGAATTTACGCATAAAGTGGCCCAACTGCGGTGGGTAAAAATAGCTAATGAGCTGAATGGGTTAGGCCCCGAACATAAGAGCTGGGATGGATGGAGAAAGGTAAGCAAAATTTTAAAGCTGGTAAAGCAATTTGTACCTCTTGACATTTATAATCTTATACCTACACTATATACCTTTTCCAGTGTTATCAAGACAAAAAAGCAAAGACAAAAAAAAAGGCGTCTGCACAAAATAGGTGTAGTAATGGCACTGGAGGTGGTGGACCCCAAGACGAGTTGGACGAAGAAGAAAAAATTTTATTAGGATCTATATCCACAGCCTCATTAATAGGACACACTGGAAGTACAGAGTCAAAAGTGACATTTATAAGTAAGTTACTCATTTATTTTTCTTAAGATGAGCCGATTATGGTTTCACCAACATAAAAAAAACCCTCATTGTGAATAAATCTCGGCATAACTCCTGTAGAATTTTAATAGTGGACAAAAGCGGTGTTTAGAACAGAAATCAAAAGCTAATAGCATGCAGGACGGCATAGAGATGCACTATCTAAGGCAGGACTCGCTATTAAATTAGAATGCTGTTGAAACTGGTGACTATAAAAATATTTTTTTACAGGTTTGATTAAAGACAAGACAGAAACCGTCGAGCCCCAGACAAAACAGACTGATGAAATAGAAATTGAAATTGGTATGTACCTAATAAATAACAAAACTACTTATACTAGTAGCCATTGAGCAACTAAGAAGCGCTATTGTACTTGGTTTGTTTTAAATAAATTCTACATACTTTAAATGTGCTTTGACACTCTGTGATTGGCTAAGCCAACACCATTAATACTTTATATTCTCTGACCATGCAGTGATAGCGATAGTGCTTCCCCGGTAAGTGAAAGCAGGATGCATATAGTAAAGTCTATGCAAAATAATAATAGTGGACTGGCATTTCCTCTCGAGAAAATTGCTCAATGTATGTAGCTCATCATACATTTGTATTATATGTTCAATAACTTCCTTATTTAATTCAGATGGCTTCGAGCCAGCAGAAATCTCAGTTAAACAACTGAATGAAGCGGGCATTGAAAAAAAAGGTAAATTTTAACTTAGGTAACTATAGGTATGTTTCTGATTAATTTCTAGTTTGTAATGCACTGAAATATTAGTTAGGGTATCCAGTGATGGTTTTAAGATTACTCTTAAGATAAAACATTTAAAATGACCTCTAGTAATACCAAAAAACCTAATACTCGTACTTCTGCCCAAATAGTAATTATTTATTTAATAATTGATTTCATTCCAGATTTAACTACTGAATGCCTTCAAAATAAAGAAAATAGTCCCCCCGCTTTAAACACTGATGCAGGAGGTACGTCTTAACAAAATGTTTATTTAAGTTTGCTTAAATAAATAAATATATCGTCACGACAGACTCCCCGAGGGGGTGTCAGAGGCGTTCCCGAGTGTGAACTGAAATCGTAGAACACACTCGGTGTACCCGCATTTCACAGACGATTATACGTCCCAACGTGATGGGTGGTGAACCGTATCGCCGTTTTTCGGGCACAAATACATGCTTTTTAGGGCATGTAGGTTTAGTCATGTAGTCCATGTTATGTTACAATTTAATATATATACATATACATACAAAGGTATACATACACGATACCTAATATCTGATTTTTTTTCTTTCAGTAAGCAATGTGACAAAGGCGAAGGTATGTGTTAATAAAAAAGTATATTATCATGTTGTTGTAACATACTGTTACATCTATAGACTTAAAAATCGTCGATGAGAAACGGGTGTACCGAGTGCAGACTGTGACTTGCATTTCACCTCTGACAATCCCTCGGGGATTCATGTCGTGACGATATATTACATATAATACGTATTTTTATCATTTTCTTCAGACATCCCCATGGCAACACGCAGAACAATACTAAAGAGAGGCACAGACGCAGCTTCAGCGCTTCAGAGGAGCCTCGCAGAAAAAAACCAATATAAAAAAATATTTTTTAATACAGTTGCTCAAAAAGTGGCGTATTGCAGGGACGTATAGCGTTCGGGATGTGGGCTATTACATACTTGAGCTTTTTCTTTACCTTTTCCGAACTCGTGCGTTCTCTTTCCCAACTGTCAAAATAATGTCTATTAAAAAAAAAACCAACCACGAAGTTTTTACTAAAAAAAATTCATAGAAGTTTTTATGATTCATGCAAATATTTCTAAAAAGAAGCTACTAATTTGTTTCAATATCAGATTTAATGATTTGATTCAATGAGTTAGGTTAGATATCATTTCATTTCATCTCATTAAATTTCATTTTCATCTCATATCAATAAAAAAAATCTGCTGAAGACTTGGCTGTATGGGCATAGTTCCCTTTGCCTACTCAGAATGGGTGAAGAAAACAAAAAAAAACTCTGCTTTTATTCTTTTACGGTTGGCGCCATTTTCCAAAAATTTTCTTTGCGGGTTTAGTTGTTTGTTGCACAAAATGAGTAATTTCAACGATATTTTATTTGAATTAACACCACCGGAACTCAGTATAATTGCACAAAATGCTTCGGAGAACATTTTACCGGAAAAGTCAAAAAGTCGCTACATATCTACATACGACGAATTTATTGCGTGGAGTATTAGTTAGTTAAGTTTATTGTGTTTTTATAATTTTATTAAATTGCTTCATTTTTTCGCAACTGTATTAAAAATAGTTGTTCAGTACACGTGCGGAACCGTCATTGCAACTTGTTCCGACTGTCAACCCTCACCTTCGGCTGCGCCTCGGCTCGGGTAGACATTTGCCGGAACTCTTTGCAATGACAGGCTTTCCGCACTCGTAATGAAATATACTATTACGAAAGTTACATTCAGCACATGTCGAGACAGACTGACGCCCTTGTGGCCATTGCCAATAGTTTGGCCGCAATGGCTCATTCTAATATTTGAGTTTTGCCCATTCAGGGATTTGCGTCCCACGTGCAATAAAATGCGAAAGCATTAAAGTTGATTAAAGACACGACATAGTTTAAGGCGACGTCTACTGCTAAAATTTATTTTACTGGTTGTTTCGGTATATAAATGTTGATAATTTTTAAATAATAAATACTATTCCGCCCAATTATTAGTAGTTCGTAAGTAAAAATATTGGGTATAAATAGTCGAGACAGACTGACGTCCTTGTGTCCATTGCCAATAGTTTGGCCGCAATGGCTCTTTCAAATATTTAAGTTTTGCCAATCCAGGGATTTGCGTCCCACGTGCAATAAAATACGAAAGCATTAAAGTTGATTAAAGACACGACATTGTTTAAGGCGACCTCTACTGCTAAAATTTAATAATTTTTAAATAATAAATACTATTCCGCCCAATTATTAGTAGTTCCTAAGTAAAAATATTGGGTATAAATACTAAACCTTATTTTACTGCTTGTTTTATTACTTTAATGTTAATTATTTTATAAAAATATTATTCCGTCTAATTATTTCTAGTTCGTAAGTAAAAAATTGGTTAAAAATACTAAACTTTATTGTAATGGTTGTTTTGTTATTTAAATGTTGATTATTAATAATTACTTTTCCGCCTAAAATATATTGTTTTTTTTTTATTTTAACACCCCCTTGCAGAGACTAGAGGATACTATCGTTCACCGCCCCCTTGGCTGTAAACATTGAGAGAGGTATCAGTAATATTTGCGGTAATATATGATGTGATAGCTAAAAATTAAAAATACCTTTTCTTACACAAATCAATATAATGTTATGTAAAAAATATAAATAAAACAAAGCTTTGATTTAGACTTTCATCTTCAACACTTGAGTACTCTGGACCTGTGAAAGGAAAATGTTATCTACATATTAATCATAAACGTAGGTATATTTACTACCTGTTTTACATAACTAACTTCATTTAAATAATTTTCAATGGAATTTGTAGGAAATTTTCATTTTAGGTTGGCCGATTATTACTCGTTAACTTGTAAAGCCTTCTTAGCTGTGATAGTTTTCCTTTTAATTTTGTTATGCATACTACTGCCGTGAATTTTTCACGTCTCCAAATACAACCATTTAACTACAAAAATCAACACTTTTAAGCTTAATATTTCACAAACGGAACCCCTTAATCAAAAAATGGTCTTCTCTCAACCCCAATATTCATTCAAGACCTATCCAACGACATTCCACACTATGGGATAAAAAAATCATCCCCACTTTATGTATAGAATATTTTTTTCAACATTTTGTTTTACCACTTTATCGGCATGATTAATATGTATACCCATGCCAAATCACAGATTTTTAGTACATATAGTCTCCGAGCTAAGCCGAAGACAGACATGACGGACATGCCGAAACTATAAGAGTTCCTTGTTGTTGACTACGGAACCCTAAAAATAATAGAATAAATATTCATACTCTTCTCAATGATAGACAATAACACACCACACATTTTAACTATTTTATTTGAATTTTTTGTGTTTTCGGTCAACATTCTACACATAATATCAAAATTTCATTCGCTTCTATCTTATATCGTCAACGAGCTAGAGACCCGTGACATGCGGATGGACGGACACACAGATATACAGACGAAGAGGCAGCTGAGTGTCATTATTAGGGCTCATTTTGCCCTATGGGTATGGAACCTGTATGTGTAAACAAGCAAAAATTCAATAAAAAGTTTAAAAACTTCTATTGGCATTGGGCCAACAACATAAACCAGTCAGCAAAAAATCAGAACTAACATATTTGACGCAAGGTCTGAAGTTTAAGGTTACTACGGTTACGGTTTTGCATTTATTTAATGTTTTATAGATATCTATAGTTACCTTTGTTTTTATGTCAATTTCCTTATTCGTGACATAAGGCTCCACCATATTAATGAGGTCTACCACAATGATTTTCGACAGCCGGAAATTTTTCTTGAAATCTGCTTCGCTTAGGTCGAATGGTTCCACTCACCAAGTTGTACAGCGCCTTGGCGTGGCTGCCGCGGCAGCCGCTTCCTCTAACACGTCTTCAACAAACGCAGCAGCAAAATCATCCATACCTAGGTAATCTTCCAAAATTGCAGCTTTTGAGAACTCTGATATTTGTCAGTCACAAAATCAACAAACAAACAAACAAACCAAACCCCAATCCATAGAGTATGTAATTTTCCCTAAACCATAGATAACGTCAAAATATCTACGCATTTTCATGCGAAGTTTGAAGAACGAGAGGTATGGATCAGTCGTTGTTTACGACGAAATGTGGAACGATTTTCGCTCGTTATATTAGAAGGGCGATTTGGTGAGAATACGTCAAGTGCGTTATCGTTCGAAAAGAATGACGTCAGTAGAACTTTTTGCGTAGTAGCTTTTTTATTGCATTTGCGAGAATCGCCTTCCAGGTTTGTTCTTTGTAAGTCATTTAATTCATTTATTAACAACAATAGTTTTGTTTAAAAACCATACCGACCATTATACCAATTCAACAAAACTTTAAACTTACGACTTTTAAAATGGTAAACGAATTTTTTTTTGACAATTAATTAACGGATTGTGTATGTGTAAACGAAGACAAAACGTGACGCCGACGCCGAACGCGTTCATTCTTGACTTTTGCGCGTTGTTTGTTGGTTGTGTGACTAGTGAAATTGTGAGGAAAGCGGCATTGAATGGTTCGTTTTCTTTATTTCGATTGTTAAATATATTTAAATGGTGTTTTTAAAGAAGTTATTTCGACAAGCAGGACAAATATTTAGTGACATGAGCGAATTCGATCAGGCGGTGGCGGCAGCAGAGTCATCCGAATCAAGTCAATCAAGAGACATGGAAGACTACCTCTTGTTAAGTCTTGGGACCTGGCCATGTACGTTGATAAGTTTAAAGGTAATTATTTTTACTTGATAACGCGCAAAACATTGATGCGGAGCGGCATTTGCCAAGCCAGACTCATCGGCGCCAGCGCGGCGTCATAGGTAGGCTGGGGACGGGCAATGTTCGTTTTATTTACACCAGATAGACTCAGAAGCCTTTTATTTGTTCCAAACTAAATATTGTGCCGAGAAAATAGACATAACTACAGAATATGGAAATGTGTCCATTTGCCTGCTTTTTACTTAACTCTTTGTTTAGATGACATATACGAACGCATCGTGATCTCCCTGCGCCCACGCTCCTGTATCTCTACTTTGCCGTGTGACGCACACATTGACAGACGTCGATCATACTTAATATTTTATACTTAATCCGTAATCTATAAGGATTAAAACAAAGTATTTGGATTTGGAAGAAGACCCTAATCATCAACACTCTTTATGGCTAAATCATTGAACCGATTTTGATAAATGAACATGCAATAGCCCTTGCTGTTATAAGTGCACTCCAACCCTATTTATTATAACCAATATTTTTTTAATTCTAGAACAATGTATTGACTTGGAAACATTGCAAATTTTGTCAGCTGAATACGTAAAGGAATTGGTGCCTATAATTGGTCACAGGGCCAAGTTGACATCACAAATTGCGATGCTCAAAAATATAGTATCTGACGCATTTGTGCTACACACTCATTTTGTTCTGTATTGCTTTTATAAACTGTCGACTGTTTCATAGTGATGTAACGGTAATAACGGTAACGGATGTAAGCATTATTCTTTAGGGTGATGAACTTACAGCAACCAATAATACTCAATATATACTAAATGATACACATGGACTAGTGTTGTTGGATTGCGATGAGCAAGTGGAGGAGCAAACAGCCAGGAGTCCATTTGAGCCAGAAAGAGATCCTTGAATTCATACCATATAACTCATTGTAAGATGTAACTAAGATGTAACTCAAGGAGATTAAGGTACCTATAAGTTTAAATTATCAATCATGATTAGAGATGTTTTTCACAATTTTGACAGTTTTTACATTACTATTCATCATACATAGATGAGTTTCTAGATCGTTATAGTATAAGATTATCGTGTGACACTAGGTTATCTTATAGGTACATGATATTGATAGAAGTGTTTTTAACGTAATATCCATTGTGGGATACTAAGTTGTCCTACAGGTTGTTGATTTGTTTTAATAAATATTATAGCAAAGTCAAAGAGATTAGTAAAGTAAAAGTAAATACCGTCAACTGGGGTGACTTTGATTAGGTTTTAGGAAATAAACTGTTATAAAACGGTTAATGATGGCTCATAAATTCTGAAAAAAAACCTATGAATGGGAAGAAACTGAGAAGGAGATATCATGAATAAGTTTTTTTTTTACAAATGAGATTTTAAATAAAAAAATAAATACTTACTGCACTATCAATTTTATACTTAAGTTGGGGTGACTTTGATACCCTAGTTTTCAATTTGAAATGGAAAAGACACCCCGTTAAAGATTAGGAAAATGAAAAAAAATAAAAAATACCGCCGTTCAACTGACAAGTTAGAGACAGTTTTCAGATTGCGGGGTAAGTTTGATTAAAGGGGCTAGTTTGATAATGCATTTGGTATGATTTTATGATCAGAAAAGAGAAATGAAATAATATTTTCATGTACATTATGAGAGCTTTATTTAGAATAATAAAAATCAAAAATAATAAAAATTACATAACAAAAACAGTTTCTAAATTATCTTCTAATATAATCAGACTTTCAATAAGATCAATTAAACATTAAAAATATAATCAACAATGCTTGTTAACATTAGTTGGACACTTAGACAGGCTAGGTACTTAAAGTTCTGTAACATTAATATTAGTGGGGAACACATAGCAAGAATCTTCTAACTTTGGATTAGGAAGAAACATCTCAATATCCGTTTCGTCAATGATAGATACGTCATCATCCACAATACGATATACTCGTTTGTTTTTTCGGATAGACTTAAGACCTTTTACAACAATTTTTCCTTCATAGACATCTTCTATCACGCAAACGTATTGGTACGTTTTCTTTCCTTTTTCCTTCCAACAGAGATGTTGGAATCGTTCAAAGCTAAATACAGCACAGAAATTTCAGAAGATTATCTAAGAAAGTTTCTTAGAAAGGAAATAAATATTTCATTTGCTAAATTATCAAATGAAGAGTGTGCAACTTGTTATATGACTGATCAACATCTAAGTGATCATGCTGAAGAAAATTGTGCGTTATGTGGGTATTACAAAAAACACAAAGTGCTTTACACAGAGAGCAGAGAAGAATACCAAAGAGACGTTAAACATCAAGAAAATAAAACACAGCCAGGAACTATTTTTTATTCTGTAGACCTGCAGAAAGTTGTCATGCTTCCACGAATTGATGTACATAAAACTGCTATATTTTGCCATAGAATAATCGCTTTTAATGAAAGTTTTGTGCAACTTGGCTCGCAACTAAATCTTAAAGCATTTGCAGTTTTATGGCATGAGGCTATTTCTGGAAGGAAACAGGAAGATATTATTGCCGCTTTCCAAGCATTCCTTCTGTAAATGAGAGACGAACCGGATATTGTTCTTTGTGCGGACAATTGCTTCGCTCAAAATAAAAATAGGGCCATGATGACCTTTCTAATTCAAATTATTAATAGTCATCTTATATCAACTAAAAGTATAACGATAAAATATCTAGAACCCGGACA
This sequence comes from Ypsolopha sequella, assembly GCA_934047225.1. Classification (NCBI taxonomy): domain Eukaryota; kingdom Metazoa; phylum Arthropoda; class Insecta; order Lepidoptera; family Ypsolophidae; genus Ypsolopha; species Ypsolopha sequella. The sequence goes on from OW203987.1 coordinate 2,657,928, forward strand.
TACATTCATGTCCGCTGATAGATAGTCCGCATGTCCACCTATCTCCATCCTGACCTGACACAGTTTCATCATAGGTACTTGGTTCATCCTCTGTAGTTAACAAAGCCACATATGTGTAATAGTTATCTAAATACCTTGGATGTTTTAGTCTTCTACCTCTCAACGTGCATTCCCCTCTATTCTGTTCATCACATTCATCTTCTAGCTCTGAAAAGTCTAACCATTCTTCTTCCTGGTAACTTCCAGTAGCTTCTTTCTCCTCTTCACTTACCTATTTTCTTTCTCCGTTTCCCTCATCACATTGACTTCTTTTCTCTTATCATCTGACCGCTTGAATGTTTAATCTGACCTCTTGCTTCACCTCTTTGACCTCTCACCTCACTTTGACCTCTGACCTCTTCTCTTTGATCTCTTACCTCTTCATTACATCTAAAGTCTTGCTTCTCATCTTCTAAATCCATGCTTTTCTCCCGCGGATAACTTGGTTCTTCCTTATAGCTGAACACCTGACGTTCATCTGCCTCCACCTTTATATTTCTTTTAGACAAAAATATTACATCTCGCACTACTTCTACATTTTGCTTACTTGGAAAGTGTACTTGATAGCCTTTTACTCCATCTCCATATCATACTAATAAGCCTTCTTGGGATCCCACTTCAACCTGTTCTTTTTCGGTATGTGCACCGAAACCCTTGAACCAAACTCTTGAAAGTTTGTTACACATACTTCATGCTTATAGTATACCTCATAAGGGGATTTACCTTGTACTCTACTTGGTCCCGTTCGATTTAATGTATAAACAGCTGTGTTTATAGCCTCCACCCAATAACGCTTGTCCATATCACTTACCATGATCCTTGCAGCTTCGACAACAGTTCTCATTTCTCTCTCTGCTCGCCCATTCTGTTGAGGAGTGTACACAACGGATTTTTGGTGTTTTATACCTAATCGTGAAAGTAAATTGTTTAAACTATGGTTCACAAATTCTGAGCCGATATCTGATCTGATAGTTTTTACTTTAAATCCTGTTTCTCTTTCAGACATGGTTATAAAGTTTTCAATGCATGAATTAACCTCACTTTTATGTTTAAGAAAGTAAACATACCTGTATGAAGAATACTCATCTTTTAGCAATAGGAAGTATCTTGCTCCTCCAAGAGAGGGCTCCTCCATGGGGCCTCCCACGTCAGCATGCACCAACTCTAGCAATTCAGTTGCATGATTTTGACTTTCCGGAAAAGATTTACGACACAGTTTACCTAACAAACATTTTTACACACAACGTTATCATCGTAATATTTTATGTTATATTTGTTTAAAATCTTTTTTACTTGATCAAAATTCTGATGTGCTAACCTATTGTGCCATACTGAGATACTTTCTATCTTTTTACCACTAAAACAGACAGAATATAAACAACCAAGCTTATTTGACATTTCAAGTTGCGTTTCGTTACTGCTCACAAAGTCCATTATATTTTGTTGCTTCATTCTTCAGATATATTACAAAGGTAGTCCTTCTAACGGACAAGGTAACATTCGCATTTTTTAAGTTTAAAAGTCAATACTTCCGGTTCCTATCGGAGTATTTTAAAATAAAACTGACTTCCGTTTCCTATCGGAAGTATTTAAAAAATAAAACTGATTTCCGTTATCCACCACATCCCCTGCCGCCGTATTCTCCAAGCCTCATTCTTCTTTCTTGCGAGGTAACAGGCGCACGCGCTGTGAATATCGAATACTTACATTATTTTTTTGTGAAAAAATTATCTTACACATAAACGATGCCAAAGCGAAGTAATGAAGAAAAAATTAACCATTATAGAAGAAAACTTCAAAAATTGGAAAGAAAGGCGGGTAGAAAATCAGAACGTCGAATCTTTTTAGATTCCGACCAATCTGACGAAGAAAATTCAGGTAAGAATTATTTGCAACCAACTGTATTGAAATCAAAGAACGACCGCGAGTCGTCCTGCGATTTAATATATAGTACCGTAGTTTGGCCGAGAGTCAAAATGCGGGTACTTATCCTTGAATGTTGGCCGAGAGTCAAAATCATGGATTTAGCAGTTTCTAACGTTTTTTGATTGTTACAGACCAAGGCGTCCAACTAGATATCCCGATGGACCCGATTGTACCGGTTGTTAACGACCAAGAGATTTTTGATGACCCGGTGGAACCCGCAGACGAACCACCTACGGAACCCAATTTAGCACCAGAGTTTCTGCAGGCACTTGGTGATTCAATAGACGAGGTTCCTAAATTTGGTGATGAAATCCATCAAGACCTGGCACAAAGATGGCTTCCAATGTTACGGAAGGGTTTACCAAAGGAAGTAAAAGACAAATTATTGTCCGAATACCCACCACCCAGCAACTGTAAGTTACTTAAGGCACCTTCTTTAAATGCTGAAATTGCTGCTGCTATCACAGAGCCCTTGCTTGCACGTGACAAAAAATTGGAAACCGTGCAAGGACAATTGGGTAACGGGATAAGTGCAATAAACAGAGCGTTGACCTTATTGCTCAAGGTCGACCATGACAAAATTAATATCATAAAAATTTTGTCGGATGCGACCCGTATATTAAGCGACCTGCATTACATCGAAACAAGAAATAGAATTAAGCTTCTCACACCAAGTCTCGATAAATCATTTCTTAATATTATCGAGAATGAAGAACGTGACGACACTCTTTTTGGAAATAGTTTGCCGGAAAAGATAAAGTCCGCCTGTGCCATAGAAAAGCAAGGACTGGCTATTAAGAAAACTTCTAATCTCCCAGCAAGACCTGCGGCATCAACTTACTCAACGCGTCCCCACCAGGGAAACTGGTCGGGCCCTTCCCGTTTCTCGTCGAACAGGGGGGGGCGCAATGGTCCGCGGCCAGCAGCGGCCGCGATGCCACGCCGGGTGCCAGCACCACCGCCGCCAGCCCACAACACTCGCAGCAACACGACCTACACCAACAAGAACCGTGCTCCTCAGCGTCGACAATTCAGGTACATGCTGGCCGCTTGCAGTATTTTTACCAGTGTTGGCAAAACATTACCATCAACAGTACTGTGCTTAAATGGATTCGGGAAGGTGTGACAATCCCACTGACATATTGTAGTATTTCCCAAAACATGGCTCCTCAATGTACATTAAATTCAAGCGAAAAGTTGGACATGCAGTTGGCTATTAATAAATTATTAAAACTAGGGGCCATTACTGAATGCGTCCCTATATCCGAGCAATATATCTCAAAAGTGTTTTTGGCACCAAAGGCAAACAGCGACAAGAGATTTATCTTAAATCTTAAACAATTTAACAAATTTGTTACAAAGACTCATTTTAAGATGGAGGACCATAGAACTGCTTCCAAGTTAATAACAAAAGGTGCATACCTGGCTTCTATCGATTTGAAGGAATCATACCTATTGGTACCTATGGCTCCCAATGACCGAAAATACCTTAGATTTAATTTCGCGGCCGAAAATTCAAGAATTAGAACCTTTGAGTTTGTTGGTATGCCTTATGGTTTGTCAGTGGCGCCGAGAATATTTACAAAAATAATGAGAGAAGTAGTTGGTTATCTACGAGCAAGAGGCTATACCTCAGTTATATATTTAGACGATATATTTTGTATTGAAAGCGATTACGAGAAATGCCTCAGTAATGTAAAAGCAACTATTCAGCTCCTTGAATGTCTAGGTTTCATAGTTAACTATGAAAAAAGTTCTATTGTACCAAAACAAACATGTACATTCTTGGGATTTGTTTTTAACACGCTTAATATGACTTTATCATTAACTGATAACAAGCGAAATAATATAGCACAGTTAGTCCAAAAGTTTTTACGTCTACCCACATGTACGATACGAGAATTTGCTAAATTTATTGGGGTACTAACGTCCGCTTGTCCAGCTGTAAGGTATGAATGGGTTTACACCAAAAACTTTGAAAGGCATAAGTTTTTAGCTCTTAAGAAATTTAAAAATTATGACGTGAAAATTAAACTGACCAGTGTTATTTTAGAAGATTTATTGTGGTGGCAACAAAACATTTATGTAACATCTCATCCAATAAGAACACACGACTATGAGTTGGAAATATTTACAGATGCGTCCCGATCTGGCTGGGGTGTCTTTTGTAATGAACAGCGCGCAAATGGTCGCTGGACAGAAAACGAGCAATTATGTCATATAAATTATCTAGAACTACTCGCTGTGTTTTTCGGATTGAAGTGTTTTGCTGGCAACAGATCAAAACGTGCTATATTATTACGTGTGGATAATACAACAGCCATTAGTTATGTTAATCGAATGGGTGGTATCCAATTTTCACATCTCAATGAATTGACTAAAAAGATTTGGAAGTGGTGCGAAAAGCGCAATTTGTGGTTGTTTGCATCCTATATAAATACTAAGGAAAATAAGGAAGCTGACGAAGAGTCGCGGAGGATGAACCCAGATACCGAGTTTGAACTATCTGAAATGGCCTTTCAGTCGATTGTCGATGAGTTTGGACAGCCACAAATTGATCTTTTTGCTTCCAGGACAAATACCAAATGCGCAAGCTACGTATCGTGGAAAAGGGATCCTTGCGCGTTAAATATAGACGCCTTTACTATCGATTGGAGCCAATATTACTTTTACGCCTTTCCACCTTTCCCCTTGATTTTAAAATGTCTTCAAAAAATCAAGTCTGACAAGTCTACAGGCATTTTTATATTCCCTTACTGGCCATCTCAACCATGGTTTCCTTTATTGCATACATTACTAGATTCTGAAATCCTCATGTTTGATGACGCTATCAAATTTGCCGACAGGAGCCATCTTTAAACACGCCATCCGCCGTGTGCCCTGGGTGCCGCGAGACTATCCGGCTCGCTTTCTCAGGACGTGGAGTTCCGGAAAAAGCACGAGATCTCGTCTCCGCATCCCTTTCAGCAAGTACAATTAAGCAGTATAGTGTCACATTTAGATTATGGTGGAACTTTTGTTATCATAATGATTATAGTCCCATTGAACCTTCGGTTCAACCGGTTTTGATATTTCTATTAGATCAATACAATAAAGGTGATTCATACGGCTCGTTAAATAGCCACCGTTCGGCTATTTCCTTGCTATTAGGTAGTAGAATTGGCTCTGATGATTGCGTGTCACGATTATTAAAAGGTGCTTACAAACTTAGACCCTCTTTGCCCAAATATACAGGATGGAAAAAATTTAAGGGCCCTGGAGGGGAGCTACCTTAAATCGTTTAGTTAGCTCATTTTACTGAAAGGAAACATTCCTTTATTTTTTAAAAGAAACAAAACTGCATTCAAAGATATTCTGAAATTCGCTTGTCTCACCCGGGAATCGAACCAACTAAAAATTAAAAAAATAAACCCACGCTATTTTATCATACGAATCGGTAGGATTATTGTTCAGAATAAAATTTGTCTAATAAACATTTGATCTTACACTCATCTGTTGTACGAGATACTCATGAAATTAAATATTTATTACAAGTTCTTTGTTAACAATACCTAGTACTGTTCACTTGTAACAAGTAAATGGCACGTTCTAATTTTCTTATCTCTCTTACATCCAAAGACATCGTATGAAGTACAAGCTTGCTAATGTTATTTATCTTAAGTACCTTGTTGAAGATTTCAATAAGAAAATCGTTAAATGGTAATAATAAATGTATGCAGAGCACAATTACTTCTTGCACTAGGCGTACTGACGAAAAGTTTAAAAAAGGAATGTATTTTTTTTGCAACGCGGAGCAACAAATTTGAAGTTCGAACCATAAATTTCGTTCGAAATTCAAATTTTGTTTTGTTTTGCTTTCATTCCGTGCTGTCATTATGTAATAATGGCGTATAATTATTACTTTACATGTGTACAGTACTAGGTATTGTAATTAAGAAATTGTAATAAATATTCTATTTCATGGGTATCTCGTACAACAGATGAGTGTAAGACTTTAGTTTAGTAGACAAATTTTATCCTGAACAATAATCCTACCGATTCGTAAAATAAAATAGCGAGGGTTTATTTTTTTAATTTTTAGTTGGTTCAGTTTCCGGGTGAGACAAGCAAATTTTAGAAGATCTTTGAATGCAGTTTTGTTTCTTTAAAAAAATAAAGGAATGTTTCCTTTCAGTAAAATGAGCTAACTAAAGGATTTAAGGTAGTTCCCCTCCAGGGCCCTTTCATTTTTTCCACCCTGTATAAATACTTGGGATCCAAAATTAGTTCTTAACACTGTCTCTAATTGGTATCCCAATGAGAATCTAGATTTGCAGATGATTACTAAAAAACTAGTGATTCTATTAGCTTTATGCACAGCACACAGATTACAGACGTTATCATTAATTAAACTTAATAATGTTACATTAAATAACAATGAAATTAGAATTTTGATAAGCGACGTCATAAAAACTTCCGCTGCTGGAAGGGATCAGCCTGTGCTACTTTTACCTTATTTTAGGGAAAACCCTAACATCTGCCCAGCGCAGACGTTAGAAGACTATATAAAAATGACTAGAAGTTTAAGACCTGACAATGTTGAACGTTTAATTATAACTCATAGAAGACCTCACAAAGCTGCTACGGCACAAACAATCGGTCGTTGGATTAAGAGCGCAATGAGTGATAGCGGGGTGGACGTGGCGGCGTTCAGCGCGCATAGCACGCGGCACGCCGCCACGTCTGCCGCACATTCCGCCGGCGTTTCAATTGACGTCATTCGTAGAACGGCGGGCTGGACCACGGATTCCCAAACTTTCGCTAGATTTTATCAGCGACCGATAGATGACCAAAGTAGTTTTGCGAGGGCTATATTTGAGATTAATACTGAATGAAACATAGAATGTGATTATTTGTAGTTGATTTAAGATTGTAATGTAATCAGGTGGATAAGAAAATAAATTCTATTTTTTGGTTGATCAATGCTGTTTTTATTGTGTTCACATATAAAAGCAAAACTTTATCTCTAAACATCTACCTTTGTAATATATCTGAAGAATGAAGCAACGAAATATAATATATGATCAAACGAACTTCCTAGTGAAGTTCGATCAATATTATATAAGTTGCTTCATTCGAAGATATACAGTCCCACCCGCCCAAAGCCCAAAAGTTTTGCTAGAACCTACTCTAAAAATAATGAGGCTTGGAGAATACGGCGGCAGGGGATGTGGTGGATAACGGAAGTCAGTTTTATTTTTTAAATACTTCCGATAGGAAACAGAAGTCAGTTTTATTTTAAAATACTCCGATAGGAACCGGAAGTATAGACTTTTAAACTTAAAAAATGCGAATGTTACCTTGTCAGTTAGAAGGACTACCTTTGTAATATATCTTCGAATGAAGCAACTAATATAATATTGATCGAACTTCACTAGGAAGTTCGTTTGATCATATATTATATACAATTTTTCTTTTCTTATTCCTCTAGCCCGAGTATTTTCAAAAGATTCAATTATTTCACATACCTCATTGTTTGACGTCATAAAATATCTCTTATCAAGTGCACACCCTACTGAAAATAACTTTAACTTGGGTACATTGCTCAATGTTGTTTTAATAAGCTGAATTCCCACTTTGGCATACACTTTTACAGTTCCAATTCCTTCTACTCCCAAGATATTTCCGTCCACAACTATAACACTTTATTTATTACATTTTCTAATCTCAACAAACAAGTCCTTCCAACACATGTGCTTACTGGCTCCTGTATCCAGACACCACAAACTTTCTTCTATATCTCATTTCTCTTCTGTTGCCAGTTTCCACTTTCATTTCCACCGCCGCCTTTATAGTTTTTTCCTCTCTTCTGTCACCTCGTCACTTCTTACTCCAGCAGACCACAGCCTTATGTCCAATTTTATGACATTTGAAACATTCTTTTTCCTTTCTCCTAGGGCAGTTCCTAGCAAAATGACCTCTTTGTTTACATATGAAACATCCTTCCTCCTTAGAACTTGATCGTCTGAATTGTTGAGCTGTTACTTCTTCTTGTGGTTTTTTCTTACCTCCTCTAGTAGTAGTCTGGATGTTAGTGCCTGTAAAGTTTGGTCCGCATCAGACACTGACTCCCATCCAGAACGAAAATGTTTAAATTTTTCCGTTAGGGCCATAAGAATTTTATAATTACATAATCATTTTATCGGATGTTTGGTCGCCCATCTGCGCTAACTTACTTCTTACTTCTTCCATTTTGAATATAAACAACGAAACAGATTCACCAAACTCCATATTGAAGAACGTTTGCTGCAACAAGTGAATGCTCACGGTCGACTCCTTTTCATACACAGATTTCAATTTGGCCCACATTTCTTGGCCTGTATTACAGTTAAGTGTATTCATGGGTAAAACCGTGTAAAGATAATATTTTTAAAGCTTATTGCACGATGTGCAAAAAAGACTTCATGATTAGCAACGGTGGTTTCAGCAGCACGATCGAGGTACAGAACACCAGAATAAAGTGAGGCTGGCTATTAATACAACTATTAATCGCTTCTTCGGATCTCAATCTGACTCTCCATCATCCTGTGCGCATATGAAGAAAGTTGCTGCTGCTGAGCTAACAAACGTGTATCATAACGCGGTGCACGGACATTCGATGCTTTCTCTGGATTGTACAAGCAAATTAGCTCCCATCGTTTATCCGGATTCGAAAATCGCTGGTGATATGCAATTAGGTAGGACAAAAGCAACCAAAATAGCATGTTCTGTTCTGGCCCCTCTGTCCATAAAACCAGCGGTAAAGCAATTAGTCGACCACGGTATTTTCAATTCAATAGGGACGGATGCATAGAATCATGGAGACATAAAAATGTTTCCGCTGGTGATAAGATATTTTACTCCAGAAGATGGTTTGAAGCACTACCATTTGGACTTCTACGAAGATGCTAAAGAGACCTCTAATGACATATTCGTCAATTTAAAAAATAAACTAATTGAAAATGATTTAAAAATTGAAAACATTTCCAGTTACTCAGCTGACAATGCTAACGTAAATTTCGGTCGTTTTGGGAAGATGGAATTTGACGTTGAAAACTTTGTGACAAAAACCTATACATATTTTTCAAGCCATACAAAAAGAACCTGTGAGCTTAAGAAAATGTTTGACTTTGTAGACATCGAATATGCGCCTTTGCTGAGGCACGTGCCGACACGATGGCTGTCATTGTATCCTGCAATTAATAGACTCTACAAAAATCTTCCTGCGGTAAAAGCATATTTCCTTTCAGCCTCTGAAGTCTCCAATCATATTTTGAAATATTACGAGACAAATATAACGGGTACCGAAGTGTTACAAGCAGAATTATATTTAGCTTTTTTCCACAACACGTTAATAATTTTTGAAGAAACTATTCGTCAACTTGAAGGCACAAACGTCCTAATGTGCGACGTGTACAGAATCATGAATAACTGAAAACAAAAGATGAACCTGCGAATTGATGATGCCTTTTTTGGAATGGCAGTCCAGTAAATTCTTCGAAAAATGTCTAATTCTCAGGCTGAAAAATATACCACTATATTTTTGGAGTGGTATCGAAATGTGCTGACATATAATCGCGATTCGGTTTCTCGGAAAATAGTAATTTCTATTGTTTGTAGCCGCTGACACTGACGAAAAAAGTTAAGTATCGGGATTTGTGCAATATGGTATCAAAACTACAGGTACCTAATATTAACCTTGATGCATTGTATGAAGAGTTTTGTATATTAAAGCCTCTCCTGACGAAAATTATAGAGGATAAGAAGAGTGAAAGTGTTCTTGAAAATTGGATTCGGATTCTCAAATCAACGAATGAAAACAAGAATCTGCTAAAAATAATACAATTCGTATTTTCCATCCCAGTTTTCTAACGCCCAAGCCGAAAGGGTTTTTTCCTTGTGCACGAATACCTAGACCAAAAATATAAATAAATTAAATATTGACACTGTAAACGCAGAACTGCAGATGAAATCGAATTTCAACATGCAATGCAAACAATTTTATAATTTTATTACAGAAAACGAAGAAGCTCTTAGAGCTGCCAAAAGTTATACCAAATACAAAAAGACTAATTAGGTCATACTACCTGTGAGGGATCCAGAATAAATAAAAGATGGACTAATTCACACAATAGGGGGCTGGTATATTCAATAATATATACAAGTAAATCGCACGTGTGGTCACGAGGTAAGACGAAGGAGAAGTGGTTCGCGGGACGCAGAGAGGGGCGGGGGACGCATTCCCCGACCAGTTTGACCATACGCGTAGACACTACCTACCTACGCGTTTTAACATTGTTTTTTTTTTTAAATGTCGCTATTGATGCCATATCAGCATTTTATTAAAAATAATATGATATCCTTTATTTTCATCCTATGTCCTTAATTTAATCTTATCAAATCCTTTTGAACATAAAACGGGTGTTGGCAACCCTAGGTACAGGGCTGCGAACTACTGGCTATAAAAAAACTGGTATATACTTGCATATAATCTTTTATTCAGTTAAGTTTAACAAACAGCACACAGACATTTTTCCTCTACTCTAAGATACGGAAACCGGAAAGGGATTCATAGACAAAAAAAAAACAATAGACAAGGATCAAAAACTGTTCCACATACATTGCCTGCAATAGTACCTTTTGTTTTAAATATCATCCATTGCTTCTTCAACATTGACCTCGCCGATACGTTTTTTGTTTGCAAAAGCGTCGTATCCGGCTCGAAATTGTTGACGAGGTTCGTTGAAATGACGTAGGCGACACACTTGTTGGTAACATAAGTGTATTATAATAACTATCATCTCTTTCCAAATTTAAAAAAACACTTGGTGGGATCAAAATACTCGACTAGAGAAGAAGTGATAGTCTCAGTTAATGACTATTTTGACGACCTTCCGGAATATTTTTTTTCGAGGGTATAAACTGGTTGCAGGTCAGGTGGAAGAAGTGTGTTGATCTAGATGGAGACTATGTCGAAAAATAAAAATAATTTTGAACCCACTTTTCTTTCATTTTCACGGTCGGGCTTAGAACTTTTGGATTCACCCTCGTAAAAACGATTGTAGACCAACGCCGTTTACTGATGATACTCCAGGTAGAAAATGGTTTACACCACTTTTAAAAAGGCATAAAGATATTGCACTTCGCCACGCAGAAGTCCACAAACAGGTTTAGTTTTGAGTACAAGAGGATTCGATATTTTTTATGAAGTAAAAGACAAAGACAAGGAGTCGATAACAGTCTTAGGAACATTTACAGCTTCCGGAAAAGTGTTGCCACCGCCAATAATATATCCATATGAAAGAAAACCAGCAGAAATAGTAAGAAATATTAATTATGAATGGTCGGTCGGTAAATCGCCTAAAGGATGGATGACTTCAAAAGTTTTCTATGGATATATCGCAAATACTTTAGTTCCAGAGCTGAAAAAAGACAACGCAAGAAAAAAGACAAACAGTTTCCAGTTCTTTTACTGATCGATGGTCACAAGTCCCACATTACTTATGAAGTATCACAATTATGCAGTGAGAATAATATAATCCCTTATTATCTCTAACCGAATACAACACACATTATACAACCTGCTGATGTGTCAATTTTTCGTCCATTAAAGCACTCATGGAAAAAACTGTAAATGAATGGAAGTTTAAAACAGGCAACCGTAACCAAAGCCTTATTTGCACTTCTTCTTGAATCCACATTTAACGCTGCAACAAAAGAAATTATCTCCAATGGATTTAGGAAATGTAGAATATTTCCATTCGATGCTGAAGCTATTGATTATAGAAAATGCATGAATATTCATGCATCAAGACAAGAACCTGCAGAAAAGCCGACAGATATTGGTCCAGAACATTTACTATACTTTGAGTCATTGCTGTCAAGTCAAAGAGAGGGAATTTTGGGCTTCTGGAAACGCATGGATAGTTAAACGTTTGGCGCAAAATTTCGAACAAAGTAAATCCAAGGAGAGACGAAGCAGACTCAACAACTACGCACACCACTCAATTATGTTCAACTTCATCTAACTCCAATAATACCGAACCCCTGACTGAATTCTTGGACAATGGACTTGAGAACTCTGATAGTTTAGGACAATCTGTACAAACTGATAAGGTCACAACGACTGACGCAGCACTGGTGCACCAAAATGAAATAACAGATGAGAACGTTTCACAACCAGGACCTTCTAAATCTTTACCGATAGGTCCAGCATTTGCTATGGCCATGGTATGGCCCGGTGATTCACCAGACAAAACAAAAAAAACATACAACAAGACTCAATTTCCAGATGCAGTAGGTACGAAGGAATAGGAGGTATACTGGGAAGTTAAAGATCAGGAGAAAAAAGAAAAAGAACAGAAAAAGTGGGCACTTGCTGAAGAAAGAAAACAAAAAAAGAAATAACCAAAAAAATTAGTTCGAAAACTAAAATCCGGCTACTGTAATATCACGCTCTAAAAAGCATGAAACAATAAAATATTCTCATCTGAAATTGTTATGTACAAACGAATCAATATTTATCGTCTATTAAATAAACAACTTGCACGTAATATATATTTATGTATTTAATAAATATTCATAGTGATATTCAGAGGATCGCCGTGGTCATATGCCACTTTGCCCTAAAGTATGATCGCAGACGAATGTATTGCTTTTTTTTTTAGGGTGGGGGGCATACGACCACGTCTATCCTCTGAACATCACAATGAATATTTATTAAACACATTGAAATGTATAACGTGTAAGTTGTTTATTTAATAGACGATAAATATTGATTATTTTGTATGTACATAACAATTTCAGATGAGAATATTTTCTTGTTTCATACTGTTGTAACTCAAGTTAATGCCTAAAGCAGCAAACAACTGTGCTGATGCACTAGGATCCAAGTTACACTTTAGTGGTGGTTTGGTAATGAAACACTTGGAAATTAATTAATTCCCAGGCTTTATTAGCCACACACAATACGTTTGGTACAATGCCAATGGCGGAAGAGAGAGAGGTGGGGCAGCAGTTGCGTTCCGTCACCACACTCTCCTCCACTACAAAAAGAACTTAACTAAGTCATAAAGTAGCGAAAACTATATAATATTTCTTATTACTAAATTTAAATGTCTATTAATCTGGCAGTGTACATTTTATCAATTGGTTGGCATGAAAATTTAATGCATCTTCCATCAATTTTGACTGTATCTGTTACCCCTGGTGTTAGACACTCTTTCACTTCTCCCAAAATCCATTTGTTTTTATTGTTTCCAAATTTAGATCTGCTTGGCCTAACATTGACCATAATAAGTTCAGTATAGTTTCTTCAGACCCTGACGCTTTAAGATACGTAGAAAATATAGCAGGCAGCGCAATTTCATTTGCTGAAAAGCAGCTAAATGATTATCAACCACATGACGATGACAAGGAACTGTTGACACTTACAATAATATTTTTGGGAGGTGTGCCTTATAAAGGGATATCATTCAGAGCTCCAGCAAGTCTTCATCGCACACGATGGATGGCCAAAGCAATTTATTGCCTTAAGATTTTTATGTTCAGAGACCAGTTTAAACTGACAAAAAAGAACTTAAAACCATTACTGAAACTTGCGTTTTCGTCGTTACGATTTATGTAAGATGCTGGTTCCAAGCTCCCGTGGCAACTTCAGCACCAAGGAATGACTTGTGGCTGTTAAAAATCTTAAAAAATATGAAAATATAAACAAAGCAATGTTTAAAAAAGCTCCCGTGGCAACTTCAGCACCAAGGAATGACTTGTGGCTGTTAAAAAATCTTAAGAAATATGAAAATATAAACAAAGCTATGTCTAAAAAAGCTTTAACGAAGTTCCTGGGGCATTTGTGGTATCTGTCCGAAGAACTTGTTGCGCTTGCTTTTTTTGATGACGAAGTTTCTCTTGAAAGCAAAAAAAAATGGTGATTGCACTCAATGAGGAAGGTTCTGACTATAGCCAAAAGCGAATCACCTTGGATCTAAGTCACATCAAAGAAAAAAATATTGAGGATTTCGTGACCAGCAACACCTTGAGATTTTTGGAATCCTGGGAATTCCGTCTGCATTTCTGCAAAAAGAACCTCGTCTTTGGGAAGAAGATGAAGACTGCAAAGCTTCCAGAGAATTGTACGTTCTATGAGAGTGGTGAACGACTTTGCGGAATGCGGTGTAGCATTGATTGAAGAATTTAATAAACTAATTACCACAGATAAAGAACAAAAACAATTCCTTCTTTTGGTTGAGAAAACTTTCAGGAAAAAGTACCCTGATACAAAGAAATCTACTTTATTTTTTTTATCCTAATAGTTACATATATTGTGTATGTTTGTCTTTTTTAGAACTTGATTAAAGAATTTTCAAAAATCCTTTTTTTTATTTTTCATTCGCTAGTAGCGACCCCTAAATATTACTTTAAAATAAAATAAAAATATTATGGCCTTAGAACATAATAAAAGGGTAACACGCAACATAATAAAAAAAAAATTTTGCCCAAGTATGAAACATCCTTCTACCTACTGTATCACCGATTGGAAACTTACCAATACAACGTCTGGGTTACCAACATAGGCCATTCACTTACTGCGGGATAGATCATTTTGGCCCATATGAAGTATCAATTGGACGTCGTAAAGAAAAACGTTGGGTAGCATCGGTAAGAGCTATACATTTAGAGATAATTGCAAGTCTATTAACTGACTACTATTATGGCTGTACGAAGATTTATAGCTCGAAGAGGAACCCCAAAGGAGACCATGACAGATAATGGGACTTCAATCGTTTCGGCAGCTAAACAGGTTCAGAATTTTGCCACTGATGCATGCATGGTGGTGGTGGTGGTGGTGGTGGTGGTGGTGGTGCATGGGAACGAATGGTACGAGCTGTAAATACAACATTAAACGTGACTTTGAAAGAGAGAGAGCACCCCGTGAAGAAGTTCTCACTACTTTATTATATGAAGCTGAGAGTATAGTAAACTCAAGACAACATCGAACCAATTTCCTACGTCATCACCATCCCCTCAAACTATAACTCTGGATGATTCATCTTTATATAGAGGAGCTCAGTGGCGAAAAGCAGTTAAACTCTCAGAGCATTTTTGGAAAAGATGGGTACAAGAATACGTACCTACTTTACTACCCCGTCGCCGATCAGATACAAAAGTCGACAATCTCCAGGTTGGTGACTTAGTAATGATAGCTGATGGAAACCTTCCTAGAGGAACTTGGCCACTAGGCAAAATTATTGCTATCTATCCGGACGCCCCGGATTCCAGGACCTTATTTAGTGTTTTTACTATATTATTCCTTTTTTTTAAATTCTGAAATCTGTCTAGATTTGAAATTGATTTGGATTAGATGTGAAAATTTTTACAATTTTTTCTTTATTGTTAATTATAAACTTTTGATTTAGAACTTATGGTTATTATTATACAGTCCAAAACAACGACAATAATGTGATTCCGGACATTTGAGTTTGTTGATAAAAAGCCATTACTCTTTCTTTTTTTCTCTCATATTTAGCCACCATGTGGTTTCGAGATCTTTCGTCAGCCGCCGAGACGGATAGACGTGTCAAATTGCTCCGCAAAACCTTTGTGTGAAAGAGCTCGTTGTTTACAGTTGTTTAGTGCCGAGTTTATGTGTCCATCATTTTCGGTACTCGACGTACGCGTAACAGTGTAGTGTGTGTGTTGTTAAGTTTAGCTAAATCCAAGCTTTTGACTTAGCATTAACTAAGTACAATACTGCGGACCTAAATCTGGGTGACGCAACAGGCCCCCAAGTGTATAGGAGCCAGCCATTAGCACAGGACATCTGCAACACAGAAGACACTACGGGAGACCCTCGGTGAGACCGTTCCTGCCTCAAATAAAACTAATTGCAACCAAATTCTCCATTATCACGCAGGAACGAGAACGCGAGCTGAGCCGGCAGCGTGTCAACAAACCACCACTTATATTCGCATTTTACCACCTTCATAAAGCTAGGGTTTTACTTGCAGTACAAAACACACAGAGAAGAGGACCCCAAGACCTATGCTGACTTAAATAAGCTCACACTTGTAAAACCCACACCCAAAATATTAGGTTGAAAACCGATAAACCACTTAATACCTAGATATCTACCCGTGGCGGCTGGTTCAAAAGAGCGCTCGTAAACTACACCACCAAATAATATCACCAAGATAACACCAATAAATCTAGTCTTACTAAGTAACACGAAGACCTTACTATAAACAATGAACAACAAAGTCCCTTTTATCCATAGCCTGAAACTTATAAACAAAGTCTTATGAGTTATTGTTAAAGAAGTTTGAACTTCAATTCTACCTACCAAAACATAATTTACCTCGCGCTACACATCTCTTGTGCGTTTTCAATTTTGTACCTGTATTGGTGTGTAATAAATCGCCTGCTCGGGAAACAAAACATACTCAGTACAAAATGTATGACAAAATGTATGACGAATTTCACTAGTGAGGCCGATGATTGCCGAAAGAGGCGTCAACATATCCCGAATAATTTGACCTTTACCTATTATTTTACGTAAGTAAGACACAGGCACAGGACACAGCAGGTGTGACAAATCAGTCAATGACCGCTCATTGATGATTATCTTAATTAATTACAGAATGTTACTGCGCGGTAAAATAACGACTGCTACTTTTAATATTGACTACAATAAAAACAACAGAGTGACTTTGACCTAAATATCAAATCAGCGGGACCACCAAAACCAGAGTGTAACGTGAAGAGTAAAATATTAACGCGAACTTTTAAACGTGAAATGTATAAAGAAATGTTTGTTTGAACTTGTGTGGATGTGAACGTCGTAACGCTTTTTTTGTTTTTTGGGTACTTACTTAATTATCATTTTCATTCAAAATTTATTTAACAATTCGCATCAGAGAAATCACGCCGGCTCGACCTCATTAGGTATGTTATACACAGATAAATAAGTGACATAATATGTGCTTACTTATGTGCAACGGTAGGTAACTATATATTTTTTGGTTTTATTGTAATTTTAGTGAGTTGAACCACCAGTTTCCTAGAGCACGAGCCGCCACTGAAACGAGTATCTACCCTACACCGGCTAACGTTAGAACCTTAAAACTTCAAATATCTAAATTATTATCAACTTCATTTTCAACTAAAAGTCGCTCGAAAGAGTGACAAATTATTTTCCTTTTCTTGTCCCTTAAGGAATTGCAAAATTAGACGCATTAAAAACAAACGTCCCGAGATAGTAAACACCCCAACACGTGGAGCATTAAAAAATAACAGCTTCTAGAGATAAGGTTTATTTCAGCGCTACAAAACAATTGCAGCCCCTTAAATATGGTAATAATGGAAGTCATTCCAGCAAAAGGCGATGGGAATTGTCTGTTTAGAGCAATAGCCCAACAAATAAACGAACTTTTTGGGCTAACATTTGATCACAGCGCAATAAGACGGGACCTAGCAAGATATGTGGATGAAAACCGCGAGAACGAACGCATAAAACTTGCAATCAACCAGCCAGACCCTCAAAATCGAGAAGCCCATATCAGGAACCAGTACAAAGATAAAACCTGGGGGGAGAAGACACACTGATTGCAGCAGCTGAATATTATCTGATCAATGTCATAGTCCACCAAGAAGAAGCTACCACACTAAACTATAACCCCTCAAACGTTAACGACGCAGTAGGTGAAATTCACCTTAAATACAATGGAGTTCACTATGATGGCGTAAGAATAATCTCTTCGGCATACCCCGAGGAAATCACCAACCTGACACTTACAGACCATGGCACTAAATACTCAGGACGAAGAATTACAAATATTAAACCAGGAAATTACTCAAACGCGGGTGAAATTCGAAACAAACCTTTCAACCCAGCAAAACCTTACAAACTCAACACAAATTAATACACTTAACATCACAGGAACAACTACAGAAGATGACGTTATAGCAGACAGCACCGGATATAAAATAATAACAACTACTACCCCCCACATATCCAAAATAAGCACTGGGAACCATAACAGAGGCCTGTATGGTGGCCTGAATAACTCTGACAGCAGGTTGGCAATTAGCCACAAGATAAAAAGTAGGTGACAATCGAGAGGGACGAAAAAAGCTCATGCCTTCCCCCTATCCTACCTTTCCGCTATATCCAGTATTGGCTCTAGGGTGAACACTCGGCTGATTATAATCACCTTCCTCTCCAATCCATTGAGAGCATGTCTTCCCCCCCCTATATAAATACCGTACCCTTGGTGTGCCGGCCGCTAGACCGGATCAGGACTGTTCCTGGCTGAGGTTACTATTAGGTTACTGTCATATTTAGCCACCATGTGGTTTCTTCCTCTTGCTTCTTTCGGTAGTTCATAGGTCCCAAAGAATTTTTTTTGAACATATGCCACACGAGCTTTGGTTATTGGTACAATTTTCAAAAATGAGCTTAGACATACTCATACCAAACTTTTTTTCGCTTATACAAAATATTGTGCTTGAAATTCTTTTAGGTTAGAATATCCATTGTTTTTAGGCCTTTTTATTTGCACTGTTTTTTGTTGAGTATACTTTATAATCATTGCGTCTTGAACAGTTTTGACACTAGAACTGTAAAACGCAGAATGGAATCTTTGAATATCCATCATAGTGAGAGTCTTTCATTTGGATGCGCCTTCTTTATGATTGCATTGCGGCTTTTCTGGTATATACAGTTTACATAAGATGCAATCAAAATACAGACAGCATCCTAAAAAAAGCAATTACAACAAAATTCTAACCTCTTGACTTTTGTTAGATTCCTGCTCCATCTTTCCGGGTTTCTAGCTTTTTCCTGGCCTTTGAAGGTGACACCGGGGAAGCATTTACTTCCATGCTTGTTGATTAGTAAAGAATTTATCTTGTAATAAACTTAATTAAACAAAATCACAATAATTACAAACAGACGTTTAGAAAATTTTACACGTCACGCGATTAAAGCAAAGACAACAACATCTGAAAAAATGGCGTCAATGTAGAATGTTGAGTTTGCTTTGAATTACTTGTTGGAGAATGCTGACTTTGCTTTGGAAACCGCTTTTTGGTGCTTAATTTACACGGGATATTGCTTACTTTGCAATGATTTAACTTATTTTTGTAAAAAAGTGGAGATTGCTGGCTTTGCTTTTATACCCCTATATTTTCTAGTAGAAATCAATCAGAAACAAATTTAAAAGCACACATATTTTTTAATTGATCTCTTCAAAGCGATTCTGATTCCGATTCTGAAGGCTTTAATTTTAGTTTTAGTGCTGTCAAAACTAAATTTTCTTTGATACAAAATAGTTCTTAAGACTTAGGATTAGAATCTAAATTTCTTTGGAAAATTTTAAGCTTTGACAGCACTAAAACTAAAATTAAAGCCTTCAGAATTGGCTTTATTATCTTAATTTTTATCTTTTACACATCACCTGGTTAAAGTTCTAAATGTATCAAAAGAGATCTGGAACTTTATGGAAACCTCTCATGGCAAAGGTTCAGCTGGTGGTGTGGGCTACTGTGAAAGAAACTGCAAACAATTATGTCCTTAAAGGTAATTATATACCTGACTACGAAACTTTCGTACAAGTTGTCAAGAACCATTCAAATGTTTAATGTACGAAGTAAGTGATGGTGATATTAAGGAGGCAAGATGATCAGCATTGAAAATAAGAACAATGAAGCCTACAATACAAAATTTGTAAGAAAGAAATATCATAATGTTTAAAATGGAGACACAGTTTTTGTGTGGAAAGAGTCAGATGATTATGAATTTCTTAATTCTGGTAATATTATTCGTGTGCTAGATGAACCCATTCCCAGTAGGAGAGGGAACTCATATTAAAATTTGATTTTTCCTTATTTGAATACCCTATCATGTAAGAGGCATGATGACAGTAACAAAAAATAATTGAAATAACAATTTTAAACAATGAAATAGGTTAAAAAGATTCTAAATATTGTATAAATTGTTATTACTATAGTGCGATTAATATTATTTTTTTAAAATTAAAAGTGTATCACGTCACACCATTTTTTGTGGTTTTAATCACGAACTACAAAGTTAGTTGCCCAGTTTTGTATTACCAATACTAAAACCAAGAACCGTTAGCGATGGAGCAAGGATTTATTACGGCAAATATCTCTAATTTGCCTAGGATTGGTTTGTTGATGGTGGGAGAGTTTCTTGCGTCAAACAAAGACTTTTGCTCCGCAGAATTTCACAATGTTAAAACTTCCATGTATGTACATTAATAATCTTTAGAAAAAACGTAATTTAGAACTCAAAAGCCCATTTTTTTTAAGTTTATTTTTTCAAGAATAAATTATTTATTTTGTTAATTCACAAATGTGATTATAAAATTAATGATTTTCTAAATGATACTTCCATTCAATCTCTTTAATTATACCATAAGTAATAATTATTTTATTTGAATTGTTTAGCCATTAATGTTTTTCTTTGTGTCAAGTAACCAAGTGTATTTATTTTTCCTCCTGACATTTGAGCATTTATTATAATTTTTTTTTTTTTAAGTTGACCTTGTCTACTTTATAAATGTATTTTCTTATCAGTTTTTGTATGTTAATAAGTAGATTGTATAAAGTTATTATGAAGCATGCTGCTTGTGTGTGTTTTTTTGTATTATTGTATTCATACGTCTATCGGTAGGACATGGCGCTCAAAAATTTGTACCAACCTAACATTACCTATGTTCATGAATAAAGATATGATTCTATGATTCTTAAAAACATACAGAAATATAATGACTTTATTAATTTTATTATTACAAAATATAAGCCAGTATTTAATCAAAGCGAACATATAGTCCTCGCTAAAGACAAATTATCTTCATCAGGTCTGTTGTAGAATTTCGCAAAAGTATTGGAATTGCCCGTCCATCCAGCAGTTTGTTTTATGACATTAAGGTTGATCCCAAGTTTATGAGCCTTAGACGTCGCAGCGTGTACTATGAGAAGAAAAGACCGACACGTCAATTCCACTATCTTTCTAGGTAGATTTAATCTACCGACTAAGAGTCTATGTTGATACATAGTTGTGCGGTTTTCTAACAATAACAAACAGTTTAACAGTTGATTGCATTTTCGCAAATTCTTCGTTTTTTCTATATAAGCAATAAGGGTCTTTGCAGGGCAAATTTCTGGCATTGAGGTAAAGAATGGTAAATACAGTGTTGGCTGTTTACGTCCTACTTTGGAAGTTTTAATTATTTCTGAAATCTTAATTATAATTTGGTCGGATAAAACCATGATATGATTGATATTAATCTTGGAGAGGGTTTGTACCCTGTGTGCTGTTACAAGGACAAGCAAGGTCGTACACTTTCTTGACAGTTGTTCTTAAGATATTGTTTCATTTGGAAAAAGGGAAGCTATATGATTAAGTACTACACTTGCGTCCCATGTTACATTGTATCTAGGTAGTGGAGGTCTTAGTTTGTACACGCCCTTGCAAAATCCACTGACACGATCATCATTTATAGAGCCAATAATTAAGCATAGATCCGCTCTGTGGCTGTTGATTGTTCCATATTGAGCGCCTTCATTAAAAATTCGAGTTAAAATTGAATTATCATGAGAATAGATGGTTGATACATATCAATGTTATTGTCATTGCAAAATAGATACCAACGTTTAAAGCATACATCATACTGCTTGAGAGTGTTGTCTGATGACGATGCCAGCATGATATCCAGAGAGGAGAGAGGCACGTACTGCTGAATCAGCGCCGACCGGACAACACTACAGCAACCAGGGTAATGTGGGCTGGAATCAGAGATTGAAATCTTATTAGAGTTGATCTTTATTATATCTGAGGTGAGTAGTCGTGTAAACAGTGGGTACCACGAATGAGAGGGCCAATTTGGCACAACCATAATACCTTCAGCTTTATCGAATATTATCTTTCGTAGAGCTTTGAGTATGATAGCTACTGGTGGAAAGGCATAGAAGAAAACTATTAGAGTCTAAGGTGAACGCATCGATTGCGAAGGAATCAGGGTCTCTTTGCGAAGAAGCATACATGTTGCATTTCTTGTTAAGGCAATTAGCGAATAAATCTATTTGTGGGACCATACGGTTTATAAAGCTGACAGCAGTGGTGTTATCAAGTCTTAATAATATCTGACATTGACTATACTCTTTGGCAAATATTTTTAGGGAGAAATAAGCTGCCGGTAGCTCAAGTGTATTTATGTGTAAGAGACTCTGCTAGACCGTCAACCATTGGCAGCTTGCCCATTGCAGGCGGAACCCCACACCGTTGTTGAGGCGTCAGAGAATATCTCAAGTACATACTGATAATTTCTAATTCGATGTATAGAATGGTCATCAACGTTTATCCACCAGTTTATATCTGGCAACAATGACTGTGGTAACGTCATTATTATTATTATCGTTATCTTTTAAGTTTAGAAACTTACAAACTTCTAGCTGCTTTGTGTATAACCGGCCGTACTCTATAGCCGGGCAAGCTGAAACTAACAATTATATTATTTTGCATCATGTTAACTTTTTATTTTTTTTAAGTCCTAATTTTTTTCTTTTTTTTTTTAATTAAATTAAAAAGTAGGCGTCCTTTAGATCTAAGGTGGCCATATAACAATCTTTTGATATAAGTTTAAGCACTGTGCGTATGTCTTCCATGTCGCGACGAGTACGTTCGCGAAACTGTAAATGTAAATGCTGGCAACACTAGAGAAAAAATAATAATCTAAATTGTCTATGGTTAGAAGTCGAGAGCCTTTTTGCCCGCGAGAACTTGTGTCAGCTTGGTAAAAATGGTGGAGAATAATGGCGTCAGAAAAGAAACTCGTGTTTAGCAGAATAAAATAAGAAAAGTGGTGCAGAAAACAAAGGACAAAATAGAATAAGTTCCTGTGCCAGGACATAAGACTATGGGAGAAGTGGTTGGTAAGGACATTGCCAGGTAAGTCCTTAATAAGTATAACACACGAAGAAAAGGCATTACGGAGGACTGGGATGGTTAAGAGGGGAGGCAGAAAGAAAGAAGGAGACCATTCTTAGGGACAAGAAGTCCCGCCAAAGTATAACATTCTTAGGGACAAGAAGTCCCGCCTAACTAATAGGGACAAGAAGTCCCACCTGATACATAAGGGCAAGAAGCCACACCTGATACCTGCATAAGGACAAGAAGCCAAGATAGAAATGTGGGGACAAGAAGTCCCAATAACAGTAGAACATTCATCACACTAAGATGTGACTAATGTCACCCTACAATTAAGGTTATATTGTAGAGTTAAATCCACAGAATCTAGGCCAAAAAAACTCGCATAACGTATTTTGCGACATGGTGGAGATGCTGGGATGGCCTTTCCAACTGCTGCGAGCCAGCGACTTAATATAAGCAGAACTAGGTGTATAGTGACAGTTTCTGATCAGCGTGGTTACTTAAAACTGAGAGATATGGCAAAAGAAAAGTGTTAAAACAATGATTAGGTGTACTTGGTGAAACAAGTAAAAGTACAATGATTTGATTGGTAAAAAAAAAAAAAAAAAAAAATGAGAAAAGCAAGTGTTTGAAACAAGCACATTTATTTTTTACAGTTCACTAAAGGTGATCAAAGTATAATAACACTTGTTCTAGTTTATACAAATGAGAACCAAATTTTTCTTGTATTGTGACAAGAGACTTAGAAGTTTGACTTTGTAGAAGTTATTCCTTATGATGACAGAGTCATTGAATTCCAATAATTGATTTGCAACAGACTCACAGTTAAGACATGACACAGTATGGGTGTTTATGCATGCGTCAGGCGCCGATGTGTGTATATGCATTTATATTTGTGTTGAACATTGGACGGACATGAGACAGAGAAATATTTAAAACTTGCCAATTTCTGTAGCAACAAAATTTGTAGAACATCTGACTGACTGAAGTTGGTGAAAACCACAGATCACTTAACCACTAGATAGATATCTTGTCAATGTCTGCCGGGGAGTTGTGAGATAATTGCTTAATAAGAAAGAACATAGAATTAGAATAGAGCCTAGCTTATTTGGGTAGAGTTACTGGTAAAGTACCAGGGATAAAACCATTACTATTAAATAATATTATTAGTAGCCTAAATGTAAACCTAGTTCTAGAAATAATATTTGTAAATGTGTTAACAAAGTATACCCTACACATATCTAGTGAATTTGATCATCTGTGGTAGAAAGTATTTCACATTCATGCCAAAAGATGGCGGTAGCTACAACAGAAACAGCTGACGTTGCTGCAGTGCCGACAGTCAGCGCTAGAACACTTAGAAATCAAAATTATGTTTGAATGTTAGCAGAATCTAGCGCTTCTTTTAGCATCGGAGTTAGCGCGCAGCACTTGACTGGACTAAGCAGCTTTCTTTGCTGTCAGTTTCAGAGAAACAAAAAGTATTCGTTTAACTAACTATGTACTTTACAAGATAGATAAGGTGTTTTGTGGTGTGTTTTGTGAGGAGGACCTGTGTGTACTTAAGGAAGACCTTTGTATTCCTGAGGACATGAGTTGAGAAAATTTGTTGAATTTACTTAACGATATTGCTTGGCAAAGCAAACAGTTATTACATATTACAATCTAAACTTACTGAAGAGAAACTTAGCTTCGAAAGTCTGAAACAACAGAATAAGTAGGTACACTTGATTTTTAGCGAGCTGAATTCTATAGAGTTTGTAACTGGTTGTTTGCCTAAATTTAAAGAATAGTATTATATTATCTGCAGTCTTGTCAATAGACATTACTAGCATTGCATAAAATTCTTACCTAACAGAAAATTTTGTAAAGTTGATAAGCTCTCAAATATTCAGGTATTTAAACAAAATAGATGAGAAATTAACAGAACTCTCATACATGATCAAACATACACTGACTTTGATATTAAGACTTGATACAACAAACAGGTAACAGTTTCAGAATTGTTAATGTAGATTTGAATGCCATGATAGCTAGCAACCAATAATAAAAGTATAAGGCTATGATGGAATCCCTGAAGTGGGAGTCTGAGGTGTTCCAAGCGTGAATTGTGAAAGACAAGTCAATTGAAACTATTATGCGCATCAATATACTGGGCGTTAATAATAAATGTTATACAAATAGAATTTATAAAGTTTGAAGTACAGAATTAACATCAGCTTACCTTGCTTTCAATTATTTTATAAATTAAGTAATTGAATAGTGTTACTGCCTCATTTTGTAAAGATAGGGATGTGTTTAATTCCCAGAAATAAAAGCCTGCTAGTGTTTTTACATATTGTCACAAATGGGTTCACAAAGAAGTAACTTCTCACAGATTTTGATGATACCTTCATAAGAAAACTACTACAGAATCCAGAAAATTATTTCATCCAGAATACAAAATTGTCTCCAAAGTTTGAACACAGAAGTCGTCATCTGTTTTAGCCTAGTGAGGTTATAGCTGTAAATTGATTACCAATGATTTCGAATACACAGTTAGAGACAAATAGAGTATTATGCAATTCAACATAGAAAGTAAGACATATAAAAGAATGCTTCAAGGGAGCTACCTTTCCACAAGTTACTTCAGTGAAAATTACTTATAAAGCGGCTCAAAGTAAATAATAGAAGGAATGTATGCATCTTCTATAATGATCAGTATTTAATTATGAATGCAATAAAGTGGCTATAATACTATAAAATGCTGAAAGAGGTTAAGGTGTTGTCTTTGCAAAGTGCATGAGAAATGTTCAGAAAGAAATGTAAGAAATGTATGAAATATAAGTGTAGCACTTCAACAAATTCTCAATAAATTAAGAAATCAGTGCCAAGAAAGTATACTGGAGTCTGCTTCCATCAGTACAGATCCTATTCAATTTTAAAGGGTAATATAAAGTAGCTCTGTGATATGTTTTTAAAAGGAGTTTATAGCATTAAATGATGCTTAAAGTTCCCATTGATGCAATGTTTGAATGTTTCTGTCTGAATCCAGTCTAGAGGTTCTAAAAGTTTGACAGTTGCTTATAATGACAAAATCCTGTTAAGAGTCAGTATAATGACAAGGTCTTGTTAAGAGTCAGAATTATGTCAAAGTCCTATTAAATGCCAGTATGATATTTAAGTTCTGTTAAGGGTCCGTATAATGTCGAATATACGGCTTCAGATGACCATTTCATCATGCATATTGATCAATGGGTTAATAAAAATAATATAGAAAAGTAGTAAACTATGCTTCTAATGAACATGTTATAGTAACGATACAACCATTTAGAAATCGAGTTATTGAGAAGAAACTTGGTTTTCGTGAGCGCGAACCTTGTAACCTAGAAGTTTGTATTGAAATAAGGAAACAAATAACCCTTGACTAAGTTCTGAAATGATCTATAAATTCGTTTAGAAAGAGTTATGAAACTTGGTTTTCGTGAGCGCGTGTCACTTAATTCTTGATGTTATATATAGCCACGACTCAGAGCGCGCTGTTTATTGAACTAATAGGAAACATCATGGAGTTCAGTTCTGATTCATACTTTGTATGCACTCTTAAATTCTACAGTTCCTTCAATAAGTATGAATGAGTTCATCAACATTTTATGACTGTCCGAACAGTCCTTGTAATATGGCAAGTTTCGGAAAGAACGTTACATAACGTTAAGAGGCCTTATCTCGCCCAAGTGAACGAAGATTTGGAATTTTTAATGTTTCTGATGTGGGCAACTTGAAAGTTTTCCACAACCATTTCAGAATTATTTCAAGTAAATTGTTCCTAAGCATAACTATAAGATTACATTTCAATACTTAAATTCAAAAGGAAGCAAATCCGAGAACTGCCAATACTCGGTTCTAAGTATACTAGTTTGAGTTGCAATTGTACAATAAAACAAGAATTTTTAATTGAGCATTACACATCTAATCGTCCAAAAGGTTAAATTTACATAGTATATGCAAACAAGAATTGAGAATAATAGTTGTTGTTATGTTTGAATGTTCTAATTGAAGTGAAATTATTCGTTTCATAAAGTGATTGCTGAGCTATAATGCCATTGTCTTTATAGAACATAGAAAATAAGTCAAATTATAATGATGCCAAGAATTAATCCTTAATTCCTAATCAGGTGTACTTTGTTCAACGCCATTCGTGATTAGGGATTGTAATTTATGGAACATTTTTAACTCAAATTCCAACAGTTTGATGAAAATTACATACCTATATTTGATGAACTTTATGTTTTGACCATGATTGGTCTCATGCATAATAATAATAAGGAACTACATTTGTTAAAGTTTTCATCTGCTTAACCTTTCCCTAGAATTATGATGGGTGTATAGAAATATTATGCCAACCTATACCTGACTACATGTGACGTCATCCTGACGCAGAATGCTGAGGTGCGTTCATTAGGGAACCCTGGGCTGGGAGCACGGGGGTCGTAGCGCTGAGTTTTTGAACGGGTTTTTGTCGTATAGCGAAACTCCGAGCGAAGTAGAAGCTTTAGTAGAAGAGTAATGTTGAGATGACCTCCTCTGAATTCGTGTTGAAGGAGCCGACACAGGTGTAACGAAACTTTAATTTTGAACGGTCATTGTTGAGCAGAGAGGTGTTGAGACGCGAGTTGATTTCTGGACGGGTTGGTCTTGCGGCCCGGACAAGAAACTCGGCCCGGTGTGGATTTGTGAAGGAATATCTAAGCTCTTACGTTTAAAATTAGCATTAATAAAATAAATAAGATAAATTTAACATATGACAGTAATTTATTTGGAGAAAGAAATAGAAACAGAATAGAAATAGAAATAAAAACAGAATAGAATAGAAGCTGTTTATTTGACACAAATAAACACAAGTAAATAAAAAAAAAAATAAAAAAAATAAAAAAAAAACACATAAGATAAATTGGTCTAAGGCTCGACTTATGGCTGTTTGTTAGAAACAAAAAACCGTCGATATTCCGCCTTAGCCTATATTACAATAGGAAACACAATTAACAATAATCAGAAACTAAACTAAAATTATATTTAAAAAACAGATGGAATAAAAAATAGAATAAGAAATAGAAATAATAGAATAAGAAATAGAATAGAAATAGAAATTTCCGTGATTTAGTCTGGTAATTTAATCAGTTACCGATTATTATGGTGACTATTGTATGTGAACAGTCAGTTCACCAACTTGACAGGATGAACAATCTGAAAATTCTTCACAGTCTGATCTACACTCTTAGTTAAAGTTTAAAGATGTTCGTGCTATTTATTTTCATAATGTTTTCCCTTCCTCAATCTGCAAATTTCATATAATTTGGCTACTGTTTTGGCATCAAATATGAATCAAGTAAATAGTATTTCTACGAAGTAAAGAAAAGGGATTTGTTGTTATAACACGAAAGAAGAATTTATTTGATCTTGATCTTAAGCAATAATAATGGCCTCGTTAAATGATGAGTACCGAATTAAGTTCATAGTGAAGAATATCGCTGTTTTCCTTAGAACATGCCAGGCGAGCTAAGTGATCGGATATGTGGATATGGTTAAAGTTTATCTAATTTTACTATTTTAATGCAGTTCGCCTCGAGGGTAGCCCAAAAATTAAAAGTATATTTTATATAGTAAGAAACAAGCTAAAATGATTTTTAGAACAGATTACGAAATTACTGAATAAGAAATTAAAATTAATAGACTTAGAATATAACTTATAATCTTCGTTTGACCCTTTGCTACGAATTGCCACGCAGAAGAGTTTTCCCTGTACATTTTATTTGATTGATTTATTTACCTAAGGGAAATGGTACAAATTTGGTCTTATTTAAGTAGGTACGATAAATAGTACGAGTACCTACCATGCATTTACTACAGAAACCTTTGTGAAACTCAGAATTGAAAGAAAACTCAAAATTGATAGAAGTTATAAAGCGAATACGTGAAACTTGTGAAGGTTAGAAATAAATGTATCAAGTTTGAAAAGGCTATTCAAATGAGATATAAATCAATATCAATAAATTTTACCAAAGAGTTACAAATGTTTACTTAAATATAGAATCGCTTATTTAGCAACTTAATCTTACCAAAAACTTTATAGTTGTTTGAACCTCCATTTATGTCTATTAGAGTCATAATGTATAGACTCATAAATGAAGATGTTCTAAGAATTTAACACCAGTTCAATTTTAAATAGAAAACCATAACACTAGTCTGTTTTATACCGAGAATGTTACTTTTTCCTTGTCTGGGGAGGGTCTTGCGAGAACATTTTAAGACACTGAACAAGAGACAGAACAAACATCAAACATACTTGGAGAAAAGATTAAACATGAATTTAAGATACCTAAGGCAAAACTAAAAAATTTTAAAATTAAAGAAAGTGTGAGCTAAATATGTCCACAATTTCATCAGTCTTTTAGATACCGTAAAGTAAGAGTAAAACCCAAAGATTTTAGGAAATGGTCGAGTTACAATACAAAGAGACATAGCAAGAAGAAATTTTAAAAAAGTTTAAATTCGAAGCTGTTTCGAATGGGTATTCAATGAGTTTACAAAAATGAAATAATCACGTTCCCTAAGAACACAGAACCACATCAGAGGATGTCCCACACGTAGGACAAATTGTATAAATTAGAGGAGACGACATATCATGATGAGTGGAGAGTCAAAAAGATCATTTCACTTCCTAAAGATAGTCGATAGTAAGGGCAGAATTGCTGAGCTAAAAGTAGACAATAAGAGGTGTGTAAGATGTTTGACGCACCTATATATGTATACGCTAGAAGTTAAAAGATTGTTATGGGGAGTGCAAGATTTAGAGTCTGTCATCGAGGAGATTTAATTTAGAGATACAGAAGTAAATAACGAGGACGAGGACAATTCAGAACAAAGTATAGATCAGTAAACGGAACCCGATGGAGAGGTTGAAGTGGTCAGTCAGAGAAGAGGCGCGGCCACGAGAACTTTATAGAAAATGAGAGAATAGATTGACAGTTAAATATTACTGCTTTAGTTTTCCGGTCGGGAGTGTCGCGACGAGTACGTTCGCGAAACTGTAAATGTAAAT
Source organism: Ypsolopha sequella (assembly GCA_934047225.1). Classification (NCBI taxonomy): domain Eukaryota; kingdom Metazoa; phylum Arthropoda; class Insecta; order Lepidoptera; family Ypsolophidae; genus Ypsolopha; species Ypsolopha sequella. The sequence continues at coordinate 2,687,939 of OW203987.1, forward strand.
GCTGGCAACACTAGAGAAAAAATAATAATCTAAATTGTCTATGGTTAGAAGTCGAGAGCCTTTTTGCCTGCGAGAACTTGTGTCAGCTTGGTAAAAATGGTGGAGAATAATGGCGTCAGAAAAGAAACTCGTGTTTAGCAGAATAAAATAAGAAAAGTGGTGCAGAAAACAAAGGACAAAATAGAATAAGTTCCTGTGCCAGGACATAAGACTATGGGAGAAGTGGTTGGTAAGGACATTGCCAGGTAAGTCCTTAATAAGTATAAGACACGAAGAAAAGGCATTACGGAGGACTGGGATGGTTAAGAGGGGAGGCAGAAAGAAAGAAGGAGACCATTCTTAGGGACAAGAAGTCCCGCCAAAGTATAACATTCTTAGGGACAAGAAGTCCCGCCTAACTAATAGGGACAAGAAGTCCCACCTGATACATAAGGGCAAGAAGCCACACCTGATACCTGCATAAGGACAAGAAGCCAAGATAGAAATGTGGGGACAAGAAGTCCCAATAACAGTAGAACATTCATCACACTAAGATGTGACTAATGTCACCCTACAATTAAGGTTATATTGTAGAGTTAAATCCACAGAATCTAGGCCAAAAAAACTCGCAAAACGTATTTTGCGACATTCCAATTGGAAATGTTGGGTATTTATGAATTTATTTAAACTTTTCAAGTTTATGATTATCCCATTCGGTTTCGGTACTAAGAAAACTCGTGATGCGTATTAATCAGAACATGGTTCGCATTCGGATATCGCTCCAATCGATAACATGTTGTTTATAGTTTCTGTAAGGTGAATTTTTTCACGTGTTTTAAAGATATTTGAGGCTGACAAGCAATTTTGATACACAGGTCTATAAAATTTAATTTGGTAACCGTTTATCCAAGATAATAATATTATGGTCACGAGTAATTAAGGACACTGCTTGTAAAAATGAGCAAGTCTACCAGCGTATCGTACCTGGTCTATCGGCGACGTGTCTGCTTGTGTCGTTGCGTGTACGCGTTCGAAGATTGCCCGGGCGTCGGCAGCGGCGGCGGTGCAGGTGGAGCTGCAGGCGGCTAGCGACGTGGCGGTGGACCCGGCACACGCCTGCGAGCCGAGCTCCCCGCCTTCCAGTTTAAATTCTTCGATGTGTTTGAGCTTGATTGCTTCGGCTTATTGTCCAGTTTCAAGTCAGAACTCGATTTTGTGACCGCTTTCGCAGTTTCAAGTGTTTCTGATAGATCGGTCCCAAAAAGGAATTTGTCAATCTTGGATATTCTTTTAGTTCCCTTTTTAACTGCAAAAACAGCAAAATTCCGCCGAGCTGTAGAGTCTGCGTGTTGGCAATCACACATGATACGACTTGCATCCATTACAACTTTAAGAAGGTCATTATTTTTCTGTGTAGAATTTAACTGTTCAGACATTATTTTGCCTTAACAAGCAATACCAGCGGCTATTAACATTTGCCGCAATTATATTGCCTATCACTTGGTCTGTAACTGCTGCTTTAATTTCGGGGTTAAGGTTTGGGGCAGCCACTTTAGTGCTGTTGACTGGCACTAAATATTGATCGATCAGCTCTTTGCGTATTTCCTTGTAAAGACCATTTGTTGCAAGATCTTCGAACCTACTGGCAACATCCACATGAATTTCTTGGCCATACTCCACAGTGATCGTTGGATCAGCCCCAAGGATGGCCAGTATGTCTCAATTTTCAGCTCCAGCTTCAACAGAAACATCCTCTGTTGCTTGGATTTCAGGCGTCTCGTCTTATGGTAAAATCTGCGTTGGTGGTGATTCTTCAATAGTTACTTCCTGATATGTGAGAAGGAAGCAAAAATTAATGCAAAACTGTTTGCATATTATCTAATCTGCATTTTGGCATATTTTCAAGCAGAAAGTATTATTTCAAGCATCGAAATAATTTTCTATGTCAAATGCAAAATATGTGTTATAGAAACAACGAGTCACGCATTAGCCGCCATTTTCGGGCACGTGGAAACTACACGAGGCGCGCGTTAGCGGAAGCTAGGCGACTGATATAATGAATAATACTGATTTTATTCAGATGTTGCGAGATTGTTTCTTAATGATTTATTTATAAAACCATGATATTTAAAAAATGCGGTGAAGTAGATTTTCAATCTATTCTGATACATTTAGGTTATTCAATACTGGTTGAAATTCAAATGCGGCGAAATAGTCCCTCAGACTACTCTGATGCATTGAAACTAGACATTTATTAAAAAACCGTTACCATTTAACATTCAAATACGGTGAAATAGTCCCTCGGACTACTCTGATGCATTATCGTTACCAATTCAATGCGGAGAAATAGTCCCTCCGAGTACTCTGATGCATTAATTTATAGAAATCAAAAGAAGGTATTCAAATAGATTTAGTACTTACTATTTAAGCTATCCAGCGAAGAACTTCTCGAAGATTAATTGGAGGAACTGCTTGAAGAGCTTGTTAAAGAACACTCTACGACCGCCTAACATGTTTTTCTAAATTTTTAGTTTTTTGGCCAAGAATTTAAAACCTTCATCAGCAGTAATGGCGCATTTCGGCATAGTGACGACAACGATGTGAAGTGGTTGAGCACCATAGAAAACTTTTTACCACTGAGCACTAAAAAGCGAATGAAGCGCGACTGACTGAGACGGAAAGGAGATAAAGTAAAAAAAAAAAAAATTGTAGCCACAGTATGCCGTGGCCACACTTCTTATCTAAACTAAAGTGCTGAAGTGGTGAGACTCACGCGTTACTACATTGTGTAAAATATTATTCTCTTGTTACTTATCTCGAGGACGAAGCACGAGTATAATACATTTAAATTGGCAACATTGTCTATGAAAAAAGTTTAGTTTGTCTTTGGCTCAGAAGAAAAGTGTTCCGTAAGAATGGCCGTGTGTTTGTTTTGTTTTATGATTTAATAAAAATATAAGTAACAAAAAAAGCAATGTTTTTTTAAGAATATCGACATGGTAGCAGAGCGTGGTTTCTAAAAACAGAAGTAATAAAGAATAATTGGTCCGAGAAAACCAAGAAGGAAAATCTTTTTAATGGCGGATAAGAACAGCGATATAAATATTCCATTATTCGACGGAGAAGATTATTGTAACTGGAAATTACGTATATTGAAATTTCTTCAGTTCAAAAAGTGTAAAGATGTGGTAATGCGAGCGAAAATTAGTACCGACAGTAATAAATGGGACGAAAAAGATATCCAGGCGACTAACTATATTTATAGCGCAATAAGAAACAAACAGCCAGAATACATAAGTGAACTCGATTCAGCTTACGAGATAATCCAAAAATTTTATGAGATGTATCTGAAAAAGTCAACAGCTTTGCAAATTGTGTGCCGACATCACCTCGAAAGTGTCTAATTGAAAAATTATTCAGATGTAAGCTTATTCTTCGACGATTTTGAAAAAGCTGTGAATGAATTAAACCAGGCCGGTGCAGGGATAACAGAGCAAGAAAAACTAAACTACATGTTAAAATCGCTACCTCAGACCTATAGTCATATTGGTGATTAGATAGATTATATCACTAAAATTAGGGTGAGTGTTCATCATAACGAAATAGATAACACAGCTAAGACTCACTATTATTTATGCGAGAAAAACTCGACGTTTCGGTCAACTTAAGAGTGACCTTCATCAGGCTTCGCGAGGTGCTCCGGCGCGTGCGACACCCTCACGAGGACTGACATATCCCCGCTACCCATCACCACCGCGCCCGCGCCATACCGTATATAGGAAGACCAAACACACGTACCGGTACCTTAGAGCAGACTCACATCATCACCCCTCGCACTTATCTTCAGTACCTCGTACACTGATTAACAGAGCATTACGCCTGTGTGATCCACAGTACGTGGACGCTGAGCTGAAGCATGTTAAGGGGGTATTGGAGGTGAATGGTTACAATAATTGGAGACAATGCCAACGCATTGCAAACACATCTCCCTACACGCGTCCAACGAGCGTAGAAAGGGCTCCATTATATATGCCCTTTGTAAAAGGTGTCACAGAAAAGATAGCAAATTTAATCCGTCGAAAGTTTGGTTTCAGGACGTTCTTCAGGTCTAGCACAAAACTTAGACAATTACTACGTTCTCATAAAGAAGTGACCATTTAAGTACGCCAGGAGTATACAAGATACCGTGTGACTGCGGAAAAAGTTTTATTGGAGAGACGAAGCGCAATATTTCGGTGAGACTTAAGGAGCACATCAGGAGCATGAAAAAAGTTGATATTAACGGCTCTGCAGTGTCAGAACATGCCCTAAATTCGGATACGACTCACTACATCCGCAGTTCGAGCACGTACTTACATCGATTAGACAACGAGATCGAGTCGTTACAAATTTTATCGTGGTTTTTTGTCGAAGTGGGCCGCACGCAACTTGCGTCGCTAAAGCTTATCGTGGGTTTTTTCTTACCGAGCTCTTCACAGAGCAAAAAGGTCCCGTCCATTCAGCACGAGTTTCTATTCACGATCAAACAAATTGAAAGATTTTGAAATCCTTTGCTAAGCCTATTTTTAATATCTTTGACGACTGAATATACCTTTTTTCATATCAAATTACAAGATTTCGTCATGGTGACCCTTTTTATGTTGAAATTTGTGGAAATTTGGAATTGCTATGGCATTACAGTGAATACCTTTGCCTCGTCTCGAAGCAAAAAAAAAATATATATATATAATACAAAGTAAAGTTTGGTGTTCGACTGTTCGTTTGTTGAAATTCTGAATTGTTTGCTTCCTATTCAAATAAAGATGACTGAATCTTCAAGGTAAGTTTTATCATATTAAATAGCGTTTTCCAGAATTTATGTGCATAGTATTTGTATAACCTAATAGTACTTACCACTTGCTGAACGGTAAAGGATAATAGGTATCGTGAAGAAACCTAAAAAGCGTGTATTTGTGGACGAAGAACGGCATTTAGTAGGTCTCACCACCCATCACGTTGGGACCAATGTGGACTGTGATTTGCTTTTCCATAATATCATAAAAAGCTTCCCTTTTTAGTTGTTTTCTATTAAATATTCTTTTGTTTATTTAGGAGGAGTCGCTGCAACGACAGGCAAAAGTCTTATTTGGTAGATTTTCTACTAAGCAATAACGAGCTCGCCCTAGGGACACTGTCTAGCCCAATGGGTGTAGCAAACCAAAATAGGGAGTGGGCACAGCTGGCCGAGGAGTTGGCCAACTTTGGCCCGAGAAAAACGGTGGAGCAATGGAAAATTGTAAGTACAGAAAGAATGTTTGACCTTAAATTGTATCATGTAAATTGTTGTGAGGTATCAATTGTTTTATTCATTCAAACTGTAATCAAATTGTACACTTGATTGTGTACAATCACTACAAGGTCAACAATCTATTAACAAAGACACAAATACAATAGTCAAGTGAAAGCCTGGAATAATTATGCTGCTGTTTTACTTTTATTACAGACATGGAGAGACTTGAAATCAAAGGCAAAGGCGGCAAATGCGGAAAGGGCCTTTGCCTTAGAGAGGCAGACAGGAAACCCCACAAACCCTGTTCCGGTCCTATCAACGCAAAATGAAAAAATTTTAGCAATTATAGGCCGGACTACTTCAGAGGGTTTGCCTGGGGTTCCTGAATCCTCAATGAGTGGAGGTGGGTGCCATTTCTTGATTGTAAACTTTGAAAAAAAAAATTTTTTTCCTTACCTATTTACAAAAATGTATTTGTTTTTTAGCTCAACCTGCAACTAATCCCTCTTCACACCAGAACATAGAAGGGGATGTAGAAGTTGAGGGAGGTATGTACTACCTATTATACAGTTATATGATGTTCATCCACAATAAGAAATTTAATTAAATCTATATTTTAATGCTATAATTTATGTACCTTTCCTTAACTCTTGACTTATTTTCAGAAAATATACCACCACCTCAACCTTCTGGTGAACCTGGGCCGGCTAGGTTGAGACGGCAGCGAAGAGTGGTGGCAACAAGCAGCAGATCAGCTCTGCAATCTCTCTATGAGAATACTCATAGAGAAACTCTGGCCGTCCTCAAAGTATGTTATCTTTAGTATTTTGAAATTATTTGTCTAATATGTTACATGAATTTAAAACAGTTATGTCCTAGAACAGTGTTTCCCAAACTAATTGTTGCTTTGGTCCGGTCATTTTTATTATTCTACTTGACGACCCACGAAATATATATTGCCCGGTGCCGGGTTGCGACCCACCATGTGGGAAACGCTGTCCTAGAACAATATCTTGAAAGTTTTTGTATTGAAGAGCTCAAGCATTATTGCACAACCAGCATTATTTAAAATAAGTATAATACTAATGTTATCAGGAACTTTGTGGTCATCTGAAGAGGAGAAATGAGGTTGAGGAAGAAAGGAACCGAATTCTCACAGAGAGAAACAGACTGTTGGAAATTCAAATGTAAAACACTTTTTTCCTGGTAGTTAGTAATCATTGTAAAACTAGCATTTGTAGATCATGATTATTAATTTTACTAGGTTAATTGCATGTGTAAGTAATTGAAAACCCCTACTTAGGAGTTTATTATACTTATTGATTGTAATGTAGCTGTAGTACCTAGTATAGTAAAGTAGTTAAGACCGACCATTTAAGAGTCCGGCGGAGGATGCATACTTCATACAAACAGAATACCAAAATCATTTATTCTTAAGGTAATGTGTGTGTATGTATATAATATGTATACTATATAATAAATGATTTAGGTATATTTTCATCTACAGATTCTACAGTATCCACATCTACAGTATCCACATCTACAATAAGCCGCTGACGTTGGCTAGTAATGAAGGACTCTGCCTTTTCACAGACATCTAAATATGGCTTTAACTTTGCCATTCGTCCTCTGCACACATTTTCTTACTTTTTATAATACCAGTCATTCGTGAGTGGGCTTAGAAAAATTCCAATGATGTTATTTTAAGATTGAAAGTGAAGAAAACAATTATTAACATTTGATTCTTTTTCAGATACAAGGACTTCGCCGCTCTTGCTGAGCAAGATCTTGCAGAAGAAAATAATACCTAGTTAAATAGTATTATTAACATATGATTAATAACAATTATTAACATTTTTTGATTCTTTTTCAGATACAAGGACTTCGCGGCTCTTGCTGAGCAAGATCTTGCAGAAGAAAATAATTAAATAGTACCTATTAAAATATTATATTAATATAAAAAGGATTTGTTTTAATTTTAATCACAACTATCTAAAGGCAGCTAAGCAGGGATCATTTGTCAAACGGTAACAGTCGATGCCACCTGAAAAATTAAAATCTCATCCCACTATCTTTAAATAATAAAGTAGTAAAAATGTTACATTGAATATTTCTTCAAACTTTTAATTAAAGTGGGCATATTATTATATTAAAATAAATTGATATTAATAAAATCTATAATTTCTTGCTGCCTCTGTAACGCAGCTGCTCTCGGAGCGACGGCCGGAACAGCAGCAGCACCCATCACATTGTCAACCACAATATCCTCTGGGTCTGGCAAGGGCAACCTGGAATAAAATACAATGTTTTTTTTTTTATAGATTGCATGTATGGATTACAGATAGGTAACTTACTATACATATTACAAACTTACCGAAACTCATGCATCGTATTATATATAGTGCAACAAGACAGAATGATATAAGCTGCTGCTGTTGGCTGGTAATGAAGGATTCTGTCCTTTCGCAGACATCTAAATATGGCTTTAATTATGCCATTTGTTCTCTCCACACAGTTTCGTACTTGTGATAACACCATATTGTAGTTATGCTCAGGTGAGCCTGCTGTTGGTGTTGGCAAAATTGGTGTTATCATGTAACGCTCCTTTACATAACCAGAATCACCTGGAAGAAAGATTATTTTTCAGATACTTGGAGCACTTTTCAATCTAAAGTATCATTAATAAAATGTTATCAAAAAATATAAGTTTAAGCTTCTATTTCCAGCTTCCTTGACAAATATAAATAATTATTTTATAGTTATTCAAATAGAAATTGTTTTCAGTTTAATTACAATTTTTTAATGGCTGTGGCCATTTCAACAAGTTAAGGAAAAAGGGGCCTCGGGCAGATCTTTTAGAATTTTTTTTAAACATGAGCGGAACTCATGGTAAAAAGGATCATCAATAAATTTAAGAACCTTGCTCTTCATACATTCACTCACACCTTTTAAGTTGAAAATATTGTACCTACCAATTAAATAATGGTTTCCTATCCGGGCATCGGTCAACCTGTTCATTTCGCTTTTGATCACGCTTGCATTAAATATGAACTGATCATGGGTAGACCCAGGATACCTAGCATTGACATTAAGCAGGCGGCAGTTTACATCGCAAATCTACAACATAGGTACACAAAAAAATTACCAATTTATAGCATAATAAAACGAAGGACAATTATTCAGAGTATGTGATGCATATTATGTGTGCAGTGTGAAAGATTGTTTGTGCTGTGACTTTATATCTTTGTGAACTCAGTGTTTTAAAAAGAAATTGTGATGCTTACATTATGAGCTAGTGTAAGAATAAATTAAGTATGAGATTATTTACAACTATGGATACTCACAAACTGTGCGTTTATACTGTAGAAACCCTTCCTGTTTTTGTAACCGTATGCAGGGTCTTGAGGGTTATTGTTATTGGGTGTCACAATTGCTACGTGTGTGCAATCAACACAACCAAGACAATCTGGCAAACCAAATTTCGACAGAAAACCATCTGTTACACCTCTTCTCTCAGCTGCATTTGCTGGATATTTGACGTATTCGTGAAAAAGGCGCCGCACTATGGCCTTCGTTACTTCCCGTACCACCTTGCTTACTGTTCTTTGGCCAAGAGCAAGGTTATACTCTTGTCCAACGCATCTTTGGTAGCTTCCTACCGCAAGGAAACGCACGGCTGTTAGAACCTAAAAAATGAAAAGTCTATCAATATAAACATAAAATGATGAGAAAGTCACGGGCATGTATTTTGTGTGTACTTACAATAATGTGTACAGGAAGCCCTTCAGACCGAATCCTCCTGACATCTCCCTCTATGCCATGTATTACTACAGCTGCAACCTCGCGAGTAATGCGAAAGAGCCGAACAAAGACTTCGTCTGGAAGATCCAGAGGATTATTCGTGTCCCTGATGTGGCGCCTTCTAATGCGTACCTCGTTGTGATACTCCTGCCTTTCTTCTTCATCTGCTTCATCACCCAGCAGTAAAAGAAACCGACCTAAATCCATTTTCTAAAAACAATCCCGTCAATCGACAGCTTATCGCGCTTTAAATTGAGGCAGATAAAATGTCGTCTTTGTTCGAGAAAAGTTTCGTTCTCGAATGTCAAAATTGCCCTACATGCCGCATTTTTCGATAAAATTTTATGACGTTCCTAGTCGATTGATTGATCTGAGTTACGTGCGTCCCCACATCGACTCGATTCGATTAAAATTGTTTTTATCTACAATAGCTCTAAAATGTATCTAATCGACAGGTACGTGCTCGAACTGCTGGTTCGATAAAGTCAGCGTCCTCGCAAAGGAAAGGTTTTTCGTCCCCCGTAAGATACGTGAGTCAATTGAGATATCTCGAAATCTGAATTTCAACAAATACTGTGGCTGGCAAGTGCCTACAATTTAGAACCGGTTCTCGATGCGGCTTTTAAAGAAAAAGCTCATACAGTAGCAGAGGACATCGTCAGTGCGGTCTGTATACTGTTTCCGAAAATACACAAGAAGTCAGCCAAATAGTTCTACCTCAAGATCACGACCAATCCGTACAGCGCGGGCGCAGCGTTCTCAGAGGCGAGCTGATGCGGCCGTGGCAGCAGCGGTGGTGGGGGCGCGGGCGCGGTGGTGATGGGTAGCGGGGATACTCAGTCTTCGTGAGGTTGTCGCACGCGCCGGAGCACCTCGCGAAGCCTGATGAAAGTCACTCTTAAGTTGACCGAAACGTCGAGTTTTTCTCGCATAAATAAAAAATACAAAATAGTTTATTTAGAAAACAAGTTGTAGGTACGCAGTATGTAGGCCTTATCCATTTAGGTTTATAGGAAAACCTGTATTAGGATGGAATCGCTCTTCCTTATGTTTAACAATAACTTGTTCATTACGACTTATATTATGTAGAAGTTACCTAAATTAACTTACTAAGTAATAAATAATACATTTATTATGATAAATAATAGAGAGTCTTAGCTGTGTTATCTATTTCGATTTGATATATGTTTTTCCGGAATGAGAGAGAACTGTTGAATATCTGAAAATAAAATAAAATAAATAAATAAATAAAAATCTTTTATTTCGGACAACTTGGATCCATAGCATGTTAGTAAAACTTATTAATAATTGGTTAGTAGCAGAGAAAGAAAATTAAATGAAAAGAAAAAAAAATAAGAAGTGTTGAGGAAAAATCTAATGAAATGTCGAATGAAAGATCAAATGCTTTTCGAGCTGAAACCAGATCATCATATCAGAAAAACTTGAAATGCTGTGGAAAGCCCGGTCACTTAAAAAAGGATTGTTGTTATGGAAATGAAAATCGTGGCAGAGGCCGTGGATTTTTTGGTTACCGAGGTCGTGGATTTTCTGGTTACCGAGGTCGTGGATTGTCTGGTAACCGAGGTCGTGGATTTTCTGGCCACCAAGGACATGGTTTGTAAGAAACTTTCATCGAGGACAAGGAAATTATCAACATACTAGTGTTAACCATCGACCCCTATTCCCGCCAGTAACTCCGAGCACGTGTCATCACAACACAACTATCATGACTTCCTTTGATTAAATCTATATGAAATAATTAATATGTGTGTATCAAATGATTACGAATGTTATTAGTTTTGTTTGGTTAGAATTTATATTTATTGATTTGTATAATCTCCGCTTTTTCTAGTAATTTATTTTGGCGCCGACTACAGTGGCGCCAAGGTTGTCATTTTAATCAGTATCAACAACTGTATTTTTCAAATATGTACCAGTTACTTTGTAAATACTCGTTACAATTATCTCCTAATTATATCATGTATTTATGTAGCCGTAAAACTAGAATTCAATGGTTAGAATCTTTTGTTTAGAAATTTAAATGATTGTATTCAACTTCCGGTATAGAAATTGAGCTCAGACATTATAAAAACGGAGGTAAGATGGAAACAACACACATTTATCAACTGTACGATACCTGAAGATATTGTAAGGGGAAACGCTGCCCAAATACACAGCTATCTATTGCAAATTGTATTTTATTAAATAAAGTACTACATCCACCGTAAAATCTCAGAAGTGTGAAATTTGTGAAAATGTCGGGACCCTACGCCGCCGGCTTGGGCATCACGAAAAAGAAGAAAACCGCCTCCGAGGACGACGAAAATGCAGTTTTTTTTTCTTCCGACGACGACAACCCTCCATTGCAAAGAAAACGACGCCGTATTGTTCAAGATACCGACGCTGAGATCGATTGCGAAGACACACTACCTTCGCATCAGAAAAGACGACGGGTCACTAACGCCGATGCTGAAATTATTGCCAAATTCCGGCCAGAAGATAATACGACGAATGTTAGTAGCTGGCTTCACAAAATTGACCAACTGGGTGAAGTTTATGGATGGGACTCGACTGACCGGCAATTTATAATGCAACTTCGTCTGCGAGGTTCGGCCAGGCACTGGTACGACGATCTTGATGACTATTGTCTCTCGTGGGGAGAATGGAAGACTGCTCTCGAAACAGCTTTTCCGAGATCTGTTGACTATGTTGACAGGCTTGAAGCTATGCTGGTTAGGAACAAGAAGGACACCGAAACAATGACCAAGTACTATCACGACAAGTTGTCATTGCTCAAGAAATGTGACATTCAAGGTCAAAATGCGATTTCCTGCATCATCAAAGGGCTACCTCACGATCTCCGTGCCAATGCAAAGGCGTACCAATGTGAAACACCAAACGAGTTGTACTACGGGTACTTGTCGTCACTGGAAAATTATAGAAGAGTGGAAGCAACCATTACATCCCGGAAATCAACATGGAGAAGAGGAACGAGCGAGGGGACTGCAACAACGACGCCAGCAACGGGACTCAAGCGATGTTACTCCTGCCGAAGGACGGGTCACGAGGCACGCGACTGCAGAGGACAACAGCGCTGTGATACGTGCCATCGCTTGGGACACACATCTGCTACGTGCTGGTTTGCCGCTTCAGCTCCATCTCGGCAACAAGACCAGACATCCCGGGTAAGTCATGTCATGTACACTACTACTACCGTTTTTTTGAGCATTTACAAACGCTTAGTCTACTTTGGTAGCGAAAAACTGGTCGCATATATTGATACGGGAAGTGTATTTAATATCCTAACGTTACATAAGGCAACAGTACTTAATCTTGAAATCGTGCCTTCTACTGTAGTGATGAAGGGTTTTGGAGGTGCTCACTCACAGTCGTTGGGGAAAACATTTATAAAGGTGATAATAGATGATGTATGTTTAGCTGGTTACGCAGAGATAACGAACTATGATTTGCCTGAAATAGATTTAATAATTGGCCAGTCAATGATCAATCAGGCGGGTGTTAGCTTAGTGACTACTATGATTTCTGCCAGCTTTGTAAAAACCCATGAATTAGAAAACTACCTGAAGCAAATAAAACTAGAGGAGTCTGACTTTAATACTAAATTCGGTGTCTGTCTCAAACATGATGTGACTGCATTAGCACAAAGTGTAACTTTGGTTGAAGTATATGTGAATATCACGTCTGAAAACAAACACTTACTGTTCCTGACACATCCAGTATATTTTCAACTAGGCAGGTTCTGTTATGCCATTCCTGGGGGAGTTATTTGCATTGGAGGATATTTAAAGATCATAAACCTGAGTGATGACGATATTTCTTGGCATGCTCACAAATTGATAGCACGTGCGGAACTTGTCACCCTTGTATCAAGTAAGAATGACACCGTCTTAACTATTGATTCATTTAAGCGGCTTGATCATGAAAAACGGTTCGGACAGTTATGTAATGTTGATGTAGGTGTACTAGTAAAAGAGGATTATAATAGGCTCATGTCTCTATTGAATAAATTTAGCCACCTTTTTGCAAGGGATACTAAGGATTTAGGTAGTACGGATTTAATTGAAATGCGTATACAGACAACGACCGACAAACCAGTTTACTGTAAACCTTATCGATTATCCCATAAAGAAAATGAAATTCTTAACGAAAAAGTTGATGATTTAATTGAAGCAGGTATAGCACGCGAATCAACATCGACTTATGCTAGTCCTGTAATACTCGTTAAGAAAAAGGGTGGGGATTACAGGTTGTGTATCGATTATAGGGCTTTGAACTCAATAACTGTGAAGGACCGTCATCCATTGCCTCATATTGAGGATCAAGTGTCAAAGTTAGCAGGTAAAAATTACTTTACGACCCTTGACCTTGCCCAAGGTTATTACCAGGTCAAAGTATCAGAATCAGATGATTCAGTGGCTAAAACTGCTTTCGTTACTCCGTCAGGTCAATACGAGTTCTTGAAAATGCCTTTTGGCTTGGCAAATGCCCCAGCCGTATTCTCCCGCTTGATTCGTATTGTCCTTAATGACGTAAGAGGTGAGGTAGCATCATTTCTTGATGACGTCATGTTACCTACGGTGACAATAAAAGCAGGGATAGAATTACTAGGGCGTGTTTTAGAACTTTTTCAAAAAGCTAATCTCAAATTAAACTTGGACAAATGTTCATTTTTAAAAACCAGTGTCAATTATTTAGGCCATGAGATTGCAGCTGGTACTATCAAGCCTGGGCAAGCTAAAATAAACTGTGTAGCAGATTACAGACCCCCACGAAACGTGCATGAGGTTCGACAATTTATTGGGCTAACCTCATATTTTAGAAAATTCATACGTGGGTTTGCTGTGATCGCTCTTCCCTTGACACAGCTCACAAAGAAAGACGTACCTTGGGAATGGGGCTCAAAGCAAGAAGAAGCTTTTCAAACTTTGAAACGTAAACTTGTTGAAAGGCCCGTATTGGGAATTTATGATAGCAAAGCTGCAACACAGCTGCATACGGACGCAAGTAGTCTAGGTTTGGGTGGAATTTGCTTACAAACCCAGCCTGATGGGTCACTAAAACCCATAGCGTACTTTAGCAGAGTTACGTCAAGAGAAGAAAAATTCTACCACAGCTACGAGCTAGAAACACTTGCAGTTGTCGAATCACTGAAACGTTTTCGTATATATTTAACAGGAATTCCAGTCAAGGTTGTCACTGATTGTGCGGCTTTACGCACTACGTTAGTCAAAAAGGATTTGATTCCCCGCATAGCTCGTTGGTGGCTAACTATACAAGACTTTGACCTAGAGATTGAGTATAGACCAGGGGAAAGAATGAAGCATGTAGATGCGTTAAGCAGGAACCCTGTGGCAGGTAAAACGTGTCATGTAGTAGGGAATATGCTTAAGATTGATGAGTCTGATTGGTTAGTTACCCTCCAGTTACAGGACGAAAATACACAAAGTATTATTAGACAATTACGAGAGAAAACTAACAACCCTGATATTGCAAATAACTATACATTAAGAGATAATGTTCTTTATAGAAAGACTCTTAATGGTGAACGGTTCGTTATTCCAAAGCTTGCCAAATACAGCTTAATTCAAAAATACCACGACCAAATTGGGCACCCAGGGTTTGAAAGAAGTGAAAAAGCCATAAAAGATCAATTTTGGTTTCCTGGTATGACTCGTTTCATACGGAAATATACTAGTTCTTGTCTGCAATGCGCGTATGGAAAGGGCAACTACGGTAGGACAGAAGGAGAACTGTATCCTATAGAGAAAGTAGCAGTACCAATGCACACTGTCCACGCCGATCATTTGGGACCCTTTGTTAAGACCCGGAAGGGAAACACATACGTGCTAGTTGTAGTCGACTCATTTACGAAATTCGTTTTTGCAAAGGCAGTCAGAAACTGTAGTTCTATCGAAACAATAAAAACATTAAAGGACATTATTGCCCAATTTGGAAACCCAACCCGTATAGTAACAGATAGAGGTGTAGCCTTTACAAGTCGCTATTTTAAGCTGTTTGCGGAGGAATTTCAGTTCAAACACGTCTTGAATGCTATAGCCAGCCCTAGATCAAATGGGCAGGTTGAACGTGTTAATCGAACAATTATAGATGGTTTAAACACGATGACTGAGAGCGAGAGCACATGGGATGAAAAATTGACTGATGTAGTTTGGGGCATTAATAACACACCGAACTCAACAACTAGTTTTTCCCCATTTAAGCTTATGTTTGGACATGAAAACTCTCGTTTGCCAGCATATCTCGATAGAGAATCTCAGAACTCTGTTCTTCAAGAGCAATCGTTACAAAGTAGAAGAGAAATAGCGAAGCGAAGAATTGACAGAAACATGACTTTAATGAAAAAAAGATTTGATCGTAACCGTAAGAAATGTCGGAAGTATACGGTAGGACAATTAGTTTTATGGAAGGGTGGAGCCACAAGGGATACTACTGCCAAAGTCTCGCAGAAGCTAAAAAGTCCTTACACGGGTCCCTACAAGGTTTTCAAGGCTGAAACGCACATAGATCGTTACACAATCTGTAGTGTCAAAGGCATGAAAGGATATAAAAAGTTTAGTGCAGTTGTAAGGGGAGAAGTACTAAGACCATACAAAGCTGTAGTATCCGATGCAGATAGCTCTGCTAGTGATAGAGATGTGGATAGGGACGACCTGATTGATTTGTTAGAGAGCTAAACTCTGTAAAAAAAAAATACTCGTTTAATATTGTTTCTACATATGTAAGAAAATTCATTATGTTCTGTGTTAAAGGAATACCTAACTAGTTTTAAACAAAACAGATCACATAGCTGTTAATCCTTTATTAAAATTGTCCTAAACTCATATAAAGAATATAATACTGCCAAAGTTAACTATATTGTAGGTATCAGATAAGTTATTTAAACATGTACTTTTATTATTAGGTATGTGAATAAAACATGACAAAAAAAAAAAAGTTCATTTGAAAAAAAATGTAGATACTTCAATATTTGATTTTATGACCTTGCAAGGCTAAGGCGTTCGTCCGGTAGTTATTCAATCTTCTCTGACGCAGTTACAGACGATAATGATCTGGAAAAAATATTATTTGTGCATTACTAACAAACAATAAATAACGTTATCAGGTTATCGGCATCAGTGTATGCACTCAGTTATAAGTCTGTGTGGCTCAAGGAAGGAAAAATATTAGTCTGTGACAATAAAGTCATTTATGTAAAAGTATTGGTGACATAAGACTTGAAGAAGCAGAATAATAGCTGTGCGTTATACAATTGTCTTGTATGACAAGATACATAGATGTCTGTGTGACATGAAACATAAATGTCTGTGTGACAATTAATTCAAGTCTGTGTGACAATTAATTTAAGTCTGTGTGACAATTAATTCAAGTCTGTGTGACAATTAATTCAAGTCTGTGTGACAATTAATTCAAGTCTGTGTGACAATTAATTCAAGTCTGTGTGACAATTAATTCAAGTCTGTGTGACAATTAATTCAAGTCTGTGTGACAATTAATTTAAGTCTGTGTGACTATTAATTTAAGTATGTGTGACATTATGCTGCTTACATGTCTGTGTGACATTATGCTGCTTACATGTCTGTGTGACATTTTGCTGCTTACATGTCTGTGTGACGATTAGTTTAAGTCTGTGTGACTTGGGAAATTAAAAACAGCTGTACGTATTTCTGACGCTCAACAATTTACAATTAATTACTAAAGCAGCTTGAATACTTACCAGTACAAGAATTATAAAAAGGAGAATCTACGTTTACACATTATTTAGATGAAGTAGCAAAATGCTGTCCACTTTTATTTTCATTTACAGATCGCGATTGGTGATACGAAACCAACGAGTGACCGCCGTGGGACACGGCAGACGCAGGATGGCCGAGTGTTAACCATCGACCCCTATTCCCGCCAGTAACTCCGAGCACGTGTCATCACAACACAACTATCATGACTTCCTTTGATTAAATCTATATGAAATAATTAATATGTGTGTATCAAATGATTACGAATGTTATTAGTTTTGTTTGGTTAGAATTTATATTTATTGATTTGTATAATCTCCGCTTTTTCTAGTAATTTATTTTGGCGCCGACTACAGTGGCGCCAAGGTTGTCATTTTAATCAGTATCAACAACTGTATTTTTCAAATATGTACCAGTTACTTTGTAAATACTCGTTACAATTATCTCCTAATTATATCATGTATTTATGTAGCCGTAAAACTAGAATTCAATGGTTAGAATCTTTTGTTTAGAAATTTAAATGATTGTATTCAACTTCCGGTATAGAAATTGAGCTCAGACATTATAAAAACGGAGGTAAGATGGAAACAACACACATTTATCAACTGTACGATACCTGAAGATATTGTAAGGGGAAACGCTGCCCAAATACACAGCTATCTATTGCAAATTGTATTTTATTAAATAAAGTACTACATCCACCGTAAAACTAGTCATGAGTATCATGGAAATAGTTTTCACAATTCTACTGCGAATAATACTTACACAACAAGTGAAAATGACCAGCCTAAGAAAGGTCAAATAGAATGGTTACTAGATAGTGACTGTACAGATCATATTATTAACACCGATCAATATTTTGAAACGCGTGAGACATTGAAGAACCTTGAGGGGTTATTAAACTATTTACCTCACTGACGAGCAACAGAACTTACATTTTTTCTTGTTTACTGTCAGGTTAAACTCCCTTAGTTTGCTGAAGACTTTATCTAGGTCTTGTATGTGTGCTTCAAAGGAAACTGACATTACAATCAAATCATCAAGGTAAGCTAGCATCTTAACATCAATCAACATCACACGGAGACCATCAATCAGCCGCTGAAATGTAGCAGGTGCATTTCGTAATCCAAAAGGCATTCTTAAAAATTTAAACATTCCGAACGGAGTAATAAAAGCTGTTTTATCCTGATCCTCTTTTTTCATCATGATCTGCCAATATCCGGCTTTCAGGTCCAGTGTTGTCATAAAATCTGTTGGCTTTGCTTCATGTAACAAGTCATCAATTCGTGGAATAGGGTAACTGTCTGGTACAGTAATAGAATTTAACCGACGATAATCTATGCAGACTCTAGTTTCACCATTTGGTTTCGGTACCATTACCACCGGTGCTGCCCATGGTGATACACATGGTTCTATTATCTTTTCTGTCAGCATCTTGTCAATTTCCTTACGTAATACTTCCCGTCGAGGGGGTGAAAGGCGATATGGTGGTACCGCTATGGGGGTATTGTTCTGCGTATCAATGCAGTGTTCGGTTTGTGTCGTGGGTTGACCATTCGATTCAAAAATATCTCGGTTTTTCTCCAACAACTGTTCAAAGTACCGTTTTTGATCCTCATCTAACGCCACTTCAGCCCCGCATACTTCCAATGAGCCAATTTCAACCGAATCCCTTTCATCAGGAAATAGAGCCGCAGAATTTGGAGAGAGTTGCAACTCATCGTACATACGGTGGACATTGATTTGTGCACCCCGGTGTATTGTGTCTGCAAAACGCGCCGAGTAGCCATCAAATAAAGTGTCTGTCTTTTTGCGTTTTGATGCCGATATTCCTTCAATTTGCTTCAGTGTATATGGAATTTGGGACCCAGACGATTCAGCTGGAACATTAGCTCCGATTGTGCAGTTAGCAGTACTTGCATTACTCTGATGACTATTGTTTGTAGCGACGTCCGCCAATCCGTAGTTATTTTTATTTTCCTGAATTTTACTGACTGGGTAAATAGCAGCATTTGAATTGATCTGATTAACACCTTGTAGTGATTTTACAGTTCTAAATTTTGCAAATTCTTCCTTATATAGTTCATATTCTATTTCTGGAATATCAATAAAATTTCAGGTATATTGAGGTAAATTCACAATCATCCCTGCATCTTGAAGAAAACCAACACCCAATAGAGTTTTACTGTCTTTAGCATTTGGTAGAACGATGAATGTTGTTGCAATAGAACGCTTGTGTAGGACTACTGGTGCTATCACAGTTAATACTTCTTGTCTCTTAGATACTCCATCCGCAAGTGTTACCCATAGTGCTGCCTTATCAAAAGTATATTCTTTGGCTTTAAGGTAACGGTAAAGCTCATATGATGCAACACTGCTTTTTGCACCAGAATCTATGTAAGCCACTTCCGGCATATCAGCAACATTGACAAATACTATTGGTCTAGATCTGGCATCAGTTTTAATGCTCACAGCGCAAAATCCGACTTCTTGTGATGGTTGGGGCCTTGGCTTTGAGCATGTAGCACAGTTAGCGCGTACTACCCCTGGAGCGCCACAACCGTAACAAGAAAACTTTGGAGCTGACGGTGACGGAGCTTGCACTGCAGTGGAAATGGATGGCCTCGAAGGTGAGGGACCGGGGGCTGTAGCAGCGGTTGCAGGTTGTGGTGCGTTCGCACGCTTTCTGCATTGTTCTACAGTATGTCCTATATCTGTTCTTTTTATACGGTTAGTCAAATTTATTTGTAGCATGTGATAAATCTTGACTCAATTGTTCTGCTCTACGAGCTGCTTCCAATAACTCGTCAAAGGATGAAATGGATGGCCTTGAAACCTTCTCTCTTATTTTCATATTTAACTGGCCGAATATCTTATCCAGTTGTTGCATTTCAGCGTGTTCAGGCTTTGACAATTGAGCGAGCAACTTTTTTGTTGCTTCCTTTTCTGTGCTATAAATTTCTCTGTTGGCTCGTTGTATCCTTGTTTTATGCCAATTATTTCTTGGTATAAGATGTAAGCTGGTTTCTTAGGAGCAAATGAGTGACGTAGCCTTTTTTCAAATTCTGACCATGAATTGACGTGATCTTTAACACCTTGCCACCATGTCGCAGCTATTGCGTCGGCATCTGATATATTTTCCACACGTTTGAAGACAGTCACTGCAGCGAGAAACGCCTCTACAGCTTCGCTTTCTCTTCGTCCATCGAAAAAGGTTTGACATGTAGTGAAGGAACTTTTTTTTCATGCCTCCAACAGCATCAAGTAATTTTTTGAACTGATCTTCGGTTAAGTTTGCCATCTTCCTGGGCGTATTTGCAATACTCTTTCTTCTCAGCGTCGTTTGTCGTCCTGACCTAGTCGTTATAAACCTCGGCTTCAATGAGACAGGTTCTTCTTTATCGTTGGGCGCCAGATTGTAGGGGACGCAAATAGACGATGTCCAAGAATAAGAATATATGCAGGTGTCAGGTAAACGTTCTTTATTGAAATGAAAATAGGCTCTACACTTGACTCTACAGTCCACACTTTTATAAGAGCTCTACACTTTGCTCTATATATTATAAGAGCTCTACACTTTACTCTCCACGGACAAAGGTTTGGAATGTATCAGCTAACGCCGAGTACAGTGAGGTTTTGAAGGTATCAACTACCGCCAAGTACCCTTTCACTAGAGGCTTGATATGTATCAGCTATTGCCAAGTATACGAACAAGTCGAAGATCAAGATCCCAGAAGCTATTCACTTAAGTCACATACATTCTACTAAGAATACTTCGATATCGCGAGGCAGCGAACCAGTACCGCCATCTAGTGTCACGAGGCAGAAGTTTGTCATAGAAATGTCTATATCGTGATACAGAGTACCATCAGCGCCATCTAGTGTCGAAAGGCAGAAGTTTGTCATAGAAATGTCTATATCGTGATACAGAGTACAACCAGCGCCATCTAGTGTTGATTATGCTGTTACAATATTATAAAATAAATGAATATTTGGATGATGGTGAAGCATGGTGTTATAGTGATACTGATTGTGATGATAGTAGGTAATAATTTAATTAATTAATATAATTTCCTAACTTTTGATTCCTCTTAAGAGTTAACATTAATTAATTAC
Source organism: Ypsolopha sequella (assembly GCA_934047225.1). Lineage (NCBI taxonomy): Eukaryota > Metazoa > Arthropoda > Insecta > Lepidoptera > Ypsolophidae > Ypsolopha > Ypsolopha sequella. The sequence goes on from OW203987.1 coordinate 2,708,876, forward strand.
AGACTGTAAATAGAAATAGACTATATGAGACAGACAGGTAGGCAAAGATATATATGTTTTTCTTTTTTCATTAACCTGAATTCCTGCTGTCTTGTATTTTCTTATCCCTTGGTTAAAGTAGATATAAGTAATTTGATGTATAGTATAAGTTTATGTTGAAAAAAAGACATGATCTTGCCAAGTTTCTTGCCCGTTCTTCTTAGCAAGACTAATCGAATGGGCGGAGGTAGGCATGCATTTATATATGTAACCGATTACTATGTAGTATATAGGATGGGATTTGGTCGGCCGCCTGGATTCATGCTGGGGGCTCGGTTGGTGATCATTGAACCTTGTTCCTGGTCCCTGGCCGGGTCTCCGGTATGGGTTTGGGCGGTTGATTGGATTTTACCTTGTATAATATAGCGGTTTTACATAACAATAAAACCGATATTATGTGCCGAGAAGGAAAACATACAGCATTGCTAATGAAGAAGCTATTGGTACTTAGCCTGACATCTGTTGGTCATATCAAGGACATGTAGTTTGTCCTCTCACCACTAGAGTGCGCTAGCTGTTACCATCAAGGCGAAGGAACATTCGGCCATCTTTGGAGTTCATAGTCTTCACCAGGAAGAACTTCCTGCAATGCTGTATGTTTTCCTTCTCGGCACATAATATCGGTTTTATTGTTATGTAAAACCGCTATATTGATGTGCCTCCGGAAAACATACAGCATTGCTAATGAAGACGTGTTTGTTATCTGCTGGTGAAATAGATAAAACACAACGCTATGATGATAAAGAGGTAGGTAGTTAATTTGTTAATTAAATATGTATCGCTGGATTAATTAATATATATATATATATATATATATATATATATATATAATTATTTTTTTTTACCAGATGTTCGATAGATCAATTATTTAACATTGAATGGAATATCATAAATTAAAAATTATCATTGTTTTATTTAACTTAATAGTTTTCTTGGATTTTATTATGGATATTTTGCTTACACTGTTTAAGTAAATTTGTACTTACTATAGACATTACAAATTATCAAAATGGAGTGAATGTCTTGAAAAAAGAGTTACGATCAACTTTTTCAAGTTCTATCTCACGACAATAATGATTGAAAAATGTTTTAGAAGACTTCCAATTGCCGCGACATAATATGTCGTCTATTGTTTGGTTATCTAACCATCCCAAGGAGACCACTGCTGATCTGCAGCTTCCCAGGGATGCATTAATGCCACTGTCTCAAAGAACTGTGCGAACCCAATTTCCAATTACAGTTCTTGAGGCCGCCTTAACACTACCACCACAGAACTATTAATAAACTGTACAAACCACCGTACCAAATAGGATATTCAATTTATTGGTTTCTAACCTTCTTAGCAGTTTTTTTTTTTTTTTTTTTTTTTTTTTTAATGTTTATTTATTTTGTCCACTAAAAATCTAACTATCGTAACTGGGCAAATATTTTTATTGTGATGTTTTGAGAGTTTCCATGCTGATTGGCGATGGCATTTGGGTATCTGTTTTAGATCCTAAAGCTGGTATTAGTATTATGTTTTCTCCGTCGTCAAAGTAACGTCATCAGAAATTCTAAGTAGAATAAGATCATGGGCTCTGCATCCCGAAACTAACAACAGCTCTGTGGCAGTCCTTCGAGCTGTTTCTAAAAGTAAAACATTAGGTGGGTTAGATGACAGCCATTGTAAAACAATTCTAGGATCCCATGTAATTGAAGGTTTTCCCAGTTTTGGTTTGGAAGCTCCAATTGCATTAAGCGTTTGTTGGACAATGAAATTACTAGAATATGTTTGTTGTTCAACATATGGGCCGCAAAATGTGAACACAGTTGACTTGTACTATATGACAAATTTTTTCAGAAATTTGGCAATGTCAGCAGGTAGAGGAGATCTAGGGTCTACTTTTTCAGAGCTTAAATACCATGCGAGCCATCTTCTAATAGCAGGTCAGTATATCGATAAAGTGGACTGTCACCAGCTATTTTTAATAACTTTTTCTCTTGTGTAAAATTGTTGGTCTGTTTACTGTCACCTTTACCTTTGTAGGCTTCTTTAGACTAATATTTTTTGTAGGTGTTTTTAGTAATTATTTTTATTCTGTGTTTGTGTCGATGGTGTGGACTCATAATTTTTTCTTTTAAAGTTTGGTTTTTCCTAAGGTTTTAATGGATGTACTGGCTATAGCCAGAAATGGGGCCCTCCGAGGGATTGGATTACCGATATCAATTTCGTTTTATCAAACAAATATTATTCAGTAGGTAGTATATTACTCAGCGCAACTTGTATATTTTTATCAGGAATTTCAGATATTATTCTTGCACGTCTAATTTTTATAAATTCGGCCCTTTTACCACAAACGATTTGCAAGCATCAGATACTTTGTAAGAAGGGGACGATTTACCAAACGTCTCGTTCATTTTGTTGAAAAGATTGTCACCATTTAATTCAGTGGGGTTTTTGTACGCCCAGTCTATGATTTTTTGTAATCCTGATTGTAACATTCCCTTTGATACAGTAGGGCATTGGTAGTTAAAACCATGACTTGTTCTGTTTGAGCCAAATAATATTTACCTTTATTTAAAAAAAACACAACTAATCGTTAATTTTAAGGTTACGAAAATCCGGGGACGCAATCATCTCACTCGATGCCTTTTTGTAACAAACATGTTGCCATGTAGGAGAGTAAAAGTGTTGAAGGTCTATTAATTGTCTTAACCATTTTTCATCCCCCGGTTATTAAACCGGAGGATGAAAAGAACAAGAAAGTTCATTAGAAAAGAACAAGAAAGTTCAAATTCTGTTTTACATGTGTCTAATTCTAGTGATTTCGATGTATATTCCGAAGGGTTGGATAGGAAATCAGCATTGGTATTATCGGATTTATTAACCACGTCATTATTGGCTATTTTGCTAATAGGCACATTCTGTTTATGCACTATGAAGTTTGTAAGAAAACTGACCTGGTTAAATAACGCATCGATCCGGAGATCGACCGTTACCTGAGAGTCCTGCCTTTGTTTCTTTAGAGGGCTGCCCTCACGTTCTGCTTCGCTGGATGAATCGTCCAAGCACAAGGTGCCCTCAATTTCTTGATCATTCTCGGATGTCGGTGGGTTTGACCCACTTCGTTGATCATCGACGTTATCCATCGTATCACGATTTCTTGCACCGTAAATATGCGCAAGATAAAAGAAAATGTATCACAATTTATAGGTTATGAAAATAATTTCGTTTAACACGTTTTTATCGCGTGATAAATAACGTAACACTTATTAGCACACTTTAGAATTGGTTTACACTATCGGAAGGTGATTTCCAAACCAAATAACAGATTTATATAAAAAAATATGGATTTCGACCAACTTGAGGCGAAAGTACACAACGCTATGAACTCCAAAGATGGCCGAATGTTCCTTCGCCTTGCTGGTAACAGCTAGCGCACTCTAGTGGTGAGAGGACAAACTACATGTCCTTGATATGACCAACAGATGTCAGGCTAAGTACCAATAGCTTCTTCATTAGCAATGCTGTATGTTTTCCGGAGGCACATCAATAATATTTTACCTATAATTTTAATCGTATATATATTGCTACATAAATTAAATAAACATTTAATCTAAGTAGTTCATGTACATTTATTATTTTATTACATATATTTTTATAAGATAAAATTTTACTTGTGAAACGTGTATTATACAGGTTGATAATGAAACCCCTAGCTTTATTGAAATCTATGAATCCAAATCACTAATAGAACACAGAATCGTAAAAAAAAAAGGTTTTTTTTCCCCCATATTTTTATCGGGAAAAGTTTCCAAATTGCGAATAAAATGGCTAGCCTACGCGACTAGCCGCCGGGCCCCAACCATCAATGAAAAACATTCCCGTACACCTGTGTACCACCTACCCCCGCCCCGGCCCGCGATCGCCAGTCGCCGGCGCACCGACGTCACGAGTGCATGCGCAAATACAATAAAAATGTAAATTTTCTCTCCCGCCGCGCAACTATTTTCGAGTCGTCACGATGCCGATGTACTTACTCTTCTCGCGAATATTACGAAATGGTGCGAGTGTACATCCTCAGTGGAGAAAATCTTTACCGAGCGAGAACATTGTACGAAGAGGAGAGCATTCCTCGGCTTCGTGCTCAAGGACTTGTCAACGCCACGGTTCCACATCGTCAAACGATTTTAGCGGTAAACCAGCGGCTACTGGATTATGGTCAGTTTACCGTGCCAAGCCATGCACAAGGGGCTGGCGCGCCACGTCTGGCTATTGAGGTAGAAGATGCTGTGTTCGACTTCTTTGAGCGGCACCCCCGAGCCAGTACGCGAGACGCAGCTCAGCGGTTTGAAATTAGCCAACCAACAGTGTGGAAATTGTTGCACTATGCTGGACTTCATGCATATCATTTTCAGACAGTGCAGCACCTGCATGAGGCTGACGCGCAAAATCGTCGCACGTTTTGTGAGTTGTTCCTTCAGAACCAAAACAAAAACATTTTACGGACTGACGAGTCAATGTTTACACGTGTGGGTCTATACAATTGCCACAATAAACACTGGTGGTCGTACAGAAACCCACACATGATTCGCGAACATCACCATCAAGTGCGGTGTGACAAAGTGCTTCAGACCTCACGCCATGTGTTTTTTTTTTTGTGGGGAGAAATCAAACGCCGCGTATACTCGGAGGAGTCTCAAAGCCGCGAAGAACTGAAAGACCGTATTATCAGTGCATTTAACGATGTAAAAAGTGACTTTGTAGTGCTGAGAAAACTGAGAAGGAATGCAGTGAAACGTGCTAGACTCTGTTTAGAGAGAAACGGACCGCATTTCGAACAATTGCTGAAGTACAGCTAATGTTAGTTTAGGTATACAACTTCGTTCATTTCAATTACTTGTACATAAGTTGATTTCAATTTTTTAAGTACGCCTGAATACAGAAGTGACTAAGTACCTAAAGATTTCGTAATTTAGGTACCTACTTGCTGTTTGTAAATTATAAATCCTATTCAAAGCATTCTTAATTCTTTAGCGCAATCTAAACAACTTCTGTATTTTGACGGTCCTAAGCCCGTAAAAGTATGAAGGGAAAATTGCAACTTATGATCGCTGATTTCTCCTTTCAGAGCGGCATGCAAAACAAAAACGCTGTCCTTTGGTGGCTCGGATAAAGAATACTTACTTGTCGGCTCGCGACAAAGGGTAATTTTCCGACTACGTTTGGAAGCCGGCCGGTCGTGGCGAGGCGAGGCGGTGACGCGCGTCACGTGTCTAGCTTGACAGTGATATGACAACGCTATTCGGTTTTTGTAGGAAAACTTTGACAGTCGATATCTTTTGTTTTTAGTATGAAACAAGACAAAAGTAACAAAACATATATTTTCTAATTCGAACATAGAATAGGTTTCTTGAATATAGCTAGAGGGATCATTATCAACCTGTATATACCTACTTTGCAAAATAAACTTTTGGAATTGGAATTTGAATTTTGAATTTTGAGGTTGTCCAACTTGGCGTTCAAAATGCTGATCAGGTTGTTGAAGTTGAAGGGGCACTGCTCATCAATTAACTCATCAGCTGGTTGAATGTAGGCAGCTGATTTTCGGTCGTTCCATATCGCTGTTCAAAGGTAGTTCTGATTCTTTGAGGTAATTTCTGCAATGTGATATATAATAATAGGTGAGACCACTGATCAACTGGTAGTTGTAACTTCTGAAGAGCCTGGGTCGTTTCCATTAATGGCATATAAGTCTGAGCGTAATCCTGCACCTGAGTTTGGAATAGCAGGAAGGTTGAGAATCCTGTTCAGATAGGAGTCTGCGAGGTGTCTGACATTCTGATACCGGTCAATGAGAAGGTTGAGCGCTACCGTATAATTATCGGCATCCACGGGCAAATGTTTGATCACTGACAAAGCCTCACCTTCAAGGCTCGCTCTTAAATAATAATGTTTCTCAGCATCTGGAAGATATTGTTTCTTGTGCACAAGTGATAAGAACAGATCATAAAAACTCACCTATTCCAACAAATCTCCTGAAAACTTTTTAAACTGAATAAATGGCAACTTAGCCTCCAATTCCGTCTGAATGTTCATTTGAACTCTCTGTGGAGTTTCAGGTGTCTCCTTCTGACGGTCACTTGACTCTGAAGATTCAATTTCAACGAGAAACCCATTGATTGCTGAAAATTGGTTGTCATACTCCTCAAGTGACTTGGAGTCCCCTTCATGCAGGTGTGTAAGGTTTCATACGCTTCAACAAACACCGGATAATATTTTTGAAATCTCTGAGCCACAGAGGCAGCAATTGGACTATCACTTTCCTTAACCGTACTGAAAAAGTCTGATAGCATCCGATACTTTGACCTAAACTGAATAGGTACTGACCTTGTTATTTGAATTTGCGGGTTCTTTCCTGAATTCTGATGGAGTCCTCGTGGTCATGATGTCTTCGAAATCCACTATGAACTACCCTCGCTGGGTATGATGTTCACCCCGGGGTTCTTCCTTTTCGTTAGACTCTGCTAGGCACTTATCATTAGGATAACAGTCTGAATTACACCAAGAAAAAAGGGGTTTTCACGGAGCGACGCTATTGCGTGTGCGCTTGTCACTTCATGGCCGACCGGAAGGAAGTCGGAAAACGAAGTTGGCTGACAATTCTTGAATCCTTTTGATTGTGTTGCCAGGATAGGTGGAAGTTTGGATATAGGAAGGAAAGGATATGTGACCCATGGTCCCTAAACCCAATTTTAATTTATATCATGTTAATTTTGATTAACAACTGCCCCCAGCCGGATCCTGAGGCATCTGAGAAAATCTCACATGAAAATTTATTTGACCTTATTTTGTTATAAGAACCTGTAATACTATTTTTCCATCAAGTTAGATCCTCCTGAACATAAGATGGGAACAGAATACTCTTATTATAATTATCGTCGTTATTAAATAGTGCAATGTATTTACAGTGTTCGAGCCTCTTAACATAAACCCAGCCGTAAGCCACTGCTGGACATGCAGATGTCAAAAGGCCTTTAAGTTCTGCTAAAGCTCTGATTTTGCAGTTACTTAGTTTCAGAAATTTTTCTACTTCTCTCAAAATCTTCTCCTTCTTTTCTTCTGTTAGGTAAATAATAAATTTCTTTGAATCAATTACTACATCCAGAAATTGACAGATTTGGTTTGGATATAATTTACATTTATCTTGATTGAGAATAAAACCTTAAGACTGTAACAACTCACAAATTTCCCTTGTATCCTTTAGACATCCACTGTAACTAGAATTAATGCATAAAAATCATCAAGATGTCGTACTAGAATAATACCCTTGATCCTTAAATGTGTAATAACTGGTTAGAGTATTTAAGTGAAAAAATTAGGCGCTGTACTCAAACCAAAGGGTAGGACGTTAAATTCATGAAGTTGTGACCATTCAAACCGTAGATATTTCTTATGATCTTCGCATATACCTAAAGAAAAATATGCATCCTTAATATCAATGGATGTCATGAAGCAGTTAAGTGATAACAATTTGAGAACCGTGCGAAGATCCTCCATCTTAAAGTAGCTGGTAACTACATGGTTATTTAACAATTGTTGCGGACGCCGAGCCTCGCCGTAAACGGAAAATAGGGTGGTCTCCGACGGCAGTACCGCACAGACGCACCCAACGAGTATAGAGAGAGATAGACATAAGCTAGATAATTTATGAAAGAGATAGATATAAGTTAGACAAAGAAAGACTGTTTAGATTAGTGCCGTGTGCAAAACGGCGTGTATAAAAGTAGGGCGGTTTACTGTGTCAGCATTCAGTTGAATAATAGCTCTCCTACAATAAAGAGCAAATAAAGGAACAAATCGAAACAAGCGTTTTCCTTACATACAGTCCACAACAGTAAATGGACCTTCGGTAGCCGGATCTCGAGCCAAGAACCAGCCAAAGAAGACCTCTCCACACCATCGGACGCCTATCCAGAGCTGCTACGGACCTATCACCATGGTCGTCACAAGGAGCCACGGTGATGCAGAAATCCTGGAAGACCAGAGGCGCACGACTGAACAGCGTGAAGAGGAACTACGCCACGAAAATCTGAGGCTAGAGCAAGAGCGACAGAGACGACTGCAGATAGAACCACCCGCGTCACCTACGGTACAAACAGGCACCGTCGACCACGGTACCACCACCGGCATCACAGCCACCGCCGGTATTTCGTCAGAGCTGCTGCTAAGAGAGACCCAAGTTCAATACGGGCCACCGGCGCACTCCGTGTCCTCGCAACGATCTACTGCGAGCGCCACGATGCGAAAGCGAATGGCTGAACTGGAAGCCGCGGAGAAGTTAGCAGCCCTTAAGAAAAAAGAACTGGAAATCGAAGCTGACCTGATAAAGAAGCGTCTAGCCGTCGACATGTCTGTAATCGAAGAAGAGGAAGGGAGCCAGCACGAAGAACCACTACGAGCTGACAACCCTCAAAAGAAGGTGGATGACTGGCTGCGCGCAAACCCGCAGACTGCACGGGGGGAGAACAGCGCTAACCAGCAGATACAAGAACCAGTAGGAATACAAGAAGATCCAACAAGAATCCAGTTTGAACATACTCCACGCATGACCAATGTGGGGCGCCTTCCGGACAGAACAAGAAACAGTATCGATCAACTAGCAGAGACACTAGAGAGGATAGCCAGACCACGGCCCCGACAGATTGAGCTGCCATTTTTCTCCGGATCTTCGAACGAGTGGCTACCATTCAAGGCAGCTATGCGCGACTCTACGAAAATGTACAACATCTCACCTGCCGAGAACCTACTGCGGCTGAGAACCTGCCTCAAAGGAGAAGCACGAGACGCAGTGGCTGCACTCATGCACACAGCCACCAGTCCAGAGATAATTATGCATACTCTGGAACAATGCTACGGGAGACCAGAAATTATCATCGACCAAACATTCGAGGAGCTGAAGAAGCTGCCAAGACCAGGGCAGTCACCAATTGAACTGAACAAATTCGCCGTCAAACTACAGAACATTGTCTGCGTGTTCAAGAGCATCGATCGACGGGGGCACCTCTACAATCCCACACTGGCGCGAGAGGTTCTGAATAAACTCAGTCCGCACCTTCAATCTCGCTGGTGTCAATATGCTCATGAAGAGGAAGGAACACTAGATCCTGAAATCATCGTTCTGTCTCGCTTCCTCATGCGCGAGGCAGACTGGGGACTGAAGTACGCGTACTCCTCCACCACGAACACTGCACCTGTCTCCGCAACAAAGAAAGAGCTTCGACCAGCTACAATTCACAAGAAGAAAGCAAGCGCCATATACAACATCGTCGAAAGTATAGAAGAACAGAGCGACCAATGCCCAAGCTGCGAGCAAAGACACACGCTACCCCAGTGCCCGAGCTACAAAGCACTAACTATTGATCAACGTTGGGAATTCGTTCGAGACAAGAAGTTATGCTTCAAATGCATACAAAAGAAGCATAGACGAATCAACTGCAAAGCCAAGCTGTGCGGCATCAACCAATGTCGCCGCCCTCATCACCAGACACTGCATCAAGAAGAGGAAAGCACACCCGCCACCCAGACACCGACTGTAAGCACCGAGGCAGTCTTGTCGGTAGCAACCAAAACCGCTACCGGCCCACGAACCGTACTGCTCAAAGTATGTCCAATCGTCATCGTCGGACCACGGGGAGAGGTCAGCACTCATGCACTGCTTGATGAGGGAGCCACTGTCACTCTCATCGACGAAGAAATAGCGCGGAACATTGGTGCAGAAGGGCCATCACTACCCTTGCACCTGCACGGCGTCAATATGACTACAAAAGAGGGAGACAGCAAGATCGTCAGCGTGCAACTGAGAGGCAAGAGAGACGTCGCACTACACAAGTTACAAGCACGCACCGTCAAAAACCTGAGGCTTCATCAGCAGTCCATCCCAGAATCACTGCTGAAGCATGAACACCTGCAAGATCTACTGAAAGAAGACGTATGCTACGAACTAGCACGTCCCGGAATCCTGGTGGGGACAGACCACTGGGAGCACATTGTATCCCGCGAGCTGCGAGTCGGCGGCCCTAATCAACCAGCCGCGTCCAGAACACAACTCGGCTGGGTTATACATGGAACAGTACCACGCAGCGTCATCTACAACCAAGAGAGCGTGCTACATATCTACACACCTGATCAGCACATGAACAAGAACAGAGAACAGAATGATCAACGCCTGCACGAACTGGTAGAAGCACACTTCAGAATAGATGCACTTGGTGTCGCTCGCAAACCACACTTGAACGACACAGATCAGCGAGCCACGAGCATTGTCAAACAAACAATGAAGAAGATTGACAGCGGTTATGAAGTTGGGCTACCATGGCGACATGATGAAGTAACTCTGCCTCCGAGCTATAACACAGCGTTACGTCGACTTCGGCAAATAGAACGAAAGATGGACGCCTCGCCTGACTTTGCCAGAGAATATACCACGCAAATAGAAAACCTGCTCAAGAAAGGATACGCGGTACCATGTGATGGCTCAGAACATGCAAGCGCTGTATGCTGGTACCTGCCGCACTTTGCCGTAGAAAACTTAAACAAGCCCGGCAAGAAAAGACTTGTATTCGATGCGGCTGCGAGGAGTCACGGCGTGAGCCTCAACACCGAGTTGCTTGAAGGACCGGACCTGCTTTTATCACTGCAGGGGATCCTGTTTCGGTTCAGAGAGAAACCAGTCGCAGTCACCGCAGACATACAAGAAATGTTTCTACGTATCAAGATCCGCCCTGAAGATCAGCCAGCGCAACAGTTTCTTTGGAGAGGCGAAGACAGAATGAACCCACCTCGTCTCTACAAAATGACGAGTATGATCTTCGGCGCTGCGAGTTCACCATTCATGGCACATTCCGTGCGCGATCATAACGCACGAGAACACGCGCAGACACATCCACATGCACTGGAAGTCATCACTCACAGCCATTACATGGATGACTTAGTATGCAGCTTTGAGGATGAAGAAGAGGCCCTACGCACCATCAAAGAAGTTAGAACAGTGCACGCGGCCGCTGGATTCACACTGCGTGGATGGAACGCTAATCGCAAGACCACATTATGCGATGTACCAGCTGACCTACATGCGACCGTGCCAGCACAACTGGGAGGAGAAGACCTGGGAAACAAGATACTCGGGCTTTTCTGGAATGCAGAACGAGATGAGTTGGGATTCAACACATCCATGCATCGAGTCCCGGCTGAAGTACGAGCACAGACCCGCGCACCAACAAAAAGAGAAGCACTCAGCGCGGTCATGTCAATATACGACCCACTGGGGCTGCTGAGCCAATACACCATCAGAGCCAAGATCATCCTGCAAAGCCTGTGGCGCCTCAAAATGTCCTGGGACGAACCTATCCCCGCGGAAGAAGACGAACTCTTCACATGTTGGCTGCAGCAACTCACTGAGATCGCCCACCTGCGTCTAGATCGATGCTACGGACTGAGCAGCTACGAGCGTGTAGAATTGCACGTTCTATGTGACGCAAGCGAGCAGGCCTACGCTACTGTAGCCTACTGGAGGATCCTGAACCACGACGGGAGCATCCAAGTCGCCCTAGTGGCTGCCAAAGCTAAGGTGGCACCACGACGGGTACAGACCATCCCTCGCCTTGAACTACAAGCGGCTGTCATCGGTGCCAGACTCGCCGAGACTATAAAAAGGGAACATCGTATCGAGATATCCAGAACAATCTATTGGAGTGACTCCACAACCGTGGTACACTGGATTTACCACGACTCAAAACGATACACTCCTTTCGTCGCGCACCGACTTGGTGAGATCACGGAGCTCACTAACAAAGAAGAATGGCGATGGCTACCCACTGGCGAGAACGTAGCTGATGACGCCACAAGGATGACACAAGCACCGATCAGCGAGAACAACCGCTGGTTTCAAGGGCCGCGCTTCCTATTTGAACCAGAAGACCAATGGCCCACAAAACAAACAATCGACGAGGAAAACGACGAACAAGACGTTCTCCATACGAGCGAAGATACTATGACGACAAGCGACTGGTTGCCAGATCCAACCCGTTTCTCCAAGTACGAGACGCTAGTACGAGCAACCGCCCGTGTGCTGGCATTCACTGACATATGCCGGCGCAGAGCTACAAGAATGGAGCACCAGCACATTGAACGAGCCGAACGAGCGCTCATACAACAAGCACAGAAAGAGAGCTTCAATCAGGACATTAAGAAGATCGAGTCGAACCGCCCTATCACTAAAGGGAGCCGACTATACAAACTGGATCCCGTACTGAAAGACGGCGTGCTTCGAGTCCGCGGCCGCATAGGAGCAGCGACTGCGCCCATTGAGACGAAGCAACCCATGATCCTGGATGGACGTCACCACCTGACAAAGCTCATCGTGTTGCAAGAGCACTGTGCTGCTGGTCACGCAAACCGTGAACGCGTGACGAACGACCTTCGACAAAAGTACTGGATAATCCACCTGCGGCCTTCAGTACGAGCCGTGGAACGCAACTGCACTCTCTGTCGAGTGCGCCGCTCCAGACCACGAGTGCCAGCTACCGGAGACCTGCCACGCGCCCGCCTGGACCCTTTCCATCGCCCGTTCACCAACTGTGGCGTAGATTACTTCGGGCCAATGGTGGTGAAAGTGGGACGCCGCCGCGAAAAGAGATGGGGCGCACTCTACACGTGCCTCACCACACGCGCCGTTCACATCGAACTTGTCCCGTCACTCTCCACTGATTCGGCGCTAATGGCACTGCGCAGAATGGCTGCACGTAGAGGATGGCCACGTCTAATGTATTCAGACAACGCCACGAACTTCAAAGGAGCGGATCATGAACTACGAGCCGCCTATACAGAGTGGGCACCCGCCCTGCGAGACGAAGCGCTGCTTCATCGAATGGAGTGGCGGTTCATACCACCAGGAGCACCAAACCAAGGAGGAGCCTGGGAACGACTGGTGCGCTCCATCAAGACAGCTTTGAAGGCAACACTCCAAGAACGAGAACCAGCGGAGGAGGTCCTACAAACACTCCTGACCGAGGCAGAGTTCTCGGTGAACGCACGACCGCTGACACATGTGAGCGTGAGCCCTCTCGATCCTGAGGCGCTCACCCCAAATCACTTCCTTCTGGGTACATCTACCGGTCTTCCTACTACGGGCCCATGTGATGTCGCTGATCGACGGACCTGGCGTGCCAGTCAAGCACTCGCAGACATCTATTGGAAGAGATGGGTACGCGAATACCTTCCTACACTGGTACCACGTGGCGAGCCAACCCAGAACGAGCAACCTCTTCAGCCTGGTGACGTCGTGGTGATCGTCGATCACACCCTGCCTCGGAACACCTGGCCAATGGGCATCATCGAGCGCACCTACCAGGGACCAGACGGCGGCGTACGAGTAGCAGACGTCCGAACGAAAACTGGAGTATTCAAACGTCCCGCAAGAAGACTCGTCGTCCTAGAAAAGGAGGCTACGCGTGCTACGCCGGGGGGAGGAATGTTGCGGACGCCGAGCCTCGCCGTAAACGGAAAATAGGGTGGTCTCCGACGGCAGTACCGCACAGACGCACCCAACGAGTATAGAGAGAGATAGACATAAGCTAGATAATTTATGAAAGAGATAGATATAAGTTAGACAAAGAAAGACTGTTTAGATTAGTGCCGTGTGCAAAACGGCGTGTATAAAAGTAGGGCGGTTTACTGTGTCAGCATTCAGTTGAATAATAGCTCTCCTACAATAAAGAGCAAATAAAGGAACAAATCGAAACAAGCGTTTTCCTTACATACAGTCCACAACAACAATTTAAGATTTAAAATAAACCGTTTTCTCCCTTTTTCTTGGGAAAAAAAAAAATGCTTGATAAGTACTGTTCCGCGTGCAGTTTGCATTGTCTAATGGCACCTACTTCAAGTAATTCACTTATACATTTGTCGAAATCCTTCTTTTTCATACCATGGGAAATTAATATTTTTGGCCTATTTGTTTGTGTGGTCATTTCAACAAATGGAATTTCATACCCCTTAGCCCATGAGAGTATAGTTTGGTCTGAAGTAATTTTCTGCCATTGACAGAGAAAATGTGGTAATCTAGGGTAAGTTACCTGAGTTGGTTCAGCAATGTCGGCCTGGCTTGTCGATGCCCACCACGACTCAGTCTCTGGCCTTGTGGACGATACATTGGCTGTGATGGGCTCCTCCAGTTTAAAGTATTTGGCTGGAAAGCCGACGTGGATGCTGTTTGTTCATGGTTGTATTTATTAACAGCAGCAGCAGGTCGATAAGTTTTGTTTCTTAGATCTAATGCCGATCTGTTGACAGCTTTACATGCCCTTATTCTATCGGTTAAGTATTTTCCAAAACGACACTCGTCTGGTTTTACCCCCGGAATAGCATCCTTTGTGGTTTTGTTTAACTGCTAGGATCATGTGTCTTCTATTGAGCGACTCAAAAGCTTGTTGATATTTATTTCTTATGAGTATGTCCATGACCTGTCCAATAGCTGACAGCGCAGCCCCAAGCTGTTTTTGTTTTAACTCATGGATCTTATTCTTTTTGCTAACAGACTCTGAAATTGCCGCCTTTATTTCTAGACTCAACTGTGGTGCATTAACAAGTGGGCAGTTTGATGGTGCAGAATAATTCTTAAGAAGAGTGATGTAAGGATATCTATCCAACGTTCTGCAATGCTGATATGAATGGACGGTCTCTCTTTTTTCTTGTTGGCAGGATTATCTCCTAATATTTCCAGTACACTTTCATCAAGTGCCTCTTCCTCCGGTTGCGGGTTGGGCTCTGTGTGTGATTCACGGGTAGGTTGTGGGCTGGAAGTAATATGAGTGTTGATTATTGGTGTCTGTAAAATGATACAAATATTAGTCAATGTGCAGTTTATGGAAGTTGTAACCCTACAGATTACATTCGAGCCATAACCGATAACTATTTCAGATTATATGACCAAGTAAATACCTTGGTTCGCAAATAAAATTGATGTTGTAACCACACGGGCACACTCGAGCTATCTTAATAGGTAGTTAAATGATGGGGAAATAGATACAAATCTACTAAATCAAATATTCGGTTGGATGTTGTAACCACAAGGGCACACTCGAGCCACCGATTTATAATTAGTGAAACAAGCTGGAAGACAATGTTTTGCCATCAAACTGTATAAGAATATTTTGGAAAATTATATAATAAAGGTTATGGTATAAAGTTACCTTCATTTCCGTCACCGATTAGGTCAACCAGGTTTTCTTATTCACGCCCGTGTTCATTGGAGGTTATGTCTGCCAGGTCCTTCCTAGAATCTGTTTCATTTCTGGATTCCAGTTGACGTTGTAACCTTTTAATCTTTCTCTCTATTTCTTCGAGACTAATCTCCTCGTTTCTACGCTTTTTCCCATGATTTCACTGATTTTTGCCTTTCTTTTACGGGAACCAGTGGAGCTACACAAAAATAACGTAATGGCATGAGAGAAAGCGGGAAACGGTGACAACAGTATAAAAAAAATTGCAATTGTCCGTTAGAACTTTACAATCAACTTTATGAAATATTTACTAATGTTTACAAATCAAGTTACCAGATTAAACAAGTTAAATCAAGTGGAAGTGACTCAATAGGGTGGATAAACAATAAAATGAAGAAAATGGTATTAGAGAGGGATAAACTGTTTATGATATGGTTCCAAGATAAAACAAACATGTTAAAAAGATTAAATTATACAAAATACAAAATAAGTGTACAAGACTGTTCTCTAAAAACGTCGTCTTAGAAGCCAGTAGTCGTAATCCACAAAATCACGAATCCGAGAAAAAGGCGGGTAAACATTTTATGTGGCAGAATTGTACACGTTTTTAAGTGTAGTTTTTTCGGTTTTGAACGGATCATTTTCAAAATATTAGCATCAGTGTGTTATTAAGTGGTGATAACAATATTGTATAGATAAACCGAAAAAAAAGCATAATTTCAGAACTTACGTGAATTTAGTCTGTTTAGCACTGAACGCAATTGTCCGTTAGAACTTTACAATCAACTTTATGAAATATTTACTAATGTTTACGAATCAAGTTACCAGATTAAACAAGTTAAATCAAGTGTAAAAGTTCCTTTTACAGTCTGTAATTAATTAATGTTAACTCTTAAGAGGAATCAAAAGTTAGGAAATTATATTATCTAATTAAATTATTACCTAATATCATCACAATGAGTATCACTATAACACCATGCTTTACCATCATCCAAATATTCATTTATTTTATAATATGCCTTTTTCAGTAGGTCCTGCTTAATATACTGTTTAAAGTTATTCTCCGACAAAGTAAGGACCTCTTTTGGAAGTTTATTGTAAAATCTTATACCATGTCCTACGAAAGAGGTACTTACTCACTTTGGCGAGTCTAATTTTTGGAAAAGCCAGTTTATACTTCTTTCTGGTTTCCTTACAATGTTGCTCACCAAGCCTTGGGAGAGACTCAACATTTTTTCTGACACATCTAAGGACTTGGTAAATATATTCACAAGGAACAGTTAATATATAAATTTTTTTGAACTTTTCCCTTAATGAATCCCGGTGCTTCATATTATAAATAGCCCGAATTGCTCTCTTGTGCAAAACAAAGACTGCGTCTGTATCCGCGGCTCTACCCCGTAACAGCATGCCGTATGACATAATGCTGTGAAAGTAACTAAAATAGACTAGTCTAGCAGTATCTACATCAGTAATTTGCCTTATGCGTCTAACAGCGTATGCGGCCGAACTAAGTCTACCACATAGGGCTTCTATGTGAGGACCCCACTGAAGACGAGGTCTTCAGTGGGGTCCTCACATAAGTATAAAAAGAACGTAGATAAAAACCATGACTTGCTATGAAAACGGTAGCAGGCGCCGCAGGATTCAGTTCAATTTTTAACAACCGTAATGCCCAAAAACTTAGTTTCGTTAACTAACTCCAGCTTGGACCCCTGCAAAAGCAAATTACCATCCACTTGAATTACATTTGGTAACGTGAATTTTATACATTTTGTCTTTTTTGCGTTTAAAACTAATTATTTACAGTAAACCAATCAAGCATCAGTGGTAAAGTTGTATTCGCGTCGTCAAGGATATCTTTACGTCTATTAACTTTAAAAATAAGTGACGTGTCGTCTGTGAATAGTACTATCTTAGTTAAGTCTTTAGTACTATCTTAGGGAAGGTCATTTATGTAAATTAAAAACAGCAAGGGCCCCAATATGGAACCCTGCGGGACACCCATTTTAACTAATGCTCCACATGATTTTACCCCATTAATGTCTACCTTTTGAATACGATCACTAAGATACGACTTCATTAACGCCAAAGATTTGCCGCTCACTCCATAGTGATCTAATTTACATAAGAGTGTTTCATGATTAACGCAATCGAAGGCTTTCGAGAGGTCACAAAATACACCAAATGCATCCTGCTTTTCTTCCCAAGCATCAAAAATGTGCTTAACTAAAGCAACTCCTGCATCTGTGGTTGACCTCCCTCTAGTGAATCCGTATTGTTCATAGTGAAGCAACTTATTTAAATTAAAATGAAATAACAATTAATTAAAAACTTTTTTTTCAAAAACCTTACTCAAAACCGGTAAAACTGACACAGGTCTATAGTTTGATGGGTCTCCGTTGTCGCCTGATTTAAAAAGGGGGATCAATTTGCTAAACTTCATTAAGTCAGGAAAGATACCATCATCTACATATTTATTAAAAATTAATGCCAAATAAGGAGCTATTAAATCAATAACAGAACTTATAACTTTCACAGATAGGCCCCATAAGTCCTCGGTTTTTGTCAAGTTAAATGCTTTAATTACAGTTAATGAATTAATATGTTTAAAAGCAAATACAGAAAGACACTGAGGTACGTTATCTATTAAAAGATCCTACGCAAGCCCAGGGCTTGAATTTAAATCTTTAGTTGTTAAGGAAGGAATTTCAGTAAAGAATTGTTCAAAAGCATTCGCAACCTCTTTACCTCCCGTAACGACTTCATTGTTAATACTTAACTTAAGCTCGTTATGACGTTTCTTACTTTTCCCAGTTTCAGTATTTATGATGTTCCATACTGTTTTTACTTTGTTATCCGATCTTTTAAGTTTTTGATTCAAGTAGATACTTTTTGCTTTTAAACACACCAATTTAAAGATGCGTGAGTAATTTTTCATGAATTCAGTAAATTTATCATTATTATTGTAGGACTTTTTGTCGTATAATTCGTATAAATGATTTCTTCTTTTGTAAATACCTGGAGTCGCCCAGTCGCTGAAGATGATTTTACTTTTGTTAGAAAGTTTTTGCATCTTAAACGTATTTTCGAACTCTTTGGAGACAATTTTTAATGTTGACATTTTTTAATGTTGAAAAGGTCTGTAAAGAGAGCGTTTGGATCGTCTTGGAGAAGATTAAAATGTGCTAATTTAACTTCTAGGTTTGCTTTGAAACAATCTACTTTGTGAGTTGTAATAGGCCTGCAAAAAGCTTTTTTGGGCAATTGATTTACGCTTTGTTTAATGGTTATAGTTTGGCCACTGTGATCGGATTGCAAGCGGTTGATTACTTTATTGTCTGAGTATTCGCAATCACAGAATATATTGTCGAGGCATGACGCAGTATCCCGAGTAATTCGAGTAGGTTCTAAGAACACATTAGACAAATTAAATGATTTGAATAAATGTATTAATTTTGAGCGCATAATCGATTTTTCTAGTAAATCTACGTTAAAATCTCCACATATAATAACTTTTTTCTTGGCATCAAATAATAATTTTAAAACCTCTTCCATTGCTTTTTCAAAAATGTTGTAATCTTGTCCTGAGGGTCGGTAAACACAGAGGATAATATATGTACTCATTTCTATGCAAGCTAATTCAATTTGATGTTCTACAGAAAGTTTTACAATGTCTTTTCTTTCCTTTGCTTTTATATTATTTTTTACAAGAATCATGGATCCACCTTTTTGTATTTTTAATCTATTGTAGCAGCTAAGAACACTAAAATTATAAACATTAAACTGCATATTATATTCATGTAGATGGTGTTCGGTCACACACAAAATATCTGTTTTTGATTCCTCAAAGAACAACTCGATTGAAAGTATTTTGCCGAGAAAGCCGCCTTGTATGTTTTAATGTACCAACTTTAATACAGGCAGCCCTCCCGTTGTCTTCAATTCTAAAAAGAATTATTTACAATTTTGTTAGTAAAAAAATTACGAATGTAGATATTCGTTTTAAAGTAGTGCACTTTGTCACTGTGACCAGCCGAGAAGTTGTGCATGCACATATTCAAATTATATAAATTAGTTTTTTGTGACCCTGTAAGTAATTCTGAATAAAGGAATTCACAAATAATGATTTTTTTTAACCCTAAGCTGTAACATTAGCTCGAGATATTTAATAAGGTCACTTTGTGTGATACCTGTACTATTTCCTATCAACAGAACAATTGTAGTATTTAATTTATGTCCCATTTTAAGCAAACGTTCTACAATTTGTATGAAAGATGCACCTGGCATGCAAATATTGGTGACTTTCTGCACAAGTTTATTTCCTAATAAGGGCCCTAAGTTTTTTCCAATAGTGTCTGTAAACACAACAGTATTTTGTCCTTGCGACGCCGAGGATCTAGTCGCTGACGCAGCAACCGACAAAGGCTCAGAGGGCTGAGGGGAAGAGCTCGGCGTAGGCAGCGCGTTAGACGTAGGTGCAGGATCTGACGCGGTTTCCACTGCAGGAGTGGATGATGGTTCTGCGCCATGACCGGAGCCTCGACGAAGGCGAGCAGAACGGTGACGTTGCCTTCGATGGGTAGCCTTGCTCTTAGGTTCAGGTGTGGAGACCGGTGTTTTGGGACGCTGGTAACGCTGATAGTCCTCACCTCTGGACTTGGACGGGGGCACTGGCACTTCAGGAGAGCCTGGAGACACTCTCAGACCAGTGACAGAGGTGTGCTCCTGTGCGTGCCACCGGGCTAGCTAGCGGGAGCAGATTAAAAGGTGGATCGTAGTTCAATAGATATATTTACAATAAAGAAGGAGGAAAAGATCAGATTTATAAAAGTATTTACAAAAAGACAGCACTGGCCTCGATTTACTCCTAGGTGAGCGCAGGCGGCTATCAAGCTTGAGTGGCACAGCGTCCAGATACTTCCGTCAATTGTCGAAGATAGTGGTCGAAGGTAGAACAGGATAGGAGAGGAGAGTAGGAAGATAGTAGTCCAAAAAGGAAAGGCTGGAACAAGGACAGTAACTGAAGAACTGTCCAAGGCGCATCTGGCTCCCTCAATAATCGATATACTTACCAGTTCAGTCTTAGTGAGCCAGACATGACTAGGACAGAGTTTCACATTGAATTATTATATTTACATACCTGCAGTTAGGCAGCCTTTCTATTTCAGCAGTTACAAAGTTTTGTCAGTAACAATATGGTAATAATAATTAAATCAGATATTTATAATTATCTTATCTGCAAGGATGCTTCTGTGGAAAATTCTCCCAAGAAGTTATTCTTTTGTTTTAGTTTTACGAAAAGAGAAAATTTTGAATTTAGATTTAAAAAGTTACATTTGGCTTCGAGTGCCAGCAAAACCAAAAGAGGTTATCGAAAAAATAAGGATCAAGAAGTATTACAAATATTGCAATGCTACATGCGGGTGATGTCATAGTCATGCCAAGGTGTCTCTGAGATGGTGAGAGGCCCATAGACGTATGCAGATCTTGAGGGGTCAGTATATGCAGTGTCCGGAAAAGCCGGAGTTGCAGATGACTTACACAGCAGGCAGCTACTGTGTATACATTTGTTATTTAGTTACTTTCACAGCATTATGTCATACGGCAGTGGCGTGCAGTCCATACAGACAAAAAGACACTGTCTACCCTGACAAATACACATCATTTACGCATTTTTACGCATATCGTAAAAAAAAAGTGTAGCCACACCGACCGCCATCTATTGTCATTAGCGGGAACTGCGAGTCTCAGTTCACAGCTGCGATTCGCTCGCTCACTCCAGCCATAGATAAAGTATCTATGCTCGAGCATTCCGAAATAGAATTACATCGCTAAAATCGATTACGAAAGACTATGAAGTGAATGGCTTATGATTCGTTGTAATTCAATTTCGGACCAGCCATCGCGGAATGGTGGCTACCGGCCAGTACCGGCTTTTATGTGTGGGTCATTATTCCAACAGTATCTTTGTTGTGTGCGTTACTGTAAGTACATGGCACACAAATGCAAAAGCTTTTGCTTGTTTGCGTGCGACATGTATGCGAAAACTCTGCAAAAAGACGACGTCTTTTTAGTTTTACGACATTCACCGAAAATTACCGAAGTCTTACGAAGCCGCCTTAGCAGCTGAGCCGGCGCCATCCATTATTGTTTTGCGTTCGTTCGTTACGCAAATTGATGACAAGCAGTATAAATAAAATAAAATTGGGTCTAAAAATTGCAAAAAATGGCTAGTGGTGGTAGTAACTACTGTGAAAGTTGTGCTGGGAATGTGTGTGTGCAAAAATTAAGAAATGGTACGTTTTCAAAACTGTGTTATGCTGAAAAAAAAGAAGTAATCGAGAAAAGCCGCTTCGTACCGGATTCAAATAAAAGGTAAAGCAACTAGAAAATTCAATCCAAAACAATATGAAACATTTAACTGGCTGACAGGTTGTAAACATACTAATCGACTGGTTTGTTTCTCCTGCTTGTTATGTTCAAATAACCAAACTGTTTGGAACGATGCCGCTTAGCTATATTTACTTGCCTCTATTTTGGGAAATCCTCGAAAAACTACAAAAAAAAAATTGATGTCCCTCAACTTATCTCTAAAATTGGTTGATCGAAAAATAAAAAAAAATCATGGTAATATGTGCTTACGTAAAGATTACAGGAATAATATAGCAGTTTAGAAATTCACGAAAACAAAATTACATTTTTCATCCACGATACGGAACCTTAGGTACGCGAGTCTGACTCGCACTTGACCGGTTTTTATGTCTACCCTGTGTAAAAACTCTGTGCACGCCACTGTCATACGGCATGCTGTTATGGGGTAGAGCCGCGGATACAGACGCAGTCTTTGTTTTGCAGAAGAGAGCAATTCGGGCTATTTATAATATGAAGCACCGGGATTCATTAAGAGAAAAGTTCAAAGAAATTAATATATTAACTGTTCCTTGTGAATATATTTACCAAGTCCTTAGATGTGTCAGAAAAAATGTTGAGTCTCTCCCAAGGCTTGGTGAGCAACATTGTAAGGAAACCAGAAAAAAGTATTTTATTTTATTTTTATTTATTTTATTTAGTTTTATTAGGGACATCAACAGCAATACATAAAACTTAATACAACATTAACAAAAAATACAAGAAATAAAGCCAATAACAGATATCCACAATAGTACATTAACGAAAGTACATAGAACTATTTAACTAGACACTAAATACATAATTGAAAAAGACAGACAAATTAGCTAATAATTAGCACTGTTATTATTTTTACATGAATACTAAAATAAGTGCATAAAAGTGTGCGTGTGTGAGAGGTGTGTAATGAAATGAATGTAAGTGAAAGTACTTATGAATGTAATTGAGTAAAGTGTACTAGAGCTACTAAGAATCAGGAAAATTCTATTTATATAAAACTCGTTTTTTGAATCTGAATCTATTGCAATCAAATGGATCAATAGAGTGAAATTTTGAATTGTACTCTTTTACCAAACGTATAAGTGGGGAGTACTGAGCATAGTTTGTACGAACAGCAGGCACATGAAACAAACATCGTGACGTATGACGGGTGCGGTAGCCAGGTGTATTAAGAAACAATTCTGCGACGAGAGCCGGGGAATCAAGATGTCCACTCAAAATGTCATGAAGAACCCCCATGTCTAACAGTAGGCGACGATCTTCTAAGCAGAGTAAATTGTGTTTTTTACAAGAAGACATATAGTTGAGGTCAGTAAATTTGCATCTCCAGTTATATACCATACATGGTATAAGATTTTACAATAAACTTCCAAAAGAGAATAACTTTAAACAGTATATTAAGCAGGACCTACTGAAAAAGGCATATTATAAAATAAATGAATATTTGGATGATGGTAAAGCATGGTGTTATAGTGATACTGATTGTGATGATAGTAGGTAATCATTTAATTAATTAATATAATTTCCTAACTTTTGATTCCTCTTAAGAGTTAACATTAATTAATTACAGACTGTAAAAGGAAATAGACTATATGAGACAGGTAGGCAAAGATATATATGTTTTTCTTTTTTCATTAACCTGAATTCCTGCTGTATTGTATTTTCTTATCCCTTGGTTAAAGTATATATAGTATAAGTAATTTGATGTATAGTATAAGTTTATGTAAAAAAAAAGACATGATCTTGCCAAGTTTCTTGCCCGTTCTTCTTAGCAAGACTAATCGAATGGGCGGAGGTAGGCATGTATTTATATATGTAACCTATTACTATGTAGTATATAGGATGGGATTTGGTCGGCCGCCTGGATTCGTGCTGGGGGCTCGGTTGGTGATCATTGAACCTTGTTCCTGGTCCCTGGCCGGGTTCGGGCGGTTGATTGGATTTCACCTTGTATAATAATATTTTACCTATAATTTTAATTGTATATATATTGCTACATAAATTAAATAAACATTTAATCTAAGTAGTTCATGTACATTTATTATTTTATTACATATATTTTTATAAGATTAAAATTTGACTTGTGAAACGTGTATTATATATACCTACTTTGCAAAATAAACTTTTTGAATTTTGAATTTGTTCCAAGATAAAAATAGTTGGATATGCGTACTGAAACACAAGCTACGGTTCACAAACTGGTTTATTTATACTTCCCCTCCTATGATAATAACCTAAATACCCAACACCTCCTTACCTAAAACATACAAATTAAAAGCAAACAATTAAGTACATAACTACTTGATTACATAACTACTTTAAGTTATATACTAAAGAAAATTTATATTTAAATCTCAATCGATAGACTGTTTAGTTCTATGAGGTTTTGGACGTCAACAATACCCTGATCTAGGCGCTGGAGCATCCACTGTCCTCTCTGCCGAAAGTGGAGGTCTCTCTACAAGAGCAGCCACATCCTCTGGCGGCCGCGGCGACGACGGTGCTGTAATAGGTGACGTCGACACCGCCTCTTCACTATTATCATTTAATATTATTGACTGCTCCATCACTTGGCTATTACCGGTTGAAGTACAAGTGAGTTAAAACCAATTTTTGTTTGCCACAACTATTTGATCCATATTTCATATATTTCGATACTATACGAAGATTGACCAACTTTTTTGGCTCACCCGCCCTTCAACCCACTTACTGGCGGCCGCGGCGACGACGGTGCTGGAATAGGAGGTGACGTCGACACCGCCTCTTCACTTTTATCATTTAATATTATTGACTGCCCCATCGCTTGGCTATTACCGGTTGAAGTACGAGTGAGTGAAAACCAATTTTTGTTTGCCACAACTATTTGATCCATATTTCATATATTTTGATACTATACGAAGATTGACCAACTTTTTTGGCTCACCCGCCCTTCAACCCACTTAGGGTTTCGTGTAACATAGTCGCGGATAAAAACCTCATCCCCTAAACATATTTATCTTTGCGTGCCGCCAGCTCGCTCTTCTTGTTTGTTCTGGCTAGCTAACACGCGGCTGACCGTTGCCCCTATTGGGCGCATATCATCTAGACGCCCGCGCAGCCGCCGCCTTAACATTGCCACCGCCGGCGCCACCCCTGTAGTGGCATGCTCACAGCATCTGTGAGCATCCACCACAATCATATATTGTTTACCCTGTTACTCCCCAAAGTCAACATATAGACGCTGCCACGGTTGAGATGGGAACGCCCACGGTGTGAGTGGAGCGTGCGGCGCCGGCGGCGCGTCGCGCTGCTGGCGGCACGCATCACACGATCGACACAACTCCTCTATCTCTACATCTAGCCCTGGCCAGTACACATAGTTACGAGCTTTATTTTTCATTTTAACTCCTCCTAAATGGCCCTCATGCAATTCCTGAAGTATGTTCTTTCGAAATTTAGGAGGTTCGAGATAATTATATCCAATACAACCATTATCTACGAAAAAACTGTTTTTACGATGTAGATATGGTTTTTCTTGTTCGATTTCTATATTATCAGGCCATCCGAATAAAATACACTTGTATTCATTCTTTAAAACTAAATAATTCTTCGTGGTTTCTGCAATATCTCGAGAACTTATAGGGAATTCCTCCTCTATAAAAAACAAATATGAGACGGTTTCAGTATCAGCCTCCCCTCTCGCGCGGCTACAGTAACCGTGACAAGCAATACGCGGGTGCGTTCTGAGCCGAGCTGACCCACTCTATACCTTAGTCGTAGGCCGCGAAGTGCGCTGCGTAGCGCTGCAGCCGGCTGGCCGTGGTCTGGGGAATCCCTAACTTGTCTCCGAAGATATGAGACAGAAGCTTATGGTCAGTACATAGGATAAAGCGTCTCCCGTACAAATATTGCTGGTTTTTTGTCACTCCATAAAATATCGCCAAGGCCTCTTTATCTAGTTGACTATACGACTTTACCGCCTCGTTCATAATTCGCGAAACATATTACTTAACACACCGGCTTAAGAAGTTTATGCAATATCGTACTCAATTATAGAACAAATCGACCGTAGTAATTATTAAGACCTAAAAAAGCTTTTAACTGGCCAATAACTGGAGTACCTCAAGGGTCCCACCTGGGGCCTAAACTGTTTTTATGCTTTATAAAAGACTAGCTTCTGCCCGCGGCTTCGCCCGCGTGGCCTACAGGAAACAAATTACATTTTTTTCAGAAACAAACATTATAAGTGCTCTCACTCCCTCTGGGAGTCAAGGTGTAGTGCTCGGCCGAAAAACTTGCATGCTCAGACTACGAACGCGCCCTGCTCGGCCTTCGGCCTCGCGGGCGCGTTCTCCGTCCTCACATGCTCGTTTTTCGGCCTCACCAGAATGCCAAACGGACTCACCGATCAAAGTTTTTCCGAAAGAGTGTCAAAATCCCTATCAGTTGTCAAAAATTTTCAAATTTGAATACAGCAGCGTAATTAGCGACCCCGAATGCCCCTTGAGTTTTATGCAAATCGGGATACTTTCTTTGGACCTGTCAAAAAACTGTCAAAACTGTTTAATTTTTTTTTTGGTCATATAGCCCCAGCTTGACCGATCACAATAGTTGAAACCCGAACTCCCTACAATTAGCCTTTCGGGAGATATGGCCGATCAAATGTTTGGCAATTTTTTTTTTACGACTTTAGATCTTGCCGAGCCCTTTTCTTAGAGTACCATGAACATGGGTCTATAGCATTAGCTGTTTGGGAGATACGGGCCTGTAAAGTTTTGACACTTTCGGCGGGTAGATCTCGTCGAAACCTTTTCCTAGACACCCATCAACATGGGTCTAAGTCTAGCCGTTTGGGAGAAACAGGCCGTCAAAATTTTCACATAAAAAAGAACTTTTTTTGGTACCCCGTGGTCCAACCCCTTCAACCTTCCATTCCAAAAATATTTTGCTGGGATATTGAAAGATATAGATAGATTGTGGATATATAGATAGATACGAGGGGCATGCCAAAAGAAATTAGATACTCAAAAATTATAAAATTTATTCTTTATTACAAGTATCGATCTTTTCGAAGTATTCACCCTGAGCACGTATACACTTTTCTATACGTCTGAACTAATTGGAAAATACCAATGACCACTCTTCTTTAGACACCTCAGAAATCTCGAAAATATAGGCAGCCAGTGCATCTTCTTTGCTTTCAAACTTCTTCCCCTTTATTTTTTCTTTGATTTTTGGAAACAGGTAAAATCACAAGGTGCTAGGTCAGGGGAATATGGTGAGTGAGGGAGGATTGACGCATTTTTTGAGTCGAAAAAGTCAAGTGTTTTGGCAGACGTGTGCGACGCCGCATTGTCGTGGTGCCTGAGAAGGCGTCGGATTCCTGACTTCGGTCGCTTGTCACACCAAGCTGATATTACTGTTGGAGCACAAACTGTCACATACCATTCGGAGTTCATCGTTCTTTGATTCTCTAGCACTACAGTAGCAATATGATCCGTTTTGCTGAAAAACGAGGCGACCATTTGTTTCTGTGTGCTTCGTGCACGGCGACATTTCGTTGGAGTTGGCTCATCTTCAAAGCACCATACAGTCGAATGTCACTTTGTTTCGGGATCATAGTTATAAAGACATGTTTCATCACCAGTCAGCATATCATACACATTTTTTTTCTCGCCACCGTCGAATTTATCTATCATGAATAGGCACCAATCCAACCGACGGTCTTCTGCTCATCGGTAAGTTTGTGCGGCACCCATCTCAAACAACATTTACGGAGAGAAAGGTGGTCGTGAATTATGGTTTGTGTTATGAGCTTTACAATTAATTATAAATAGTGTGTATCTGCATAACATTTCTCTATGGTAAAAAGCTCTAGCTTGTCTGCGGCCCCGTTTCCGGTTGTCATACAAATGAAGAAAAAGAAATACATATTTCGAGTTACTGAAGAAATCTACTTTTATTTCATTAATCCTACACTACCATCTTTCTGGAACGAACCAATAAATGGCGACGAGAGGGAAGAATGACGGTGCCTACAAATTTTATTGAATTTTTCGACAAAAATCAAAAATTTTCAAGATGGGTCGAAAGATTGGAAGGTGCGTTTTCCATCTACAAGGTTACGGAAGAACATGCAAAAAGGAACTACTTCCTCCATTATATTGGCGCGGAAACGTACGATACAATTTGCGATTTGCTGTCCCCTGATAGTCCTAAAGATAAGCAGTTTGAAACCTTGAAATTGACGCTGATACGTCACCTGGAGCCAGAACCGTTGGAGATAGCAGAGTACTACAAGTTTCATAACAGGAAGCAGCTCGAAGGAGAAACAATACGGGATTACATTGCTACACTGCGAAAGATGGCTTCATCCTGCAATTTTGGGTGTTTTTTAGATACAGCTCTGCGAAATCAATTTACGTGCGGCTTACGCGACGAGAAGGCCAGAGACAGGTTGCTAGAAACTAAGGATTTAACTATTGAACGAGCACTCCAACTAGCTCAAAGCATGGAGGCACGAAAATCTGAGAATAATATACATTCTGTGCAAACTAAAACTTTCCAAGATGGATCATCAAGAAGGTACAAAAACAACAACAACATTAAGAAGCCTCAGTGCTATCGTTGTAACTCGCTTGACCACTATGCTAATAAATGTCCACACATCAATGTAGAGTGCTCCTACTGCAACAAACGTGGACATTTGCGACGGGCCTGCATGAAAGCGAAGAGAGCAGTCCATGTGGTCGACGTTGAAGAGGAGGTAAATGATGTTGAAACGGTGTCATACAAGGTAAATGTTATTGACTTTGCTAGTAAAGATAAAATCACTTTAACTGTAAAAATCAACCATTTTTATATTAAAATGGAGTTAGATAGTGGGTCTGCAGTATCAATAATAGGGGAAAATGAGTTCAAATTGAAATTTCCAAATGTAAAACTCCGAGAAACACCTGTAAAATTATACTCTTACACTAATCATAATTTAAATGTTATAGGAGTGGCTGAAGTTGGAGTAGAGGTGCTCGGTGAGAAGAGGGACGGTCTGCTGTTGTATGTGGTATCAGGAATTAATAAGATGGCATTATTTGGAAGGCAATGGCTGCGTTGCTTCTCTCCCAACCTATTAAGTAAAGCTCTTGAAGTAAATCAGGTACAAAAATTTAATAGTACATTGACAGTTCAGGCAACTCTGGATACATTATTTAATAAATACCAAACACTTTTTGATAACAGTTTAGTGAGGGAAATTAAAGGAGAACCAGTGGCATTACATTTAAAAGAAGGAGCAAAGCCTATATTCTGTCGGGCTAGGCCAGTTCCATTTATGCTTAGGGAAAAAGTCGAAAAGGAATTGGAACGGTTAGTGCAGCAAGGAGTTTTAGTTAAAGTTAATTATAGTGAATATGCAACACCAATAGTACCAGTTCTAAAACCGAATGGGGAGGTTAGGTTGTGCGGGGATTTTAAAGTTACAATCAATCCACAAATTATAGTTGATGAACACCCTTTACCGACACCGGATGAACTGTTTGCTGACTTAGCAGGTGGGGATAAGTTTACTAAAATTGATTTAAAGTGCGCTTACCTACAATGGAAGGTAAGAGAACAGGATCAAAAGCTATTAACTCTTAATACCCATAAAGGGCTATTCCAGAGTACAAGATTAATGTATGGGTTAAATTGTGCACCAGCCAAATGGCAACGTAAAATTGAAAACATTCTGAAGGACATTCCGGGGACTTCTGTGTTTATTGATGATATCAAAATTACTGCACCTGATGATAGAACACACTTGGAAAGATTAGAGCAGGTATTTGCAAAACTAGCTGAACATGGGTTAAAAATAAATTTAAAAAAGTCGCAATTTTTACAAAACGAAATAGAGTATTGTGGGTATAGGATCAACAAAAAGGGTATTCATAAACAGCAGTCTAAAATTGAGGCTATACAAAAGGCACCAGTTCCAAAGAATATTACAGAATTACAATCTTTCTTAGGATTAGTAAATTACTACAGTCGTTTCCTGAAAAACCTTGCTGACACATTAGAACCATTACATCAATTACTGAGAAATGAAACGAAATGGGCATGGACTGAAGAATGTAATAATGCATTTAATATTATTAAGGCACAAATGCAAAGTGATTCATTCTTAGTTCATTACTCCCCACACTTACCATTAATATTGGCTGTAGATGCATCACCGATAGGGGTGGGAGCCATTTTATCACACCAAATGCTGGATGGTAGTGAACGTCCGATTCAAATGGCATCACAAACATTAAATAAAAGTCAAAGAAAATGGTCTCAAATAGATAAGGAGGCTTATGCAATTGTCTTTGGGGTAAAGAAGTATTTTCAGTACATATTTGGTAGACAATTTACATTATGCACAGATAACAAACCTTTGAGCCAAATATTTTCACCAGAAAAGGCTTTACCTCACATGTCTGCCACCCGGATGCAGCATTATGCTATTTACTTACAAGGATTTAATTACAATATCAGATACAAAAGCTCTAAAGACAATGCAAATGCTGATGCATTATCTCGGTTACCCTTAAATTTAGAAGAAAAGCATGTGCTAGAAGCTGCAGACTTAATAGAGATCAATCAAATAGAAAAAATGCCAGTGACAGTTACAGATTTGGCTTCTGCGACAGCGGAAGATATCGAATTGAAATGTTTACTAGATGGGTTAGCGATCGGTAAAAAAATGACAAATTCTGAAAGACTAGGTATAGATCAATGTGAATTTTCAATTCAAAGTGGATGCATTATGAGAGGCACAAGAGTAGTGATACCAGTTAAGTTGAGAAAAAATGTAATAACTGAACTACATTCAGGGCATTTTGGGGTAAATAAAATGACAGTACTGGCTCGCAGTTACTGTTGGTGGCCAAACATAGACATGGATATCAAAGAGTTTGTAAAAAATTGTGTACAATGTTGTGAAACCAAATCTGCACCAAGAGAAGTGGAAACACATCATTGGGAAAATCCATCACATCCTTTTGAAAGAGTACATATTGACTTTGCTGGTAAATTCTTAGGTACATATTTCTTTTTGTTGATAGATGCTTATTCTAAGTGGCCAGAGATCTACACACTGGACAGAATTGACACAGACAGTACAATAGAAGCATTGCAAGATATTTTCAGTAGGTTTGGTATTCCTAAGATATGTGTAAGTGATAATGGAGCTCAATTCGTTAACCCTAAATTTGCACTGTTCCTAAAAAAACTTGGGATAGTACACAAGAGGTCCGCACCCTATCATCCGGCCACGAATGGACAATGTGAACGCTATGTTCAAACTATGAAAAATAAATTGAAATGCCTAGGGGCAAATAAAAGCAACATACAAGAAAAATTAACTATATTTCTGCAACAGTACAGGAATATGCCTTATTCTGTTACCAACAAATCACCAGCTGAGTTAGTGTTTAGTTATCCGGTTAGGTCAAAGTTATCATTAATGATACCAGAACAAATACAAGTTTCAGGTTATAAAAAGAATACAGATAAAAAAATAAGAGATCTAAGGGTTGGTGACAGAGTTATAGCAAAAAATTATTCAGGAATAAAAAAATGGAGATTCGGAATTGTAAATAAAAGGTTGGGAAGGCTTCATTATGAAATTGAAGTAGATACTGGAGAGAAGTGGCGCAGACACATTGATCAACTGAGAGAAGTAGGTAGAGAGATACCATTGCAACATGAGCCGGACTTGCTTTCTTTTCCACCGTCGCAACCGCTACCATTGATTGAGGTTCCAAGGGAAACTCTGGTTCATAATAAACAAAATGAAGTAATATCTACAGATTCAAATGATGATGCCACACCATCTTTAAAGTCTAACGAAGAACCAGAGTCTCAACTGCAACCAGAAGTAATAAAAGACAATATTGTAATAGAACAACCACAATTAAGGAGAAGTTGTAGAGTAAGAAAAAAGGTTGAGAGATTAGATTTGTAATAAATTTGGTGGCATTACATTATATAAGCGTTAGTGCCTACACATTTAAGTATAACAGGTAACACCATGTCATTTTTTACTGTAGTTTAACGTACCTACATGAGTGTTCATTACGTTTAAATATAAATTTGTATGTGATGTTTACGTATCCGTATCAGATGTTAAATGACTGATTCTTGTTTGTATTAGTTTAATTGATTAGAAGGCGCTGTATTAGTAACAAGAGTTTTATATTATAGAAAAATGTTTCTTATCTGAATTTATTTTGTGGGGGGAAAATCTGTTATGAGCTTTACAATTAATTATAAATAGTGTGTATCTGCATAACATTTCTCTATGGTAAAAAGCTCTAGCTTGTCTGCGGCCCCGTTTCCGGTTGTCATACAAATGAAGAAAAAGAAATACATATTTCGAGTTACTGAAGAAATCTACTTTTATTTCATTAATCCTACACTACCATCTTTCTGGAACGAACCAATAGTTTGCATTGCTGCTGATCCAATTCCCTGTTCTCGCTCCAGCTCTACATACATAATTCGTTGGTTTTCGCGAATAAGTTTTTCGACTGCACGAACGTTTTCTTCTGTGACCGCGGTTGGCAGCCGACCTGTCTTCGCTTCATCTTTGAGACATCCCCGTCCTCTTTTAAATTCAGCAAACCAATTAAATACTGTTGTTCGTGAGCAACCAGACTCACCAAAAGTAGTAGCCAAAATTTTAAAACGTTCTTGAGGCTTAAAACTTTTTTATAGTCATAATAAATCATAGCGCGACAATCACTTCAACTGAGCTCCATTGCTGCAAGCGAATTCCCGCCAGATTCTCGGAAAAATGATGCTCTTCCAAATAAAAAAAAAAGAAATTATGTGCGTTCTATTTTCAGATATACCAACAAACAACCAGCCTATAAGATGATGTATAACTTGCCAGTGTCAATCAAAGGAGTAAATAGTATCTAACTTCTTTTGGCATGCCCCTCGTAGATACCTCAAAAGGAAAAAATGGAACCCTAATAGGATCACTTGTGTGGCTGTCTGTCTGTTCGTCTGTTACAGCCGATTTGCTCTGGCACACATACTTTCAAGAATTTTCATGTCCACTATATAAAATTTCAAAATCGATGCCATTTTCATAATTAACGTCCCAAAAAACCATAAAAACGACACCCATATTGATATTTACACATTTCAACATATCAACCCCATCGCACCCCAACAGGGGATGATGGTATTTCACGTCCACTTCGTTGGATTTAGAAATAGTTGTTGTTTTCGTAATCAGCGACCCGATAAACCATACAAACGATACCCATGTTGATTTTCAGAATTTGTCACCCCATTTCCCCCTTTTAGGGGTGGAATTCTGAAAAAACCTGAAACACATGTTTACTCATTTATAGATAGGAGTACTCTTGTGAAGTCTCGAATAAAATAGTCTAACTAATCTTGTTTCCCCATATCAACTTTGGACCCCCGTTTCACCCTCTTAGAGGGTGAATTTTGAAAAATCCTTTCTTAGTGGATGCCTACACTATATAAGGTATCTATATGCAAAATTTCAAGTCTCTAGGACCAGTGGTTTAGGCTGTGCGTTGATATATAAGTCAGTCAGTCAGTCAGTCAGTCAGTCAGTCAGGACTTTGAATTTTATATATACAGATTTGGCTTTAGAAATCCAGCACTGTTGCTATTCCTTCTTCGCTGATGACTTGAAAATTTATGAAATCATTAATAATGAATCTGACCAGGATCTTCTTCAAGAGGATCTTGATAATATTTACAGATGGTCTATTTCCAACAAACTACCTTTTAACATTAGCAAATGCAAACAAATTACTTTCACACGTAAACACTCACCTTTACAAATAAACTACAAAATTGACTCATCATTCTTAGGAATTGTGGAATCTATTCGTGATCTAGGTGTGATAATTGATAGCAAATTATCTTTCGTTCCTCATATAGACCAAATTGTAAAGAAAGCTTTCAGAATGCTAGGCTTTTTGTGGCGCAACAGCAAAAAATTCAAATCTAAGACTCCTTTAAAAATCATTTACATTTCCCTGGTAAGCAGTATCCTGGAGTATTGCTGCAGTATTTGGAACCCACACTATAGATGTGACATAGACAGAAAAGAGAGAATACAGAAACGGTTTCTGTTCTTTTTGACTATATCCCAGAGAAAACGCTCAGTTTTAATTTCGTACGAAGATCGATTAAAGTATTTCAACTTTGTATCTCTCGAACAACGGCGATGGATCGTTGACCAAATTCTTTTATAAAAGATTATGAGAAACGCCACTGAGTGTCCTCAATTACTAGCTAGGATACAATTTGTCATTTCCAAGTAGGGGTACCGCATTGTCAACTTTTCACCCTTTGTAGTGGAGAGGTCTTAAACAAATTTGGGCCACAATGCCATTTTTAATCGTTTATGTAGGGATCACAACAATCTTGTAAATAAATGTTAAGTGGATATTTTTGCTGTCTCTTAAAAAAATATAATGATATGTTGCGTAAGATAGTTGCAAAGAATTGGAATATTTTGCGATAGATTTTTTAAGTTTTTAATTTTAAGTTTTACGTTTCATACAGTTTTCGTTTTAGTTTTACTTTTTTAGTTTCTTAGTTAATTTAAAATTATTTAGAATATTAGTCTTTTGTGTTTTAACAAGTCGCTTAGAGCGCTATTAAGTGTCCCACAAGCATGCTGTGTTTGCCTTTAATTGGGAATACACTCGTACATGTGTGTGTTTGTCTTTATATACCTATTAAGTTTTGTAAGTGTCATTTCTGTTGGCAGACCAATGAAAATAAATAAATAAATATCTTGCGGTCTAGGAGCGTTAGATATCGCAGAAATTTGATTATGATCCGGATTTTTAACAACTGGAACTATTGGCATGCCGTAGTCTGAATTTTACACCTTTATAATCGTTCCTTCGTCCTCTAAACGTTTCAACTCCTGCTCGACAGGAACGCGTAACGCGAGAGGCAGGCTGCGACCTTTGCAAAATATTGGTTCATGGTCCCTTAACTTAAGAGAAAACTGCTTCTTACAGGTCCCTAAACCGGAAGCAATGACGTCTGGAATATCTTTAGATAAAGTAGTAATTGTACACTCCGTTTCATCAGTTTGGTCGCCTTGCTGAATGTGATTGTTTCTGATGTGTTCCTGAAGGATTTGGGGATCGCACGCGGAACGTAGTAACGACACGGTTATTCAATCGAGACTGCTTTATTAAGTATCTAGTAGGTAAGTACAGGTAGATCAACCGAGTGACAGACAATATGAAATTACCCACTATATCTAAACATCACATTTCCCCGACAGTAATCCAAAAACACTTATAAATATAGATATATAACTAAGAACGCCTTAAGTGACAAGTAGCAAATATAAATTAGAACGAAATCATGTTAGGGACAAAGAATTGTGTACCTAAATGATTGTTATACTCTTACTAGCAATAGGTACATACATTTTATACTATTACTAACTAAATTATTCTTTTGTTCATTCATCAAACCCGAGTCTATTGGGTGGACGGCGGTCTCGTTGAGGCCTGTAACTAGGCGGTGAGCTAAGGGACGTAGGGCAGGACGGTGAGGGCGGCGGCGGCGAGGTCAGGGCCGGACTTGGCACGGCGGCGGACGCAACGCGCGTCGACAGGGGAGGCTGTGTGAAATCACTAGCCGCCCGTTGCGGCCCTGGCACGGTGAGGGTTGTGTACGCTTACCCCGTTTGTCACGCGATATGTTAGTGGGCCTAACCTCTCTAACACGGTGCCTTTTACCCAAAACTCCTTAAAGCTTTTGAATATCTTATACAATATTCTCTCCCCCGCGACAAATTCTCTAGTTAAAACTTCGCTGTTTTTAATTTGTTTTTGTTGATTACGTCTTACGACTTCATCCGTTTCCGGTCGCAGACAATCACATTTCGTACGAATATTACGTTTTAACAATAGTTCAACCGGAGTACGTCCAGTTGTGGAATGTGGGGTGGACCGATGAATCATTAAAAATGTCTGCAACGCGCTATATTGTAAGCTTACACTATCACGCAACGCCTTTTTAAAACAAGTTTTAATTAGTTTAACAGTGTTTTCAGCCGCCCCATTACTGCTGGGCTTGTAGGGCGAAACAGTGATATGGCGAATACCATTCACTTTCAAAAACGTAGCGAAATCGCGACTACCATATGGCGGGCCATTATCGCTGACCAATTCAAAAGGAAAACCAAAACGAGCAAAAACTTCCTGAAGACATGATATTGTACTCAACGCACTCGTTGAGTTAACTTCGAAAACCTCAATCCACTTAGAATAGGCATCGATTAAAACTAGAAAATATTTACCCATTTTAAGGCTTAAAAAATCGACGTGTACTCTATACCACGGACGTTGAGGCCAGGCCCACGGGTGTATCGCGGCTTGTGCCGGTGTTGGTCGCTCCAAACTGCACGTGTCACACTCACGCGCTACACGTTCCACGTCCACGTCTAGGCCGGGCCACCATATGTAGCCGCGTGCAAACGCCTTCATGCGCACGACTCCCTGATGCGTGGCGTGCAGCTCGGCCAACACCGGCTTGCGAAGCGCGGTTGGCACCACGACGCGCGCTCCATACATCACGCAGCCGTGCTCCACGCTCAGGGACTCTCGCACACGCCAGTACGGGGACAACTCCTCTTTTCGCCTTAATAATGAAAGTACTTTAGAAAGAACACCATCGACTTTCGTAGCCCTTTCAATGTCGTGGTGATCAATCGAAATAGCCTGCTCAATAAAATTTATAAACTCAAAAGTTTCTTCCATGTTGTCTTCTTGATTATTGTTCTCTGATGGTAAATGCGACAGCGCATCCGCGACGCAATTTTCATCCGATTTAATACACTCTATATCATAATCATATCCCGATAAAATTACTACCCATCTTTGAAGACGGCCCGCTATCATCTTTGGAAGGCTTTTGTTGGGACAAAATATTGCCGCCAGTGGTTTACAATCAGTAACTAGAGTAAATTTTCTCCCATAAATATAATGAATTAACTTTTGTACTCCAAAAATAATAGCAAGGCCCTCCCTACAAATCTGCGCGTAGTTTCTTTCAGCCTGTGTAAGCGAACGCGAAACATGTATCACCGGCCGCTCCAATCCAGTATCATCGCGCTGCATCAGTACACAGCCCACGCCGTATGGTGACCCGTCACAGTACATACGTAGCGGTAAATTAGGATCATAATGAATCAACACAGGCTCCCTAGCTAGCATGATTTTTACAGTATTGAACGCTTTGTCACAATCGTTATTCCACACATACGGGACATCTTTCTTTAATAACTCGTGTAATGGATGTAAAACCGTACTAAGATTATATAAAAATTTTGCATAATCCAATTTTATGAGGCCTAGGAATGCCCTTAATCGAGACACACTATCAGGAACAGGCGATTTTATTATAGCGTCTACCTTTTCAGCTTCTGCGCGCAATCCGGTCGCGTCAATTACAATGTACAATTGACCGCCCTGAAGAGCAGCAAAAATATCGTCTATCCTCGGAATTAGGTACTTATCATCTTCTAGTACCGGATTCAACGTTATTTTAAAATCACCGCACAGTCTTATCTCGCCTGAACGCTTTACGACCGGAACAATAGGAGTTCCCCACTCGCTTGTCTCTACGGGCGAAATTATACCTTCCGTCTCTAGCCTACAGAGTTCATTTTCGACTGCAACGCGTACAGTATACGGTACCGGTCGCGGCTTACAATAAACGGGGACTGAACCTGACTTTACATTTAAACGTACAACACCACCGGTAAATGTTCCTATACCCGGAGAGAACACCGAGGGAAACCGCCGTGACAACTCTTCAAAAATGCGCTTATGTTGCGCCCCCGCCTCGCGCGACCCCGGGGTTGCCTCCGCCCCCGTCGCCGCCATCACGCCGTGAATACTGACTGTGTTAGGATCGCAACCGATGCCTAGTGCCGTCATCCATCGTCTACCCAACAAAGCTACATCATTAGCGCCATTTATTACCACCAACTCTAAACCACTCACAGTATTTTCCTTATAAGTTACGCTACACTGAATAATACCGGCTGGCTTAACCTTTTGTCCACTGTACATTTGCAACTTAATGTTCGTAGGCTTAATTTCCGTGGTTGAAAAATATTGCTCGTACATCTTAAACGGAATAATACTCACTCCGGCGCCACTGTCTAAATGCATGTTTAAAACAACTCCGTTTACCTTGACTTTGCACCACCAGGGACGCTCGCTTACGTCATCTTGCATCATGTACACCGGGACGTCCTCGAGGTCCTCATTGCTTGCCGGCTCCTCATAATCGCTGTCTGAACGCTCAGACTGATACCGCACGTTGTTAACGCTATTATTACCCCTACGTGATTTACACACTTTAGCTATGTGGCCACGTTTACCACAGACGAAACACTCCACGTTCTGGAACGAACACCGAGACGCTAGATGGGGTCCCGCACACCTCCAGCACCGCTGCTGAGCACGCACGTCGCCGCCGCGGGCGCCGCGTGACCGGGCCGACTCTCGACCCACGCGCGCACCTTGACCTTGGCCGCGCGCGCCGTGCACCGCGTGCACCGGCTGAGCGTGTGGTGACTGCAGCTCCACCACGCTCCCTCGTGAGTCCCGATCTGCTGCTTCTAATGACAAGCTCAGCTCCGTGGATCGTGCGAATGTTAGATTAACTTCTGTGAGCAGCCTAAAACGAGTAGCTTCACTTCGCAATCCAAATACAAATTGATCCCGCAAATTTTCTTCTAAGTAGCTTGTACCATTAAAATTGCAGTTTTTTGCTAGTTGTTTTAGGCGTTGAATAAACTCACTAAGCGATTGTCCCACCTCTTGCTTACACGATCGGAAACACATTCGCTCCGCAATCTCTGAACGCTTCGGCGACAAGTGGATACGCACTTTTTCACCAATTTCGTCAAAAGGAACATTCTCTGGCTCTTTAGGGTAACACAGATCAGTGATAAGGTCCAAGGCTTCAGATCCAACCACAGCAATCAGGTATTTTGTGCGCATTGTGGGCTTCACGTCGATGATATCGAGCCACGCTTTGAATTGGCTCAGATACGTCGTCCATTTTACAGTGTTTGGATTAAATTCCTTGAAATTAATTGATTTCGATGTTGACGCCTGTGCTATTTCCTCGTTTTTTGGCATCCTCGTCGTCCAAATGATGTGTTCCTGAAGGATTTGGGGATCGCACGCGGAACGTAGTAACGACACGGTTATTCAATCGAGACTGCTTTATTAAGTATCTAGTAGGTAAGTACAGGTAGATCAACCGAGTGACAGACAATATGAAATTACCCACTATATCTAAACATCACAGTTTCTAATATCGATGTGATTAAATTTCAATTCGCGTAACCACGCGCAGCCCAGCAGCGGTGGACCACCACCTGGTATAATAATCAATGGAAGCCCGTGCCCGTCCCCCGCGCCTGCTGCCGTCGCTGGCCCCTGCCCGCGCTCATCATGATGATGCACCGAAACCAGAGAATATAAAGTGCCGAAACTGTGATAAAACCGAGCGGCATAATACTACCGCCCGTATACGAGCGTAATTTTAAATAGTTTTTATTTATCTCACAATGTTTAAAATTATTATTATACATTTGCTCGTTCATAGCACTGATTCTACTTCCAGTATCAACTTCAAACGAGATCGTTTAAGATAGGTGCAACACGAAATTTAGATTGTTGTTATCCAACTGATAGAATTCCTTTATATAGGCCCATTTAGCAATACCCGGAACATTAAAATGAAAATTAGTTTATTTTTTTAACTAGCAAAATATTATAACGTCAGTTGAAGAGGCATCCTTTTAAGTACGACATAAGAATTTCTGTGCCAGAATACTCTGCTCTTCCATTAAGTTTTGTTTATTATTAGGGAAAAAAAACTGTTGCAATATACATCTGGGTTTTTATAGCGGCGGTAGCACGCTGGCCGCTCAATATAGCGGCGGTAGCTCAGGCGGTAAAACCTGGCCTCTCAAACTTGAGATCCAGGTTCGCTCCCCGGTCGGGCATGCACCAATGAGTTTTTCGGAATTTATGTGCATATTGTATTACCTAATATTTACCACTTGCTGAACGGTGAAAGAAAACATGGTGAGGAAATTACCATTTACCGTACCATTATCTATAATAACACCAAAAAAATCATGTCTTTTGTATTTGAGCCACCCTTAAATATTAATTTTATTCTGTTTTCAGTATTTGTTGCTATAGTGACAATAGAAATACATCACCTGTGAAAATTTCAACTGTCTAACTATTACGGTTCATGAGATACAGAAAAAAAAAATCATGTCTGTTGTATCGGAGCCCCCCTTAATATTTATTTTATTCTGTTTTTAGTATTTGTTGTTATTGTGGCAACAGAAATAGATCATCTGTGAAAATTTTAATTATCTAACTATCACGGTTCTCAAAGGCCATGATGATCGAGCCCGCGCGGTGTAGCGCGTGCGCACGTGGTTCCGTTTTCTTGTTTTACCTCCGGAAACAGGAAGTCAAGTTTTCTCGTTTGATCGACTGCCACGGCGCTACTCGATGGCGCCAGCGTTTCGGATATTCGAATCAAATGTTGACTTTTCTCCGTCATATACATGTTTTTGGTCCTGACAGTTTCGTTTTTAGAGTGTTAGGTAATTACATTACATTTTAGGTTAATAAGTGTATTATGTAGACTATTATATTTATTGATTGTACTTACATAGATCGCTCTTTTTCCACTCAATTTAAATTTCAATAAGCCATTGTATTATATTGTCTTCATCTCTTGTCATTTATGGTTGTTGAAAGAAATAAATAAGTCTGCCTATTTGTTAATTTCAGATGTTACCAAACCCTGATGAAGTTTCACATATATCAAGATTGGGGCATATAAATGAGCCTAGGGCACGTCCATGCCAAACTTTATTGGAAAACATAAATTTGATTAATTTAGATGCGAACACAGGACGCAAGCATTAAGTTATAATTAACAAAGATGGTGTAACTCAAATAGAGGAACTTATACAAATGGACCCAAACAAATTTGTTGTGGAACATAAACAAAACGAGCCAAGTTAGAAAAGGCAAAGATTTTTCAAACAGTGTAAAAATCACTTGAAGCAAATCTACAGACTGAAACAAAGAATTAAGAAAATTAAAAATAATGGTTGAACGAAATAATTAAAAATTGCTCTTTACAGATAAAGAATATCGCCTACAGCTGCTTTATTATTACAAGGAGACATTAAAATTACAAAAAAGCTTCAAAAGCACGCAGATAAGATGCTGACTCTAAAATTGTTGCATTGAGATGGTATAAGCGCTCACCAACATGTAACAAACTATTACGAAGAATGATGTGCGTACCTGCACCCAGCACATTGAAGAGTTAATTGAATAAATTTAAATTGAGCGTTGGCATAAATAACCAAATATTCAAAATTTCGAGTAAAAACGTATCAAAAACCGAGGACCCATCAGAAAATCGGCGTGGCTCTATCGAAGTATCTAGTTGTCTACTCAACTTCATCAAATTTCATGCTGACCGCGGGGTCAAGGAATTTCGTTTTTGGTCTGACAACTGCGCAGGCCAAAATAGGAACAGGATCGTGTATTCGCTTTACATGTACACGTAGCAAAAAAGCTCGGAGTAACTGTTACCCATCCGTTTTTAGAAAAAGGTCATACGCAAAACAAGGGAGACAGTGTGCACGCGACAGTAGAACGGTATAGCAAACACAAAACGATATGAGTGCCAGAAGAACAGTATTGCTTAGCCTGTTGGGCTAAATCTGAAGGTGATCCTTACATCGTGAAAAAAATAAAACAGAAATAAAAACATGTTTTGATTGACAGAAACACACTCCTAATGATGAAAGACAAATATGTTGCTCGGTTCCACACCTTATTCGCCATGATAAATAAAGTTGGTGACAAATTTCATAAAGATGACTAGTCAAGATTAGCAGAGATTTACCGACTGGGCGACGATATTTTAGGTAATCAGGGAAACGACGGATATGACATGATCAAAATGATAGAACCTATTTGTTCCCTGCGTGGAGCTGAACTGGCTCATGAGTTTCGTCCGATGATACCAGTATTTCCTAGTTTTTCTATTCATGTTCGCGAGACGGAAGACCTGATTACAAAAACGACCTTTGTCAAAATTTTACCGAAATGAGATGGTGATGCCATCTGGTTAATTATAGCAAGACCCATAAAACCACATTTCACGTTTCTGCAAAATCATTCCCTGTCAAGAGTTATTTGCTTATAAAATTCATTCCATTCTGCAAAAACAACCAAAGTCAATCGTGTTTCCAGCAAAAAATACCATCGTCTATGACATCGGTGTTTTTTGCTAAAAAAAAAGGTGGCTGTCAAAGTGTCAAAATAACTCGCGCGGTTTGGGTTGATTGTTTTCTGTTTGCC
The DNA here is from genome assembly GCA_934047225.1 of Ypsolopha sequella. Lineage (NCBI taxonomy): Eukaryota > Metazoa > Arthropoda > Insecta > Lepidoptera > Ypsolophidae > Ypsolopha > Ypsolopha sequella. The sequence goes on from OW203987.1 coordinate 2,751,046, forward strand.
TTGTTTTGCAACAATGGATAATAATTCTTCGGAAAATAGCACTTCTTGGCCTAAAAAAAGGTCAAGAAAACCGAAAAAGGAAGAACTTATTAAGATAAAGAAGCTTAAAGGTGAAGAACATGTGAATCATGTGGGAAAACTCATGCCAGCAGCCGTGGAAGTTAAACCTGATTGCAGGTTGGTCTGAATTTGCTGGTTTTATTTTTGTTCTAATAGGCATTTTCATATTATCTTACAGTACTAGTACTATTTTAATTTTAAATTCCAGATGTGAAAGATATAAATGTTTCGAAGTCATATCTGAGGAAAACAGATAGATTCATCGAAATAATAAGGAAGGGAAGTATAAACGCGCTTGAAAATTGACGCCACTAAATAATTGCCACGGTGGGCATGTGCTTAGTTATAAGTGCCGTCGAGTTCATACATGTAACGTTAAAAAAAAAACACAATATGTTGCATTGTGAAATGGTGTCTAAGCAACTCCACGAAACATTCCAAGCGTGATGGTATAAGTTTCTATGCATAAGTATGAAAATTGACATAATTTTTCAAACATTAGTCGAAAATAAATAACCTAAGAATAATTTAAAACGCACCACATAAGTTTATAGTCGGTTGTAGCATTTTCGTCCCTATCACGTTACAATAAAGACAACAAAAGAGTCTAAATTATGTGGGGCTTCCGCCGTAGACGTGGTATATGAGAATTGGATGGTGTTATGCACGAAAGAGTATGCATGCAGTAGGTACTAACTAAGTCGTAGATATATCAAAACATTACTGAGTATTTTTTGAGGTTTTATGAAAAGTTTATTTTATTATTATGCTGTTGTAATCACGTGAAATTGCAATTTTCCCAAATTCTGATAATAAAATATATACATGAATATTAGTTCAAATAGTTATACGATTTTTTTTTTAATACAGCACGCTCTTAACCCTTTTTAAACAAATATTTTTTTCTTGTTTAACATTTCTGTATTTTGATTCCAGCATCTAATGAAAAAATATCCGTAGACGTGGTATATGAGAATTGGATGGTGTTATGCACGAAAGAGTATGCATGCAGTAGGTACTAACTAAGTCGTAGATATATCAAAACATTACTGAGTATTTTTTGAGGTTTTATGAAAAGTTTATTTTATTATTATGCTGTTGTAATCACGTGAAATTGCAATTTTCCCAAATTCTGATAATAAAATATATACATGAATATTAGTTCAAATAGTTATACGAATTTTTTTTTAATACAGCACGCTCTTAACCCTTTTTAAACAAATATTTTTTTCTTGTTTAACTTTTCTGTATTTTGATTCCAGCATCTAATGAAAAAATATTTTAGCTATGTGTGGTACATAAGTAAAGGATAAGTCTGTAGTTATTGTATTATACATTTTTTTATTAATTTAATTCTGGTATTTTATTTATTATCCTTATTGCTACGTATATTGTGGCACAACCTGGCAAACAAAATATCAAAAGTTTTTCGATAAGGGTATCCAATATACAGTGTGTCCCTCGTACAAGTGCACTTCCGAAAAGGAGTGAAACTAGACCTTATTTTGTCGACAAAAGAAAATGTTTTTTTTTTTTAGAAAATCTTTGTTTTATAAATTTTTTGCCTACCATGGGGACTATGTATAAAATATGTCATAACTTTTGATCTATCACGTCTAATGCAATGAAATAAAATTTGTTATAATCCTTAAGAATAGACGTTGCATACCAAATCAAAAACAAAACATAATCAACTACCATTACCATAAAAATAATATTCTAAAAGATTATTTCTTTTCTTTTTCCGTATTAGTAAATTATTTCAAAATAATGTCCCCGTTTTACTATACTTTTATTCCTATTTATCATTGCCTGTTCCATTACCTTTCTAACAAAAAAAATACAACATTCTATCATAAATATAATATTTTCTACGAGTGGTTAACCAAAGGCACTGCGCTCACGTCTCGTACAAAGATACCCAGGTGGAGTATTTTTTCAAGATTAAAAAATAATGAAAAAAAAAATTTTTCTTTGTTTTTGTCAACACAACATTCTATCATAAATATAATATTTTCTACGAGTGGTTAACCAAAGGCACTGCGCTCACGTCTCGTACAAAGATACCCAGGTGGAGTATTTTTTCAAGATTAAAAAATAATGAAAAAAAAAATTTTTCTTTGTTTTTGTCAACATATTTAGATTTAGTTTCACCCACTTTCGGATGTGCACTTGTATGAAGGACACACTGTATTTATAGACGGAACCGCATATAATATTTTCATACAATTAGACCAGTAAAATTGTTTGTCAAGAGAAAATCCCAGAATCAGCACACTAATTTCTACAAGCATATCTAAAATTATTTCAAGTAGGTATTTACAAAAAACAAGTTATCTTTGTTGATCAGTGATTTTATTAATAATCTTGATCTCTGCCAAATGTTGCATAAACATATCCATTTTTATGACGGATTCTATTCTGACTATTCGAGTTGCTTTGGTTAGAACGTCATTCTAATTTGTTGACTTGTTTCGTTCACACACAGCGTATTGGTAGAGGACCACGATACTGTCGCTTACTTGCTGATTGACAATTGGTTTGGAATCACTGTGTTGAAGGTGTACAACCATGAAAAAAAGTATAAAGTTGCGAAGTAATAACATTTACGTTTACTTTAAAAAACTTTTTTGCTAGGCATACAGAGGTGGGGAGATAACATCACGTGATTTTTGCTGACCAATGAGCTAAGCGTCTGTCGTACACCACAAAGCACACAACCTTCAAAATGTGGCGTCACGTTTTAATGGCGTTTCGTACTGAGATTATACTTCCCTTTATAATTATTTCGATGGACAGATTATTTTAAAAGAATTTCACAAGATTTCAACAAAAGATCTACAGGATGCATATCTAACCGGCCTTATTAAAGTTGAAGCTATTAAAGAGAGGCGCTCCAGAAAAGATGAAGCATTACAAGAACTTTATGAAGAAATATTACTCATCATCGGGGAGCATTTTATTATAAAGTGCGTATCAAAGAATGTGATAGTTTTATCGATCAGCCAGTTTGCTGCAAGGCTCTTCTGAGTTTGCATGGTGTTGGCAGGGGAAGAATTAGACGAATTCAAAAAACCATTTTGGAATCACCTGTACCACCTGTGGAAGGAATAGGCAAACACACTAATAATATGTTACCATTGCCTTTAAAATATGTTGTGATTGAGCACATTAACGCTTTTAAACCAAGACAGTCACATTATTCTATAAGAAAAAATCCCAATAGAATGTATTTATCTGAGACTTTGTCGGTGAAAAGCATGCATAACATGTTTCTTCACGAATATCGCATAAGGATACCTTACAAAGCCTACTGGTCTATGTTTACAAATGAATTTAACATTAAATTCGGGGTACCACATTCTGACACTTGCACAGCTTGCGACACATTTAAAGCAACGCTTGAGTGTGCAACTGATGAAAATGAGAAAACCCGAATAAGTACAGAAAAAAATCTTCATCTTCTAAAGGCTGAAAAGTTCTATGAGTTAAAACGGATTTGGAAAACAAAAGCCCGGGAAGGTATTGCAACAGTAGTGTGCTTTGATTTTATGCAAAACTTACCACTACCACGTATATGTCGGCGCAAATCGTGAGACATGGTACTGGGAGTCCACAAAATATAAACGACGATACAGATGTCAATCGTTTTATTCTTAGAGTCGCAGAGAAAAATGTTACAATATCAGCGCGCCACCTCTGTTTTATATCACAAAGTCAATAAAGCTATTCTCTTTATTTAATTATTTAAAATATCACATTTACTAAAAACCAATTACTGAAGTATTACTTTTGTAATTTAATAAAACAATTCGATATAGCAAAAACCTCAAAAATCTTCATATTAATAAATTATATTTATTATCATAAAGTGTTTTGATTAGTCGCATGTCGGACCAATATATTGAAATTCACATAGAATAAGAGTTATGTGATTATTTTGCTTATAATCTATATAAAAACCATAATCATGCCAGATTACAAGATAAGAAACAATAATTACACATAAATTAATCGAATAAACACATTTTAGTAAATGGCGCGAAAGGAAGTTATCACTTATCATTATCACACAGCTGTCACAAGTCTAGGTCTATGCTACTTATTAAATTATAACTTATAAGAAAATCACTGTTATCAATTTTACTAAAGATAAATAATAATCATGGATTAATTACAAACGAATTGCCCAAATATTACAATGTTATAGCATTTTGCTAGTATTCAAATTCAAAAAATTCAAAAAAAAAAAAACTAAAATTCTTTATTTACATTACAAAATGTAGGTTTTGATGGGGTGGGTGTTGCCGACGGCAGTAAAAGGCAGGTTTTTAAGTTTAAAACAGATAAAATGTATTAAATTCCGAAAAATATTGTGTTTGAAAATAATGCCAAACGATGAGTGAAGTAATTTTGAATTTGCTTATGTCTAGAATACAACCATAAACATGTATTTTAAAACATAATGGCCAGCATCGCCGACAGTGGGACTCCCCTTTTAAGTTTTACAACCTGTTTTAAGGGAGACCCGCTCTTTCTACGGATCTTATTTTACAAATTTGTATTAAAATAAAATTAGGTCTTGCTTAATACATAGTGATTAGGTATTTATATAAAGAAAAAATGTGTGTATGAGGGTTTATGTTGTGAAATAATATAATAATATAACTACAAGAGAGTGGGTGTCTTGTGTTGAGGGTGTGTGCGTGTGTGTGTGTGTGTGTGTGTATATGTATTGTGTATATGAAAGAAAGGGTATGTGTGTGTTATTTAGGGTGGTTCCCTAGCCCTACGACCGTAGGCTCGGGATATATTGTTTATCATTCTAGGGGGGTATATTTATGGTGATATCATAAGGTAAAAAAGATATTTAAGAAAATATGCGGTATAGAGAGGATGAGAAGGTGAGTAAATGTTTAAATACCTATATTTTTGATATCAATCTATTTGCAGTACTTTATTTGAGCTTATTGAAAGTGGAGGTGTCATGCGATAATATGAGTTCGGTTTGTTCGTAAGTTAAACTTTTTAGCCATATTGTAAGTTTCTTTTTACATTCAAAGTATTTCATGGTGTATATATTTAATATTCGGTTTATCTTATTGTAAAGGTAAATTGATTGTGTACCAAATTGGTTTTGAGCAAACAAAGTTCTTACAGTAGCGCATTTGATAACTGAATGAGGATTCCGTTTATTGAGAATTTTAGGGTCTATAGATATGTTTTTATGAATTCTAAGCACACATTGCAGTATGTATAACTGTCTGACGGTAAGAACATTGGCATCTTTATATAATTTTGTTGTTCTATGTAATTTCTTTTTGCGCAGCATTATTTTTAAAATAGTTCTCTGTGCAATTTCGATACTAGTAAACTTAGTTTTGGATGCACCACCCCAAACAGTATTAACCATAAACATTGCTTAACGCAAGCCAAGAACATTACATATTAATTCTATATGATAACTTTGAGGAAATAATCAATTATCTAACGTTTCTAAAATCATCAAAATACTTATTGTCATCTTCGAGACAACAAGCGCCACATATACGTACAAACACAGTGTTTTACTGCAGACAGCTTTGGTATTATGTTTTTGGTGTACATGACCAAAGCAATGATAATGCCTTTTTATATGCCTATCACGAGGAGGTTGGTAAGAAGGGTCAGAATGATGTAACTTCTTTTCTATTTCACTACCTCACACACCATACAAATTTAAAAGATGATCTTGTATTATTTTCGGATGGTTGTTCAGGACAGAACAAAAATTATGTTATGATTCATTTCTTGTACGTGCTTGCACATTGCTTACATATGTTTCATAGTATCACTTACATATTTCCCATAAGGGGCCATTCTTTTCTGCCAAATGATCAAGACTTTGCTATCATAGAAAAAAAGAAGAGAATAGAAAGTGCAGAAACACCAAATGATTGGGATAAAACTATGAAAACTTGCAGGGAATCACCCAGTCTTTTCAGCGTTGTGAATGTTCAACAAGATATGTTGTTTAACATAAAACAGGGAACAGAGTCCTATTTCCTCAAATCACCGAAGCCTGCAGTACAATTAAAAAATCTAAGATCATTTAAAATAAAAAAAGACTCGACTCTGTTATTTGTGAGAGATCACTATTCTGGACCATGGCGTACCTGCATTATCAGAAACAAAAAATCTTTGCCAAATGAGCATTCCTTTAGACCAACATATGAAGGTCAAATACCTATAAATAACAAAAAAATGAAAGATTTGATGAAGCTATTTCCCTATCTGCAGCCTAGCAGTCAAGTGTTCTACAAATCATTGAAAGTTACAGAACAAAGCAGAAATGAAGTTGATATTGACAACTCTGATAATAGTAGTGGTGAGGAGTAGGTAACATCTTGAGTTATGTTATAATAATATAGGATTTTATATAATATGCTGAATTAAAGTATTTTTGATTTTAATTAATTATGTTTGTTTTCAAGATTCCTGCAAAAACTGCCCAAGTCTTAGTTTTGTTTCTTGAGTTTCTTGCAAAAACTGCACTTGTCTAGTACTTGTCGAGTTTAGGGTAACTTTTTTACATGTTCTAGACATTTGAACAATTTAAAGTAGACTTAAACTGTGAACGTACATCGTAGACAATCTAACGTAAAAGAAACGTGGGCTCTAACAGTTAACAGGTAAAAGCAAAACAGTTTTTTCTGTCTCCTGAAATTATACTTTTTTTGGCAAAGGCCGTTTTTGTAATCAGGTCTTCGATTGATGATCTATCTCATAGATCGAGACTAATCTCTCACCTATACCTATATATACCTATGTCCAGTAAGTAGTGCTTCAAACGAAAACCATAGATAGCTGCGACCATGCCCTGTCAGAATAACCCAACATAGGTATAACGAATGTCGTGTGGTTTTCATCTGTTCCCCAAATTAAAAGAATACTTCTGGGGAAACAGGTACGAAGACGATAACGAGGTGATGGATGCCGTGGAGAGCTTTTTGCAGGACCAAGACAAAACTTTTTTTTTTTTAAAGGGATAGAAAAGCGCTGGACTCGGTGTGTAGAGAGACTCGGAGACTATGTAGAAAAAATAAATTATTTAAGTTATCAATAGTCATTTTATTCTATCTCATTCTTACTACTTTTTGATCTTCGTATATACTTGATCCAAGATTTAAAAAAAAATATCTTAAATCTGCCTGATTTATTAAACACTTAAAAAGAATGCATTTTGTTACAATATATTGGCAAATAACTTTCTTGAAGTGGCATTTTTCATTGTGTTCTTCTTTAAAATTCTTCTTTTATTGATTCTCGCTTGTAATCATGATACAAATGTGTTACAGGAATATAAATTAATTATTAGTTCGTAAAAAAAAGCTTTTTTGCGAGTATTGTCGATAATTATGAATTATTTTCTGGTATCACCAATAGAAAAAAAAAACGTAAATGTTTGTTTCCTTTGCTTGCTTCTTCACTTCAAAGTTTAAGTTCTGTGATCTTGTGAAAGAATTACCTAGACTTTGCTTCTCATTCCATCAAGATGAAGACTGGCGACAATCAAATGGAAATGCTCATTGAATTTATGGAGATGTAAGTATGTAAGTCAAAAGCTTAGATTCTTCTTCCGTTGTACAGTAGTGTACTTTTTTCGACGGGTAGGCGTGAAAAATAATACACGCAATTTTATAGCTCCTATTAATTTTAATTGAATTTAATTGTTTTTACTCACTTTTTAAGTACACCAAGTAATTATTTTTCTAAAAGTGTAGACACTGTTCACTATTTAGCCAATTTAGGCTATGTTATAACCAAGAACTGCCAGTCACCACAACATAACCTCTCAAGACACTTGCTTCACTTTGTACTTGCTGAGAACTTGCAATGGTTAAGCCGAAGAGTAACAAGGCTGTCACGGTGGAGCCTCTGGCTGCTATAGGTTCCATGGAGAAGAAGTTCCTCGATACTATGTTACATTATTTTGAATATTTATTGTTTTGATATTATTTTGTACGCCTTACCTCCAAACACGACTCATATACTCCAGCCGGGTTCACTACGCTTTCCCGAAACACGCTTTACCTTGTTACATTTCTACTATGACGAATCATCGACCATACAGTAAAACTTAAGTTTAATTCATAGAATGTTTGTTATGCCTTGAACCATTTGCTCAGTGCTACGTTTCACCTAAACACTATACTACGAAATATGTTTCATCGAAGTACTATTTACACTTACTATCGCATCACCAATGGCTCTTATCTAAATTCTATAAATAAAACGCAACTCAGACAGATATTGCAATACTACCTACAACATAAAAAAATGAGGGTAGTAGCGAAAAGTTAAACTAATGAATGTAAGAATTCGGTGTAGTAGGCATTTGCTAAGTACTTTTACACTACGAATTGTCGGTTTTAGTTTATTTTACCGGTCAGAAAGTGTTTTTATTTGATAATCATGTCAGACAATATTAGCATTCCCAGATGTGATATTATAATTGAAAAAACTGTGCGCGGAAAGGATATGCTGATATTGAACGGTTATCAGTTTCATGTAAACTCGCAAAACAATGACAAGTTCTATTGGCAGTGTATTCAAAAGCAATCTAAACAGTGTAGAAGTTCTGTGATGACAAAGTTTACTGTCGGTGAAGGGCACTCGATAATTCACCCTCCAAGTGACCATTCTCATTCGCCCAGTGCTTCGAAATTACTCTCAAAAATCGATTGAAACGCGATGCTGCGAGTAGCTTCTCCGCACCTACTCAGATCATACAGAATAACTTAGCGCAAATACCGAGTAGCAGCGCATGCAGTGTACCAAATAAAAATGCTTTACGCCAAATTATAAGGCGTACTAGGAAAAAGAAAATACCAGTGGAACCTAAAACATTAGATGAAATCGACGTTCCAGAAGAAATGATGGTGAGTATGACCGAAACTTAAGTAACTAAACTTAACTTTTATCTACTTTTTAATTTAAATTTAATTAGGGTTCCGTACCTCAAAAGGAAAAAACGGAACCCTTATAGGATCACTTTGTTGTCCGTCCGACCGACCGTTCGTCCGTCCGTCCGTCCGTATCAGAAATAAGTATAAACTGGCTTTTCCAAAAATCAGACTCGCCAAAGTGAGTACCTCTTTCGTAGGACATGGTATAAGATTTTACAATAAACTTCCAAAAGAGGTCCTTACTTTGTCAGAGAATAAGTTTAAACAGTATATTAAGCAGGGCCTACTGAAAAAGGCATATTATAAAATAAATGAATATTTGGATGATGGTGAAGCATGGTGTTATAGTGATACTGATTTTGATGATAGTAGGTAATAATTTAATTAATTAATATAATTTCCTAACTTTTGATTCCTCTTAAGAGTTAACATTAATTAATTACAGACTGTAAAAGGAAATAGACTATATGAGACAGGTAGGCAAAGATATATATGTTTTTCTTTTTTCATTAACCTGAATTCCTGCTGTCTTGTATTTTCTTATCCCTTGGTTAAAGTAGATATAAGTAATTCAATGTATAGTTTAAGTTTATGTTAAAAAAAAAAAAGACATGATCTTGCCAAGTTTCTTGCCCGTTCTTCTTAGCAAGACTAATCGAATGGGCGGAGGTAGGCATGTATTTATATATGTAACCTATTACTATGTAGTATATAGGATGCGATTTGGTCGGCCGCCTGGATTCGTGCTGGGGGCTCGGTTGGTGATCATTGAACCTTGTTCCTGGTCCCTGGCCGGGTCTCCGGTATGGGTTCGGGCGGTTGATTGGATTTCACCTTGTATAATAATATATTACCTATAATTTTAATTGTATATATATTGCTACATAAATTAAATAAACATTTAATCTAAGTAGTTCATGTACATTTATTATTTTATTACATATATTTTTATAAGATTAAAATTTGACTTGTGAAACGTGTATTATATATACCTACTTTGCAAAATAAACTTTTTGAATTTTGAATTTTGAATTTTGTCCGTCTGTCTGTCTGTCTGTCTGTCAAGACCGTTTATTTAGAAATGCGTAGGAGTTGAAATTAAAACCATATACTTAAGTCTATGGTCCGTTGAAGCTCTGAAAACATCAAGCTTCTAAGTTAACGTTAAAAAAAGATACGGCCGTTACAACTTTGTACGGAACCTTCGGTGCGCAAGTTCGTCTCGCACTTGTCCGGTTTTTTTTTTTTTAGTTTAGTCTACTATTCAATATTTTATTTTCATTACAGTTTGTTGAAGGGGAGGTCTTCCTGGCTCGAGATGTGACGTATAGTCAAAATAAGCGAATGTTAATTTTCTGTACGAGGAAGAATATTGAAATTTTGCGAAATTCTTCCTCCTGGCAGATGGATGGAACTTTCCAATCTTGTCCAGTAATATTTAAGCAGATATACTCGATACATGCGTATGTCGGTAACGACGCTATGAGCAGAAAGATGGTTCCGGTAGTATATTGTCTCTTACCTGATAAAACCGAAGAATCGTATATGACTTTTTTCAAAGAGCTTAAATCATATGCTCTTGAGTTTGACTGTGTTTTAAATCCAGCACATATCGTGACAGATTTTGAAATTGCTGTTTTAAATGTCATAAAAATCTAGTTTCCGGACGCCACACACAATGGTTGTTTGTTCCATTTCGGACAAAATATCTGGCGCAAAATACAATCCTGTCATTTAGCCTCTAAATATGGAAAAGATAGTGATTTCTCTTTGAGATTACGTCACATGATTTCTTTGGCTTACTTACCGCCTGAAGAGATTTTGGAAGCATTTACAATGCTCAAAGACAATGTTTTTCCGGAAGAAGCAGAAGCAGTAGTAGCGTATTTTGAGAAATACTACGTGGTTGGTAAAATTCATTCGCGTGTAACAGAGACTGGTGTATCTGTTACCAGAAGCTCTCCGATTTTTCCTCCTACTTTGTGGTCTGTTCATAGAAGTAACACATTACATCTCCCAAGAACCCAAAATAAAATAGAAGCCTGGCATCGGCGATGGAACGGACTTTTGAGTCAAACACGGTTTGGAGTATATACTACGATTCAATACATGCAAAAAGAGCAAATGTCAACGAATCATGCAATTGAAAAATCCAACGCAAGTGTAGAAAAAACACCACCCAGAAAAAAGGGAATGAGAAGATTTAATGCAATAGAAAGAATATGCGAAAACAAAACTAAAATGGACACTCTTGATTTTCTGCGAGCAATTGCTAACCATGTCGATTTGTAACAAAGAAGAAAACAAATATAAATATTTGTAAATGCAACAAACATTCTATGATTTATTTTAATGATGATTATTTGGGTTTGTAAAATCAGTAAAAAATTCTTTTGTAGTGCGAAATTTATTGTTTCAATGTTACAAAACAATTATGTTGTTGATTTATCTGTTAGTATTCTTTTTTATTTTCCGGAATAAGATTTTTTTTCCACTTTCCCCTCCTTTCCCTTCGTTTCCCCTCATTTCCCCACATTTCTTCTCATACCTTTCACATCAAGTATACCTCCACGTCCCCGTCGCAGTCAGGTCTTACCCTTATTTCTAGCATTTATTACATACTTAGGTATTTTAGTCAATACGAATACCTGCCTAGCCTGTAGCCTATAGTGAGATAAAATATTAAATCATCAAACGAACCGTTGTTCGAATGGCACGTAGGTGAAACATCATTTGAAGTAATGAACTGTAAGCAAAATAAACCAATAATGAAATGTCAAAAGGTGAAATGAAGCATCGGTGTAATATCATTTGTCATAATGAAGCTTAGTTCAATTCATCTTAAGGTGAGTTGTCATAGTAGAAATGTAACAAGGTAAAGCGTGTTTCGGGAAAGCGTAGTGAACTCACTCCAGCCAGCTGATTTCAGCGTCTTTAAGCCCTTAAAACAACACTGGAAAGAGACTGTCATAAGATGGCAAAGCAAACCTGAAAATATCAATAAGGTCGTTACAAAAACGAACTTTTGTAAAGTTTTTAAGGAGACTTTGAATGAGGAAATGGTTAACACAATAAAAAATGGGTTTCGAAAATGTGGCCTCTGTCCGTTTGATGTAGAAAACGTTGATTTTACAAAGTGTGTGAAGGATGCTCAAATTAGAAATTCTACTGCCAACACTGCTGCACCAAAGTCTTTAACAGAAAGCCACTTTAATATTGCAAAGGCAGTATTTTTGTTAATGAGGGATAATATTGCCAAACTTGGAATTGATCCCCGAATTATAATGTCAGAGCTTGAAAAAACGAAATCAGTGTATTTAAAAGAACTCCGGTCTAAGTCTAGGACGCCCAGAAACTCTAAAACTCCTCGTCACTCCCACGATTCCACGCTAGCCAAAGAAAATACTGCAACTGCAGTGTTAATCGCAGATAGTTCCATTCAGATTCAGCATCCTCGTGATTCTTTGCTTGCATCAAGAAATCCTCCAATTCTACCTCTAGCTGAAGAGAGTTCCATTCAGATTCCTGATATTGGATCTCTAGTGTCATTGAGTGATATAAGCGTGATACCTTTTGACGAAATAGATATTTCCGATATTCATCTCAGAATGAAAATGCCCAAATATGTGTCTCGAAAGGCAAAGTGGCTCCAACAACGACAGAAATATTTGAAAATTTCTCCAACAACAACAGCGAGTCGGCATCTGCGTCTAACGAAAATGCGCGTATGCATGAAGATGAGGATGCATTAACAAAACAAGCGGAACGTACGGTATGTTCTACTATTGTCAGTATTGAGGCAAAGACGCGTTCTGAAAAATCAGAAAATTCAAGTACGCCACTCAGGGATATTTCTGCAATTCTTAACAATCCTAACACATCTCTTGAAGAAAACCAGTTGCCTACCACTGTAGTAACCGCTGATCTACACGATAATATTGAAGTTCTTAAGGAACGCGATCCTTTTTAAAAACACCTGAAATTTCCTCCTATTTCTCTAGTCACTAAAAAAAGGGGAAATGCTCAAATTCATAGTGCAATTTCTGGGAAGGCCTGGCGGGACTACCATGAAATGAAAGATAAAATTAAGAAAGAAAAGGAGGACCTGAAAAAGAAAAGGAAGTTAGAACGGGAAGCCAAAAAAAAGGAACCCCCTGCTGAAGAAGAAAGCTGAAACAAAAAAAAAGAAAAACAAAATCAGGACAAACAAAAATGCAGCAATGGCCATGAAAACCTTATAAGTGACAACGAAGAAGATTCTGAAAAAAACATAGGCTGTGATAGTTGCATTCGCTGGTATCATTTAAGATGCACCACCCTCAAGAATCTGCCAGTTAGTTGGAAAGCAGTAGAACAGCTTGCTAAATAAGTGCAAAATTTGACTGATTAATGATAAGCAAATTATAAATTTCTAACGTTTTAATTTTAATGATTACTTTCCCTTAAAATGTTTAGCAAAGAAAGATTAAAATTGTGCTGTTAAAATATTTTTTTATTGTATTAGTAGGCTTGTTACCTAATAACCTAAAATACAACTTATTTTCTACATATAAGGTAAATTTTTCTACTCCAAAAATGGTGGTCGATAACCGGTTCATTAACGGTCGACAACTAAGAAAAGTGGCCGTAAACAGGTATAAATGATAATATTTTGATTTATATTTTTTTATAAATTCAGATGTAGAATATTGCTATTGTTTGCTATAGTTTATGAAACTACTTTAATTTGAGGGTTGGGCACAGTACTTTTCTTTACATGGTAACCATAGGTTCATGGAAATTTTTTACGTCGTATTTGTTATTTACCTAAAGTGGTCGTAAAGGGGTACTTTTACCCTATCTAAGGCTCAAATGTATGATTTCCATTATTCTATAATGAAGCCTTTTTATGGAGAAAAGACAACTATGGCCTATTGTGAAACCGACAGCTTTTTATATGCAATTGACTGTATAAATTTTTATGAGGATTTGAAATCTCATTTTATTTCTCACTTCGATACAAGTAATTATAAAGAAGATATTGTTATGGTATTCCAATTTTAAACCAAAAAGTGCCTGGCCTCTTTAAAGATGAACTAGGTGGACAGGTGATAACTGAGTTTGTCGGTTTGAGATCAAAATTGTACTGTATTAAAACAAGGAAAGATGAACTAAAAAAAGCAAAAGGAATTCAAGAACATGTAACTAAAACTGTGAAATTTAATGATTACTATAAAGTATTAATCCCCTCCCCTCTGGACCGCGAAAGCGACTAGACGTGTCTCCGCAGTGTTATTGTCTCAAAGTTTTTAAACATTTTATAAAAATCACCTCAAATAATTCCTACGAGTGTCAGTGTGTTGGTGTTTTTGCGTGGTGCTTGGATATACAGAAAAGAGACAGCTGGGTCAAGATTCTGTAGAGCAAAAGAGGTGAGAAACACCTTTTAGCGCTTCCTCTCCTACTAGACGTATACGCATCTGTCACCCTATAAACGTCTAAATTCCGCACCGCCCTCCTAAACTAAGCGCAACGTCACGCTGCTGGGTCAACACTCAACGTACTGGGTTGAACGAACGACCGCAGCGACTTATTTTGGCGCGGATGCGAATAGAAAAAACGTTACGCCATTTTAGGATTTCTTGGATGCCATGCGAAAGATTTTTAATTTAACATCTTGATTTTAATTAAAATTATCATACGAGTATTCATAGATTTTGGAGTACTTTATCTCTATTTTAGAGTTTTTTTTTATCTATGTAAGTAAAACCTTATGTTTAGAGCGATTTCAATAAAAATTATGATTCTCAAACACAGACTTAAATGATTTATAGCACGAGCATGTCAGTCAATTTCGGAATAAAATATTTAAACAAAAAAAATATATATCTATAGCAAATGATTCGGATGGCCAATTAAAGTAGTAATGGTCCCAAACTGGATGTGACATCATAATAGGTGGATTGCAGAGTAGTGGCGAAATATTTGACCGGGCATCGAACTCGGAGGCTCGCCGAATTTCGGCCCTGACCGGCGACCACTCGGCCGTCACGTGCGAGTGACGTGACGAAATATGACGAAACCAGTAACTTCGTAGAGATCTCATGGAGAAAAACCGGGTAATTAAGCGCTTAAAACATACAAACTGACTGCAGGAAATAATATGTATAAAAAAATACATAACGCACGACATGAATTTCCGAGGGGATGACAGAAATGTTTTCGGTTATGGACTATGAAGTGCAATTTAGAGCCTATATAGGTATTTGTATACTAATATTCTATCGCCGTACTTAAAATTAAGGTTTCTACCAACGCTAACGACCTTGAACTTCACTCTATTTTTATTTTGCCGCCGGAACTTGTCCCGTGCATTTAGGCCTACAATAAACTACAACAATACATCAACTAACGACGCAACATGGCTAATGTACTTCGGACACCTCCAAATATCTCTGCTACTGGTACCCCGGCATCCCGATCAGGTTCGGATATTCCCAGATTGTGCCAAGATAATTCATCAACTGATTCATTTCATGATAACATCACCCAACGAGCTAAACGTCCGCGAACTATTGAAGGTGACAAAATAAACGAAAATCTGACTGATTTCAAAAATGAAATCAAGGACTTTATCAACGAACTTTTTTGTACTTAAAATACTCGCTTGGACGTTTTCGAGAACCATATAATGGAGATCAAATCCCAGACCACAAAAATTGAGGATACAAACACAACCATCGAAAAATCATCGAACCTTATGTCTGATCAATTGACATCCATGGAGAATAAAATTGCTGGGCTGGAACTCCTGTTCCTGCGGCACGGTATAATTTGGCATTTATCGTGTATCGAAGAGCAAATTGAAACTGTCGAACAAAGATTCCTAAAAACTTCGATTGAAATACGCAACGTCCCTAAACTACAGCAGGATTATAAAGAAACTAAGACCAGTTATACTCCCTCAACACAAAGCTGTCAAAATTTTTAAATATAGAACTACAAAGTTATGATATTCGGGACGTAATGAGACACCCGTCTGAAAGGGAAGTCAAAACATCAACTATATCCATTGAGTTTTCGAACACGCTTATCAAAAGTCGTTTCTTACAATCTGCAAAGGAATACAACAAACGCAATCCAACCAATAAATTGAATTCAACACTTCTGGACCCCAACTATGCAAATGTCTTAAATTACATTGCGGAAAAATTATCACTTAAATCGAAAAGGCGCTTTTACGTAACGCGTAACTTCGCCAAATCGCATGATTATAATTTTTGCTGGACCTCTGAAGGGCGTCGTATAATGCTGAAGAAGGACAAAATAATTCTCCCTACACTATTATTAAAAGTGAATCACAACTTGGAAAGCTGATTCAACCTATTTCAATTTGACTACTTACGGTTACATTTGTCAGAATTGACCTACTGATAATAATTTATAATTTACTTAAGTCTGTATTAACTACTTACATGTATATACAAATTCACAATAACATACACATACATAAAAACTCACTCTATACAAAACACACACACTCAACATACTCATCCTACTACATATATTATACAAGCATACCTTTAATAATTATTAGAGATGTAAATTGTCATTCACTTATTTTAATCTGGACGCTCTTCCCGCCACATTCCATCTGCAGTGATTCCTATAAACTAATCAATATGCAAATATCTGTTAAACCATTTCCCACTTTTTCTACCCTTATAAAATTTGTTTACCTTCGCTTCAATAAATAACGTAAATTTTTTAAACAATAGTATTGATCAGTTATCTATTTCAGAAGTATTTACTTGTTCCTCGGAAAACTGTAACTCTTATATCAAGCATCAGGAGAAGCACCTCAAAATGCTTTCCCAAAATATAAGATCTATTAACTGTAATTTCTCGAGTCTCGAGACTCTGCTTCACCGTATTCCATTTGAATGTGATATTATTGTATTAACCGAATGTTATTTACTTTGCGCTACAGTTGCGTTACTGTGTTGTGTGTCACACTAACAACAACCTCAACCAAAATGCCGGCGCAGTTGCTTACATATTATAGTCTGATCTCCCATATACGGTGGAGGAACCAAACTTCCTGCATTCCGCTACAGGGCTTATTATAAAACTAGGGCAAGACACGGCAATAATATGCATATACCGATCCCCATCTATCAAAGACATTGACCCGTTTCTATCGTCACTGAACAAAATTCTTCCCACATTAGTAAACTTTAAATCGGTCATTATTGCAGGCGATATAAATTTGGACATTAAACCCTCCTCGACTGAACCTCGTTCCCAAAACTATCTCAACAACCTTGCCTCTCATGGATACTTACCAGCCCACACTTTACCAACGAGAGAGAACAATTGTCTAGATCACCTTATCTTACGTACTAACTTCCAGCCACAACTGTTATTTTCGAATCAACTGTTACTGATCACTTCTGTACTCTTCTTTCCCTTAAAACTAAGAAACCGCATACTTTTACCAGCACATCTTTCTCAAAATTAAACTATGCCTATTTGAATAAAACCATGAACAAAATTGATCTTTCTTCAATTCTTTCAATAAGAGATCCTGAATCCGCTGTTAATATCCTGGTTAAGACTTTATCAAAAGCTATTGAGGATAACACGGAAATAAAAATCCTCTCCAAGAGAAAGCGCATAATGAAAAAATGAAAAAAGTTTTATTTATCTTACAATGTTGGTAGGCACATCAAAAATATTAACACTGTCTATAAATAAAAACACAGACTTATATAAATATATAATTATAAGTATAGCAAAGGTATTGACATTTTATTATTTCCAATGGTCCTCAAACTAGGCAAGCCTGGAACGCGAATCAAGCCTTGGATAACCCCAGGATTACTTAAATATATGCATAAAAAAACCAAAAAAGATCCTCACAATGAAATTCTAAAACTTAAATATGTAAGGTATAGAAATTTTTACACAAAGATCCTAAAAAAGGTGGGTTGTTCCCAGAGGTCCATGATTCTATTGTTCTCTGTTTCCCAGCGGGTCCATGACCTATTAAGTTATTTTTTTGAATGTCCTTACATGAATTCTCAAAAGGTCCACGAGATTTATCCAAAGTACAGTCAGTAAAAACAACACAAGAGAGTTCGAGAATAATAAATTATATGCACTGTGTGTATCGCAGGGAACGAAGGATATTCTAAGCTGATGTGAATAAGGCCGGTTAATTCAGTGGTTTTGAATATAATACCTAAATCTATCCTAATTAACTTATACACGGTGACTTTTCCAATTTGGACGATGTTGAAAAAGTCACCCGGTATAATGCCTTGTCATAACGCAACCATAGATAAAGTTCAATGACAATTGACTACATTAAATAGGTCTTGTTCGAGCAGTTCCGCTATAATTCAACAGATATCGCTGTTGCTGTGCAACTCTATCCAGTGCTGTCAACTACACCGTCATTGCAGTAACATAATTTTGTGGCATAAGATGGTAACATTTTGCATAACAGTGAGCTAGAGCGAATTTCTCAATAAAAGTTAACAGTTTGAATCAATAAGGTTAAAAGACAATATGAATCAGAGGAACTGGAAAGAGCGGGAACTAACGGTAAACTTTTGTGGAACAATGTTAAATCGACCACAAACTCTACAGTGTCCAAACATCCACAGAATTACTTTCTATTTGTAACAATCCGAATGAATCTTGTAATAAAGTCAACAGCGTTTTCGTTAATATTGGTAAACACTAGAACACTAGAAGAGATTAAATCCCAGCAAAATGCTTCCTCCTCAACACACACATTTGTGCTGATAGAAACCAACGTTCAGGAAGTTACATCCACTTTACGATCACTGAGATCCACGGCGGCGACAGGATATGACGGTATCTCTACTAATGTCCTTTAACGGTTTTCTCTTATTTTGGCACCTTATATAACTCACATATTTAACCTATGTTTTAACATGGGCCTCCTCCCTACGGCCTTTAAAAAGGCTATAATACATCCTATTTTTAAAAAAGGTCTTCGTAATTCGGTAAATGATTATCGACCTATCGCTATCATCTCCTCACTATCCAAGGTGCTCGAACGTCTCATTCATAAAAGGCTCATCAACTACCTTGAAACTAACAATCTCCTGTCACCGAATCAATTTGGCTTCAGACATTACAAATCTACGAGTGATGCAGATAAATAATATTGTTAGCAGTATCAATGAGAATCAAAAAGTCAAATTCATTGACATTACTAAGGCGTTTGACACCGTTCCTATTCCGTTGCTCCTACTTAACACGTTCACGGACGCATCGAAACCATCATTTGACACTAGTCTGAATAAATGGAAACTGTGGTCGCTGCTTAGACAGTTCTGTCACCACATTAGTATAAACATACGTGACATACGACAGAAACGCTATAACAGGCGCACTCTATAGAAGTTGTGTCATATATAACTAATATAACATATGTAACTGTGACACAGCTGCTATAGCATTACATTGTGAACACTGAAAAAATTAAACAACATTTTCTAGAAAAGCTTTATTTTAATCAAAATTATTTGGCATGCCATGGCTCGAAACACTCTGGACACAATGGTGGTTTCTCCATACAACCCTTGCATCTGTAACTGGTCGCTTTCTTTATTTTATTTTTAGTGCACATACGACAATACAAACATTGTTCCTCTGGTAATTTTCTGTGGTTTTGGGTATCTTTTCTGGCCAGTGGTTTCCAGAAGAGCATGATGGTTCTAGCGCTACCGGAGCAGTAGTCACAATTCCTTGAAAGTCTGTTGTTATTTCTTTTGCGGTTGGAAGCTATCACTGCGCATGTCACATCATCGTTCAGACCTAAATAGGATCTAATTATTTCCTCTCAGAATTGCAACAAACTTTTGTTTTTGTGACTCTTTTTGTAAAGGTAATACGCGTTCCATAAAGCCATATCAAAGATGTGGAAAAATACTTTTTTGTACCACCGGATCGTCCTTCTTGGTGTGCTATAACCAAGCACACGCTTGTTCTCTCTAAATTAAATTATTGTATTTCTGTCTATGGGCCATGCCTTTATGCAAAGACAATGCGACTTATTGAGCGAGTCCAAAATGCGTAACCTACCCTGATTGTGGATCTTTGCCTTGCTTGTAAAAAAAGTGGACTGTCTCTATCTGTCTTCTCATCTAAATCAGTCGGAAGCAAATTATTATAAATTTATGTTGATAACAAAGGACACATTTCCAAACAGCCTTTCTCAAGTGACGTCACACAAAGTCAAATGGAAGTTGTAGCTATTTCGTAAAAATATACTTCATCATAAGGTTTTTTAGACAACAAGTTCTAAATACCGCTTGCTAAACCAAAATCTCGAAATGGTTTAACACACCTAGCAAATTTAAGATAAAAAATGAAGTTAATCTGTGTATTTTTGCCTTTTCCGAAATAGCCTCTTTAAACAATGTTGCATGATACATATTTTGTTTTTTAATCAGTCACACATTGCTAATTAACAATTAAAAATCAATAATCACCTTGTTTACGCATTGGAGTTATAAAAGGAATATTAATCTGAAAAACATTCTGAGAACCTGTACCAATTCTTTTTCTAAAGTACCATAATTTTGACAGGCCGATACATACCATAATTTCGGAGTTAGAAACTACATCCCTTCCCTATGCGACTTGGTTGTTTATATTATTATTTATATTATAGACTGAAACGATTATTGTAAAAGAAAAGATAATAAAACTCTCCTCACTATCCAAGGTGCTCGAACGTCTCATTCATAAAAGGCTCATCAACTACCTTGAAACTAACAATCTCCTGTCACCGAATCAATTTGGCTTCAGACATTACAAATCTACGAGTGATGCAGATAAATAATATTGTTAGCAGTATCAATGAGAATCAAAAAGTCAAATTCATTGACATTACTAAGGCGTTTGACACCGTTCCTATTCCGTTGCTCCTACTTAACACGTTCACGGACGCATCGAAACCATCATTTGACACTAGTCTGAATAAATGGAAACTGTGGTCGCTGCTTAGACAGTTCTGTCACCACATTAGTATAAACATACGTGACATACGACAGAAACGCTATAACAGGCGCACTCTATAGAAGTTGTGTCATATATAACTAATATAACATATGTAACTGTGACACAGCTGCTATAGCATTACATTGTGAACACTGAAAAAATTAAACAACATTTTCTAGAAAAGCTTTATTTTAATCAAAATTATTTGGCATGCCATGGCTCGAAACACTCTGGACACAATGGTGGTTTCTCCATACAACCCTTGCATCTGTAACTGGTCGCTTTCTTTATTTTATTTTTAGTGCACATACGACAATACAAACATTGTTCCTCTGGTAATTTTCTGTGGTTTTGGGTATCTTTTCTGGCCAGTGGTTTCCAGAAGAGCATGATGGTTCTAGCGCTACCGGAGCAGTAGTCACAATTCCTTGAAAGTCTGTTGTTATTTCTTTTGCGGTTGGAAGCTATCACTGCGCATGTCACATCATCGTTCAGACCTAAATAGGATCTAATTATTTCCTCTCAGAATTGCAACAAACTTTTGTTTTTGTGACTCTTTTTGTAAAGGTAATACGCGTTCCATAAAGCCATATCAAAGATGTGGAAAAATACTTTTTTGTACCACCGGATCGTCCTTCTTGGTGTGCTATAACCAAGCACACGCTTGTTCTCTCTAAATTAAATTATTGTATTTCTGTCTATGGGCCATGCCTTTATGCAAAGACAATGCGACTTATTGAGCGAGTCCAAAATGCGTAACCTACCCTGATTGTGGATCTTTGCCTTGCTTATAAAAAAAGTGGACTGTCTCTATCTGTCTTCTCATCTAAATCAGTCGGAAGCAAATTATTATAAATTTATGTTGATAACGAAGGACAAATTTCCAAACAGCCTTTCTCAAGTGACGTCACACAAAGTCAAATGGAAGTTGTAGCTATTTCGTAAAAATATACTTCATCATAAGGTTTTTTAGACAACAAGTTCTAAATACCGCTTGCTAAACCAAAATCTCGAAATGGTTTAACACACCTAGCAAATTTAAGATAAAAAATGAAGTTAATCTGTGTATTTTTGCCTTTTCCGAAATAGCCTCTTTAAACAATGTTGCATGATACATATTTTGTTTTTTAATCAGTCACACATTGCTAATTAACAATTAAAAATCAATAATCACCTTGTTTACGCATTGGAGTTATAAAAGGAATATTAATCTGAAAAACATTCTGAGAACCTGTACCAATTCTTTTTCTAAAGTACCATAATTTTGACAGGCCGATACATACCATAATTTCGGAGTTAGAAACTACATCCCTTCCCTATGCGACTTGGTTGTTTATATTATTATTTATATTATAGACTGAAACGATTATTGTAAAAGAAAAGATAATAAAACTCATTGTTCAGATATGAATTATAATAAATAAAAGCAAAAGTGGCTGCACGAGTTTCAAGCAGAGACAAGCCCCCTCACCTCAGTGATTTTTGATTCTGCTCGTTTAGCCAAAAAATTGTTTTGAAATTAAAAGAAACCTTATGCTGCAGGCATATATGTATGTATTTATTTATAGTAAGTATTTATCTATAGAAGTATATATTTATATATTATTATTTTATTTGTATGTTAATATGTTTTTATTTGTAGTACACGTATGTATGATTACTTATTTTTATTATTATAGTGTCCTCTCCCACTGAAAAGTTTGCTAGAAGAAATCTCTTTTCAGAGATAAGCTCGCCTATACAAAAATACAAAATATATTTATTGGTAACACCTTTTAAGCATGCAATGCTTGTACCAGGTGACTCAGCTCTTTCTATAACTTTATATAATTAACTAAATGTAGAAAACAATAATCATTAAAACAAGTTTAATAAAGATACCAAGTGTAAGATATTTTAATACATTATATAGATATAATTATGTGTGTAAATGTATAATGTATAATTTTAATATTTATGTTATATTTGTGTAATATAAATATAAGGAATAGTTTAATATTACAAATTAAACAAGATTATAGTGTTAGATTATATTATATCAATGATAAATTTAAAGATATATTATATAATTAACATATATTAAATGCACTTATAATAATATGTTATTGTATGCGAGTCAAAAAATATTCAGTTTCTTCATAGTTTAGTCGAAGTAACCAATTAGTGATTGCCTTCTTACATTCGTAGTAAGGCTTACCATAAATGTTTAATTCATGGTTTAACTTATTGTAAAGGAATGCCGATCGTTTAGAGTACTGTACGCTTGCCAATTCGGTTTTAGTTTCTGGAATTTTAGCTATATTGTATTTTCTTCTTTTCATAAATATTCTTGCATCATAAACAATATCTTTGTCTTTTTTTAGCACAGTTTGAAGTATGTACAATTTCCTCACAGATAAACAGTTGCATAATTCGTAAAGGCCACTAGTTGGGAATCTCCTTTTTTTAAAATGCATTATCTTCAGAAGACCACGTTGGGTCCTTTCAAGGTTCAAGAATTTAGTCTTTCCTGCCCCTCCCCAGACTGGAATACAGTAAACCAAGATAGACTGCACCAAAGCGAAATATATTGTGCTTAGTAAGTCGCTATTTTTATTTTCTGATGATTTGGGTGGTGCGATGTGTCTCAACGTTGCGAATATCCAGCTGAGCTTTCGTATTCGGTTTGCAACTTGATCTAGGTGAGGATACCATGATAATCTGTCATCTAAAATTACTCCTAGGTATTTAGTTTGTGGGACTTTCTCCAATTTGGGCCAGTTACAATTTCCATTAAAAGTAGTGACACAGTTGTGAATCTTTATATTAAAGTCACTGTTTGGTTGGCGTCGAGCATTTATGCTAAAGCAGATGTAGTTTGATTTAGAGGCGTTTAGTGTAAGGAGATTATTTTTTAACCAATGACCCGCTTCAATTCACTTTCGGCATCGATTTTAATTTTATCCCAAGATTCACCAGTGAAGACCACAGCAGTATCATCAGCGTAACAAAATATTTTTGCATTGCATAATTTCATATTACAGAGATCGTTGATGTAAATCAAAAATAATGTAGGGCCCAAAACGCTTCCTTGTGGGACACCATATGAAACTTGGGCGTCGTCACTGATTGTATCCCCCAGTTTAACTTTTTGTTTACGATTTGAGAGATAGTTTTTTAAAAGCTATAGTGCAGTGTCTCTTATTCCAATTAATTCTAACTTCCGTTCAAGGATGGGAAAAGAAACGGTGTCAAAAGCTTTTTTGAGGTCCATGAAAACTCCTAAACATCTGTTACCTGTATCTAATTGTTCTGTAACAAAAGTACTCAAATCAGTTATTGCATCTTCAGTTGATATCACTCGTCGGAAACCATATTGAGAAGGAGACAATATATCAAATTTACCAAGATAACCTAATAGTCGAACATTAAGTAACTTTTCGATGATTTTAGAGATAGCAGACAAGACAGACTTACTTGCCTAGCATGTTTCAGAAATTGTATTGGGATGTTATCCCAGCCTGGGGCACTATTTGATTTGAGATTTGTTAGTATGTTGTCTACCTCATGATGATCAGTATCAAGAAGTAGGAAAGAATTGGGCATTTTAGGGAGATCACTCAAACAAGTGTTCGTAGGGTTGGTTGTTTGTGACTTTATATCCTGTGCAAGGTTTCTCCCGATGTTGGCAAAGTAATTATTTACCAAATTTGCAGAGTCTTTAGCTGACGAGGAAGAATTGATTAGGTCTGTGTGTGAATTTTTATGTTTGTTAGTATAAGTTAGGTTTTTTATGTTTTTCCATAATAATTTGTTGTTGTTTACTTGTTTGGCCAAAGTATCCCTGTCATATTTCCGTTTAAGTGTTTTTATAAGCTTATTACAGTAATTTCTATATCGACAATATGTGATTTTTAGTACTTCATTGTAGGGATCGTTTCTAGTTTGTTTTTGCATTTTGTTTCTATTTTTTATGCAACGTAAAATACCTGTAGTAATCCACGGTTTTATGATGCGTTTGTTTTTAGGGATAGTGACAATCGTAGTGTTGTTCTGTATTGCAGAATGAACTTCGTGAATTAGAGTGTCAGCTACTACATTTGGATCATTATTCAGAAGCAGTTCACATATATTTTTGTCTTGTAAATCTTTATAAGCGTTCTCATAGTCTATTTTCTTTCGATATTTAGCTGTGGTTTTATTTTTGATAGAGAAAGGAAGGTCGTAAAATGATCAGTAATGGAAGTGTGTATTATTGCAATAAATGCCTTCTCGTTATTTTTCAATTTAAGCATAAAATGGTCAAGGCAAGTTTTTTGGCGCGTGGGAAAAATATGCCCAGCATTGATTCCAAATGACGATAGCATATTTAAATAGTTGGTTTTATTGTTGTATTCAGTACTTTTCTCCGGAAACTTCGGCCGTATATTAATATTTATGTCCCCAGCGATTATGACATTATTGTTTGAATCTAAATTTTCAATGTATGACCTTAAAGAGTTTATAAACCATTCTGCATTAAGTATTGAAGGAGATCGATAAATACATAAGATTGAATTATTTAAAACATCTACCTGAAGACATGACGTCTGGGGCAGCTTTAGCTCTTTTACTTTCGGTTTCAAATTTTCTTTCACATATACTACTACTCCATCGTTTTGGTTATGCGGACAAGTTGTGGTGAGATAATTGTATCCATTTATTTGAGGTAACGGTTTTTGAAGATTGAGGCGACATTCTGTTAGCATTATTATGTCAACTTCGAAATTAAAGGTAGTTAAGGTGAGTAAAAAGTCGTCGAAGTTGCTGTATATACTGCAAATGTTCTGCGATACTATTTTTAGATCATTTTTATTTATATTAGTGTGTGCTGATAAATCTGTGGAATCACATTCTACAGAGTGAGCCCATTCTAAGTTATCTATTCAAATTCAAATTCAAATTCAAATAGTTTATTTTGCAAAGCAGGTATAGATATATACACTTTTTACACGTCAAATTTAATCTAATAAAGAAAATATATGTAATAGAATAATAAATGTACATGAACTAAATTAAAGGTTTATTTAATTTATGTAGCAATATATTTACGATTAAAATGATAGGTAAAATATATATTATACAAGGTAAAATCCAATCAGCCGCCCGAACCCATACCGGAGACCCGGCCAGGGACCAGGAACAAGGTTCAGTGATCACCAACCGAGCCCCCAGCACGAATCCAGGCGGCCGACCAAATCCCATCCTATATACTACATACTAATAGGTTACATATATAAATACATGCCTACCTCCGCCCATTCGATTAGTCTTGCTAAGAAGAAGGGCAAGAAACTTAGCAAGATCATGTCTTTTTTTCAACATAAAACTTATACTATACAATATATGACTTATATCTACTTTAACCAAGGGATAAGAAAATACAAGACAGTAGGAATTCAGGTTAATGAAAAAAAGAAAAACATATATATCTTTGTCTACCTGTCTCATATAGTCCTTTTCCTTTTACAGTCTATAATCAATTAATGTTTACACCTTAGAGGAATCATAAGTTAAGAAATTATACTATTTAATTAAATTATAACTTACTACGAGTATCATTATCACTGTAACACCATGCTTCACCATCATCCAAATATTCATTTATTTTATAATATGCCTTTTTCAATAGGCCCTGCTTAATATACAGTTTAAACTTATTCTCTGACAAAGTAAGGACCTCCTTTGGAAGTTTATTGTAAAATCTTATACCATGTCCTACAAAAGAGGTACTCACCTTAGCGAGTCTGATTTTTGGAAAAGCCAGTTTATGCTTATTTCTGGTCTCCTTACAATGTTGCTTACCAAGCCTTGGGAAAGACTCAACATTTTTTCTGACATATCTAAGGACTTGGTAAATATATTCACAAGGAACCGTTAATATATTAATTTCTTTGAACTTTTGTCTTAATGAATCCCGGTGCTTCATATTATAAATAGCCCGAATTGCTCTCTTCTGCAAAACAAAGACTGCGTCTGTATCCGCGGCTCTACCCCATAACAGCATGCCGTATGACATAATGCTGTGAAAGTAACTAAAATAGACTAGTCTAGCAGTATCTACATCAGTAATTTGTCTTATGCGTCTAACAGCGTATGCGGCCGAACTAAGTCTACCACATAGGGCTTCTATGTGGGGACCCCACTGAAGACGAGAGTCTACCGTAATGCCTAAAAACTTTGTTTCGTTAACTAACTCCAGCTTGGACCCCTGCAAAAGCAAATTACCATCCACTTGAATTACATTTGGTAACGTAAATTTTATACACTTTGTCTTTTTTGCGTTTAAAACTAAATTATTTACAGTAAACCAATCAAGCACCAGTGATAAAGTTGTATTCGCGCCGTCAAGGATATCTTTACGTCTATTAACTTTAAAAATAAGTGACGTGTCGTCTGCGAATAATACTATCTTCGTTAAGTCTTTAACTAAATATGGAAGGTCATTTATGTAAATTAAAAACAGCAAGGGCCCTAATATGGAACCCTGCGGGACACCCATTTTAACTAATGCTCCACTTGATTTTACCCCGTTAATGTCTACCTTTTGAATACGATCACTAAGATATGACTTCAATAACGCCAAAGATTTGCCCCTCACTCCGTAGTGATCCAATTTACATAAGAGTGTTTCATGATTAACGCAATCAAAGGCTTTCGAGAGGTCACAAAATACACCAAATGCATCTTGCTTTTCTTCCCAAGCATCAAAAATGTGCTTAACTAAAGCAACTCCTGCATCTGTGGTTGACATCCCTCTAGTGAATCCATATTGTTCACAGTGAAGTAACTTATTTAAATTAAAATGAAATAACAATTGATTAAAAACTATTTTTTCAAAAACCTTACTCAATACCGGTAAAACTGACACAGGTCTATAGTTTGAAGGGTCCCCGTGGTCGCCTGATTTAAAAAGGGGGATCAATTTACTAAACTTCATTAAGTCAGGAAAGATACCATCATCTACACATTTATTAAAAATTAATGCCAAATAAGGAGCTATTAAATCAATAACAGAACTTATAACTTTCACAGATAGGCCCCATAAGTCCTCGGTTTTTTTCAAGTTAAGCGATTTAAATGCTTTAATTACAGTTAATGAATTAATATGTTTAAAAGCAAATACAGAAAGACACTGAGGTACGTGATCTATTAAAAGATCCTGCGCAAGCCTAGGGCTTGAATTTAAATCTTTAGTTGTTAAGGAAGGAATTTCAGTAAAGAATTGTTCAAAGGCATTCGCAACTTCTTTATCTCCTGTAACGACTTCATTGTTAATACTTAACTTAAGTTCGTTATCTCGTTTCTTACTTTTCCCAGTTTCAGTATTTATGATGTTCCATACTGTTTTTACTTTGTTATCGGACCTTTTAAGTTTTTTATTCAAGTAGATACTTTTTGCTTTTAAACACACCAATCTAAAGATGCGTGAGTAATTTTTCACGAATTCAGTAAATTTAACATTATTATTGTAGGACTTTATGTCGTATAATTCGTATAAATGATTTCTGCTTTTATAAATACCTGGTGTCGCCCAGTCACTGAAGGTGATTTTACTTTTGTTAGAAAGTTTTTGCATCTTAAACGTATTTTCGAACTCTTTAGAGACTATGTTGAAAAGGTCTGTAAAGAGAGCGTTTGGATCGTCTTGGAGAAGATTAAAATGTGCTAATTTAACTTCTAGATTTGCTTTGAAACAATCTACTTTGAGAGTTGTAATAGGTCTGCAAAAGACTTCTTTGGGCAGTTGTTTTACGCTTTGTTTAATGGTTATAGTTTGGCCACTGTGATCGGACTGCAAGCGGTTGATTACTTTATTGTCTGAATACTCACAATCACAGAATATATTGTCGAGGCATGACGCAGTATCCCGAGTAATTCGAGTAGGTTCTAAGAACACATTAGACAAATTAAATGATTTGAATAAATGTAATAATTTTGAGCGCATAATCGATTTTTCTAGTAAATCTACGTTAAAATCTCCACATATAATAACTTTTTTCTTTGTATCAAATAATAATTTTAAAACCTCTTCCATTGCTTTTTCAAAAATGTTGTAATCTTGTCCTGAGGGTCGGTAAACACAGAGAATAATATATGTACTCATTTCTATGCAAGCTAATTCTAGTTGATGTTCTACAGAAAGTTTTACAATGTCTTTTCTTTCCTTTGCTTTTATACTATTTTTTACAAGAATCATGGAGCCACCTTTTTGTATTTTTAATCTATTGTAGCAACTAAGAACACTAAAATTATTAACATTAAAATGCATATTATGTTCATGTAGATGATGTTCGGTTACACACAAAATATCTGTTTTTGATTCCTCTAAGAACAACTCGATTGAAAGTATTTTGCTGAGAAAGCCGCCTTGTATGTTTTGATGTACCAGCTTTAATACAGGCGGCTTTCCCATTGTCTTCAATTCTAAAAAGAATTTTTTACAATTTTGTTAGTACTTGTACTAACCGTGTCAATAGGGACAAAATTATGTAAATAATTAACATTACAAATACCATCAATTATAACTGGTATTGGAAAATTTCCTGTTACACTCTTTGTAACAGATTCACTACCTTCTAAAATGCATGCTAACTTAGTAGCTAATTGTTTTTTATAATAATTTGCAAGGTACAAAGTACCTTCTGTCAAAAAAAAATCACGAATGTAGATATTCGTATCTAAGTAGTGCACCTTGTCACTGTGACCAGCTGAGAAGTTGTGCATGCACATATTCAAATTATATAAAGTAGTTTTTTGTGACCCTGTAAGTAATTCTGAATAAGGGAATTCACAAATGATGATTTTTTTAACACTAAGTTGTAACATTAGCTCGAGATATTTTATAAGGTCACTTTGTGTGATACCTGTACTATTTCCTATTAGCAGAACAATTGTAGTATTTAATTGATATTCCATTTTGAGCAAACGCTCTACAATTTGTATGAAAGATGCACCTGGCATACAAATATTGGTGACTTTCTGCATAAGTTTATTTCCTAATAAGGGCCCTAAGTTTTGTGCGGGGGGTGTCATAGTCATGCCAAGTGGACTCTGAGATGGTGAGAGGCCCACGGACGTATGTAGATCCTGAGGGGTCAGTATAGGCGGAGTATCTGGCGAAGCTGGTGTTGCAGATGATCCACATAGCAGGCAGATACTGTGTATGCAGCTAGGTTCCTCTGAAGGCTGTGTCGCTTTTACAAGTAACTGTAGTTTTTCATCATTGCTGTCTATAATTTCACCCATGGATTCAGCAATTTTCAACATTTCTCCAAACGTTACATCCTGCTCAATAAGCTCGTCCCTTGCAGTATGATATTTTTGTCGCATGGTCTCTAGCTCCAATCTCAATTCGGTGATTTCGCTCGATTGGTGTGTTACATTCAAATCAGTTGAGTCGATAGTATGAAATGTTGAACGAGATTCAGCGCAGCTAACTAATTCATCATATAGTACCATTGATTTTTGTAGGGCTTGCTCTGCTTCATGGT
Organism: Ypsolopha sequella; assembly: GCA_934047225.1. Classification (NCBI taxonomy): domain Eukaryota; kingdom Metazoa; phylum Arthropoda; class Insecta; order Lepidoptera; family Ypsolophidae; genus Ypsolopha; species Ypsolopha sequella. Next base: position 2,781,587 of record OW203987.1, read on the forward strand.
TTTCTCGTTCCATGGTTACTTGTTGCAGTTCATTATGGGCCTTTGCAAGCTGCTGTTCAAGGTCACATATCTTTTGTAGTGATGCTTCATGTGTTCGGATGCACTCATTGTAAGAAGTGATTTCCTTGTGCAATGAATCTCGTTGAGTATGGAATGTTGCACGCTCCCTGTCAATGACAATCATCTCACGTTTTAAAAGAGTGTTTTGAGTGTTCATATTTTCTATCTCTTGTTCACTCTCTTTCCGCTCTTGGAGAAGCTGAGCATTGAGCTCTCTGGCAGTCTTGAGGTCCTCAAGGGTGGTCGCCAACTTCAGCTCCAATTCTTGATTTAGAGCCCTGCTCAGTTGGCTCCGGGTCATCATTTTGACGGATTGACCTGAAATGATATGGGGGAGAACGGTAGTATTTCCACAAACAAAGCCAGGAAGTATGAGAGCCCTGTATACAGGATTGTGTTATGCTTGTAATGTGTAGGTTTGGTGCTTGAGTTTTGTGGGTGATGTGAATTAAACAAGTAATTTAGTCAAGCGTTCAACTGTGCTTCCACTATTCGTCAAGCACAGCGAGCCAAACTAACACTTGTGTGTGAAACTGGACGTTTCTCACAGAGTGAGATATGTATTTTAAGGAGTTGTGTATGTTAAATGTAAGTATATAATGACTCAAAATAATCAATGGAATTGCAAATAATCTCCCAGTTACAATCATATAAAAAAAAAAAAAAACCGAAAGTTGAGTAAAGTATGTAGAATAAAAGGTGATAAGTAGTTAAATAAAATTAAGAATACAAAATAAGACTGTGGAAAATAAATTAACAGGTAAGTGAGAAAGAAAGGCTAAAAATTATAGAGAAAATAAGCAATAAAACAAGAAAAAATCTAAAAATAAATTAGTCAGTGCTAAATATGACGAGAGATTTGTCAGGTACAGGCAAGGTACAATATTTTACTAACTAATAGGTCCTACAATAAAATGTGAATTACATTAAAACATAAAAACACGATATACTCGCCTTTAGATTTCTTTGTTCTCCGTGACCGTTACTAACAAACTTTAGCCAAAATTTTATCAGTTTTTGGCGTTTTCACTAATAAATAAATATACCCCCTAGGTATTTTATACACTAATTAACAATAAAACACTAATAATTGATGAAATTAGGGGGATTTAAACTAATATGTATTATAAATAAAAACAGGAGCTGCTGTTTTTGACAGCTGCTCAGGTCGCGTTCCGATTTGCGAAATCCGAAATCTATTTCATTAATGGCTTGTAAGTTAATCATATTTATAATTATTTTGTATGTAATTATTTATTAGCAAGTGATATTTGATATTAACAAAACTTGAACTAAAGACAAATAGGGTAAAGTACCCAATTACTGGCACTTTAAGAATCACTTGCCACTTGAATCGTGAAAACTATCTTTAAGAAATGTTGCCAGCGAAAAAAAATTATCAAGATGACAGAATGAGAGTTAATTAATGCTTTAAATAAATTTAAAGTCCACAATTTCATAATTTTTGGTGTTATTTTAATATTTTTTTCCCATATACACGATTTTCCCAATTATTGGCATGATTTGGCCAACTATTAGCATAGGCCTAGTCCCATTTATTGGCATTTATGATTATTTAGTAATTTAAGGAGAATTATAGGAACCTAGGTCCCTAGGTAAAACAAGGAGCAATGACAAAATAAAAAAAAGGCTAGTTAATTTATCACTTTCGTTTATGTACCTAGCTATTTAAACATATAGAAATGCAAAACAAAACAATTTAGGGCAACCTACTTAAAGGAAATTTGGTTCAAAGAGTATCAAAAGTAGGTAACGTTCGATAATCTTTTAGAAAAAAAAGCTTGTTTAGCAAAAAAAAACAATTATTATAAAATAGACCTAGGTATCTCTTATAACTACACAACAACTTAGACGCAAGAGATCAATAATAGCTGGATTATATTTTAAGATATTGTCTTAATACCTATCTTAGTCTTCAAATTCAGTCAAAAACTTCTCTATTTCAGCTGCAGTGTATAATATCTTTTTTTGTTTTCTATCATTATCTTCTGGTGTTAAATAAGCATAGTCAGTATAATTTTCCTGGTCCTCCTGTTTTTCATCCGGAATACAGTCTACATTTGCAGTTTGGGGTGGATTTAATAGGATATTCACGGCATTCAACTTTTCAAGTAGCACGTGTTTTTTCACACCTGTGTTAACTCTTTCATGTTCTTTCTTAATTTTCAATTTAGCTGCTGATACTTTTGGTTTAGTTTGTTTAGTTTTTGCTTCTAACTTCTTTTTTTCTCTTTCCTCTTTTCTTCTTTTTATGCCTTCTTCTTTTTCGTGTTTCACACGGAGTTTCTCGCTCTCTATAGATCTCCATTTATCAGAAGTCAACACAAATAGAGCTCTCTTTATGTCTCTAACGCCTTTGCGCTGAGGTGATTTTGGCTGTACAAGGACATCAGTTAATTTAATGGGAGTAAGGTTTAACATGGCAGTGTTACGTTTTTGAACCTTTATAGGCACTGGGTCTACATAACTTTCTATTTTGTCAAACTCGAAGCTTTGTTGTTGTGCCACTGTATTCATAGGGCGTTTGATTTGTTGGGACAGAACAGAGATTCTTCTATTTTCTGTCTTAGCATTATACACTTCTGCTTTATGAGTTATATTTAAAACTTGTTGTGAATTGTTAGATAAACCATCATCAAAGTCTTCTGCTGTTACAATTACTTCCAAGGCAGGTACAGGTACGCAATCAGAACCCTCTTCTCTCAAGTCTTCGCTTATAACAGAGATTCCCGTATTTTCTGTCTTAGCATTATACACTTCTGCTTTATGAGTTATATGTAAAACTTGTTGTGAATTGTGAGAGTCCTCTGCTGTTATAATTACTTCCGAGGCAGGTGCAGGTACGCAATCAGAACACTCTTTTCTCAAGTCTTCGCTTATAACAACTGGCATATTTTCAATATCCATTGCATCAAATCTCATATCTGCATCTTTCTGGCTGGAAGTATCGTCTATGTTTAAATCCGTTTGCACTTCCGTGAAAAAGTCATAAATTTTTTTCAAGTAGTTATCTTCCGGTCCTAGTGTACCTAGTTCAATTTCATTAAATTTTTTTGCTCCAATTATATTCTTAAATTGTTCTTTGGTCATCGCTTTTGGTTCTTTGTTAGCTTTGTTAATAGCTTCTGCACGCGGAATATTTGCCTTGCCTAGACATTTTGTATAGTCCACGGCGTTCACATTCCATGGGCAAAGACCTGTTGCCCTAAATCTATTAATAACTGTTGATGACGAGATCGTGTTTTTGATAGTTTTATTAAGAAGCGGTACGAAATTGATCTTAGTGAGAGCAATTGATGGATTATTTCGCCTCCACTCCAAAACAGTTTTCTGCCAACCAGATTTCAATGGCTTGAATGCTGACACGTCTGCTGGCTGCAGTAATCTGGTACAGTTGGGGTATAAGGCAATCAAAACAATTCCCAACTTCTTACATAACTCACTAACGGCATAAGTCAAATGGGTCTTGTGCCCGTCGACAAACAGTATAACGGGGAATTGAATTCCTTTTTTGATCAAGTGAGGATGTAGTACACTCTCGATGTAATCGTGAAAGACTTCTGCTTTCATCCACCCGTTGTCGCTGAGCCCTATACCCCAATCTGATGGAACTTTGGATGTAATGTCAGCTGATAGTCGCTTATTCGGAAAGATAACCATTGGAGGTGTGAGATCTCCGTTAGCAGAAAATGTAAACATTACAGTCAACGAAGTTTTAGCCGGTGCATTGTCTACCTCGTAGACATTTCTTTCGCCTTTAGGAGCCAATACGACTCCCGTTTTGGGGCAAAGAAGAAAGTTTGTCTCATCGCCATTAAATACTCGGGATGGATCTGAAAGTACATTAAATAAATCGTTTTCTTTAAGGTAAACTTCAATTTGAGTAAACCAGCCCCGTACATCGTTTTCTGACACAGCAGCACTAGCTGCTGTAACTGCCTCAGGTGTGCGGACAGAAATGTTTGGATGTCGTTGAAGAAATAGTTTATACCACTTTTCACCGTTCTTAAAAACACTGGTCCTGTTACTATTTTTCAGAAAATTCGCTACACTACTGATTACATCATCTTTACGTTTTGGGAAACCTTTTTTACAACTGAGTGAAATCCAATCTTCGAGGTCTTTTTCTTCGTTTTCTGTCAGAATAGTAGGAGGGCCAGGACGCGACTGGTGCTCAGGGTTCTTAATCCTATATTGCAAAGTAGCCCGAGGCACTTGGTAAGTCTTTGCCGCCAATTTCTTGCTCATTCCCTCTTTGACAGCTTGCAGGGCCTTTTTTAAGGTTTCTGAGTCATATATTTTACGTCGGCGTATTTCTTTGGATTTCTTTGTAGAGCTTTTGTTTTTAATTTTTGGCTTCATCTTCAGATAAATCGGGTAGACTGAAAATAAAATCATAGGTAAGATGACACCAATTATCACCATACTTATGCCTAATTATTGACACTAGTGTCGATAATTGGTGATTTCGTGGTTGGCACCGGGGCCAGAATTTGGAAATATTGCGTTTATTACTTTTATTTATAAATTATTCAAAATGAGGTGTTCCACTTAAGATATAATGCACAAAAAAAAACTTTAAAAACAAAAGCTCTGTAAACCCAATTATTGTCATAAGTGCCAATAAATTAGAATAAGGACATTTTGTGATACCAAATGTTTGGCACTGGAATAAAATAATAAAAACAATGCAGTTCTTCGAAATAAATTGTCAAAGACGCGAATAATATATACTGAATTTGCTTTAAATCATAAGTCACATTATAAACACTTAGATGACTAAGATTCGATGGTATTAAAAAAGCTCTTACCTTAGCAAAAATAATAGTTATCACTGGTATAGTCGTCACACGTTCAGTTGTTGTTATCGTTCCGACGCCATTGTAATTTCTTTTTTTTTATGTGTGGCCAGTATGGTTTCTCAGGATTTTACGACTCTATTTATTATAAGTTGCAACACCGTGATATTAGGTGTTTTCCTGTGGGTGAGGATAATTCACAGAAGTGCCAAGAAATAGTGGGGTGCCAAAATTAGGTCTCTTTACCCTATGTAAATGTAGGAAACCGAAATATAAATAGTAATTACAACCGATAAAAACACCCGAGGTTACCAATGAAATAATTTTACACATCTTCATAGGGGCCACGATTTGACATAGGTTTTCGGATAAGTATTTATTTTCGTGCATACAAGTTTTAATGTTGTTATTGATTTTATTCGTGTTATGTACTGAGTAATATAATTATAATAGTAGTAGTTGTACAATATATAAGATATTAGTATTGACATAGATATTTTATATTTTACAGATATTATTAAGTAAGTTAACAATAACAATATAAGTCATACCGCATTGGAGAGTTGATGCACCTGACCTTCGGTTTTAACTGTGATGACAGAGGAAGTATCGTCTTTTCTTAGGTACACTTTGCCATAGCTGGTCCAGCAGAACTTGAATTTTTTGGATTTTACTAAGTCCCTGGCAAGAAAATGTAATCGAGATGCTTTCGCTGTTAACTGCTCCGACACATAAATGGGAGTATCTTCGGAGACACGAAGTCCTACGTGCTTAGCGGACAGTTTGGTTTTGTACTTTATGTTGAAAGACTTACTTGCCTTCAGAAATTCGGTTTTCAGAATTGTAGAAGTAGTTTCAACAACAATAGGTGAGTTTCTAGCACCTTCTTTTTTATTTCGGATCCTGTATATATCCTTGATATTTTCCTTGGATACTTTACATCCAATATTTTCAGATAGTTTCAGTATAATTTCGATGAGATCTTCTTTGCTTTCGTTATTAGTTTTAAGTACGTTTTTCAGTTCTAAATTTGATTTTCTGGTTGTTATCTGAATATCTTCTAATCTATCCTCTAGTAAGATGATGTATTTTTCATCTTCATTGGCCTTCCTTTCTAAGGACTCTATTTTCTTTTTAAATTCTTCGTTTTGCGCTGTCAAGAAAGAGACAGCAGTCTCAATATTTTGATTAGTAGTTTGCATTTCCTTGAGGGCAGAAATTTTTTTTTTAATCTCACGGTCTTGGGAGGAAAACAGAGAGGTAATCATACCTTTCATCTCATCTTTGAAATAATTCAAATCGGTATTTATTATATCATCTCTCATTGTTTTTGAGCTTGTGAGCATGCAAACAGGTGAGGTTCCATGTACAGCTTGAGTTAGATCAGAGTCTGTGTAGCATTGCAAATTTTGTAGGGTTGGTTATCACAAAAAGTTACGCGTCGAAGTTTGGCTTGATGGTAAATTGCGTTTTACCCTCTTTTATAGACATGAAGATAATCGCGTGACTGCTGCGATGCCCGAGAGTTTTTCTCGTTCATTTGTCGGCCGGAGTTATTGATGTCAACTTGTGTTGAGTGTTTCCTGATTTTATGGCGTTCAACGGCGGAGGAAAATGGCGGATGTGCCAACAGGAGTTGTGTTTTAATTTATGAGGTGGGTTTCGTGTTCAATTTGGTTAATTATTCATTTGTGTGGAATAGTTCTATAATATTGTTTTTGTATTTCAGGAAGATTATTTTCGGACGATTTAGAAAAGGAATTTTTTCGTCGGGTTGGTGGGAGTTCTGACTATCGTCAGATCATGGTATGTATTGCTTTCTTTGTATTTTGAGTCACCGGAATTTTGTTCTCATTGTTCCGTGTGGTAAAGGTTTTAATATTGTTTTTTTTCTCTTCTAATTCCAGGGTGTTTTGTTTTTGCAAGATCTTCGTGTTTTTCAAGATCTTCTTGTTTTCGAGAGTTACCAGCTGGCAGAGTTATGATCGCCGCGTGGTGTACGCAGTAGCAGTTCCTTTGTCTGCGCGGTCGAGGATCGTTGACCTTGAAGGGGGCAGCGGACGGCGGGTCATTTCCGTGGTGGTTATTGGAAAAATTCAAGTAGGTGTTGGAATTTTTTTACTTTTATCCACACACAATGAAGATACCTAGGACGGTATGTTTTCTGGACACTTAGTTATGTGTCCTATTAGTATTCAAGGGTAAATTCTTCCTGTTTCACCGAATAACCCAAACTGTAAAATTTAATGTTCCGTAATATTTATTTTTCCTGGTAGAACTGAATGGTGTACCAGACGATTTGGTTTAAAGAGTATGTACGACAAATATTATTGATTGTAGGATCTACGGCTCCCCTGAGCTAGATTTTATTTAGAAAAATAATTTCCCTTGTTTGTTTACAAGTTTTGTTACTTTTAAAGTTTTTTTTGTTTAATGTAATTTTCACAAGATTCCATGTAATCTAGTTACCAAATTCAAATTCAAATTCAAATAATTCAAATTCAAATTCAAATTCAAATAGTTTATTTTGCAAAGCAGGTATAGATATATACACTTTTTACACGTCAAATTTAATCTAATAAAGAAAATATATGTAATAGAATAATAAATGTACATGAACTAAATTAAAGGTTTATTTACCTGTGGATAAGGCGGTAACAATTCCACCTAGTTATCACTTAAATGTTTATTTATGTCTTGGCAATACTAATTCCAATGTAATATTACTACCAGATGTTAAGGCGGTACCTAACACAACTATTTAAAGGTCTATAAGGTTTAGTAATGTCTTGGCAGGAAATTTGCCAAATGAAGGTGTTGGCCAAAAACTTGTAACTAAGATAATTTTTTCCGTTAACACCTTTCCTTAACTTGTGAAATTTGACTTTTTTTTGTTTGATAAAATTAAATAAACTTAATTGTAAAGTACCTCGAAGTTTTCTTCAGAACCTTTTAACAACTATTAGGTTACAATTAGGTCACTGTTTAGTTTTATTTTGTTCAGTGGTACGATTGGTGGAAAGACCGGGTACCTGCTGGTCGTGCCATCTGACATCTGAAAAAGATCTATTAATTACCTTCTCAGCAGATTTGGAACGTGGCTCCTTGGAAGAATCAGCAATTGCTTTTGCTTTAGTTGTCTTTGCTGTTTGCGGAGGCGATCTTCGTAGGCGCGGCATTTTTATCCGAATGGCTTATCAATAGTCTGTGTCGTCAGTACTTGCCTAGTAACTCGTAGCAGCCGACTCGATGGGTGAATGAATCGTTGCGTTGACGCCGCGTCGCAAAACTAGTTTTGACTGCAGCACGAGAACAGGATGACAATGTAGCAGCCCGTCTCGTTTACTCGAGCGGGTGCGGGGCGCCGCTAGCAGCAACTATTCATAAACTCGGTGTCGCGGTCGCGTGGATTTTTCCAAAATACTCAAGCCAAAAATGCTCTTCGAGTCTTGTACGTAGTCAAGATTCGCTGAGGTGGAGAAAGCTTTTTAAAAACTAAAATTAAAACTAATGAGACGTGTGGTGCGTTTGAACTCACCATTTATTCTGTTCTACAAAAATGAGTCTTAAAACTACTGTGGGCCTCTATCTAGAATGAATGACATCAGCGTTACAGGTAATCGGAACAATCCTTACAAAGTTGCCTCTTCACAAAGTAGGACTTAACCGTTCAGACTTCTGCGAAAGCCGTGTGCAATATCAACATCCTATTTCATCATCCAAGCAGCTAAACTACAATGTCTACAGGGATGATGCAATGTTTATGGAAGTTGAGGGCTGAGGGTACATAACTCCTCCCTCCTCAAGAGCGAAATTATCGGGGTTGTTTTGAGTCCGATGATTTCGCTGAGCCTGAAATATAGTTACACATTTTTCTTTAAATTTAAATATAAGGAAACATATTACAATAAAAATTACAAAAATATAAGGTAAAATAGTTGCTAAGCTAACACTTTTCACTTTCACTAAATTGCCCATAGTTTCACTATCACTATCTTGATTTTTCACCATGTATGCCAAGTGTCTGAGTTCATCTAAGTTGAGTCCTTCCAGATTTACAGAATTCTTGCTCTTTGATGATTGAGTTTTCAGGTGTATATCAGGTAAAGTGATTGATGGCGTTTTCTCGTAACCCATGTTTTCTTTATACGAGTGTTGATGGTGTAGGTGAGTATCTCCGATATAGATATCGCAGGGTTCATCTATTGTTAGAATATAGAATCCGCATATAGACTTATGAGAAATATCATTTTCACATTTCTTTGTAAGGATAACTTTTCCACTTGTGTAGAGTATCCAATTATTGGAACTTATCTTTTGTGTTTTCACCTTTTCTATTTTCACAGGGCGTTGTATACATTGTGATTGGTTTTCATCAAATTTCATAAGTTGTTCTATGCATGAAGTTTCAGGAAACAGTGCTCGATTTTCTTTAGTACACAGGAAACTGTTTCCAGCGGCGATTTGCCTGCATGGTTTTACAATAGACAAGTATGTCGTACCTTTCACCAAAAGGAAGGGGTGTTTAGGAATAATTATATAGGTTTGATTTTCAGGATCATGGATTACGGGTAAAGGATATAATTTACAGTAATTATATGTATTGTTATCAGTCAAAGGAACTTCCATTACAAATGTTATTTGCCTATCTTTTATGTATGATTTTACACTGATCGTTTCTTCAAGTTTTATCAAATTTTCCAAAGTAGGCGAGAACGTAAGACTTTCGGTTTGTGCAATATTTTGTAACAAGGTAAGTAATTCAGTAGAGTTAATAATTGATTGATGTAAAGTTAGTGTTTTACTAAAGACTAATGCAGTTTCAAGCTCACTTAATTTTAAGTATAAAGTTCTAAAATTACTTATGAATAATTGATATAAACTAAGAACATAAGTAGAGTAAATAGCATTATTTTCCTTAGTTTTAATTTCCTTTAACATTTTCTCGACTCTTTTGAGTCTTTCATCCAAAATTAAGGTATTATTGTGTAATGTTTCAGAGCAATTTATACAATTATCCAACATTTTTGTGACTAATGTCATTTTCTTGTTAGTAGCTAATTGTTGTGAGTTAATTTGCGATATCAGTTGATCATACTTTAAGGCGTCAGCGCTGTCTAAATTTCCTGTAATTACTTTTATTAAGGAACCTAATGGGTTAAAAATACCGCGCTTAAATCGTTTCGAATAATTATAAGGGGTGATTTCTTGTATTTTCGTTATACAAGTTTTATAGAGATACTCTACTTGTGTTTTTAAACCTAAAAATTCAAAAGAATATGGAACACTTACATTAATCATAGTACTAAAATTCATATATTTGTTATAATTAAAAGATAAGTCATCATAGAGGCCCGATAAATCTAAAACTTTAAAAATTATCCATTTATCTTGTTGGATAAATGCTTGACCTTGTTTGACAGGTAAAATACCTGGATTATGTGTCATTTCGTGAAGTTGAAGGGCCTGGACTTGAGTCAGGCTGGTCAGGGCCAGGGTCATCGTCAGACGCCACAACCTGTGGAGGACGTCGAACATTTTTAACAGGAACTTTAGTTTTTCGTTTTTTAAATTCTATGGGTACAACATTCCTTTCAGTCTCTCCAATAACTATTGCCTTTTCATACAAGGGCTTGTCCTTACTTTTACGTGTGTTAACTAACTTTTTATAAATTGGGGTTCCCTGAGGTAATTTGACAGAGGGTTCACCGCCTCTCTTTTGCCGAATCTTTTCTTTTTCTTGGATCATTTTATCGGTAATGTGTTTATAAAGAGCTCGAGTACGTTTAACATGATCTTTAATAAGTTGTTGCTGATAGTGTTTTTGAAAATCTATGTTAAATGGTTTTCCAGAATCTGTGTGTCCAAAAACTATTTCGAATGGGGTTAACTCAGTTGCTGAGTGAATGGTATTATTATATACAAAAATAGAGTAGGTCATGACCGAAGCTGCATCAGTACATTTCTGTTCGTACTTAGCCAGTCTGTACATTTCAATAATTGTCGAATGAAATCGTTTAACGATTCCCATGGAATTAGGATTGTTTGGCGTACCAATGTGAAGCTCTATTTTATATAGGGACATGAGTTCTTTTAGAAGTTCATTATTAAATTCTGAACCAGGGTCAGATGAAATTTTTTTGGGGATCCCATAAAATGAGATTGATAATTGATAATGCTTTTGATACTTCGGGAGTTGATCTGTTCGAGATTTCAAAAGCTTGTCCAAGCTTGCTGAAAGCATCTACTACGGTCAAAAATGTTTTTCCTTCGATGGAAAATAAGTCTATGAAAATCTCTTGAAAGGGGGCTTCTTGAGTTTGGGTTAGTTGTAACATGGGTCTAATAGGGTGCCTGTCGTACTTCATTTTTTTACAAACTTCACAGCTATTTATTACTGCTGAAACTGTTTCTTTCATATTGGGCCAAAAATAAAGTCTACGTAATCTTACAAGAGTCTCTCTGATACCTCGGTGACAAGTTTTTCCTTCATGAACTTTCAGAATAATTTCCTTTTGTTCTTTTTCATTTTTGATTACAATTGCTCGTTCCGTGCATTCATAAAGTTTGACTGTACCGGGTTAAATAACTGAATTACTTGATTAGAAAATTGTTTTCTATGAATCAATTCATTAAAATACAGAAAGTATTTAGTTTTGGGTTTTATGTACTCTTTTAGAAATTGCTTTATGACATTTTCGTCGTCAGGGGGTAAATATACTTCGAGAATTTTCTGTTTATTTTTAGAAATATCTTTTGTCTTTATTTCATGTCGGTTCCATACATGTATTAAAATTTGATTGGGTTTTGAATCAATTGCTTCGTTTATAATAGGAATGCCTTGTGAGTCAGGGTCACGTGTTGAACGTCGTGTTTCCGTTGATTGCGAAGCTTCTTCTATTTCCATATCTGAACTAGTGTCAGAAATAGATAAGGGGCTTGCTGTCATTGTTCGGGAAGAGTCTGAGAGACTAATCGTTCGTGAGGATTTAGAGTCACGAATGTTCATTTCATTTTCATCTAGGTTTACAGCAAGAGATTCATTTTCGGGAGTAATTGCATTAATTTTAATGCGCGACAGAGCGTCGGCGTTCGTATTTAATTTTCCGCTTTTATACACTGTAGTGAAATCATAATCTTGGAGTCGCAACCGCCAACGGGTAAGTTTACTACTTGGATCGTCAGACTTTTTAAAGCCTGTTAGGGGTCTGTGGTCTGTAACTACAATGAACTTTTTTCCATAGAGATAGGGTCTGAAATGTTTTACAGCCCAAACGACAGCTAGGAGTTCTCGTTCAGTGGTACTATATCGTGATTCAGTGTCACTCAGTGTTCTACTTGCGTAGGCGACGGGCTTATTTTCTAGGGTTCCTTGGGAGAGGACCGCACCAATTGCAACCAAACTTGCGTCTGAGGTTAAAATAAATTGTTTTTCGGGATCAGGATATTGCAATATTGGCGCATTTGTCAAAAGTTCTTTACATTTTTCGAATGCGTCAATGTATTCTTTATTTATAATAATTTTATTTCTTTTCTTCAAACACTTTGTCAGGGGTTGAGTGATGTGAGCGAAATCTTTAATGAATTTTCGGTAGTATCCTACCAATCCAAGGAAACTTTTTATTTCAGTCTTTGTTTCGGGGATAGGGTAATTACTGACCGCTTGAATTTTATCGTCATTGGAAAGAAGTCCGTCTTTTGTTATTTTATGACCTAGGTATAGGACGCCTTTACGTAAAAATTCCGATTTGTCTAACTGTACTTTCAGGTTAGTCTTTCTAAGTCGATCAAAAACTATTTTGAGCTTCTGAATGCGTTCCTGGAGGCTAGAAGTGTAAATTATAATGTCATCTAAATACACCATACAATGCAAGCCTTGTAGACCGCGCAGCACGTTGTCCATTGCGCGCTGAAATGTAGCGGGAGCTGTCTTAAGTCCGAACGGCATGCGACAAAATTCGTAATGGCCGTTCTGGATACTAAACGCAGTTTTTTGTCTGTCCTTGTCTTCTACTTCTATCTGATGGTACCCACTTGCTAAATCTAAAGTCGTAAAGTATGTGGATCTGCCTAATTTGTCGAAAAGGTCTGTTATATTGGGAAGGGGGTATTTGTCATCAGTTGTTATCTCATTAAGGCGTCGATAGTCAATAACCATTCGATATTTTCGCTCGCCTGATGCATCCATCTTTTTAGGGACCAGGTGAACTGGGGCACTCCATGGAGAATGGGATTCTTGAATTACATTGTCATTTAATAACTTTTTTACTTGGTTATTAATTTCTTGAGTCAAAATAGGGGGTTGTCTATAAGGTTTCTCATATATTGGGTCTTCGTGTTTAGTCCTGATTCTGTGTTTAACTTGATTCGTAAATGTCAGGGGTAATTTTTCGGAACAGAATATATCTTTATATTCTTTACATAAGTCAGAAATTATTTCCTTTTCCTCGTCATTCATGTGGTCTAGTCGTAATTTATTTAAATTGTCAGTCAGAATGTCGTGAATCTCGATTTGTGATAGTGAGCTATCAATTTCAAAATTACAGTTTATTTCGTTGGTGTCATAATATGGACTATGGATTGTCATAGTAATTGTCTTTTCCGATAAATTTTGAATGATAGTATTTGCAAATCCGTTTTTGGCTCTAACTAAAGCTGTAGGCATTCTAACATTTTCACCAAAATCTCTATATTCCAAAATTACGTCTCCATTTTTTATCGATACTGGGACCGAAACTTTTGTCTCTGATCGGGGATCTAAGATGATGTCTTTGCATTCTCTATATATAATAGGGATATTGGTATTACGAGTTCGTAAGACGCGTTTGTTTAAACATGTCAACTTAACGTCTGTGTTTCAATCACCACTCCAGACTTCTACACTACAGACCCTTGACGAATCCTGTTATTTGATGGCGACCCATACCAGTCTTACCTGTGAAGATTTTTATCTTATAACTGAAGAAGCGAAGACAAAAAGAAGATGACGTATCAACACCAAGGAAGGAAAAAACTACAATACCAGAAGATCAGAAGACCAGAGAAACTGCAGCAATTTTAAGAAGAAAAATCAAGAAAGAAACTTGGTACTTCGTGTACAGCAGAAAATATTATAGAAGAATCGTGCATAAGAAAAGGTTGGTGCCGGGTGCCGGGAGATATGCTCAAGCCTAATAGGAGATCGAAGGACATGCAGGGCGCCGGCAGATACATAGTACGGGTCAAATAAGGAGCAGCTGGAAGCCTGTTTGAGTCCGATGACCGATGAACCACCACAGCACGTTTCAACCGACGTCAGCGGTTTGTAGGACAAAACAACAGCGAATGCCCTACCTGTGTAAGAACCACGGCTAGTGAAATTTATCCTTTTTCCACCGATAAACTTCGCAATGGTCGAGTCGAAACTCTCAACAATATTACTGTGGCTATTGTGTAGCATACTTCTGGCATGGGCTGCAAGAGCGGAGACGATTAAAGTCAGTCGAAGCCACATCCCAGTGCCCCGAAATTGACCGATCAGTTCTTCAGGATCACCACATTTTGCTTTAAAGCAATAAAAAGCTTTGCAATGGATGTGTGAATGGAATACATGAAAAAGAATGGTGTTGATTTCAGAGTGCAGATTATTAATTTTTAATATATCAGAAGCGTATATTTTGATAATGTTTGATAGCTTTCTTAATATTTCGACGTATCGACATAATACGCTGCTGTGTCATCGTTTTCCTAAATTTCACTGGAAATCTTGTGTCTACACTTATCATCCGCATTTTATTGCAAAAATTTCTCAGTAAATGATTTATGCAATTGATCTTCTGCACAGTTAAGTTGTTATATGGTTGTGCTTCTAAAATCTTGGTATATGTGCTGGAATCACCATCTGAGATGAAGCGGCCATAGATTATGTTATACATAGAAATCGATGATTTGAAACCATCAACCAGTATATCGGATTCCATCCCCGAAGACGAACCTTCATAATTTTTATAACATTTATGCTCGATTGTTGCGTTGTTTTTTTCACAATGTTTGCAGATTGAACAATACTTGTTACGTACAGCCAAAAAATGACCTTCCCAAAGCGCTTCCCAATTATTGCTGCAGCTCCAGAGGAAGACGAGTAATTTGAACGGTACGACCGTTTTGCCCAGCATCCATCTCAGTGGTGTGCATAGAACTTTTTTCCAGAAAAGCAATGAGAAAGTCAAGATTGACAAGAAAAATATATGAAAAAATTTAAATTACACTTTGAAAAAAAAAGATGTAATGAAAATGTTCACTCTAGGGTAGGCAGTGCCTATCCTGGCGTCATACAAACTTTCTTTTTTCAAAGTGTTATTTAGATTTTTTCATATTGTTTTTATTGTGAAACTTGACCTTCTCATTGATTTTCCGGAAAAAGTTCTATGCACGCCACTGATCCATCTGCAACCACGTCTATAATTGGTGTACCATTCTCGTCAACCCTAATCTCTTTTAGAGCAGCTTCTCTTTCTTCAGATGCAGCATTTACTATAGAATCCACGGCAGATTCTTGCCACTGTTCAGCTAATTTGCCATGTATTTTCTGCTAATAGCGTTCGGACATAGCTAGGACATCAACAGAGGACATAAACTGTTCCAGGGCTGAAAAACCTCCACCTATGGCCATAATACCAGTAACTGCTGACTTATTTGTATCAAAAATACAACTTTGTTTCGAATCGGTTTGGATAACTTGGCGATATTTGCAAAAGCTACATCTGAATGTAAGTTTTGATATAAGTTTTGATGTTCCATACAAAATTTCATTTCCAAGGATAGTTTTTTGTGATTCACCGACCAAGTCAACAATTATTACAAAGCAAGATTGAATCAGCCTTAGTATCACAGGGACCTACCTGGGGGCCCCAGTACGCATCGGTCCCCTTATTCCGCCACTGCCCCATTTTAATAGTATCATACCTTTTTGTAATTTGCAACAATCTGTATTTACGTAACCGAAACCCAGCGTTCATTTGAGGAATGTTATTTTGGACAACAATCGTCACGATATGAATCCCTGAGGGGATCTAAAAGGTATTCCCAAGTGTGAACTGTGAAATGCAAGTCGCAGTTCACTCTTGGTACACCCGTTTTTCAGTGACGATTATTATGTGGGTGGTGAGCCCTATCGCCGTACTTCGGGCACAAATGGACTAACAGCTGCAACAAATTAATGTTGCACCGCGGGAATTGAACCCACGACCTTTGGGATCGAAGGCGAGCGCTCTACCACTCGGCCAGTTAGTCAATTATATTTCAATTCAAAGAAAACATTCGAGATCTGCTTTAAAATTAATTTGAACGAAATTGTGTAGCATATAAAAATATTTATTTTATCATTTACAATTAAAACCAAAATATATAAAAAAACGAGTAAAAAACATGCCAAACTTAATTAGCGCCGACGCTAAGTGAGCGAACAGAGTTTACGATAGGAGGTCAAAATTTTATTTTGCGATATTACCAAAAAGGATAATCTCTCCGTGATACTAATCACTTACCAAGCCTCCCGTACGAATTTGGCTGTATAAATAAAAGTCACCTTATTTAACCAGAGTTATTAAATTGGACAATACAATAAATACCTAACTTCGTCATGTTTTTTATATATTTATTATTTATGAGCGTAACGTAACATATTAAAAAAAGAAATCGGACTGAGGAATTACTACAACAAGCCGTCTATTCTATTCTGTTTACGTTTAAGTTTCTGTTCTGTTTAAAGATTTGGCATCTTATAGGTAAAGTTTTTCAAGATACTTGCTTGTACTAGATGTTGTAATGTCAAAATAGATAATTGCTGCAAAACAAAATAGAAAATTCGCGATGCAGCGCAGCGTCGCGGTCCCACGTCCGACAGGCGCCCTGGCTCGACGCAGACTGACTTCACGCAGCGAAACATTTGGTTGGAGGGTTTTTAGCTAATACTGAAATATTTTCTAGGGAAAAAAATATTGAATTTAGGTGACATACCTTCGTATTTTAATTACCTATTTTATGAAAAAAAAATCAAGTTGATCTCTTAACCGCGTTCTTCAAGCGAACGTTTGAAAAACAAAAAAAAGGGGGGTGCAAAACATTTTTTTTTGACAAAAGTATAAATCTTAGTACATTGTTTATACGTAACATCCCTAGAGAAAAGATTAATAAACCAAACATATTTTTTTCAATGCAAGGAGAGTTCGAATTTCTTCAAACGAATCCTAGATAGCCTGGAGTTGGTCATGCTCTAGGCTCAGGTACAGTCTTAAGGATGAAAACAAAAAAAAATGTGTCTCCTTTTGAATGTATGAGACTCCTCCTAAAAAAAAAAATTCACTTTCTAATTCAATATTCGATTTTGGGACAACTTTCTCACAAAGTATCCCAATTTCAGGTCTGAAACTCATTTTTTCTACGTGACCCGTGACATACCTACAGACGGACACCTAAATATTCAAAAGTACTATTAAAATAAGATACTCTGTCATGATCATTTTCATTTTCAGATCCGTGTGAGAAGAGCAATTTTTATCCAACATGCGAAGAAGTGCTTGAGGCCGTTACAACTGATCGGCAGCAGACTACCTCAGAGTAAAGCATTGAAATATGAGCTATAAATCGTGTTATGTACAGTCAGCAAAAGATATAGGTATACAGGCCCAGCGCAAACACTTTAATCCTTAAGGTTAAACGTCAGTTGCTTAGCACAAAGTGCATAACTTAACGTTAGAAAGTTAAAAATTTAAAAACATTTTGTCAGTTAACACCAACAATTCAGTATTAGTGAGGTTTATTAAGTACGAGTTAAAAATTTAATGCACAATTAGTCATGATGATCTGGTCCAAGCAAAGTTAAAGACAGCATTTTAAGTTGGTTTTGAGAAGATCATGACTAATTGTGTATACAATTTCAAACTCATGCTTTATAAACCTCACTAATACTGAACTATTGGCGTGAAATAGCACAGATCAAAATGCTTTTTATTTTTAAATTCCTAAACAAGAAAACAAAGTTAAGTTATGCTCTTTGCACTAAGCTACTGACGTTTTACCTTAAGACACAGGTGGGTAATAGATGAGATGAGGAATACTTGGTCAACACACACACATGCACTGTTGAATGAGTATTCTTCAATCTCATCTATCACCCACCTGTGGGACTTAAGATCAAAGTGTTTGGCCTGTGCCTGGTAACCTACCAATATATTTTGCTGACTGTATGTGACATTTTTGTACCAGTAGACGTTGGGTTCAAGCAAGGTTCAAGCAACACCTACTGTCAGTGTACATTCTGTCGGTGCTGGTTCAAGGCGCTTGGCCCGCCCATTGTACACTTGCAAAATGTCATGTACAAGACACGATTTAAAGCTCACATTTCAATGCGTTCTTTGAGGTGGTATTCTGGTGCCGAGGGGATCGACGACTATTAGTACTAAATTGGTCTTACATTATCCAAAAATATGGGTTTTAGAATAGAACACCGGAGTATGTATTTAATTGTATTATATCTGTTGGAATATTTAACTCGAATGTAGCAAGACTAGAGAAATCTATCTTGGCTCTGCTCTGTCTGCCAGAAAGATGGCGTAATAAATGACTCTGGATTTTGTAAAAGTATCTATTACAGTTTCAATATTATATTAGTTTGCATTACAAAATACAAAAATCAGCTATGTTTATAAGAATTATTGTTTTTTTATTTGTACAATCTGAAGTTGCAATATAGTTGTAATTATATATTGTGTTGAAAGTTATTGTACCTAGGTACGGTCTTCCGCACGTTCCAATGGCAGTTTTTATTAAGCTTTCTTAAATTAAAATGAAACATTCATAAGTAGCCTGAACGGCAGGCGACAAGGGCGTACGTAGGGGCGGCAGGTACGGGCAGCTGGGAAAAAATAGCCCTCCCGGGAGTGTGAGACAAGCAAGTGTTATGTATTCAACTAACTATTGTCTTAAAAACATACTGTAGGTAAGCTATATACATAGGGACTACTAAAATCCCCGGAGACTAATATTTTAGATCAATTTGATATAGAAAATACGTAGTGTTCAATAATTTGTCTTTTTCGTTTTAGAACCTATGCCTATATTATTAAGTTTCTGCCCCCCCTCCCCCCCCCCCGAGTGAAATCCTGCGTACGCCTTTGGCAGGCGATCGTACCTGCCCGTTTTATATGCGACAAGAGTAAATAAGGTTAATAAACATCAGTCGCTCGGTATAAAGTGAAGCAATTAACTTTGTTTCTCTAGTTTTAAAAAGTGGAAAAGATAATATTGGTATGTGGCAAATCACACCAATAATTCAGTATAAGTTAGGTCTGAAATAGTTCAAAACAGTTTGAAATTGAATGCATATTTAGCCATAATTTTGTCGAAACAAATTTAAAACAGTATTTTAAGCTTGTTTGGACAACATCGTGACTAATTGTGCATTTTATTTCTAACTGTTGACTTATAATCCTAATTTACACTAATCTTTTGGCGGGAATTGCTACAGGCCATTACCTTTTCCTTTTTCAACTTGGTAACAAGCTACTGACGTTTAACTTTAAGAAAAGGAAGCTCTGACAGAAAGCTGATATTCGCAGTTCTTTTGCGTCAGTGCTCGTTCCTATACAGTAAGATGGAACCAACTCGGCTGAATTAGACTTAAGTAAGAACCTACACACTTTGGAACGAAAAAGTAAAAAGAGTCAAGGCGTTTATGTTTTGATAAAAAATGGTACCCACGTGAGAAATGTGCTTTAAATTACTGTTCATTAGATACATTAAACATGGACCAAGGTAGCTGTGGTGTGAAAACTTGAAAGCGCAGGAATATTGTACAGGTCATGAAAATATTTGTTAAATGGAACCACGCGCCATCTATACGGCATAGCAAAGATTACGTGAAATAGTTTTAAAAGTCTAAAAATACCCCATTCCCGCTACTAGATGGCGCGAAAAAAATTGCTTCTATTGACTTTTTAGGCTAGCCTTAAAAATACACGTTTGATGAAAACCTTCAGCATGACACCCAATTAGATGCTTGCCAAAACATTTAACGCTTAACGTGGAAGTATTATGTGGACGTCTGAAAGAAAAACAGCTTTTTATTCGGTTTTTTGCAAGCGGTGATAGTTCTGCTACTCAACGTCGCGTCGCGCACTAGCGCTTTTGAAAAAGCTGCCACTATTAAATTGATTTTATGACCTTCACATGATTTGCTACAGCTTAAGACCTATACAGGTGTATGGAGAGGATTTTTGCGGGTCACCTGGATATAATTTTGGTGCAATTTAAAGAAAACATAAACTTTTATTGACCTTTTAGGACTAGTTACAAGAATGTGCGTTTTACAACTTCCAGATGATTTGCTACAGTATGAGACTTGTACTAGGTGTATGCCACGAGCTGCTGCCTATCACCTGGATATATCTCTGGTCTCTTTTAAGGTTCAGCTTTCTTTTAAAATCGTTGGTTAGCTGCAAATTTTGTTTAATCCATAGCAGCTTCAGTCGCTCGCCTAGCTTGCCGGGAGTCGTACGCGTGTGACACTGTCGAATTTATTTATTTTCTTTTTGCTATCACATATCCGCGTGTCCGGCGAAATGAGCAAGGATCAATTAAAACCGGGAACCGCCAGGACCAGGAAGGAAAGTCCATCTGGCACCCAAATGGATTTCTTAAAGGATGAATCTAACAGTGATTTTCTAAAAAAGATTCAGTTTATGCTAAACGAAAAATTCAAACCGACCGAAAAACAGCTGACTAAAATCAGTAAGAAACAAGAAGAAATAAGCAGCAAATATGCCGAAATCATAAAGACGATGGAGACATATTCTAATAACTATGATAGCGTCCTGAAGGAATTATCGACTATTAAGACTGCTACGACTGAAGTTCCTAGCATCATCAAGAAGAACCTTATGTTTGAACAACGTATAGTCAATCTTGAATCCCAACTTGATGACGTCAAATTCCATGCGTATCGGAATGAGTGTGAGCTGCGTGGTGTACCCACGAACCTGGATGTCTCTGATACCGAATTCGTGCAGTAGCTGATGAAAGTTGTCAACTACACAGGCGAGATCTCCACACTGCAAGTCTACAGGGGACCCCCATCCGCGAAGGAGGGCTCACAGAAGCCAGTGATAGTGACTTTTCCTACCCCATTTTCTAGAAAAAGCTTCCTAAAATGTGTTAAATCAACAAATCTCGATTTTGTTAAGCAAGAGCGCAATAGGCTTTGTGTGAATGATGTTGTGAGTGTAAATACCGGTGGGAACAACGAAAGTCAATTGTTTATTTCCGAGCGTTTGTCTAGCAGGAAAAAAAGATTACTGTACTTGGCTAAGACGGTAAGTAGGCCAAAAAAATATGTTGTCTGGACCAAAAATGGACAAATATATGTCCGTAAATCCGATGACTCGCAACCAATAAACATTTGGAATGTAAATAATCTACAATTAAATAATCTGTGACTCATTGCGCTATTGATAGTAACTATACATGTAATATTAGGTTATGTTTTTATTCATAGCTACAACTCGATCGTTGGAATATCAGTTATTAACCCAATATTTATCTACCTACATGGAATTAAACCATTGGGTTATCCGACGACTCAATGTAGTAATAACGTGTTTTGTATGTGTGATGTGTGTTTTATTTGCTTGTACCTAAACTCAAATAATAATAATATGTTTGCAAATATTATTACAATTACAAAAAAGAAAAACATATCGCCCTTTAGTGACTCTGTGCCTAGTAGTATAGGTATATACTTGGTACTTGAGTTTGGGTGTAAAGTTAATATTTTCTATGTTTCACTAACTCTGTCATCAGAAGTAAATTTGCTTGCATACACTTATTTCGTCAACTATACCATTGCATGTTTTATAAATATCAAAATGCAGGCGCTTTACATCTTGAAATTCCCATTATTATTTATTAGCTATAGCTAATCAAGATTATATAGCTAACCTTGACTCTTTTAATTTTTCGACACTGGATTCAGGTCCTGAGGACTGTAAAGCATTGCTTCAGCCATATAATAAACTTAAACTCTTTTCTATGAACATACGCAGTATTAATGCAAACTTTGACCTACTATTAGTGTTATTGTCTCGCTTGGATATCCCATTCGACGTAATCTGTCTTACCGAATGTTATGTCGGTAAAGAGACTATTTCCAAACAAATCCCAGGCTATGTTCATTATTCGTCTACAGACCCCATCAACAAGAACGATGGAGTTATAGTTTATGTGCGGGAGGGAATATTGGTTTATGTCCATGAAATTAAAGTAATTAAAGACTGTTCTTGCTTGGTAGTTGAACACAATGATATTAAAATTTTAAATATATACAGACCTGATCCTAAAAAGAACCCTACTGAATTTATTAACACGCTAAATGATTTTATATCACAACAAAAACATGATAAAAAACGCTCGTTGCTACCAGAAATTGTAGCATATAAAAAGTGGTAATACTGACTAGTGACGGGCATCGACGTCACTGGTGCGAGGATTCCATAACCACGCTCAGACACCACTAATTGTATGCTAAAGGGTGATACTTGCAGCTGGAACAGGGGCCCATAAGCTGTCCCAGATTTATAGTATACAAGTATCTTATATTCTATAATATTTAATATAAAACGTCCTACCAGACAGTTGTATGATGACGTCATCCACTGATCCTCGCATGAAGTCCTTTCGCTGCGGAGTCCAAAGTGTTCCGGTGCCGTGACACGTAGATCACCTTCCACGATGAATCTAAACACAACCCTCCTAACCCGGGATGCATCCAACCCAGAAATAGTAATTAACAAGTCCACTTGTCGGAAGCCGCGTGGACACAGGTTATGTCACACACACACAGGAAATTCACTAAAAGGTGGCCTTCACGCCAAAATATTGTCAGCCCTTGACTGAATACCGTTTCTTACGATGTCCGCACCGATTTGCCGTTAATATCCCTTAATAACACATATTAAAATCGTCCGCGATCTATACCAAAAAATGTCCACGTCCCTCGTATTTGACAGCTCCAAGTCCATAGACAAAATATATAGACCATTGATGGATGCGTTCCGAAATATACATTTTATTCTGAACAGTCCCCCGCTCTGGGCTGAGCAATCAGGCCACTAGCTCATACAACCGGGAGACGGGAGAGAGTTGTCATGGCTCGTCACAAAATCGAACCTTCGACCAACACCTCTGCGACGCGTGGAGTTCCGTCTCCGCCAAAACAACTTTAATATACGGCCCCGGCGCCAAAACAAGGATAGCAAGTTCACATCCTTCAAAAGAATTAGATTTCCTTCCCTAGGATACTCAGTCCTGTCTGACCACAGAGAGGACGAGAGTTGAGGACCGCTTCCACTTTACAATACACAGTGGCAAGCTCCTCAAAAATTAGAACAGTTTCCCCAATAACGCAGCGAAGGTGGGTCTTCGCCGACTTGACGGCAGCTTCAAAAAAATTCCCTCCCCAGTGAGGGCAATTTGGGGAACTGCACCGCCAAGTTACCCCTTTCCGGGCGAAGATTTAACTTAAACTAGCATAGTTATTTACAAAACAAAAAATTACAACATCATTAGCAGTACCCTTGTAGATTGTGCCATTGTCGGAGCGAATAAGTGAAGGTAAACCCTTACGCGACACGAAACGATCCAACGCGGCGACGAAGGCCTCCGTAGTCAAAGCTGATACCACTGCCAAGTGAACGGCCTTGGTGGCCAAGCACACAAATACACAAGGTATGCTTTCACAACCCGAGCGTTGCGATTGCTGAAAACCCCCGTGCGCGTTACGTATGTGTCAATCCGACACCAACAGATTTACCAAAGGTCCGTCTTGGGTAGAAGCAAAGGATGAAGACTTCCGTATGGCAGGTCAGCTCTCCAAAATCAGCCTCCAAAACGCAGAAGTCCTTCATAATCCGTGAAAGGATTCAAACGAGCAACCGCTCACTTCAGCCTGGCGTGATCCTCGCGCAGAACTCGAAGTCTAAACTTGATGAGGTCCGCCTGAAGTACACGAAACCAGTGTACCAATGCGCTCCAACGCTCCTCTGCACTCACGGCTGGGGACAAAATATATGAATTTCATTGACTGGTTGGTATTTCAACATAATACCACCATCATATTGGGATCCTCCAAATCTGCAAACAGTATATGTTCATTTGAAAGCCATTTCCTAAGTTCGAACATAATAATCCAAGTATCGAATCAAATATCGAATATCCAAAATTGTGGATACCTCCACCAATGAAAAAGAACCCAGAGTCTTTTAAAAGCAAATAGGATCCATCCTAACAAATCCGCGCCCAGGAAAACATCGACTGGGGCCGGATGACAAAACGTGGGTCTGCCAGATGCAGACCTGACGTGCATGAGATTATGGACGGAGGAAGGTCCAAAGAAGGCTGCCAGCCGACAATATTGTCTATAACCATGGCTGCAGCCGCTGATTTAACTCCAGTCCACCAATACCTAGGAGCGGCACCGACGAAACCTCCAGGTTCAAAACCAATCGGTGCGCCACTTGACTTTCCGAGTCGAGGAGGGCTCTTACCCTAACTCAATCCCCCCTGGGGCCCTAGACGCGAGCCATCGCGGTAGGCAACAGAACCGTCCGCGGTTCCGTACTCATGGCTTGAACAAGCTAGTTACAGGCTACCCCACCTGTGGAGCGCAGGACCAGTCCACTGGCAATAATATGGCTGGCGCGTGCACATCCCTACCCTGGGGGGAGCGTAGCCTCCAACTCTCCCTGAGTACGGCGGGTGGTACTCTAACCGCGGGTACTCACGGTACGGCGGTGAGTAACCCCGTGACTATGTCTTAACACGGTGCTCCATGCCAGCTGGCACCAAAACCGGCGCGAGGAGGGGGGGCCTAGCCCTTGCCAACTCCAATTGACCCCCGCCCGTAGGGGCCCAATTCACAACATGGCCATATGTGTGATAGCCCGTAGGCAAGGGGCTCCCTACGGGTCCACGCGCAAATACATAACTCACCTCCCGGTGAGGGGGCGCACCTCGCGCCGCAGTCCTCCGTTCCGACGGAGGGAAGCTCTGCCCGACAGCATGCCTTCCCTGGACCGAGGGGGGGGAAGTTCTCCTTGACGCACCCCCGTTGTCCAAGGGGGGGGAGTTCTCCCTGAAGCACCCACGCCCGTAGGGCTCCGTCGCTGCGGGACCGGTGAAGCCGCTTCAGATCTGTTGGCACACAACAATAAATGGTGAGGCCCCTCACACTCACTGCAACGTCGTGGCTCGGGACAATTACGTTCAAAATGATTGCCCAAGCAACCGAAACACAGGCCCTTACGCTTCACTATGCGTCGCCGCTCGGTGACGTGCAGGTTTCGCCACTGCTGACATCTCAGCAGGTCATGCCCCGTATGGCCACACTGTAAACAGGTCGATGACCTCTCAACCACGGCGACCGCCGCTAAACGCGTCATATCGCGTCCCCGCGACTGCTGCGGTTGTCTGGGCTCCCCACATTCAGATGAGCCAGCAGACGAAAATGATTGCGCCCCAGATGGCGCCAAGTCCGCTTGTGATGTTTCTGCTACCCTAGCTTCATATTCAAGAAACTTCATTAAGTCCGTAAATTTAGGCACAGTGCTGCCATCTTTTCCTGCGGACACCCGCTCAAAACGTGACCTCACATCATTAGGCAACCTACCTAAAATAATGTGAACGAGTAAAAACGACCACTCGTCCACCGGTAAACCTAATGTTCTAAGGGCATTACACGCCACGGTGACCGGAGTCAGCAACTGCAACCTTAGTTGAGCCCGGTCGGTTACCCTAGGTAACGTCAACAATTGAGACGCATGCGCATCCGCCAGTAAACGCATGTTCTGATATCTATCATTTAATATGCCCCACGCTATATCATAATGATCATCCTCCACCCTGAGGTGCTGGATGAGCGACCTTGCTTCGCCCTCCAATGTTGACATCAAATATGCCATCTTTTGCCCCTTTGATAAATCTACCCTAGAATCTACTAATGACGTAAACATATTTTTAAAAGAAACCCATTCTTGAATTTTCCCATTAAATTTATTCAGTTCTAAACTAGCCAAACTACTAGACACGCCATCTACCGGTTGAGGCGTGACAACTACAGGACCTCCTGAATTTTGCCTCTTTAATTTAGTAACATTATTCGACGTTATAACCAGCGTCTTACCAGTGGCGCCATCTATTGGTCTAGGTGTGCTAACAACCGGGCTGCCCGATTGCCGCCTCTTGATCATGGAGGCCGCCTCTGTTATATCATCATAAATCCCTTTTATCTGAGCTAAATCCGTAACATACCTCTTCAAAGGCTCTTCACTTTCCTCCAGTGCTTTCACAGCTACCTTAGCATCAGCCAGCCGCTGATGCATCCGCTCGCCTCTCTCCAGGATTGCATTGTCGCGATCCGAACGAGAAAGCAATCCCTGGACGGTCGTAAACCAGCGGAGCTCTTTCGCCAACGCAGCCTTGTGAGACTTGGACATCATGCCGCAACAAACCGGGAAATGTATAAATAAAAACTATTTAGCAAACACCCTGACACGGCACAAAATACAGAAGCACTGCTCAATAGATACCCTACCTATAAATAGAATTTAATTAGCAAAATTAATTCCCAATTACCAATGTATGTACTGTCCGTCAATACTAAACAAACAAATAGGTTCCTACCTAATTCTATATTACCAAATTTAAATTATATTTGGTGTATACAATACACACAAACCCGAATGCACATTCCACTATGCACTTGTATACATCCTTGTAAGTACATACATTCAAGCCAAGATAACAGTATATTAGCTAACAAGTTGATTTCCAAATCTATAATATAAACCGTTATATGATTATGTTATTGTAATACAGGAACACTTGATATGTACTAAATTAACAATTTATACTGATATTACTGAACCACATCATGGTACCCTCCGGTAATCAATTATCTACTCAAAGCACTAAACAAATCCAATTTGTAATTGCTACATGTACATGTAAATAGCCTAGCTATGTTAACAGTTCAATGACACTGGGGCCGCCCAGTTCCGTTGTTTAAATGTATATAAACCAAAGTTGGGATTAACCACGATCTGGCTACCAAAACTTGTTTGATAAAAAACGCTCGTTGCTACCAGAAATTGTAGCATATAAAAAGTGGTAATACTGACTAGTGACGGGCATCGACGTCACTGGTGCGAGGATTCCATAACCACGCTCAGACACCACTAATTGTATGCTAAAGGGTGATACTTGCAGCTGGAACAGGGGCCCATAAGCTGTCCCAGATTTATAGTATACAAGTATCTTATATTCTATAATATTTAATATAAAACGTCCTACCAGACAGTTGTATGATGACGTCATCCACTGATCCTCGCATGAAGTCCTTTCGCTGCGGAGTCCAAAGTGTTCCGGTGCCGTGACACGTAGATCACCTTCCACGATGAATCTAAACACAACCCTCCTAACCCGGGATGCATCCAACCCAGAAATAGTAATTAACAAGTCCACTTGTCGGAAGCCGCGTGGACACAGGTTATGTCACACACACACAGGAAATTCACTAAAAGGTGGCCTTCACGCCAAAATATTGTCAGCCCTTGACTGAATACCGTTTCTTACGATGTCCGCACCGATTTGCCGTTAATATCCCTTAATAACACATATTAAAATCGTCCGCGATCTATACCAAAAAATGTCCACGTCCCTCGTATTTGACAGCTCCAAGTCCATAGACAAAATATATAGACCATTGATGGATGCGTTCCGAAATATACATTTTATTCTGAACAACTTTAATACACTTATAATTCTTGGCGATATAAACATTAACATCTTAAATGAAAATGACAATAACTCCCAACTTTACTTAAACTGTTTATATACAAATGGCCTCAAACCTGAAATAAATAGACCGACACGTATAAAAACATGTTTAGATCATATAATAATGCGAACTAAACATCAATCAGTCGGTATTGTATGCCCGTCGACTGTTACTGATCATTTTTGCGTTCTTGCTGGTCTTAAGGCTGAGTTTGCTGATAACTATTGCAAAAAACATACCTTTTTTACATCCTACGACTATAATTTAGTGGAGAGTGGCATAACTGGCATCAGTTATACGACATCACTGACGTTAATCTGGCCTTTGACAACCGACAAGGATTTTGACACTTTTTTGAAAAAAAATTGATCGGTCTCGGCCTCGCTGGCGCGTTCTCCGTCCTCACATGCTCGTTTTTCAGCCTCGCTAGAACGACACTTGAAGGCTCGGCCTTCGGCCTCGCCATTAGATCCGAAGAAATGTCCGATCAATTTTTTTTCAAAAAAGTGTCAAAATCCTTGTCGGTTGTCAAAGGCCAGATTAACGTCAGTGATGTCGTATAACTGATGCCAGTATGAATTCGTAATCACCGACCCCACTTGCCCCTTGATACCGAGTTTCAAGCGAATCGGAGCACTTTGTCAAAAATGTCAAAACCTGTCAAATGTCAAATTTTTTTTATGCGGTCGGGAAGCCCTCGGCAAACCGATTACTAAAGTCGAAACCGCAACTCGCTAGGACTTACGGTTCGGGAGATATAGCCGATCAAAGTTTTGGCAAAAATATTTTTTTTTCGACTTCTTTTTTTTTTTTTCATTTTCAGTTAGAGCTCGTCGAGCCCTTTTCTTAGAATACCATGAACATGGGTCTAGCTTCAGCCGTTTGGAAGATACGGGCCGTTAAAGTTTTGACACTGGGGGGGGGCTAGATCTCGGCGAGACCTTTTCTTAGACACCCATCAACATGGGTCTAACTCAAGCCGTCTAGGAGATACGGGCGGTTAAAGTTTTGACATTTAAAAAAAAAAAAACTTTTTTGGCACCCTATGGTCCAACCCATAGGGATGTACCACCTTCCGTTCCGAAGATATGGCCAAAACAATTTTTTTTTCGGTACATCCCTTGGAAAAAAAAAAAGGCAATTTTTCCCATCCCTAGTACCCAGGTACATCACTACGAACTTCGCTCGCTCGCTCGTTCGTGCTCGTTCGTAGGCTCGCCCTTCGGGCTCGCCTACTCACTCGAAAAAATTTTCAAAACTCCCATACAACGACACGTCTCACTAAAATGTCAAAAAACCATGTCAAATGTCAAGGTTTTTCCCCACTCAGTATTAGACACCTGACATTGTCTTCATACATTACTACCATGTCAAAAGACTCCTTCAAACTAAACAACCATGTCAGTCAGTCAGTCAGTGAGTTACCGTTTTGTAGCTTTATATACAAGGTAACTTTTTGATCATCGTCCAAATTCATACTGGTGGCTTGGTAAGTGATCAGTATCATGGATCAATAACAATTTTGTTGAAATTCGTAAAATGAAAGTTCGACTCCCCATAGTGATTCACTCGGGACTGGAAGTGAATTTCTATGGGAAGCCGAAATTTCATTTTAGGGATTTCACAAAAATTGTTTGTCCAAGTATATTTTCGCCTTTAGTGATTTTCGATTTCATACTTTACGATATCGTCAAACTTACGAATATGACCAAGACATATACACACATATACTATACACGGTTAACTGATCCCAATGGCCAGTAGATATGTTGCTTCATAAGTACAAATAAAACCTGCTTATAATGCTTTCGTACTGTCGGCAACAGGTCAAGGTATTACAACCTGTAAAAAAACAATGTAATATGAATCTTACGACGTCAAAACAGAGTTCATTACTGTAATGTAGAAAAGTGACATTCATATGACATCCCTTATAAATTAACTACCTATACTTAACTATTTAAAATCAACATTCTTACCTTTTTCACGGATCCCACACTTCCTGCAATACGGGCAATATTTGCCTTTTATTTATTAAAAACATATCTGCGGGCTGCAACAACATATAACATGTAGTCGGTAGTTTGAATATCGTTGTATGTACTACATAATTATAGTATCATCCAAGTTAAGTCAGTCAGTAACTTACTATTTTTAGGGTTCCGTACCCAAAGTTCCGTAACCTACGGGACCCTATTACTAAGACTCCGCTGTGCGTCTGTCTGTCCGTCTGTCCGTCTGTCACCAGGCTGTATATCATGAACTGTGATAGTTAGACAGTTGAAATTTTCATAGTGATGTATTTCTGTTGCCGCTATAACAACAAATACTAAAAAACAGAATAAAATAAATATTTAAGGGGGCTCCCATACACTACACTGTACACGCAAACTATTATTATAATTTATTAATTTGTGAATATTTAATTTCCAGGTCCTAAGAAGACTAAACAAAGAAGTCTCAGTGCTACATTTTCTTCTGAAGCCAGTAAACTATATCGAACAATAAAAAAATTGCAGTCCACCAAAGATAATTATGCAGCAAGATTAAAAAAGGCTCTGAAATTGTCAGAAAACCCTTCTTTTCAGAAAGCTATACAAAAATTTACATCAGCTGCAATTATATTTACCATGATGCAATTCAGGGAAATTAATAAACCAAAAATGGGTAGAAGATACACTAAACAGGAGAAAACTCTTTCTCTGGCAATGTACAAACAAGGTGCTAAAGCATACAGATGGTTAAGTTGCATCTTTGTCCTGCCATCCCCGGTTACATAAAGTAGAATGATTTCGACCGCTGCCCTGAGGCCCGGTATTAATCAAAATATTTTTGATTACTTGAGAAAGAGGGCAAGAAAAATTTCAACAACAGACAGACTGTGTATATTAATGTTCGACGAAGTTGCTATTGCCCCGCATTTTAATTACAACAGAAAACGTGATTCAATCATTGGTTTTGTAAATAATGGAAAGAAAATTGAAAAAAAAATTGCAGATCATGCATTAGTGTTCATGATTAGAGGGGTTCAAAGAAACTATAAACTACCAACTTCTTAAACTTTCTGCTCCGGAAGCACATCAAAACTGGAATTAGTAGAGCAGATAAAAGAAATGATCTTAATGTTAAAATCTGTTGGTTTCACTGTTGTAGCGACAGTATGTGATCAAGGAGCGTCAAACATGAGCGCTAATAATTATTTAATTAATGAAACAAAAAACAAGTACTTACGTCAAAATCAAGAGTGGAGAAAGAAGACATTTGAAGTTGAAAATCAAGAAATAGTGCCTTTATATGATCCACCACATTTAATTAAAGGCATAAGAAATAATCTTCTTACTAAAAACTTATTGTGCACAATAGAAAATGTGAAGAAAACTGGAAAATGGGATCATATTTTGAAATTATATAAAGAAAATCCTGCACATCGAGGTATTAGATTGTTGCCAAAGCTAACAGATTACCATGTCGATCCAAAAAAAATACCTAAAATGAAGGTGAAAAATGCGACTCAAATTTTTAGTAGAACAGTTGCAAGTAATATGGGATACCTAGCAGGTGAGGTTAATTCATTTGCTACACCACGTACAACCTATTAGATTGTCAACTTTTTACGGCGTCACACTTGAAAAGGAAGAAAACTTTTTTTTTTTCAATTATTGTTAATGGCACATAAAAAAATATTCTACACGGAATTGTGAAGATAAAGCATCCTCTGTCCCTTTTTTAGAAAACAATAACAAAAATACCATATTTTTCCCATCAATTTCACAAACTTAACCTATGAAAATATTGTACGAAACCATTGTTGCGCAAAACCTACTTGCATATATTCGTTGAAATGTTAGGTGGCAATAAATAATTTAATCATTATTTTCATACATAAAGTATATACTATGTTTTTCTTTTCAGACAAAGGTATCTTGGATGCGGAAGTTAAAGAAACTGCAGACATAATTTTGTTCTTTGATGAACTTTTTGATTCGGTAAATGGGAGCTATGAGAATTCAAGACTTCGCAGTGGGAAACCTTTACTTGGCGCTTTAACACCATCATCGTGTCACTCCAGAGTTTGGGAAAACGCCAGACCAATTTTAAAATCAATGACATTTCAAACGCGTCAAGGAAAGTGTGATAGTGTCCCTTCAATTTTCAATTGGCTTCATACCATTGAAAATATCAAGGTTATAAAAAAACATTTATTTGAAGACCATCATATAAAATCCATATGGTTACGCCATTTTAATCAGGACCCATTGGAAAACTTTTTTGGGTGTATAAGGAGCCATGTGGGTAGAAATGTAAACCCAACATGTGCAGGGTTTGAAATTGCTTTTGCAGCATTACTTATAAATAACTTGAGTGGCATGCATTCCCCAGGCGCCAACTGCGAAAAAGATACGTGCAGCACCTTTAAATCCTTAAACAAAATTTTCTTTTGTAGAAGAAACACCTTAAATAATGTAACAAACGAAATTAATTTCGAACATTTAAATATTGAGCATACAATTATTAATGTGGGCATAAAAAACAATGATCCAAAAATTAAAGCTCAACTGGAATATGTAACAGGGTTTGTTTTAAAAAGAATGAAAATAATTTACAAACAATGCAAAATATGTCATATTTGTTTGAATGATGACAAAAAGTCAAGTGATTATATCAAACGTAAAGATTATTCCACTGAAAAAAGATACCTATCATATCCGTCTGAGACATTAATTGATCAATTTTCAAAAATTCAGGATATTGTCACGTATATCATGCGAACAGATAGTAATATATATAATGTAAAGAATTACATAATGACTGTCTTGGCTGTTCATTGCGATTACAATTTTATAAAATGTGACAATCACAAAAATGAATTAATTAATGAAATGCAGGACTTAAGCTGCAGATTTTTTTTAAACAGTTGGTGCCGGGATGTAAACAATTTATTAAGAGGTGCCCGAAAAGATATCGCAGATAACGACGAGGTCCAGGAAATGGCATACAAATATTTTTTAAAAAGGAAAAAATAAATATTTCAACTTGACAGTTTTTTTTCATTTTAATTTCATTACACAATGTTTTGAGCTAAAAGTTTGGAATTTAATTAACTGTGACTTATTGAAACTCAAAACAATCCAAACTTCTAGCTCAAAACATCTGTGGGCTCGTCTCTTATACGAGTATACATACAAAGGTACCTTCATTTTTTTTTCCAGAATAGCTCTTGTTATTGTTATTAATCTCACGAAATTTCAGTTACCGGAAATCAATAGTTTTCTCAAAAAAAATTTTCAACTTTCGTAAAATAACCTCAAAAATTGTCTTAAGGTTCAATTTTAATTGATTTTATGACTTCATTTTTTTTTTTTTGGTTGTGTTCCGAAACTGCTGTGAGTGACGCATTAAAATTGACGTAATTGAATTTTTTTTGTTGTATTTCGCTAAAAATTTGCTCAAAAGACTAGTATCCAGGATATAAAAAAAAACCAATGCAGACATTTTGTTTTCTTCGTGATTTGAATCAGAGCACCCAACTCCATGCAAAAAATAGGTTGAATAAGTTCCAAAACCGAATCAGAGCACCCCGACTCTATACAGTCTTGTGGGTACTACCCCTAGAGTGTATATAAAAAGCCGTAGGCGTGGAGGAAGGGCAGCCCTCGCCTGCTGTAACAAAGCATAGGCACCCGTGCGAGCCGTAGCGGCTGAGGCTGGTCGCCGAAGGCGACCAACAAGCCGAAGCTGCGAAGGTGAGCATGGGTGACTGTGCTTTGTTACGCAAGGGCGAAGGGGCTGCACTTTCCGCAACGCCGAAGCAATTGCAGAAGTCATATTGGGTCTTTAAAGTTAGGTTATGTTCAGTTTTTTTTTTTTTTTTTTCAAGAAACTAGTTTCATTACACCCTCTCCCCAGTGATCCCCCTCCCACTATACGTATACTTAATATTCGAGTTATTTTATCCTACATAAAACATAAAATAACCTTTTAATTTTGAAAAAAAATTATAAAAATAAAACTATTGATTTCCGGTACCCCCCCCCCTTAGGGGGGGGGCTTATACCCCCCTCCCCCCCATCGCCCCCCCTAAACATATACATAGGTACATATACGTATATAAGAGTCCTTCCCATCTGTGTAATGGGATTTGGGAACAAGAAATTCATTTTAAAACTAAGTTGTTAAAGCTATACCTATAGAAACGTACTAGTGCCTAGCTAGACATATAGATAATGTTAAAGTTAGTGCGGACATACAACGGTAGGAGCGCTCGATATGCAATAATTTAACTGATGACTCTATTTCCGATATTCATAGTACTCTTTGACTGGAATTAAATTTGACAGCTCCACCATCTTGTTGTTTGTCTGGAGTGAGTAGCGAATGCTGTTTCAAGTGAAAAATTAATATTTTGTCTTGAATTCGGATTGATTATGGAGCGTAAAGTTTTGAGAAGTGCAGCCCGAGAAATAATTCTCAAGGTGAAGGATTTTTGTGAAATGGAAATGAAGAATAAAGCAGTTTAGATTCCTTTGGAAAATGTTCAAATGCGAGTCGCTGCCATGACAGGTAAATATAAGGGTTGCAAGGCTAAAACGTTTTCCCTAATACTGGGTCGTATTGTTAAGTATTTACACAGTCGTTATGTATTCACATTTTCTAGTATTATTATGTTACATATATATATATATGTTTTGGCTGATAGATAATTAATTATCACTATTATAAGAATATAAACGAAATATTTTTTCTTATTTCAGGTTTTTCTGTGAAAACGGTATCCCGAATCATTAAAGAAGGAAAAGTAGCGGCCAGTACATCCAAAAAGATCGTCACTCCAGGAAAAAGACGTCCGCAACAGAAAAAAGTTAATGTGGATGATTTTGATTTATGCGCCATACGCCAAAAAATCCACTTCTTTTATACAGTGAAGAAAGAATTGCCTACAGTTAATAAATTGCGCTTGGAACTAAAACAAGAAAAAAATTTTCGAGGTAGTAATACAACCTTACGAAGGATATTACATACCCTTGGTTTCAGATTCAAACGCTGTCAGTCTAAACGCAAAGTTTTGATAGAACGCTATGATATCACTGCTTGGCGTGCCAGGTACATTGACAGAATGAGAAAAAACAGACTCGTCGACAAGAGACCTGTGATATTCTTAGATGAAACGTACATTCATCTGACGTATCACACTCAAAGCTGTTGGCAAAGCAAAGAAGAAGATGGAGTGTTGCTTTCAGAATCAGCTGGAAAACGTTTTATAATTGCTCACGCCGGTTCAGAAAACGGATTTGTTGAGAATGCATTATTAATGTTTAGATCTCAGTCCCAATCCGCCGATTATCATGATGATATGAACTCCAAAAACTTTTTAAAATGGATGACTGAGAAAGTGGTGCCAAATCTGCCTGAAAAATCTCTGGTTGTTATGGACAATGCACCTTATCACTGTACCCAGATTAAC
Source organism: Ypsolopha sequella (assembly GCA_934047225.1). NCBI lineage: Eukaryota > Metazoa > Arthropoda > Insecta > Lepidoptera > Ypsolophidae > Ypsolopha > Ypsolopha sequella. Next base: position 2,816,796 of record OW203987.1, read on the forward strand.
AAATCCCCTACTATGGCAAGCCTTAAGTCAGACATGCAAGAGTGGTTAAGGCAGAAAGAAATATATTTTGATGAGCGTTGGACCAAACCAGTTCTTTATGGTATTATAAAAAGCAACAAAGAACCGCCAGTTTACGCAGTTGATGAATTGTTGAAACAGCATAATCATGAAGTGGTAAAGTTGCCTCCGTACCATTGTGACTTAAACCCGATAGAAAAAATTTGGAGTCTTGCAAAAAGGCGTGTTGCTGACAAAAATGTGGCTCAAAACCCAAAAGAAATTATGGAATTGACGGAAGCTGCTTTTGCCAGCATCACAGCAGAAGACTGGAGAGTGCAGTGCGAGCACGTACAACATATAGAAGATGAATACTTCAAAAATGATGGGTTAATTGATGTTGAAATGGAGAGGTTCATAATATTAGCAGAAAGTGATAGCGACACTGAATCTGACCATAACAGTGAATTTGAAAACTTTAGTGATGGTGATTGTGATATGTCAGATATAAAATTACTTGATTATGATGACCATAATTATTGCAATAAAGTATTTATGAGTTGAATATTTGTAACTCTTTGAATTATATTATTTTCACCCTTTACTTGACAGCGTACTCTACTGAAAAGACTGACTTTAAAATAAAATCTACCAATTTTATTTGTCGGATTAATATAGGTCTTTGTTGCAGAGAGATAGAATTCATTATCTTTTTTATTAGAATAAAAAAATCTTCATGAAAATTAATGAAATGGGGACAATTATGCATGTCTCAATGGCAACACTTTCTTCCACGACTGTGGCGCCGCGGCTATCGGGCTTCACGTTCTACGAACAGCGAACCACGTTTTTTTTCTTTTTTTTTTTGGTATTTTAATGGCATGGTTTCAAAGACCTTTAAGCCATATCTTCATTATTGTGTGTCCTTTAATTTGTACAAATTATATTTTTTCATTGATATTTTTTATGTATTTATATACCGTGCGGTCCGAAATAGAATTACATAGATAAAAGCTATAATGAATTAAAGTATGAGCAATGACTGGTCCGTAATTTGTGAGCTAGCAAACGATGTGAAAGATAGCTTATGATTCGGACCGCATTAAAAAAGATACATCTTAACCATAACCTCTTACCACAGAATACAATACGATTATTTTATTTTATTTCGTCAAAGTGCCGTGATTCGTGATGGAACAAGAAGAGTTTGTAGTACTGTTCTTCAACGTAGACTCAGATAGTGACAAAAAAAAAAAATTAAATATATATTCTTTATAGCGCATGCTCCCATCACTGGCCGCCCCATACGAACCACTCGAGGGGTTCCACCTCGCCGGTTAATGTAAATCATCGGGCGCGCATGAACGTTCCGCGTCCGCGTCGATTCGAACCACAGACATTCGATATGAAAGTCTGTGATTCGGACCGGGAGGACGAAGTGATTGTCATTATTATTGCGCGAGCGGTTGTTGTGTATTTAATTTTGTAACTGAGTGATAAAACCCTTTGATTCTGTCTGTCTAGCTGCAAACTGGGTAATAAACTGTGAAATATCGAAGTGACAAATAAACTGTTTCATTACCACTTATAGTTAACCTTCGAACCTCCCCACTAAATCTTCTTTTTCGACGAAGAGTTCCACACGACTTTCCATTTGTTTCTCTCATGACCGAATAAAACATATAACATGGTTTATCTGATCTGAACTGCTGAAATAATGGAGCGAAAACAATTTTTGACATTCCATTCCGTTCAACGCTCACATCGCCTCACCTCCGTCGCATGAGCCACGAAAGTCATACGAATGAATGAACGCATTTGCTTCACTTATGGATTATTAGCCATTCACTTATATTATTCTATTTCGGAACGTAGGGATAGCGGTTTGAACGGCGACAAGTGTTGCCACCTACATAGGTTTCTGAAAAAGAGCATTTGGAAAAGCTAGAAAGGGCTAGATTTAGCAAATTTTGCCATCAAAAGTGCTAAAAACAATTAGTTAGTTAGTTAGTATTCTGTACTTACAGTTGCATTTGCATATGTTTCGGACATAACAAATTTAAAATTCAAACAAAGTTTTTAAATTGTTTTTTTTTTAAATGCAGTAAGTAATTTCAAAATATGTAATAGAGTAAATTAAAACTGAGTTATTGAATTGTTAAAAATCGTACCTGCTGAAGCAGAAGTTGATAGCTGATTTACATCTGCATTTTTTGCGGATTTGAACGAATATTTCAAGTTAATCCTAATTTTTTTTTATTATTTCAGTTGGCTTCTGTGTGAACAGCAAGACTCTCAATCGTTTTAAACCCCATAATATACCTATGTAGTATGGATATCATTGTTTTTAGCCCCATTTTGTTTCTGGTTTTAGTTTTATTTAGGTTCACAGAACTATAAATACCTATAACGAAAAGGGCTAGATTGCTCTTTTCGGACTAAATCATCAAAAAACGAGTTCAACTACAGGAAAAAGTGCTAGATCTAGCCCGAAAAGGGCTAAGGTGGCAACGCTCGGACAACAGCGTCAGTCGGCGGCGCGGGCGTCACATTTTTTATGTATAGTTTGTTCGGCCAGTGTGCCAGTCTTGTTTTTTCACACCATTTCACAGCCCAAGTAGGCATTTGAGCAATTTTTTACGTACGATATTACGATTTTTATTCGTAGGAACTATGAACGCGGTGCCATGTCAGAGATATCTGGATATCTAAAAAGGCCACAGTGGCCACATCATATTATGATCATATTTTAATTCATTTTTCAAATGGCAAAATGGCCACATAGTAGGCAAATCATCAGATGATTTCATATTCAGCAATTCACCTATTTGACAGTTTTGTATGGAATTGTGTAAAATGGTCCACTTTATATGAATTGCTAAACTGTCAAATTTGACATAATTGGTGACTTGTTAGAAGATACTAGTTGAGCAAGTTCTAGTAATTCATATTTCAAATGTATTGTTATCCTTGGATATTTAAGTCCCTAATAATTATAACGTATGGGTTACATTTTCTTATATTGAGTGATTGAGTGTGATAAAGTGACATGGCAGACTTAGGCTTGTACGAAAATTTTTTAGAGCACGCCTGTCTAGAGGAAGCTCTCATGTTTCAAAGATACAGTTCGCATCTGCGAAATTTAGAAATTGGCTTTGAAATGTCAGACTCGCAATTTACAAAGCTGTACCGATTAAATAAGGGTCTGACTCTTGAAGTTATTAGAGAGGTGGAACCTTATTTACCCACAAAATCGGTTGGAATATCAACTGCTTCCAAAGTAAGTAGAAGAAGTACGTACCTACTCTAAGTTTGTGAACTACATTGGTACGGGTGTAGATAAGGGGGCACAATGGGAAAAAAGACTTCCATATCGACACTCTCAAATCAAATAAAAAAAATCAAAAATGTTTTTTTTTTCATAACTTAAACCTTATCATAATACAGGGTTGAGGCCACTCTGACACACTCTGACCACTTAATCTCTACATACCCTAATAAAAATACTGAATTTATTTTTAGGTTCTAGCTGCACTGCATTTTTATGCTTCTGGTTCCTACCAAAGGTACATAGGCGCAAGTGCACATCATATGATGCACCAAGTCAGTGTGTCAAATTGTGTAAGAGCTGTGACACAGGCTCTAAACAATGATTATTTCCGAAGGAAATATATACGCTTCCCACAGACAAGAGAAGAAAGGAATGCTATTAAGCAAGGGTAAGAGTACATTTAGTTGTTTATTACTGTTTACATATAAAATAGTTAGTCATCATTTTGTACTGCAGCGATTTAGGGTATATTAATTCTCAGAAACATCTGTATTCACTGTATTGATAGCACCGAGTGCTTTAGGGCAAAGACCTATGGATGGACCCGCTGTCAATTTCAGTTTGTCTTCGTAACATCTGTGTAGTTGTGGTTTTTTTGTGTAAAATATTAACTTTATTCAATAATTTAATTTTAGATTTTATCAAAAGTTTGGAATGCCAGGCATCGTTGGATGTATCGATGGCACCCATATCGCCATTGTCAGACCAGCAGAAAATGAAGATAGATTTTTCAACAGAAAACGTTATCATTCTCTTAATACCCAAATAGTAAGTATTTTATCAAACAGTCAAAATAAAATATCTGATGTACTGTTGGTTATGAAAATAAGAGATATAATGTTAAGAATAATTTAAGGTTTGGTACCTATATATATTTATGTTTTAGGTCTGCGATTCAGATCTAAATATTCTGAGCATTGATGCCAGTCATGGGGGGGCGAACCATGACTCCTATGTGTGGAACAGCCATCCCATTAACCACCACCTTCAACGCCTGTATAATGATGAAAATGAAACAGAATGGCTACTAGGTAAGTGTGTGATGGTATTTCTAACCAAGGAAAATAAAGACAAAATAGGTATAATACTGATGTAAGATTGTATTTATTTTAGGGGATTCAGGCTACCCACTACGCCCTACCCTGATGACTCCAATATTAAACACAGAGCTCAATACCCCTCGACGCTACTACACTGACATGCATTGCCGAGTTAGGAATAGCGTGGAGAGATGCATTGGAGTTTTAAAATCTCGATGGCGCTGCCTTTTAGTTGACAGAAAGATGCACTACCATCCCACTATGGCTGGCTTTATCACCAACGCGTGTGTAGTACTACATAACATAGCCAATGAGGCCCGACTGCCAGTCCCAGAGCTCACACCAGAAGAAGAAACAAATGAAGCAGCAATGAGGGTAATGTCACAATCTAAGTATTTTTTTATAAAATAGAAAGAAAAAGTCACAGGTAATATACAGAAATTCTTTTATTAATATTAATTACCGTTAATATTTTTTGTTCAATATCACAATTTTTATCATATTAAATCAACAATGGTTGTTGTATCAAAAAGTCTTTTTTACAAATCATGACGTTCTTGTATTAAAAATACGAGATATGAAATCTTCTAACGTATATATTTTTTTATAGTATAATGTTGTAAATCAGAAAGTGAAATAGCTTTTTTTAAAAATAAGGCCCGAAATACCCTAACAATGATTTAATTAAATGAAATACAATCACTGCATAACTAAAGCACACTAATGGCACGATTGTACGTCCGTTGCTTCTTAGCTCTGGCAGCCAAGGGAGCGGCGGTCGAAACCTGCTGCCTGCCTTGACTTTTATTCAGCCCACCGCCTGACGTCACTGAGTGAAGGAGATGGGTCTTACACCAACGACAGCTCGGAGCAGAATAAGGGGCGAGCGTCGGTTTGCACTGCCTTTTATACTACCCAGCCGCGCGTAGGTCTAATCCCCCACTCTTCTCTTCTATCTTCTCCTATACGGCCTCTCCTGACAGGAGACCGTCCACGGACTCCCATCTAGTTGTGTAGATCAGACTCCAGCAGCGGCATAGAGAGTCCATGTCCAGAGTCCGTCTCAGGCAGTACATGGGCTTGCGGCTCTTCAATCCCGAACACATCGGAAGCACCGGTTGGTGGATCTTCAGACAGAGTGGTAGCTGAAGTACTAGGACGACTCGGCAGGTCGTCTTCTCTATTTGCACCGCAGCGCATTTACAGAGCAATCGCCCAGTAAGCGATTTTAACACAGTGAACTTATTGTCAACGTAATGAACACGTAGTTCACACGACTTGACACACCAACGCCAATACGTCTTAGCATAGCGCCAACACGATACAATTGGACACTTGCTAACGTATTCGTTAGTACACAGCGACTAGACACAAGGTCTACGCGTCCAGTTCGATTAGCGACACAAGTCACTACGAACAAACAGCTCAAAAAAAAATGCAGCATACGCCTCGGGGCACCATTCTCCGCGTCAGGGCACCATATGTTACGCCGCGGCCTGAGTCGTCTTCCCGTAGTCCCCGGTGACCAGCAACCGACGCTGGTACTGGCCGCAACGACTACGCGTCGCCTCACGACCATCAGCGCTGCTGCGTGACCGATGCTCGTCCTGGCTTGAGTGGTCACGCGTCGTCTCATGCCTGTCGGCGCCCCTCCATGACCGACGATCGCGTTGGCTGGAGTAGTCGCGCGTCGCCTCACAGCTCTCTGCGCCGCTGTGTGACCGAAGCTCTCTCTGGCTGGAGTAGTCGCGCGTCGCCTCACGGCTCTCTGCGCCGCTGTGTGACCGACGCTCGCTCTGGCTGGAGTAGTCGCGCGATACCCTCACGGCTCTCTGCGCCGCTGTGTGACCGATGCTCGCTCTGACCGGAGTAGTCGTGTGTCGCCTCACTGCTCCCTGCGCCGTTGCGTGACCGACGCTCGCCTCATCACACAGAAACATCATAAATCATACATCACGCAACACACATGATTAAGTCATAGGCACTTCGTTCGCATAACTTAAATCTGGCAAGATAGAGGCACTACGTTCGCATATCTGCCCACAATAATTAGGATAGAGGCACGACGTTAGCGTAACCTAACCATTGTATAACCAGAAAGGAAGCACGACGTTCACACATGATTCAGTCATAGGCACTACGTTCGCATAACTTAAATCTAAGAAGATAGAGGCACTACGTTAGCATATCTACTCACAATAGTTAGGATAGAGGCACGACGTTAGCGTAACCTAACCATTGATTAACCAGAAAGGAAGCACGACGTTCGCTATTTCTGGAGACACATCTGTAAGACAGTTCGCAACATGTAAACAGAAGCACGACGTAAAGCTTATCTTACTGCACAACAACGCCGCCACCACAGCGCACACGGATGTCCACCAGAACATCCAGTGCCGCATCACCGTAAGAAACGGTTCTTCAGCGCAGCACAGCGCCACACCAGTGCAGATGGCTCCACAACAACAGCAGTGCATTTCAACGCCACATCAGCTGAAACAGCACATAGAAACATTTATTCTTCCGATAGTTTAGACGTTGTTTATGGTATGCAACAGCCCACAATTCATCTCAATAATAGAGCTCGGCTGCTCCTGACCTCATTTTTCAGTACTGAATCACGACCTGGAGGCGGAGAATATTTTTGTCACACATCTCAATGACTGTTTTGATAAAAACATTTCTGTCGCATTTCGGGATTAGTGCACTCTCAAGGCTCTGTGCCTCTGTGCTCATAGGTGCTGCCTTAGCACATACATCACCGCTACAATAGCTTGTATGGCGGCATGGCACCGTAACAGTGCGAATAATCGCTTCACAAAGTGCGGCCCAGCGCTGCATCAGCGTAGATGGATGAGGCGCTGCACGAGGGTGGTCCGGCGCTGCATCAACGCAGACGGATGAGGCACTGCACGAGGATAGTCCAGCACCAGTGCGGCACACCAACAGTGTGGCGTGGACATCAGCACGCGGCGGGCACGCACACAGCATCACAGTTGCATCGGCATGGCACAGGCGGGCTCAACATCAGCGCGACACAGTCACGCTTAACATCAGCACGATTCGGGCAGGCTCAGCACCAGAGCTGCAACCCAACACACACCCACACAGAAACAAAATGAACAAGGTTTCAGGAGCTCAGCGTTATCAATACTTGAATACATCTACGTGTTCACTTTTATTTTCTTCTCCTACCTACCATGTGGTGTAAGTAAAAATTACATTTATAGGCAAGGATTTACCCATACATACTACGTGCCCTTACAACCCTCATGTGTCCGGCCCGGCACAAATCGACAATAATGGTTCCTGTCTCGTAAGTCACTACAATAACCTACTACATCACGCCTCCATGAGACTTCGTGATACTCGTCCCTTGTTGATTCGACGCAACCTCTTGGAACGTTTACCGCGCATATATCTATCACGGGATCACGAACACGATACCTTACGCACACGCGAGCCACTGTGTCGATGACGAGAACGTTTACGATAAGTATTTCGCGGCATTATTCACACAAAATAAAACCTTGCAATAGTTTTCACAAAAACATAATAACAAACTACCTTCAAAGTAAAAAAACTTTGTTCACAGGTTGCCGAACTAAAGGGCACCTATCTGCCTTGCGTTGGCTTGAATCCTTTATTGCCATTGGACTTCGATTCAACGCGTTCTTTGTAAAAACAAGAATTAACGAAATGCTTGGTCTTATTACAGAATGTACAGGTCTTAACAGACTTGAAACTAGCTTTCGTTGGCTGTAAGCTCGAAGGCATAGGTGCTGTCGAGCCTACACCATTACTTTCAGTTCTGCGTTTCTTAGGACAATTGATTTGCTTATGTCCTATTTTTCCGCACGTATAGCACGACAATGATGTCACGCTTACGCCGATTGAACGTGCCACTGCCAGTGTTTGGTGGGCGAACAGGAATGCTAGCGGGAGATGCACTTTTAGGTTTTACATATACCGACAAAAATTTTACCAAAATCTTTGACTGTAGGTAAGCGTTCGCTGACGCAGCTTTTACTTGAGGGTCGGAAATGCCACGGACCACTATGGTGGTTTTAAACTCGTCCGAAAGCCCCTTAACGATATTTAAACGTAAAAGCGACTTTCATGCGTACTCTGCATACGTGGTGAATTAATTGGAGTTTGTGCTCATAACATCATATAGGAAAGTAGCAATACGAGTATCAACCTCACGTGAGCACAATCCCCACGTAAACAATCGCCAATACTCCCCAGGTATTCTCGATCGTTTACAATGATTTAAATCTCGAGCGCGATCTACCTCTGCGCACCACACATCAAATTCATGCACACTGGGGTCGAAGTTAGATAAATAATACTTAGATCTTACTTGAATCAATGAATAAAGTGCACAAACAATCCTGTCCGCCGTACCCACACACTCATCACGCAGCGTTCCTGAAGCTTGGCTCGTAGCGGACGTCTCCGCATCAGCAAGAGACACCTCGTTGGCCGCTAGATCCGAAGCCGGAGTACAACCTCCTGAGTGTCGTAGTAAGAAGATCTACTGCGCGCATCACGAGAACGGTTTCGTCTACCCGAATGGCCATTACAGTTACTACGTGAATCATCGCGACGTTCACGTGAATTCTGGCTCGTATCTTGTCTCCTAGGTGTAGTATGATGACTCATAGACCAAAACTCGCGATCTGACATGATTATATAACTCGAAAACAACACGCAACAAAAATAATTTATTTAGGGGGTATTTGCACGACAAAATCACGCAATAACTTTTTTCGATTAAAAACGATGGCGAACGATCAAAACACGCGTGTGAATCCCACTTCTGATGTTGTAAATCAGAAAGTGAAATAGCTTTTTTTAAAAATAAGGCCCGAAATACCCTAACAATGATTTAATTAAATGAAATACAATCACTGCATAACTAAAGCACACTAATGGCACGATTGTACGTCCGTTGCTTCTTAGCTCTGGCAGCCAAGGGAGCGGCGGTCGAAACCTGCTGCCTGCCTTGACTTTTATTCAGCCCACCGCCTGACGTCACTGAGTGAAGGAGATGGGTCTTACACCAACGACAGCTCGGAGCAGAATAAGGGGCGAGCGTCGGTTTGCACTGCCTTTTATACTACCCAGCCGCGCGTAGGTCTAATCCCCCACTCTTCTCTTCTATCTTCTCCTATAATAAATAGTATTTTTACTGCACTAAACTAGTAGATGTAACATACAGTAACTAAAAAAAAACAATAGTATTTTTAAATCATAATATAACAACAAGTCTTATTATCTCACTAATCAAAGTTCTTAATTTAATCAACAATCGTATAAAAAATATCTAACACACTGACTGATATTCTTATTAAAAATAATAAACCATCCATTTTGAAAATAAACATTGACAAGTCTTATTATCTCACTAATAAAAGTTCTTTATTCAATCAACAATTGTATAAAAAATATCTAACATACTGACTGATATTCTTATTAAAAATAATAAACCATCCATTTTGAAAATAAACATTAATAAGTCTTATTATCTCACTAATCAAAGTTCTTAATTTAATCAACAATCGTATAAAAAATATCCAACACACTGACTGATATTCTTATTAAAAATAATAAACCATCCATTTTGAAAATAAACATTGACAAGTCTTATTATCTCACTAATCAAAGTTCTTAATTTAATCAACAATCGTATAAAAAATATCTGACACACTGACTGATATTCTTATTAAAAATAATAAACCATCCATTTTGAAAATAAACATTAAAAAGTCTTATTATCTCACTAATCAAAGTTCTTAATTTAATCAACAATCGTATAAAAGTAAGTAAGTGTTATTATCTCACTAAACTAGGTTCCTAATTGTATTTCAGGTTCCGCAGATGAACCCTGAAGAAAATGCTGATACTTTGGCTGCTGGTCAAGCAGTTAGAAATGCTCTTGTTGAAAGGCTTTGGTTAGCACGTTAAGGTTTATAAGTAAAAATAATTTATAAGTAAACACTGGTATATTAAAGTAATTTTTTTTTTTTTTCATTTGGTTATTGAACTACTACGACCATAAAAAAAGAAAAATAGAAAAATAATACAGCACAAATCAATCAAAACCAATAAAAATATGTAAATTAAAATTTACCAATACATGCATATATTTAAAAATTATTTGCAGCTGCATACCTCTCTGCTACCGATGCTAATCTGCCAAGATTTTGGCCAATCTGCTCGAGAGCTCTGGCAGTTGCAGCATCAGAAGCAGCTCTCTGCAGTTCTATATTTGAGAGGATTCTGCGAGCCTCATCTAGGGGTGCCATAGGTCGCGCTGAAATAAAAAGTAATTTATTATGTAATTTTAAACTTGGACTAATAAAAACTATATTGATAATTGAAACCTTAGTGAAAATAGTGCTGCTACAGGCCCCAAACGCTTTTCAGACCTAGTGAAAAGCTTAACTTAACCCATTAACGCCCAAAATAAAACGACTTGTGAAAATTCTTAGCACTTGGTATTTATTGCATCAATATGGACTAAAGAAGTGGTACAAAAAAGAAATATATTTTTTTCTTTTTTTTTTACTTATTACAGACGTGTACCTGACCGAGTACAATGGGCGGATTAGGAGTGAAATTGTCCAAAGCATGCTCGTTCTACACATAATGTTTTCAAACAAAGTTCGCAACGCCAACGAACGCGGTTGTGGCAAACAACACATCGCAATGGATTTTCGATGCGTTCTGGGTTGTGACCGTTATTTTTCTGAGCAAGATCATGTGTTACAGATGATGTAGGACGGCTTTTTGTCTTCGTCGGACGAAGGAAAGATCGAGCAATCGTGCGTCTGACAATAACTGATCCATGTAGAGTGTGTCTGTATTCTTGCTGAGCAAAACATGCAGCCGCCAAGCGTTTGAAATAGCCATATCCAGGAGGTAGGTAAAGATTACCCACCACCATTTTTTTCCTTTTATTGCTACTCGATAGAGACTGATCGACTGGTCCATTTGGTCGACGCCGCCCATTCCGCTGTTATAGTTCACAAACAGTCTCGGGATATTGACATCCACCTTTTGTTTACGTTCATTACACCATCTTTTTACCTTCCCTAAAGGTTCTATATCATCGAAATTAGATCCCATCGTGACAACATTATTGTCCTTCCAGCGTACGATTGTAATTTCGTTTTTTGTGTCAAAACGGTAGTCGTACTCCGCCTTTGGTTTTTTTTCATAGTCTTTACATCAATGACAGGACACTTTTTGGTTCTATTTTCTCGAACTGTACCTGTAGCTCTATAGCCTAAAAGTCGTAAATCATGTAGTAACTGATAGTTTGTAAAAAAATTATCAAAGTAAACGATGTGCTCATTGGGAATAATCGGCATCTTTGCCAGTAAAGACTTTACAACTCTCGAACCTAGAGGATCAGCAGAAACTTCTGTAGATTTAGAAACTTCTGTAGCAGTAGCCGTCTGAACTTGTTGCAGTCCAATTCCGATAACCAAATCGTACAGGTTTTCCCATTATGTATTGCTTGGCGGGATGACGGCCAAAGTATTTTATCATAGATTCATCTACAGATAAGTTTTCATGAAAAACTCCCCACTGGCAAGAGTTCTTTTGTACAAGTTCACACAACGGTCTTACTTTGAACATTTTATCATTTGAACCTTCCGCAAGGGAGTTGTCGACGAAATGCAGGTTTCGTTTGATATCTAAGAAGCGACCAATGGTACACCAAGATCTTCATCCAAACTCCAGTATGCACGTTCGGAAGGCAGTTCATGATATCCAGTAAGAATCAATATTCCCAAAAATTTTCTCAAATCAGCTTTATCAATCTCAAAATTGTGTCTATTATTTTGACCAGCATACTTCATGTTATTTTCCACTATCAAGCTTGCAATCGCATCATCAAATATCTTTTCAAATAACATCACAGGGCTGTAATCTTTCAAAGATTCAGCAATGTTTTTTCGTCGTTGCCGAATGATATCGGTAACGTCTTGGGTTGAACTATAAATGGGTACAGTTTTTCTCCACACAGGTTCGTTCGGTTCTTGATTTCTAGCTCGTTTTGCAGATCTTGAATGAGTAGCTAATGGCTCACTATCACTATCGTCCCAATCCGAAACATCATGATCAGGATGGAGTGGAAATACCTCAATTGTTCCTGGTACGTCTCTTGGAAGAGTTTTAGAAGCTAAGTCATCTTCATAACCTTCTTCTTCATCACTTACAATAGCTGGATTTAGTGGCAACAACAAGACGTCGTACTCCACATCATAATTTTCATCAGCAATTATGGATTCCAAGGCTTCTTCAAGTCCCGAATAACTATTTTGACTTGTAAAGACGCGACGGTTAGCCATTATAGTTCCTTTGAATACACCTGTAAAATGTTAGTAATTTTAGTACACAAGCGCCCATTGTACATCAGCAGGTACAGTGCAGAAAAACGAAGTCTTATGCACTTTTATCTCAACAAATTGTTATTCTAACGAAATAATATGCAAAAGTAAAGACTTATAATACGTAATAATAAAACACTATTCGGAATTTGTTATTATTTATAGTAAAAACACGAATAAATATCTTACCTTACTAAATTAGTTCACAATCCGTAAAACGAAGTAAAATGTCGGACATTTGTTTTCAAGCCACCCTCAATATTTTTTTTTCGTAGATTGCTCCAACCATATAGAATAAAAATAACCTGTCACTTCTAAAGTACCACGTATAAACAAAACACAGTCACGCATCATAAAGTTGTACCCGCCTGGGTACAGAGGGCGTTAATGGGTTAAACCACACTAAAATAAAATAGTTTAAAACTTACTGCGATATCGTGTCCTTCGAGTTGCTCGAGGTAGTGGCGGGGCATTAGCACCAGATGGGGGTGAAACATCAACAGCCAATGGAAGGAGGGCATCAGCAGCCAATGGAGGTGGGGCATCTAGAGCTGGGGCTAGGGCATGGGCTACAGATTCTCCAGCTTCCTGCAGGGCTGCAGTTCTCACTATTTCTTCCTCGGGCTCTTCACTAAAACAATTAAGCCTTACATTTAAAGTAGGCAGTATTTTTTCTAAAATAAAAGCACTACACCACTCCAAGTAACTTGAACATCTCTGTCACCTCCTATGACAATATGTTTACATATAAGTTAAATTTATGAAGATTTTTATCAACACAAAATTTTAAAACACTTACTGAATTTCCACCTCCATTTCGATAACTTCTGGCACTATTTCCAACTCCTCATGAATATGATGGTCTCTTGATGATCTCTAAATATGAAAAAAAAACATTATCTTGTGGATTTCCATAGTTATCAATAGATATTTTCTAACTGCTAAGTATATTTTGTATTGTAAAGTAGTATTTAGTTTATCATTACCGCAGCATTTGGAAAGGGGTTGACCCTCACATTTACTGCGCCCTGGCCAAATCCAGGACCCAATATAGCCAGGAGCCTCTCTTCGACGTTGGTCAAGGGTTCTGCTTCGGCTGGACCTCCCCCTGTTCCATCGTTTTCAGCCGTTAATGTCGCTACCGCCTTCTTTAATTTTGATTTGAAATTTTGCAAATACTGAAAATAAAAATATTGCAGTGAAGATTATAATGCTCTAAGTATACTTAATTATCATAAAATGATGTTTCAACTTACTACTGCCCATTCTTTTGTAGTTTTATTGGACCCTGACCCCTCAGAATTCAATAAAACTGCCAGCTGCTTCCAAAGGCGAGTCGACAGTTCTCTGCTCCGAGCACTGTTGTTGTACCCCTTAGCCAAAATTGGGTTCCGTTCCAGGAACTCTAACATTATATCCCATTGGCCGTTTGATCAGGCTTCCGATAATATGTCTTCGCACTTTAGTTCCGCCGAGTAATATCTAAAAAGTGAGTTTATAACTCAACGAAAATTCAAGTCACGTCGATTTATCAGGCGAGTAGGAATTATCACAGAACACATGGAATTATTAAATAAAATTAAAGATTTCGAGCTTTTCAATTCAAAAGTTGCAATCTTGTTGACATTTTATTTTTCTTAAATGTTTTGTTGCGATTTTGAACTCTGGAACCTAGTCCTTTCAAGCCATAATATTGCCAGATTCGATAAAGGTAATTATTTTATAGCAAAAAATAGCTTGCTTTTTTACAGATTTCGTTATCATTGAGTGAAATAATTATATTTTTTAATAATAAAACAATTTTTAGTTATTTTATCATTATATTCACGGAAAAAATTAAGTTTCAAAGAAAACCGTAAAGTTTCGATTGGCTACGTCTCTACTTTTTTTAATTATGGCAATAATTTACCTAGTATGCATTCTTAAATGAACTAGATTGCTTATGATTCATCTAAAACGAGTACCATTTTACGACTTTTAATATGATCTGCTACGATTTATCAGTTGAATCATTTTAATGATGAATTGACCAAAGTGGCCTTTTTAGAGCTCCTGGTCGTAACTTTTGAATTTTTGATCGGTAAATATAAAGGACTTGCTTCAGCTGCCGGATCCGGCACTTGGGATAGATGCCGGAGTCGGCATTTGGGATTTTCATCATTCATATCACATTATAATATGATAAATTATATGATGGAATGGAACCAACAAAACAAATGTGTAATTAAGTCAATAGTCATCATCGAGAACAAAAATATATAAAAAATAAAATACACAAATATGTAGTAGGTAAGTATAAGTATAAAACAAATATACTTAGATATTTAATATACAATAAAGAAATAAAAACAGGAAAAGAAATAAAAAAAAAAAAAAGACAGATTTAAGATTTAAGAAAATTATTATTATTATTTTTTTTTTCTTTTCCTGTTTTTATTACTATGGTATATTTTTATTTTTTAATACTTGACTGATGACGGCCCACTAAGGGCCGAAATATATTTTAAGCTAAAAAAAAATATATGTATTTTATTTATTAATTATATTTAAAGTAATATATGTATAATTACAAATAAAAGGCCAATAGAGGCAATATTATATATTTATTACAATAAAGAAATGTGAGATATGACTTTCAGATTTTAAATTTTAATTCAATATTGCGTTGTTTTTTTTCTGTAAATGTATCAATTACCCGGCGAGCGAGACTAACTTTACTGACCTAAGAACGCTAACGCATCAAGTTTCACCCGTGTCACAGACTCGACTGATTTGTTTGATAGATCGACCGACCGACCGACTGTTTGATATGATTGAAATTTGAAGCCAGCCGCCCCGCGCAGAGGCAAGTGGCGGTAGCGCTTCGTTGCCATTCGGATCGAGTCGGTCGCTCCGGTAACGCATATCGTCTCACTCTACCCAATGCAACAAATATCTTCTTCGCTTTCGAAGCTCCGAAATAAAGAGCCTCTCGTACAAAGACAATTTTCAACGGACTTTTCAAGAAGCGACTCAAGGTAATAAGATTCTCGTAAATCGTCTCGTTAACTTTGTAAAACCTCTCGTTACTTATTGTTTCAGAATTTCAAACTTTGCGCCTCAGACCTTTGACGATCGGTCGCGCCGCTCGCGGTGAAGTAAACAGGGTTCCCGGTACATCGATGCTCGCGTGATATCCTATTTTGGATTAGTTTTTATACTATAGTTAATTTTTTTAATTGAAAATTATTGTACCGTACACTAAATTTGTTTATTACGATGTAAGTAAGTAGTAGGTATGCATAGTAAGTAGTCGGGTTTTATTTAGGTGAGGCACTGCCTATAATGCCTGCCCTGGAAAACCGCCACTGCATCTCACATTTAGATTAAATGGTACCAAAGGCCTCTTCAATGTTGGCTTCGGCCCCATGAATACCTTTAAAATGGCCGGGTCCCTATGGGCCCGTGACTGAAAAGTGTACCTACATAATAATAATAATAATTAAATACTAATACATAAAAAAACATTGAAAGATAAAAAGTAACACTAGGGTTTAACCTTTAATCAAAGTAATGTGAAAGAATTACAGTGTTAACAGATTTTTGTAGACATAGGGGAGACAATAGTACTTGTCTCTACTACAATTACATTTTTGATTACAATCATCTCTCCCTTATTGTCACAAAGGCCGGGAATACCTTAGCACTTGCACATTTCAGTACACCGGAGTCCATTTGACTGACATGAGTACATGAAGGAGAGCAATGCCTTTTGGAGCATGAGCAGCGACAAAGTTCCAAGATAAGCTCTGGTGCACAAGGGTTGGTACAAGAAACAGGCTCGTATGCACTTCCTACTTTGTTCCATCCAAAAGCTAAGGGTGGAGGGTTATTGGAATGCTGAATTAGGTCCTCATTTTACTCAAAACACTGAAAGTGAGCCCGTAGCAACGCCGGATCCAGGTGCAGATCTTTGCCATTTTGTTTTTTGCGCGCAGCACCCAAACGCAACATTTTCAAGAGTGACACCATCAAATTATGCTTCTCTAAGGTCAAACGAAGAGATTGAGACTACTTCCACACTTGCATCATCAAGGAGCACACGGTAACCTATTTTTGTACATTTGACAGGGGGACTAATAATGCAAGAAATCTGCAAAAAGCTGCACTTCAAACTTTAGCAGTCAGTGAACACATTCAACAATGAACTGAGGTCAAGGCTACAATTATTACAATTAACTTAGGCACCTATCAAGCCGTCGCAGTAAGGTTGAGATAATAAAGCCGATTCTGAAAGCTTTAACTTTAGTTTCAGTGCTGTCAAAACTTATTCCAAAGTAATTTAGCTTCTGTTGTTACCGTTTATTAGCTATTTTGCAATGAAGAAAATTTTGTTTTGAACTAAAACTCAAATTAAAGCCCTCAGAATCGGTTTTTATAAAAATAGCCGTAACCAGGCGAAGCGTTTTTAGTGTGGTTCGCCCTAGAACTACTGTGAAATGTTGCATCTGTAAGTAAGGCGGGCGTCGACCGACGATCAAATTAAAATCAGCCCAGGAGTAATTAGTTACTACAAGTTTACAAGTCTGCGGACCATCAAAGTTATATTGGTTAAAGCATATCTCGTTATTTAAATTCTCAGGATTAAGGTTCAATGATCCATTTAGCAAAATACGAAAATAAATATGTACTAGGTAGTTCAAAACCAACACCAACTCAATGAGCACAGGAAGGAAAAAAAACATTTTACTTATTTCACATAGAAGGTCATTGGTCCTGACCACATACCGAGACTCCAGTATGAATTTGACTATATCAACGAAAGTCTATATATTTATTTTATACGTATTTTTAGTAGTAATTAATTCACTTTTTATTAATAGTTTGTTTTTTTTTTCAACCTACAAACGTACAAAAAAGTTTATTAAGTTGTAAAGTTGTTGTAACTAAAACGCTAATAAACCATCAGTAAAAAATTGGTGTTGGTACTGCGTTTCGTTTTCATATTATACTCGTTTTACTGAACCCCAATGCGATGTCCCTCCATTTGCATAGGGACGGTCCCGGATGGTTTCAGACTTTTGGTTTGCGCGAACGTGTAGAACTCGATGAGTTTAACACTATCGTTATGATTCTTATCTTTTTAGATAAGTCTTATTCTATATTTTATGTAATGACTTAAATTCTAAAAAAGTGGTGGGTTATCGGTTATCGAATAATCCGACAAAATGCTGGTAGCCAAATAATTTATCACAACATTTCGCTATATTTATTTATTTATTTATTTAGGAACACCAACAAGAAATACTGTTTGATAAAAGACGCTCGTTGCTACCAGAAATTGTAGCATATAAAAAGTGGTAATACTGACTAGTGACGGGCATCGGTGTCACTGGTGCGAGGATTCCATAACCACGCTCAGACACCACTAATTGTATGCTAAAGGGTGATACTTGCAGCTGGAACAGGGGCCCATAAACTGTCCCAGATTTATAGTATACAAGTATCTTATATTTTATAATATTTAATATAAAACGTCCTACCAGACAGTTGTATGATGACGTCATCCACTGATCCTCGCATGAAGTCCTTTCGCTGCGGAGTCCAAAGTGTTCCGGTGCCGTGACACGTAGATCACCTTCCACGATGAATCTAAACACAACCCTCCTAACCCGGGATGCATCCAACCCAGAAATAGTAATTAACAAGTCCACTTGTCGGAAGCCGCGTGGACACAGGTTATGTCACACACACACAGGAAATTCACTAAAAAGTGGCCTTCACGCCAAAATATTGTCAGCCCTTGACTGAGTACTGTTTCTTACGATGTCCGCACCGATTTGCCGTTAATATCCCTTAATAACACATATTAAAATCGTCCGCGATCTATACCAAAAAATGTCCACGTCCCTCGTTTTTTGACAGCTCCAAGTCCATAGACAAAATATATAGACCATTGATGGATGCGTTCCGAAATATACATTTTATTCTGAACAAATACAATAAACTTACTTAAATGGAATAATCTTAAAATGTATACAGCTATTTGTTTTCTTAATTAAAGGCATCCACATCATGCACCAGTTAAGACAATTATGAAAAATTCTTATACTAATGGGAGCATTTACTACTCGTATATTCTATAAAATATGAAATTAAAACTAGGTTAACAAATTTTGTGCGAAGATTTTTTAAAATAACAGGGTAGGTACCTACTTATTTTATGCTTTGTGTTTATTTGTGCGTGTAGTTTTTTTGGCTAAGTATTTACTGACAGAGGACTTGAAGGTGTTGAGCCCGGAGAAAATATCAATATCTGCTTTGGCGTATTTGGAAATAGCATTAATAATAAAATAATTCATCAACTGTTGAATTTACATATAAAGTATATTTAAAAGAAACTTAGAAGACTTTATTTTCTTTTAAATGCCACCAACATTTTAAAAATCGGTATGGAATTGGCCGAGTTTTGCGTAAAAACACATCTGTCCAGCCGCCATCTTTGATTGGAAGCCCCCCCTCCCTCCACCACTTTTTAACTCTACGACCAACCGTTTCGTGTTCAGGACATCACGAGGAATCCACTGATATCAGTCGTAGGTATTTATCCGGGTTACAGATGAAATTCAACTTTTGCTTCAATCGTCACCAGTCTATTTTTATTGAAACAAAACTGCACGCGGTGCTTTTCGTGTGTTTTATGTGGTTTTACCTAACCCAGTTGTATTCGCGTTATAAAGCTATCATTATAGCGAAAACGACAGGACAGACCTTTTAGATGATCCTCAACAGTACTTAGAGTAAGTATATTTAAAAAATTGCGACTATAGGTAAACAGATAATTTTATTACCTCAGACATGCTTATATGGGCAAAGTTCCCTTTGCCTTCACACTTAGTTTTCGCAACACAACGGTTCCCAAGGGCCAAGCCAGAAGGAAGACGGCTCGCTCCGCTCTCGCTCCTAGTAAAAGTGTTCCGTCGTGGGCTCGCTCTTCTATAAGTACTTACCAAACCAACATAAAAATGAGGTAAGTTGCGAATTGTAAAATAAAATTTTATTCTGAAAACTTCTAGTCCACTCTGAAGTTGCTCTTCCGAAGAACATCCTTTTCTTTTCCGATAGGTAGGTAGAGGTACTTAGTGTATACTCTATGGAGGTAGTCTCCTCGTGCTCAGACTGGACTAGAAGTTTGGCGCGATCTGTACCCTACCTATTCTTATTAACAGGAACGAACAAAACCCAGTGGCGCCGGGCTGTGAGGAGCCCGACGTACAAGGCGCGCGCGCGGCCGTAGCACAGCAGGCCGCACCGCGCCCTGGTGCCGGTGGCGACGCACGGTACATTTTGATTGCACCGGCGCCACCGCCGGCCCCACGATATGTGCCGCAGCCGCCACCGCCACTATATTATCTGCCGCAGCCGCCGCCGCCACATTATGTGCCATCATCATATGGTTAATATGTACCGCAGCCGCCGCCACATGTGCGGCATGTGCCGCAGCCGCCGGGAGAGCACGCCGCGGCGGCGGCGCACAGTGTTCGAAATGCTATAATTACGGGCTCAATAAGGCTAAAACAGCTATCTCTTCGATTTTAATTTAAACATATTAATTGGCAAGCCAGGTAGTCGGTCACACCAAATTCTGATTTTGGAAAATAATGGCCCACGAATACAACACTAATCACATCCATGAATAGGAGCAACGCCGTCGTCGCGTGCACGCAGTCGCGTGCATTCGCAGCTATCAGACGGTCGTGTTTATCAGTGGTTTTCTAGTACTTACCGAAGTGTCAGAATTTTTTGTTTGATGTCAAAATGACGACTGCTTCTTCAGGTATGTATTTACATATTTTTTATTTATATTTGTGGTTTGGCTAATTATAGGGACATTTTTAACATAACACACAAATAAATGTCTTTTTTTTTTGCCTTGTTGGTATAACTTAGAGCGCCAAAAAAAAAGTATTTTTTGTTTCACTCTAATTTTTGTTTAATGATGTAGTACACTTATGTACCTTTAAATAAATACTATGCTGTAATTGCGAAAATCTGCGAAAGTTAGCTTAATTTATTATTTTGTTCTTAGGTTCAAACCGTGCGGGATTCAGTCGCCTACAGTTGGTGGAGTTTCTTTGTGAAAATAAACTTGCTTCTCAAGCGAATACTACCAATGCACGAAGACAGACGGTAGAGCTTCACTGTTCAGCGATACCTGGTGCATCGAAAGAAGAAGTGATGACCAAGGTTTCGTTATTTTCTAACAACTTCTTGACGCGGTATAAGAAAGCTACCCGTAAGAAGGATTAATTTCTATTCAAATACGCAGAGTGGCTATCTAAAGACATCCTTGTAATATGTCCAGATGTACAACAGCATTGCCCAGATACCACAGAACCAGCACCATCCACGTCATCAACACCTATGCTTGCTCGTCGAAAGAATTTTCTGCAACGAGCTCTTCAACGAAGAAAAGGCGTACAAAGTTATTGTTGACCACTCACTCTCTGGAAGAACTTGTACAAGCTACTCAAACGAGCTTCACGAAGAAAGGGAAAAGGAATGTTGCTGCAGTCTTGAAAAAAGTTGTTTTATCTAGCCCGGGAACCATTAGAAACATCAAAAAATTAAACCTGAGATACGCCCATACACTCCACAAGAAGCGTTGGCTTTATTCATAAATGCGAAGCTAACTGTGGCACAGTACAAAGAAATAAAAAAAGGCACCAAACTTAGAAACTGTGATATTTATCCGTCGTATGATAACCTCCTCCAAGCAAAAAAGGAATGCTATCCATAAAATATCATATTATCTGAGATATCAGCAGAAGTACCGTTGCAGAGCCATTTAGACCACGCTACAAAAAGACTTGCAATTGTCCAAAATGAAGTTTTAACATGCGTAGTAACCGATGAGACACAACTTGAAATGAAATATAAGTAGGGCTTTGATGGCAGCTCTGGCCATTCCACATATAAGCAAATATTTGCAGAGAACTCCACGGAAACAGTGGACAGTGACATTCTCGTTACCGCAGTTGTGCCACTACAAATGTCCGCAAGACTGGAAAACGAACAGGTGATAATATGGTCCAATCCTCGAGCTTCATCAACGCGCTTTTGTCTGCCACTCCATATTCAGCATATGAAGGAGAACCAAGAAACAACTAAAAAGGAAAAAGAGCACGTTGCAAGTCAAATTTCTGCGCTAAAACCAACCGCAATAAATGTGAGTGGAAAAAGTGTACAGGTAAATCATGTGTTAGTACAAACAATGGTAGATGGCAAAGTCGTGAACACATTATCACAGTTCACACTCGGAACACCTCTGACACTCCCTCGTGGATTCATGTCGTGACAATGTATTTATTTTGTATTTAATTTGGTTGAAATAATATGTAAAGAAGGATCAAGTCAAAAGAACTTTGAAAAGAAGAGTTTATCTCACTTGAAGAATGTGAAAGAAATGAAAGAGGTGTGGCAGGATCGTAGCTTATGAAAGTCTAAGATTCCCTTCCCTTCTGAGAGACAGACGTGACTATGTGTGTGAATATACATGACTAGGTACACAAATCTAAAGAGGTGTGTCAGGATCGTAGCAGATGGCAATATGTGGTCTCATACCTACCCCGCTGGAACACAGATGTAAGTTTATGTATGTGTACATCTTTTTTACTAGGGTTTGTGTAGGGAAATACAAAGTGAGCCCGTAATTATAGCATTTCGAACACTGTGCGGCGTATGTAAAGCCGCAGCCGGAGCTGCAGCATTTGTAAGTTCATTTTATATTATTATATTTATGAGTGGTTTATTTTTTATTTACAAGTTTTAGGTGCTAAGTACTCGTCCGCCGCACATCTTTCCTTTCCGCCATTTTGTTCTGCCATTGTGGTGAGTGGCGTCAGTTAAACCATAACATTATCTTCATATTTATAATTCGAAAGCTCTAAAATATAAATGTGTTAGTTTATTATATGTTATTGTTTTACTAAAGACGCCGCATGCCGCTTTCGGTACATACGGTGTCATACCGTTCGAATGTGCAAGTTAGTTTCACTCTTATTATTACGCAATAATTCATTCAACACGTGCGCGGCAAAATGTCCAGTTCAAAGAGCGCGGTGGTCCTTTGACATAGTCGCCCGCACTTGAAGCGAAATGGCTTCTTAAGTCTCCGCAATTAACGCGACGTCCTGCGTGAGCGATCTAGACGCGAACGCGAAGCGGCGCGGCGCGGCGCGAAAACAACAAACATTCGAAACCTATTGAAGTGGCCTACGTGACCAAACGCAAGTGGGGTGCGGTGCGGAGCGGCGCGAAATGAAGCGAACGCGATCAGTTGGCTTGATATTTTCGCGCGAAGTGGACGCGTCGGCCATATTTTTTTTTTCAAGCAAAAATTGTAATGTCGGAGGTAGAACTTCTTATTAATGCTATCCAAGAACGTCCTACATTATGGGACAAAAGGACTAAAAGTTATCACAACCGGTTATTATCGCACCGCGAATGGGAGGCTGTGGCTAAAATAATTGGGACTACAAGTAAGTACAACATATTATTATTTGTTTATTATTATAACATTCTTGGCAAAGGATGTTGCTCGAAATACAGTTTAAAGTTTTCTCTTGCCTGTGCGGCTGCTCGTGATGTAGCATTGTATCTTCTTTGAGAATTATGTCTTTGTGTTTGTGTCATATTTTGATATGTTTTTCGGAAAGACATTAACTCATTCTCATTTATTGATTCAAGATCCCTTATAATATTGTGTAGTAAACATATGGCTTTGACGATATGAACTGCATTTGTAACATTAGTTTCGATAGATTTATGTAGAATTCTGAATTTAGAAGTTATTGAACCAAAAGAACATTCCACCACCATTCTGGCTCGAGATAAGCGATAATTATAATTATCTTTGGCGTCCCCTTTAACCGTTGACTTTTCTGGAAAAGGTCGCAACAGGTATTTCTTTAAAGGAAACGCCGCATCTCCAAGGAGCACATACGGAGCTATGATATTAGAGCCCGGTAATACTTGTTCTTTAGGTATTTTTAATCTTCCTTGTTCTATTGCTCTTCGAAAGGGGCATTCCTCAAAAACACCGGCATCGTTGTCTTTTCCATAGGAACCCACATTTATCATTACAAACTTATAATTTGCGTCAGTGACTGCTAACAACCCAATCGAAAAAAAGGATTTGTAATTATAATACATGGAACCACTCTTTTTTGGTTTTATTATGCGAATGTGCTTTCCGTCAATACATCCAATGCAATTAGGAAACTGCCATCTGTCCCAAAAACATTGCGCTATGTTTTTAAAGCTATCTTCTGAAGGTTCGGGCATGTGTTTCCTAACTAATTGAGTCCATATAGCTTTGCAAACTTGTGGTACGATTGTAGAAATAGCAGATTTTGAAATTCTGAACGAGAAAGCGAGTTGCCGAAATTGTATACCTGTGGCCAAATACCTGAAATAATGCAAAATATTAAGTTTTTAATTCTTTTTCTTTTTTCAGGTGAAACGACTAAGAAAAAATGGAAAAATTTGAGAGACACGTTTAGTAAAGAATTAAAAAAAATTCCTAAGCCACGTTCTGGGACTGACGCCGATAATGAGCCGAAGTATACAGGCACATGGCCACATTTTGAGGCCATGTCTTTTTTAAAAGTAGTTCTGAAACCCCGACAAACAGAAGGGAATATTATATCACAAGACTCCGAAAGCAATTCTGTAGATCTGTCAGTGTATTCAGACACGGCTAGTCCGGAAGAGATATTCAACTTGAACGCATCCGACAATGACAACACCCAGCTCTACCCAGAAGAAATACCACAGAGCATGTCCATAGATAACAGCCTTCGACAAGATCGTCCACCATCGCCCTCGTTGCCAGGTCCTTCGCCTTCATCCTCGTTACCGGTGCCTTCTTCTTCGTCCTCGTTGCCAGCTATCACAAGACAAACACGCAAAAGAAAAGATATAAGTCTCGAAGCATTTCTCGATATTGAGAGAGAAAAAATGAAAATTCTTCGCGAAGATCTACCAGATAATACTGACGACGACCTTCTTTGGTTCAAATCAATATTACCTTACATGAAACAGTTGCCATCACTCAACAAATTACATTTTAGAACGCACATGCAGGAGCTTCTTCTAACGGAGCTGTCAAAGTTAAACCCACCACAATCCAGTGCTCAACAACATGGCTATTACACATCTTTGTGAAAGTATTGCAATTATGTACATACTTACTAATTAAACTTAATTAATATTATATGTAATTTCTAACATTTATTTCATAGTTTTCTTACCTCAAAGTCACCATAAGTCGTTCTTCTACAGAAATAGGTTCCTGAAAATTTGTTGTAGTAAATTGCAGAACAGGTTTAATGGCTTGTACAATATAGTCAAACGTTGTAGGTAACATTCGACAGTATTCCTTGAACAACAGGGGTTGAGTACGTAAATCCTGGTACAAATTATGAAATTCCCCATGAGTATGCCTTTCTAAGTACACAGTATTAGTTCCACTTCTCTGCTTTATACACTTCTTCAATATTTCATATTTAAGATATGAATTTTCCAACAACATTAGCTTCCGTCCGTCCATGACAAATGTTTAATGATGACTGAACTGAACGGCGGCGGAGGGCGCGGAGGGGACGGTTCGCGCGCACTTAGGACAGAGTAGCCGCATCGCTCCGCATCGTATTAAATTCGCATCGGATCGTTTCGCAATCGCGTTCGCGTTGAGTCGTCCACGTAGGACATGGCGTAAGTGCAAGTTCGTTTGAATTTGACACAGGTAAAGGTAAAGACGCGCCGCGGACGCCCAGTGTCATGTTACCATCAGCGATCTATATACCTAGATCACTATTTCACAAAATAACCACTTACAGAATGTTTACTCCGCATAACTAGCGAAAACAGGCGCACGCACACATAGACGACTACTTACGACGATCTCGGAGATACTCGGGCGAATTCCAATACGAAATTCTGCCCAAAGATTTCAAAAGTTAAGATGAGCCCTGGCACCTAAAATCTATTGCATTGTTTTTGAATGTGTGCGTTAACATAATGCCGACGCGCGCACAATATGATTGCGCAATCTGTCTACCTACGGTCAGCAAACTGTGTTAATCAAAATTAACATGATATAAATTAAAAATTGGTTTAGGGACCATGGGTCACATGTCCTTTCCTTCCTATATCCAAACTTCGACCTATCCTGGCAACACAATCAAAAGGATTCAAGAATTGTCAGCCATCTTCGTTTTCCGACTTCCTTCCGGTCGGCCATGAAGTGACACGCGTACACGCAATAGCGTCGCTCCGTGAAAACCCTCTTTTTTGTGGTGTAATTCAGACTATTATCCTACTGATAAGTGCCTAGCAGAGTCTAACGAAAAGGAAGAACCCCGGGGTTAACATCATAACCAGCGCTGGTAGTTCATAGTGGATTTCGAAGACATCGTGACCACGAGGACTCCATCAGAAATCAGGAAAGAACCCGCCAATTCAGATAACAAGGTCAGTCCCTATTACCTCCCTAATCATTTTTTGGTGGCCCATGAGGGGAATTCAGTTAAACTTGGAAAAGCTTTGTTCATTGAGGAATCAGTTCTCGTTTATTGGGGGGAAATTTCAATTTCAGACTATTCTTAGTTAAACCCGGGGATAAAATAATTCAGGATTCAGATTTTGGTATAAATTCAGTGATATTTGTGTTTCATTTCAGTTTCAAAGTAAATTAGGTAATTTCATCATTTTTGGGAAAAGAATTCGTTTTCATTCAATTTGGCATTCAACTGCGTTCATGTAATAGCAACTGTCTGTACAATTTGTCAAAAATAGTCGGTTTCAGTCCGTGCATTATGTGAATCTTACTCCAAATCGGAACGTGACCGTTATATTTTATTCTGTGATCAAGTGTCAGATTAGACTTTGAATTTGTTATTAATTTTGCTGGTTCGAAGTTTGTTAAGTTTTGTTGTGAATCGGTGTTTGTTCAGATATTCAAGTTATAAAAATGGATATAAAAGCCGCGAAGGTTCAGTTTAGGTCAAAGTATCGGATGCTATCAGACTTTTTCAGTACGGTAAAGAACAGTGATAGTTCAATTGCTGCCTCTGTGGCTCAGAGACAGTTTCAAAAATATTATCCGGTGTTTGTTGAAGCGTATGAAACCTTAGTTACACACCTGCATGAAGGGGACTCCAAGTTGCTTGAGGAGTATGACAACCAATTTTCAGTAATCAATGGGTATCTCATTGAAATTGAATCTTCAGAGTCAAGCGACCGTCAGAAGGAGACACCTGAAACCCCACAGAGAGTTCAAATGAACATTCAGACGGAATTGGAGGCTAAGTTGCCATTTATTCAGTTACAAAAGTTTTCAGGAGATTTGTTGGAATGGAAATTACCTCAAAGAATCAGAACTACCTTTGAACAGCGATATGGTACGACCAAAAATCAGCTGCCTACATTCAACCAACTGATGAACTTGATTGATGAGCAGTGCCGCCTTCAGCTTCAACAACCTGCGGGGTTATTGTCTAAATCAAAGTGTCTATCTATTTTTTGTCCACCGGCACTTACGATGGTGGGTATCCGAACTAGAATTGGGATTGTATACCATGAAACCCACCAATGTACGTGTGGTGTGTATCGACTTTGTCGATAAATTCTGACAGTTCTACCCTACTAAATTAAATTACCTTAACAACCGATGCATTTCTGTGTAACCGTTTGACATCCTTAAATATACCGGATAATATTTGACAACTTCAATTGTCAAACTCACAAATTCACAATGGCGTCTTTGTCTTTGGTACAGAGCACATAGTCTTTGGTTTCAATTTCAACGTTAAAATACATTGTTTGTTGGTTGTTTTTGTTTTTCTTATAAGCGTAAGTAAAATATATTGAATAATTACATTATATTATGCGTTGCATCACTATTTATTCTTATCAAACTTATTTCCTGTTTTAGGATGGCTCCGAGACGCAAAATATCTCTAAGACAATTAGACATTCTGCTCGACTTTGTCGAGCAGAATCGTGAAATAGCCATGGGTCGGCACCCGCCGGGGCCTGGCTACCTCGGCATAGAAAGGGCGCGTGGCATGTGGAACAACTTGGCCATCGACCTTAACTCGGTGGCTGAGGGTTCCACTAAGTCCGGGGAGCAATGGAAAAGAGTGAGTAACTGTGTCATTTAGCATGTTTATTTTTGAGTGTTGTGCTTCTAAACAACCCCAAATCCGTCCATGACCTTGGGGATTATAATATATATATGTGAATTACATCCATGTCTTTCCTAGTCGTGCTGCCTTACAGTCAATTCAAATTTATAACCTCACCGATATATATATATAACTTACTTCTGTTCTAGCTAACGTTACCTATTCATTGTTACTATTCATAATAACTTAATTGATCAAAAAGTTACTAAAAATATATCACAGACTTTAGAACATTTAAAATTTCATCATAGTAGTTGGACAAATATTTAGTCACTTAGTTAAACTAACAGCATGAGCTATACAAATATAGAATACAACTCTCTATTACGAACAAAGATCAAAGCAACAAAACACAAATTAATGCATTTGAAAATTATTGTGAGTGCGTGTGTGAGGGCGCATGTGTAGGGAAGTGTGTTTGTGTGGTCCTAAATGTGAGGCGTTTTGTCCGTCCACAGACCCAAAAGTGAGGCGCCTGTCAAAGCGAGGCGGTCTCACATTTTTTCATGGATAATCTGACTTTATTTTCAAAATCTACGGCCTTTGATTGGTCAAAAACATACATTTGACGACCCAATCGGAGGCATCGAAATTTTCGCCTCGCTTTTGGTATTTCTGACAGGTCGTGTGTGTGTTTATAAAAAAAATCCAGAAATAGGTAGTACCAGGGTGTACCCGCTAGGTGGCATAAGAGTCGCAGGAGTATAAGTGCTGATCCTAATTCTGAGGCTGTTGTGTGAAATCGGTGTAAAATCAAAAGCGCCACGGAATTTTAAACACTTCTTTGTCTGTGTATCGAATATTAACACTCATTTGAAGGAGTATCCACGCGGTGCGGGGAGGCCTGAGCCACAGTATAAGTTTCCTTAAACTGTGCCTGAGGTTGCGCGGGCGGTGGGGAGGTGACTGGACTCGCTCGCCTCAGTCAGTTTCGGTCTCACCAGTTTATGAGACGCACGCGCACCGTACCATGTTTCAGTGAAAAAGTTTCGTCGTGTTTTTTAAAATGGAAACGTCCGAAGATTTAGGTATGTAACGACTGAATTAATTATATAATATGAATGTTAATTATTTATTTGTTGTCAAGTATGCAATGCTTTACCGATATACCTGCGAAATAAAAGGATAACTAACAGTTTCCCTACAAACAAAAACAATGTTTGCTAACACGTTTGCTAATTTGTTTCAGCTTTGTGTGTTCTTATGCCTAGACATTCTAGTTTACCATATCTACATGTTGTCAAGGCTACATAGAAAAGCTAAATTATTGAATCTAAAAACCCATCTAACAAAAACCGTTTCATTCCACTAGTTACCCAGTTTATCCGCCCCGTTTGCTCTAATAAGGAGAAAAGTCTTTTATATTTGACTATATATAAAGCTACAAAACGGTAATTGACTGACTGACCGACTGAAGCGCCAGCGGGCGAAGTTCGTAGTGATGTACCACGGTACTAGGGATGTCCTCGATCACTAGGGATGGGATTTTTTTTTTTTTTTGAGGAAGTACCGAAAAAAAAAATTGTTTTGGCCATATCTTCGAAACGGAAGGTGGTACATCTCTAGGGGTCGGTCCACAGGGTGCCAAAAATGTTTTTTTTTTTTTTAGTATAAAAACTTTAATGGGCCATATCTCCTAGACGGCTTGAGTTAGACCCATGTTGATGGGTGTCTAAGAAAAGGTCTCGCCGAGATCTACCCCCCCCCCAGTGTCAAAACTTTAACGGCCCGTATCTCCTAGACGGCTTGAGTTAGACCCATGTTGATGGGTGTCTAAGAAAAGGTCTCGCCGAGATCTACCCCCCCCCCCCCCGTGTCAAAACTTTAACGGCCCGTATCTCCCAAACGGCTGAAGCTAGATCCATGTTCATGGTACTCTAAGAAAAAGGCTCGACGAGATCTACCTTAAAATAAAAAAAAAAACGAAAAAAAAATTTTTTTTTGCCAAAACTTTGATCGGCCATATCTCCCGAACCGTAAGTCCTAGCGAGTTGCGGTTTTAACTATAGTGATCAATTCACTACATGTGACTACAGTGCGGCTACACGACCGCAAAAAAAAAATTGACATTTGACAGGTTTTGACAGCTTTTTGACAGGTCCGAAAAAGTGCTCAGATTCACTTGAAACTCGGTATCAAGGGACAATTGGGGGCGCTGATTACGAACCAGTAATCAAATTTGACATAATTCGACAAGTTGGACAGTTTTTTAACATCTCCCGGACCGCAGGTCCTAGCGAGTTGCGGTTTGGACTACAGTGTTCAGTTCGCCAGGGACAATCCGACCGAAAAGATTTTTTTTTTGACATTTGACATTTTTTGACAGTTTGCGTAGACCCTATTTTGCATGGGATTTCTGCACAAAAACTTTTTTGCTGTCTTACCGAGCTGGCGAGACCGAGGGTCGAGCCAGCGAGGCAATCCATGGAAAATACTTTGACTTTGACAGTTTTGACATTTTTTTCGTGTTTTTTGACATTTTCCCTAATCCTGCTCCCGTTGAGATATTTGGACGGGAAAAAATTCCTACTGGATGGTGGGTCGAGTGAGACTTTTGAACTAAAAAAATTTAGAAACCTCATATTTCGAAAAAATCGGTCCGAGCTCGGAAAAATATTTTGTTTTGGCCATATCTCCGGAACGGTATTAACGTATCTTTTAATTTCCTAAATAATGTTTAAAAAAATAGGCAAAAACCGGATTTTCATTACAAAACACAAAGCGATCGTCTGATTTAAAACGGTTTGATAGATAAAGAGATAGAAAAGAAAGATATTTCCAACATAAAAATACTTGTTTTGACTGTGTGACTAATGTTGGGCTTATATTTATTTTTCCAGATTTGGACCAAGGCTCTGACATAAGTGAAGAGATACATATTATTCAAAAAAAAATAATAAACGCTAATAGTATTTTACCAGTTAGCACAATAGTAAATTCTCCAAGTCTACACAATTCAGATGTAGTTTCGGATTCAGATGTAGTTTCGGATTCAGATCCAGAAATCCCTCAAGAAGGTCGCTGTGTTATACCTGAAAGTGACTCCTCTACAGATGAATTCCAATTCGACCAGACAGTACTAGGGTCTGATGGTGATTTTAAACCAGCTTCCGACAATGACACTGACTATCAACCATCATCGTCAGTAGTAACTCCAAATTGTGAACGCAAAGAAAAAAAAAAGAAAAAGCCAAAGAACAATCTTCTTATCTTCGGAAGAAGATAGTGATTCAAGGCCATACTCAGATGATGTAACGTATTATCACCCTTCACCAGAGTCCCCAAAATCAAATGAAAAAAATTACAAATCAAGCCCTGAGAGCAAAAAAATTGCCACCTTAGAAGAAATCGAAACAGCTTATGAGCGAGAGACAAATTTATCTACAGATGATAATGCTGTCCATAATGTTTGGGACGAGTTTGGGGCAAATCAAAGTGAAGTTACCTGTGAAGTTATGAAGGCTAAAAATATAAAAGGTAAACGGTCATGGGACAAACTACACGGCTGTGTGTACTGCGGAAAAGCTGTAAAGAAATTAGCAGTACATTTAGAAGTACACCACTCACTGGAAACTGGAATCTTTAGGTAGAATGAAAAAGTTTTTAATTTAATGAATAATCATCTTTAATTTTATCGTTTAATAATGAAAAAATAAAAAATATTAATTTTTTAGGTACTTTTTAACGAAACAATAGAATACTTGGAATAATCAACATGAGACGCAGACGCCGCCATGATTTCCTAAAAAGATATTAATACTAAGTACATTTGTTATGAAACGGTATGTAACATGCAAAAATTACACGAAAATGAAGTACTCTTAAAATATTAGTACAATTTTTGCATAAATAATAGGGATTTATCACATTCCTTGAACGGTCGCGCGGGCTACATACGCAGCCCATTCACTTTATTAGTCGTTCTGTTCTGAAGTCCGTGTGCTGAGGGTAGCGACACGCTACTGAGCGACGAGGGGGTCCATAGTAGAGGAATACACGGAAGAATAGCGCAGTAGTGTGACGCGTTTGAGAAAGAAGCACCAATAATATACCCTGGTCTACACCTGTAGCCCACGCGTCCACTCTAGTGTTAATAAAAAATCCGCCCTTTTCTAATTTATAGAAACGTTGAACACTTAAATTCAAAATTTGCTCAATAAGTAATTTGTTCAACAAACTCTTATTACCTATGTATTATGTTAGCTGCCATCGCAAAATTTCCATTGGTTTCTGTAAATTAGAATTTCAAAAATCCAGGATTAAAAAAATTAAATTCTAATCTACCGAAACCAATGGAAGCTTTGCGATGGCAGCATACACAATACATAGGCAGGATTAAGATAAGGGATTAAGATAAAGAGCGGTTTCGCAGCCGGATTGTGAAATACCCTTTTTTTTTCTAAATAATTGACATCGAAACAAATTCACTCAATAGTTATTCAGCAAAACTTTATTACCTATTTATTGTGTATACTGCATTCGCAAAGTTTCTATTGGTTTCTGTACCTAATGGAAACTTTGCGATGGCAACATACACAATACATAGGCACACAATAAGGCTTTGTAGAATAACTTTTAAGTGAATTTTGAATTGAAGTGTTCTGTTTCGATAAATTAGAAAAAGGCGGGTATTTCACAATCCGACTTCGATACCGCTCTTAATTAGAACAAGCAGGGTTTTTCACAATCCGGCAGCTAAACGGCTCTAAAATAAATTTGAAAATGATATACATATGTTAAGGTTGATTATTTTTGATTATTGGCACATACATTTTTATGAAAACAACACTTTTAATTTATCTAAAAAAAAAAAATAGAAAAGTACCTACGGGTTTTCTTCATAAAAATGTATGTGCCGACAATCATTCGATTATTATTTTAATTTTTATTATGAATATAATTATATTATTATTATGACAAAAGTATTTTTTATCATTTATTGAAATCCTGGTTCTGTGAGTTGTTTATATTATAGATGAAACTGCTAACTGGTTGGTATCCGGCTTTTCTTTTTGTATTCGGTATCCGGCCTGGTCTCAGAAAATACAGAAAAGAATCAGTTAGGTACTACTCTTATTACAGGTCAGTTTTAATGTAAAATAAGAAACAATTAAACTAAAACACGGGGAAAAAAAAGTATTAGCTTCAATTTAATAAAATAATGCGAAACATTATAATATACTATAATATACCTAAGCAGTTTATCGAATAATATTTCAAAATAATTTGAGTGGTCCAATCCGGACCAACGAACAAAGGATTCCGTACCACCACAAAATACGGGTATGGAACCCTAAAAATATGTATGGTAAATAACAAAAATACCCATACTTAGATGCCAAAGCAACATTAAGACGACAAAAACAAGACAACGGAGGCTTAGGGTCCCGTTTAGCATCCTTTGGGTACGGAACCCTAAAAAGAGCCATCTACGATTATGTGGTAATATTATCTGTGGTCTGAGTAAAGGTCCCGGGTTCGATTCCCAACCGGGCATAGATCTTTTTAATTTACCAATTTCTTTTTATATTTTTTTCGTTATTTTTGCTCGAGTATTGTAAATTGTTATTACAAAACAAATGAATAAAAGCAGAACATAAAAAGTATTTTATTGTTATATACCATAAATAATCTTTATTACGAGTGGGTAAAAAAAACTGTCTTTATATTATATGCGTCGCTGTAATATATTGTTAATAATAAAAATATCCAAGTGCATAACACAACAAACATTTGTTGATAAAATTAAAATAATGATTGTAATCATCACAGAATACAAGATACCTAACTACGTACAATATAGTGCCAAATAGTAGCGCTAACATCGCAGAGAAATTATGATATAAGTTCCGCTACTACAAGCTAGGTGGTAGCGTAGTTCCAGCGGTACTAGACCGCGGTAAAAAAAAAAATACTTCCCCTACTACACGCTAGGTGGCAGCACAAGTGCCATTTTTCTATCGAGATAGCTAAAAATATTTCGATCGAGATTTTAAAATTATCATTTTGTCTTCCAGAGGAAATGCTACTGGTTAAAATCTGTACAGGTGTATGCCACAGGCCTTTGCCTATTACCTAAATGTGTTTTTGGTAACTTATTAGGTTCAGCTCATTTATAATTAATTTGAAAAAAGTGCATTTTGTTTTGAAACTAAATTCATTATAACAGCTTCCAGATCATTTGCTACAGCATGAGACCTGTACAGGTGTATGCCACAGGTTATTGCTTATCTTTTAAAGGTAAATTCAAAGTCTTTTAAGGTTCAGGTCTTTTAAAATTAATTTTTAAATTTTGCAATTTTTTTTTAGTTCTAAATTAATTATTTCAACTTCTGGATGACGTGTCACAGCATATAACAAATACAGATGTATAATATAGGCTTTTGTCTTTCACAAAGATGTGTTTTTATATACCTGCGAAAGCAACCTTATTTTTAAATTGCAATTTGCTACCAGTACTAGCGCGTTAAAAGCGGTTCGCTACTTTTAATATGATATATTGACTTCCACATGAATTGCTACAGCATGAAACTTATACAGGTGTATGCCTTAAGCCATATTCTATCATTTTAATGGGTTTTGGAAGTTTTTTAAGGTTCAGCTCTTTTTAAATAATTTTTAAAGTGCATTTTAATTTTAGGAGAAGGTATATGAATAATAAAAACTTCCAGATGAATTGCTACAGCATGAGACCTATACAGGTGCATGCTAAAGGTGCGTGCCCATCTTCTAAAAGTAAATTCAAAGTCTTTTAAGGTTCAGGTTTATAAAAAAAAAATCATTTTGCATCTTTTTTTTCTCTAAATTAATTAAATTAACTTTCAGATGAATTGCTACAGCATGAGACCTATACAGGTGCATGCCACAGGTGCATGCCTATCTTTTAAAAGTAAACTCAAAGCCTTTTAAGGTTTATTTATTTCTAAATAAATTAAAACAACTTCCAGATGACTTGCTACAGCATGAGACCTATACAGGTGCATGCTACAGGTGCATGCCTATCTTTTAAAAGTAAATTCAAAGTCTTTTAAGTTTCAGGTTTTTTTTAAATAAATTTTTTAATTTTGCATTTTAATTTTATTTCTAAATTAATTATTTTAACCTCTGGATGACGTGCCACAGCACAAAACAAATACAAACGTATCATATTGGCTTCTGTCTATCACATTAATGTGTTTTTTTATTCTTACGAAAGCAAACTTATTTTTAAATTGCAATTTGCTACCAGTACTAGCGCGTTAAAAGCGGTTTGCTACTTTTAATATGATATATTGACTTCCACATGAATTGCTACAGCATGAAACTTTTACAGGTGTATGCCTTAAGTTAGTGTCAATCGTTTTAATGGGTTTTTAAAGTTTTTTAAGGTTCAGCTCTTTTTGAAATAATTTTTAAAGCAAATTATGAAAATTATGAATAATTAAAACTTCCAGATGAATTGCTACAGCATGAAACCTATACAGGTGCATGCCTATCTTTTAAAAGTAAACTCAAAGCCTTTTAAGGTTCAGGTTTTTTTTAATAATTTTTTTAATTTCTATCTTTATTTTATTTCTAAATTAATTAAAACAACACCCAGATGAGTTGCTACAGTATGAGACCTGCACAGATGTATGCCATAGGCTGCTGTCTATCATTTAGATGTTTACATGTTGACTTTTAAGGTTCAGCTTATTTTTAAAATCGTTGGGTAGCTAAACATTTTGATTAAGCCATAGCAGCTTTTAGGTGGTTTTGTTTTACACGGAACAAGCAGAAGTATGTGCCCACGGCTGCTGTTCATCACTCTCAAGTGAATTTGTGTTCATTTCAAGTCAAAAATGCCATTTATTAAATTTTAAAATACGACGTTTTTATTTGGTTGGGTTATATCTTTAAAACCGGTTCGTTAAAAGTGGTTCGCTAACTTCAACTCGGTCCGCCGCCGCCGCTTTCGATCATGGCATTCCACTCTCGAGATGCAAACGCGACACATCGAAATATAATAATTGTCGTTTAAGGCCCTTACCATTGCCAAATGGGTACTTTCTAAAGCCTACTCCTCGTTTATGGCCAAACCAAAAATAATGAAAAAATGTATTATGAATAATCAACAAGAC
Source organism: Ypsolopha sequella (assembly GCA_934047225.1). Classification (NCBI taxonomy): domain Eukaryota; kingdom Metazoa; phylum Arthropoda; class Insecta; order Lepidoptera; family Ypsolophidae; genus Ypsolopha; species Ypsolopha sequella. The sequence continues at coordinate 2,852,898 of OW203987.1, forward strand.
AACATATGCAACAGTTTTCTTTTTCATACCACCAAAACTTCTACACGAATTTTTTTTTTTACTGAATGGTGTTTTTTGACCTCAAATTCCCTACTGCTCCTGAGTGGCTTGGCCGATTGAATTCATCTTTGCTTTGATAAATAGATAAACTTTATAGCTATAAACATAACATAAGATTATTCAATCGAGTAATCACGTCCAAGTGAAAAGTTTAGTTTTCCCCTATTTCGCTCTCTCAAGGACGCAGCGAGCGTCGTAACAGCCACTATGCATTGCGCGCTGATATGAACGTTATTAAAAGTGCTTCAAAGTACATTAATTAAATAATGTGTTAGTTTGGTTAATGCAACCTAGTTTAGAGTTAAGCTGATATAATTTTATGTTATTCCATATTTTAGATCCCTAGAAATACTAATGACGACCCAGAAAAGTGGAACCATTGTTAAAAATTCTACCTGGCCACTAACTAGTAATAATGAAACAATAGAGCCGGCGCTGCCAGATGATATGCCAATAAATCTGTCTCTTTTACGCATGCATAACAATGTACTTTTCTATCTCTTTCAATCATGCGAAATAATGACTAATAGCAATATGCAAGTAATAAGAAAATTTAGTGTGTCACACGAAGATGTCGGGGGAAGGACCTTCTGGAGGGCTTACGCGTAATTATAATTTGATAAGAAATAGATTGGGTGGAAAGTGGTTATTGCATGCCGGACATGCCTATGTCTTACATAGACAAAATAATTATTCCAGTGTTTGGACCTGCAGTAACAAAAGGGGTAAAAAGTGTGGTGGTGCCGTGAAGTTAGATAATAAAGATGACTTTGTTGCTATTCAATGCAAACATGACTCGAAATGTGTGCCAAACTATTTTAAAAACGAAGTTCGTGAAGGGGTCGGTGAATTGTTCGACGAGGTGGGCATCAATTATGATCCTGTCCAACAAATTTATGAAAAAAGAATGGCGGAGTTAAAGAAGAAAGTTCCCACTGCGGAAATACCTGAATATAAATCTTTAAAAACGGGGCTTTACTATCACAGAAACAAGATATTAGGAGTGAAAAAAACCTCGTTTAAACAACCAACAGAAGTTGTGATCCCTGAAAAGTTTAAAACTCACCTTTTGGTTGACTACAATGAGGACAGCAATAGGATTATTGTATTTGTGTCTCCAAAAGGCTGGAAAGAAATAGAAAACGTCCAACATTATCTGTGTGATGGCACGTTTGACTGCTGTCCTCCTCCTTTCAAACAGATTTTTACTATACATGGAGAAGTGAATGATGATCCACAGGAAACAAATATCGTGCCCATATTATACGTACTCCTTACGAATAAAACAAAAAGTACGTATGAAAGAATGTTTGCGAAAATTAAGGAAGCTTTGTCCGGTTTCAAGCCTAAAAAGTTTACCCTGGATTTTGAAGTAGCCACAATGAGCGCTATTGAAGAAATTTTTCCGGAAGCCGTCATCCATGGTTGTTTCGTACATTTCCAAAGGAGCGTGTACAGGAAGGCGAAATCCTTGGGGCTACTGGACCATGACGAAACTACGTCTTACGTGCGAATGTGCATCAGTCTGGCATATCTTCCACAGAATGAAATAGATGATGATTGGTTGGCAGTCATGGAAAATAGGTAAGTTACGTAGTAATTAATTTCTGTCAGTACAATCTACTTTTCATGTCATATAAACATAACTTTTTTTCTAGTTATCAAGTTCAATGACTACTTCGTTGACCAGTGGCTGGCGCCTGACGGCATGATTGCCAAATGGTGCTGTTACAAAGAACGGCATAGGAGTACAAATTTGGTAGAGGCGTGGAACCACAGACTACAGCGCCATTTGGGTAAAAGACCCAGTTTGTTATTATTTTACCAAATGATAACTACTGATATTGCGACCTACGACACGGCACAAGAAAGGTTAGCAAAAATGAAAAATTACCTATTTAGAAAGCTCTTAATGTTGCTGGTAGCCCCTTAAAGAAAACACTTTTATACACTGTTTCACTGTTAGTTTTTAATCTCTTTACTGTGTACATCCAACCCGATTCGAATAAGTATTCATTACTAACTATAATACCTATATTGCTGGTAGTCCATACAGCTATACTTGAACATTAACGTTGTACTAATATATCCTTTTCTTTTTCAGATTGATATTCAAAGCGACACCTATTAACAGAAGGAAGCGCAGAAGTATTTTAAATGATAAAGCAATTGCAAAACTGACAGAAGATTATGAGGCTAAACAGATTACAATAACTACGTTTTTGGAAAAATCAGTCCCATCGTGCTTATTGCACCAAACACCGAACCAAATTCTAATTAAGTAGTTTTATTTGGTTGCAATTGTAAAATAAAACAAATATTGTTCGTTATTTATTGTCAACAGATATACACAAGTTGATTAAAAGTCTACATTCATATTAGGCTGTAAGATTTTTACGTTTATTACGTACAGGGAACACGTACTAATATTTATTTGCATTGTTGTATATCATTATTTTTAAAGTTGATTATTGGTAAAACAAAACTTTTTTTTTAAGAAAGACTACTATGCTGTATTTTATTGTTGATTTTGCATGATTTTTACGTTTATTACGTACATTGAACACGTAATAACACTTAGTGTATAATTATTTTTAAAGTTGTTTATTTTTGAAAGAAAACTGTTTATTTAAGAAAGACTACTAAGCTGTATTTTATTGTTGATTTTGCATGATTTTTACGTTTATTACGTACATTGAACACGTAATAACGCTTTTTGTACATTTATTTTAAAAGTTGATTATTTTTAAAACAAAAAGACTTGCATAAGAAAGAAAAGACTAAGTTGTATTTTATTATTGATAATGCGTGATTATTATTCACCTTAATTGTTGCCGAATAAAGTAAATTTTACTGACGGTTATACATACATACATACATACATACATATACTCACGCCTGTCTCCCAGAGGGGTAGGCAGAGACCACAGATTTCCAGCTGCTACGATCCCGACACACTTCTTTCGCCTCTTTCACATCCATCAATCTAGTCATGCAAGCTCTTTTATTACGTACAGGGAACACGTACTAATATTTATTTGCATTGTTGTATATCATTATTTTTAAAGTTGATTATTGGTAAAACAAAACTTTTTTTTTAAGAAAGACTACTATGCTGTATTTTATTGTTGATTTTGCATGATTTTTACGTTTATTACGTACATTGAACACGTAATAACACTTAGTGTATAATTATTTTTAAAGTTGTTTATTTTTGAAAGAAAACTGTTTATTTAAGAAAGACTACTAAGCTGTATTTTATTGTTGATTTTGCATGATTTTTACGTTTATTACGTACATTGAACACGTAATAACGCTTTTTGTACATTTATTTTAAAAGTTGATTATTTTTAAAACAAAAAGACTTGCATAAGAAAGAAAAGACTAAGTTGTATTTTATTATTGATAATGCGTGATTATTATTCACCTTAATTGTTGCCGAATAAAGTAAATTTTACTGACGGTTATACATACATACATACATACATACATATACTCACGCCTGTCTCCCAGAGGGGTAGGCAGAGACCACAGATTTCCAGCTGCTACGATCCCGACACACTTCTTTCGCCTCTTTCACATCCATCAATCTAGTCATGCAAGCTCTTCTATTCCGGGTACTTTTGACATTGCCCTTCTTCAAAATGCCACCAATTTGGTTAGCATACGACCTTCAGGGTGGCCTCGTCGCATTGTACCTTCCACTTGCGCACCATAAATTTCTTTCGTCACTCTACTTTAATTTATCCTCTCTACATTTTCATAAATAAATACATGTCCAAACCACCGAAGCATTCCTTTTTCTATTCTAGTCACTACATCTTATTTCAGCCCGCAACGATCCCGTATGTCGGTATTTTTCACGCTGTCATTCTATTTTCAACCACACATACTCCGTAAGGAACGCATTTCCACTGCATTCACTCTACTCTGATTCACTCTACTCGGTTATAAAAAGGGTGAAAACTTTTTTTATTATGATCTCTAATTGTGATATTAAAATCTGTGATTATATTATGTGTGTTACGCGTAATCTGTATTAATAGTATTTAAATATACGATTATTTTTCACTACACCTATCATTTATACCAAAGATCCAACATCCGTTAAAAATCATTACAATGTACTTACTGTGTTTACAATTTTTTACACGTACAAATCTTTGCTGGAATTAAAAAAAGGTAAATGTAAAAGCACTAGTGCAGTTAAATAAAGTAAAAAGTACGCGTGATTTAAAAGCTGCATTATGGACCTAAAGGCGCTGAAAAAAGAGCCACTTTATTAGCAACTGCTGATTATTCATTTTGTTAGTTTAACACTTTTGTTGGCGATTATACTTTAAGCGACATTGGCATTTTTTCAAATTTATCGGGGTTCTCAAGGATCGGGGTCCTAAAGGACGGGGGCCTAAAGGATCGGGGTCCTCGAGGAAAAACCCACCTTAAGTTGGTACTTTTGTGAATTATGGAAGTTCCTCTAAAAAAAAAGTGGTACTCTCAAAAATATAGGGCTGAATGGGAGAATAACGAAGATTTCAAACAATGGATAAAGCCAATCGCGGATAGCCCAACGACAGCCTTTTGTACGTATTGTCATGTAGAAATTGCTGCTAAAATTTATGATTTGCGTAAACACCGAGAATCCAAAAAACACATAGCTAAATGTGAATTAATCACAAAAAATAAACAAATCCAGTTTACTTCTATACCTGGTGGTTCAAAGAACAGCCAAAAAGCTGAAGGCCAGCTTGCCTTGTTTATTGCTGAACATGTTGAATATGGTATCTCACAATCCTTTTTTATGGTATAGCAACACAGGCGGCTTACTGTCAATTGTTTTACCTTTTTTTTTACTTCTGTCTGCCGCCTTGACTTTGACTTCAGAATTAATTATAATAAATTAAATCCTTTTATATTAGACATCCTAAAGTGCAATCCTGTATATTTATTTTAACAAATAAATCATTGGGATTCTCATCAACCAGCTGTGGGTTTTATTTATGTATCGACACCGAAGAAGATCACGTTGTAGCACGACACGATCCACCTGCCATCCATCAGGTTATTAAGCCCAGCATAGGCTACAAACGTGAAATACAAACGAAGTAAGGTGCGTAAATACAATATCTATTGGCTAACTAACGTCAAATATGACGCCGAGACCGAATGACATAATTGACCCGGCTGGTGGTGGTGAGACTCAACAAAGGGCCGGTAATTGTGTTCCGGCGGCTACGAACGTAGCCATGAACATAGAAAAACTGGAAGGTGCATCTAATTATGTTTCTTGGAAATTTATTATGAAGATGATACTTGTCTTGGAAGGACTGTGGGCCAGTGTTGAGGGCACTGATCCCGACATTTCTCGTAGTCAACGAGCATTAGCACGCATTTGCCTAAGTGTGAGACCTTCATGTTATCAATATGTGCGGTGTGCTGATTCTGCAAAAGATGCATGGCACAACCTAAGCAGAGTATTTGAGGATAAAGGTCTGTACAGAAGAGTGTTACTCCTTAGGCAGTTACATACCACAAATTTCAATCAATTCTCATGTATGATGGAGTACATAGAAACTGTGACAACACTTGTGCAGCAACTCGCTGACATTGGAAAAACCATTGAGGACTCCGAGGTAGCTGAGATTCTTCTTAGTGGACTTCCTTCAGAATATGATGCTTTAGTTTCCAACTTGGAGACAATCTGTGTCACTGGGACATTGTCAAGTGAATTGGTTCGCACAAGGCTTTTACAAGAAGATATTAGAAAGACAAATGGAGATTCAACAAACAAAGCATATGTCATGAAGCAGAAGAACAAGCTCAATGTATCCTGTAGCTACTGTAATAAGACAGGACATGTCAAGTCTAGATGTTTTAAACTGAAAAGAGATAGGAAGAAGAAAGTTACTCCAGACACTGACGCAACATTCATAGCTTCTGCATTCCTTGCTAGGGATGACGGCTGGTTCGTGGACTCCGGATGTACTACCCATATGTGCAACAATCGAGAATGGTTTATGAACTATAAAGAAAATAAGTGCAATAATAGTATTATGACTGCTAATAATGAGAAGTTAAAATGTTTAGGATCTGGTGATATCTACATAAGAACTAATGATAATTCGGTAAGAATGATTCAAAATGTTTTGTATGTTCCTCAACTATCTGCCAACCTTTTATCTGTTTTTAGATTAATAGAAAAGGGTTACACGGTTTATTTTAGTCAAGAAGGTTGTAGCATTTATGAAATTAATAGTTGTAAAGTCTCTGGCAACCCAATTGTATTTGCCCCAAATGATAATGGTATTTATAAATTGAATGGGAAAGTGTGTAGGTCTGGTATGTCTTTGCCATCAGTGCACTCTTTGCTTCTGTGTGAAGAAACATCACATAGACAGAAGTCACTGAGTGCTGCAGTCACTGCTGCGTCTACAGTGTCCATGGATATGTGGCATAAAAGGCTGGGGCATCTCAGTTTGTCAGGTATGTGTACTCTTAGAGGTGGTGGTGCTATCGGTATTCTGTTTCAGGATGGAGATGGAGCGACTCTAAAGGAATGTATTCCTTGTCTTCAAGGGAAGATGTCTGCCCAGCCGTTTCCGGAGCGAGAAGCCAAGCGCACCAGTCAACCTCTCGAGTTAATACACAGCGACGTCTGTGGCCCTATCCAAACGAGCAGCTGGGGGGGAGCAAAGTACTTTGTTACGTTCACAGATGACCATACACGGAAAACATTTGGATATTTGCTTCGAAATAAATCTGAGATAATTACTAAATTTATTCATTTTAAAAATCTAGTAGAGAAGCAATTGGGTTTACCTGTTAAGATTTTGCGCTCTGATGGCGGAGGCGAGTACTGTAATGTTAAGTTTTCAACATTGTTGAGGAATGAGGGCATTATTCACCAAAACACTGTTCCCTATTGTGCACAGCAAAATGGTGTGTCAGAACGCCTTAATAGAACTCTTATGGAGAAAGCTCGGTGCATGATGTTGGGAGCAGGTCTCTCTGAGAAATTCTGGGGTGAGGCAGTCATGACTGCAATTTACTTAAAGAATAGGAGCCCTACCAAGGCCCTTTCAGGACAGACTCCAGAGAGTATGTGGACTGGGTCAAGGCCAGACCTTAGTCATCTCCATGTGTTTGGTTGTGTTGCATATTCGCTTGTCCCTAGTCAAAAGCGTCGTAAACTAGACGCAAAATGTAAAGAGTACATTTTTGTAGGCTATAGCGAAACCTCAAAGGGATTCAGACTATCTGACCCTTTAAATCCTCAAAATGTTTTAATTTCTAGAAATGTAGCGTTTTTAGAAGAAAAATTTTATAAAAATAACATTACCAGTATTAATAATCATGAATTTATTTCTTATGAATTGACTAATGATCACAATTTTATGAATGAATTAAATTCTAGTGATAATAATATTAATAGTCGTAATTTTGAACTGAGTTCCAATTCTAGTAAAAACACTGCTGAATTCAAGCCCTAATAAGGAGCTGAATATCAGTAGTGGTACTGTATTGGATTCTAGTCAGGTAATAGAACCAAATTTAGCTGAAAATGACAGTTCCACTGAGACTAAGAGTAACTCTTCGGTGATTTCAGATAGTACTGAGTTGTACTGCACTGGCAGCGAGAACGAAGACGGTTCCACTTCATCGCCTGTTCGCAGCACGCGCCATGAATATGTAACCTCATCTCCCGAGGTGTCAGCTGGAGGGGAAGAGATTGCTGTGCCGCCTGTTGGCTCTGGCACTCGGTCAGTCCGCAGTACTCGTTCTAAACCTCCTGCCAGGTATGCAGATTACGAAACTGATTTTACTATGATGGCTCAGGGTCTGTCATATGAGGAACCTTCCACATATGAGGAAGCTATTTCTTGTCCTAACAGTCAAGAATGGCAAGCCGCAATGCAGAATGAATATGATTCCATTACTGCGAACAAGGTATGGAAACTTGTTGATCGACCACCTCATGAAAATGTAATAAAATGTAAGTGGGTTTTTAAGAGAAAACATGATGCAACTGGTAAATTCGATAAGTGCAAAGCCCGTTTGGTTGCTAGAGGATTTACACAAGTCGAAGGCATTGATTACAATGATACTTTCTCACCTGTTGTACGACATTGTACGATGCGGATTTTGTTCTCTTTGGCTAACGAATTAGACTTAAATATCGACCATGTTGATGTTGCCACTGCTTTTCTTAATGGAGATTTACAAGAAACCATATACATGGAGCAGCCTCCAGGTTTTAGCATTAATAATGATAAAAACAAAGTTTGTTTGTTATTAAAAGGAATATACGGCCTTAAGCAAGCCAGTAGAATTTGGAATGAAAAAGTCCATGTATTACTATCTGACAATGGCTATAGTCAAAGCAAATGTGAGCCTTGTGTTTATGTAAAACGTTTAGGTCATGATATTACAATAATTGCATTATATGTGGATGATTTTTACATATTTTACAGCTCCAAGAAAAATGTATTGCTACCTTTGTTGGAGAATAATTTTAATGTTAAAAACTTAGGTGCTCTCAAGAGCTGCTTAGGTATAAATGTAACTAGAGAAAGACCTAAAGGAATTTTAAAATTAGATCAGTCTGAATACATTAAAAATTTACTGTTACGTTTTGGTATGCAGAACTGTAAAGCCGTCAAAACACCAATGCCTGTAAATTGTAAATTTGCACAGTCAGAAAGTGTTAGCTTATGTGATGATGAAACTTATCAATATAGGCAACTTATGGGATGTCTTATGTACTTGTCAGTTTGCACAAGACCTGATATTTCATATGCCTGCAGTCAACTAAGTCAGTTTAATAATTGTTTTAATAAAACACATTGGCAGGCAGCAAAACGCATACTGCGGTATTTAGCGGGGACAATTAACTACTCTTTATGTTTTATAAAAAGTGGTGAATTTAACTTAACTGCTTATACTGACGCAGACTGGGCCAATGACCCCAATGATAGGAGATCTTATACTGGGTTTGTTATTAAGTTGGGAAGTAACACAGTAAACTGGGAATCACGTAAGCAGCGCTGTGTCGCACTCTCAAGCACAGAGTCAGAATATTTAGCAATTGGTGATGTCTGCAAAGACATTTGTTTCATTAAAAATTTCTTATCAGAGATTATACCTGGGAACATCAATATCATTGTTTATAATGATAATCAAAGTGCACAGAGACTGTTAGAAGTAAAAGAGTACTGTCATAAACGCACGAAACACATAGATATAAGGTATCATTATGTGAAAGATTTAATTAGAAATAATGTGATGTCTATAAGATACTTACCTACAAATGTAATGATTGCAGATGTCCTTACAAAACCTTTGTGTTCTATGAAGCATGCTGAGTTCATTAGCAGTATGAACATTAAATAGATTATGTATATTATATGTAATTGAAATATATTTTATACATGCATGTGCATGTTTAAATATAATGTTATGTACTTAATTGAAATGTATGATGCATGCATGAGAATATGCATGTAAATATAAGTGTAACGTGTTTATGCAATTGTATATAAAATGTTAGAATTTGGAATGTATATTGATTGCCTGTAATATTTAGCACATGGAAATTGTTTCGTTTGAGTATTTTTAACATAACTTTCGGTTTGTGAGAAGGGGAAGTGTTGAATATGGTATCTCACAATCCTTTTTTATGGTATAGCAACACAGGCGGCTTACTGTCAATTGTTTTACCTTTTTTTTTACTTCTGTCTGCCGCCTTGACTTTGACTTCAGAATTAATTATAATAAATTAAATCCTTTTATATTAGACATCCTAAAGTGCAATCCTGTATATTTATTTTAACAAATAAATCATTGGGATTCTCATCAACCAGCTGTGGGTTTTATTTATGTATCGACACCGAAGAAGATCACGTTGTAGCACGACACGATCCACCTGCCATCCATCAGAACATACTTCCATATCGAACATTGACCACCTTACAGACCTTTGTAAAGAACTTTTTTGTGATTCAAAGTGTGCTAAAGATATAAAAATGCATAGAACTAAATGTACACAAATTATAAATCAAGTATTGGCACCCCATTTTAAGGAGTCTCTTCTTCAAGATATTGGCACACAGAAATATGGTATTATTTTGGATGAATCTACGGATGTTAGCGTATCGAAATACATGGGAGTGATTATAAGATATTATAGCGTGAACATGAATAAGATTGTGTCGTTTTTTCTGTCTCTGGAGCCTATTGAAAGAGCTGATGCGAGAGGTATAGTCACATCTTTAATAAAATGTTTGGAGTCACATAGTCTTCCAATACAAAATATGATTGGGGTCGGCACCGACAATGCCTCGGTAATGACGGGCCGAAATAACAGCGTAATTGAAATTTTGAAGAGGGAGTATAATTTACCAAATTTAATCCTCATTAGATGCATCTGCCACTCTTTGCAACTTGCGGTCAGCCATGCCTCTGAAAGCAATCTGCCACGTAACGTAGAATTTCTGATAAGAGAGACGTACAACTGGTTCTCCAATTCTCCAAAACGCCGGGACGAATATAAAGCACTATTTCAATCGATTAACTGCGGGGATGATCCATTAAAAATATTAAAGGTTTGTGACACCAGTTGGTTGTCTATAGAGCCTGCTGTAGTCAGAATATTGGCACAATGGAACGAGTTGAAACTACATTTTGCTTTGGCAAGAGAGAAGTGCTATACAGCAGGACTGCTTTGTGAAATGTACAATGACGAGGGTAATCGGCTGTACCTATGCTTTTTAAAAAGTATTCTTAACGATGTTCAAATTGGAATAAAGGTATTTGAAGGTGAAAATATTGATCCTGTGAAACTGTTGGAAACTCTAATGACCTTGTTACGATCTATTTGCGTTAGAATAATAATACCAGGCGCCGCGATAACAGACAAAGATTTCCTCACACTGAAAGTAGAAGATCATCTAGATCCAGTTGCACACTTAGGACATCTTTTCGAATCTCATGCTTGTAAAAGCAACTTATCTCCACAATCAATGACTAATATCAGGAAACGGTGCATCGACTTCAATGTCAAGTTGGTAACAGAAATTCAACACAGAATACCTTCTAAACACGAGACACTTCAGAAGGTAACACTCTTGAGTCCAGATAATACATTAAAACAGATCAAAGATCCTCATGCACTGTTCGGATTGGCAATAGAATTCGGATTCGATGACCAAAAGGTAGATAAAATTGTTCAACAATGGAAAACTATTCAATTCATAGAATGGGACACTTCAGGAGACAGTGTTAAGTTCTGGGGTCAAGTTTTAAAATACAAGAATGCAGCCGGTGTTAATACATTACAAGAACTAGCTGACTTGGCTATTGCTGTATTGTCTCTTCCCCACTCTAATGCGGAAGTAGAAAGGCTATTTAGCGTCATGAACACAGTGAAAAATAAATTAAGAAACAGATTATGTGCATTAACACTAAATTCTATAATAATGATTAGAAACCGACTAAAAATATTAAAAAAAGATTGCCGCAACTACGTTTTACCACCTGAAGTGTTAACCAAAATCACAAAAACTGTCAAAACAGTAAAAGAAATCGAAGTACAATCTACATCATCATCCATTCACGAAGACATTTCAGAATTACCAGATGACATTGTAGACCTTCAAATCGACTTTTAATTTTTTGCTAAAAATTTAATCCAGCTACAAGTTGTAGCCTACAACCGTTATTATAACCACTTTTTAATAAATTTATGACCTAAATTAGGTACTGTTTTAATTAAACCTACTTATCTCAATTCCTATATAATACCTAATATGATATGATCAGTAATATCAGGGTATTAAAGTAGGTCAAAAATTTAGCCACTTCTAGCCACTTTTCGAAAGATATTTTTCTTACAAAACTAGCCACTTTTTCAATTTAAGCAGCCACAAACTAGACTGTCGTAAAGGCATCACTGCTTATAAAAGGCTAATAGGCTGAGAAATGAGTGCTCTCTAAGGGTATGTGGATGGAAAAGTCGAAAGCAGGGTCTTTGACTTAAGAACTTTGTTTGGACTAGTTAGGAAATAAACATACTAAAATTATCCTTAGCCGCAGGTGGTTTCCAGCCGAAGGTACGTGGGATTTGCTAGGACGGCGGCGCGAGTCGGAGTACGGAATACTAGGGACCGGCGACGTTGCGGTGTGGCGATCTTCTACTCTTGTTTAAGTTTATAGCTTAAGCAACGAATAATTTGTGGATGGAAAAGTCGAAAGCAGGATCTTTAACTTAGGAACTTTGTTTGGACTAGTTAGGAGATAAACATGCTAAAAGTCCTTATCCCTCCAAGTCGAGCCCGAGGGGGGGGGGGCACAAAGAAGATCCCGTTTTTTTGTTTTTTGATTACATCTCAACAACAGCTGGTTCTGTAGACTTGAAATTTTGCATATAGATACCTTATATAGTGAAGGCGTCCACTAAGAAAGGATTTTTCAAAACACACCCCCTAAGGGGTTGAAACGGGTGTCCAAAGTTTGTATGGGGAAGTTTTTTCAGAATTCAACCCCTAAAAGGGGGAAATGGGGTAAAAATTTTGAAAATCAACATGGGTATCGTTTAAATGGTTTATCGGGTCGCTGATTACGAAAACAACAACGATTTTAAAATCCAACGTGGTTGACGTGAAAAAGGCTTTGAAATTCGACCATTTTTCGAAGCTCATAGCTAGGCAAAGATTGGAGATAGATAAAAAGTGTGAAAGCTAAAGTTGTAGAAAATTTTATCAGCTTTCATTATGTAGTAAAACAAAATTTCGTACAATGCACGGTTTTCGAGATGTAAGCAAAAAACCAAAATACGGGATCTTCTTTGTGCCCCCCCTCCTCGGGCTCGACTCGGAGGGGCAAGGACTTTTAGCATGTTTATCTCCTAACTAGTCCAAACAAAGTTCCTAAGTTAAAGATCCTGCTTTCGACTTTTCCATCCACAAATTATTCGTTGCTTAAGCTATAAACTTAAACAAGAGTAGAAGATCGCCACACCGCAACGTCGCCGGTCCCTAGTATTCCGTACTCCGACTCGCGCCGCCGTCCTAGCAAATCCGACGTACCTTCGGCTGGAAACCACCTGCGGCTACAGGGAAGTGCGGGCTGGAACCATCACTGAGGAACCAACTTATTTCGGCCCGATTCTTATTATTTTTTTCAATACATATATTCTTTACTTACGGACTCCTGCCTCGTCTACCAATTTATTTATCCCTACCCTAATTTGGGGATAGAAAGGTAGGGACGTTACAATAGATTTGTGTAAATCGCTTGCTTAGAGCGACGATTCCTAGAAAAATAGATTAACTAGGTAACCTAACATAGACAGAAAACGACACGACCAGCACCAACTCGCGTACGAATTCACTGAATGCGAAGTATGTACCTACCCTATATACATTTCATCTTTGCCTCTTTCAGGAATAATGCTGTTTCGCCTATGCATCAGTTGCTTTGTACCTTACGGTTTTTTTGCAACTGGCAGTCAGCTGATCACATGGGGAGATATGATCGGCGTTCATAAATCCACGGCATGTTGCATAGTTCATCGGGTTACATTTGCTATTGCTGCACTACGTTCCCGATATATCAAATTTCCAAGTTCTGCAGAAGAACAGACCAAAGCTCCTGCAGAATTCCACACAATCTCCAGATTCCCACGTGTTCTTGGGGCAATTGATTGCACTCATGTGAGAATAATGTCACCTGGTGAGTACCTACTATGCAAACAGGACAAGTACTTATAATAAGTAATTAATTTTAGGATATATTTTAGGATACTCATGCAGTTGGTTTATTTCTAGGTGGAGATAATGCTGAGATATATCGGAACCGAAAATGCTATTTTTCAATCAACACACAATGTGTCGCTGCTGCTACCTTATCATTTTTGGATATTGTTGCACGATGGCAAGGGTGTGCCCCTGGGATATTTGTGCTCTGAAGAGAAACGTTATACAAGTTAGTCTTTATTTACTTACACTCTATTATTAACATAAAAATTCATCTTCATATTAAAATTTCTTCTGAAATGTACCAAATATTTAAAGGGCAGATATCCTAAAAAGTACCTGCTTGGAGATAGTGGTTATGCTCAAATGGACTACATGATGACATCACTAACAGATGAGCAAGTGCAAACAAGAGGGGAGCAGCTATATCAAGAACACAGAACATTTAAATCAAATAGAAAGGCTAAGTGGGCGTGTCACGCGCGCCACAACTACTGTTGAACACCAATACTTAGACCGAAACACGCGATCGCTGCCCATAGTCGCACGCGAACCGTGACTCTGTAAACAGCTCTGCCTAATCTAAAGAGAAATGCCGTCTTGTGCAATAATTACTTGCAGAATCACGAATAGGAAAGCGAACCGAAAAAATTGAGATATTTCCTTTCACCTGTAATTATAAAAACTTTGTACAACATGAAAATTTTAGATAAATAACTAATTTACTCATGGTGACAACAAAAATATACATTACCGGCAATGTACGCTCACAATTTTGGCTAAGATGTAGTAAACAAGTAATGTATGCTCTCCCTACTTGTCAAACTTGCTCGCTAGTGTTGTGCCGTATCGTGGTGTCACACAATCGATAGACGTTTTTTATTCCTTGAGCGATATTCTTAAGAGTATGACATTGCCAAAACAAAAACCAGTTCCGGGCGTGGCTTATTCTATTTTACGATAGCGCGCGGGGGGAAATTCGTCCCGGTCTCTAAGCTCGCGTCACCATAGCAAAAATACGAATAGAGTGGACGAGGCAGGGTCAAAATTAATACGTATTTTATTTTATCTAATTTATTAGTGTATTTCGATCATCGTCACACGGCATTGATCCTACTTGCTATCACGTCGGAACGTAAATTTATTATGGTCGGCTAAAAGTGGTTTTTTGAGTGTTTGATTTATCAGTTGACCCTCGGAACTATTCAGACACTCCTTTAGAGTTACATAATAATATTGTGACGGTTAATTGTCACCATTACCCATTCTTTAAATATTTTTCGTCCGTTGAGCTGGTTTTACACTTGCGGGAAAATAAATTGGACCAAATATTTCTTTACAAAAAATTTTTACTAAAGTTGTTATTACAAAAAGTGAAAACTAACAAATATTCTCAGAAGGAATGCACCACGTCACTATCTATCTCACTGTAGCCTATATCAATTATGCCTCTCTCATTCAACCACGTTTAACTGCGTTACTATCTCATTCCAACTCATTTTAAATAGCGTCACTATTTATCTCACTCTAACGCGTGTTAAATGGCATTTCTAATGAACGTCAAATATTTTTACTGCCCGCCACTCTTTCATTCTAAATTCTAATTATTTTAAAAAATACGCAGCTCCTTTGGTAGTAAAATAGCAATAACTTTTTTTTCAAAAGTAATACACAGAAATTGCCAGATCATTTGAAAAACAATATTTGATGAGCCGTTATTTAAGACAATTTGCAAAACTAACATAGGACATTTTTTTCAGGGTGTGGTATCGAACTAACCTAATTACAAAAAATTGCTCATAAATTGGGTTTTTATTTTTCTTCCTGATGTAACAGCATTTCAAGGTTTATTTTTGACTTTATCAATAGCATGACTATTCAGAGTTGCGCAACAAAAATTTTATTCTTAGAATTTAGAACTGGTTAGCTTTGACTCTCAAAAATCTATTCGAATTTATAAAAGTACTATCAACTCGAAGACTATCTACTTTTTGCTGAGGTCATAATTTGATATTCTGGTCAGTCATGAGCTGGCCTACCAGCCTTCCAAGGGAAAGCGTTGACTTTTGGGACACCTGTTTACCCTTGGGATAAATCGCCAAGTGTTTAAAATATAGAAATTTATTTGTATCATAGTTTGAAATGTTCAGGTCCCTTTACGCAAAATGAAAAAACAAAACTCTTTTAGGATTAATTTGTTGTCCCTATGTTTGTCTGTTTGTCCGTTTGTCTAGGCAATTTTTCTGGGTAAAATCAATAAATGCTAATATTTACAGCCCTGTAAAATATACATATTATAACGTTTTTATGGCCTTTTGTTTAACTTTTTCATACAAATTTTCTCCTTATGAAAATATAGAGATCAACACTTCACATAATATTTTGCATTTGAAAGAAAGCACAGAAAGGAACTGTAGAACAAATAATGTAAAAAATATAAAACCATTACTTTCTATTCTAAAGGGATTAATAATTTACTGTTTGTTCAATGTGGCGATAGCTTTGTTTATTTTTTTTTTCTTTGTTACAAAGATAACAAATATTTTCATACAAGGTTTTCCTTAAGGGCTATTTCTCCGAATTTGTAACAAAATATTAAGAAATAATTATAACGGTTGTTATGAATAAAATGTATATTTTTAGAACGCATCTGTCGAGTGTTCGGTTAACGATTTTGTTTTTTGTGTGTGGTAACACTGCGCTCTCTTGCTTGGACGCCATTCCGAGGAACGGAAGATTTTTGCTCAACTTTTATAGAATTAATTATAAATACTTAGAAAACAGATGCGGACATCTTAAAAACCAGTGTTTAGTCAGGGTTTGACGATATTTTGGTGTGAAGACTATTTTGAGTGTATTCCCTTTGTGTTCGTGACATAACCTGTGTCCACGCGGCTTCCGACAAGTGGACTTGTTAATTATCATTTCTTCTGGGTTGGATGCATCCCGGGGTAGGAGGGTTGTGTGTAGATTCTTCGTGAAACAACGTGTCACAGCACTGGAACGCCTTGGGGTCCACGTGCAGAGAGACTTCGAGTTCTGCGCGAGGTTCAGTGGATGACGTCATCATACAACTGTCTGGTAGGACGCTTAGTACATATTTTTTGTAGAATGTAAGATATTTATAGAGTATAGATCTGGGACAGCTTATGGGCCCCTGTTCCAGCTGCTAATATCTTCCTTTATCAAACAATTTCTGGTAGCTAGACCGTGGTTAATCTACCTTCAGTTTATATTCATTTAAACAGTGGAACTGGGCGGCCCCAGTGTCATTGAACTTTAACATAGCTAGGCTTTTACATGGTTGTAATGTACATGTTATTGATGTAACAATAATATTGAATTTGTTTAGTGCTTTGAGTAGATAATTGATTCGAAGGGTTCGGTAATATCAATATAAATTGTTAATTTAGTACATATAAGCTGTTCTTGTACTCCAATAACATTATATCATATAACGGTTTATATTATAGATTGGAAATCAACTTGTTAGCTAATATACGGTTATCTTGGCTTGAATTTATGTACTTACAAGCATGTATACAGTTGCATAGTGGAATTTGCATTCAGGTTTGTGTGTATTGTATACACCAAATATAATTTAAATTTAGTATTGTTGTAATAAGTAGGTAACCTAATTGTAACTTGTATTGTAGGTGCACTACATAGTATTTGTACGATCACCGATCGCGGGGTTGATAAATGATAAGTTTTGATAGTTTTATGAATTTATTGGACAAACACACGTAAGTATAATTGATATTGATGAGTGATTGATGAGTACACGCGGTATGGACGGTGACCGATTGTGAACTGATGAAATTAGGGCGATGATCGACGACGGCTAAGTAAACAGCCAACGCAGCAGAATGTGCGGCTTGCCCGTACAGTATTGTAATTGGGAATTACATTTGCTAATTAAATTCTATTAATAGGTAGGGTATCTATTGAGCAGTGCTTCTGTATTTTGTGCCGTGTCAGGGTGTTTGCTAAATAGTTTTTATTTATACATTTCCCGGTTCGTTGCGGCAAGATGTCCAAGTCTCTCAAGGCTGCGTTGGCGAAGGAGCTCCGCTGGTTTACAACCGTCCAGGGATTGCTATCTCGATCGGATCGTGACACTGCAATCCTAGAGAGAGCCGAGCGGATGAATCAGCGGCTGGCTGACGCAGAGGCGGCTGTGGCAGCACTGGAGGAAATGGATGAGCCTATGGACGGGTATGTTACCGATTTAGCCCAGATAATGGGAATTTATGATGATATTACGGAGGCGGCCTCCATGATCAGGAAGCGACAATCGGGCGGCCCGGTTGTTAGCACACCTCGACCGGCAGATGGAGTGACGGGTAGGTTGCCGACTCTTCAACTCACACATTTTAATGGGAGAATGGAAGAGTGGGTTTCTTTCAAAAATATGTTTACGTCATTAGTTGATTCTAGGGTAGACTTAACAAAGGGGCAAAAAATGGCATATTTGATGTCAACTTTGGAGGGCGAGGCCAGGTCGCTCATCCAGCACCTCAGGGTGGAGGATGATCATTATGACATAGCGTGGGGCCTATTAAATGATAGGTATCAGAATATACGTTTGCTGGCGGATGTGCATGCGTCTCAATTGTTGACGTTGCCAAGAATCGTCAACCGGGCACAGCTGAGGCAGCAATTACTGACTCCGGTTACCGTCGCATGCAATGCCTTGAAGACATTGGGATTACCAGTGGACGAGTGGTCATTTCTTCTCGTTCACATTATTTTAGGTAAGTTGCCTTTGGACATCCGGTCTCGTTTTGAACGGGAGTCTGCGGAACGAGATGGTGATAACTTACCGAAGTTCACGGACCTGATGAAGTTTTTGGAGTACGAAGCCAGGGTGGTGGAGTCTTCACAGCCGGATCCAGGGCCATCTGGGGCGCAGGTAGGGAAACCTGCTGGTTTCACGGGGCGTAGGGAACCACAAGGACCGCAGTCATCACGAGGACGTGGTATGGCACGGCTTGCTGCAACAGTCGTTGTTCCTGGACAACCGGCTTGTCTGCAGTGTGGTCAGATGGGACATAGCTTGTTGCGCTGCATGGAGTGGCTACGTCTACATGTTACGGATAGACGGCGGCTGGTTAAGCGTAACGGATTGTGTTTCGGCTGTCTGGGAAACCATTTTGAGCGAGATTGCCCCCGGCCTCAGAGATGTAATATGTGTGGCGGGCCACATCATGTAATTTTATGTGCCAATGTTTCAGGAGCGGCTTCACCGGTGCCGCAGCATCGGCGACCCACGGGCGGGGGTGCTTCAGGGAGAACTCCCCCCCCCTTGGACAACCGGAGAGGTGCTTCAGGGAGAACTCCTCCTCCCATAGTCCAGGGGAATCATCCTGCCGGACGAAACTCCCCTCCGTCGGAACGGAGGAATGCGGCGCGAGGCGCGCCCCCTCACCAGGAGGTGAGTAATTTACCTGTGCGTGGATCCGTAGGGGGCTTGCCTACGGGCTATCATGCATCTGGCCCTGTGGTGAATTGGGCCCCTACGGGCGGGGGTCAACTGGAGTTGTCTAGGGCTAGGCCCCCCCTCCCCGTGCCAGTTTCGGTACCTGCTGGCGTGGAACAGCGTGCTCAAACGGATTTCCGGGGTTATTCACCGCCGTGTCATGAGTACCCGCGTTTGGAATACCACCCGCCGTACTTCGGGAGAGCCTCAGGCTACGCTCCCCCCAGGATGGGGTTATGCACGCGCCAGCCGTACAACGCGCAATGGATTAATCCTGCAGTCCAAAGGCGGGATAATTTGTAACTAGCTTGCACAGCTACGAGTACGGAACCGCGGACGGTTCTGTTGCCCACCGTGATGGCTCACGTCTGGGGCCCTAAGGGGGATTGGGTTAGGGTCCGGGCCCTCCTCGAGTCGGGCAGTCAAGGATGCTTATTGAGCACACGAGTAGCGCAACAATTGGGATTAAACTTGCAAGTTTCGTCGGTGCCGCTCCTAGGTATTGGTGGACTGGAGGTGAAACAGTCGTTAGGTCAAACACATTTCACCTTTTCATCGGTACGTTCCTCCACCATGAGAATTTCGACTGCAGCCATGGTTATGGACGAAATTGTCGGCTGGCAGCCTTCTTCGGACCTTCCACCGTCAATAATCTCGCGCACGTCAGGTCTGGATCTGGCAGACCCACGTTTTTATCATCCGTCCCCAGTTGATGTTCTCCTGGGTTCGGATGTGTTAGGATGGATCCTATTAGGTACTCAGAAGACTCTGGATCCCTCACCATTAGTGGCGGTTTCCACAATATTTGGGTTTTCTATAATGGGACCAGTCTTTGATGACTATGCTCCGGACGAGTTGAAAATCATAGCATCAGCATCTCTTGCCAAGACGATGCAACAATTTTGGGAAATTGAGGAACCTCCCATGGTCTCTAGGGTGGACCCGGACCATGTAGAGTGCGAGGCATTTTTTCAAGCCAACACTACGAGGTTGAATTCCGGTCGTTTCGTAACTAGGTTACCATTTACTGTATCCTCTCCTGTTCTAGGTCAATCAAGGTCACTGGCAGAGAAAAGATTGTTGTCCATGGAGCGGCGCATGCAGCGCGACCCTGTGCTTCGCGATAAATATATAGAATTTATGCGCGAGTATGAAGCATTAGGTCACATGTCTCCGGCTCGAGTAGACTGGACGTCCACTGAGCATTACTTTCTGCCTCACCATGCAGTGTTGAAGGCTTCTTCGGGCAAACTGAGAACTGTGTTCGATGGTTCGGCCCCCACTTCTACTGGGGTCAATTTGAATCAATGTTTACATTCCGGTCCCAAGTTACACCGGGATGTTATTGACGTTATTTTAAATTTCAGGAGACACCAGGTGGTATTTGGAGCAGACATCAGGATGATGTTCCGGCAGACGGTTATCCACCCAGATGACAGGCGGTTTCAGCTGATTCTCTGGCGCGAACACCCGGATGATCCGGTAACCGTCTACGAGCTCAACACCAACACATATGGTTTGAAATCCAGTCCATACATTGCTATTAGGTGCTTGTTGGAGTTGGCGGAGCAGGAACGAGCCCGCTTTCCCCGTGCGGCGGCCGCATTGGCACGAGATATCTATGTTGATGATGTGTGCACCGGGGCTCAAAATATTGAGGAGGCTCTCATATTACGGGACGAGTTAATTGCAATTCTTGCCACGGGAGGTTATGAACTTAGGAAATGGCTTTCAAATGACCCTAAACTGTTGGAAGGTATTCCGGAGGATCACCAACAGAATCCAAACTTATTTGCTGACGTAGAGGATCCTAACATGATAGCAGTATTAGGAATGAAATACCAACCTGTCAATGATATTTTCACGTTTCAGGTGGAATTGGAGTCACAGAGGGTCTGGACTAAGAGGACGGTGCTGTCCACGGTAGCTCGCATGTTTGATCCAAACGGTTGGATTTGTCCAGTCATCTTCTTGGCCAAGTGTCTTCTGCAGCAGCTCTGGACTTTGGGAGTTTCGTGGGACGAGCCGCTCATCGGGCCTCCGTTGGACACCTGGCTGGATTTGATCACCTCGATGGAGGAAGTCAATCAGGTGGCTTTGCCTCGTCGAATTTTACCGCCAGGCAAGTGTCAGGTGAGCCTTCATGGTTTTTGCGATGCATCTGAGCGGGGATACGCTGCAGCAGTGTATTTACGGACGGTTGATACCGGAGGCCGGGTCAACGTCGTATTAATTTTGGCGAAAAGCAAGGTTGCACCCATTCGCACCCGTCTGACTATTCCAAAATTGGAGCTGAGCGGAGCCCATTTGTTATCCAGGCTGTTAAACCACTCTCGTGAGTTGGCCCCTACTGTTGACATTCAGAATGTCTTTGCTTGGTCAGATAGTCAAGTGGCGCTGGCATGGCTGCGTGCCGCTCCACATACTTTGGAAATTTTTGTAGGAAACCGGGTTTCTCAAATTCAAAATGTAGGAATTAACATTATTTGGCGTCATGTTCCAGGTGATTGCAACCCAGCGGACTGTGCGTCTCGGGGTTGCACTGCTCCAGAACTGGTGTCTCATCCACTTTGGTGGAAACCAGAGTGGCTGGAAGGAGAGGAATCTTCGTGGCCTGTCCAGCAGGTGGACAGAACAGCCCAGATTTTGCCAGGGTTACGTGTTCACGCTCTGATCGTGGAACCGGCCTTGGATCCTGATTGGCTGCCTGGCCGATACAGCAGTCTGGATAAACTACTGGTAATTACTAGCTGGATGAAGCGTTTCATCCATAACTGTCGACATCCACAAAATAAACTTTTGTCCCCAGCCGTGAGTGCAGAGGAGCGTCGGAACGCGATGATACACTGGGTTCGTGTACTTCAAGCGGACCGCTTCAAGTCGGAACTTCAAATTTTGCGTGAGGTTCGCGCCAAGCTGAAAGGAGCGGTCGCTAAATTGAATCCTTTCACAGACTCTGAAGGACTTTTGCGTGTTGGAGGCCGACTTCGGCAAGCCGACCTGCCATACGGAAGTCGTCATCCCTTGCTTCTACCTAAAGGTGGACCTTTGGTGAAGCTCTTGGTGTCGGACCGGCACATTCGCAATGCACACGCGGGCTGTACTGCCCTGATGGCGATACTACAGCGAGAGTACTGGATTTTGTCTGCTCGCCGAGTAATTCGTAATGTGCTTTTTAGTTGTTTTCCTTGTTACAGGATTAAGGCCTCTCTCATGCAGCCACAAATGGGTGACCTGCCTGCAGACCGGGTCAATCCTTCCAGGCCTTTTGACGGAGTTGGTACCGACATGGCGGGACCATTCTCGGTCAAAACGTCCACCGTTCGCAACGCTCGGGTTGTCAAAGCATACCTATGTGTATTTGTGTGCTTGGCCACCAAGGCTGTCCACTTGGAAGTGGTTTCAGCTTTGTCTACTGAGGCCTTCGTCGCCGCGTTGGACCGTTTCGTGTCGCGTAGAGGTCTACCTTCACTTGTTCGCTCCGACAATGGCACAAACTACAAAGGTACTGCTAACTATCTAAAAGATATTGATAATTTTTTTGTAAATAACTATGCTAGTTTAAGTCAAGTCTTCGCCCGGAAAGGGGTAACTTGGCGGTTCAGTCCTCCAAATTGCCCTCACTGGGGGGGGATTTTTGAAGCTGCCGTCAAGTCGGCGAAGACCCACCTCCGCCGCGTTATTGGGGAAACAGTTTTAACTTTTGAGGAGCTTGCCACTGTATTTTGTAAAGTGGAAGCGGTCCTAAATTCTCGTCCTCTCTGTCCCCTGTCTTCTGATCCAAACGACCTCGAGGTCCTCACTCCTGGCCATTTCTTGATTGGGCAGCCGCTCACTGCCTTGCCGGAATACCCCTGGAAGGGAGAACATACGACACGGTTGTCGCGTTTTCAAATGTTGCAACAAATGGGCCAGGACTTCTGGAATCGATGGTCGGTTGAGTATCTGCATCTGTTGCAGCAAAGGGTGAAGTGGACAGACAGGACTGAGCCTCCTAGGGAAGGAGATTTAGTTCTTTTAAAGGATATGAATTTGCCATCCTTGTACTGGCGCCGGGGCCGTATATTAAAATTGATTTTTGGCGGAGACGGAACTCCACGCGTCGCAGAGGTGTTGGTCGAAGGTTCGATTTTGCGACGAGCCATGACAACTCTCTCTCGTCTCCCGGTTGTATGAGCTAGCGGTCTGATTACTCCGCCCGGAGCGGGGGGATGTTATGAATAAAATGTATATTTTTAGAACGCATCTGTCGAGTGTTCGGTTAACGATTTTGTTTTTTGTGTGTGGTAACACTGCGCTCTCTTGCTTGGACGCCATTCCGAGGAACGGAAGATTTTTGCTCAACTTTTATAGAATTAATTATAAATACTTAGAAAACAGATGCGGACATCTTAAAAACCAGTGTTTAGTCAGGGTTTGACGATATTTTGGTGTGAAGACTATTTTGAGTGTATTCCCTTTGTGTTCGTGACATAACCTGTGTCCACGCGGCTTCCGACAAGTGGACTTGTTAATTATCATTTCTTCTGGGTTGGATGCATCCCGGGGTAGGAGGGTTGTGTGTAGATTCTTCGTGAAACAACGTGTCACAGCACTGGAACGCCTTGGGGTCCACGTGCAGAGAGACTTCGAGTTCTGCGCGAGGTTCAGTGGATGACGTCATCATACAACTGTCTGGTAGGACGCTTAGTACATATTTTTTGTAGAATGTAAGATATTTATAGAGTATAGATCTGGGACAGCTTATGGGCCCCTGTTCCAGCTGCTAATATCTTCCTTTATCAAACAACGGTAAAGTACAACTTTTAGCTAAGACAATTTATTGTTAAAAGTTTGCTATATGCATAAACATATTTTAATGATATTATGGTATCTTCAAAATAATTGGGTTTTCCATAAGCGTGATATCAGATTATTTAAGAAATTTACGGCTGGTATCACTACGACGGATAAGCCAATTATTTTATTACTATTGTTATATAATTAAAAATATGTTAATGCATACAGCAGACCTTGGTTATCCCTTGGTTAAAGTAGATATAAGTAATTTGATGTATAGTATAAGTTTATGTTAAAAAAAAAAAAAAGACATGAGTTTCTTGCCCGTTCTTCTTAGCAAGACTAATCGAATGGGCGGAGGTAGGCATGTATTTATATATGTAACCTATTACTATGTAGTATATAGGATGGGATTTGGTCGGCTGCCTGGATTCGTGCTGGGGGCTCGGTTGGTGATCATTGAACCTGTTCCTGGTCCCTGGCCGGGTCTCCGGTATGGGTTCGGGCGGTTGATTGGATTTCACCTTGTATAATAATATTTTACCTATAATTTTAATCGTATATATATTGCTACATAAATTAAAAAAACATTTAATCTAAGTAGTTCATGTACATTTATTATTTTATTACATATATTTTTATAAGATTAAAATTTGACTTGTGAAACGTGTATTATATACCTACTTTGCAAAATAAACTTTTTGAATTTTGAATTTTGACTTTTAACTATAAGTTTTCTTAACTAAAAGTTGTATTTTTACTTATTGAAATTGTATTTCTCATCAAGAAGTGTAAGATGACAAGATATTCAAAATAAGTTAATTGAATTTGTGAAATGGTTTCAGGTCAAAACAGTTTTCCATGAAACGGTAATTTTTTATACTTAGCAAAGTGTGTAAACTTAGTCATCTTAACATGAACGACGCCTGTATTTCTCTCTTTTTTATTTCCAGTATAGATAAAAATATACAAACTTGTTAAACTTTGCGTAAAAACGAGGCAATATTGACGATATCCTGACAGCTATTATGATGGTGTTTTATCAAATTTTGCTTTTTGGGCTGTATAGAGACGTAGTTAGATGTCACTAGAATATACTCATGAAAAAAGATATGAAGAAAATAAGCTGTAGACTTCACATTTGGTTTATACCTATTGTATGAATTTTAAGAAAAATACAGGGGTAAAGGGACCTCTTAAGTAAAACCTTGTATTAAACTATTTGTTATCTTAGTAAAAAATAATTCAAGGAAAAAAATAAACAAAGCTATCGCCACATTGAACAGTAGATAATTAATCCCTTTAGAATAGAACAACATGGTTTTCATATTTTTTACATTATTTGTTCAACAATTCCTTTCTGTGTTGACTTTTAAATGCAAAATATTATCTCAAGTGTTCATCCCTACATTTTCATAGTGAGAAAATTTGTATAAAAAACGTAAAAAAAAAACGTTAAAACCTAAAACGTAATATAAATAAAAACGTCAAAAGTATGTTTTTACAGCTCTATAGAGGGCCGTTTATATTGGTATTTATTAATTTTACCCAGAAAAAATTGTCTAGACAAACGGACAGACAGACAAACATAGGGACAACAAATTAATCCTAAAAGAGTTCGCACTGACATGAGCAACAGGAATCTTCGGCCTTCTCATGATCTTATGTTATCTATACCAACTCATTACACGGAACGTTACTCTGGATCTTTTACAGTGGACGCTGTCCGTCTTTGGAATGATCTTCCACACTCCCTTAAAAGTCTTCCCTCAACCACTTCCTTCAAATTCAACTTGAAGAAGCACTTTTTGTCCTCTCAGCAGCTCTAGCTACTAGTATGTATGTATCGTACGTATTTATGTAGTGTATCATATTTAATATATTATATATATATTTTTAATTTTAATACCCACTCTGTTTAGTTTTTAGACCGTTAGGTCATTAGGTATACTTTTAGGTTAGTAGTGTATGTAGACTATCATATTTATTATAGTTACATACATTTTTATATCACTCATTATGCACTCATTTTAAATCTCAATAAGTCAATGTAAAATGTTTCTTCATCTCTGTCATTTATGGTTGACTGGAAGAAATTTCTTTCTGAAATAAGTCCGCCTTTGCTCTGTATTTCTCTGAAATCTGTATTTATCTGTGTTTTTGTGTGCAATAAAGTGTTTTTTATTATTATTATTATTAGAGTTTCATTGTTTTCATTTTGCGTAACAGAACCTGAACATGTACCGACAGGATTATCTACGATCTAATAATTTTGCCATGCACTGTAAATATTTCAAAATAAATTTCTATATTTTAAATGCTTGGCGATTTATCCCAAGTAAGTGTACCTATATAATTTGCAAAAAACTTCACTTATTGGGCCTGAAATGGTGAGCCAATACTAGAGGGTAATTTCACGAAAAGGTCATTGACCTTTGTTACAGATCTCAGTAAGTATAAGTAAATTAATTTGGGTTTCAATAACGATCACAAAATTATTCTTTTAGAGTAACATATATTATTTTCCCGCATAAAAGTATGAATTCATTCCAAATTCATTCAGTTTTGTTGTTATGACTATGGCACGATGTAGCTAAATCACTCATACGCATATTTTGTTGAGTTTTTAACGGCAGGAATATGATGCTCCTCGAAATATTACTTTATAAAATTAATTTCAATGTGTTTTGAAGTAGTTTTGGGAGATATTTATAGCTTGCAAAAAAGGGCACAGGTTCCACGTCTTACGGGCGCCAACGCTAGGCGTAGACTGACAATATCTTGCTGCCGCTGACTGCATCAGTGGATTTACGTATTTTTGGAAAAAGGGGGTGCTTTTTTTGACCCGAATAACGTGGTATTTGGAAAATGAATAGATATCATTCACACTAATTTTATTAAAAAAAAAACAATAAAATCGCGAAAGCGATACCTGAAACAAAATCGATAAGAAGTGTGCAATAGAGGGTTACAAAAAAATTCATTGACAGTACAAATATGAATCGATTAACGTGGTTTGTGGAAAATGAATACCTTAAAGTTCAACCAAAAACATGTATTTTTTTTATGGCTATACGTAACCTAATTATTGCAACAAAATCATCCGAAAGCTGACATTTTATTTCTGTTTGTATTTTCGTTCCCCTTAAATTAAGATTTAAGATAAAACTTTTATAACATTCGAGAAAGCGTTGTCAGTTACCCCAAAATCGACCGGATAACTGTACAAGCAAGGAGAAAAGTTTTTATATAAAATGTATGAGAAAATATTTAAAAGTGAATAAGTGTGCATTTATTTCCTCTACGGTGTAATTCTTGGCTATGCATAAATACATA
Source organism: Ypsolopha sequella (assembly GCA_934047225.1). NCBI lineage: Eukaryota > Metazoa > Arthropoda > Insecta > Lepidoptera > Ypsolophidae > Ypsolopha > Ypsolopha sequella. The sequence continues at coordinate 2,880,306 of OW203987.1, forward strand.
TTTTACAAAATACATGAGATATTTGTACAGTCCAAAACAAAAGTATTCGTGTGTAATGTATGAAAAAAAAATGAAAAGTGTTAAAGCGTGTTTTAATTACTCTACAATGTAATTCTAAGTTACGTATATGTATGTCTGAAAACATTTATCAAAATATATAGGGTAAAATGTACAGTCGAGTTCAAAAGCTTTAGGATAAAATATTTAAAAATGTATGAGTGTGTGATTATTTAATCTATAGGGTAATTTTAAGCTATGCACATGTCCAATTGATTATTTATCAAGATATAGGGAATCGAGGAAAAAAGTTTTTGCTAAAATATTTAAAAGTATATAATGGTTAATGATCTTTATTCTCATAAGAACATAGTTCACTTAAAATGAGATTTTGCTTAGATAACATTTAGTTTGTTCTATGATTTGTCGACAGTGTACATATGTTGGTAGGTAATATTTTACTTTAAAACACGTTTGTTGCAATGTAAGTTTTGAGCTTAGTTTTAAAAGTAGATATCAATTCACATTCTTTTATGTTATTTGGTAATTTGTTATAAAGTTGCACTCCACCATATAGTAAATTTCTTTTTCCATACTCAGTCCTTGGACAATGTGATTTTAATATATTTTTTCTTCTGAGATTATGTTTAAATGTTCTTTTCTATATAAAAGTGTGTTTAATTATACAACAGGGTAATTCTAAGCTATGCATGCATATCTTGAATATATATTTACAGTAGTTACAGTACGAGAGTTGGTATAACATACTAAAGGTTTTTACAAAATATATAGAAAAAAAGAGCTTGGAATTACACTGAAGAGTAAATAAACACACACTTCCTTGACTGTGCAGATGCCCCTTATATGTTGATAAATAAGTATTTAATCATATGCATAGCTTAGAATTACCATACAGAGTAAATAAACAGACTTATACACTTTTTAGACATACATATACATAGCTTAGAATTACGTTATAGAGTAAATAAAATACCCTTTTACACTTTCAAATGTTTTTTCATACATTTCACCCGAAAACTTTTGTTCTTGACTGTACAAATATATCATAGATATTGAAAAATAAGTATTTATACTTATGCATAGCTTATAATTACACCGTAGAGTAAATAAACACATACTTGTACGGTTTTAAATATTTTCTCATACATTTTATATGAAAACTTTTCTCCTTGATTGTACAGTTACCCGGTCGTTTTTGGAGTAACTGTTAACGGCTTCTCGAATGTTATTATAACACCTATTTTATGTCACCTAACACAAGTGTATTGGTGGTATGGACCAAAACGCCCATTCTCCTTTGAAATGGGATTTTCCATAAGAGTGTTTATGAAAAATCCAATTATTTTGAAGCTACCATAATATAATACACGTTAAAACAATTTTACTAAAATATGTAAAACAAGATAATAAAAATAGAAAAAAAAACAACACACAAATTGTCTCAGAGCAAATTGGTTTCTCGATTGATTATAAAAAAAGTTAGTCGAAGTTTTACGTTAAGAAAATACATCTATTTCAATTACACTATATAATATACAATTTCAATTGTCTAACTATCACGGTTCAGGAGATGCAGCCTTGTGACAGACTGACAGACAGACAGTAAGACAGACGGATAGCGGAGTCATAGTAATAGGGTCCCGAAACCTTTGGGTTCGGAACCCTAAAAAAGGTATGTGTTAAAATTTTGACCTCGAACGCTTGAATTAGTAGGTACCTATATTTTATGTTTGGTTTAATAATTTCTATTTTGATATTCTCAATTTCCCGAATAAAATTAAAATGTTAGGGCATGTTTTCTACTACTATTTTTCAAGTTTACTATTATTAAAACTCCTCTAGTTGATTGATCATCAAAATCTGTATGTCTATAAACTGGAAATTTGGTACGAAAACCATACAAAATTTTGCAGTTTTGTTTCATACATTTTGTGGTTATATAGGTAATAATTTGTTTCTTTTTTACACAAAAAAAAAAAATTTCCATCTTTTTGAAATAAATGTACGGAAGACTCGTACTTGTATTCATAGTTGGCATTTTTAAGTTCAGTATCTGAAGGGTGCAAAACAGGAACATATTCCTAAGCCTTTGCTGTCTGTCCGTCCGTCCATCCGTCTGTCACAGGGGTCTCTATAGCTTCAGCTGTTATAGGTAGCCATGTGGAAATTTTCATACAATACGTGTTAGTCCTTCAAAAAAAATAAAAAAAAATATTGAAATCCACGGGACGTTTTCAAATTATGTATATTACTACTTTAGGATAAGTTATGGAGTATTATAATATAAGTATGGAAATATTGAAATGGAGTTTTATTTCAGATACGTTAGTACCTAGTCCAAATCAACCACAGTTTGTTGCTCAAGCAGACTTTGAGAAAGGAAATGACTATTATACTGAACACGCATACACAACTTTAACTACGGTACAGCCACAAAATATAGCAAATCTGAAGAAAACTGATAATGTGGTTGAAGATATGTTATCCACTACAACTTTTTTGCATTCTCGGCCAGACAATTCAATACCAGAAGAACCTCTAGCTTTAACCTCATCTACAAATGTGTCAAATACAGGTAATATCAACACTGTAAACTTATTTTTGGTGTTTTATTGGCATAACAATACAGGTATGTAAGTATAAAAGTAATTTAATTTCAGATGTGTTAATTCCCAGACCAAATCTACCACAGTCTGTTTCTCAAGCAGAGTCTCAGGAAAGCAATGACTATTCTACTCCACAAAATATACGGGAGCTCGGCTCAAGTTATATTAAGAAAAAGATATGGGTTCCACCCCTACCACGTGCAGCGTGTACAAGCACTACTACCAAGGGATTATGCCGCAAGAGTTGTTTTTTGTCGAAGGATGTTAAGAAAGATGCGGGAAGACGTGAATTTCTTCGACAGAATCCTGAGAAGCGACGAATCTTCCTGCCAAAAGGATGGATTTATGAACCTTCACAACCTGCACAGCTGGGAGCTGAGAAACCCACACACGAAACGGGAAGACAAATCTCAATATCAATTTAAGATAAATTTATGGTCGGGGATCATCAACGGGCAAATTATTGGTCCGTATGAACTGCCAGCTACATTAAATGCTGAAATTTATTTAGATTTTTTACGAAACCAGCTCCCTATGCTTTTGGAAGAAGTCCCGATAAACTTACGCCAACAAATGTGGCTGCAAAACGACGGCTGTCCTGCACACTATGCTCTGCGTGTAAGAGATTTTCAAAACGAACACTACCCAGGAAGATGGATTGGACGTCTAGGGCCCATTCTGTGGCCTGCACGGTCACCTGACCTAAATCCTCTAGATTTCTTTTATTGGGGATGCATAAAAGAAAAAGTCTACAAGAGACCTATTAAAAACATAGCAGATTTACGACAGCGCATCCAGACAGCTTCTCAAGAAATTTCACACGCTGGCTACGCACGAAGAATCAAGCGTTCTTTTGTTAGGAGATGCAGAGCCTGTATCAGGGCAGCTGGTGGGCATTTCGAACACCTTTTGTAAAATTTAAGTTTTTTTTAAATAAACGAATGATCATTATTTTTTTAGTATTATCTGTCTTATTTTTCATATTTCTATGCAAGTTTGCACCAGATGCAAGGCCTACAATTTAAATAAATATTGAATTTGGAAGATGAAATTTTTCACTAAATGTCCCCGTCGGTTTTAAAATACCAACAACTTTTTATTTGCTAATTTATTCATAATTTTTTTTCTGTTTTTCAATTGATATAAGACATAAAACTTTTCAAGCTGATGGGCACTAAGGTCTCCATACTTTTTTTTCACACCACAGACCTTTAAAGGCTGTTGAAACAATTTTATGGTAACTTTTTTTACTTTCAAAAATTTGTTCTTGGCAAACTATGACCATTTTTGAAAAACAGTGCTATACGTATTATAGAAAAACTTGTTAACAAAATATATCATAACAAAAAAAGTCAAATTTGCTTCAGTTTTACTAATTAAATTAAAAAAATGAACTAAGGGTAGCAAATACTAGAAATTTCATAAAAGTTCAAAAATCTCGAAAACCATGCGACATTTGTTAGACAGAGACTACAGATTTACATCTGCTACGATCCTGAGATACCTCTTTCGCCTCTTCCACATTCATAAATCTAGTCACACAAGCCCTTCTATTCCGGGTATTTTTGACACTGCCCTTCTGCAATATGCCATCAATGGTCAATCGAATATCTTACCTTAATATGGACTGGTAAGCCATCTCGGGTATTTATCGGCTGTAGCTCCTCTCTGAGTTCATCGCACAAGTATAGCGCCATTGGTTTTGTTATCCGGAAAATGTGCCGAAATTCATTTTCCGGGAACTCAAATGGGTTTGCATGATCCCGCAAAGTTCGGCGATGCAACTTCCTACGTTCTTTTTCAGCGCGCAGCGCGAGTAGGTAATTATAATAGGCATTTGCCATTTCCAAAAATAAAACTAAATTCTGCTAAGAAAACGACAAATTGTCTCGGCACGCTCCTCGTCGACGAGAAAATTGAAGAATTATGTCTCGAACCTAACGTCAAAAGAAGAGAAAAATTCATGTGCATGCTAACAATATAGAGAAAAATTTGATTTCGTTCATTCGGTTTATCTCTAAAGCTGTCAAAAGTAGACAAAACAAGATCCCATGTTCGCGATTGTAGAGACGAGAAATTTCTCGCAGCGATGGTCACGTGATATAGGTTTCCTGTGTTTTCATTGGTCAAACGCATAATCGAGAGACAAAACTTCTCGATTAATTTCATCTATGCTAGGGGCGCAGGAGTACGTGAAACGATCTCGACTGCGAAGCGGACAAATGGTGACTAACAAATCTGACAATGACACGTTTATGACACAAAATGGCGTCATCCGTTTCGTTTCATCAATTGATGCAAATTGAAAAACAAAATAAAAAACTCATTTTAAATTTTAAACAGTTGAAAATGTAACATAAATTTGTCATGATGTTAAATATTAAGAAATATAACATTTAATTTCAAAATAATACACATTTAAACTCGAAATAATCGTTAATGTCGTCTCGCCTTTACAAGTGTATTAGGCAAAACGAAATGCAACATCAGAACTGTCAATTAAGAGACGTCTTTTCTTTTTTTTTTTGAGAAATGAAATTTTTGTTAGAAAAATTACAAACTTTAAAAAATCATTACTCCGAAAGTAATCTTTTCCGCGCAAAATCCTTTGGCAATTCTGATCCTTAATAGTAGACCTATCTGTAAAAAAAATATGGACTCCCAACTCCGCGGCAGTGATTGGAAAGATGAGCCACATTATCTTTTACTTTGATCAAATTGTTTCGTTATTATTCTTGTGATTATTATTTTTTATTTCTACCTGTTCCTTTTATATTTACACTGATTTACTTTTGTTTATACAGGGTGTAAAAGCAAAGGCAAGAATCCTTCTAGGGTATGTTAGTATGAATCATACAGTGTTTAAAAAAAATAGCGGCAATTTTTAATAACACATAATAACCACATAATAACACGATTTGTTAAACTAGAAATACTCTAATCCGGTGGAATCTCTCGCTGGTCGTTGACCTCTGATAGCGTCAATAGCACAGAACATAATTACTCAATGTGATTGGTCGTTACCGCACTACGGGGTGAATGAAATGCATTGATAAGAGTGCGTAGCTGGATCTTAGGAAAACAATATAATTTTTGGTAAAAATTCAAGGTATACTTTTTTTATCGTAATCGTGTCAGTATCGTGTATACTTTCATACCCTAAAGGGATTCTTGGTTTTGCATTTACAACCTGTATATAATTTATGTATGTTTATGTATGGTGTGTTTAAATATATACATATATGTTTATGTATAATTGTATCTATTTATTCTGTACACCGCCTCTACACATTGTTTTTTTTCTTTTAAGAGTTCCTCCATCCAAAGGTTGTCTGGAAGAGATTGCTTTTTAGTGATAAGACCGCCATTTGTACCCTACTTATAGTTTTTAAATTATCTATTTACTTTGTTTTTGGTGTGCAATAAAGAATATCGTATTGTATTGTTATACATTTTGGAATTCTTGACAAAAAGATACAGTACGGTACTTACTTTTCTACAATGCTCAGAAGCATCGATTTTTCACGTTCTGTGAAGTTTTTACCTCGGGTTGCTTTACAATTCATTTAAAATTAGACCAACTCAATAACTTTTAAACAGAAAAAACCTTTCATTTCGGCGCAAATCAAAACTTCAACTTCAACTGACATTAATCCTGTCATTGAAATGTGTTTTTTTTTTATATTTGACGGCTCTGGAACATAGCTGGCAAATAGTGTGTTTAAGCCAAATCCAAGCATACGTGGTCAATATCATTTCCTTTACATTTCACCTCATTTTTTGGCACTCATCTTCGCCTCGCAAATATCTATGAAAGAAGAGACATGAAGAAAAAAGAAAAAAAAGTCTCATTGTCAAGAAAAACGAAAACATAAATTGGACAAGAAAACAAGAAAAATGAAACTAAAATTGGAAAAATTATTAAAAAGAAGGGAATAATTTGCGAAAACTACAAGAGGGTGAGTGCTCATTCTTTCCCCTCGGGCCGATCTCATAACATCCGTATCGGTCCGAGGATTTTCCTATTCTTGTTCCCCAAGACCCGTATGCCCAGGATAATTTATCAAAAATCGAAACCGCTAAAGCATAGTGTAAACTGGCATGCTAGCCATGCAAGAAAAAAGTGTTTGACAGTTCGTATGGTTAAGTTAAAATGATCGACTGATTAGTAAATTTTTGGCTAATCTGCCCTCGGGAAACCTGTCGCCTGACAAAGAAACTACTTCGTCTCAATAGACTGAACCTTCGCATGATGGTAGGACTAATTACGGGACATAGTAACCTCAAAAGACATTTCTATAATATAGGTCTGACGGACAGTCCTCTATGCAGAGCTTGTATGAAGACCGAAGAAAAGCTCTAGAAGAGTAGAGCGGTAAAGCGTTGCTGCATAAAACATGTCCGGACCAATGATGGCGCGTCCTATAATCCTCACGACAATATACAGAGCGGAAAATAACGGTGAAGACAACTTTCTCGTTACGAGTTACAAGATAGATCCGAGGGGGGAAGAATACTTCGCTTCAGCAGAGAAAATCCCAAGCTACGACCTAAAGACGGTTTTCGTTAATCGTCTAATATGTTATTTCGGTGATGGAGACTATATTCCTATAATTAATACTCGTGTAGTGTTAAATATGAAGAATCTACAAACGGTGTTCTCTCAGGGTTTGAACATGCATCCCGCTACGAGGGATTACGCGAATCCTTTTCAGCGAATGAGTTCCAATGGAGAGCAAAAGGAATCTAGATTGAGTTTAGGCAAGGTCCAGCTCATTAAGAATGTAACTGCGCGTAATGAGAATACTGGTTTCACGATCGATCAGATTGTCAATTTGATCGGCGAAAAAGCCACAATGTTGCCTCGAAGGGCGAGATCTTCGGTTCGCCCGACAGAGAAGTTAGCGACTAGAACGCGTTCTCCTTCCATTGGTAAGAGAGGGGACGTGATTGAGAACGGGAAGAAGACGAGCAGAGCCCTAAATTCGGGAGCGATAACGAGAGTCGTTTCTGATGCTAAGGAGCTTAATGTTAGCTTTCAGGTTAACAAACCGAATTTGAGCGCGAAAGAAAGGGCGCACAAGCTAGTGTTGAAGTGTGCTAGCCTATGCCTGCAGAATAGCTATATATATGGACCTTCACTTCTGGCTCACGACGGGAAGAGCTCTGTTGCCGACCTCACCTTCTTGGGTGTGGCGGAACAGATCGAGGATCAAATGAAAGATCCGACTTTTAAGATTCCAGGTAAAACGATTGCTGGCCTAAGAACCATCGTAATCAATAGAGAGGGGAAATTTCTGGGTATGGTTGAAATATGTAAGAGGATCAGTGGCCTAGAGCTTACTGAAACGTTGGGCCTAGCAATGTTTGACAGTGCGGCGCCGTGAGATGTGTAAAGTGAGGAGGTCATTACTTCTGCATCTGACATCAATCGTATAGAGTTGAAAGAAACGCCGACCCACGTGACGATAGACTACGTAGGCGTCAGCACACAACGGGCTAAGATCCTCGGTGAACCGGGCTAGGTCGCCTCTTGGGATTCTGGCGAGAGCTGGGCTGGCTGGAATAGCCGGCTCCACACTTTCCACGCACAAAGGTCCAAGTAAGAGACTAGGTGCGGAAACCGAGCCCACCAAGAAGAAGAGGTATGTTGTTAAAAGGTTTGGTGTCATAACCAATGAAAGAAGTGTTAAGTTTAGAGTCAGTTGCATATATTGGATCAAATTATGCATCGATTGGTATATAAGTAGTTACACACATTAATAAGAATGTGTGAGTTGTCACACACACTACAACTCCTAAAAAAAGTACAATTTTTTTATATAATTTTGTACGGTTTCATAACCGCACATTGTTTTGCTTGCGTTGCAGCCTACTTTATTTACTTAGCTATAATAATTAATTTTATATTTTACCGTTTTTAAAGCAGTACGAAACTAACTGTCGATACCGACACACATAGAGAAAGAGACGCCAAACTGAACTCTGTTTACTTTCATATCAATACAGTACCTTAACTGAGGTTTCTAAGTTCTTTTTCTCTTCGTGCTCCACAACTATACAACTTCTTTCAAATGTACGGTGCCTAAACTACGGGCTCCTACATTTTATGGTCCTTCGAGTGTTGACGTAAGTGTTGTTTAAAGTCCTCATCTACTCAGAGAAGCGATTCGGTTTGACTGGCCTTCCACAAGCGGACCTCCCCAGTCAGATTGAGAAGGCGCACACATTGTAGATAGGATAATAAGCACACTGAGTCGCACGAACTGCAGCACCATCGATCTACGGACTGCAAAAAGGAAGACTACGGAAACTTCGTGGTTTTAACAAGCAACATTAACTTAACTAACTAACTTCAGTGTACCTTCACTGCATAATATATTTTCTTCGGTGAACTGAGAAGAAAATCATCTTAAGATGGAAGCTCTACCGCTTCAATCAACTTGCTTCGAAAATATTAAAAGTTTATGCAACAACTACAAAAAGGACAGCGTTTCGAGAAAAAGTGAAGATTACCTAACTAAGCGGCTGGAAACACTCGAAAACTTATGGGATAACTTCAAGTCGCGTCACGAGGTTCTCGAGCAAGAAATTGAAGATAAAACTATTAATTACTTTCAAGACGACGTATACAATCGGACTAAAATAATGTATGAAGCTACAAAAGCTGACATTGTGTATCTCTTGGCATCTCTACGCAAGCCAAAAGAAGTGAAGTTCGATCTAACTGGTATCGTGGAAGAGGGGTGCAGCAATAACTTAACGCAACTGCTCAGTAAACAAGAATGCAACTTTAAAGCTCTCGATCGAGCAATGTCGAAAATTGACATCAACACAACTAGAGAAAAATGGGAACTTGAAGATCATCTTACTATCTTAAAATCAAAGTGGGACAAGATCGATAGTCTCCACTGGGAATTGGAAGCTCAACTAAACGGGTCCAACGAAACTTACTATGACGCGTTTGTCAATATTGAGGGCAAATATGACGCAATGAAGAAAACTCTCAATGACAAGATTTGGTCTACAATTCACTACCAAAGATCAGCGCCGAGGATAGAGGTTCCAGAGTTTTCCGGGAATTATCAGCAATGGATTTCCTTCAAAGATCTTTTCGTCGAAACTATCCATAACAACCCGACGATTAATGATGCACAGAAGATGCAACATCTCAAAACTAAGCTGCGGGGAGAAGCAGAAAAGTTGGTGCAACACTTAACTATTAGCACCGACAACTACCACGGGTGTTGGGAGATACTGAACCAACGGTATGACAATCGACGCCTACAGTTTACTTCCTACATGAATGCGATGCTGCAGCAGCCAGTTATCCAACAACCTGAGGCTTACAACCTCAAGAAGTTGCATGACGTCACAACTGAATGTTTAAACGGACTGTCAAACATTGGCCTTAATACATCTTCTTGGGACCCTATCATTGTACACCTTATGGCTCAAAAGCTAGACTCAAGAACATATCAGGAATACATAAAGGAGCTTCCCGATCAAAGAGCGTTACCCAACTTACAAAACTTCCTATACTTCCTGGAAAGCAAGTTTATGGCTTACGAAACACAAAAAATTCCAAAAAGAGAAGTATACAGTCAAAATCAAAAACCAACTTCATTCAACTCAGCGGAAAAATCCCATTGGGCCAAAAAACCCAATTTTGACTTCAAGAAAACTCAATCAAGAACTTATCATGCAACATACGGACAGTGCCCATTTTGCAATAGTAACCACGTGCTAATGAAATGTCCTGAGTTCATCGACTTAGATCCAGTTCAACGAAATAATACAGTTGCGAAATTACATATTTGCAAAAACTGTTTATTTAGCCACGGAAATGAAGTATGTACGTCGGCTAAAACTTGCAAGGAGTGCAGTATGAAACATCATACGCTATTGCACAAAACTTTTAATAAAGTGGGTCATAACAACGGAAAGGAATGGGTTAAACGACCTATACCTTTTTCGAATAACCAGCAGAGCTCAAATCATCTTTCAACGGAAGATATGGGAGTCCTGCTTGCTACAGCTCAGATTCAGATAAAATCTGGCAACGGAACTTACGTCACACTTCATGCACTGCACAACTACTGAAACTACCTAGAAAGAAACTTAATGCTACGATCTCTGGCGTGGGATCGGCAGCGGGAAACTGCAAGGGAAGCCTGGAGCTAACCTGCAAGTCTATCAACTCTGACTTCACTTTCAAAACTCAAGCATTGATTTTGAAGAAACTAACTAACAGCTTGCCTCACTCTACATTCGAGAAGGTCAACTGGCCGCACTTAGAAAACTTGAAACTCGCCGACCCAGACTACAACGTCTCCCGCCCGGTGGACCTACTGCTAGGAGCGGACGTGTATTCCGAAATTATAATGGATGGAGTCCTGAAAGGAAAACAACAATCCCCCATAGCGCAGCAAACACGCTTAGGGTGGATTTTATGTGGCAAACTTAAAACTTTTAATTGTCACATAACTTTATTGAACTTGAACGAGCTAACTAAGTTTTGGGAAAACGAAGATATTTCTCCAAACAAAGATGACATATCTGAAGATGATCAATGCGAAGAGCATTATAAAACCACCGTAAAACGAAATCAAGAGGGAGAATATATTGTGAAAATGCCACTATGTTCCGATTTCGAAGAAAAACTGGGAAAATCAAAGTCGATTGCAGTCTCACAATTTCTTCAACTTGAAAAACGACTTGAAAGAAACAAAAAACTTGCTCTGATGTACAAAGAGTTCATGAGAGAGTATTTGGAACTCGGCCATATGAAGATGTCATCTCCTGCCACGTGCTCTGTTGAATGCTATCTGCCTCATCACGGGGTCTTAAGGCAGAGCTCAACCACAACAAAATTACGAGTTGTGTACAATGGAACGCAAAAAACTACAAGTGGCAGCTGTTTAAATTCCGTATTAAAAAAGGGTCCAAATCTACAACAAGACATTCAAGCCCTTATTTTGAAATGGAGGTCGTATAAATATGCCTTCACTGCCGACATAGAAAAGATGTACCGCTGCATATGGATATCAGAAAATCAACAATCGCTACAAAAAATTATTTGGCGAAACACACCTACAGAGTCACTACGAGAATATCAACTATGTACCGTGACTTACGGCACAAAATGCGCACCGTGGCTAGCAATGAGAACACTAAGGCAACTGGCGCTAGACGACGGTGACAAATATCCAGCGCTGAAAAACAGTACAACAGCTGCTGAAGTACTTAAAAACGATTTTTACGTTGATGACCTCGTCAGCGGCGCAAATTCAATTGAAAAAGCAAAACATCTACAAATGTCACTCATTAATCTACTAAAAGGAGGCGGCATGAACTTGCGCAAATGGGCGAGTAACCACCCTACACTGTTAGAAGACTTAACAGAAGATCAGATTTCAAAACAAAACGTCTTTGACTTCAAACATGAAGAATCTATGAAAACTTTGGGACTGGGTTGGAACCCTGTTACCGACACATTCACGTTTAACTGGAATCTTGATGAAAATTCTACAGACAAACTAACTAAGAGGTTTTTACTATCGGAAATCTCAAAACTTTACGATCCGTTAGGATGGTTGTCTCCAGTGACAATAACAGCAAAACTATTATTCCAGCAAGTATGGATGAGTAAACTTGGATGGGATGAAGAACTACCGAGCGACAGTAAACAACAATGGCTGAAACTGAAAACGGAACTTCCTGATGTAAAAAACATCAAACTTAACAGGTGGATCGGGGGAAAACAACATATAGAACTCCTTGGTTTCTGCGACGCAAGCGAAAAAGCTTATGCTTGCGTAATATACACTCGCGTACTAGACGACAACAACCAGCCGAGACTAACTTTACTCGCCGGCAAAACTAGGGTTGCCAGTCTAGCACAGAAAACCAGTTTACCACGTCTTGAACTCTGCGGAGCTTTACTTCTGTCGCAACTCATGGATAAAGCAAAGAAAGCTTTCACTTCATACAACACCTCGATACAAGCATGGTGTGACTCTCAAGTAGTCCTAGCATGGCTACAAGGAGAAACATCAAGATGGGAAAGATATGTGGCCAATAGAGTCACAAAAATCAAGCTGATCATCCCTGCTGACCAATGGAACTATGTCAAATCAGAACTTAATCCAGCTGACTGCGCATCCAGAGGGCTGTATCCAAGCAAACTAACAAACTTCAATCTTTGGTGGCAAGGTCCAGAATTCCTGCAAAACATTGGGAGACAAGAGGAACCCAGCAACTTGGAATGTTTGTACACTACAAATATTGAGAGTTCGAAAGAAATTGTGACAGCCCTAACTATCAATCAAAACAAAGACTTTATAATTGAATTGTTAAACAAATACAGTTCATTGAGTCGCGTTACGAGAGTTACAACTTGGATACTTCGGTTTATCGCAAACTCACGCGACCAAAAGAAATCTGACACCAACTACCTTACTACAAGCGAACTAACTGCAGCGAATGAGCTAATCATCAAAACTGTACAACTAAATGAGTTTCCGCGTGAATTCAAGCAACTTACAAAAAACGAAACTTTAACTAAGCAAAGCAGCATCTACAAATTAAACCCTTATCTGGATAAGAAGGAAATTATCAGAGTCGGTGGACGACTGAGAAACTCCAGCCTGCCATCCGAGATGAAAAATCCTATTATCTTATCTCGAAGTGGGAGACTCACTCAACTAACGATACATCAAGCACATCTATCCACTTTACATGGAGGAGCGCGACTGACACTATCCCACATCCGACAGCGATACTGGATTGTTGGAGGGAACAGAGTTGTTAAGGCTCAACTTCGTCGCTGTGTAATATGTGAACGATTCAAAGCGACACAACACAGTCAATTAATGGGTGATCTGCCGCAGCTAAGAACCACCCCTTCCCGACCTTTCACTCATACCGGAGTCGATTACACGGGAAATTTGAATGTCAAGTTAAATAAAGGAAGAGGCGTGAAGACATCGAAAGCCTACATCGCTATATTCGTGTGCATGGCTACAAAGGCGGTGCATATTGAACTAGCATCCGACCTATCTACAGAAACTTTCATCGCTGCGTTTCAAAGAATGTGTGCAAGGCGCGGCACGCCAAAACATATGTACTCTGACTGTGGAACAAATTTTATTGGCGCCTCAAAGATGCTGCGAAAAGAGTTTGAAGAGTTCAAGCAATTACTAACTCCTGAATTCTTCACTGAAATTGCAAATATGGAAGTGGAGTGGCACTTCAACGCCCCGGCCTGGCCTAATGGTGGAGGTGGGCTTTGGGAAGCTGCCGTCAAGTCAATGAAACATCATCTCAAGCGAGTGTTGGGAGAGCAAAAGCTCACGTTCGAAGACTTGACCACACTACTAGCAAAGATAGAAGCCTGCATGAACTCAAGACCACTCTGCCCTATTACTGAAGATCCGGAAGAGTTCTATAATTATTTGACACCCGGTCACTTCCTTACTGGAAGTCCAACAATGACGCTGCCCTTATCCGACTACAATGATGTAAGAAACTTAACTTTACGGAGAAGATGGCAACAAACAGAACATATGCTACAACAATTTTGGAAAAGCTGGTCCAATGAATACCTTACTCAACTACAAGTTCGAAGCAAATGGAATAAGGCGATAAAAAACATACAGAAAGATGATATTGTGCTGATCAAAGACAACAACTTGCCACCTGGAAAATGGGCCATGGGGCGAGTATTGGAACTTCATCCCGGGATAGATGGCTACGTTCGAGTTACAACTGTGAAAACTCAAACTGGCGTGATCAAACGGCCAATTGTCAAACTGGTGCCCCTTCCCGTGGACTCCAAACCAGAAGCCTCAGATTGTGGATCGAAAACGACACAACGAGAAGAAACTACTCAACAAACAAATTCAACCACTAAATGTTCTAGACGAAAGATAACGAGCAAGAAAACTTTTTCTACAATGTTGGCCACACTACTAGCAATGTTTACATTTATAACTGGATCACAAAGCTCAATAATTAAATCGAGTGCTCAGATTACCAACTTCGAACCTGAGCGCCCTATTTACTACGACAGAATGGGAAAACTGCAGCTGATACATGATGATTGGACATTACTTATGTACTACAACTTAACTAACTACTGGGACGGTGTCCGTCGAATTGAAGGTTATCTCAACGGAGTCAACGATTTATGCGAAAAAACGGATCCAAGATACTGCAAAACGACTCTGGAGCAGTTATCTCACGAGGTGGAACTTCTAAAATACTACAACACCGTTCTACTAACACCGCATAAACATTTATCAAAGCGGAAGAAGCGAGGTTTGGTGGACGGAGTTGGCTATCTAGCCAATAATCTGTTCGGCATTTTGGACCAACGATTCGCAGATAAATACCAGCAGGATATTAAAGCTATCCAAACTAATGAAAATTTCTTACTGGAACTAATAAAGAATCAAACATCAATAGCGGAACTGGAAAACAATGCTTTGAAAAGAAGTGAAGAAAACATTCAGCGACAGTTTAAGCTCATCGACCACTTCATGCAGCTAACTAACTCAAACTTCGCAAAGATTGAATCAGAAATGGAAATAGTGATGGCTTCAAACTACTTTAACTCCGCTTCATTTGCTGCATACCTACTAATCAACAACTTGAAGACCATTCAGGAAATGCTGTATAATACGTTAACTGATGTCTATAAAGGTCACATAGATATCCACCTACTATCTCCTGTCGTCTTGATTGAGCAGCTGAATGAGATTTCAGGAAGTCTCCCAAGAACTTTATCATTGCCAGTTGAAGACGTCAGAGGGGACCTGAAGGAACTTTACAAGTTAATTTCCGTAAAAGCACGAGTGACAGCTAACTACTTCCTCTTCGAGATCCATATTCCACTCATCTCAGATGAGAACTACAACTACTACCGAGCTATTCCACTACCTGTCAAAACTGAGATTGGAGCAGCTGTGGTACAGACAAATTCTAACTTCATTGCTGTCAACTTCGAGAAAAATACTTACATCTCTTTGACAGAAATAGAACTGAAGCTATGTTCGCAACAAAAATCTGATAGCTATCTCTGTGACATGAACCTACCAGTATTCAACTTACATAACAACAAAGCGCCGTGCGAGGCAAAACTCCTAAGTCATCAAACTAGCTTACCGTGCGATATGCAAAACATTCCTTGCAAGGACGCTTGGATTAAGTTACGAGCACCGAACAGCTGGCTGATTATATGCTGTGATAGATGTTCATTGCGAACAATATGCGATAAGGACATAACGCCGTATACTATGAATACTTCCGGGATAATAACTTTAGAACCAGGATGCATACTCCAGTCCAAAGATTCAAGCATTTACTCTCACAACCAATACAGAAGCAAGGTCAACATGAAAATGGTCAACGAACTAACTATACCCACCATGAATTCATCTATAAACAAGATTGTGAATATAACAAATTACTACAGTACGCAAAAACATCTGTTAGGAAGTCTACAGACTGAAGAAATTGAACGGCGCCTAACATATCAGAAGGAACGTGAGGTCAACTTGCCATCCACCCTATCAACTCATGACATCCAACAAGATGTTATTTGTTACACATTGTTGGGAGGAGCAGCCGCTCTTATCATCTGGAGCATCTACAAAAGATGTTGCCTAAATCGATGCAAAAAGCGGGATAGGAGAGACGTCACGACAACACAACACGACGAGAATATTGAACTACGAACCGTGCGTCATTCTACCTGCGGTCAAACTGAAAGAGCCAAAAGCAGAGCTCATCCACTGACACAGCCTCCACAGCAGGAGCCCGGTGACTCCAGCGAGCCGTCACTACCACAACCACGGCCAAGGATGGATATTACGCGCACACAAGCGGATAATATTGCCTTCGACTTCAATTAATTTATTTAAGAAATTACTTGCTTTGTACTGGCCTCTCTTTCTCATATTTTTTTTTATTCTTCTTTTTGGGGTTGCCAATATGTACGGTTTCATAACCGCACATTGTTTTGCTTGCGTTGCAGCCTACTTTATTTACTTAGCTATAATAATTAATTTTATATTTTACCGTTTTTAAAGCAGTACGAAACTAACTGTCGATACCGACACACATAGAGAAAGAGACGCCAAACTGAACTCTGTTTACTTTCATATCAATACAGTACCTTAACTGAGGTTTCTAAGTTCTTTTTCTCTTCGTGCTCCACAACTATACAACTTCTTTCAAATGTACGGTGCCTAAACTACGGGCTCCTACAAATTTAAAAAAATTACATCAATTTTTATATGAAATTAAAGAAATAAATGTAATTGTAAAGTAAAAACTCATTTAGTTATAGCCTAATTAATGTAACATTTTTCAAAATTGTCGTTACATGAAGTTTATTTATAATCGCTTTTTATAAAATCAAAATAAGGAATAATAAAAATGTATCAAAGTTTACAAAATTTAAAAAATCGAGTTCGTACTGTACGGCATAAAAATAAATTTAAAGCAAAACAGTCACTACAGGGAGAACCAATAACATTCTTAAAATTGTCTAATTGAGCATATAAACTGCCTTTTACTCACTTCAGATCTCGCTACTGTTGAGTGTTCCCTAAGTTTGACAGATAACAAAGCTTTTCGAGTAAACAAAGGATTTTTTTTTCTCAAAATGACGCGCTGCGTAGCGGTCGATTGCAATAATGTCGGAGTTCCCTAAGGATAAAAGAAGAAAAAATTGGAAAGCTAGTGACACAGCAAGTGTGCAGATTATTTTAAACCCGAACATTATTTCCAAAAGAAAACCTACTTTGGTAAGACTTTTGTACCTATAGGCTGTGTGCGCGACAAAGTGCCAACTAGCGGTGGCAACTAAGACGAAATTTGACAAAGCTGTCTCTAAGTAACGTAAGTAAACAAACAAATAACTTAAATATTATTTAACGTAATCTTTGTTTAAAACGTGATATTTATTAATTTTCGGTGGTTATAAATAAATCAGTGAATTTGTTAATCAGTTAAAAATGAGCCTTTTAATTATTAAAACAGGTTTTCAAGGTGTCACACACGACATCGCTTGTCTGCTGTACTTACACCACGCTGATTACATGATTTTAAGGGCGATTAATAAAAATACATAAGATAATTACAATAACTTGGAAATAGTAGCTATAACAGAAATAAATATTCGTTGTGTGTATGTCGTTTCATTTGGGTCGCAAAATAAATATAAATGCTTAGGTATCGGCCCAAAAGTTCAGTAAATAGCAAGCATATAACTAAGAGTAGTTAATAATAAGTAAACATTCCTATAATACAGTCCATTGTACATAAGAGAGAAGTAGGTCAATAAAGGATAGGCTATCCCACACACTGAATGGTCGACAAGTAACAATCGCGTTAACTAGCACTAGTTAAAAGTGCAGATATTAGGATAGTAATCCGCTCATTTCGACTTAAAAAGCCATGTGTCTCGTAGGTCGCACATCGTACTTGCCCCCCCGCAGCCGCCGCTCACTCTCAATGAGCGGCAACAACAGCCCTTCTCAGGGCTCGCGTTCAAACAGTCCTTCTCAGGACTACTCCAACAGCCCTTCTCAGGGCTCCCACCATCACCCCGCTACCCAGCCGTCGTCCCAGGAAGTAGACCCAGCTTTCCTGAGCCTACCCCGGGGGTCATCCACACCGGACTCCACCCCCACTCGTCGTGCGCGCTCGCTCCACGACTTCCAGTGGGGAGTAAACAGCACGAGTACCGAGTACGCCATGCCGTTCGCACTCGAGCAGCCAGGGTCTCCACGCCGCGGCCTCGAACTCGACGAGATCGTGCTGCTGCGCCACGCCCCGCCGCGCCACGCACCGCTGCGCCACGCGCTACCGCGCCGCGCGCCACCGCGCCACCGCTCCTCGTACCGCCACGCCACGCGCGATCACACCACGCACCACTGCGCCGCGCTCGCTCACACTCGTGCCGCGCCTACCCGTGAACCAGCCCGCCGCGCTGCCCTCAACCGACGCGGTACCCGCCGTTGCAGCGTCTTCCCTCACGATGCCGACGCCTACCGTCGCGACGCCCTCCGTCGCGACACCTACCGACGCACCGACACTTGTTGTCGCGCCGCCCGCCGCCACGCTACCCACCATCATACCACCCGCCTGCGCGCCGCCTACTGCCACATCTCGCACCGACGTGCTCTCCGCATCAGCACCGCTTGCCCCCACGAGGAAGCAGCGCTATCCACCGATGATAGTGGAGGTACTGCCCAACTGGCGCTACCACATTCAGCAGATAGCGCAACATATTGGACGTGCTCCGAGCGCGCGCGCCTATCAAAAAGGCATACGCTTCTCTCTCACCGATCCAGACGAATTCCGATACGTACAATCTTATCTAGTACGACTCGCCAAGGAGGAGGACGTGAAGTGGTTCTCCTACTCACTGCCTGCCGAGAGAAGCCTCAAGACGGCCATTCGAGGACTTCCGGCCAACACCCAACCGGAAGAGGTCATGGACGCACTGACGGAGCTGGGCTTTGAACCAGAATACTGTAAGCCCATCCGGGCGCGAGCAGGACGCCCGGGATGCATCTTTTTCGCTCAGTTTAAGAAGACGCCTAACCTGACGCCGGCGGTATATGAGATAACCGAGCTTATGTACATGCCCGGCGTCAAGGTAGAAGCCTGGAGGGGCAAGCAAGGACCGGCACAATGCCACAGGTGCCAGCAGTTTCGCTACTCCTCACACAACTGTCACCGTACCCAGGCGTGTGTGCGCTGCGGCGAGGAGCACTCGGCCAAGGACTGCCCACGCCCCAAGGACGAACCCGCCACGTGTGCAAACTGCGGGGGCCCACACGCGGCCAACAACACCTCCTGCCCCGTGTTCCGGAATGAAACCCGGAACAAGAAGGCCGGAACCGTTGCCCTGACAGCAGCCAGCGGACCAAGAACCAAACCGCAGCCACCTTCCAAACCAGTGACACTTGCTCAAGAAAAGACGGCGCCCGCCTCTCTCATGGCTGAGGCGAACCCGCCCCCATCCAAGACAGACGCCGTCAAACCTCGGCGCAAGCGGTCTGGGAGGAAGAATAAGGCTGCGAAAAAGCAGCCAGACCCCACGACTGTGACGACTACAGCTCCAGTCCCAGCCTCAGCGGAAAAGGAAGAGGATGAAGTGATGCAAGCCATCAAGAGCCTCCTGAGCCTACCCGCCTTCCAGAGACTAGCAGCATCCCAGCCACTACAGAGCTCCAGTCACTGAGAATAGTGCACTGGAACGCCCAGTCGCTCTCTGGAAAGAGGCGGCTGCTCATGCTCTTCTTAAAGGAGCAAAACATCGACGTGATGCTTATCAGCGAGACCTTCCTGTTAGACAAGGATAAGTTTCACGTCCCCAACTACCACGTCTACAGGAAGGATGAGCGCTCCCCCGAGACTGGCCGTGTCTGGAGAGGCTTGGCGGTTCTAGTCAAGAGGAGGATCATCCACCAGCCAATCGCCGTCAAGGAGTACACATCGCTCTACGCTCTTGGAGTCGAAATCCAGGTCGCCGGCGATATCCTGCGACTATACGCCACCTACAAGGCCCCCAAGCAGCGCCTTGACTTCAGGGACCTACACCACATCCTCGGTGCGCTGCACCCAACCATCATTGCTGGCGACCTGAACTCCAAGCATCCAGCGTGGAACTCCGCGACGGTGAACGCTCAAGGACTCCGACTCCTCCAGGACTCGATCTCGCACCACTATGACGTCATCGGCCCCGGCGAGCCTACCCACTACTGCCCGCAAACGGGGCTTGGAGACGTCCTGGATATAGTGGTGTACAAAGACCTGAGAACACCGCCAAGCCAAGAAGTCTTCACTGACCTTCCATCAGACCACAGGCCAGTCCTACTCATACTGGAGGACATGCCCACTCGAATCTCGCCACCAGCACCACGTCGACGCTACAACTGGCCCGCCTTCGAGGCCTCTCTCCAAGGGGCACAAATATCTCGCCCCGTCACCAATTCCGAAGATGTGGAGAGGCTGACGTCTGAGCTTACCAGCTGCATCCGGGACGCGCTTGAGTCATCTTCGCACACGGTTCCGAGCACGAGAAGACTTCAACCTCTCCCCGCTCGGATCCAGGACCTCATTCGCGAAAAGCGGCAGATCCGGAGGTAGTGGCAGCACACCCGCTGCCTTATGCTCAAGACTCGCCTCAACGCCCTTACGGAGAAGGTGAAGGAAGAACTTGACGCCAACGCCGAGGAATCTTGGGAACGCCATGTCGAGTCCATAGACGACCACATTCCTTCTGTGCATCGCTTATGCCGGCAGCTGTCTACAACTCCAACTCCAGTCCGACCGCTGCTGGGCAGCGACGGCCACCCAAGTTTCCGAGCCCAAGACCGAGCCGAGATATTCGCTGAATGCCTCGAAGGCCAATTCACTCCGAACCCGACCCATGATGTGGAGCACGTCAGAGCAGTCGAGTCCCACCTGCGAGACTACTTTGCTGAGCCGATAGCCACTGAGGAAGACCCCATCGTCTTTTCGCCTGGCCTGGTGAAGCGGGTGATCAACCGCTCCAAACCCCGCAAGGCCCCAGGAGCTGTGTTCACGCCACAAGCGTGACGGATGCGCATGCGCATGCGTAGTCTTGCACCGCGGCGCCTCGCGCCGGGGACCTGTGCGCCGGCGCTGGCTCGTTCTGTTCCGCGGTAGACGTCTCCCGAAACACACGTGTGCACACACTCGCGCCGCCGACGCGCCGATAAATCTCGCGTACCTTGTGCTCATACCAGTGTTGTGTTCACATTACTCCACGAACCAATACATCCTGCTCAACCTACCCAACAAGAAGGGACGCCACGCAGCGCATTCGCCGGCCCATCCACAACCATCCAGAACAAAGGTTAGTTCACTCACAATCTTTTCCAATCTGTCTGCTCACATCCTCAAATCCCGTCTGCTCTGCATTTCTGTAACCTCGCGGTTACAAGCTGATTCCATTACCAACCTGGCGCTCCGGCACCTACCACCTCGAGTAGTCGCTGCAGTGACGCGCCTCTTTAATGGAATCATGCGATCGGGGCACTTCCCTACTCAATGGAAGGTTGGCCATGTCATCATGCTGCCAAAGCCAGGCAAGGACTCCAGACGGCCGGAAAACAACCGACCTATCACCCTGCTCAGCAACGTCTCAAAAGTGTTTGAGAAACTCCTGCTCGGAAAGCTGACACCCCACATCACACCCCGCCCGGAACAGTACGGCTTCAGAGCCGACCACTCCACGACCCTCCAGCTGACCAGAGTACTGCACCACATGTCGGTAGGCCTCAACAAGAAGGAGTACACCGTTGCAGTACTCCTGGACATGGAGAAGGCCTTCGACAGAGTATGGCACGAGGGGCTGCTGTACAAACTGTCGACCTCTCCAGCCCCACGGCGCCTGGTAAGGGTCGTGGAATCTTTCCTGAAAGATCGCCGCTTCAGAGTGGTGGTGGAGGACGCCACCTCCGAGGAGCGCCCTATCAAAGCCGGCGTACCTCAAGGAAGCTGCCTGTCTCCGGTCTGCTACTCCCGGTACACCGACGACATCCCTCTGGGAGCGGGAACCCAACTCGCTCTCTTCGCTGACGACGCGGCCTACTTCGTGTCGTCGTACAAGGAGTACCACGCTGCGGTGAAGATGCAGCGCACCCTGGACCTGCACCCAGACTGGCTGTCCAAATGGCGACTGTCAGTCAATGTCGGGAAAACGCAGGCCCTCGTTACCGGGAACACCATCCTCCTTCCACCACCACTCAAACTCCACGGAGCAGAGGTCCCGTGGCAGCCCCACGTGAAGTACCTGGGAGTCACCATTGACCGGAGACTCTCAATGCGGAAACACGTGGACAACGTCGTCGCCCAGGTGAAAGGAGCGCGAGCAAAACTTCGACCGCTCCTATCTTCAAGCCTCCCTCTGCGTGCGAAACTCAGGATCTACAAGACCTACCTGAGATCCCGCTTCACGTACGCTGCGCCGGCGTGGTACGCCCTTGTCTCGGAGACGAACAAGAAACGTCTCCGAGCACAGGAAAACCTAGCACTTCGCACAATCGTCGGCGCGCCTCGCTACGTGAGGAACGAAGCGATCGCGAGGGACTTAGAGATCGAACGCTTGGACGACTTCGTCAAGCGGCTCGCGACGGGGATGTTTACGCGCGCAAAGCATGCGCCGTTCCCGCACCTTCCAGAGCTGGCACCGCATCACGCGCGTCCCCCCCCCCCCCGCCGCCGCCTTCCACGGGACCTTCTCCAACCACCGGACGAGACCACAACGCCACCTGACGCGACCGACTCACCCGCGCCATCAGCACCCGCACCCGCGACACCAACGTCGCGCGCGCCTGCACCGCCCGCGCCCGCGCCGACCTAAACCCGACATCTGCGGCTCCTCCATGAGTCGAGCCGTGCTCCTCCGTGAGTCAAGCCATGCTCCTCCGGAGTAGAGCCGCGCACCAAAGGACATGTCCATAGCCATGGACATCGAAAGAGTCCTCAGTCAGGGGGCACCCGCCCCGACACTGAGTACCCACGCCCCAGAAAGGGGTTTGTGTGAAAACCAACGAGTGTTAAAAAGCCAGTCCGCTACCGCTCGCCGAAGAAGACACCAGCTAAAGAAAACCCGAAGACTCGAGACACCAGAGCCCTCTCTTCACTCTCAGCAGCAGCAGACGAATCAACCTGGTACGGCGGGCTTCGAGCAGCATTAGAGCAAGACAGCAATAAGCGGTAGCGTGGGACTAAGAAGAGCAAGATCTACGAGCATCAAGAAGTCGAGTTATCGGTGTGGCGGGGGCTATCGTTTCTTTAATTTTCGTCTCTTTTCTCATCCCGTACCTCGCCTGCTTCCTCTCACACAAACAACTGCCGGATTTTGCTGTACGCTTGTACTGAACATCTGCCTCAGACTGAAATAAAAGCTAAAAAATTGGTTGGCAAATGTGATTCGCCAGGCTTCGGTGACATCGACTCCATATAAAACGTCTGTCCAATAGAATGAGCAATTTGTCAGGTTCTATACCTACTTAGCTATAGATACAGTCCACAATCGATGTGTTATTTTTTTAAACTAGTAGCAAATAAATCGTCCTAAAGAGCACTCGTGTTTTCATCAAAAAGACACCTTCCCGTAATAGTGAACCTTATCGCGTAGACATAGTGGTCCAAATCGAGCCGGATTAGTTCGGTCGAGCGAGCGGTCGAGGTACGAGAACAAAAGACGCTTATCTGAGATTAAGATAACGAAGCTCGGCTGATGTGTTCTGTGCAAGTTTTAAGTGAAATAAAACTAACGCGTAATAACATTGCGATCGAGTTATAAAATCTATGAGTGACTATTACGAGTATTGAGTGAGCGAGTTGAACTTGAGAACTGTGTATCTAAATAGTGTGGACTTCAGTAGGCACTTATTCTACGAGTTATTGTGAGATCTAACTAAGCTAAGATACACGTACTCACTGAGTCTATTGCTTGTTGATTTTATTTCATTGCGAGTGAGTCATGACGACGATTGAAACTTTATTTTTGTTACAAAAGGAGCTATTAGACAATTTAAAGAAAGCTGAGAAAAACTTCAAGAAAACTTCGAAAGAGAGACTTAAACGACCTTATATAGAAACGAGATTAGAAGTGGTAGATCAGCAGTTTACAGAGTTTAAAGAGAGGCATAGGGAGATCGTATCTGAAGCTTCGAAAGAAAGAAAGGAAGCATATTTTACTGAAGAAAATTATGAGTGTTTTGAAGAGCATTATGTGCAATACAAGACTATGTTACGAGAAGCTTTGCAACCGTTGCTACCTTCGCAATCATTCACGCCCAAAATACCAAATGTGAGTTCCGTTGCTACAACTGAGAATTATGACGTCAAATTACCTCGACTAAATTTGCCTATATACTCTGGGAAATATGAAGAATGGCAGACGTT
The DNA here is from genome assembly GCA_934047225.1 of Ypsolopha sequella. NCBI lineage: Eukaryota > Metazoa > Arthropoda > Insecta > Lepidoptera > Ypsolophidae > Ypsolopha > Ypsolopha sequella. The sequence goes on from OW203987.1 coordinate 2,904,893, forward strand.
TTATGATATGTTTTTGTCATTGATTCACAACAACAAAAACCTCACGTCAGTACAAAAACTGTACTATTTAAAGGGTAATTTGTCTGGAGAAGCACAGAATCTGTTGAGTAATTTTTCAACTACCGAAGCGAATTATGAAGATGCATGGAAGCAACTAGTCAGACGTTATAACAACAAAAGATATAACTGTAATGCTGTGTTGCGAACTTTGTTTGCTTTAAAGAAATTACAATCGGAATCGGCTTACGGAATCAAGCACGTATTAGATACCACTTCGTCCTGTTTGAAATCTTTACAAAACATGGGCGTTAGTACGAATACATGGGATGCGATTATTGTGTTTTTAATTATATCTAAGTTGGATCAAGAAACTGTCAAGCAGTGGGAATTACAGATAAACACAGTACATACCGATGAGTTACCGACCTGGGAACAACTAAGAAGTTATTTAGAGAGCAGATTCCGGTCTTTGGAGATGATTGATAGCAACGTGACGCGCCCAACGCCAACAGTTAAGCCAGTGAGCAAACCTAAAGTGTTTCATCCCAGGACAGACAAAGCAGAGGGATATGTAGATCTACGTGAAAATTTGTACAGGTCTTCAGAAATAGCCGATCACGCTTTAGTATTCATGATTCAAGGCCTCCACAAAAAAATTAAGGATCCAATGGCATACTTTGTGAAAGGAACTATTTCATCGCAAAGCCTCGCTGTTCTTATTAAAGATGTTATTAAGGCTGTTACTGACATTGGTTACACTGTAATTAGCACAGTATGTGACCAAGGGCCCACAAATATTGGCAGTTTAAATTTGCTTAAGGTGTGGTGTGGCATCCCATCAACATCTAATTATTTCCTATTAGATTTTTTATAATGTTTGATGTTCCTCATCTATTCAAATCACTTCGAAATAATTTTCATAGTGGGGGAGAAATAGTAATAGCCGAGAAAAAAGGAAAGTGGTCTCATCTGCTAGAAATCATCAATAAAATGAGACGACAACCAAATCCCCACCACAAACAGAAATAGAAAAAGCTTTGCTGGACTGTATACAATTTTATATAGAGGTGATAACGCAAAAAAAAAAGATTTGATTTTTCAGACCCACTTTTCAATCTGATTTCAATCGTTGATCCTGCAACTACAACAACCGAAAATTATAATCCTCAAAAACTGACTATGGTTTTAGAAAGGTTTCCAGTTTTAAGAGAATTTGTCAACGAAAATACCCTCATAAAAGAATGGCGAGATTATTGCCTCTTAGAAGGACTAGGTATCGATCATCATCTTCCACCAGAAAAATACTGGCAGAAAATTTTCGAGCTAAAAGACGTCGCAGGAATCATGAAGTTCACAAATTTGAGTAAATTTATGGGCATGCTACTGGTATTGCCGTTTTCGAATGCGTGGGTGGGGCGTCTCTTTAATAAATTAAAACGGATAAAAACAGAAAGCCGTACACGTGTGCATACAGAAACATTGGTGTCTCTTATCCACACTAGTGCGGGTATAGAAAATGTATGGGGCATAAAAAAATTTTAGCCGACCAGAAAATGATAATTAGTAAAGTTGTACGATAAATACTTTACTAATCTCGTCTTATTTTTCATATGGCGCAATAAACTACTAATTAATACAACTAAATATAATGTATTTTATTTATTGATAAAATAGGTTTTGTTTCGTGGTTGACGGTTAAGGGTCATTATAACAACTAGATTACTAAGGTATAATAACTAAAAAAAAGTTTTTTTACTTTATTTATTGATAATACATAACTTTTTAAGGAGATATTGATTACCGTCCCCTAATCTTGAAAAGCGTCCTTTTTCAGAGTATGCAACGTCCGAAAAACGATTTCGGATGCGGCAACACTGTTCCCGGTAAGCAGTTGCCGCGAGTAGACGTTACTCGATTATCGCTCGACACGGGTTCTTCGAGTGTGAATAGGGCTGCCAACCGTCCGGGTTTCCCCGGATTTGTCCTAGTTTGGAGAGCGTCCGGGGGCCGTCCGGGGGAGGATTTGGAAAAAGATCCGGGCAAAACCCGGACACTATATTCAATTCAAATTCAAATTCAAAACTATTTATTTTCCAAAAACTATACCAACACAATGAAATTTACATGAGTTGCCAAAAGAAAGAGAAAAAAAACATTTTATGAAAAAGTTGTTATTCTTGTGGCCCCAGACTTAGCGAGCTTGACTCGTGGGTACCAACAACTTTATTTATATTATTTTATTATTTTAGATATTTAACATTTAACATTTTCGCACACATGGTAACATGAACAAGCATGAGTAAGTAAGTGGTAACGACAATTAATTGAAGGATAATCAAGAAATAAAAACAAATCTAGACAAATAATTCATTCGCTGCAATATAATATATTTATTGTTTAATAAATAATTAATGTTTATTGAAAAATGTTTAATGAAAACTTTTTTTTGCAAGAATATTTTTTTTAGGCCTGTCCGGGGAAAACCTCAGTTTCACCTAAATGTCCGGGGTTTTTGAAGTTTTTGTCCTCCGTTTGCAATTTAGATGATGGCAGCCCTAAGTGTGAACAATATTCATTGTCACTCACGTATCGTTCATGTTCCGGTAAGTATATTTAATAATCAAACGAACTTACCTTGTACGTGAAGTTCGATTGTAATTGTGTGATATGCATCGTTCGAGGATTACACTAGTTATGACTTGTAGTAGAGGACTACGATTCACCAGCATCACGTATTTTAGAGCTAAAATAAAAAGCAAAAAAAAAAAACAATATTCGGAACGTGTCCGCTCGTTCCTTTCCCGCGCGTTCTCTATGGTTGTCATGTAGTTCAGAGCTTTTATTTATTTCTCATCCATGGGAATGTGTATTTTCCAAAAGAAAAAACAATTTTGGGTTCTGGGCGGGAGCGTGTAATCCTCGAACGATGCATATTACACAATTACAATCGAACTTCACGTACAAGGTAAGTTCGTTTGATTATTAATTGTGTTTAATGCATCGTTCTCAGATTACACTAGTTATGACTTGTAGATGTTTAAAGATGAGATGATGAAATAAATAAACTAGTATTATATCAGTCGTAGTTTTATTATTACTCCTTACTAGTTAATAAGAGTAACAAAATTATTTAAAATCAAGTTCTTCCTAATCAACGATAGCAAAGTTTAAAGCTTTAGCTAAATAAAACAAGGTACAGATTCACTTACAGGAACAAAATCACTTACAAATATGCTTTATTCTTAATATAATTGTTTAAACCGATAGCTTATTCATATAGTAGGATAATTAAACAAGAAACAAAATCCCTTACGATAATGCAACACAATAGTTAACAAATAATTAATTTCAGTAATGTAATATTGCCTTGGCGAAATTTTCTCTAGGTTCCAATAAAACATCTCTATTATAGAATCGAGCGAATACTAGAGAAGACTCGGCCCAGCCTGCTGATTTTCTAATTGTATCAATACCAATTCCTGCTCTATGAGCTAATGATGTGGCAGCATGTCTAGTGCTATGCGCTGTGAATATATTAATATCAACTCCACTCTCTTGTAATACACTTTTTATCCATTTACTAATGGTTTGGGATGTAACAGATGCGTGTGGTTTTCTGTAACTGATAAGAAGGTTTTCTATTCTACCTCTGATAACTTTAGTAGCCTTTATGTAGTCTAAAAGTGTTCTAGCTGGGCAAATCTGTGGCTTTTCCAGAAAAAATGGTAACAAAAGATTTGGTTGTAAATTGTTAGGTTTGGAAGTTTTTATTAAATCTGGAACTTTTATGTTAATTCTATCTGGAAAAATTTCAACATTTTGGACTTTTATCAATGAAAGCGTCTGTACTCTATGGGCAGTTACCAAGGCTAGAAGCATGACTAACTTTTTTGACAAAACTTCAAGACTTAAATCTTCATGGGGATGAAATGTACTTAAAAAATTTAACACTATTGATGGGTTCCAGGTGGAGTCATACTTTGGTAAAGAGGGTCTCATTCTAAAAGCACCCTTTAAAAATCGCTTTATGGAATCATTTTCTCTCATTTCAGACCCCCCTATAAAGGAAATTGCTGAACGATGAGAGTTGAGAGTGCCATACTTTGCACCCTCATTAAATAATTTCGTTAAGTACATCAAGACATTTGGAACTAAAGGTTGTAATGGATTAAAGTTATTAGAGATTGAAAAATTATACCATTGACGCCAGTATACTTCATACTGATTGAATGTACTTTTTGCAATTGATGCACACATAACATCTAGAGCTGTAGGTGGAGTCCCTCTTTTTAATAACGCTTGCCGCATAAAATGCCTGCCACCAGGGAAAGGTTCCGATGTAATTTGTGGCTCTCCCTGGAAATAGACAGCAATAAAGATTCAGAAGGATTAAATGTTATTAATTCAGAAATAAGTAATTTGTTAAACAAAGGAAACCATGGTTGATTATTCCAGAGAGGGACCACAACAATTCCTGTTGCTTTATCATTTATTATTTTTCTTAAACATTTTAATATCATGCTAAATGGTGGAAGGCATAAAACTGTAATTGACACCAAGGTATGGTAAATGCATCTGTTGCAAATGCCCCAGGGTCACGTTGCCATGATACGTAAGTAGGGCATTTGTAGTTATTTCTACTTGCAAATAGATCAATGCTCGGTCGGCCAAAGCATTTTACAATCCTTTTAAAAGCTGAATCAGCAAGCTCCCACTCTGTATCTTTATGAACTCTCCTTGACTCTGCATCAGCAAGATAGTTGTCTTTAGATGCAATATAAGATGCATTAACAAAAATCTTTTTGCCTTCACACCACGTCCAGATTTCATGGGCTAGCTTGTTTAAGTGGGCATGCTTGGTCCCACCCATGCGATTTACATATGCCACTGCAGTAGAGTTGTCACAGCGTAAAAGAATTTCACAATCAAATAGGTCCTTGGCAAAGATTTTTATAGCAAAAAAAAGCTGCTTGCAATTCTAAGAAATTAATATGAAGAGCTTTCTCTGCATCAGTCCAAGCACCACTAGCTCTTTGATTCCCACAAGATGCCCCCCACCCAGTTTTTGAACTATCAGAGAATATTTCTAAAGCAAAATCAAAATTTCTAATTGGATTAACAGAACATGTGTTATTTGACCACCATTCAAATTCGTCCAATAACTTCTTTGGCACACACATAGTTTTATCATAATCATAATTATTTTTCTTCAATTCTAAATATTTAACTCTTTCAAATTTCTTTGTGTGCGCCCACCCATATGCTATAGCTGGGCAAACTGAAGTTAGATTACCTACAAACTGAGCAAACTGTCTTATTGTACACTGTTTAACTCTCTGAAACTTTTTAATTTTTTCCTTTAATGAAAGTCTTTTTTCTTGTGGTAATGTAACTACCATATCTCTAGAATTCAAAACAAATCCGAGAAATTTGCAAGTATTACTAGGTTTAAAAGTGCTTTTTTGCATGTTTATAATAAAGCCAAGTGATTCAAGTAGATGTACCGTTTCCTTCAGGTTATGCAAGCATTTGTATTCATTTTCTCCCAGAAGAAGCCAGTCATCCAGGAACACTACTGAAAGAAAATGCTTAGTGCTAAGGAATTTGATGACTGGTTTCATTAATTTTGTATAAAGGTATGGAGCCACATTCAGACCAAAGGGTAGTACCTTAAACTCATATAATTTTGAGCAAAACTACTGCTACACATAAAACAGTTCTTTGTTAATAAGTTTAGGGCAGTACGTAGGTCTTCCAACTTAAAATGCTCAGTATCTATAAACTCATTTAAGTTTTTTAAGTTAAGAATCATTCTTTTTTCACCATTTGGTTTATCTATTAAGAAAACTTTAGATAGAAACTGTCCAGGGCATGGTACACATTCAGAAATGGCTCCTTTTAACAGTAACTTTTTAATTTCTGCCTTTATGCAAGTATAGTCAACACTGGAATTTGGTTTATTTAAGGGAGCTACACTTTGAATAACCTTATATGAAAAGGGTAGTTTATAGCCTTTAATCCAGGAAAGTATTACTGGGTCATCCGTAATATTTTTCCAGGCTTCATGATACTGGCTCAATCTGCCAGCAATTCTTACCTCTGTCTCACTTGCTGACTGTCTAGATGTTGCTGGCATTATCTCCATATCCATTAGCGCCTTTGAGGGGGATAGCGCTGGCGTGGCTTCTGATTTATTTTTGGACGCCCGCCTGCCTGTTGTTCTTTGAAGTTGTTCTTCTGGAAGCGGTGAGACGGGCGCTTCAAATTTAAATACTTTGCAGGATCTGGTAGTACAAAGTTTGATTTTTTGAACTTATTTATTGGCTTTGCTGGCCCTGATACCTTCATGTCCGCTATGGACTTATTTACTGCTTTGGCAGTTTTTAGCTTATCAGATAAACCTTCCCCAAACAAGAGATTATCTCTGGTGCATTCTCATAAGACATCCTTAGTGACTTTGTTGAGCGAGGGGGTGATCAGATTTTTCCTTGTCTCTGTACCTTCTTTGTGGAGATCGCACAGTAGTTTTCCAGCATTTACTAAATATTTAATAAGGCTTTCATTTGGAGATTCCGTTATGGCCAGGGATAATCCTCGGCCCACAGTCGAGATTGCAGCACCCAACTGAGCCTGATTATTACAGAGAATGACATCCCTCTTTTGTGCACTTTCCGATATAGCTGCCTTAATCTCAGAGTTTAACTCTGGTGCTTTCAACCACTTGAGGTTGCCAGGAGGTAAGTTTTCTTTGAGCAACAATTCTTTCTCCTTTGATAAGAATATTTTGCCAACGTGTACTCAATGTGGAGTGGAAATCAGGAACAAACTTATCACCAACATCTGGTTCTTCTCCCAAAAGTGCCAAAACATTTGCATTTAGCTGAGGTTCGGTGGTTTTTGAGGTTGAAGCAACTGGCTCTCCATTTGTTTTTGTTGGCACCACCATCTCTGTAAAAGAAGAATTAATACATAACCACATTGTGATAACAAGAAAGGTATCAAATCTCTGGGACCGAACTCAATCATGTTTTAACACAATGAAATGCGCAGACTCGCAAACACAACATGAAAGGACGCAATCTCACGGATTGTACTCAGACATGTTTGAACGTGAACGCGTTGTTCGCAGGTTCTTTGACATGAAATGATAGGTAACAATTTCACGAATTGCACTCAATCATAGTTCGTCAGTACGAGAATCTTCCAGATTACCCTTGGACTGCAATAGAAATTACAATAATGCTTCGTTTAGGTCTTAAATAATTTACCTTCGTCACTTGAGTCGGAACTCGAACTGAAAACCATAACCCGGTTTCTTTTGAGCTTCCGTTGTAGTTCTTCAATTTTTTCTTCCATTTTTCTCTTTTTCATGATGAAAAAGAGAAAAGAGAGCACTTTATAATCACAAAACAATCGCGAAGGAAAAAATTTTTTCCGATGCCGGTTTCACGAAACGTCACAATGACAACCATAGAGAACGCGCGGGAAAGGAACGAGCGGACACGTTCCGAATATTGTTTTTTTTTTTTGCTTTTTATTTTAGCTCTAAAATACGTGATGCTGGTGAATCGTAGTCCTCTACTACAAGTCATAACTAGTGTAATCTGAGAACGATGCATTAAACACAATTAATATTACGTTAATCATGTATATAGATCTTAAGGTTTTGGAAAACAACAAACATTTAATACCACGTGGCAATGAAACCTAACATTTTGATGTCATTTAAAAACGTCCAAAAATGTCCTTCCTCGTCATGTCCTTACCAGACATGAAAAATTATAATGATTTAACAGGCCGATATTTTCACATAATTGCGTCATGTTCATGGAGTAAATCCATGAAAGCAATGTGTAATGTGTGTAAATATAGGGATGCTCATTTTAAAACATTAAACATTGTATATCCCGTTAAATCTTTATACCTATGATTGAGAAAAAGCACATTTATTTTATAAATTGATGACTTCAACAAAGTTTTTTATTTAGTGTAAATATATTATTATTTTGTGTAAATGTATTTTTAGCAGTTTAGTTTGTTTAAGTTTTTCGTATTTTATAGGATTATTTAGTTTTACATTTAAATTACTTTTTTAATTTATTATTGTTGTTTACTATAAAAATTATTATAACAGTAATTAAATTGTAAGTATTCAGATGTTATATTAATAATAAGTTTTACAAGATAATAAAACTTGTATTATTGGAGCAAAGACGATGCACAGCATCTTGTGAGAGAGCGTTGTACTTCCCTTTTTGCTTCGACCGTTTCCTGTGTGACGTCGTCCAATCAGCTTCGAGTTTTGTTCGAATATACTGACCCCAGGCAGGCGGCGCTGCCGCGCTTTCTTCATGGAAGTCTCTCACCACGAGGCCTTAATGGGATGCTGTGCATCGTCTCTCCTCCAATAATACAAGTTTTATTGTTTTGTAAAACTTGTACTATTATTCGACATATGACGATGCACAGCATCTTGTGAGAGACATGTTAATTAACTCCTGATGGCCAAACGAATGACGCTATGTGAAGGATATAGAAAGTAAAAAATATTGAGCTATGCAACAATATCAAAGTATAACTACGAATATCAATAGTCTTTAAGCAACAAAATAATTTTATCAAGACAAGTGATATATGTTACATGAATGCAACAAAGCAACAAATTAATTAACAAAAAAGTGATACATGTTATTGGAAATTTTAGAACTTAAACAGGCAGAAAATTTTTAGATAGATTGTTAGAGTGTGTTGATATTGACTTACTAATCATTTGTTTACAATAAAATTTGGTAAAGGTATTCTCTTTACGCCAATTCCCATAAGAAAGAATGTCTCCGATAGGTAGGTTTTTTTACCAATTCAATGACCCTACGGCTGATCGTAAACTTCCGGGCGATGCCCTAATATTGGCATCTCTTAACACCAATCTAACCCAGTTTCCTATTATAGTGTGACTACACATGGTGTGCATGGTCTTATGTCAGTGCGCCAGGTGAAATGAAAAGCACGATGCGCGCGAGGGATCATCCGGTCTGCATGGTCACATGTCAGTGCACCAGAAGTGGATGATGATCACGCTATGCACGAGGGGTCCAGGCTGCGCGCGAGATGTCATATGGTGTGACACGACATGGTGTGCATGGTCACACGTTGATGCACCAGTAGTAGATTACAACCAGGCTGCGCGCGAGGTATAATATGATGTGACATGGAAGTGTGTAGCGTTGCGTTTTTGTGAACAACGTTCAAGCGGTAAAGAAAACGCCTCGGTGACAGCGGACACTCAGCGGATGCAAGAAAACGCCTAGAAAAAATTAAAGTGAAAGGGAATTTTGCACAAATTATAGAGGGAATTTGGTCTTGCTGGCAGATTGTCAAACAAAGAAAAGATTTTTTTTGGAGCTCAAGAAGTGAGAAGAGAGGTCGGCGCCTGGTGGAAGCGGCCATCTTATAACCCAGACAAAGGGAATCCCGATATTCTCCATTTCGGGAAAATGATCTTTGCCAGGGGGATATTTAACAACCCTGGGACAGAACAAATTTGTTTTGGGGCTGCGGGCTGCCGATGGTTCAGCAAGGTTTTTGAAAAAATAGTTTTTAATCAATTGTTATTTCATTTTAATTTAAATAAGTTGCTTCACTGTGAACAATATGGATTCACTAGAGGGAGCTCAACCACAGATGCAGGAGTTGCTTTAGTTAAGCACATTTTTGATGCTTGGGAAGAGGATGCGTTTGGTGTATTTTGTGACCTCTCGAAAGCCATCGATTGCGTTAATCATGAAACACTCTGACGTAAATTGGATCACTACGGAGTGAGGGGCAAATCTTTGGCGTTATTGAAGTCATATCTTAGTGATCGTATTCAAAAAGTAGACATTAGTGGGGTAAAATCATGTGGAGCATTAATTAAAATAGGTGTCCCGCAGGGTTCCACATTGGGGCTCTTGCTATTTTTAATTTACATAAATGACTTTCCTTATTTAGTTAAAGACTTAACTAAGATAGTACTATTCGCAGACGACACGTCACTTATTTTTAAAGTTAATAGACGTAAAGATATCCTTGACGACGCGAATACAACTTTATCACTGGTGCTTGATTGGTTTACTGCAAATAATTTAGTTTTAAACGCAAAAAAGACAAAATGTATAAAATTTACGTTACCAAATGTAATTCGCATAGATTAAAATATGTTAAGGTGTGTTAATTCGAAAACCATTTCGAGATTTAGGTTTAATAAGCCGTATTTTAGAACTTTTGTTCTGAAAAACCTCATGATGATGAATATTTTTACGAAAAAGCTTGCAACTTTCATTTGACCTTCGTGTGACGTCACTTGACTGAAGGCTGTATAGAAATGTGTCGCTTGCCATCAAGTTAAAAAATATTACTGTCAGAGTCACAGAACAGAATATGAAGTCCATGTCTGGGTCACAGTATAAATATAACTGAACGCAGTAAGTGTTGCTGTTTTGTTACGAAATCCCAGATTGATCGGTTAATTTTATTTGTTATGAAGTAATGCATTATTAAAATAAATATAATTTTTGATGACAACAATTTCTGTGATGGATTAATATTGACAATCATACATGAGAGATACTAAATATAATGTGCTTTGTGCACATAATGCGATAAAACTGAGATAGAACTTTTAATAGTCACCGAGACAATCTATATTGTATCTCGTTTGCTCGCATAGCTCTGTCCCCTCATTTAATCTGTTTTTACTTCGTGTCTTCTTCTCAGCCTGTTCCATCGTGCGTGTAGTCATTTGCTATGGGGGCGTTCATATATCACGTGACGTTATTTAGGAGAGCGCTGTCGTCCAGTGCCATTTTCACGTAGTCACGTAAAAAATGTCACGTGACTTTTATCTGTTGGTAAAACTAGCTAGTTGGTCACGCGGTTGTATGGAAAAATTAATCACTTTATATATATATATATATATATATAAGCCTTCTTTCGGACTATTTTATATATATTATTATGACTATATTTTTTTGTTATTCATATATAATTATTTTGTTCCATTTTTGTGTGGGTCCGTTTGCCAGGTGGCAAAGGCCTCCTCCAATCTTCTCCATTCTGGCCTTACTATGGCCACTCTACCCCATGTTGTTCCCGCGACTTGTCTAATGTCATCCTCCCACCTTCTTTGTGGTCTACCTCTCTTTCTTTTCCCATCCCTTGGGTACCATTGTGTGATTATTTTACTCCATTAATTCTCCAGGATAAATGGAGTAAAAAAAGAAATTTATAGTAATAATAATTTGTACTCCTTGACGTTTCACTTTTTAAATTACTTAAACTAGCAGCCTTTACTATTTATTTAACATGTAGGTACAAAAAACATAAATTACATAATTCGTTTATTAATTGAACTAGAGAGCGAATCAAACGAAGTTCTCCGAGTCTACTTGAACAATCCGGCGTTAGTATGTATGTATGAATTGTTGTGTGTTTGTCCGACCATAACTTGAGTATCGTTGATCGGAACGCCATGAAATTTGAATTTTTAAGTTCGAGCCAAATCGGTCAAGATCGAATCGCGAGTTCATAGTTCGGGGCGAACTACTAGTTTATTTGCCTTTTAAAATTTAATAACCAAGATGGTAGGGCGTTAAATTTCAGCCAAATATACGTCACGTTATTAATAGGCACCTCTTGTGACTGACAAAGTACAGTTTAGGGTTTTTTTTTGCAGACGTTGGTAACACTCAACATAGTTTCGTTGTTGTTGTTGTTTGATTTTTTATTGCAATTACGCTTACATACTTCCATCTATTCCATTTACTCGTTGACCCCGGCTATAACCAAGGACTTTGATTGCTTTCAAGATTACCATCGCATAAGATCATCTGTAAAAATGGACTTGAGTGTTTTTGTGAGAGCAGACTCTACAAACCTGCCCAAAGTGGAAAACCTAATGATATTAGAGTACATGAGCACGAATGATAAACACAACATTGCTGAAATTCGGGGAGCTAAAGTACTTATGTAAGTTATACTGAGAAACAGTATTTTTTTATACCATTTACTTACTACTTTTATAAGTTACCTACCTACCTTTCCTATAATTTCGGTAGAGTATATATCTATTCCTTGTTCTATTCTTTCACAGGTCATCAAGAGATTCCTACATTGACACAGCTGTAGGTTTTGTAGAAGTTAGCAGAATGATCGACAAGTGCATTGTAAGAGCGAAGGTAGTTCCAGAACACAGGATTGGCAACAAAACATATATTGTGACAGCTAGCATTGATGAAAAAGAAGATACCATCACAGCTACGTCTTGTGATGGATGTGCAGCATCAGCTGGTGGGTGGAAACACACTATGGTGTTTTTGTTTTGGCTGAGTAAGATAAGTGGAGAGCCGGCATCCACTTCAGTCGAATGTTACTGGAAGAAGCCCAAACTTGCAAGTGCACGCATTCAGCCTCTTCCATCTAAGGACATTTTTAAAAATGCAAAAAAGATAAAAACTTCTCCTAAGGACAATAGTGTGCTCAGCAAATTTCAAGAAGAATGTGTCACTAATAATATTAGGGACTCATTAGTGATGTCTTTTTCTCTAAGGAGAAAATCCTATAATTTATTTGACATGATTTTAGAATTTTTGGAGGTTGAGAATGACCACAGCTTCAAGAATTTAAAAGAATGCTTAGATAGGAAGATTACCCAATCCGTTGTTGAAGAAATTTAAAATGAAACAAAAAAACAGATTCAGTCAAACATGTGGCACAATGTTCGGCAAGGGAGGATTACTGCATCAATAATACATGCAGCATGCAAATGTCAAACTGATGGATCATTAGTGCAACAAATCTTGGGGTCTATAAAGTGCCTGAAACATTGGCCATCAAAAGAGGGCAAATACTTGAAAAAAAAAAGTAATAGTAGAAGTGGAAAAAATTATCGGGAAAGGTATCGAAAATTGTGGGTTTTTCTTAATAAACAGCCTGATTGGTGCCTCACCAGACGGAATCAGTGGTGACTTCATCATCGTAGAAGTGAAATGCCCGTCAAAAATAGAAACTGTTAAAAACTATATTGAAAATGGTAAAGTTAAATGCAAATTCATTGCGCAGATGCAAATACACATGCTTGCAACTGGCAAAAAAAAAGCTGTTTTCTGTGTGGCTGACCCTTCATTTGAAGTAAATAAGGACGTTCAAATGTATTGGTTTGATTTGGATTCTTGTCTAGCTAGTGAATATTTAAATAATGCCACCAAATTTTGGGAGACATATTTGTTCGAAAAGTTTATGCAAAGTGCTAGGTGTTAAATTTCTTTTCTAAAGTAACATTATATCATTGCAGCATAGAAACGCAGAAAGAAAAGTAAATCTGAAAATGAAATGAAAATGAAAAAGTGTTTATTCAGTAACCAGTAATACATTAAATTAGAATGCTGGGGCCTTCTTTTAAGTATAGAAATACTTGTTCCAGAAGACCTCGCTCCTTCACATCCATAGCTTAAAGTTAGTACAAGTACTACAGTTAGTGTCTTATTGTGTGAGTGGAAGTGTCTGTATCTCTGCGAGGGTGTGTATGTGTTTGAGTGTGAGGGAGGGTGTGTGCGTGAGGTGTGTGTGTATGTGAGAGGAAAAAGGTGTGCGTGTGTGTGTGGCTTTGCGTTTGTATTGTAAATAAATTAAGTATGGTTGTAAATATGTATCGTGTGAAGGTATATGATTCCAGTATTGTTATTATTTGTGTTGTATAAATACATTTAATATAAATATATATGTATGCATACATACGCTGATAAGTGATATTTATAATAAACGTTAGACTATCGGCTGTAGTAGTGACTCAATTTCGTCATAGGTTTTATTTAGTATCCAATTGGTTATGATTTTTTTACATTCGTGGTATTGTTTAGGGTATATATCTAAAGTGCTATTTATTGCATTATATAGACGGGCTGATTGTGTTAAATATTGTTTGCTGGCATATGAAGATTTTACTGTTTTTATATTAATTACTCTATCTCTTCTTCTTTTGTTAATATGAGATTGATCAAAAGTTAACGTTTTATGTCTCCTTAAGAGTGCATGTAATATATAAAGTTTTCTCACTGTCAAGGTTTGGCTGAGCAAATATAACTCGTTCGTTGGAAATCTATACGGCTTGAAATACATAACCTTAATCAAGGATCGTTGAGCTCTTTCAACTTCAATAAGTTTAGTTTTAGCGGCTCCACCCCAAGTCTGCACACAGTAACCTAATACGGATTGTGCCAAAGCAATATATATTTTATTGAGTAATATTGGAGGAGCTACATGTCTTAGAGTTTTAAAAATCCATATTAGTTTACGTGTTCTAGCGCTAAGTACCTCTATCTGTGTTGACCAAGATAGCCTTTGATCAATCATTACACCCAAGTATTTGATTGAAGATGATTTATTTATGACAGTGCAGTTACAGATTAAACCATCACAGGTATGAATTTTAATGGTAAAGTCATTTTCGGGTTGAGTGCGATTGTACATGGTAAAGCACATATAATTTGTTTTAAGCGCATTTAGAGTAAGCAAATTTGATTTTAGCCACCGCGCAATTCTGGTGAGACCTGTCTCTGTCAGCAATCGAGTACTCTCCCAAGTTGTACCAGAGAAGACAACCGCGGTGTCGTCGGCGTAAGAGAAGATCTTTGTGTTGTATAAGTTAAGGTTGCACAAATCATTGATATATATCAGAAATAAGGTGGGTCCTAAGACGCTACCTTGTGGTACTCCATATGTGATTTTTGAGTCGTCACTAATGTATTGTCCAAGCTTGACTTTCTGCTTCCTGTCACTGAGGTAATCTTTAAAAAGAGTCAAAGATGTGTCTCTGACACCCATTTTCTCCAACTTTTGTAAGAGAATGGAGACACAGACGGTGTCAAAAGCCTTTTTTAAGTCCACAAATACCGCGAGGCACTTTTTACCATGATCTACTTGGTCTACAATATGTGATGTCAGAGCAGTTACAGCGTCTTCTGTGGATTTACCATTTTGAAAACCATATTGCGAGTCCGCCAGTAAATGATATTTGTTAAGGTAGTTAACTAATCTTTTATTTATTAATTTTTCTAATATTTTGGAAATAGATGGAAGAACTGATATAGGCCTATAATTACTGATATCATCTGTGACACCACCTTTGTATACCGGTGTTATAATTGATTGCTTTAGCATTGATGGAAAAATTCCATTGGTAAAGCAGAGATTGGTCAGATGGCATATAATAGGTACAACTTCATGGCTAGCCAATTTCAGAAAGCGAGAAGGGATATTATCCCAACCCGGGGCACTATCAGATTTTAGACTCATTAAAACACCGTGGACTTCATCATGGTCAGTTTCTAGGAGCACAAAAGAGTTACGCTGTGAGTATTGAGTGTCACAAGAAGTAAAGGAATTCGTTAGATGAGAGTTAGTTAGGATACATTCAGCCAATTGTTTCCCAACGTTAGAAAAGTAGTTATTTATATAATTGACTGATTCAGTAGGAGTCGATTTTATGTTTAATAACTTTGAGTTATCTGTTTTTATTCTGTTTAAGTGTGTTATAGATTTAATGCTTTTCCATAGAGTTTTAGAATTTTTAGTAGATTTTGCCAATTGATCTCTATCATAATTTTTTTTAAGTTTCTTTATTAAATTATTACAGTGATTGCGATACCTTTTGTAAGTAATTTGTAATATTTCATTGTGTGGATCTGATTTTAACGTTTTTTGAAGTTTATTTCTATTTTTAATGCAACGTAAGATTCCGTTTGTAATCCAGGGTTTAATTATACGTTTACTTTTTGGAATATTTACGGTATAAGTATTTTCACGCAAGGATTCAGTGATTTTGTTGACTAATTGTTCTAATACAGAATTAGGATCATCACAATAAAGAAGTTCTGAAAGGCTCTTTTTTGTCAGACTGATCAGTGACTTATTAAAATCTGTAACAGTTTTAGTTTTCGTGCATTTGTTATTGAAAGTTTGGCAAGATAAGTTTAAGAATATCATTGAATGGTCGGTAATTGTTGTATTTAAGACAGAAATTTGAGCTGATAGTTTGTTGTTATCAATTTTTAAAATAAAGTGGTCTAAACAATTACTTTCCCTGGTAGGAATTGTATGTCCAGGCATTAAACTGTGCATAGATAACATATTAAGATAACCTATCCTGTTGTTTCGCTCATAACTCAAATCTGTGTCCCTTGGAATAAGGTTTATATTTAAGTCTCCGGTCAATACAATATTACTATATGATTTTAAAGTTTCCAGGTATGAATTAAGAGAATTAATGAATTGGTCAGCATTAGTGTTGGAGGGCGATCGATATATACCTAATATAGCAGCTCCATATGTATCTATTTGGATACATGAAGCATGAACTAATTTGACTTCTTTGATATTGGTAACAATAATATCGTTCTTAATATATGCAACAACTCCATCATTTTGATTAAGATGGTGAGTTGTCACATAAGAAGTATAGTTTATCAAGGATGGAACAGGTTTGTCAGGATTAAGCCGGGATTCAGTTAATATAAGTATATCTGGGGAGGTATCGGACATGCTAAGACTAAGATTGAGGTCATCTATGTTACTGTATACGCTTCTGATATTTTGGCAAAATATTTTTAAATCATTATATTTAGTTTTTATGGACTTAGAGAGATCCTCGATATTACACTGGATAGCGCGAGCAATTTCAAAAGTATCTATTTCATTTAGTGCAGATAGTGTAGTAATCATAAAGTCATATGTAGTAGACTGCAGGTGTATATTGGTTTTAGTACGTGTTCTAGTTCTAAATAATACAATTGACTACATAGATTTGAGTAATGCAAGAGAAAACGAATAGGAGTGCAATTTATTTTTGTTATGCCATAATAATAGATATATGTATAATAATAAACTGATAGGGTTATAATGTTATAGATTGTGTAAAAGTGTGTATAAAGATATGTGATTGTGTTTGTTATTGTGAAGTGTGTAAGATTGTAAATGAATTTAGTTTGTAAAGGTGCCAAAATAGCAAGCAAGAATAAAAAGACCATATGATGGTGTAACAAATAACAAGGAAAACATAGTCAATTAGTGGCATTACATTTAAGATTTTGAATCTGAGCCTCATTAGTGATAGTTATAACAGGCGACATCTCATCCTTTCTTACGTAAACCTTGCCAAAAGCAGTCCAGCAAAATTTGTATGCATGCAATCGGGGGAGGTCACGAGCGAGAAAATACAGTCGCGCTGCCTTAGGTGTGAGCTGCTCTGAAATAAATATGGGCGATTCTCCGTTTTCAGTGATACCCAGGTGTTTGACGCATAGTTTTGCAGAATTGTTCTTGTAGTTGTAGGTTTTGCATGCTGCTAGAAGTTCAGTTTTCATAATTGTAGAAGATAACTCGACAATAATGATTTTGTTGTTATCCTTTTTTTTGATCCGGTAAATGTCTTTTACGTCATTGTTTGAGATCTCTGGCCCATTAACAGTTTTGGATAATTTTTTAGTTATATTTAATAAGTCTTCTTTCATCTCATTTTGCTTGCATGGAACATTTTTGATTTCAATAGAAGTCTTACGGCTGATTCTCTGCATATCTTCCAATCTGTCTTCTAAGAAAGTGATGTAATCACGATCCTTTTTTCTTTGAATGTCCATAACATCGAGCTTCTTTTTCATATCTTCATTTTGAACACTTAAGAGAGACATAGCACCTTCAATATTTGTTATCGACTGATGAATTTCATGAATTGAGGGTCCCATATTCTTCAATTCATTTTCTTGCTTATTAATGAAAGATTGCAACATGCTCCTCATTTCTTCCTTAAAGCTATCAAAATCAAGAGAATGATTCTCAATTCTCTCTTTCTTACTCCGAATGGTAACAAAGTTAGGAGGAGCGTTATCTTTTTTTCCTAACAGACTATCGCATGAGTCAGCGGACGCTTTGTTTAAAGGTGTATCCATAATGCTCGGTGACAAGTTCCAACAATATAATTAGGTAATTAACTCACTGAAGGACGTCTGTGCGTAGGTAGATGGCGCGTAGCATGCGTAGTAATTCGTAGCAGCAGTACGAGTCGTAGCGTAGCGCACAAGCGGGAGAGCAATTATGTCAGCTATCTCTCTTACCCGAGGTGAAGAGGGGTGCCGCGCTGTTATCGGGCTGTGCACGCCGCGCGTCGGTCAGTCGTAATTTGATTTAAAGTGAGTATTGGATTATCACGGGTGGGCATTAGAAATTCGCATCTCGAATTTGGGGTTGTTAGGGGTTGTTTTTTATAGGGGTTGGTTGCCTCTTCCAAATGACACCCCCCTCACCCCGCGGAGACGCGTAGTTTTTTTTAAATATAATTTTGAAGTTACGTGAAACGGAACGTCATTTTGCGTTCACGTGTGCATTTTTAAAGGGTTGGATTTAGTATCGTTTGGCAGTTGTATGGGGGTAAAAGTGGTTAAAGCTGGTAGAGGTGGGGTCCCCGATTATAACGCTACCACACTTATTAAAAGGTAATGCACATTTTTCGAGAAATTTATAAAAATTGTTTCTTACCTCAAAGCAGGTAAAAGGCGAAAACGGAACGTTAAAATGGGCGTTTGACAACCAAATCTGCCCTAGTTTATTGTCTGTGGTGTAAAATATTGTGCAATATCGATGAAACGGAACGCAACAAAAAAAACTGCATCATGTTACTGTCATTCGTAATTCGTTTATTGGTAATTTTGAATTGAATAAATAAAAAATGTATGAATATTTTGTTGCTTTATTTGTTTTTACCTAGAAATTCTGCTCAAAAGGAGGTTAGTATACCCCCACTTCATAGTTAAAATAGGTTGAATCTGTTTCAAAACCGAATCAGAGCACCCCGACTCTATACAGTCTTGTGGCTACTACCCCTAGAGTGTATATAAAAAGCCGAAGGCGCGAAGGGAGGGCAGCCCCCGCCCGCAGTAATAAAGCTTAGGCACCTGTGTGAGCCGTAGCGGCTGAGGCTGGTCGCCGAAGGCGACCAACAAGCCGAAGCTGCGGAGGTGAGCACGGGTGCCTGTGCTTTGTTACGCAAGGGCGAAGGGGCTGCACTTCCCGCAGCGCCGTAGCCGATGCAGAAGTGAATTTGTGATATAAAAGCGACTTCAATATTGATAGGTTCAAATGGTTCAAAAATTGACTTCTGCACTGGTAGGTTCAAGGTTAAAAGAAGGGGGGTTTCTGCACTCCCCCCTTATGAGGAAGTTTTTCCATCTCTCCCCACGTTTACTTTAAAAATATAACCTGGATTTGTTGATTATAACCTCAAAAAAGTAAAAAATTTAATATAAAAAAACGGTGGATTACCTTTTAATGGGGGGGTACCAGGGGGTAGTGGCCACCCCCCTTCACCCCTCCCTGACCCCCTCCCCCTCCTCCGCCTGCCAAACGATACTAAATTTTAACCTTTTTAAAGGTTAATAATACGATAAATTTGTTGTTATGTAATTATTTATTCTGCTTTTGTAATTATTTATTGTTGTTGTAAATTATTTATTGTTGTTTTATAATTATTTTATAATAAATCATTGTTTAAAAAAATATATCATGAAACGGAACGTTTTCGGCCATCTTGTTATGGCAACATACGACAAACGTCTTGTTATGGCAACATACGACCGGCGACCGACGCTATCGTCGTGTCATTCCGTTCCTCTCGTAGTTACGTGAATGTGCTCTCGGTGTTTTTGGTGTGTTTTTTGTGGATTTCCGACGACTTTGGCTGTGCTATTGGACTCTGATATCTGCTACACCTGTTTCACTTTGGCTACTTCTCCTGGACTTCCGATTCTGCAATACCGATTTGACCTTGGCGTGTTTTCTGGACATTTTGGTGCGATTTGGATTGGTGCTGACGAAATGGACTCGAATCAGCCATCTTGTAGTCGGGATACTCCGACTGTGAGTCAAGGTAAGAACCAGCGTCATTTCTAGCTATATTCAGTTACATTTAAATTAAACTATCAGATGTTAATTTGGTTTATTCTTTTGTAGGTGGTGATGACGAGCCGCCTGTTAAACGGAGGCTCTACTCCGAGGAGGTGTTGGTAATGTGGAACCTCTTGAAAGTAGTGCGCGAGTTGGGGACGCGCGAGCAGGGTCTAAGTTTTGCTGTGGAGCAAGGGCTGATTGCTGCTGGCATGGACTGTCGTGTGCATCGTGCCCCAATGAACATTGATTTAGCAGCTAACAATACTGTGGGGCAATTTTATTGTTCGAAGAGGAGCTGTCGGGGCAAAACCCGAAAATCTAGAACAACTGGAACATGGTTCGAAAATGTCAAAATTAAATTGGTGCATGTATATTATTTAATGTATTGTTTTGCACACTGCTGGACACACGACATGGTAATCCATGAAGACCCATTAAGGGACGAGAAGGAGCAGTGTCTTTCTCGGGCCACAATCGTCGATTGGTATTCCTATTGCAGAGAGGCAGTAGTTATTTACCAACTAAACCAACAACAAGAGAAAGGAAAGATTGGTGGCCCAGGAAAAATTGTTCAAATAGACGAGAGCAAGTTTGGAAAACGAAAATATAATAAAGGTAATTTGAAAATTAATTTGTTTTTCTTTTCATGATCATATTTGTAATAATATTTGTGGTAACATTTATTTTATTTTGTTTAAGGACGCAGAGTTGAGGGACACTGGGTTCTTGGACTTATTGAAGACGGCAGTGAGGACTTGCGGCTAGAGGTGTGCTCGGATAACATTAGGTCAGCGGAGGTGTTGATTCCTATCATACAAAAGCATGTAGAAATTGGAACAACAATCCATACTGATTATTGGAGGGCTTACGATTGTCTGGATCAGTATGGTTTCATCCACAAAAAAGTAAACCATAGTGATCCAGACAATCCATTTGTGGCAGAAGATGGGACTCATACTCAACGTATTGAGTCCCAGTGGAGAGTAGTAAAAAGATTTTTTTACAAAGACAATTACAATCATCCTGAAAATTTTGGTGACGTGATAGTGGAATATATGTGGAGGAGGACAAATTTAAAATATAAAAGAGACCCCTTTATGGAATTAATAAAGGTAGTAAAACATATTTATAATAGAGAATAAATAATTATTACCTAAATATTTTTTGTTTTATTTGTATTATGTTTAATCCTAAACTAAGTATTACTCGATAAGATCAAAATCACAAACTACTTAGCAGGAACTTTCAGAGCACCCCGACTCGGACAACGTTAGGTTAGAAGGCCGTGGCCGTGGATTCTAGGTCACAAGTTTTTTTGCCAAATGTTGGGTTTCCGTCGGGGCCGGAGGGGGGTAGTGGTACCGGGTAGCCCCTCTCAACTTTTCTCCCTTAATTCGACACTATTTTAGTCTAAATGATTGTTCGGAGGTGACTTAACCTCAAAACTTTGATCATGAATATCTCAGTAACTATGGGTTTCCGCGGGGGGGGAGTGGTACAGGGGGGTAAACCCCCCCTCCCCCTCCCCCCCCCCTCCCCCCCAACCCTTAAATAAAGATGCGAATTTCAAATGCAACCCCATTATCACTACTTTGCAGTTACAGCATAAGGCTTAAGATGGCTTGAGCAATAATTTGTTTTTTAAATTTAACTAAGTACACGTCTAAAAGAGTATAAAAAAGTAGCAATCCGCATTTCTCTGTGTTTAAAATAAAACATATTTTTTTCTTAATCATGTTTTATTATTTCATTTTGCAGATTTACTAATCCACATACAATCACAACGATTTCATCCAAATAACTTACATGTCTATAACTCACTACAGAATGAGGCTTTAGAAGCCGGAACTCTCTTACTCTCCTTATAACCCTTTCAATGTGTATCCTTAGACTTGCAATAACTTTGGTTTGTAGAACTTCTTCTTTCGTAGGTTTTGCCGAGGCATACACACTTGGGGGGCGAAGAAGTTTTATAGCTTTTGTCATGAGGAGGGCTTCGACTTCTTTCTGCCATTATTATAGCATTTGAAGGAAGTGTCTCAATCAGATCACTATTTTCGACCAATGCTTTGTCTGAGATCCTTCCACCAAAACCCTCTGAAATATATGACACAAATCCGTTTGGTGCGCAGCCTATTAAATATTTGACTGTATTACAATGTTCGTACTGGGACCAGTTTGCGCCTGTTGTAGTGGGTTGCTAGGTTTTTGAATTTTAATTTCAAAGGCATCTAAAATGCATTGCACATTAATAAATCTTATTTTAAATACCAAAGGCAAATTTTGTTTTATTTGTGCTTTTGTAGGCATAAAAATCAGGTTTTGAAAAAAGGTTGCCAATGTTTGTATGCCATTAAGAAACGAATTTCTTACAATTGTTCTTGAATGTTGAAATTATTCACTAATTATTAATAGAGAATCGTTCGGCTTAATTTTAAATAATGTTAACATAACATCAATTTCTTTGGTTGGTGTTTGGCTCTGGTTTGCTATGAAAAACTCAGAAGGAAATGGGATGAAATCAAAACCTGGATGAATTCTTGATGTGTTTATTCTGTTCACAACCTCACAGCAGCTAACCACCAAAATCAATGCCCGACATCCCAGTGCCGCGAGAATGTACCGTCACAGATTAGAAGGTGTGGTTTTATAAAAGATAACCAACTGCACTTCACAGATAACCATTTACTACTCGAATCGAATAGTATGATCGAGAAGTCAATTACTAAACGCTGAACGTATACAGACTATTACCGACACACGCAAATGTTTGTTACAGTCGGCCATCCTTCACAAAACGAGTCCCTTCGTTTTATCTCAAATTAGAAGATTATCTAATTAGTTTACTTAATTTAGGGAAGCTAATAATAACTTTCCTTTATTCCTTTATTCTTTATTGTACACACATATACAGAAACATGGATACATTATATTTGAACAATGTGCACATTGGCGTGCTTATCTCTAAGAAGAGATTTCTTCCAGCAAAACCAACAGGAAATAACAAACAAAAAAAAATAATAATTTAAACGAGTAATCATACAAGTGCACAAGGAGATTGATGCAAATTAAAAATATAAATATATATAACATAAAAATAGCAATAATATAGTATTCAAATACTTACTATAAATACACACTATAAAACACAAATACAAAAAAAAATATATATATATATATATTATTATAGAATACATAAATATTGATATATATAATATTATATTTACCTATTAAGACAGCGAGAGGTAATGTTCTTTCAGCTTTTTCTTAAAGGACATTATAGTACGCAAGTCTCGAATGCTATGTGGAAGAGCATTCCACAGTCTGATAGATTCAACATTAAAAGAGTTGCCATAAGCACAAGTATTATGTGCAGGAGTTTTAAGGAGGGAGGAAGTCCCAGAACGCAAAGGTCTATCTCTAGAGATTAAGAACTCAAAACGTTCGCGAAGATAAGGCGGAGAAAGTGGATTCCTAATGATATTAAATAGAAGGGACAAAATACGCACATTACGGCGGTGACGAATAGGTAACCACTTTAATTCCTTACGAAAGTGAGAAACGCGATCAAATTTGCGAAGACCATAGATGAAGCGGATAGCTAAATTCTGAAGACGTTCAAGTTTATTTAATAACACCTCAGTGGCATCGACGAGACAAACATCACCATAATCAATGATGGGAAGAAGAAGGGTCTGGGCAAGTAAGATTTTTGTTTTAAAGGGCAGAAAATTCTGGAGTTGCTTTAGGGAGTGAAATGCGCCATGTACTCTCCTGCTAGTCTCATTAACATGTGGCACCCAAGCCAAATTACTGTCGAGTATTACCCCTAAGTTTTTGGCTTTGTCAGAAAAGGCGATTGGTGACCCGTTAAACATTACTGAAGGAACGTTGCCGAGAATATTCAGCCAATACTTACTGCCTAACAGCATTGCTTGTGACTTACTGGGATTTACGAGGAGACCATGAGATTTAGCCCAGAGATGTATATTATCTAGGTCGTCATTCATTTCCTGAATGGCAGATTCCACATCCTCAACAAGAAAATGGCGATAGAGCTGCAAATCGTCTGCATAGAGATGGTAGCGAGAAGATAATGATTCGGTGATAGAGTTAATAAAAATTGAAAACAGGAGAGGTGAAAGGACGCCACCTTGCGGAACACCAGCAGTAAGCTCACACCATTCAGATGATACTTCATCAGAACGAATGCACTGCTGGCGACACCGTAAATATGAATCAAACCATTCTGTTACTAGAGGAGATACGTTAAGAGAGCGAAGGATCTCCAGGAGAATATCAAAATCAACACAGTTAAAAGCACTACTGAAGTCAAGCAAAGTTAGCACCGTAACTTGTTTGTTATCGATTGCATATCGTATATCATCAGTGACCTTCAGCAGTGCAGTAACAGTACTGTGCCCAGGACGGAATCCGGACTGGAAGGGATTAAGTAGGTTGTTCCGGGATAAGAAGGACGATAATTGTAAATGTACTAGAGATTCAAGTACCTTAGAAAGGATGGGTAGAATGGAAATGGGACGATATTCTGAGAAGGAACTAGGATTGGATTTCTTAGGTAAAGGGATGACATGTGCACGTTTCCATGCCGTAGGAAAAGAGCAAGTTACGAGGGAGTGATTCAAGATGTGAGCGATGGTAGGAGCAAGTTCATCGAGAATTGAGAGGAGCATTTGTGAACAGACCTGGTCATCGCCTACAGCTTTAGAGGAAATGGAAAGGATAGCTTTCTTCACGTCACTCAAAGATACAGATTCGAATGAGAAGGAAACGCAGTTGGGTTTAGGCTTGTCGGCTATGTTACGAAGCGTGATATATTTGATGTTGTCTTCTAATGTGACAGGAGTAGAGGAGAAGTGCTTATTAAGTGCATTGAAGTCAATGTTGTAAGTTGTCGATTCAGGAGATTTTCCGATCCCAAGCGTTTTTAAAAATTTCCAGACCTGAGCTGGGTTGAATTTATCAATGGACTGGTGGATGTGGCGTCTCTTCGCATCCCTACACATTCTAGTGCAGCGATTACGCAGTCTTTTAAAGTATTCGAAATTTTCCTCAGAGGGGGCTTTCTTGTATTTCTGCTTAGCTTTATCACGCTTACCCATAAAGTCACGTATATCCTGCGTTAGCCAAGGTACTGGGAGATGTCTTACTTTGATCTTTTTAATAGGAGCATGTTTGTCAAAAAGGCTCAGTAGTATCCTATTAAAGTTAATAACCTTTTCGTCGATTGTGAGACTGGCTAAGACAGGTGTCCAGTCGACAGCAGTGGCGTCTGCCCTAAGCTCTTCCAGATTCATGCCCTTAAAACTGCGAAGAAGAAGATATTTGGGTTTATGTTTGGGAGGACGAACTTGGTATGACAAGAATATCAGATCATGGTAAGAGAAAGGGGCATTTAGTTGGCCGTGGGTGGAAACTTTAGAAGGTTTAGATACAATCATAAGATCTAGAAGAGAAGGGGTGCAATGGGGAGCATGGTGAGTTGCAGACAGGGGAAGAATTTGCAAATTAAAACTAGAGACGATCGAAGTTAATTTAGAAGAACGAGAATCATTTTTAAGGAGATCAGTGTTAAAATCACTCAAAATTAATGTATCATCATATTGGGGACATAAATCATATAGAAGGGACTCGAAAGATTCAAAGTAGTCGACAGTGCGGTCGGGAGGGTAGTAAACACCGAGAAGTAGTTTTGAGTGGTGGAGATAGATTTCAATAAAAAGATGTTCTGCAAAACCCGAATATTGACTATGGGACTGATTTATGATTTTGCAAGGAATGTCGGCTCGAAGATAAATTGCAACACCACCACAACCGGCGCCAATTCTATCATTCCTGATAAGACGGAACCCGGGCAAACTCACCATTGTAGACGGTATCGTAGGTTTAAGATACGATTCCGAAACAAGTATAACATCAATGCGCTGATTGCTAAAAGAAGCAAGAAGGTCGGGGTAATGAGCAGAGATGCTTTGAGCATTGATATGAACAACATTAAAATTGATGTGAAGACCATTAAACACCCTGCTCAAACGGTCGTGCAAGCTAACGTTAGGTTGAGACTGTGAATCATCGCTCTCCGCACTGGCGTACTCATCAGCTGAAGAACAGGAAAAGAAACTATCATTTAGGTCAATAGGTAAGTCCATAATATTATAAATAAATTTAATAAGATAATATATAATAAATAACTAAAAAAATAATTATTCTCTAAACAAAACTCAATTAAACAAAAAATAATAAAAAAATTCCTGATCCCACTATCAAATCAGAGGCAAAGTAGGAAAAGGACGACATTTTGGTTAAAATATACAACATCAACCCGTTTTCGCACATAAAAAAACATTGTGACATTTACAATAAAAATAAATAAACTATTTGAAACTCACAAGTTGAAAAAAAAAAAAAAAATAATAATTTTCAGAAAATATGAAAGTTTTGAATAAGTACAAAGTTGCATGGTTTGTACACAGACTGGCGCTCAACAATTTATATTACACAACGTAAGCCGACGTCAGGACTTATAGAATGAGCACATGAACGCAGCCATAAAAGAAAAAGAAAAATTTTGTTGACATTGACAGAACAGAAAAAAAAAAACCTAACCTGTAACTATAACAATAAAATTTTATACGAACTTGCGAATGCGAACTAATTTGGACTAAAAAAAATTCTAACTACCTTTGAATGAAAATGAGTTGAGATAAGTAGAACATAAAATGGCCGAAAAAATTAAAAAGTATAAATGAGGATCCTACCGATATGATGATGAAACATTACAGTGACAAGAAAGGTTAATTGCCCTTACACTTTGCTACGACTCTTCACAGGTTTCTTGGGCTTATTCAGGTTGCCAGGCTTAGGATTGGACGTTTCAGTCGACGGCCATTTCTCAATGAGCTGACGGACCTCTGACATTCGCTCAACTTTCTGCTTGGACTTATCCGGAAGAAGCACTGTAATCTTCCCTTCAGTGGTCCAGCAACTTTGTGTGCCAAAATGCTTCCTGGCAGCCATGAATGCTTCATGTCTGGCCTTGGTCAAAAACTCCGACACCGTAACTCCAGTGCCCTTCAGTGCTGTCTTGCTGCTCCAAACTTGCGTCCAGGATGCAAAGTTGGCAAAACGTACCAGAATGGGTCGGCATTTGTCCTTTCCAATGCCCAGACGATGACAGACGGATATATCGGCTGCACATTGCTGTGGCACCTTCAAATTGACACTAAAAACTTTTGTCACTGCAATTAAAGGAGTTTCACCACTGTTTTCAGGAACACCATGTATTAAAAGTACCTTTCGACGAGAAGCCATCTCTTGGCGATCCAGGCCAAGTAGCAGCAGATCCATTTGGGACCTCAGCATAGACAGAGACTTCCACATTAAAGCTTTAAAGCTATCAAACTCGTTGGCCAGTGCGGAGAGGTCCCGTGGAGGTGAGCTGCCTGTCTTGTCCTGCAGGGCCCGCTTGTACTCCTCCATTTTCGTGAGGAACATGTGTTCCATCTCCTCCATGTTCTTGAACAACTGTGCGTGCAGATCCATTGTGTTGATGTGTGTTGTGAACTTTGAACTTGTGAAGTGTCAAGTGTTTAAACAGAGGAAACTTTAAGTGCCCAGATAGACAATGGGATCAGGTGCCCAAATATATTATTTATAACACATAAATACTTGCTAAATTATTTAAAATCAATAAAATCAATAACAAAATATAATAATTTACGGCTACCTAATTACCAGCACTTAAGTTGTTCAAACACAAAGGATAATAAAGGAACTCACAATTTTGATCACTCATTTAGATTTAACTCTCATTTGGGCGGCAAAATCATGTCACTCATGCCCAACACGCCATTTTGACTAACATTTTCGTTAAATTTCACCATTTTTATTAACAAACACAACATGCGGCAATTTCAGATGCCTTACTTTCTCACTAATCTGACAAGTTCATATACCTCACCTACTCACTAATCTGGCAAATTCATATGCCTCACTTACTCACTAATCTGGCAAGTTCATATGCCTCACTTACTCACTAATCTGGCAAGTTCATATGCCTCACTTACTCACTAATCTGGCAAGTTCATATGCCTCACTTACTCACTAATCTGGCAAGTTCATATGCCTCACTTACTCACTAATACGGCAAGTTCATATGCCTCGCTTACTCACTGATGTGGCAAGATCATATGCCTCACTTACTCACTAATCTGGCAAGTTCATATGCCTCACTTACTCACTAATACGGCAAATTCATATGCCTCGCTTACTCACTAATGCGGCAAGATCATAGGCCTCACTTACTCACTAATCTGGCAAGTTCATAAGCCTCACTTACTCACTAATACGGCAAGTTCATATGCCTTGCTTACTCACTAATGCGGCAAGATCATATGCCTTACTTACTCACTAATGCGGCAAGTCCATAATCATTTTGTCTTTTAATTCTTCTTCATCATATTTACAATTTCAAATTATCATTATCACTAAATTTTAATTATTCACATCAGTACAAAGGTTTTTTCACGTTACTTTATTTATTAATCACTTTCATCGTTACTGTCACTTTCGTCGTTCGAAGAGCAAGCAGGATCATTAAAGCTTAACCATGGATATATTTTATCAATAGCTACAACGCTTTCATATTTTTGTCCCTTCCTTGTCAAAGGGGTATCCTCAACAAGAAAACGATCGTTTGGTAATAACTTCTTAATCCTATACGGCCCTTGGCACTTGGATTCTAGTTTCTTGGACTGACCAAGACCCGTAACTATTGCTCTTGCTATACGCACAAGATCACCCTCCTTATACTTTGTGACTTTCTTCCTACGACTATCGTATCTTCTTTTGTTCGCTTCCTGATTCTTTCTTATGAGTTCACCTGCTTCCGACCTTATCTCATCAATATTTTTATTTATTGTCCCTTCATCTACATCATCAACTAAGTCATTCAGTACACCTTGAGCTGGGTTACTTATTTTCCTACCAAACAGTTTTGGCATGTTGTGGTGTTGATTGAGTGAAACACAGGTTAGCTGTTAATAGTCCGATATATTCTAGTGGCTACAACCACACAAGAAAACACGTTGATACTACACAACGTCGGGAAGAGAACTGGCGAGGCTACGTGCCTTGCCACAAGTCGTGCACAATTACTTATTGCTACAATCAGCAATTTCATGACTCCACAGTACATCCCTTTCTACAAAAAAATTTTTTTCAAAATAAAATTTTTAACAAACTAAAAACATTTTTCATTGATTGTACCTAAATGTTTCAAAACATACTACACTGATTGTACTCTGATACACTGTTGCAATAATAACATAATCTGACTCGACATTTAAACAATTGTAAACACAAAGCAAGCTCGTAACATGAAACTGCCTACTGGCTGACGCAATTCTTATCTTGCTGTAATGAAAATAAATTTCAATGAAATAAAATTTCAACATTGTGCAGTACCATAATGTAAAGACTATTTTATAATGTAAAATTACACAAGATTCTTTAAGAAAACAATACAAAAAAAAATGAATATAAAACTGAAAAACTCTTTAACACTAACTTCTGTAGAAATTACTCTGAAATTGAATACCAAATTAACAGATAACAATTGAATATCGAAACAGTAAAATAACATAATAACGGTGTTATAATATCAAAAATAGTGCTATAATGGAAAATTTTCAATTTGTTCAACTACACAATTCATAACTGGACTTTACACAGTATAATAATGTGAAAAAAAATGCTATTATAAAAAACTTTAAACAATTTATAGAGGAAAAATACAAACACAAAACTGTTACATAACACAAAAATACATTTTATCTGACATCTATTCGAATCCTACACATTTCCTAACTTTTTTGGGTAGCTAATCCAAAAGCTAGACAAATATCTAGTATACCAATAGTATATCTTTACATCATGTAAGAAAAAATTCTAGAAATTTTTACTTACATGCTTCATAGTTATACAAGTTACAAACATAAATGACATTTTCATACACAATACACAAGAAATTCAATAAAATTCAAAAAAATAAAAAATAAATTTCGCATTGCATCAAGGGTCTACATTTGCATTCTATTACGGAACCCTGTTTATCCGTCTTTGCTTATTTGCTCTAATTCGATGTCATTCAGATAGCGTTTCCTGCTTAACCTGACTATATATCGACATTATAAATCACTTGAAAACAATAATAAAACACTAAAAAGTTACAATCTACAAGAAAAGAAAGAAAAAATATCTAAGTTTCGGAAATCTCTCTAGGATCCCTTTAATGCGGAAAGAAAAAAAAAATAACTTGATAGTTTGCAAAAATACTCTCTAGGCCATTTTACGATTCACCGAGGGCTCGGAACAACTTGAAGAGTGTTCAGGTTAAAATATGGCTTGCCCGTATCTATAGTTTCATTTAGTTCGCGGGTTCATATTCGAGTTATAAACTCACGGAACCCTAACATTTCATTTCATAATTTCTACGTTACACATGCTATTGCATTGAGATCTGAGTTGCTTAATCCGCATTCCCCAAATCTAATACCTTTAGCTCTTCTTTAAAACTACTTTCTAGTATGATCACTACTTTGTACCTTAAACAAAAATAACACAATGGTCACCGTTTCGTAAAATGTCGATTTTATGTTTCAATTTGCCTGCTGACGTCATTCGTCCTATACATGTTGCTGCATCGTATTTTGGAATGCCTGTGGAGCACTCTCCAAAGTTGACGCTCTTAATTCTTTTCTTAGCCACTTTTGCATATGATTACTACACTTTGTATATAATACGTACACTGATAAAAAACACAATATGATAACTGTTATTACTATCACAATTCCATAAATCTCCATTTTTTCTTCTAATTTCGAATTACTTGACTCGTTTGCACCATTCTGTGCTATGACAACTTATTCGTTTTTACTTTGCGGTTTACCCATTTTTTGGAATTTTAACCACAAAATATTTACACGACTTTTACAAAAAAACTGAATCTTTATCACTGAACCTCACAAAATGTACTGTATGCAAAACCAAAAATAATACTCTTTATGTACTTTAATCATTGCTCTAGAAAATCTACAAATCTAACTATTCTGATACGACGTGAGATAGGTAGCGTTTTCTGCAAAACCCGACTGTATAGTCGTGAAAATAAACCATTTTTGAAAACAATAACACAACATAATAAAAATAAAAAAATCTGAAATAGGTACATAATATACAAAGGTTCATAAAATATCTAAATAGTTGCTTCGTAACACGATATCACTGCATGGAATTGTACTGTATCCGGTCGTCACAAGAATTGTCACACGTTGTCAGCACTTTCGCATGTGTGTGTTCATATACACATCCTGGTTTCTCTGTAATGTATATCGGGGTCTTGTTTCTTTGCACATGTCGTATGTTGCTAATAAAAATTCGCTAAATACCTCCATGGCTCAGAAAGCTTCTCAAAATATTCCTCGATTTTCTTCTTTTGTAGCTACGTTCTTGAATTCTCTTACTTTTCTTGGTAACGGTGTCGAAGTCATCACTTGCAACACGTCCGCACCTTCACGTTCCGATTTTTTCTTCGGTATGCTGTCCTCTAGGCTATGTTTGTTATCTGGGCTACTGCTGACCTCCGGGTTTCGTTTTTTCTCCGGGCTAATGCTGACTTCCTGCTGTTGTCCTTCGATAATATCTCTCCTCCGGGCTGTATCTTCCGGGTTGTCATCCTGCCGGCGTTTTTTTAAATTTTTCTGCCTCTACCTCTTGGATACTCGCCGACCACAACGTAAGTCGTTGTAATTCCCGCCGAGCCACGACTCTACTCGACGGGGAGTTCTCTTCCCGCTGTCCTGTCTGTTCAGTTCACGAACATGATACCCCAACAGCCATAAAACGCACTGTCCAGAAATCGACGTTCGGGGTCACCACTTTGGCATGTTGTGGTGTTAACTGAGTGAAACACAGGTTAGCTGTTAATAGTCCGATATATTCTAGTGGCTACAACCACACAAGAAAACACGTTGATACTACACAACGTCGGGAAGAGAACTGGCGAGGCTACGTGCCTTGCCACAAGTCGTGCACAATTACTTATTGCTACAATCAGCAATTTCATGACTCCACACAGTAATTCGGTAGGCGTTTTCTTGGTGACATCGTGAACAGTAGAGTTTATGCCCAACTGTACGTCTGGCAACTGTTCGTCCCATGTGTTGTTACTTTTACCATGAGTCATGGAGCCAAGAGATGCCAAGATCGTGCGGTTATACCGCTCGACCTGGCCATTGGCTCGTGAGGTGGCTACAGAGTTTAATATGTGCTTCATACCAACTGAACTAGTGAAAGACTTGAATTTCTTGCTCGTGAAGCTGGTTCCCCTATCAGTTATTAGACGAACTGGGCTACCAAAATAACTAAAAAGATTTCTAAATGCCTTAATGCTCTCTTTCGTTTTGGTACTACGCACAGGCGTTAAGCTTACGTATTTAGTGAAGGAGTCGACTATCACCAGAATATACGTGTTACCACGCTTACTCCGCGGAAATGGGCCCAAGTGATCTGCGTGCAGGGTGTGGAAGGGAATTTCCACCTTTGGGATTGAGTGTAGCAACCCTTCTTTGGCTCCTGATGGTAGTTTATGGTGGGCACATTCAAGACATGCACCCACATATTTCTTAATGAACTTGCGCATCTTTGGAAACCAGAAAAGGGATCGCACTCGCTGTAGGGTCTTTTCGAAGCCGAAATGACCGACATCATCATGGTTTGACCTTAACACCTGCCAGCGCACTCCACGTGGAACTAACCACCGTAGTGTGCCATCTCCGAGAACACGGAAAACACGACCATTTTTAAGTTTGTACTCTTTATGTACTTCCGCTATTTTTGGGGTATCTGGGTCCTCCAAGATGTCCCTAATGCGCTTCATTTCCTCATCGGATGATTGTACTGTTGAAATCCAATCCTCTGCATTTACTGTCAAAATGTCTAAAGTGTGAACATCTTCTGGGCCTGATGTGATAGGTCCTCTACTAAGGGCGTCCACATGGGCCATTTTGTTACCAGGGCGATATTCAATGTCACAATCGAATTCTAAGATTGGATCCACCACCGTGATATTCGCGATATGAGGTCCCTTTTTGTAAACGTGGAGCGCAACGCGTTGCAGTCAGTGACGATGGTGAATTTCACTCCTATGAGGTAGGTCCGGAATTTGTTCAAGGCGCTAATAACGGCCAGCGTTTCCAGCTCAAAAGAGTGAAGTTTCATCTCATCGACCGTTGTTTGACGGCTAAAATATGCCACGGGATGCCACGGGTCACCGTCTTTCCTTTGCATCAGTATGCCTGCAACACCAAATTTACTGGCATCTGTATGTAACTGCGTTTCTGCACAATGATCATACAGAGCTAAGACTGGTCTACTAATAAGCTGGCCCTTGATGCGTTCAAAAGCATTTGCTTCCGTTTCTCCCCACTGCCATGGAACTTCCTTTTTCAAGAGATTCGTCAATGGTCTTGCGATCATCGCAAATCCTTTGACAAATCTTCTAAAGAAACCCGCCAATCCGAGAAACCTCCTAACCTCATGCTGGTTGCGGGGCGCTGGAAATCTGGACACTGCTTCTACTTTCTGAACCCCAGGTTTAATGCCATCTTTATCTATTTGGAACCCGAGAAAGTCAATTTGTTCTTGGAAAAAGTTGCATTTGTCCATTTTCAAGGTTAAACCTGCATCACGCAAAAGGACCAAGACTTCCTCTAAACGCTGCAGACCTTCCTCAAATGTCTTGGAAGGAATCAAAATGTCATCCATATAAATAATGACATAACCTGCTTTATGTTTATGGAGGACTTTATGGATCGCTCTCTGAAATACAGCTGGAGAGTTGGCCAACCCGAAGGGCATGCGATTATATTCGTATTGTCCATCGGGTGTGACAAACGCAGTTTTTTCGCGGGATTCTTCAGCTATAGGGATCTGGTGGTACCCAGACGCCAAATCTAAGGATGTGAACAATGAATGACCTGATAGCTGATCTAATAAGTCCTCTATTATGGGCAAAGGGTAATGATCCCTTTTAGTGCGAGTATTTAAGGCACGATAGTCTACGCATAGTCTCTTTTCTCCAGTTTTCTTTTGAACCAGCACAATAGGACTGGCATAAGGGGAATTAGACTCGCGGACTATACCATGTTCGACCATTTCATCAACCATGGATTGGACTAGTTTTCTCTCTGAATGGGCCAATCGGTAGGGTCTGTACACTACTGGAGAGGAGTCTTTAAGATGAATTTCCATCTCTGTGACGGTTGTAAAACCCAAGTCATGCATGCCACTAGAGAAACAGTCTTTATATTTCTCTAACAGTTCATGACACTGCTGTTTCTCAAGGTCATTTAATTATTCACCGCATTTTATATTTTCATGTTCATCACACGTATCAACATGTTTAGAAATTCTATGGACTGATTTACTAGCTCCCAAGTAGTGCGCCCGCGTCACAAGGAAATCCTTTTCAATAGTTATCGGTTTCGTACCAACGTTCTGTACCAATAATGAACACTCACCATTTGTCATTTGGTACTCCCCCGGTAACAGATAGTATTCATGACCATGACTGCCACGCACTGACCCACCAACGTAAATGCTTCCACTGAGCTCGGAATCGGATCGTACAAAAACTGACTTCATTTCGCTCATCTCCACAACAGTCGTTTGTGCCGAAACGAAGGCTAGTTTTATGTTTTCAGTGGAATCAAACCGCTCAAATTTCAAGTCCAATGCAGTTTTAATAATTCGTACATTGGGTCTTTCCGTAAAACTGTGCCCGAGCAATAAACTATGACCAATTAGAGGGTCGGATACCACAAATACCTCGACGTTCTTCTCCAAAATACCCTGCACATCAATATCAACGTAAACTCGACCTAGAGGTAAGTATGGAACGTTACCAAGCCCTCTCAAAAACGGTCCTTCAACGCTTTGCCAAGTCAAACCCAATTTAATGGCATCATTTTCACGTATTACGGTCGCTTCACTTCCCAGATCTACTAAACACGGTGTCATGGTGTTATTTACTTTTATGGCTATTTTATATTTGTCAATGGGATCGTCACCAACTGGGATTTTAAGGAAATCCTTGCCTATTGTAGTGATGTCATTTTCAGCTACCGAAACTTTAAGTATACTTTTATCTTTATTCTGATTATTTGGCTCTTTGACCTTGAAGAAGCGTGCCCCATGAGATAGCAATTGTTACACTTTATGAGTGGCTTAGGGCATTTGAAACTCGGGTGTCCAACCTCCTTACAGTTAAAACAAGTTATTGGGCCTGGTCTAAATCGTGATCTATTTGTATTCGAGTCATTGTTTTTGCCTACAACGTGAGGTGCCGGTGCAAAACGTCTGTCGCGGACATTGTCTTTCCTATGGTCAGAAAAATCGCGGCTA
Source organism: Ypsolopha sequella (assembly GCA_934047225.1). NCBI lineage: Eukaryota > Metazoa > Arthropoda > Insecta > Lepidoptera > Ypsolophidae > Ypsolopha > Ypsolopha sequella. Next base: position 2,940,344 of record OW203987.1, read on the forward strand.
TGGTTTTTAAGTGTTTTGAAGAATTCTAGTACATCTTCAGACTTTACAAATTTCGCCGCTTGGGCACCTACTCTTATCCCTCTATCGTCAACCCCATGAACCAGGCAATCCACTGCTTGCTTTCCGAAGATCTTACAACGGTTCAGCAGATTTATTTTTGAGAAATAGTAAAGTTCTAGTGATTCTCCAGGGCGTGCCCGCCTATTAAGCATCTCTGTAAGAAGTTCAGCGTAATTTTCCGTAGCTGGAAAGGATTCTCTGAGCATTATCTTCCATTCACTCCAAGTGTGCTTAATAGAGGGTAACCCCTGGTACCAAGTTCTAGCATGCCCGGTCAGCTTAGGCAGGGCATAGTGTATTGTTTGCTTTTCACTCCAGTTATATATTTCGGAGCATTCGTCCACTTTGTCGAGCCATAAATTTATCGTTTGTTCTTTCGATAGTGGGTCGAATTCAGGAACAACGTTATTCAGTGCGGCAAACGATTAACGATCCCCTGACCTATTTTTCAACACGTTTAAGAACTCCTCAAGAAATTTGGAATCACCTAATGTTGAATTTTTGATATTGGAATGGATTTCGTCTTGTTTGGTACCCGAAGGATTGGGAATGGAGTCGCCAGAATCCGAATCTTGTACAAAAGGTTGTGGATATGGCTTTTTGATCTTTTCCCTTCCCAATCTTTCGCTTTTATTCCGTACCTCATTTTCCAAAGTAACTAGACGCTCTCTCGTTCTTGAAAGTTCCCGAAGCATGAGATCCCTGCTGCTGGTTTGGTTGGTGCTATAGTTGCGCTCGTGGTCGCGCGGCGTGCTGCGACTACGGCTGCGCACCCCTCGATGACGCACCTGTCGTCGATCATCGCTGCGGCTGCGGCTGTACGTAACTCGACGGTAAGAACGGTATCGTCTACTGCGGCTGCGGTTTCGCGTAGCTCGACGATGATGACTGTACCGTCGACTGTGGCTGCGGCTGCTGCACGTAGCTCTTTGGCGACCACTGCGCCGTGGACTGCGGCTCCGACTGCGCGTAGCTCGACGGCGAGGAGCGTTCCGTCGACTGCGGCTTCGACTTCGAGAGACCCCTTCATGTTGCTGTCCCGTTCCCGCATCTCGAGGTGGAGTCGTCAGTTGCCTCGAGTGCGTCTTTTCGTTCTTGTCACTCATTTTCTGAAACTTTGAAAAGTTTTTGTTTATTGTATTTGAATCACTAAGTTAGAGTTACTTTTACTGTTTTTTTTTTGAACTTAAATTATCCATTAAAGCATATCTATGTCTACATTTATTATATCGCAAATTGTTTTAGTTACGAAATGACTAACTCAAACTTTGCCTCATCGAAAATAAACGATAAAACGATACTTCAATCCGTTTGAATCCAGCGAGTGGAAAACTAAAATATAACAGTTTTTCGCAAAATAGCTTGATTTGTAATAAATCTATTCAAAGAAACTTATATTTTAGAAAAAGATACAAAAATGGTGACCCACAGAAAAAAAATCTTAACACGTTCATCGCCGGCTAGAATTTTCAAAAATTTCCAAAATATGACATAGGTTTATATGATTGTTTTTGATCTTATTTGAATACGTATATAAGATTTTTCACGATATTTGATTATTTGGCTCTATTTTGTTTTTTTTTTTAGTGCCGGGCATTTCAACCCGGCGCGGCCTAAACGGAATAATTATTACGTTTAGGCCGCGTCGGTCATAACGCCGGGCAGAGTACGCAAGTAGTGAACAGCGCGAAAGCACACCGTCCAGGCTAGAGATGTCAATAATGGTCGAAATTGTTTAGTGGTTAATATTTAATTAATAAAAAAATATCGATAATTTTATTGGTTGAAAATATTTGTGACTATTTTTAATAAATGCGACTATTAAATAAAAATATTTTCAACCAATAAACAAATACTCTATAATTTTTCCACACCCACACACATATCGAAATGTTTCCAAGTAGGTTATTTTGCAAAACAACTTCACAATCTTCCCATTTAATGGAAAACAACAACAACGCGACGATGCGAATTTCAAATTGTCAAGCAACAAAACAAAACTAACCTAATAATCAACCAATAACCAATGGAACTATGTGTTAAAAATATCACTTTCTTTTGTTATGAATAAGATAACCCAAACAGTTAATGCGTTTTATCGTAAGAGAAATAGAGCATACAATTGAATGCACGTAATGGAATAAAATAAATATTTTAATTACTCGCTGGATGCAGCACAACAGCACGTTGCAGCTCCACGTTCAACATTGCCAATTTTCTGCCGTAGAAGTTTTATTCGATAATGTTAATTTTGTTTATTGAATATCATGGTTAATTTTCAATATTCGTTAAATTTACTGGTTGATGGTTATATTCATCATCTCTAATCCAGGCAGTAGCTTGCTGGCTGCACTCCACCCCTTACACTTCCTCCCCTCACGTTGACCAATACGAATAAGTTTACACCACGCCATTTTACTCTTATTTTGCTAAATGACTGCGGCGGCGTTGGTAAAAAAGTATCGTTTTTATTGCGAAAATGGACTGTTTTGTTGATTTTTTTGAACAAAAGAGGAATAGAAGAAATCAAGCCAAAAATCGTAATTGACAATCGCAATAATGCTATAATTAAGCTAAGGCTGCCGTTGATTTGTCCAATCAAATGAGTGCTTATTCAAGTCCTCTGAGAAAGACACTAAAGTGGTACAAGAAACTGGTTATCGAATTGTTACTCATTACCGCAGTAGTAAATGCGAGAGTACTTTACCAGAATACCACCAAATAAAAACATCTCTGTTGTTAATTTTGTCAGAAAAACAGAGAACCGATCACATCACGTCCAAAGAGACAAAAGTACGAGTTGAAGAAGAAGGAAGGTTCGGTAGCGTCAACAAGAAAATTTTGTCGCGATTGTTATAAAACAAATGTTCAATTACATGGTAGAAATGGGGTAAAAACAAAAAAAAAAGTTTCTTAGTTTTGCACGGTTTGTCCCGGCAATCCCCATTTATGTCGACAATGTTTTGAAAAATGCCACTGGTTATGTTTGTTTTTGTTTTACAATTTAATTAGTAGGTAATATGACACGAAAATGAGACATTTAGTTTGGTTTTAAATTGACATTTCGCATTGATATTGTTTTTCCTTATTTTGGAATACCTGTGACTTTTAATTGAGCTTGAATTGAAAGTTTTTTTTTTCATTCGAAATATTTTTTTTTTCTTCTGTGTCCGAAAAAGTAGGCATGCCATCAAAAATCCTAAAAACCAAGTAGTAACAGAAGTTCATTAGGGCCGCGCCGGTCATGTTATATGGCTAAATACGTTGCGTATGGCACCTGCGGCGTGAACGGGCAACGCAAAATTAGGTGTGTCGTGCCGGTCATTTTGACCCCCCACGGCCCCAATAGGTAGTTGAGGTGCCGGTCATTTTGACCCACCACGGCGATGTACGTGTTAAACCAACATGAACTTTAATCCGTTTGCATCGTGCAAATTATCAAACAAAATAAAAAAATTGTAGTAATTCCGTAGATATTTCGTAATAAGTTACTGTTTGAAACCAATATTTCAATCACAAGCGTTTGTTTGCATTTGCAATTTATATTTATAAAAAAATATCGAAACATTACCTTGATTTGTTTGGTTTTGGGCGTGTAGTTTAACGCAAAATCGTTTGTTTTCGCGCCAATCCCACTTCTGAGCTGAAAAACTCAGAAGGAAATGGGATGAAATCAAAACCTGGATGAATTCTTGATGTGTTTATTCTGTTCACAACCTCACAGCAGCTAACCACCAAAATCAATGCCCGACATCCCAGTGCCGCGAGAATGTACCGTCACAGATTAGAAGGTGTGGTTTTATAAAAGATAACCAACTGCACTTCACAGATAACCATTTACTACTCGAATCGAATAGTATGATCGAGAAGTCAATTACTAAACGCTGAACGTATACAGACTATTACCGACACACGCAAATGTTTGTTACAGCTATATAGCCTACAAGCCAAAGATATTGTTTAGGTAAACCTATATACATATTTGGGTTTCCATTTATAAATTGCAATATTTGTTGCCTGGCAAGATAATGTGTTTCTTTTGTGATGGTTGACGTCTCTGTTTCTGAAGTACAGCCATATAGAGATGGATTTAAACTTGTTGCAGTTGACGATGCAGGCCCCTCTTCTTCATATTTTAGTGATGGCATATCATTTGGCAAAGGTTTTCTCATGTAGGTGGCTTTATCTACCAATTTTACAGGATCGCACTGTGTTGCTGCATTTATCTGAACAGGGTGAGTTGATGTTGAAGTCTTGGTTGGTATAATATTGAGGTTTCTGTTTGGTAAGTTTTCACAAGGTTGCAGTAGTAGTCTTTGTAATATGGAAGGTTCTCCATGTTGTAGATCTTGTGTCACCGATAATTCCATATTTTTATCAGTATTTTCTATAATGGAAGGCAGACTCGTCACATTCTGCAATGTTGGAAATTGTTTATCAGCATTTCGCAATTTTGCTGTTGGCTTTAACGTAGGTTTCCCTTGCATCATTTTCCAGTAAAAATAATTCTCGAGATCTTTCTTTAAATCCAAATGGTCTTCACAACAGTGTAAACGCCTCGTAGGATTATAATCGAGAATTACTTGACGACACCACTTCCTTTTCAAGCAATTTTTAACATTTACAAAGACTTTGTCTGGTCTTGTGAGGGTAGAATTTTTACACTCTGGCACAAAACACTTTTTGTATGTTAAGCGATCCATTATGTGGTTCTTGTTTAAATCAGCAAAATCGTTACATAATATAATAATCTTCAACACGAAATGAATTGTTTTTGTTTGACAGATATAGCAATATAGTACTCTGTGAATGACAGTTTTTTTTTTACAAGCAAGGCAAAAGTCCTCATTCAGTATCAGACTCCTAAAAGGAGTCATGTGACGTAACATCCGGAAATTCTTTAAAAAATCATAAATAAATAATGACTAATTTAAATACCATAATATTGAAAACTATGATCTAAAAGCGCGTAAATTTTTAAGCTACGCGAATTCAAGTGGATGATAATTTGCTTTTGCAGGGGTCCAAGCTGGAGTTAGTTAACGAAACAAAGTTTTTAGGCATTACGGTAGACTCTCGTCTTCAGTGGGGTCCCCACATAGAAGCCCTATGTGGTAGACTTAGTTCGGCCGCATACGCTGTTAGACGCATAAGGCAAATTACTGATGTAGATACTGCTAGACTAGTCTATTTTAGTTACTTTCACAGCATTATGTCATACGGCATGCTGTTATGGGGTAGAGCCGCGGATACAGACGCAGTCTTTGTTTTGCAGAAGAGAGCAATTCGGGCTATTTATAATATGAAGCACCGGGATTCATTAAGACAAAAGTTCAAAGAAATTAATATATTAACGGTTCCTTGTGAATATATTTACCAAGTCCTTAGATATGTCAGAAAAAATGTTGAGTCTTTCCCAAGGCTTGGTAAGCAACATTGTAAGGAGACCAGAAATAAGCATAAATTGGCTTTTCCAAAAATCAGACTCGCTAAGGTGAGTACCTCTTTTGTAGGACATGGTATAAGATTTTACAATAAACTTCCAAAGGAGGTCCTTACTTTGTCAGAGAATAAGTTTAAACTGTATATTAAGCAGGGCCTATTGAAAAAGGCATATTATAAAATAAATGAATATTTGGATGATGGTGAAGCATGGTGTTACAGTGATAATGATAGTAAGTTATAATTTAATTAAATAGTATAATTTCTTAACTTATGATTCCTCTAAGGTGTAAACATTAATTGATTACAGACTGTAAAAGGAAAAGGACTATATGAGACAGGTAGACAAAGATATATATGTTTTTCTTTTTTTCATTAACCTGAATTCCTGCTGTCTTGTATTTTCTTATCCCTTGGTTAAAGTAGATATAAGTCATATATTGTATAGTAGAAGTTTTATGTTGAAAAAAAAGACATGATCTTGCTAAGTTTCTTGCCCTTCTTCTTAGCAAGACTAATCGAATGGGCGGAGGTAGGCATGTATTTATATATGTAACCTATTAGTATGTAGTATATAGGATGGGATTTGGTCGGCCGCCTGGATTCGTGCTGGGGGCTCGGTTGGTGATCATTGAACCTTGTTCCTGGTCCCTGGCCGGGTCTCCGGTATTGGTTCGGGCGGCTGATTGGATTTTACCTTGTATAATATATATTTTACCTATCATTTTAATCGTAAATATATTGCTACATAAATTAAATAAACCTTTAATTTAGTTCATGTACATTTATTATTTTATTACATATATTTTCTTTATTAGATTAAATTTGACGTGTAAAAAGTGTATATATCTATACCTGCTTTGCAAAATAAACTATTTGAATTTGAATTTGAATTTGAATTCCTTGTGAATATATTTACCAAGTCCTTTGATATGTCAGAAAAAAATTTGAGTCTTTCCCAAGGCTTGGTGAGCAACATTGTAAGGAAACCAGATATAAGCATAAACTAGCTTTTCCAAAAATCAGACTCACCAAGGTGAGCACCTCTTTCGTAGGACATGGTATAAGATTTTACAATAAACTTCCAAAGGAGGTCCTTACTTTGTCAGAGAATAAGTTTAAATTGTATATTAAGCAGGGCCTATTGAAAAAGGCATATTATAAAATAAATGAATATTTGGATGATGGTGAAGCATGGTGTTATAGTGATAATGATAGTAGGTTATAATTTAATTAAGTAGTATAATTTCCTAACTCATGATTCCTCTAATGTGTAAACATTAATTAATTACAGACTGTAAAAGGAAAAAGACTATATGAGACAGGTAAACAAAGATAAAGATATATGTTTTTCTTTTTTTCATTAACCTGATTTCCTGCTGTCTTGTATTTTCTTATCCCTTGTTTAAAGTAGATGTAAGTCATATTGTATAGTATAAGTTTTTTGTTAAAAAAAAAGACATGATCTTGCTAAGTTCCTTGCCCTTCTTCTTAGCAAGACTAATCGAATGGGCGGAGGTAGGCATGTATTTATATATGTAACCTATTAGTATGTATGTAGTATATAGGATGTTTGGTCGGCCGCCTGGATTCGTGCTGGGGGCTCGGTTGGTGATCATTGAACCTTGTTCCTGGTCCCTGGCCGGGTCTCCGGTATGGGTTCGGGCGGTTGATTGCATTTCACCTTGTATAATATATATTTTTACCTATCATTTTAATCTTTGCTACATAAATTAAATAAACCTTTAATTTAGTTCATGTACATTTATTATTTTATTACATATATTTTTATTAGATTAAATTTGACGTGTAAAAAGTGTATTATGTATACCTATTTTGCAAAATAAACTATTTGAATTTGAATTAGCTAGAGGCACATGTTTTAGACAAAGGAATTTTAGTCCACGTGTGTTTTCAGAAGTTTTGAAGGTGTGTTATCTGATTGAACAAGATAAAAGGAAGCCATGACATTGTGGGAATTGCCACGTCAAGAGTCATTACCATTTGATCCACCAGTATTGCATATTCCAGAAGAAGCATCAACCGCAGGAAAATCATTATTGAATATCATAAATAATGAGTTGATTTAACAAATTACTGAAGAACACACAGATTATAGTTATGACACGAGCGACCAACCTACTTAAGGTCCAACAGATTATGACAATGTGATTGATAAGGCGTTCAAGTTCGCTTGATATTGAAACCAAATTATATCTGAGCACAAAGTTCCTTGAATTGATTGAAGTTTAGCCCTTAAACGGCCATAGGACTTTTATTTCCCACCACGAAATTGGCTACAAATTATTATTTTTTTCTGTTGGAGGTATACATCTTTAGATCGATAATTTTTAAAAGTTTCTTAGGTCAACACTTATTACTAAATGTCATCTGTCAATGTCAATAGACATTCAAAGTGAAAAGTTAATTTTTAGAACCGTTTTGTCGCGAAGATTGAGTTTGTTTTTGGAACTACACCCAGAAAAATTCCTGTAAGTATAAAATAGTTTTTGATTCCTAAATTTAACCATGGTATGGTAACTAAAGCAATGCACAAAGCTGTTGCGTGTGTCCTTTTTTCTCATTCAAAAATAGTGGGAAACTATTACCCTATAGCCGTATATGAAATCTTAAAGTGGGAAGTTGTTTCCCTATAGCTGTTATGGAATACGAAATGTTTATCTATATATAAAACAAAATGTTCTGTCTTTTTTTATACCCACTAATTTCGATTTGTTATTTCAGATAATGGCGCCTCCACCTTCCAAAAAGAAAATAGAAAATCTAGTTAAAGAAAAGGAATTGTAAAAAATTGTAGACAATTTGTCAGACCTATCAGATTTAGATGACGACGATTCAGATGTTGAAATACTGAGTAATTCATCTGCTTACTCATTTTTATTGGACGATAACCTGATTGAAAAGAGACTGGAACAATTATTTGGGATATCTGATTTAGAGGTGGCAACTCATGAAGAAGCGGATCATGAGCCAACTGAAGCTAAATGGGTTGGTGAGTCAATTAAAGACATATTGGAAAGCGACTGCAGCATACCTTCTTCTGCGGCATCTTTACCTGCATGTCCATCGTCTGTAAAACCAAGAACGCTTTCCATGACTGCGGATAACTCACCTGCACCTAGAAGGTCAATTTTTCTGCTGCAGTTACTGCCAATATTCCGCTGCCTGCTTCAAAAACAGCACCTTCACCTGAAAAGGTACTCACCCCAGCTACAGTTACTACCGAGACTCTGTTGCCTGCTTCTGAAACTACACCTTCACCTGAAAATACAATTTCCCCTGCTGCAGTAACTGCCAAGATTCTCTTGCCTGCTTTAGAAACTGCACCTTCACCTGAAAAGACAAATTTCCCTGCTGCAGTAACTGCCAAGATTCTGTTGCCTGCTTCTGAAACTGCACCTTCGCCTGAAAAGACAAATTCCCCGGCTGCAGTAACAGCCAAAATTCTGTTGCCTGCTTCAGAAACTGCACCTTCACCTGAATTGTCAAATTCCTTTGCTACAGCAACTGTCAAGATTCAGCCACCTGCCAAAGAACCATTTGCTACTACGAAGGCCACGTTACCAGCTGCATCCTCTACTGGCACAGCATTTTCAGTAGACGTTCCTTCTTCATTCCCATCAACCTCTAAGATTGACAGAAAAGTTACACCACCTATAAAAATTCAATCTCAAATAATTATCAGACCTGCCTGCAAGACGGAGACACTCTCAAAATCAGCAAAATATGCTAAACCTCTCACAGCTCCCTCTACTAAATCAAAGCCTGCAATAGGAGCAACAGCATGTAATCTGCCTGTCGATTCTAACATAAATACACAAAAGACTGTTGAACTGGCTGGAAGTCAATCTACTTCTGCGTCAATCTCAGTTGATTCGACATCTACATCTGCCAGCCCACAGTCATCGGCACTAACACATCCGGTTATATCTGCTGAATCTAGCTTGCCTGCCTTAGCGCGACGCACTGAAGCTTTGATTTCCAATGATACTCTCAGAAACTCTCGCAGAGAATGGAAGAAAGTTAAAAATATCCATAAGTTGCCTGACTTCGACAAGAAAATTCAATCTGTGTCCAAATATAGTCATAAATCTCAGCCAGTCGACAATTTTCGTAACCTTTTTCCAGAGAGTTTAATAAACGCTACAGCAATCGAAACAAATCTCTACGCATCTCAAAATAATAGCAAAAACTGGACCGACATATCGCTTGAAGAACTGAAAGCATTTTTGGGCGTACTGCTAATGATGGGGCTGAACCCACTACCTGATGTAGATCTGTATTGGTCGAGTGATCCGTTTTATAACAATCCCGAGATTTCTGATGTTTTTCCACGCATTAGATTCAAGAAAATCACTGAAAATTTTCATTTACGAGATAATTCTAAGGCGCCAGAGAAAAACTCACCAAACCATGACAAGTTGTCAAGTTGTCAAGATATTATTTATTAGATTAAAGATATTCATCAATAAAATGTATAAAATGCGATTTTTGGTAGCGACTTTTTACATAGCGAACGTTTGTTTTCGGTTCACAGGGTGCATCAGGAGTAAGTATTGTGACCCGAAAATACTTGTTCGACCGCATAAAGGATGAAAATTTGCCTAATTTGGATGCAAAATTGAACTATCTAAAATATAAATTTTTGTCGTGTGAAGGTTACAATGCAGATCATATTATTAATTTAAAACTTGGTTTTGTCAAATCAGAAATCAAACAAAGGTGGACCTGGAAAGCTCATTATAAAGAAGACATTTTTCTAAAATACTACCACTCATGGCTGGAAGGTACGTTTGAAATCCCTGTTGTTGAGACTTCACAAAAACGGCCAGGTTGACCACCTAAAATCGTTCGAAGAGGCAAGTGAGAGGAGCAAAAGGCGAAAAACTAAAGAAACTCGTTCTGGTTTCGAAAAGGAGATTATAATACATGCTGCGCAAGTGGAGCTAGGAAAATGTGGTAAAAGAGATGCATCAAATGTTTTTAAAGATATCACCAGTACTCCAACACGAGCAACTAAATATAAGAAGGCATTTTATCTTACGAAATCAAGTAAAGAGTAACCCTCCTTGATACCAATGCAAGCGCTGCAAAATGTTTGTAGATGCCGATTTGACACAAGGACAAAACGAAATTATAAGAAAGACCAATAAGAAGTTTTTTCCGTGCTACAGTGCCTTACAAAAGGCCAAGAATAACTGTTACCCACCTCAAGAATCATGTAAGGTAACGAGTACCAGTGCCGAAACTCAGTTACAGCCCCTAATAGATGTTACCGTTAGGCGTTTATCAGAGTACCTAGAAGAGGTATTGATAACTTTAAAGAACAAGAGCGTGAATCCTTTACTATAATTAGTCAATGGGGCTGCGATGGGTCCCAACAATCACAGTTTAAGCAAACTGTTTCAAAGCTGCTTCGTGCCTCTTCAATTAGTTTGTGGAGATAATAATGAAAAAGTTTTATGGAAAAATACAATGCCTTCTTCGCCGAGATTTTGTCGACCAATGAGATTCCGTTTTATCAAGGAAAATAATGATGTTACTAAAGAGGAAATGAGACATATAAAAAGCGCTATTAGCTCTTTAGTCAAAAACAGAGGTCAACATAGCAGGGAATAAGTTCTATATTAAGCACACATTTATTATGACATTGGTAGACAGAAAGGTCTACAATGCTTCTACAGGCAATTGCAACTAAAAGGTAAATGCAACTAATTTAGATTACTCTATTCCAAGGGCCTCCTAGTTCAAGCACCATCTATCATGCTGTGAATTAATCATTAGAGAACTCGTGAAGACAAAGATGTCACTGCTATTATGAAAACTGACAGTAAAACACAATTTTGTCAAAACTGCCATTTTGAAGAAATTGGTGACCAAAGCACGCCGCGGAATGTTGATAAAAAATATTTCTGTGTTTTTTCTTGCCGATATTTTGAGGTGGAGCACAACAATAACAACCGTAAGTCATTTTGTGTATATTTGCTTGCATACACGTTGAATCTACAATAAGTCATGAATGTAGTTACATTTTCCCCGATAAATATCCGACCAGGGGATATTGCAACTTTGAGGTTAGTTTCATTTGAACCCTATATTTTTGTATGAAAATAAAAAGGTTGTGATGTACCATGTCGATGACTGCCAATTTTATTTTTTCAGTTTTGTTTAGCTCATTAAAAGAAAAAACATGTTTTTTTTAGTTATTTATGTTTTAGTTTTAGTAATAATGTTCGATTTACTTGTTGATTTAGATGTTAAGAAACTAACGGAACTGTACAAACGGAAAAAGAATAAAAATATTCACATGAGAACCTCTTAAAAGCGTTAGAAGCTCTGCAGAGTAAAAAATTGAACAGTTATGAAGCTGCTGAAATCTAAGGGGTTCCAAAGTCAACCCTCATACACCGATTTTACGGATCACGGCAAAATAAAAGAGTATTTAGAATTATTGATTCAGAAATTTCTATTATAGTAATAATAATTATATAAAATACTTTATAATTATAAAATTACACGGTTTAAGATATATTTCGTTAAATTTAACTGATGCCGGGTCCAGGTCGGACCCGAAATATATCTTAAACCGTGTAATTTTATAATTATAAAGTATTTTATTTAATTATTCATTCGTATAAATAAAAATATATATAAAAAGCTTTTCAAAAGTGAATATATTTTATACTATTATAGAAATAAATGATATCATTATGTGCCTTCCACAACCCGCCAAAGTATTTGAAAGCAATAATTGCCAAGTCGTTACATTTTCTAACGACGTTGATATTATTGAATGTAAGTAAGCATATGGCTTACTTAATTAATTATTAATAAGGACAAAATGACTAATAAGTAACATCATTGATTTTAGTATCTAAAAAAGATAGCTTTACCTAAGATTGTGACATACTTAATTGTTCCTTTTTTAAAGACTGACATTAAGCCTGTATGGTTGCAAAAAAGCCAAAAGGTTGTCAGATACGTAGTGGATAAGCAACGATTTAACGCATAATAAGATATCAGCGTGGTTGTTTTTGAAAGCAATTATTGAAGGCCTGCCAGTCACAATATCCCTGTGTTAAAAATTTTCATTTTTTTCAGACGGATGCGCAGCACAGTTTAGAAACAGATTTACCATTTCTAGTACGTATTACAGTGAGGAAGGCTGGGGTGTTTAAGTTTTAGCACACTTTTGGCTTGAGCGCAACTGCGAAGGGCAGATTTTGGTGGGCAATAGAGTCTCGGAAATCTTGCATCAACACAGCGAGGGAATGTTATACTCGTCAGCAAAACCAAAAGGCGTTAAATATCATTTCGCCAGTGAAAACGACATTCATGATTTTAAGGACGAGTTAATGAAAGAATTAATTTAAACAAAAACAGCATTATTTAAATTACTCAGGAGGAAATTACATTTTATATGGTCTTACAGGCAGTTCACACACCCAAAAATGTCTTTTGTTCAAAGACAAAGTAGCGTACGAAGATGTTTACTCACATTCAGAAAGGGAAGAAAACCAAGCCACAAAAAGCAGCACAGAAAAAATTATCAACAAAAAAAGAAAATCTGAAAATGACAACGAAAAAGAGAGGCAAAATGATGGGAAACGAAAAAGAAGAAAGACGTAGATGAGACAACCACAGAAAAAAAAGAAAGTAACACAGAATATAATGAGACTGAAAATGCAAGAAGGAAACAGCTAAAAATAAAGACAAATCACTGGATTTCAAAGTACGGGTGTATTTCCCGTAGATACCTAGAAGATTATTTAAAAATTTTAATGGTAAATGCATTGAAAGTTGTAGAGACAGTATGAGTGGATGCTACTGTTTCATCTACCAATCCAACTAATGGTGATTGAGAACATAGCAACAATATGTCTACAAACAATGACTGCAATACAGACACACTAAATGATCCTCAAGATGACTTGTTTGTTGAAGTACCTGCAGAAGGTATTCTGCATCCAGATTGCTCTTCAGTGATGATTCTAGATGTATTTTGGCCGCGGCAATGACTGAATATACTAATACAGAACAGTCATCTAATGCATCTTCGTTAGTAAACGAAATATTGAAATTGATATCAATTGACACAAATACAAGCGATGCAACAAAAACTAAAAATATTAAGGCGTTATCAAATTCAGTTAATAATGAAGAAACTGTTAAAGATGTCATAACACAGAATAAAATATTGTTACATAAAATATTCCAAATTCAAGAGAAAACTACTGTTATTACCAAAAAAGTCGTTATACCAAGACTCAAGGCCGCAAAGTATGGTGAAATACTTACAAGTGATGGAGTTCAAGAGCGCCTAAGGAAAGCTGAAGAAGGCAAGAAGCATTAATTTACCAAGAAGATGATTAATGTCAAGCCCAAGAATAAGGGACAAAGCAAGCGAACAAAAACTTCCAATTTAAAACAAAACGATAAGAAAGAAAATAGCAAGCCAATAAAACCAAGACTTCATGAATATGGTAGTAAGCCAATAAAACCAAGACTTCATGAATATGGTAGTAACTTGTGGTGGCCCACTTCTGAAAGACTGCTATTCCCAAGAATGAAGTGATAAATTTAATGTCCACACAACGGGTGATTGAGTTTTGTCAATAATTGTTTTTTTTCGCATCCGCTCAGGCAACACGACATGATTTGTAAAGATAGTGAATGGATTTTTAAAATTCAGTAATAAATGTCTAGGATGTTGCGAGTTTATGCAACACAGATATGAAACAAAGAAAAAACTAGGGAGCGAAGAAAGAGATGAATTAATAAAAGACGTAAACGAAATTCATTGTTGTTCGTGCAAGTTGTAACTTTAAAGACAACGTTTTCAAAGGTATAACAAATATGCTCAACGGATACTGTATTTGTAAAAACGTGTTTCAGAAAGGTTAATTGCCAACGAACAAGGACCCTTGCAGAGAGATGGAAGTTGTTTTTCACTTAAAGCTTTAAGCTTTAAGGTAATTTTTTATTAACGAAAAAATCCACAATATTGTATCTTTATCAATATATTGCCTTTGTATTTGTATTATTTGTTGGTAGTTGCCTCTGTAGACGACAAAAAACCGCAATATACGGCGTTTGATGATTAAAAGGTTTCCTTTTTCAGAGTGAATACTTAGAACCCTTAGATCATTTTACGAAGGGTAGCCATAAAAAAAATTGATGTAGGAAAGAGAGGGAGTAGTCTTTCGTTATTAAAATATGATAATTCAATTTTTTTTTTTCTAGTTACAACGTTAAGTTTAGTATTATTTTCAACTAAACTTGAGACGTACAGGCCATATACGAAATAATACTTATAGTATTTCATATAAAAATCCCGAAATTAAAATAAAATTATAAAAAAATCTTACTTTTTTCACGATAATTTTATTAAAGTTAAATTTGTTGGGTCCGATGATCCAAACGACTCACTAATCTGTTCAACTTATGTTGAAGAGGCAGATAGCCGTATTTTTTGACATGCATAAAATATGGCCCTCAATGGCGCGTCAAAAATTAAGATACACACGGTTGATTCAGATGTTGTGGTTATAGCGATATCCTTTTATTTTTCACTTCAGTAACGTGGTCTCAAGGAGCTGTGGATATCTTTCGGCACTGGCAAACACCATAGCTACATACCGGTGCATGAAGTAGCAAACCATTTAATCGCAGATAAAGAGGCTACCATGCATTCACAGGCTGTGACACCGTTTCAGAGTTTCATTCTGAGGGCAAAAACGTTAACTTGGAAAGCTTGGCAACGATATGCCGAGATTACTGCAGCTTTCAAAGCCTCGTCTAATCCACTCGAATAACTGCCCAAAAATGCATTAGAAAAATACGTGGTGCGGCTTTACTGTGGAGACGTTGACATCATTAGTGTTAACGATGCAAGAAAATACTTATTCGCATCAAAAAATAGGTCCCTCCAGAATATTCCTCCAACAAAAGATGCCTTATTGATGCATATTATGCGGAATCTGCCCGCATAATATCAGGCAGGGTAAGTGTGGGGACAAGCCCTAAAATCATTGCCACAAATAGTCTCGCCGGCGAACTGGGGATGGACTGACACTGGAGAAGTATGGAACCCGACATGGACCACTCAGGCCTATATCTGGGAATCTGTCAGTCAGTTAACCAAATATTCCTGCAAGAAAGGTTGCAGAGGTCGATGTTCCTGTCTTCAAAAAGGGTTGCCATGCACGCAACTATGTAACTGCAGAGAGAACTGCAATAATTCGAGGTACGATTATTATTTATTTCAATATAGGTTATTTAATAATTTATTATCTTAGGCACTTATCCTTATTTCGTTTGTTACAGTGTAATGGACAGCGGGGCATCCTTAGACGAACTGGCAGACGAAATGGAAGATGACAATCCAGAATAATGTACCACATTTATTAAGATTATAAATGTAATAATTAAAATATTGAAAAATAAGGCGTATTAGTTTGATCACTACCTGGGTCCTGAATACCAATAACAGGCATTATTTAGACATGCTTACTCAAACTTAAACTGCACCATCTTTTTCTGTCATAAGAGTTTGTGGTCAAAATCGGGTCTTTGTAATTTATAGTGTTCTCGATATTGTGGAGTTTTATTTTTTTTCATCTATTTTACTCAGACTAATACATCATGTGGGTACTTTTTAAAAGGGAGATTAAATAGGCTTTTAAAATTAATAATTTTTATTTTATCATCTGTTAAATTAAAAATGATATGGACGACTTTGTACAAAAAAAGGAAAATGACGATTACATATTTTCTTTTTTTTTAGCTTTTCTGTGGAAAATATTGCAAACTGAATAGCAGAAATGAATTCTACGTATTTGATTTACTCGAAAATGATACCCAACTTGACCTTTTAGCTACAATGTTAATGTCAGGAATCTCTCCCCCCCTACCTCCCACATAAAAAACTTACATTAATAAAATTAATGGCTACCCTTCTTAAATCATTCTTTCAGTCCTAAAAAGCAATGCACCAAAAGGAAATATCTTAATCATTAATCGCCGTATATTTTAGTGTACACAGGCAACTATGGAGTACGCAAGGATATTTAACATTAAGCCAGATGACAGAGTGTCCGAGACTCCAGGGAACTTGTGCGCCCCATCTCACGGATTTCAAAATAAATGTTGCCACATGTTAGTTTTGTTTGTTTTGTTTATACTTTTTGTTTGTTTAATCCTGCAAACATGTTTATTTCAATTTAAAAGATTCTACCGATTTCTACCGTGAACTGGTGCACCCCATGGCACCGATTGACCTGAAATCAGTGTCAATCGTTAGTTCTTCGTTAGTTTCGTTTGTTTTAATTTTTTTTTTCTTTTTTTGCCTACAAACATTTTTTTTTTAATTTCAAATTTTGTATGGAATTTCAAAAATGCTCAAAAATGCTCGGATCGACCTGAAACAGGTGCCAATCGTTAGTTTTACGTTAGTTTCGTACGTTTTCAAAAAAAAATGTGTTTTTTTCCGCTCGCAAACACTTTTTTTTTCAATTTCAAATTTTGTATGGAATTTCAAAAATGCTCTGATTGACCTGGAACAAGTGCCAATCGTTAGTTTTACGTTAGTATTGAAAAAAAAAATTGTCTTTTTCCGCCTGCAAACATGTTTTTTTTCAATTTCAAAATTTGTATGGGATTTCAAAAATGCTCAAAAATGCTCTGATCGACCTGAAACAAGTTCCTTTCGTTAGTTTTACGTTAGTTTCGTACGTTTAAAAAAAAAACATTCTACATTTCGGCCTGCAAACATTTAATTTTTCAATTTCAAAAGTTTACTATTTTCTACCGTAAACTTGGACACAATCTCGCACCGATTTTGATCAAAATGGTACCAATTGATAGCTTTTCATTTGTTTTGATTGTTTCACGAATAAAATTTGTTGTTCTGGTCTGCAAACATTTTTAATTTAAAATTCAAAACCTTAAAATGTTAATAGGTACACTACTACAAAGCTACTCGCCCATAGGTGGCGCTACATTACATTACAAACTGGCGACGCATTTTAGTTCTCCAACTCCCTAAGGGATGGCGTGAAAGTCGGTTTTCGTTCGAAAACGCACGTTTTTGAATAATAACTACACAACTGGTGGTCGAAATATATTTTACTGACTTACATATCATTATATTTTGTGTTTCCGTATATATATATATATATATATAATTAATCAAGTAAAAGACAGGAAGTCAATTATCATTTTTTGATTTAGTTCGCTAAATTCAGTATAGATGTCACTGTACCAGGGAAACGAGTAGCAACTCTTTTCCCGGTTATATAATGTACTATTCCCCCATAGATAGCGGTAGGGGTATTTGAAGTCAGTTCCGGACTTAGATCTTAACATTTTAAGATGTATAGTGGAGACCGCATCAAGTAAGGTTAGCTGGAAGAAAATGCTAATTAGCATTAAGCTCGCCTATGTACATGTTCTTATTTGTCCAATAAAGAATTTTCAATAATAATAATAATAAGACACATTGGACTTTGTACCTATCGTATATTCTTCTCTGTAGTGGCTAATTTTGTACTGCAAGTGTATAGCTTAATATGGTCTCCACTGTACAGGTGCCCCCATTAATATTATTAATCTCAGGTAGGTACTCTTTTAACCGGTTATAATGCCAATATTACAATTATCATTTTTGAACGAACAAGCAAAGTTCCCCGAGTCTACTTGAACAGTTCGGTTTATGTATGTACTCGTACGTATGCATGAATGTTTGTCCGATGATAACTCGAGTATCGTTGATCAGAACGTCTTGAAATTTGGTAGGCGAGTAAATGAGACAAAAAGAATTTTGAGTACCTGATTTCAATCGGCATTATGCCCGATCTGCCCTCAGGCCAGTCTGACCCTGGAAGACTACACTATGGAGTCGAAGAGTTGTTGGCATTTTTTTCAGAGATGGCGCTCGATGGATGGTTTAGAATATATTGATAGAATATCATTCATATCTACAATAGTAAATCTTTTGCGATATCAAACGAATAAAGATGGCAGCACTCATTTTCCAAAATTTACTCATTGATTGCGATAGACACTAGACAGACATTCATTTCATTATCAATAAGTAGGTACAGCAGATATTTTAGAAATTGTTGGATAGGTATTTGCTGGTACAATTGTATGTTTAAATGGCATTGTACTATAGGCATGGCCAACACAAGTAATTCACACACATGTTGCGGACCCTTTCTCTATATTTTTGAACATCAAAATTGTCCCAGTGCCTCGTTCATTACATTGCGTTAAATTGTCAGCTTATACCAGACTACCAAAGCAAAGAACTTTTTCTGGGGTTTGTGGAAACTTTGCAGCCTCTAAGTACATGTGCCAAATTAAATAATTTTCTTTTCTCTTTTTAATTGTTCAACGGAAAATAATACAGCTAAGTACCACATGAACCATTAGGTGGTTCACCTATACTGCAGTCACACTGACAAGCTTCGACAACATCACGTAGGTCAGTGTTATATACATATGAATATTTATGTTGTAAACAACAGCTTTTTTCATGGAAAACTTGCACTGCGCAGTACCTATAAGTAATAGATGTTACTGCATTTGTTCCCAATATATTGTATGTCATTTATATTTTAATTCATTATTCTAATATTGAGGGGACTTAGTAAATAAATTTTACATGAGCACATTAATTTTATTATTTCTTACAATATTATATAATATAATTACAATATAATATACCATTCACAATATTATATTTCCAAGCATACAAACATTATTTTACTTCCTAAAGGGACTGCTGCTTAATAAATATCTGAGAATCTTGTCTGTTTTGGCGAGCCCAAAAATCCTTTTATGTGAATTCTGCTTCATGATGTTTTCTTACCATGGTCAAGCTACAAACTATAGATAGGTACTGAACGAGATGATACACTGCAAGCACTAAGCTATTGAATACAAGCCGGAAATGGTGTAATGAAGTGACCTTTCAGATGCCCGGCTAAGAGTTCCGGATCACCCCATTACCAGAAATGTTGTTGCCTCGTTCTGATTCCTACATGACTGGAGACGCTATATTTAATTTAAAAGGGAGTTTACTACTATCTATGAAATTAAACAGCCAAATTAAATATAATATAAAAGGTAGATTTATTCTCTTTACAAACTTTGAACTTAACATAATCTACCAATATTTACAGGTGAGTTTAATCTATCACACACGGATGGAAACTAAGTGCAGTTTATCTTGGTGGTGCATCTGCCTGGGTGGAGGAAGGCATGAATACTCTGGAATCAACGTGGTGACCCCATCGACTCCAGAATACTCACAAGTTCCACAACACAGTCAGAATGCCTGGTCAAGATATCCTAGCTCAGTAGACGCATTTTAAAATACTAACAATCTGAAATATGTGTAATAATTGGCAAAGAATATAAATATTCTTTTGTTAGTCGAAAAGGTGACCCAATCAATGAAAACTTATATCTATTAATTCATGAATAAATAACTTTATTATTATTATTATGTAGGTACACTTTTCAGTCACAGGCCCATAGCCCAAAGGGACAGGGACCTGGTCATTTGAAAGTCATTCATGGGGCTGAAGCCAACATTGAAGAGGCCTTTGGTACCATTTAATCTAAATGTGAGATGGCTGCATCCATGGGGGCCTCTCCCTCAATGTATCATTGAGATACACTAACGGACAGTCCCCCACAGTTGCCAAACTATTGCCAGGAAGGAAGCGACTTGGAGTGGGCTATGAGGATGGGATGCTAAATGGGCCGGATAACAGGGCTATGGAGTGAGATAACGAACATCTGCCTCGAAAATCTCTCACAAATTTAAGTATGGCAGATGGTGACTTGCTGCTTGATAACTATCCAACAGGATAGCCGTTGTGGGCCCCCTATCTAGCCACCATGGGGCCACACTATATAAGCAGCTAAGGTTGTCGAGAGGTGAGTCTGCGGGGCGCAAGATCCTTATACAGTCAAGTGCCCCCGGCGTTATGACATTTTACACTTCCACCCTGGAGCATAGGTTCCGCTCTTGCATCTCCACTCTGGCCGGCTGGTTAAAGCAAGCGCAGAGGCAGGGGGTGTGTTGCTGTGTGTATGTGTGTGTATAAGCGCATGTGTGAGTGTCCCCTGGAGGTAGGGTCCGTGGTGTCGCCACCAGTGGCGTGCACAGAACTTTTTGCTGGAAAAGCAAGCAATTGGTCAAGAATAACAATAAAAAAAATATGAAAAAATTTAAATATCACTTTGAAAAAATAAAGTTTGTATAGGAAATTTTCACTCTAGGGTAGACATTGTCTACCCTGGCGTCATACAATTTTTTTTTTCAAAGTGGTATTTAAATTTTTTCATATTTTTTTTATTGTTGTTCTTGACCAATTGCTTGCTTTTCCAGCAAAAAGTTCTGTGCACGCCACTGGTCGCCACTCACCATCGGCTTGCCACAAGCCACCCTGCGGTGACTGATTGCACTGGACGTACCAGAGGGCGATGGGGTCGTCACATCCCTAGGCCTTTATTATTATTATTTCGAGAATTTTTGATCTCATCTCTCCCTCTTGGCCAAAAGAATTTAAAGAGAGAGAGACGGTACATCCCTCGGCAGAAGCACAGTCGACCGAGGTTCAGAGCCCCAGGGAAAGAAACCGGCGAACGATGCGAGCAGTATCGAGCAGAACCGCCTTCTGCATCCGCGCTGGAAGCGAACTGCCGCGGAATCCCAACCGTCTCAGGTTGGTTTCGAGACTGGTTGGTATTAACCCGTTCGCGGATAAAACAACTGGGATTATTTCAGTGGATGCCACGCCATACATGTCGGTAACCTCGTGAGCTAGGTCGAGATACTTCCTCCTCTTCTCGGTTTCGGCTTTCACGAGGTTCTCATCGTGTGGGATTGTGATATCCACCAAAAACACCCGAGACTGCGCCCGGTCCATCAACACGATATCAGGTTTATTCGTGACAATAGTCCTATCCGTGATGACAGACCGATCCCAGTAGAGCTTGGCGCGGCCGTTTTCTAGTACTGGCGCCGGTGAGTACTTGTAATATGGCACCTTCTGATTTACGAGGTCGTACTTGTGGGCGAGTTCTTGATGAAGGATTTTGGCCACTTGGTTGTGTCTGTGCAGATACTCAGTGTTGGCAAGAGCGGAACACCCGGAGATAACATGTCGGAGAGATTCTCCAGGATGGGCACATGCCCGGCAGATGTCCTGGGTCCCATCCTTGATAATGTATTTCCGGTAGTTACGCGTCTTGATCACCTGATCTTGTATTGCACAGACAAAACCCTCGGTTTCCCCGAAGAGGTCACCAAAGCGCAGCCAATGCATGGAGGTTTTTTTGTCAACGTGAGGCTCGTGAAGGGCCTTGTGAAACCTCCCGTGCAATTCCTTTCCTCGCCACACGGACTCTCGTTCAGCGGTGTTAAGTACAACCGGGTCGCGCCATTCTTCGCTGGCTAAGGACAAAGGGGTGAGTCCTTTATCACATGCCACGACTTCTTTATGGATTGCATCATCCGTTTTCGACAGGAAATAATCCCTGAGACTGCATATTTCACGGTTGTGCATAGCCTTGGCGTTTAAAAGGCCTCGACCACCACACTTCCGCGGGAGATACAGCCTCATGACCGACGATCTCGGATGATGCATCCTATGAAGGGTCAGGATTGTGCGGACTTTTCTGTCCAGAGCATCTAGTTCGGTCTGAGTCCATCTGAGCACTCCGAATGTGTACATGAGAACAGGCATGACCCAAGCATTATAAGCTCGTACCTTATTTCCGCCCGACAAAAAGCTCTCAAGCACTTTTGTCAGGCGATTATAAAATACCCCACAAACGGCTTGTTTCATGTCTGCTTCATTCACACCGATTGTTTGGGACATGCCAAGATACCGGTATGTTTCAGTCTCAGAAAGGGATTTCAATCGATTGGAGCCGACATCGACTCCATCGGAGCGAACAACATGACCCCTCTCCACATGCAAGACCGCACACTTTTCGACCCCTAGCTCCATTCTGATGGAGTTGCTGAAATCATCAGTGATCTTCAACAACTCCTCCAGTTTCTGAGCTGTGGGGCCAAAAAGCTTCAGGTCATCCATGTAGAGAAGGTGCGATATCCGCATTCCTCCCCTTCGAAACTGAAAGCCCGCCGCTGATTTCTCCAAAAGTTGACTCAAAGGATTCAGCGACAAGCAAAACCAAAGCGGGCTCAGACAATCACCCTGGAAAATGCCTCTTTTTATCCGTATTTGGTCATCGGCATCCGTCATTTTCTCGCCTGCGAGACTAAGGATAGTACTCCATTACATTACATACATGCTTCAAGGAAGTGTCGAACTGTATTGTCGACTTTGTACAGCTCAAGGACCCTTAGGAGCCATGAGTGGGGGACCGAGTCGAAAGCCTTTTTGTAGTCTATCCAGGCGGCGGAGAAGTTCCGACGGTTGCGTCTGACCAGTTTGCCAGCGACCGCGTCAATGAGGAGCAGCTCCTTGCTACCGCGGCTACCACCCCTACATCCGTTCTGAGCATCCGAGATGATGTGATTTTCAACAATGTGTTGAGAAATCTTGGAGTTCAGAACGGAAGTAAACGTCTTGTATAGAGTACAAAGACACGTGATGGGGCGGTATTTCGATGGATCCGCGGTATCTTCGCTTTTTGGAGCTAAGTGAGTGACTCCGGTAGTTAAGAAGTTTGGGAGCGTACCATCGTCAAGGGCCTGTTGGAACTGCCTTGCGAGGGTAGCACGGGAACGCCAGAATCCTTTCAGCCAGTAATGCTGCAGTCCGTCTGGTCCTGGACTTTTCCAGTTCGGGGCTTTACGGACCGCAGCAGTTACGTCCTCCTTCGATATTCTGACTGGGTTCATTGGTGTGATAGACGCACATGCTCCCTCGACAGCTTCGAACCACGGGCCCTCCTGATGAGTGACAGGCTGTGACCATAGGCTTCGCCAGAAGGCGACTACATCAGCCTGCTCCGGTCGAGCGCCTATCGGTCTCATTTCCGGACGCTCCAGAGTTCTGTAAAACTTCTTTTGGTCACTCTCGAAGAGACGATTATGTTGGTGCCTCTTTACCGTTTCGGAGTATCGCCTTAATCGCTTACCCCAAGCAGCAATCTTCTGCTTCAGGTAGTCGATGCGCTCTGTTAGGTTTTGGTTAAAGTCTGGGTGCGATATATCAATGTGTTGCCCAGCAAATGCCTCCGTAACAAAGCGCATCACTCTAGGCCTCGTGTTGCCTGACCTGAAGCTGGTTAGTTTGCCGTAGGCTTGTGCTTGCTCGGTCACTGCGCGGTTCGATCCGATCTCGTACATTCATCAAAACGTACTAGTTCGTACACTTAGTACTATTAGTACTAATAGTACGTGACTCGTTCGAGCGATACCTACTGTCCTACTCTGCTCACTGTACGATGATACCATTCAGTTCGTGCATTTTAAGACTCACAGAGTATTTTAGATCGAGTTAATGTTTGATATAGGTAATTTATATTTTGTAATGTTGAATTAATATTTACTTTTAAGGGTCCATGCTACTTAAACGTCCCCACAATATTGCTGATTCATGACAGAAAATATTTGTTTAATGAGAAATAAATAATCACACAAGTTGTCGAAGAGTTGTTTTAGGATTTTTGCATAGAATTCATAGCAACCTAGAAAAAAAAACGAAAGTTGCTGAAAATCACGTAAAACTGCTCTTCGCGTATTTCTCATTGGCGATTTCTCAGATAATTTTGGAAACTGAAATTCAAGCACCCGTAAGTTAAAAGTGTACAGAATGGTGAGATTGATTTATTTTTGCCAAACAAAAATTGTTACTAGGTGTATTTATCCATCAAACATAACCAACTTTTGCGTGCGATTTCCACATACAAATTTCTATGGAGGGCAGCATCGATTTGAATTTCGTTCAAACGGCGGCGCAGAACGCGCCTTCCGATTTCAGTTTCCGGTGAGAGCACGTCCGTTTGCCTGAGCAAAGCTCGATGTGTACGTACGAGCAGTGACCGCACAGTGATGGTGGTATTGTTTTGCCGGCCGCTGTGTGCGTGGGCAGAAATACCTATATCTGAGGAAGGCCGTCGGGAGACCGGGCCCTTAAAGAATTAATTATTAATATTAGAATTAATTAATGACAAGTACAAGTACTAAGGAAACATAATAAAACAGGATTGCACATCAACCATTTAATGAAAAATAAAAATAGCCAGGTAAGTTTTACATATTTCCATGCACCTTCAATGAATTATTAAAAATGGTCAGTATTACATATTTCCGTGCAGAAAGAGCAACTGCGACACTTTAGTAGGTTTTAAAAGAGTTCTTCTTGCATTAATGACTTGTCCAGCACTTGAAAAGACCCTTTCACAGGAAACGGATGTAGCTTGTATGCACAATCTTTTTATCATGTAAGCATACAAACGGGGGTATGTAGTTTTATGAGTGTGCCACCAATCTAATGGGTTTGCTTTACGGTTCAAATACCCCTTATTCAGATATTTGTCGAGTTCACGAATTCCAGCGGCTACTTGGTTCTCTGGACGGGTAATTTGCGTCATATCCGCGTCCCATTCATTCCATATGCTATTTACTACAACTCCAGCTGTACCATTTTGTTGGTCCGCAATTGTGTCTATAACTTCAGGAGTGGTTTCATTTTCCAATCTTATTTCACACACTCTTTTTCTCAAATGAGTAACGGCTTTGTTGTAGGAGTCTGTGGTTCGGAAGCCTTTTTTTTTGAACCTTGGGTCTAATAGAGTGCTCTCTGAGTATAAGGCATTGTCTTCTAAGTGATAGAATCTTCCATAAATTTCGTCCTTTAAAATCTTCAAAATTTTGGGGATTTCTTCATACTCATATGGGACTGCTAAACATTTCGTCACATGTGATGACATCAACTGAGAAAATACGAGAACTTTTGATAACGTCACGTTTTTTTCAGCACTTATTTCGTTAGTTATTTCATAAAATGGCTGCAATATCGGTACCACTTTTTCAATGATTATCCATTCTCGGGGTTGCATTGAGAGGTCACTTCTCAAAAGTGCTAATGTGCTGATAACAGCGTCTTTTATTTTTATAAGACGATCCAGCGCATCATAGCACGAATTCCACCGTGTCGGGCATTCTTGTTTCAATTTAAGGATTGGAAGGCCCATTTGTTTTTCCATCTCCTGCAGCTTTACGAGACCAATATTGCTCTTTTTAAAATATTCTATAATGGCCTTGGCTTTGTCCAGAATATCTTTGATGGGCTTAATGGCCGCTTGAACTGCCAGATTCAATAAATGCGCAAAACATCCTACTGAGCGCCAGTCACCCAATCTGACAGCTGCCAGTATGTTAGCAGCATTATCGCTGACAATGCAGGTAACTTGGTGAGATAATTGCCAATCCTGTAATATCTGTCTCAGGAACGCAACTAAATTGGCACTTGTGTGCCGTTCATTATAGTTTATGCATCCTAATAAGACCGATCTTAGCTTCGTTTCATGGTCTATGAAATGGCCCGTAACCGCAATGTAATTTTCATTGGTCAATGATGTCCACGCATCTGTAGACAAACAAACGGCGCGCGCTTCATTAACTTTATGGTGTGCCTTTTCGAATATCTCCACATAAGTTTTGGGGACCAATGTATTTGCTAGCGTTTTACGAGTAGGGAGCCGATAGCCCGGACAATGAGAAACCATTTCTATAAATTTTTTAAATTCCACTTCTTCTACCATTCTAAATGCGTGGTGACCTTTCGCTATCATAGCCACTAGTTGTCTGTCGACTTTTGCCGTTTTGCTAAGTGGTGGTGGGTTATGGACGTAATTGGTTATCTGATTTACATTTCTTGATGATGATGATGATGGTGGTACAATCAATACATCATCCAAGTTGCTAGTTTCCTCTCGACGACCAACCGTTTCATTGGTCAACAAAGATGGCGGGTTTGGAACAGTCTCCGCAAGTTGTCTTTGGATGGTCAGCGACACAGTGGGATGTTTATTTTTCAAATGGCGACCTAAATTTCCTAATGAACCACTTTTAGTACTCAAATAAAGCGAACAGTATTTGCATTTCGCACGATTTTCCTCTCCATCAAAGTGTAGCCATATATTGCTTCTTTTAGTTCTGTTTGGCATTATTGCTAATATTAGTGACGGTTAATGTAAATATAGCACATGCAGTTAGTTTATTAGTGCAAAATAACATAAAATGCTTTCACCCCAAACAACAAACCAAAGCAAATATAAGTAAACTTGACACCACACTGAAAACTGACACCAAAATAAATTCAAGCCGAAAATTTCACCAAATATGCTATGCGTTTTGTAACGGTCGTATATCAGAGCAGACTAGCTAGCTAGTACTAGTAGAGTAGCCAAATCATTTAAACATCTCGACAAAAAATAACGACATCCCATGTTGCAAAAACTGAACGATGTCAATTCACTTAACATTAGACCTATGTATATGTATAATGTAATATACCTTTTGTATTCGATTTATTATCATCAACGCGAATTGCAAATGATATATTATATTTTTTTTGGATTATGTTGAATATAAGTATGTATTGAATATAGTATAATATATAAAAGATGACAGTAAAGTTTTATTCAAAGTCAACTTTTCTGTGTAATGTTTAATGAACGATTTTAATGTTACATGATTTGGCTACTGAATTTGTTTAGGAAGAACTAATAACGTTTTTCATAAGTACTTCGGAACAAGTCATTTACTCGTACTTACATACCCATTCTTTTCAGAACAATTTAAACTTTTATGTCATTGGCATAAGGTACAAAATTTCCGAACAAGATCGGGATCGCCGTTGTGTGAGTCAGTTTTCTTCTGGCTCTTTCATTTCGCTCGTTCGTCTTCTTCGTCTCGTTCTGTCTGACTGAAATGTACTATAAGACCGAATAAAAAGATCCGAACTGAATAGTTCTGTCTCTTTCACTTTAAGGAATGATGTCTTATTAGTACTGTAGTACTGTACTACACAAGCCTAGTTTGCCGATAAGGATCCTTGCTCTGGTGATACGGCGGTTAATTCTGCGTTGCCAGGCTGGTATCTGACCACTTCTGGGAGTGATTGATCCAGTACCTGGCATACGAACGCCAACTATCTGGCAAACTGCCATAGCGGCGCTGAATAGAACCGTATCCGTATCCCAGAGGTCGATGCTGCTTTCCAGAAATGGAGGCAGCATCTGATTAATGACCCCTACGACATCCCGAACCTTGATGCTCAGAGGCACTCGGGGAAGCCGAGGCCTCAGTTCCATAGGCACTTGGCGATACTCTACAATCGTCTCTTCTAATATGCTCCTCATTTGCTCTAAATCCTGGGAGACCGTTTCTGCAATGTTTTCTTCTGCGACATTTTGTGGATTAAGTTCTGTCTCTTCATTGCCATTTGGTTGGGTAGAGACATCTTCCACATGTGGTGCATTATCCATTACAGGAACAGTCTCGCGTTTCAGTTGTTCGAGTTCGGCAGCGTTAAATACGTTAGAGCGCTGTATATACCGAACTCTGTCCGCTAGGTTTTGTTCCGTGACAGTTATCGAGGGCTCCAGCAACAGAAATTCGCGGAACATTACTGCTCGATATCCCGTTGCACCGGTATTGCCCCCCGTTGCTCTGAAGTACGCGCGCATGGCATTGGCGTTCATTTCGCTAGACCATCTCATGCGCCGTACTCTCTCACCAGCGGCGAGTGCCGAATGCTGGGTCTGTGAAGACCCTGCCGACACCAAGCCAACTGGTGGTGATGGTGGATTGGCGGACTGGTCAGGTGGTTGGACCAGTCTGCGGTTTGTGCTGGCGGCTCGCATGCTGCTACGTCCAGCGCCAGCCCCAGACGCGCCCTGGCGATCACCCCCAGGTAGCGGCCCTATACGCATTCTAGAATTCCGTACCATCATGATGAGAGATTGCCATTGCCCTGTTAGCCGTGTAAGTTTTGTACACGTTGTCCGCCTCTTACGTGGCCTGCTGTTCGGCTCGGACGTAGGGTTGGACTTTAAGAGGCTTATTATTATTATTATTATTACAGCTTTATTTTCCACTTAACAGTTCTTAAAATATATACATCTAATTATAATTATTTCTATTAATTTCTTTGCTATGGGCCACCTATGGGTAAAAGCCTCCTCCATTCTTTTCCACCTTTCCCTGTCGTTGGCTTTACGCATCCAACTTTTTCCTGCTATGTTTATTATGTCGTCGGCCCATCTCTTCTTCTGTCTTCCCACATTTCTTTTGCCATTTGGGCCCTGCCATTTAGTTGTTTGGTAAGTCCATCTTTTATCTTTGTACCTTGACAAGTGCCCTGCCCAGTTCCACTTCTGTTTCAAACTAAAATGTAGAGCATCTGTTAATTTAGTTTTCATGCGGACGTCTGCGTTTCTCATTTTTAGGATTTTTCTAAGTTTCAGTAGGTATACTTCGTTCCATTGCATGCTGACAAGATGAAATTTTGTTTTTTACTTTTTCAGTGTAAGCGTAACTTAAGCTTGGGAGAATGCAAGAATTCATTATTGTCTTTTTTATATTAAGGCTATACTTCCCTTTTAGAATTTCTTTTTGGGCCCAGTACTTCTTCCAAGTTGTACTTTTTTTTTTAAATACAAAGCGTCTTTTTAGTGCAATGAAACGGGCTGGTTCTTCAATCTTGGTTTGGCTGTAAATTACAAAAGAAATCCTTGAATAAGTGTGGTTATAAAATAAATAATCACTTATTGATATTGTAGATTAATAAAAATAGGCAGGTTATTCACTTACGTTTCCAGAGTCTAGTGGCTGTCTGAGGCTCTGATTGTACAAAATTTTGGTTGTAAATACAAATTGTTGACTCTTTTATTGGCTATATGATCCTTCTTTTTCTTAATGTTCATTGCTTGGAAACCTGTGTGCTGACTTTCTTGTGGAGTACAAAGGCAACAACGCAACGCATGCATTTTATTTGACAAATTCATTTTGTCTTGAAAACAAAAATTTCAAGTGGGAAATTATTGCAAAGGCAGATGAGAATGCGATGCACAGTGTGGTATTAGAGACAAAAAGCTGGTCATAAGTCGTAATTACAAAATGCTCCATTACTGGACAAAAACTGGCTTTGAGAACAGCTAATGAGTCGACACAATTGAAGGTGGCCATTTTTTTCTAATTAAACTCAGACAAACGCCTACCCGCCAGTCGAAAGTTACCGTTCGCTATCAGTGTACGCGTGATTTTTCGATGCGCTTAAAGTTAAAACATATTAAAAACGATATTAATTTTGTTATAAAGACAAGTTTGTCAAATTTTGTTATGGATTCTCAAGAACCAGGTATGTATTTGTTTAAAACATAGTTTTTATTAAAATTGATTACGAACTTTGGTCAATAACAGTGCCGAGAATATACTAGAAAAAAACATAGCTTTTTCTCGATTTAACACAAACATTCTGTGTTTTACTTTATTTCTAAGCATTTCTAAGCTTTACTTCAAAGTAATAAGTACTTATGTTAGAATACGAATATAAAAAAATTTGCTGCGGAATGCTGCGCATGGAATTTTACTGAATTTTCTTATGTTTGTAGGGTAAAATTTGCAAAATAGCAACTATCCGTAAAATGTATTTTATTTATTTCAGGGCCTTCTGGTGAGACTTTTATGAGTCAAAAAGACATTTACTCCATAATAGAAAAGTCTAGTGAGATTAGTTTTGACAAAAAACTGGACTTTATGGAAGAAAATGTGCTCAATGTGCATGATAATGATAAAGTTTAAAACACGCAAAAAGATATTAGGCATAAATTATCAATATTAAAACATCAGTTTAAGGTCAAATGGTTAGCCGCATACAGAAAGAGTCACATATTTGTGATAAACAACAGTGATTGGCTTAATGACAAGTTTACCATTACCAACTATAGAAGACAGAGGAGTTATATGTAAAGTAATACGATTGGTATCTAATGACAACTACAGTACACAAAGTGATCCGCCATGGCCCTGAGGTTATATCGTCTGCATTGCTTTCAATAGGAAAGCTATCGGAGGAAGCCGCAGAATCGCACAATAAACATATAAGAGAATATAGACTGCACTTTGCCCGGAAATTTTCGGGACAAAAATGCAATGAAGATGTCCTGAATCGCCTTTTGATGACATCCGTTCCCATCTCACGGGTATGAGAAAGCCGCCAAAGAAGTAGAAGAGGTCATTTTCTAAGTAAACACTAGATTAATTACTGTCTGGAGAACCTAACAGCTCTGCAGAAACGGAAAGTGAAGAAGAACATACAGACCACGAATTACTGTTAATAAATATTTTTTCAAATA
Organism: Ypsolopha sequella; assembly: GCA_934047225.1. NCBI lineage: Eukaryota > Metazoa > Arthropoda > Insecta > Lepidoptera > Ypsolophidae > Ypsolopha > Ypsolopha sequella. The sequence goes on from OW203987.1 coordinate 2,971,226, forward strand.
TATCATTCTTTCAATTGACTTGATAAAAGATCAAATCCTATATTATATACTGAGTAAGTTCGGCCTGATCGAGCTGTATCTTCCACTTGTGCACCATTTTTTTTTTGTCATTCTACTTTCATCCATTATCCTCTCTATATGTCCAAACCAGCATAGCATTATGTTTTATAGTCTAAAACTTCATCTTCTTTCAGGCCGCAACGATCACGTATGTTAATATTTTTTACACTGTCATTCAATGTTAGCCACATACTCCGTAAGGGACGCATTTCTACTGCATTCACTAGAATTTTGTAAAAGAGGTGAAAAAGGTGTGTCTGGATCGTAGCAGATGGAAATCTGTAGTCTCTACCTATCTTTCTGGGAGACAGAAATGAGTATATGTATGTATGTATATATGTATACTATGTAAACGACCACTACATAGTAAATATTTCAAGTACAAAAATGAACTAGCCAGCTTTTTGTGTCTAATACCCCACCGTGCGATGGTGACAGACAGGGTTGCCAGATATCAGCTACCTCAATTCGCCTAATTTTGACTACCGAGTAGCCTAAATCGCCTAATTATTTATTTTTGGAGAACCATTTCATTTACAAACGTCCCAGAGAAAGAACCTGAATATCGATACAAATTACCGATGTTTATGAACGCTGTTACATCCCTTAAAGTGAGTCTACGGAGTGACATTTGCTTAAGTTTTGCCCTTAAAAAATATAATTAGTAATACCATATAACCAGTTTAAATAAAATAAAATCATCTAGCGAACTGAGCCAGAACAAAATTATACTGTTTTCTTCGGTACAAAATGTTTTGTTCTAAGTGAAAGGACCCGTGTGGGCAGTCAACGCGCATATTTGGCTTATTCGCTATTCACGGTAATGCGTTTTGCGTGTGAATAAAGCAAATATAGACGAATAAAAGCACCACACTTCGTTGCATACGGGCGCATAAGTCGCATAACGAATAGCGCATAGCAAAGTTTAGAATTTTCGGCAATTTTCATTTTCATTTTTTTTTTTATGAAAAAGAAGAACTCTTCAGTCGAAAAATATAAATTATTATTATTTTTGTTCTCTATTGCTTTGTCTTCAGAATGTTCAGACAAAGTTTTTTACTAAAATCATACATATTTCTGTGAATTATTTTCATATGCTCTTCCGTAGCATTACATTTTCGTTGAATTTAACTGAATTTTTGGTGAATTTCACAGTATTTTTATTTAGTAATCATTATTTCTTAAAGAGGGATTTTCTTTTCTTTTTTTTTTACTCTTCCCTAGTTGCTGGATAGATGGCGCTGAACTTGGTAAGTTACTGCAAGGATCGGAACGTTACATAATTTTTTGATTATTTCACTTGGATGTAATTTTGAGATCGTAAAACGAAACGTACATAAAAAAGTAATTAATGTCATTGTCACATCACATCAAAATTACATTTTGAAAATAAATAAATAATAATAACAAGGAAAAAGAAAAAAATATTTAGCAGGCTTTTTATGAGTTTTCTTTCATTGTCACATCACATCAAAATTATATTTTGAAAATAAATAAATAATAATAACAAGGAAAAAGAAAAAAATATTTAGCAGGCTTTTTATGAGTTTTCTTCGCCAGAAAGAAAATGTTCCAAGAGAAAAAGAAGAGAAGTCTGTGGCCTGTGTATTTGTGTAAAAATGGAGGCATACTTCTTTTTCCTAAAGATGAAAGTCGTAAAGCGCAATGAGTACAAGCCATCGTACATTTTAAACCTGGACTGACCATTACAAAGCATTCGCACATGTGGTCAGCAGACATGTCAGTCAACCAACGAGCGTATGTAACGTAACGTGATGCAATGTTTTTTTTTTTTTAATCGTTTTGGATTTGGCACCTAGTCAGTTCAACGCCATCTACAGAGTTCTTGGAAACTATATATTTTTTTAATACTCGAAAAACCTCTCATTCTTTTGCTTATTCTGTGTAATTTATGTCAGACAGTAGATTTCATGTTTTTTTTACGGTTCATTGCTGCTTTTTGGTTGGATAATATTGGCAACACTGGGCGCAGATTCTCTATTTTTCCTATGGTCACACTGTTCGCTCGTTTGAAAATTTTCAACGACTTGTCTCTGGATTATATAATTTACTGTTTGGTCTGGATTATCTGGCATCATTTCATTCGCATGCTGCTTCGATTCGTTTATTATAATTATAATAATAATAAGTTCTCGTCGCATCTGAGTAGACGTGACAACTATTGTTTTAAGTGGCGTATTATTAATAGGTACTTATTAGGAAATTTGGACGTGAGTTCACGTGAGTAAAAAGTAAGTTTTTTGGTTTTATTCCTTTCATTAAGATAATTCACCGGAAATTATGCTTTTGCTATAGAACGAATGTGGTGAAACTATAATTAGTACCTACCTATTCTGTCAACGTAGAAATCCATATAAATTTAATTATAGAAATTTACCACTTACAGCAAGGAATTATGCATTTTCTCATTCACCGCCATTGTTTGTGTGCAACGACACCTTATTATTTCGATGGCAACGACATCAACCGCTGCAACGGCATATATCGCTGTTTGCCTGCCTTTTTTTAACGTACGTACCTAATATCGATAATATAGCCGCTAAGCTATCAAGGTGACCGACAAAAAGGCAGAGCTCCTACAATCAATCAGATAAAGATTATTTTAAATACATAATCTCTGCTCACGGCCGCTATTTTCTAATTTGGATGCCACGGACGTTGCAATATCCCGGACAGAGTATCACTAACAAACAACTGAAGCACCCCCTACTAAGGCTAACCGCTAAGCCCGGGCTCGCACACATTCACATCATAGTAAGCCAATTTCCCTAGTAAGTCCACTCACACACTTACATACTGCCGCTATGGCTATGCTTCAGTAGTTAAGTAGCTGTGACTCCGTCTGCCTTTTTTTAAGTTCATATTGGAGGCCATGTTATTTTTCAACATCCTTAATATTCTTAATAGCCATCCAGAGTATGCTGACATAACAACAAAGAAACCTTCGTCCAAAAGCATTGAAGGTTCAAAAGTTATTTAAAATGGAAACTATTTGAATTTGAATTTGGATACTTATATTGAAATCATACAGAACATGGTCATCGAAAAACAATAACAAAATTATTATTGTTTAGGAATTTATTGAGAATCCAGGCAGAGGCTAAGTTGTAATGATGAAATACCTACATAATTCATTTTAATCTTAATTTTATATCATTATTTCTCAAGAACCAAGAATCTCTTGGTGGGGGAGTGTGGTACTGATGATGATGAGACCTAATCTCATTGAAAGCTTGACCTATGGCTCTTTGCACAGCTAAACAAGTGAGTCCTACCCTATCTATACCAATCATATGAAATAGGTAGTGTGGGAAAGAAGCTTATGATTGGGTTCTTCCATGTATTTGATTGGTCACAGCCAAAACTTTTGGTATAAATTGCCTTAAATTAAAAACAAAATAATTTTCAAATTATAATTAAAATTTGTTAACCTAGTTGCTGATTAATTTAATTAAATTAGAATATGTCAGGCTCCGGCCTGTGGTTCCTGGATTCAAAGTCAAGAAAAGATGCCCATCCATAGTTAAATATTACCCGTCTCCACTATTCAAAGTGATACTTTAGGATACATATCCGGTACTGTTTATCCTATCCACATCCTAAGGGCAAGGTCTTCCCTACCCTACCTATTTTGATTAGTTCAGTTAGTCTGGGAGCACAAACATTTTTGTTGTTTCGCCAGTTGTGTGAACCTTTTTTCTGATCACTAACAGACTCTCCAGTATAAATTTCAACAGTTTAATCTTTCTCTATTATTTAGTGAATGTTCAAAATATGGTCAGTTGATTTACTGTTACCCTGTATTTTTTGTTATGTTCCTTTTCAGAATGCCCCGGAAACCTGCAGTACCAACTGAAAAACTTGTCGAGGTTATCCTTGACCATAAGGTTTTAAACTGTGATGGTAAAGTAGAACCGCCAAAATCAGAAGTGTGGCGTACAATTTGTGATATTTTAAATAATCCGAGTATAAAACCTAATTATTTATATCAATTTACTAAAGAAAATAGGCATGGTTGTTTAGATAAATTGAAAAATAAATTGGGTATAATTGAAGATAGTCATGAAAGTACTTTATACGATGATTCATTATCAGTACAGGGTGAAACAGAAAATTTTAAAAATACTAATAATAAAGTCATGCCAAAAAATAATTTTCATGTTATTTTTACGCCTGAGTGGCAGGCAATTGAACCTATCAAAAAGCATTATATTAGAACAGATAGACAGGATGCAGTGAGAGAACGGTTAATTTTACCGCCAGAATTCATGGACCGTAACTATGATACAGAAGTTTTGGGATAGCCATGAAATCCCTTGTGCATACCAATTTACTAGTCAAGTGGCTGAATCAGTATTTTTAAAAATAAATGGCAAATGTTCAGAGTGTGGTGCAGAAGGAAGTGGGATGATTCTTAACAAACCAATTGATGGAGAAAGTGTCTACCTTGTATGGCGAGCTAACGATACCAGAAATGTTGCTCATACGAAAAATGTTAGGTTGCAGGGGCAAGAAAGAAAAATAATTGGAAGAGAATTGCTGCATGTTAGTGCGAGTGCTTACAGAAGAAATAAAGCAACAGATCAAGTTACGCAAATAGAGCAGAAGCCACCAAATTTTTATTCTGTGGACGTCCTCAAACGGGTTAAAAGAAAAACAAAATTGAGAGAACTTAATATTATTCCAAAGGAAACAAATCCCATAAATAACCTGAAAGATTTAAAACATAATGTGTGGGCAGGTTCGATACATGACATTGGCATTGACAAATTTTTTGTTCATTATTACACCCCCACCCAGCTTTTTGTATATAAGAGCCAATGCCAAAAAAAATTTGTGAGCATTTGTATAGATACCACGGGATCGGTAGTTCAAAAGATCAAACATAACAACATTACGAGCGGCCATATTTTCTTGTATATGGTTGTTATGGTATCGGACGGAACAAGTATACCAGTGCTGCAGATGCTGTCTGAAAAGCATGACAGCAATTCTATCCAATACTGGCTGTTAGAGTGGCGCCGCGCTGGAGCTCCAGCTCCAAAAGAAATTATTATAGATGGATCTCCAGCTCTAAAAGCAGCAGTTGCTAGATCATTCTGCGGAGTAATCAGCCTAATAGAATACGTTGAGAAATGCTTCAGGTATTTGCAAGGCCAAGAAGACCAGCTCCCAGACTGTTATTTAAGGATTGATGTCGCACACTTCATTAAAGCTGCTTGTGGATGGAGTTGCTGGTATGATAAACATAAGAAAAATATGAAATATTTTTACGTGCGCTGCCTTAGCTTGCTTATCAAAACAGAGAACTTCCATGATTTTGAGGTCATTCTTAAACATATATACATAGTTGCCCTTTCACCCTGTGAGCAAGATGAAAATGGACTGCCTCTTCGAATGGAAGAGAGCCTCAAAGAATTAATTAAACGAATCGCTGGTATCAAGCTTATTGTTGATGATGAAGTCGTCCCAAAAACTCCCGAACCATTGACGATGAAGTACCTGGTTCTACTAATGCTTTAAAAGCTTGGGCAGGGCGGCTCATGTCCAACGTTGACATCCAACACGTAGACGATGGACGGCCAAACCCATACTACCAACCGGACGTGGCTAAGCAATTTTGCAGAGTTACTGCAGTTTCCGCTTTGGTCCGCAGTAATGAAGGAAGCCTTTAATTCTCCCAACATTACTGCATCTTCAGCTGCGGTCGAAGGCACTTTTTCAGACTTAAAGCAGAACATTCTTAAAACTGAAACTCGCCCTCTACAGGTCATCAAATTTGTTGCCATCCATCTTAAAGCTGTTGAGGGTGCATGTCTTATTTCCGAGTTCCCTAAGAAAACAGGGTCACCACAGGTTACAGAAATAGGTGAAAACATCTGAACAAAAATCCGCGAAGCCTGTACAGTTACCAGCAACATCGAGATATGTTGACATGCATGAAGAATTGAACTACACTTCATTGCCAGCACATAGAAAATCAGACTTTGCTGAAGAGAGCCCAGTCTATGATAAGTCTGTTACAGAAATAGGTGAAGAAACATCTGAAAAAAATTCCGCAGTGCCAGTACAGTTACCAGCAACATCGAGATATGTTGACATGCATGAAGAATTGAACTACACTTCATTGCCAGCATATACAAAATCAGACTTTGCTGAAGAGAGCCCAGTCTATGATAAGCCTGAATCAATGGACCTCAGTGAAGAATATAATGATCTTACATGTAAAGTCATCGGTAACAAATATGACTTTACAGATAATAGTAAAGTCTTTGATAGTAATAACCTCGAAGATATGAAAGAGTTATCTGATGATATGAAAAGATGGGAAGATCTTTGGGAAGAAAATAAAGATTTTCTGGAAGTAACTAAAGAACATATTGATCTGGGAGAAGATTCAAATTGCACTCAATCGTCGTGGGATCTTGTAAAACAATCTAAGCCGATAAAGACTACTTACGTCTCTGAAGAATCAAATGACCTGACAACGGATATTAGATAATCAACAGTACGTTTGTCCGAAAACGGTCAACTTCACTGAAGAATTAAATTATATTGAATCTTGGAGGGGTCTTGGAAAAAGAGCAAAGCCAACAGTTCGAGGTAATAAATCGAAAAAAATTAGGCTGTCAAAGTACTTAAGCGATTGCCCTGAAATTGGGATATGTCTCAATGCTGAAAAAAATATGCATTATAAAAACAAAGTGTTAATGAATGGCAATTTAACGTATAAAGGCATTAAGTGGGGCCGCAATATTGGGGTTAGTCTTAGAAACACTTGTTCCCTCGATTCCTTGGTACAAATTATGTGCAATGGATACATCCATTTACCTCGCTACAAAATGGAAATGGATTCAATGAACATTGATATCGTGAAATTAACAAAAAGGCTTGCTATCGACGGTGCTGATAATAAAACTTATGTTCTTAGGGCACAGGTCGTTACGTCGTCGTCTCTAAAGCCGAAGGCGAACATTAAAATGCCCGAAAAAAAAAAAGGATTATTATACGACCTCTTTATGACCGGCGAAGAGATGATACGAGTCATGTTACCTTCGGCTCATTTTTGTTCTCTTACAACATCTTGCCATGTTCATAGACTCACGACTCGCAAAACCCTTTTGGATGTCAATACGGAATCCATAAAAAGTTCCATTGGAAAATTCAAGGTACTTGCAGACAGCATTATAACAACAGAACAGACTTGCAAAACTTGCCCAATTAATTTGGAATTTGGTGTTTATATGTTTTTGGATCTTGGTTACTTTGGAAGTTTGATAGAAAATAAACATTTCGAAGATGTTCATCTCACGGATTTACCAGAATCAATAACGGTAGAAGGCAAGAAATTTTGTCTATGTGGCATGATAGCACACGAACCAGATCACTTCGTTGCTTATTGTAGAAACCCAACAACAGGGATCTGGGTGAAGTTCGACGATCTTTATAAAAAGCCAAAACACGTTACAATAATGGAAAGTATATCACCATCGATCACCATGTTTTGTGAAGTGACGTAATTTGACTTTTACAAATATCGGATTACTTAAACCGGTACATTTAAAACACCAAGAAAAATCTGTGTAGAAAATCAAATGCAGTCAACGGATAAAAACAACTTTAGTTATTGAAATCTTAGTGCATTTCAGATTGATAAATGCAAATTAATCGTGTTGAAATATCTATATAGATTTTGGTAACGTATTAATATTTTACAGAACGTTACAGAAATGTTATATGCATAAAAGTCACAGGTGTGGGAACACACACCGGTCAACACGAATTTTGAGTGGGCTCTAGATGTAAAATTTTGATTTCTTATTCTTACACCTAAAGAAAAATAGTTTTATTCGATAGTTTTTTTTTTTTTGAGAAAAAACACATTTTTTTTGAAAACGTACGAAACTAACGTAAAACTAACGATTGGCACTTGTTCCAGGTCAATCAGAGCATTTTTTAAATTTCACATAAATTTTGAAATTAAAAAAAAAATGTTTTCTGGGCGAAACAAACGAAATTTTTTCTCAAAACAAACGATACTAACGTATAGCTAACGATTGGCACTTGTTTTAGGCCAATCGGTGCTATGGGGTGCACAACTTCACGGTAGAAAATTGGTAGAATTTTTGAAATTGAAAAATTAAATGTTTGCAGGCCGAAATGTAATTTTTTTTTTGGAAACGTACGAAACTAACGTAAAACTAACAAAAGGAACTTGTTTCAGGTCGATCAGAGCATTTTTGAAATCCCATACAAATTTTGAAATTGAAAAAAAACATGTTTGCAGGCAGAAAAAGACAATTTTTTTTTTCAATACCAACGAAACTAACGTAAAACTAACGATTGGCACTTGTTTCAGCTCAATTTAAAACGTAAATTAACAAAACAAAGATTTCTAAAAAAAATATTTTTTGTCGAAAAAATAAGGTCTAGTTTCACCCCTTTTCGGATGTGCACTTGTACGAGGGACTGACTGTATATCAAAACTCTAACCCAGTTCCAGATGACCTAGAAAGTTCAAATTTGGCATCCAGATAGGTAGTTGGGTGAATACAAAGGAATAAATAAGAAACTGGTAAATTTTTATCATTTCATTATAATTTTCAATTAATTGATTCTATTAGGAACACTTACTTATAGCGCCTGTAATGTAAGAATCAGCAATCAGCAATGATCAAAATTGATGACAGCCGGTCTTTATGTGGATTTTAAGGTCTTCACGTGAATATATAAGAAGTGGAATACCACCCTTAATCCAAACATATCAGTTTTAGTACTTATAACTAAGAGTATAGTCGACTTTCGTATTTATTACGTTACTAGCTTTTGCCCGCGGCTTCGCCCGCGTTGATTAAGTTTTTGTATAGTCGTATCGAAACTGTAAATATTTTTAGTTTTAGTAGTTGACCTGCCTTTGATTTGGAGTATTTAAAGTGTTTTTGGTTCTCATCATCTCTAATTTGATCCCAATGTAAAGTTTTTTTGGCGAGGCCGAAGACCAAGACACGTTTTCGTCTTTGCCGAGGCCGAAGCCCGAGCCGTTTTGCAGATCAACACTATTTGTTGTTCTCTGAATTAATCCTCTGCTAATGTGTAACGGCTGTCTTTGATAACTGATTTAATCCCCTAGTATAGCATGTTTGGCGAGGCTGAAAGCTGAGCCGCATTTCCAGTCGACACTATCTTTTGTTTTCTAATTAATTTTAATCATCTGCTTAAGTATCATTGGAGGTCTTTGGCGAGGAAGAAGGCCGGGCTGCATTTTCGAAAGACATCATTTTTTGTTCTCTGAATTAATCCTCTTCTAAAAAGTCTTTGGCGAGACCGAAAGCCATGCCGTTTCCAAACGAAAAATTTCTTTTGGTTACTGATTTGATATAAAGTAGCGTGTGTCTTATTTCAGGTCTAGAACTACATTTAAAGCAGTTTCAGCCCTATCAGTTCGGGAGGTATGGTGTGAAGATGTGTATCACTTTTCTATAGGAAGTTGACACCCAGTTGCCTCTGAACTGATTAATGGGATAAAAAGTGGTCTACTATGTCCTATTCCAGGTCTAGAACTACATTTTTGCAAAGTTGAGCCTAATCGGTTTAGTAGGTATGGCGTGAAGGAGTAACAGTACATCACTTTTCTATAGGAACTTGACAACCCATTGCCATTCTATGGGAACTAATTTATCAGATATAAAATAGCTTTTGTCTTTTTCCAGGTTTAGAACAACATTTGTGCAAAGTTTCAAATCAATCGGTTCATCAGTTACGGCGTGAAAGAGTAACAAACATACCAACTTAATACAACTTTAACAACTTTATATCCATCCCAACTTTCACATTTATAATATTAGTTGAATGTACCTTACATGAGAAGAGTGCATCCGCAAGACGAAAGAACATGAACACATCCCTTAAATTTTTATGGACATCAAAACACTCATTTTCTATTCCTTTTATTGAATTTAGAAAGTACTTGCGAAACACACTCCTAATACTTGCAATATTTGTGAGATACATACATTAGGTCACTTCTAATTATATAGCCAAAAATACATACTAAAGACTCGGTAAGTGGTCAGTGACCTTCTTTGAGAAATAACACAATAAAAACAATAGGTTTCCTATACTAATTGACTGGGAGTTATTCTTAAATTAGTATAGGGCACAAATTTTATTTTGTTTTTTTCGCTAAAAGGGTCATTGCACCTTGGTCTTGACCACTTACCAAGTCTCCCGTTTATACGGACGGACAGACGGACAGCCTAAATAACAAATTTAGTCATTTTACTTTGAAATTGAAAGACTTTCCAAAACAACTTCATCCCCCTTTTCACCCCTTCGGGGTTGGATTTATCACAAACGCTGAGACACGTATAAAGTAATTTTCAATTGTCAGTCTTAACACAAAATTTAAAGATCCTAACTTCGAAACAGACGAACTTTATAATAAAGAAAACTTTCATTTTTTTTACAGTCATCTAGACCTCGCCGAGCCCTTTTCTTAGACTACTATGAACATGGGTCTAGCATCAGCCATTTGGGAGATATGGGCCTGTAAAGTTTTGACACATTCGGCAGACAGTCGAGACCTTTTCCTAGACACCCATCAACATGGATCTAACTCCAGCCGTTTGGGCGATACAGGCCGTCAAAGTTTTGACATTAAAAAAAAATCTTTTTTTGGCATCCCGTGGTCCAACCCCTAGGGATGCACTACCTTCCGTTTAAAAGATATTTTGCTTGGATATAGATAGATAGACAGATAGATAGATTGTGGATATATAGATCGATAGATTTCTCAAAAGGAAAAAATGGCACCGTAATAGGATCACTTGTGTCGCTGTCTGTCTGTCCGCCGGTTACAGCCGATTTGCTCTGGCACACATACTTTCAAGAATTTTTATGTCCACTATATTAAATTGCAAAATCGATGCCATTTTCATAATAAACGTCCCAACAAACCATAAAAACGACACCCATATTGATATTTACACATTTCAACATTTAAACCCCATCGCACCCCAACAGGGGATGATGGTATTTATTTTCACTACGTTGTATTTTAAAATCGTAGTCGTTTTCGTGATCAGCGACCCGATAAACCATACAAACGATACCAATGTTGATTTTCAGAATTTGCTACCCCGTTTCCCCCTTTTAGGGGTTGAATTCTGAAAAAAACTGAAACACGTATTTACTCATTTATTGATAAGAGTACTCCTGTGAAGTTTCGAATAAAATAGTCTAACTATTCTTGTTTCCCCATACAAACTTTGGACCCCCGTTTCACCCTCTTAGGTGGTGAATTTTGAGAAATCCTTTCTTAGTGCACCCCTAGACCTCTAAGGAAACCTACTTGCTAAACTTGGATTCTCTAGACCCAACGGTTTGGGCTGTGCGTTGATATGTCAGTCAGTCAGTCAGTCAGTCAGTCAGTCTGTCAGTCAGGTTCTTCTTTTATATATTTAGATAAACTGGGATTTAGTATTAATTATTATTTCAATATTTAGCGCACATCAATAGTGTAAGATCATTACTTATAAATAATTAAATAATAGTAGGTATTTCGGACGTGAAGCAGCGGGGTGGGGAGCGGTGTGATAAAACCTTGACGCGAACGTCTCCGAAGATGGCGCTCGCGCTTACGCGGCGTCCTAGGTAAGCGAACTCAGGGCGAGCGCGGTGCGGCGTGAAAATATCAAACAGTCGCAGGCGCTTGAAGTGGCCTACGTGACCGAATACACGCGGTGTGTTGCGAAGCGCGCGGTTAGGCGAAGCAGGCGCGATCAGTTGGTTTGATACTTTCGCGCGGTCTGGAAGCGGTTTAGAATTTTAAAATGTTTGAACTTTTAATTAGTGCTGTTCAAGAACGCCCTGTATTATTGGACAAGAAAAAAATAAAAAAATATCACAACCGATAATTAACGTACCGTGCATGGGAGGAAGTTGCTAAAATAATTGGTGCTACAAGTAAGTATATACGTATAGCTCATTTATTATGTACCTAATTTACATTCTTTTTATAGGATGTTGTTCAAAATATAATTTAAAATTTTCCCTCATTTGCACAGCTGCTCGTGATGAAGCATTAAATCTCCTGTGTAAATTATCTCGTTGTGTTCTTGTATTTCGGTATGAATCCCGGAAAGATGTTACTTCAGCGTCATTTATTGATTCAAGGCCACGTTTAACATTGTGTAGTAAAGTTATGGCTTTCACGATATGAACAGCATTTTAGAGGAAACGCCGCATCCCCTAGGAGAACATATGGCGAATGGATATTGCTACTAGGCAATAATAAGAGAAATGTAAAGGTGAGTATGATAAGTTATTTTTAGTTTGTAAGATCCTTCCTGTTCACTGTAAAGTTAAATAGTTAATTGCTTTAGACTCATATTTCACTCAAGACTACAAAACCCCAGTAGTACGCCGCCATTACACTAGATCTGTTAAGAAAGGTACATTGACACAGCCATCAACAAAAAATTATTACGGGGAAAGAACTAGACAGTACTTGACTCCGAAGCTATGTAACAGCTACCCTCTCTTGCTGGATAAAAACAAATTAAAAATAACCACTATTAAACCAAAACTCAAAAGTATATTGTTAAAATTAAAATAATAAAAAGGTAGATAAATGTACTTGTAGATTGTAAATTGCGATTTTGATGTATTCGTAGTTACATTAGTTAGATATAAGTAAATACCCGGAATTATATAAGCGCTTCGCCAACAAACTGTTTTGCAGTTTTGCGATCTTTGTAAAATTTTATAAAATGCTTTAGGTATTTTTAGTCTTCCCAGTTCTATTGCTCGCTCGCCAAAAAGCGCATTCATCAAAAAACGTCATTTTCTTTACCGTAGGAACCAACGTTTACCATTACAAACTTATAATTTGCATCGGTGACAGCTAACAATCCGATCGAAAAGAAGGATTTGTAGCAATAATACAAGGAACCAGATTTACTGGGCTTTTTAATGCGAATGTGTTTCCCGTCAATACTTCTAATGCAGTTAGGGAATTGCCATCTATCCCAAAAACATTGTGCTATTTTTTTAAAGTCGTGTAGGCTCGGGCATATGCTTTGTTAATAATTTGTTCCATATAGCTTTACATACTTCTGGAATAAACTTGGAAATATCCGTTTTGGAAATCCTGAAAGAGAAAGCGAGTTGAAGGAACAGTATGCTCGTGGCTAAGTACCCGCAATGACAAGAAACTAAAATTTATATTTTATTTTTTTGTTTTAGGTGTTGATGTGGCAAAGAAAAAATTGAAAAATTCAAGAGACTCATTTGCAAAAGAAATGAGAAAAATTCGGAAGCCTCGTTCGGGAGATGGATGGATAATTTTTATATAGCCAAATTTTCGAAAGAATAATATAAGAACTTACAGCTTTAGAACTTGCGAAGGCTATAATACACTCGGCGTCAAAATAATCGCACCTTTTGAAAAATTTACTTCAAACTATTTTAATTCAAATTTGAAACCAAATATGAGAGAACTATTTGGTATCAATTAAAAGGGCATTAAACGACCTTGAAATGAACAATCGTTTCTTTTCATAAACGAATACGGATACGAATTCTATCGAATACGTGGTGTTAAGAAAAGTATTGCTCAAATACGCGTTCAAACGGTCGCTACTTGCGCTACATTACAGGGCTTTATAAAGGTTGAAAATACAGATTGAGTGAACACGAGACATGGCTCCGCGTTTAAATTATCAAGGCTTGCTTTTAACTAGCGGTCAATATCGTATCATCGCGAATACCGTAGTGAATAAGAATGTTATCCATTTCAATCCTGCCCGATCGGGCAAGGATTTAGCAGAGTATTTAGATCAGATTTGGTTCAGAATGGGTTATAGTACAAGTATTACGCTTGTAGTTGCCACAGATAGCAGTGACAAACTCAAAAAACTTGTAGATTCAGGTCTGCTATATGATTTGCGTATGTATATACTGCCTAGCGAATCTGGTGCAGTATATGGCATGTTTATAGAGATCCTTTATGGACAGAGTACTAGAATACACTTATGTAACGAGATTAGAGAGATACTGTCTGCAAGGGAGAGAATAAGATGGTGTGGTGCGGAAGCGGAATCTTTATTCTCTCCTAATGTATATCATAATGCGTCTGAAATTTGCGGTAACAAAACATTATAACGATACCGTGACAACCTTTGACGATGATGGGCAGAGAAAACTTGCGCTTATAATGTACGCAATACCTAGAGTAGGATATAATATTGTATATGTCGGCGGATCTCCCGGTAATGGCTGGATTAATACCCTAATTTTACGAGATTTCACCGGTGTAATCCTCGTAATTGACCCAGAGCCATGTGCTCTTCATCCCGAGAGTAAATTCGAAATGAGATGTTCGAATCGTATGATTCAGAGTGTGGAAGATTTAATGACCGTTTTAGAGAGTGAAGATTTCATGTCATTTGATAATGTTATATTTATATGGGATGTTAGGGATACAGGCGCCAGCCTAATGAATGAGGACGAAAGAAATGAGTGTATAGCGAATGAGGTCGCAACACTAAATATGATTGTAGCCTCAGAGTGGTTTATGACTCAAGTTAAAATATATCAGTTGAAGGTAAACGTTAAGAACATTGGATTATATGAGTTGCCTATTGATGCAAGGCTATATACGCAGCCATATACTTTAGGACGTGGAGTCTATGAAGTAAGATGTGCAGGGCATAAGTCAAGAGCTCCTAAATACGTCATGAGGCCCTTGCAAGTAGAGCAGTTACAGATTCATCTTGAATCGATTAGGGATAAATTAAGAGTAGGTGAAATTAATGAGTATGACATGTTCATTAACTTTGTCACTAGCATGTTTCGCGTTTGCGACTATATTGATGATATTGCACTAATCTCGAATGATTTTGAGATTGCGCTATTTACCTTAAATTGGAATTCTGAGGAAAAGAATATGCGATACTTAACAAGAATGAAGGAAGAAAATGTGAAATTCATCGGAAGTTTCTTTACACCAGACCTGTTAGCAGATGATGAATATGAGTTTCCTGAGACAATTCTACTATCAAAATTTCCATCTTTTGTATTCGACTCGAGGGCACTGATTAAGGCGAAAATACATGGATTGTATTTCTTCGCCAATAGCGTGGATTGTCGATACATGTATAACGAGCTTACTTTTTCCGAATGCTTTCTGATAGGCGCAACGGAGTATAATCTACATAGGTCAAATGTAGGTCATTCACTATCTAAACCTTGAAGGTGACACACGTTAAGCGCACAAGCAAAAACATTACCCTCAACATGGATACTACTCCTGAAGAAGCTGCACAAGTTATTGCACTGCTGCAATGCACAGTGTGATATTTCCCGGCAACTCAACCTTAGCCGTTTTGCTGTTCGAAGAGCAATTCAGCGAGTCCGGGAGATTGGTGGCTATGTCCGAAGACATGGATCTGGGAGACGACGCTGCACATCTGATAGGGATGACCGCTTCATAGTGTCGACGAGTTTGAGAAATCGGTTTTCCAATGCTGTTGAGATAAGACAGCAGCACCAAGCAGTTCGCGGGACAACTGCAAGTGACTCTACGATTAGTAGAAGATTGGCAGAAAAGAAAATAGCCGTCTATAGAGCTGCTACAGGCCCAAGATTGACTGTAGAGCATCGTAGATCCCGCTTGCAGTTTGCCCGCGATCACGTCGACTGGACGCTCGACCAATGGAGCACAGTTCTCTTCTCAGATGAGACGAGGGTGTGCCTTTTCTGCAATGACAGGCGAAAAAGAGTGAACAGGAGGCAGGGGGAGCGATTCGCACAAGCCTGTATTCAAGAGACTGTGGAATACGGGGGTGGCTCCTGCATGTTTTGGGGCGGTGTATCTTGCGACGGCAAAACTGACCTTGTATGCGTTTCCCGGACTGGAGGTGCTCGCGGGCAAGGGTCGCTGACTGCTCACCGGTACATCACAGAAATCCTAGAAGAGCATGTGGTCCCGTATGTTGGTTTCGTCAGCTATGGGTTCACTTTGATGCACGACAGCGCTCGCTCCCACACCGCGTTTATTGTACGTGACTACCTTCAAGAGGTTGGGATCCCTGTCATGCAGTGGCCGACGAGAAGTCTAGACCTGAACCCGATAGAGCACCTTTGGGATGAACTGAAACGGCAAGTTAGGTTACGAGATCCTGCTCCTACCACTCTCCAAGCCCTGCAAGAGGCCGTAATTTCGGAATGGGACAGCATTCTACAAGATGAAGTCCTGAAATTGGTCAAGTCTATGAGAGATCGAATGGAAGCTGTTATCAGGGCAAGAGGAGGTAACACTAGGTTTTAGAGTACTTTTAAGAATGATTTTGTGATTTTTTTCTGCATAATTAATCCTTTTGTTATATGTAGAAAGTAAATAAAGACTTTTCTTTCCCAATCAACCTGTATTTTTTATGCCCTGGTAATGAAAAACACAATTTATTCAATCGTCTGTTTCATTATCTTTTAATTAATACCTAAAAAATCCCGCAAAAATGGTGTCAAATAGGAATAAAAGTTGTTTGGAGTACATTATTTAAAAGATGCGATTTTTTGACGCTGAGTGTATAATACGTATATGAAAACTAGCTAAGTCAGACCTTAGGCTTCAATATATTATCTTAAGTTATGAAAAGAAATGATATTTTAAGTTGTTATAAAATATTTTATGTTATAAATAAATTTCAGGACAGACCATTGAACTTGGCACCCATTTAGATCTCAATTCTTTTGTCGTTGAAATCAACAACTAAGGCATATATTATCTTAATTTTGAACTTGGCTCTCATTTCACATTTATGTTTTGATGGGATTATTGTTATTTAACGACGTTTTCTTTAGTGAATTATGCTCGATGTGTTGTCTTAATGGTGGGTACTTATTCCTGATTATCTTTGCTGAATTCTCAGATTCAAGCCGTGGCTAGTTACTAAAGTAAAATATGCATAATTTTAAGTTACGGGTAAATTAGCTAGTCATCGGAATTAAGGGAAATTTGTCTTTATTTATAGAGTAAATAAGGTGTTTTATCACACAGAAAAAAACTAGCGGTGTAAGTAACCCCAAATCAGAAACTAGCATAGGCGGCCAGGTAAGTTATTGATCGATGTATTTTTCCTTTACAGATACATAACAAATTATCGATTAACATGTCTAAAAAGCGACAGTACTCCAAAGAAGCCATAGAAACCGCTGTTAAGTTTGTTTTGCACAAAGAAGGCTCTGAACGACAGGCTGCCTTAAAGTTCGGTGTTCCAAGAAGCACCATTCAGTTTTACCCGTCACAAGTCCAGAACGCACACGGTGGCGTACAGACTCCAAGGAACTACAGCGTCCAGTACGCACACGTGTGCTCACAGGAAAGTTGATGCGGTTCATTTTAAGAAACTGTTTAACGTATCGGACCGAATCTTTAAAAAAATATATCAAAATTATCTTTGCTTCGTTGGTATTTGATTGGTTGTGACCTTATTGGTTTAAAATGAAACAATCACCTTTAAAATAAATAAAATGTGCAAACGGTACTTTTCCGGTAGTATACGGCGCGTATACTACCGGACATACACGGTAATGGTGGGCGGGTGGTCGCATTCCATAATTTGTGTTTTTTGAATGAAATAATTATATTTACACAATTATAATACATCTAGTAACCGCGAAATTTGTTTTTGATTCTTTTAGTGATACGTTTGTATTGTGAATAGCTATCTAGGCTAACTTGTGAGTGAAAATATGTGATAATCGGGTGCAATTTTAGATAAATAAAATCGACCAAAATGCCCACATAGGATTATTATCGAGGTAAGTGTTATACATAAGTATTTAGTCCATTTCATTGCGTGTCTTTCGATATATAAAGTGATATATAACTTAAGATAACAAAAACCATGGATTTCTGAATCATGTCGGAATGATTTTACGCTCGCCATTTTCGCTGGACATTTGGGGCTCTCGAGAATTGCTAGTAGGGAGACGCTCCTTGGGTTAAAGTCAAAAAAACCTGATATAAAGTTTAAATCGGGGCCTGATCCAGTGCTAACAGAATGTGAAGAAAACGTACTGTGCGAGTTCATTATAGAATTAGCTGAGCGTGAATTTCCCAGAAAAAAAGACGATATTCAATTATGCGTCCAAGATTTTCTTTAAAAAAAAATCCAAGACCGAATCGTTATCCTAAGATATCCTTCCGAGCTTCCGAAGGAGTAACTAATGCCAGCGCGTGAGTATCAGAAAAAGATATCCGGAAATGGTTTCAGAAAATTAGTGAGTGTTGGATGACAGCTACTGTAACCGCGAGGTTACAGGAATGCAGAGCTGATGGGATTTGAGTATTGATCGGAGAATTGTGGGTAAACTGACTGACCTTTGATGATGATTGTGGATGAATGCGCTGCGTGGCGTCCCTCCTTGTTGGGCTGATGGAGCTGGCGCCTTGGGCAGGAATGTGCAGGATTGTCTTGGAGTAATGTGAACACAACACTGGTATATAATATGAACACAACACTGGTAGGTACGCGATATTGGTTGTGTCGGCGGCGCGAGTGTGCACACGTGTGTCGGACGATGTCCCGCGCGGAAGAGAACGGTCACTGGCGTGCGAGCTGGCGCCAGCGCTGTGTTGCGAAATTAGTCATCCGGCGCGCCGCGTCGCGAGCCACTCCCGCGCATGCGCGCGCGGAACCGTCACGCTGTGGCGTGAACAGCTACAGTATTCCAAGATTTTATAGAACAATGCTTTTATCCGCAACTCGTGGCTGATGGAATTCCACTTCCAATTATATTGTTTGTCGATGGCCACAAGACGCATCTAACAATGGAGGTGTCTCAGGTTTGCCGGAACCTGCAGATACGTTTGATCGCGCTCTATCCTAACGCTACACGGATTTTACAACCAGCTTATGTTGCTGCGTTTCATCCGATTAAAGTAGGGTGGAAAAAAGGGCTGCGAGAGTGGTACGCGGCAAATAATTATTGCACAAATTTAAACCAAGAGTCATTTGCACCTTTGCTGAAAACCGTTTTGGACGCAACTGCTAAACCTGTCACGATTGTTGATGGCTTCCGTGTTACTGGACTATGCTCTTTCGACGCAAATAATGTGGACTACAGCAAATGTATATTGCATCTTCCAAAGAGAATCAGCAACAGCAAGCGATGCCCCTAGCAGAAACTGAAGAAGAAAATAGTTTGTGCGTACTAACTTACTCAGAATTCTGTAATATCGTTGGTGATACAATTCTTGAACAATGCCTAACAGCCACGGCACTAACCTTACAAAAATCTGACGAAAATTTTAATGCTATCTACAAACTTTGAAGGAACGCTTTTACTGACGAAGACAATATGGAAATTGCCTTGAGCAATCAGGGGAATCAATTTCTAAATTATGGAACTGAAGATCCTTCATTGATGAGAAATAATAATGACACACCTAACTGCTTTCTTGATGAATGTTCTGGTGACCTAATAATACCTGAACAAGAAAAGACATATGCTCAGGAATCTTTTATGCTGCCCATGATTAAGAAAGATGCGGAAAAGATTTAACTGGTTGGACAGAGTGTTATGCCTGTCATTGAATGTAAGTGAAACTACAAGGGAATCGAAGGGACGTAAGGCAAACATTACAAAAAATAAAATTAAAGAGTTAAAAGACTTAAAATAGAATTACCATCACCATTCCTGTAGCGTTTGATATTCAAAATCCATTAACGAGTGCATCGAAATCTCATGATCCTGGTAAAAAATTAACTGTTTTGTCAGATGAATATCTTTCAGACTATTTAAGAAGACGTAAGTGGGCCCCAATCTCCAAAAAGAAAAGGAAAGAGGGAAATTGAAAGACCTTTTGCGTTGATTTCTGATCCCTACATCGCTAACATGAAAATAAAACAATTAAAGAAAAAATAAGAACAAATTGAAAAAGAAAATCGAAAACGAGTAAGAGAAGAAAAGAGAATTGAAAAGGAAAAATTTATGATTGCAAAAAAGAAGGCTGCAAGTACAAATGAAAGTAAGGTGACAATTAAAATTAATAAAACCAAAATTGAAACAATTTGTAAAAGAAAAAAAGCTAAAGTAGAAACTATTACTAGTTAGCAGCTTGGTAATGATTTAGATGCTTTAACCCTTTACCGCATACTGTGACAAATTTGGAACACTCACATTTTTGCGTAAAATAAAACTACCAACGCCATCTCTGAAATTTGTTTGGATTTAATTCCATTCTCAAGAGTGTAGTTTACTAAATAACATACAAGTGGCGCCTCTACAGAAGTGCTTAAGCACTAAAATCGGTCGATAAATCAGTTGATTCGCCATTTTGAAGAAATGACACTTCACGGCGCATCAAATTCGCGTTTTTAATTATTAAATTCGCGGTTTCAGTGAAAATTTTACGTGAACGTTACAGAAGGATGGAACCGCGACGTTTTTACGGAAAAACACGTAAGTTACAACCATAATATCATGTTAATATTATCAATCCAAGTTTGTTCCGAATTCGGAACAACATGCAGTAATGGCAAAATCTATTGTGACAAATATGGAACTGCATGCACTCCAGCTAACAGCTTTCAAATTCCAAATTTGGAACATTATGCAGTCTGTTACACAAATGGGAATTGATATAAATTTTTCGTTTTATTTTATTTTCAATAATAAAAAGCTACAAAACCTGTGACTTATTGATGTTTTGGTTGAGTCACAAGGAGTTTCATCTGACATTTGATATATCTTGACTTGACAGGTTTTATTACGAAAACCGCAATTAATATTATACTTACTACACTATTTATTCTATAGAATAAAGATCCGGAGTAAAAAATGGTATCTCAAATTGTTTTTCCATATGATCGATCTCGTTTGTGTGAATAGTTGGCTACTATGGAGAAGATGCATGCAACAGAAAGGTGAAAACATTTATATGCCTTTGCTAGACTTTAAACTAGCTTTGGCAGATATCTTAATGCACAAAGACTCAAAAGTATTTACACCTTCACGAAAACGAGGACGTCCGCTGAATCAAGATGTTGAGAAAGTTAAAAAAGGCAAACGACGACGCATAGAATTGCCTCAAAGAGAAGTAGCGGAGGATGGGTTCAACCACTGGCCTGAATGGAAATCGGATCGTCAAAGATGCAAAATGGTGGGATGCACGCAAAAATCACAAATCAAGTGTGAGAAATGTGAATGTTATCTCTGTATAAACAAGGAACGAAATTGTTTCAAATTATTTCATAGGTAAGTTGTATTATAACGATTATAAATACTTATATATATATATTACTGCAACTGTAATCTTGTGCTGAGGACGGAGAAACCTATCGTGATTCCGAGTCTCATTCACGAGCTAAAGATGTTATCTCTGTATAAACAAGGAACGAAATTGTTTCAAATTATTTCATAGGTAAGTTGTATTATAACGATTATAAATACTTATATATATATATTACTGCAACTGTAATCTTGTGCTGAGGACGGAGAAACCTATCGTGATTCCGAGTCTCATTCACGAGCTAAAGATATTATATGAGGCAATAAGAGTTATAATTATTTTTAATAACGGTCTTAAACATGAACTTGCGCCTGTAAAAACAAAATTTAAAATAATTAATAGAGCATTCGTACACCGTGAGCAGTTTACTATCTGTATCGCATATGCCATCACTATCCATAAAAGCCAAGGGCTAAGTTTAAATAATACTCTCATTGATATCGGGTCATCGACGTTTTCTTGTGGGCATACTTATTAGCACTTTAAAGGGTGACTGGTTTGATAGGGGTTCATCTTACTAATATTGACTTTGCAACAGTCAGCCATAGTTGAATATAATCGCTTAATAACTGTACTGTCCTGATCTATCGCTTATTGCAAATAATAAGACAACAAGAAAAAGAGACAAAGATAGGGAGTGGGCTATAAAAAAGTTATAACACAGGCGCAAGAAATGCAGCCTGAAAAAATAAAAATAAGTAGAGCATCTTACAAAAATAAATGAAATCCCATCAAAAACATTTCATGTAAGACTAGGTCGCCAAGACTCAAGCTCATAACGCTTTCTCTGTTAAAAAGTTATCAGATCTCATGTTAAGCCAAGTCCTTAACTCTACAAGTCCTAACTATTATATTCTATTGGCCCAGGGCCAATTTCTCACATCCCTAATTTTTTTTTAGGCAAGCTCACATTCTGTTGCTTCTGAAATCGAAATACCATCAACTTCACAAAAATAAGCTGAAAATTTCTTAGTAATGGAAAGTGAAGTTGTACAAATGGAAGCAAAAAAATTTGACAATATATTAGAAAATCAAAACACCATACTGAAAAATCAAGAGAGGATCATGCACCACCTGGCTGAAATGCAAGTAAAACTTGTGACTTTTTTTTAGGGTTCCGTAGTACCTAAAAGGTACAAAAGGAACCTTATGGTGAGACTCCGTTGTCCTTTCGTCCGTATGTCACAGCCTCATAACTTTAGCACCGTTAAAGAAAAATACATGAAATTTGGCACAAAAATAGCGCTGATTTGCCCACATATTAAAGTGTAAAAAAAAATATGAAGAATTTGAAATTGTTCAAAATATTTCCAAAACAAAAGTGAGAAAAATAAAAAATATTAGCCTAAAAATACAATATGGGTATCAAATTGTAGATATTAAAAAGCTGATCGTAAAAATATATACATTTAATATATTTACTGACACTGGTTTCGAGAAATCTTTGAAAACCCCAAAAATATGTATGTCCCCCCCCCCCTTTATCTCCAAAACTGGTGGACCAAAAAAATATGAAAAAAATCATGGTAATATGTTTACGTAAAAATTACAGGAAAAATAAAGCGGTTGAGAAATTCACGAAAAAAAAAATTACAAAATTAAATTTATCTTCCACAATACGGAACCCTAGGTACGCGAGACTGACTCGCACTTGACCGGTTTTTGTTGGATGTGATGTTTACCAGAGAATTTCTAGCAGCATGCTCATGGTCCAGTGGCTCCCGGGGAGAAGCACCAAAAGTCCCATTTAAAATACCATCAACTTTTTTTTCGAGCTGATTCTTTCCTGTGACGCTTCGATTTCTCTGCAAGATGTAGAAAAATTTTTCAAAAACGTTCTGAAAAACGCGAATAAAAGCTCTCTTTGCCCGTGGTACGGTTCTGGTGTCCGGTCAACCGGACCACGGGAATTAAATATTTTCCATAGTTTTGCAACGAAAAAATGATAAACCCAGTGTGACAATCTGAAAAATAATATTTTAAGTGGTCCGGTTGATTTTAACAAAACCATCGCGGTAAAGACGAGAAAAATATTTAAAACAATTCTCCGCATAAAACGGATGAAAAAAACGGAGCGAATTCTTAACCCTCAGTTTATCCATGGGACTCCACGTACGACGGCGTTGTTTTGAGAGTTTTCTCTCCAACTTCCTGATTTTTCGTCTTAGATCCTCTTCTTTATCTTTTTCCACTTTCCTTTTCGGCATTTTAGCGGTTGAAACACTCACTTTAAACGATAAAATAAAATATTTTTTCCTCGACGTTGCGGATTAAGCGGCGCGAAAAAAAAGTGAATGATTGACAGATGGAGTGTTGCCAGTGTTTTTTCGCTTCAAGAAGCGTTCACTAACTTTAAATACGCGGATAAACAATGCGAACATTGTGAGACTACATAGTGAATATATTGGAAGTATCTCAGACTAAGCACGAGTATAATTACAATGGAACTTCACTTTAGGTAAGTTCGTTTAATCTAGTAATTATTGCGTTGGAGTTATTTTTTGTAATATTAATATTGCTTTTGTTTGGAATTTTTTGTAAGTTTTGGTAACTTACTGAACAGATAGAACTTAGACAGAGACAGTTAAGTTGGTTAGTTACTGAAGCTCACGCTTTGAGTGACGTCGGTTAACTTGAATAATTTTCTTTTTTTTAGGTTTTCTTACTTGTTCGCAGTTTTCAAAGTATTTTACATATAAGTGTGTACAAACGGTTGTATAATAGTTTTTTACTAGACTTTTGGGTAAATATTAAAAGATTCAGTGTAGCGACATTGTAAATAATGTTTCTCGGTGTTTTATTTGACTTTTAATAGAAGATAGTGATTAATATTAAAGTGATAAAGAAATAATAATAATAATAACAATAACAATACAAAAAATAGGAACTTCGCAAAGAAAGAGAAGTGCAGTGTGGAACCATTTAACGGAAACATCACCTGAAAAGGCGAAATGTTCATACTGTGCTGGTATATTGTCCATATCATGTGAGAATGTGGGGAACCTTGGCAGACATTTGAGTAGGAAACATCCCACGGTAAAGTTGGTCGAGGAAAGGCAACTGCCACCGCCACCGAAATTGGATCCAGAGTCAGGATCATCCACGATCCAGGATTTCGGTACAGTTGTACACATACCTCTGGTTACTGGTCATCCTGTACGAATTCAGCCATCTATACAAGAATATACCCAAAGCACCAAACCCATTCCACTGAAACGTGCTCAACTCATAGATACACAATTACTTCATATGATTGCCACAGGACACTATCCCTTTAGCTTGGTAGAAGATGAGGAGTTTAAAAAGTTTGTGGCATTGCTTCACCCCCAGTATCAACTTCCGACGCGGAAAACTCTGCCGGAAAGCCTGTTACAAAAACAGTACAATACGTGCTTGGAAAAGGTTAAAATCGATGTTCAAAAAGACCGAGCAGTCTGTCTAACAACAGATGGATGGACGTCTATAAATAATGACAGTTTTTTGGCCCTAACTGTACATAACATTGTACCATTGGAGACTAAATTAAAGAGTATTTTAATTGGCTGTGTGGCGTACAATGAACGCCACACAAGTGCAAATTTGACCGCCTTACTGCGAGATATAACGGCTAAGTGGAATATATTAGAATACACAACCGCCATTGCAAGCGATAATGCTAGAAATATAACTGCTGCAATAAGGGAGGGATCATGGCGGCAGATACCATGCTTCGCGCTCTCATTAAATCTGTGCGTTCAGTCCGCGTTGACTCATTTAGCTGATTCCGTAGGTAAAGTTAAAGCGATAGTGGGGTTCTTTAAGAGAAAATCTCACGCATAAAATAAGCTGCGAGAAATGCAATAACAACTGAACCTCGTCGAACTTAAGTTGAAGCAAGACGTGCCAACGGGGTGGAACTCCACTTACGACATGATTCAAAGAATCATCAGGGCAAAAGATGCCGTGATTGCGACTATCGCACTAACGCGCAGTGACCTCGCACTTAGCAAAAATGATTGGGAGGTCATTGAAAGTGCGGCCCCAATTTTAAAACTCTTAAAACTCTTAGAAATAAGCGCTGAAAAGAATGTTTCGTTGGCGAAAGTAATACCCCTGTGCCGCATCATGAAAAGGAATGTAAAATCCAAGCAAAATAGTGTCCTTCTACCGCAAATACAAGCACTAATGAACACGCTGGATAAAGAGCTGGAGAAGCGTTTCTCTTATATCGAGAAGAACATTTTATATACCGAGGCTACCATACTGGAACCCCGATTTAAAATTAAGGGATTCGATAATCAACAAAACTTTGAACAGGCTGTGTCTGGTTTAAAACTAAAAGTCGGCAAAGTACAGTCAATAGTGTCTGTGTCAACGACCCTTTCATCCATTGCTGCAAGCTCCAATGATACAATTTGGGATGAATTTGACGAAGAAGTGGCAAAGTTAACACCAGTGAACCCACTGGCTGCGGGCATCGTTGAACTTGATAAATATCTTCAGGAGCCACTTTTGCCACGCAACAAGAACCCTCTTACCTGGTGGCATGAACGTAAAAGTTTTTATCCTAATCTTTATGAGTTTGCACTAAAAAGACTTCACCTAGTGGCAACTTCTGTCCCATGCGAAAGAATATTTTCAAAAGCTGGACATATTCTAAATAAAAAAAGGACACGGCTAACGACGAAGAAACTCTCAACTACTTTTTATTAGTAGTAATTGTGAATGATGGGAATATGATAAACTGTAAATTTGTGGCCATCCATGTAAAAGTTTCAAGGCGCTAGCCCCACGGTGGTCGCGCGTGGCACGTCGCGCGAACGGAAAATCAATCATCAATCAAAAAGTAACGAAAAAATAGTGGCGGGACGTCATCGCCTCGAAGCGCGGCCGCACGCTCTTCTTTCAGCAAAAACTACCCTATGCTTTATAACTATAAGGTTTATTTTTCGTTGCGTTGATTATCCATCCGCGCCACGCACCACCCACCACGTCACTTCTGTGGGGCTTGCCGGCTTGCACCTTGACTCCCTGCCCACCTTGTGACACTTTGTCACTGGCTCAGCATTCTTGAGAGCCCTTATACTATTGTTTTTACTGAAATTCCGATTATTTAAAAAATAAAAACCACGGAGCACCTTTTAACTCAATTTTAATCCGCACAAGAAGAAAGTGTTGCCACAAAGCAAAATACATGTTACCTACTAAATGATACCATTATACAAAAACTAATCCTTATAAATAATATATGTTTTATTTTAATTAAACAGTCACAATCAATTAACGCCCCCTTCCTAGAAAAAAAAAAATACTTACGGCTTACCTAGTCTGTTGATCCCCTCTTTTACAAAAAGCTTTGATTTTTCAAATTAAAATGTGTGTATTATAAAAAAGGCTTATAATCTTAAATAACTTTTCTATCTTTCTTTCTCTATCTGCACGGCTGATCGAAGCTTGTGGGGACCCGAAGGCTGGCGCGTATCTTGGCCAGAGAATCAGTCTGGCCATTCAAAGAGGAAACGCTGCCAGCCTTCTAGGTACCCTTCCACATGACGGTGGCGATCTAGATAGGATTTTTTATTTAGTTTAGTTTATTATTTATAAGGTATAGGTTTTATAAGGGTTTTATTTAGGTTAGTATTTTGTTTAAGCTAAGTTTTATTTTTAAGTGTTTGACTGTTATTTAAGTATTATTTTACCTATAAATAAACAAGTTAACAGTATTACTTAAAATATTTCCAGGAAAATTTTAGCTTATCGTTTGGACGAAAAAAGATTGATGTCTGTGCTCTGTGTGAAGAGTTAAAGGTTAAACTAAAAAATCCACGTATAAATAACAATGCAAAAATAGTCTATCAAGCAGATATTGAAATCCACAAAATTTTACACAAAAATGCAGGAAGTGGAAACTAAGTGCAAGAATGATCAAAAGGCCACTTCCTCATATTCCTGTCCAGGAAGTTTTTTACCTCTGTCAACTATGAGTTTTGCATATATGATCTGAAAACTGGTAAATGAGTTTTTTACTTTTATTGTGAGGAAGTCGCTAACAAAGGTCCTAACGAAGTAGGTACCTTTGTGCTGGATTACATAAAAAAAAATGGTAATGATGCCGAAGAACTGCACCTTTTTTCAGATGGTTGTGCCGGCCAAAATCTGAATCATGCAATGGTCCGCATTCTTTTATCACTGGTAGCTGAACAAGGTAACAATAAAAAAGAGATACAATATTACATACCCAAAAGAGGTTATTCATTCCTGCCAAACGATAGAATGTTTGGGACTGCAAAGAGACTCCACCTTTTTTGAGGATAATCTGGAGCTGGCATTGCTAGATCTGGCCCTGGGAATTCAAGATCTTCCGGTGGCACAACTTCGTTTGGCTAAATTATGCAGTACTGCGGTGGCTATAATTATGCCAGGAACTCTACGTAGGTGCAAATTTATTCCTCTGGACAAGATCGGGAATCTTGTTTTTTATTTGAGACTCCTGGTACAGGACCTCACCTCTCGAGATGGCTCTGCCCTCGGCTAGTGGGGTCATCATGTCTACATTGAGCATAGCCGCTATCACCCAACAAGTATTTGTTGTTGTTTCCTCTGCATGAAATCCCTTTTCAATGCTCAGTTGTCCCATATATTGGCATCATGAGCTGTCCCGTGCCACCTTGCCACAACATCAAAAACATCAGGTTTGGTCCTACCACACACTGAGTGTTGATAGAAAACCATCCTTTTCTATTTCTATACAATTCAGCAAAGTAAGTAAGTAAGTAAATTCAACCATTACATGGTGTGCAAATATTAAGAATATTTTGATGGATGGATGGATTTGAGGATGTGAGCAGACAAGAAAAGTGAGTTGAACTAACCTATTGTATTGTTGTGTGCCGGCGAAACGCCGCGTGGCGTCCCTTCCTGTACAGTGTGCTGATGGTTCTCCAGGGAGTTGATGGAGATGGAGATGATCTTGACACAGTGGTGAGCAGGATATAGTTTTTGTAATGAGAACGCAGCTACGCTAGATTTATCGGCGGGTCAAAGGTGCGCGGCGCGATGTGTGTGCACACGGGGGGTTTTGAAAGCTTTCGCCAACAAAGAGTCGTGCGAGTCGCGTGCGGCCACTGTGCTACCAGGCGCGATGGTGGGGGAAAACCCCTGTGCATGCGTCACGCGTGTGGCGTGAACAAGCTGTTATCATGGAATTAGTGAAAAACCACCTACCTAAACCACCCACATCTTTAGACGAGTTTTCAAAGAAAAAAAGATTTATTATTTCCGACGAAGAAAAAAAGAAAGCCCAAAGCTTTTACGAGAGGGATCATATTAGCCGGGCTGCCCCTAGACGAAAAGATACGATATCCATTAAAAACCAAGAAACAGTGACTAGTAACCATGTTGCCAAGAGGCACATGGTCATGTCAGTTGCTGAAGCATTTGCACTGTTGAAACACCCAGATTTTAAAACGAATAAAAGTACTTTCTATGAAATGAAACCCGTGCGTATGACACCCATGTCAGAATTGCCCCACAACGTCTGCGTATGCATACATCACGCAAATTACGCTTTTCTTGTGCAATATTCCCTGCTAAATCGGCTGTGTTGTTGCAAGAAATATGTTGCGATTGTATGAATGAACAATGTATAAGTAGTTGTGAAAACTGTCATCATATTAGTGATCTGGTACCCGAGAAATTTGACAAAAACATGACAGTTACGTGGAAACAATGGACCAAATCAGATAGTAGTTGAAGTGGCAACTTTATCTGGCACGATTAAAGAATTACTCCAAGAACTTGAAACACAAACGCCGAAATTTAAAAGCCATGTGTATATAAAAGATCGTTAATCAGTAACATTCCAAACGCAAAAATGCAGACTACTAATGAAGAAGTTTTCCTGCAAAAACTTAGCAATTTTATCACAAGACAAGAACAGAATGCACACTGGTCCTAACTGCAGGTTACTATGGCACCTACCACGTACAAGCTTTACCACAGTTTCGACTGCGCAAATCAACTTGTACACGGAACACCGTGCGTGTAGTTGGTAAATCTGTATCACGCGCAAGTCCCAAAGCACAGCCTGCGTAATTTTTGACATGTTTTGTAATCTTGCCATGCGCAAGCCAGGCCTGCGCGTGTGGTTGGGCGTTCAGTTTTCAGTACGCTTTTTGTCAGTCAAGCTCTTGTCGTCGTAAGAATTGGTATTATTGGTACCTATTACAAAAAATGGCGGATTTGCGTTCACAGTCGCCAGTTCATTACTGAATTTATTGACATATCTAAATAAATCTCTGCCCGAACTTTGGAAAATTAAATTAAAAACGAAAGAGTGAAGAACATTATATTTATTGAAATCCAGGTTTACACTTTAATGCTTTATCCCCTACTTTGTACAGTATAACTAAATATGTCTTCTTGTATTTTGCTAAGATCCATCCTGAGGCTACGAGGGAAACAGTGAGGAACAAAATAAATTCTCTAAGAGATTCCTACAGGAAAGAAAAGAAAAAAGTGGATACTTCCACAACGTCTGATGTTACCACAGATGAGATCTATGAACCATCGCTATGGTTTTGTCAGCTTGTGGATTTTTTAAACGATCAAGAGTCACCCAGACAGTAGGTGTGGGTCATAACGGGTTTTACGCATAACGTAACGTCACCGTTTTGTGAAAATGCATAACCTATGTTTTGAGGAGTTATTTTTATAACCGTTATTTTTTGATATACTAGAGCCAGATGAGGTTACTACTATTGTTAACGACGCGCTCGTTGATTTTGCACAAACAGACAATCATTTGTTGTTATTATTTTTTATAGATAATTTAGTTGAAAAACATAGATTGTCTATGATATAGGTTTTCTTGTGACGTGTCTTGTCTTTGGTCATCCGCGACAGGCATCGCACGCAATTTGTAATATTTTAGAATTTTCTTTATGTTTTCCATGTGTGTGCCTACATTTGCCAATAAATATCGTTTTGCATGTTAAAATACTGCGGCCCTTGTTATTTGACCCTTAACAAAGTGGTCCTTCGAGCCGGATTTGAACCAGCGACCTATGGATATATATACCACCTTACTTCCCGATACAGTTGATTCATACGCATTAAATACGAGTGAAAAAGAAGTAAGTTGTTTCTCAGATTTTAAACGAAGTCTGTGAGGTCCGCGTAATTGAGTAGCAGTGCTTAGCGGCTCTCTCTCCTAATAGGGGTTTGAAGGCCAGGCCTACCGCATCGGCGGGGGTAAATTGTAACTTCTGGCAAAACTGCAACGATGCCTAACGGTGGCATCAAGAATGATGGCGCGCAGAAGCCTGATCCAGCGCGCGCCACGAAGGCTAAACCCAAGAAGGTTAAGCCCCGGGTCGACAACTCACATGCGAGTGCAAGTGAGAAAATATACAGGACAAAAGCATATACTTACATGGAAAAAGACGGTAAGTTGACTAGGGTGCCGGGGGCGACTCCGGTTGACGGAGTGAGCGTGCTGCATGGTCCACCACCACCTAATGTGCTGGCGAAAGTAAATTCGGCGCAACGCAAATCACCGAAAATATCACTCAAGGACATAGTAATAACGCTGCTCGTAGTGATACTACTTGCTATTCAACCCACCACCAGCATATATATCACAAGTGACCGGTGCTTTTCAGACACATCAGGTGATTGTTTCTGGAACGCACCGGACATGATGATACCCAAAAAGTGCGCTAAATGTAGCAACAAAACCGCGGAAAATGTAATTTTGGTCGGATCGAATGGCATGGACGCCCCAAAAGATGGGTTAATGTGGCTTGATGAGAATGGAGTCGTTAACAACGATTGGCTCGTTGTGCGGGTGTTGCCTCCTTTTAAAAATGGGACAATATTGTTTGAGTTGTGGCATGGTCTCAAGGAAGTGAAAAGTCGCAAGTTCGTGACAGCGGAGTATGTATCTGGCCAGATCGACAAAGTGGTGAATGACGCGAAAGCTGACTCCACAAGTCTCAAGAACAGGTTGGGAAGCCTGGAAAGTAGTCTGATATCAACGAAAGACGCTAGCGCAAATTCTATGGCATTGCTAGACGAGAGCATGAAAAAACTCAATGCGCACGTAAATGCTTTAGAAGCGAAAAGTTCATCGCTCCAGCATAGCTAGCACGGCAGGAAGAAAACCTAAGAAAAGGCCCGATAAAACGATGTTATTTCTTCATTTTGACAAGTAAACCAAGATGGAAGCTTTATTCTTCTTTAGCTAACATGGTGTCGAGATAAAAAAGAGTATTTCTTGTTTTTGACAGTTCGAGAGAGATTTTTTTTTTTAAATTTTTATTTCTTCTTTTGCTAACATTGTAAACACACTTTATCGATTTTTTGACATTTCTTGAAGAGAAAACCCGAAAAGTATATCACCGACCCTAGGACCCGGTGATAAAGCCCGATATACGAAAAAATGCCTACCTACGACGCCATTCTTCCGTTTCTCTTGTGGCTACGCGAATCTGCTGTTTTGTTTTTTCTAATATTAGGATAATTACGACGACCCCTTGCTATTCTTTTGGACTTTTGTTTGTGACTGCTTTTATTGACCGACCTAGGCGTGTACTTGGACCCCTGCTTCTTCCTAAAACTATTTACAACTGCGTGTACCCGGACTTTGATTTTCTAACTATTTCTACAACACAAAGTAGAAATAGGTAGTTATGGCAGTGCCTTTTAATATAATACGATTAAGGCGACAGCGGGAAAAGGCTGAGCGAAAAATTCAACGGCGCTATGTTCGTGATATGAGCAACCCGTTCGAATTCCCGGACACGGAGTTTAGGAGACTGTTCCGAGCCAATAAAGATATGGCCATGTATCTTTGCGTGGAATTAGCACAAGAATTACGTCCGGGTAACAACGACGGGTTGCCTGTTCATATAAAAGTAAGTACCTACCTACCTACTTCTAACTTCAAAATTATGACTTTGAAATCATAACCTAAGCTATTTTTATTATTTAGGTGCTGACATGTCTGCGGTTCATGGCTGAAGGAAACTATCAAAGAGGCACGGGCCAAGACCATGGGGTATGCATCGCTCAAACTACAGTGAGCAAATACTTGGGCCAATTTACTGCAGCTGTGGTTAAAGTGTATGTATCTTGATTTAACTTTCATTAATTATAAACTTTGCTTGGCCAGAATGTCAACAAGGGGCACAATACCTTTGAATTTCATTAAGTTTAATCTATTTTCAGGCTGCTGCCTCAATGGATTAATTTCCCTGGAACCGAGCTCTTAAGAAGGGCTGTTGCTGATGGATTCTATAACAAATTTGGTGTGAATGATGTCCTGGGTGCTATTGATTGCACCCAAATACGGATTTTCCCCCCCAAAAAGCCCCAAGGAGCTCAGTACAAAAATTACAAGCAGCTTTACTCTCTAAATTGCCAATTGGTGTGTACCTACTTATTTATTTTATAATACCTGTAACGACACTGACATTGTTACAAGTTTCTCTTTGTATTTCTTCTTCTTGAGAGTGAAAGAAGACGCTTTAAGTACTAAAGCCATTTACTTGTACTTCCCCTAATCATTCTTTATTAAAATTTTTGTACTATTTTCTTTGTGGTGTATGGACCAAAAGGAATAATATTCATAAGAAAGAAGTAAAACTGATAAGATCTCCATTCTTTTTCAGATTGTTGATGTCAACTGCAAAATATTAAATGTGATTGCAAGATACCCGGGGCGTGTCCATGACCAATTTATTTTTAATAATAGCTCGGTCAAAGAAGAAATGGTGCAAATCTGCCAAAGAGGAGTTGGGGATTATTTCTAACTTGGTACTTCATAATAGTTCGTTTGAGTCTTCACCAAGTCTGATGCTTTCATTCAGTTTGAATCCCCACCAAGCATTAACAGTGGAATGAGTTTGTGCTAGGGGAGGCTTAAGCCTCCAACCATAAAATATTTTTTATTGTATGATTTGAAACTCAACCCGGAAACTATTTGAAACTATGATAGAGATAAATTTCTATATTTTAAAAACTGCAATATGGATTATTTTTGGAGGGGAATGAAGCTAAGCTGGGGGGGGGACTTGAATCCATTAGCCCCTGCCCCATTCCACCGCCAATGCCGCCAAGTCCGATTCATAAAATACCTAATAATATTACTTACATTATATTCACCATATTTTTAGTAGCTATCTGTATATTTATATTGTATTATTTTGCAGGAGACTCTGGCTATGGTTTAGAGCCCTGGCTAATGACACCCATCCTCAATGCAGTACCTGGTAGTGCAGAGGAGCGTTAAACCAACTGGCACTGCCAGGCACGCAATACTGTTGAGAGGGCCAATGGTTGGTTGAAAGGGTCTTTCCGGTGCATAGGGCATGACCGTGCACTTCATTATGCACCTGAAAAATGCTCAAAAATCATCTACACAGCATGTGTTCTATATAACATTATGAGATATTTCAAGTAAATTAAAGCAATCTGAATTGATTAAACTGTCTTATATTGTTGTTTGTTAACCTGTTGCAAAGTATGATAATAATAGGTACTTAAATGTTACTATTCTTTGCATTTTCAGAGTCCCATATGAAATCCTGGAAGCAGGTGCTGATGATGATAATGATGTAGCAGTAGTGCTAAATCCACCTGCACGCATTTATAGGGCTGCTCTGGCACGAAGACAAAGAATAATAAACTCATATTTCTTATAAATAAAAATCTTTTTTATTTTAGCCCTTTACTATTGCGTTTTATAGGTCATCTCGTTGTTGCTATCGGGTTGTAATAGAAGTAAAACAACTAAAAAAATAATAATAAACAATTTTAATTTAGGTACTTATTTATTACAGTAAAATCAATGTCTAAAATTAACCTTACCACTATTTTCAAAATTTTTAGTCCTCTTGATTCCTGTAACAAGAGAATTACTATTAGGAGGAAAGATGCAAAAAGAATAAAATTATATTGAATAAAAATCCTGTTTTAAGAACTTCAAATCTATATTGAATGAATGCTGCCTCGACGATGTTAGTTACTTAGGTACTAGATACACATTGAACCAACTTAGAACACAGTAAAATTTTGATTTGATGGTCCCTTTCAAGAAAAGGCACTTCGGGGTGCAAACTGGTAGCGAAGCAATTTTACTCATTGTTCTATGTTGCGTGGTTGCGTAGCAGGCATAAAAAATGTTGCATTTTATATGTTAAAAAATAATATTACTTTTCCACTTGACTATTTTGTTCTTTAATGAGTTCATTCCTCTCCTGCATAATGTTCCCAATATTTCTCAGACTTTTCGATATATCCTGTAACATGATAAATAAAATTCGCAATTGTCATTCAATTCGATAAATGATAAATAAAGTATTTTACTTAATGTGTTGTGCAGTTAAGTAATTAGTCTGTTTCAGAGGAAATCAAGTTTAACACCCGGGTTTCAAAACAAACAACTGATGAAATGATAATAAATCTGAGGTCAGAAAGAGTTAGGAGTTACATGTAGGCAGTGCAAGCTATTAATTTTTATAGCACAGTGTGACCTAAACTCTTTTCCGTGACTTAAGTAGTCCATTATTGCACGGCGTGAGTTAGCACCCGAGAGCGTAGCAAGTCAACTTTTAAAAGCGTTACATCAAGTGCGAGTTTAGGTCATGCATACTATAAAATTGTATACTATTAGAGTTAGTAATGTACTATTACAGTTAGTAATGTACTATTAGAGTTAGTACTGTACTATTAGAGTAAGTAAGTAAATTACTTTTAATATTCTATTATTTTCTCTTTGAGCTTCGAGAAACTCTTCTTCATAAGTTGCCATTGATGGCCTTTTTGTTTGCGAGTGGCGTAAGCATTTGTGGTGGCTTCAGCAGGGACAACTGGGCAGGTGTAATAAGCTGAAGCAGTTTCTTCAAAATCCTCGGTGTGAGAAGGATATTGGATGGAAGTTGTTGGGGACCTGGGATTGGGATTGACTAAAAAGGTGTCAGTGATTGTGGGAGATATGGCTGTGGTAGGGCTAATTGTAGCAGTGGTGACAGTGGCAGTGACATTAGTTGTATGAGCAGGAGGTGAAAATGTGTGTTTTTTATGGTGGTACGATTTTGATTTGGCAAGTAGATGTGTATTAGGAGCAAACGGAGAACTGATATGGAGATGAGGAGTTATGGGAAGTCGAATGACAGGAGTAGGTGCTTGTCCCTGTTGGCAATGTTATTAATTAATTCATGCAATACTAAAAAATTGTGTTAAATGGTAAGTGATAAAGTAAATAGGTGGTAGAGCTGATGCAGAGCTCAACTATGGAGGTACCACCTTCTTACTCGCAACCCCCCCCCCCCCCTAGTTATTTGGGGAAGAGTAAGAAGACAGCTCTCAGGCATAACCAGCATAGCTAGCATGGCAGGAAAAATACCTAAGAAAAAGCCACAATATTATTTCTTCATTTTGACAAGTAAACCAAGATGGCACCGTTATGGCCTGGGGCCTATTGATGGGGTTATGTCCATCCCCAATTGCCGGCCTTTTAATAAAATGGGCTGCAGCCTTACTGGTGCGAGGGTTTCGGCAACGCGCTCACCAACCCGCCTGCCCAGTGTGTGTGAGTATGGACATTTCTACCAGGATGACGGCCAACGGTGATGAATGTATGGATGGAAGTAAATTTTAAAAAAAACAGCATGTAAATTACATAGCATTTCAATAAAACAGTCTTCTATAGATGTACTTTAAAGTACTTACATAGTTGATAGGGCTTTCCTCAGGGCCTAATCCAATGGACGTTTCTAGCCCTATCACTGACAAGATTTTTTGTCTAAGGTCGGTAGTCTTTGCAATTACACCAGGCGGGTTGCCAGTCATACCCAGCGTCTTAGAACGTAGGGCATTAGCTGCACGTGCATTTTTTTTAAGATCACGCCATGTCTGAAAACAATTATACAAAGAGATACATAAGTACCATACACAAAATTGGCAATTAACTAAGCAAAGGAAAAGATAGACATTTTGGAAGAGGACTCACTATTTTCCACTGCGCTATAGATTTTTTTGGTCCATGTTCCGAAAGCAGGTTGGCCAACTTGCGCCACATATCTTCATAGCCTCTTAGACCAAGAGGCCCTGCATATTCACCGTTCGCAAAATAAATGTTTTGGGCCATGAACTCAACCAGGATGGTTTTTTGGGTGTCAGTTGTCCTACTCCTGGATCTTTAAAAAAGAAGATACTGATTTAGTTTTGCTAACTCCTATATATCATAAGGAGTGACCGCAATTGTTATGATCAGTCTAAACTTATCGAGATAAATTCAAAAAACACGAACTTTTGATGTAAGCGAAGTACATAGTAAATAACATATTAGTTTAGCATTACTTACTTTTTTTGGGCAGGCTCGTCGTTGGCTTCTAACTCCATAATTAAATCTTGCTCTCGTCTAATTCGCAAAGGGGCTTATTAGAATTAAGAGTAACAGATAGAACTACGACGTAATCGTAAACAAAACCCAAAACCAATCTAATGTTGACAAAACAAAGTCTTGCAAAAAGGAATGCTATACTACTATTTTAAAAAGAGTACTGTTTCAAACAAATTATAAATCGCAAGGGCGTTCTTAAATTGTTTGATTAATAATGTAAAGCTCAGCGTTCATTGAGAATAATCGATTATTTTTTCGATTTAATCCAATTTTAGACAAACTATTCTGTGAATGCGATATAGCGAGAAAACATTTTTTCGACACGATTTTTTCTTCTTTTCTTTGCTGTCATGTTAGCAAAAGTAGATAAATCGGGATTTTAGAAATAATCTTGTAGAAATCAAAGAGTCGATAAAATTTTGCCATGTTAGCTATGCAGGAGATAACGTCTATAATAAGCAGCTTCGTAGAGAAGATCGAACGTCGCTTTGATGCGCTGACACTAGATTAAGATGCTATTGCCACATCAATAACCAGCATAGTGGACACGCAACAGAGGCACAAGGCGCTGATTGATAATGTATCATCTAAACTGACCAAAGTAGAAGCGGAACTCCAACACCTAGTAATGGATGCCGTACAGAGCCTGCTAGCGAGGAGCCACGAAGTAGTGTTTGAATATGGCGTTCAAGCATACGCCACGCCGCCACTAATACGAACAGTTCGCTCGCCCGTGCAGCAGGGCCATGCAGTGCACGAGTCAAGAAAGAAAGTTGAGAAAGATGATAAGGGTGACCATGAAGGTGGAGTCGTCAAAAATGAACCAACCGAACCAACTCACGACGATGGTGATCATGGAAGCGGAACTGCAAAAGATGAGCCAACAGAACGGCCTCACGACGAGGGTGCTAACGAAGATGATGATAAGGTTCTTGTGCTTAAATCTATACTCGGGGATGTGACGCTCGGTAGCAAGGTCGTGTCCAGTTGCAGTTGCACAAATGGCGTGATGAAGTTGTGTAACGCAGTGATAAAGTTTAACACAACAAAAGCTGTCAAAAACGATGAGAGCACGCATTGTTTGATAAGCGTGTCAAACGCCAACGGAGTTATGACCACAAGGGAAAGGGTAGCTTGCAAGCAATCCAAAATCAGAGATGCGTGCGCAATCTCGATGTTAATAGGAAAAGAAATGGACTCAGGAACAAAGGTCACTGCAGGTGGGTGACTTGGTTTTAATTGCTGATCCTAACGCACCTCGTAATGTGTGGCCGAGAGGTAAAGTCGAGAGCGTATACCCAGGTAAGGACGGTCGAGTTCGAGCAATAGAAGTGAAGACTAAGTCTGGGACGTTGAGACGTTCTGCTGCACGCGTCGTTCGTATTCCTGTAGCTAATGAGTGCTGTGAGCCAGCACTGGGGGGAGATTGTTAACGACGCGCTCGTTGATTTTGCACAAACAGACAATCATTTGTTGTTATTATTTTTTATAGATAATTTAGTTGAAAAACATAGATTGTCTATGATATAGGTTTTCTTGTGACGTGTCTTGTCTTTGGTCATCCGCGACAGGCATCGCACGCAATTTGTAATATTTTAGAATTTTCTTTATGTTTTCCATGTGTGTGCCTACATTTGCCAATAAATATCGTTTTGCATGTTAAAATACTGCGGCCCTTGTTATTTGACCCTTAACAACTAGAGTTAGTTGGTTAACAGATCAGTGTAAGCATACGCAATACAGAATCATGTACGTTTGAAACTGTTGTACCATATGTTTTTTTTTTCGTAAGCTAGTTCTTTCAACGTATACACATTTTTACTCTATTTACTGAATTAATTTTAACTACCAAAAATTCCATCATAGAATAATGTCTTATAAGATTACAAAAAATATGCAGGCGTATTTAAAAGTTAATTTGATCTACCTTGGCCGGTGATAGTAACTCCTCGCAGTCTCCCAACCTCTCTTCACTAGCTGCAGACTATCAAAACTTCAAGTCATACATCCAGGACACTGTGTTGTTACTCAAATCCCAAGTTGATCTCTTAATAAGAGCAATGGATGATGTCGAAACTAGATCTAGGCAAAAAATTCTATTATTCCATGGCATTCCAGAATCGGAAAATGAGTCTCTTCCTGATGTTGTTGCTGGCCTGATTGTCACGAAGCTTCATCTGGACAACTTCAGCAACGAGATGATATCTTCCTGTCATCGGCTCGGTGGTAAAAATCCCAAATCCAAGAATCCCCGTCCCATACTTGCTCGCTTTAGGGATTATCAGGTCCGCTCAAAAATCTGGAGTCAGAAGACCCAACTCAAAGGATCCACTATCACACTGTCTGAGTTTCTTACGAAGAACAGACACAGAATCTTCGCTGAAGCACGTAAGAAGATAGAGATGAGGCGTTGCTGGACGCAGGAGGGGCGTGTGGTGGTACTACTTCCCGGAGGTAACCGCAAAAAGGTCGATACCTTTACTGTCCTGGCGCAGATTATAAAGGACAATCCCGACATCCTGCGCAAGGACTCCACAGTGGTTCCGAGAAATGACACGAAAGCTAGACAGCCCAAGGAACAGAAAACTGCACCCACTAGGGACCGGAAACCTCGTCAAAAGAACTAGCCACAAAAGTGTCCAAGTAGTGTGAAATTTTCAGTTTTCATGTTTCCACTCATCTTAATGTAACTACCCTCTACTGTAAGTACAGTACACAGTTTTGTTTTGTTTTTATACAAAGTCACTCACTTTTGACATTTGATCAGCTGCATTGCCTGCATTCCGAAATAAATTTATTAGAATAGTTTTATTTTAATGTTCAAAGTTACGGAACAACTATTAACTTTAACCATTTCCTTAGTAGTGAATAATAATACCTTTCTTTTTCTTATGTGTGTCATGTTATGCACTATATTATTTGCTTGGTTGTGTTATTGTACGTCTTTACAGTCTTACTGGCAGGTGAGTGATGGAATGTAATTCCATCTTCTTGACCTAAGTTTAAAACTAGATAGGTATTTATTTTATTTTTCAAGTATTTATCTATACTTAGAAGTATTTTAAGTACTATTATAAAATTATTTATATAAATATATATTATCATATATAAATGAGTGATTATGAGTCAACTACTAGCTTCGACAACTACTTTTCCTGCACTTCCTCAGATGAATCAGTTAGCGACCTTAACACATCTTATGCCCCTCTATCTTCACAGATCAATTCTGTTTTTTGCAACTCCCGCAAATCTTTTAATGTAGTTCACATAAATGCCCAGAGTATTCCTCACCACCACTCAGATATGCTTACATCCTTTGGCAATAATAATATACATGCGGTATTAGTTTCTGAATCTTTTTTAAAGCCAACTCTCGACTCCACAATGTACCCTTTACCTGGTTTCCAACTAATTCGGAATGACCGTCTTGTTGTTGGTAGCGGTGGAGTGGCTATTTACCTTAGGAGTCATATACCGTTCACGGTTATTAGTAAATCTCCTGGAGAATATGATGGGATGGCTGAACATTTACTTCTTGAGGTCACCCTAAATCATAGTCGAATATTGCTCGGCGTCTATTACAGCCCCGACTGTCACGTCAAATATTTCGAATCTTTTGAAAATCTTCTAGATCAACTTACCCCACTCTTTGATAATACAATTGTTATGGGAGATTTCAACACGTGCCTTCTTAAAGACGACCATCGCTCTAAACGACTTCAGTCAATTGTATCTGATAAAAATCTGATTATTTTACCCCTACAGGCCACTCATCATCCCCCTAACTCTGCTCCCACTCTCTTAGACCTGATGATAGTCTCTTCTCCTGACCTTGTAAGTAACCACGGCCAACTAAGCGCCGACAGCTTCTCTTATCATGACCTTATCTTCCTTTCTTACAAGGTGCGTACCCCTAAACCCAAAAAGCGTACTATTCTCCAGCGTAATTTTAACAGAATGGATTTACAGCAACTTTGTGAAGATGCCTTGAAAATTGACTGGGATGAGCTTGAGCTATTACAGGACATCGATAGTAAAATTGAGCGGTTTAATTACCTACTCATTCAACTTTATGATAAACACGCTCCATATCATCCTGTGAGAGTTAAGCAACTCCCAGCTCCATGGCTCACCGATCAAATTAAAGCTCTTATGGCAAAGAGAGATCATGCAAAATTTCGGTACAAGAAGGATCCAACAGACGGTAATCATGACCTGTATAAAGAACTGCGAAATCGGTGTAATAGAGTGTGTAGAGACGCTAAACGCCGACATATTCACTCTAGCATTGAAAATTCAAGCAACAGCTCACAACTGTGACATTTTCTTAAATCATTGGGCATTGGTAAATCACAGAATAATGCTTCCGTGGACGTTGATCTAACTGCTCTTAACAACCATTTCTCATCTCCACCTTTTGTGTTAGATGTAATTACTAAAAACAATACTATATCACACCTTTTAAGTCTACCTGCCCCTGATTTTTCTCCTTTTAATTTTAGGCAAGTCACTGATCGTGACGTTAAGCGCTGCATACTATATATTACAACTAAAGCCGTTGGATTTGCGACATTAGCTTAAAAATGATTACTCCTGTGATTGACATTGTCCTCCCTCACATCACCAATTTTCTCAACTTCTCTTTTATATCCAGCGCCTTTCCCAGTTCTTGGAAAAGAGCATTCATTATTCCTCTCCCTAAGGTAAACAATCCTACCATTTTATCTCAGTTCCGCCCTATTTCAATCCTTCCCCTGCTGTCAAAAGTTCTTGAACGACTTGTTCATGAACAACTTTGTGAATACCTCTCCTGTAACAAACTCCTTAATCCCTTCCAATCCGGATTTCGTAAAGGACACAGCACGGTCAGTGCTCTTATTAAGATCACTGACGACATAAGAGAAAATATGGATAATCATAAAATCACTGTTGTTACGTTGTTAGATTTTAGCAACGCGTTTAACACCGTTGACTTTGACATTATGTTAAGTATCTTACGCTCGCTTAACGTATCTCCGACAGCAACTGCTTGGTTCGAGTCATACCTCAAAGGTCGTCAGCAGTGTGTTCGCACTGATACTGGTTCTTCAGACTGGTGTCCGGTACTTGCTGGCGTCCCACAAGGTGGCGTTTTATCTCCTTTACTTTTCTCCCTTTTTATTAATATCCTGGCTAGTCATCTTTCATCTCTTTATCACCTTTATGCCGATGATTTGCAGCTTTATACAGGCACTGAACCTGGCGATATTAATACTGCTATTGACTTGATTAACGATAACCTGAACATCATCTCCGAATGGACAAAATCGTTTGGTTTGGTGCTCAATGCAAATAAATCACAGGCTATTATATTTGGTACTCCCAGAATACTAGCACAGTTGGACTTGAATGTTGTGACGAAAATTAAGTATGACAATATAGTGATCCCATTTACCAATTGTGTTAAAAATTTAGGTATCCTTATGGATAACACGTTATCTTGGGCTCCTCAAGTAGGAGCAGTTAGTAAGAAAGTGTTTGGAGCTTTCCATTCACTCAAACGGCTGCAGTTCTTTCTTCCATTCCAAACTAAAATTATGCTGGCACAGTCTCTACTGCTCCCAATTCTTGATTACGCGGATGTAAGCTATTTAGACATAACTGAGGTGCTGCTGAGCAAACTCGAACGTCTCCAAAACTTGTGCATTCGCTTTATCTTCGGATTGCGGAAGTATGATCACGTCTCAGAATTTCGTGCTCGTCTAAAGTGGCTCCCAATTCGCCTTCGTAGGAATACTCATATCTTAAGTCTTCTATACAACGTTCTAACCGCGAGGTTACAGGAATGCAGAGCTGATGGGATTTGAGGATTGACACTGGAGAATTGTGGTTGCACTGACCTGTTTTGGATGTCTGTGGATGGGCTGACAATGTGCCGCGTGGTGTACTCCTTGTCGGGCTGATGATGACAGGGCTGATCTTGGACAGGGATGAACAGTATATCTTGGTTGGTGGAGTAATAAACACAGCACTGGTATGAACACAACACTGGTAGGAACACAGGATACGCGAGATTTCGGCGTGTTGGCGGCGCGAGTGTGTACACACGTGCGGTTCGGACGATGTCCCGTGCGGAAGAGAGAGGTCACTGGCGTGCGCGGTGGCGCCAGCGCTGCGCCGCGAAATTAGTCATGCGCGAACGTCACGCTGGTGGCGTGAACATCCTGGGGGGGCCGGGGCTGCGACTCCTCTTGAGCTGAATCCAACGGCAGCCTGGCTATCTTGAACACAGGTCGTCGCAGATTTCCATGGGCTGTGTCCAGATCCACAACTCGGATCACTCCATCCTTGCCAGGTATCGTGCGGAGAATTCTCCCCAACTTCCATTGGAGCGGAGGCAGGT
Organism: Ypsolopha sequella; assembly: GCA_934047225.1. Classification (NCBI taxonomy): domain Eukaryota; kingdom Metazoa; phylum Arthropoda; class Insecta; order Lepidoptera; family Ypsolophidae; genus Ypsolopha; species Ypsolopha sequella. Next base: position 3,014,372 of record OW203987.1, read on the forward strand.
CATCCTCATTGATGAGGACCAGTTCACCCACTTGAGGAGGGGAAGAAGGGGAGAGCCATTTGGAGCGGGTTTGCAGGGTATGGAGGTAGGATCTGGACCAGAGAGTCCAAAAGCGCTGAGAGAGCGCTTGAATGAGCTGAAAGCGTTTAAGAGCAGATATGGGTCTGTCGTCAAAAGACTGCTCAGGTAGAGCGGTGAGCGGACGACCAATAATGAAATGTCCGGCCGTGAGAGGTTCAAAGTCCGTAGGGTCGGATGAAATTGGGCAGAGGGGTCTTGAGTTGAGTACAGCCTCAATTCGAGCCAAAAGGGTAGAGAATTCCTCAAAAGTGAGGTGCTGTTCACATATCACGCGATAAAGTAGTTGCTTGGTGGATTTTACGTTTATTTCATGCAGAGCGCCGAACCAAGGCCCTTTAGGCGGGTTCAGTAACCAAGTTATGTGCTGATTCGCGAGCTTGTGAGTGATTGCATCATTGTTTGACCTGAGGAAGTTCTGAACTTCAATGAGCTGATTCCTAGCACCTACATAGTTTGTGCCGCAGTCTGAGCGAATGAGAACTGGAGTACCGCGACGTGAGATAAAACGTTGCAATGCCGCAAAGAACGCTTCTGTTGTGAGTGCAGAGACCGGTTCCAAATGAACCGCCTTTGTTGCGAGGCAAACAAAAATACAAAAGTACGCCTTTATGAGTTTCGCGTTCCGCAACGTGCTGGATTTAACGAAGAAGTGGCCAGCAAAGTCCGTCGTGACGTGACTAAAAACTGGCTGAGGAGTAACTCTGTCTACTGGAAGATCAGCCATGAGCGGAGCCTTAGGCTGAGCGCGGCACCGGAAACATCTAATACATTTAAACACGTGGTGTCTAATAATACGACGAGCGGACAGAATCCAGTACTGCTGGCGTAATATGGCGTGTAATGTGTCAGCTCCAGGGTGGCAGTGTATTTTGTGATAATGGTCTATGATGAGATCTACGAGCGGACTTGAGCTGGGTAGAATGAGTGGGTGTTGAGCGTCATACCTAATTGACGCGTGAGAGAGACGACCACCGACTCTCAAGAGGCCGTCCTTTATGAAGGGCGAGAGACGCTGGAGCCGAACGGGACAAACCTTATCAGTCTGGATACGATTAATGTCTTCAGCAAACTCATTGTGCTGAACAGAGCGGACCCAGTGCAACAGAGCGTCCCTGCGTTCACTAGCTGTCAACGGACCAGAGCGCCGTGCATCTGGGCTGTGCCGACAATTGAATATGAACCTTTTAATACAAGCCGTCACTCCGACGAGCTTGTCAAGTGAGCTGTAGCGAGTGAGCAAGTCCAGATCGATATCTGGGACTGCTATGTGTGCTGGTACCTTTTTGGGCTTAAGGCCTGGGAGAGCATGATGGCCTAGAGCGGGTGGCAACTTGGGCCAAGTGCAGGTAGGTTCTTTGAGCCAACTGGGTGACCACCAAAGGTCATGAAGTGAGAGAGACTGGGCAGACATGCCTCTGCTTGCACAGTCAGCAGGGTTGAGGTTCGTGGGCACATGCCTCCACGTATTGCTAGTTGAAGTAGCTGTGATCTTAGCCACTCGATTGGCCTCGAAAGTCTGTAATCGGTGAGGTGGGGTATTGAGCCATGCCAACACTATTGTGCTATCTGACCAGCATGTGTGTGTTTGAATGGGTATATGAGCTGACAGTTGGGCTGACACTCGAGTCATGAGCTGAGATAAAAGAGTCGCGGCTGACAACTCCAATTTCGGGATTGAGAGGCGAGTCTTGATTGGTGCGACCTTGGACTTGCCAATGATTAGGTGTACATTGACATGTCCAGTGGTATTGCGCTCATGAAGGTAGATAACGGCACCAAAGCCAGCCTCTGATGCGTCCGCGAACCCGTGAAGTGAGTAAGTAGACGTGGGCTTATACTTACAAATGTGTCGAGGTAAACGGAGGTTTGAGAGCTGAGGAAGATCCTCTGAAATGTGTTGCCACTCTGTGTGGACTTCTTCAGAGATAGGCTCATCCCATCCTATTTTCAGAAGCCAAAGCTTCTGCAGAAGGATCTTTGCGCGGAAGATGACTGGAGTAACCCAGCCATTGGGGTCATAGAGAGACGCTACTGTACTGAGAATGGAGCGCTTTGTGACTTGAGCATGAGTGGGCAGAGAAATGCGATAAGTGAACTCATCAGTTTGAGGAATCCACTGTATTTCCAGAACCTTAATGGAATTAGAGTCGGGACTGAAATCAAAGTCCTTGGGCATGTCGCACTGGTCATCTGGGAACCGTTCAAGGAGCTGAGGCGAGTTGGAGGTCCATTTACTGAGCTGGAAGCCACCTAGGGCGAGTAACTCGATCAGATCGTTTTGGAGCGACTGAGCAGATTCCACAGAATCTGCACCTGAGAGAATGTCGTCCACAAATATTGATTTGCGGAGAACCTGAGCAGCGTGGGGGTAGCGATGACCTTCGTCATCAGCCAATTGGAGTAAAGTGCGGATGGCATGATATGGGCTGGACCTTAATCCATATGTGACGGTATTAAGGGCATACGTGAGCAGGGGCTGGTCGGGTGAAGACCGCCAGAGAATGAGTTGAAAAGGTCTTTGCTCTGGGTGAATGAGGATATTTCTGAACATCATTCGGATGTCAGTGCTGCAAACTTGTGAGTGGATCCTGAAGGACATGATAATGTCAACAATATCTTGTTGAAGAGCTGGACCTGTATGGAGACAATCATTTAAATTGACGCCATTTGAGCTTTTACAACTTCCGTCAAAGACGCAGCGTAACTTTTCTGATCCTGGCTTAAATATGCCATGATGTGGGATATAGAAATGGGATTTATGAGCAAAGGTATTGGGGTGACACGGCGACATATGTCCCAATTTTATGTAATCTGACATGAATTCTACGTATTTCGAGCGGAAGGGCGGGTTCGCTAGCAGCTTCTTCTCTAAATTGAGAAACCTGCGTAGCGCAATAGCATGAGTGGAACGTAATGTCGGCGCGTTGTGCAGAAAGGGCAGTGTAACCATATATTGACCTGATGGTTCACGAGTAGTTGTAGTGCGGAAAATGTCCTCACACTGATCCTCTAATGGGCTGGTATGCTTGTAGGTTTGGGGTTCCTCGGATTCCCAAAACCTCTCAAGACTTTTGTGAATGTCATGAGTGGAATGCTCTGAGTCCGTGTGAGAGCCGACAATGTGAACTGAATTGACCTGATTCGTGGGTGAGGTATGTAAACTTTCGAAAGGTCCTATCAATGTAAAATCGAATATCGTGCCGAAGGCTATGGGCTTGCCAGGGCCGAGCGAAACCTTGGTTCCGTCTAACACTTGACCAAGAACGTCAGATCCTAGTATTAGATCAACCGGAGCTGGTGTGTGATATTCTCGATCAGCAAGAGGAATCGGTGGGTGACCTGTTAACTGAGCGAGATCTGGAACCTTTTCTAACGGTAGGTACCCAGTTACGTTCTTCAATATATGGGCTGTGGCCGTGATCGTTGGTGTGTCACGGTGTGTAGGTCGGCATACAATTGTGATTGATGCCTTTGAGTTTTGTGTGTGCTGATTTCCAACTCCTGCGATTTTTAGTGATGTATGTTTTAATGGTAAATTTAAAATTCTGGCCATGCGCTGAGAACAAAGAGTCAACATACTTCCACAGTCTAACAGGGCTCGTGCTGAGTGAAATTGACCATGTACGTCTGCTATTTTAAGTGAGACGGTTGGCAACAAAATTGGTGTGTTAGTGACGTTCACTACACGTTGTGCGGAGTTACAGGAATTCTCTGTTGGAGTTGAAGTCATGGAGTGAAAATGAGCTGAGTGTGTATGTGATGAGTGTGCTGAGTACTGGTCGTCCTCGCCTTCATAGTGCTCTGTTATTGTAGGTAGTCATTGTTGCCTACCTACCCGAGACCTACTTGGCGATCGCGATTGAGTGGGCGGGTTGGGATGGGACGTGTATGCCTGTGTAACATGTGCCGAATGGTGCTGAGGCTCATGTGCTGAACGCTGTCTGGGCTGCTCACGTAGAGACGGAGGCAGCAAATGAGCAGATGAGCGTGTCGGAGACATGGCCCCATGGCGATGCAGTGAAGTGTGGTGGTCAGTCCGCCCACACTCCTTGCATGCACGTGTAGACCTGCACAAATTCTCATAGTGAGGACCCAAACAGCGTCGGCACCAGTGTGCGGGAGCGTAGCTGATGGTTTTGCTCGTATAGGGGCTGGGACCGCCGATGCCAAATGAAAGTCGGGATAACACGTTGCAGGCAGGTTTATTGTACACCATTCGATCAAGGAAGGAAGTAAGAGGCGACAGTTCACCGGAAGTTATACAAAAACATTGCTATACATAAAAATTACCATTTCGGTGTTGCTATAATATGCAACATGCTGCCGCCTTACAAGAACTTGTAATTCAAAATTAAACTTTTATACAATGAAATTACAACAAAAAAATTATTAACAAGAAACTTGAACTTGACCTTCGCCATTATTTAAATTCCCTGTTAGATGAACGGTTACTTATACAAAAATAAAACATTTACTTAATATTACTGTTACATTGTAGAAAGCTATATACAGAATCTACACTTTATTTTCGTACAATTAAATTGGTGCAATTTTATGCAAGTAATATGAAAACCTTACGTTCTTGAACTTGTTAGTTCCAGAATTCTTAGCCCTACGAAAAAGATAAATTTTTCTTAGGATAGTACAGTTGACTCTAAGAATCTGTTACATAATAAAAAAGTAGTTATTATGAAATCCTAACACTAAATGTGATGAGTTTGCGACACTCAGCAAACGAAAATGAATACTATAATATGTGCTTTAAAATTACATACATTGTAGTTTAACTATAACACATGTCGTTGTGTTATGTAATGAAAATACAAATAAAAAACTTAAATTGTCTATCAATTATTGTCTATAGGTAATAAACAAATTTTATGTATACCTCTGATATGAGATTTATTGTTAGGAGTCCTAACCTCGACTGCTCGAACTTTCCCATCATTACCAGGAAATATATTTATAATTCTCGCCATAGGCCATGACATAACAGGTAAATTATCCTCCTTAAGAATGACTAAACTATCTATTTTTACATTACATTTATCAGTCTGCCATTTAGGACGATTTTGTAATACATTTAAGTAATATTTGTGCCACGTTTTCCAAAATTTTTGTTTCAGACTTGTACATAACTGCCAGAATTTGAGCCTATTCACCGAAATTTCACAAACATCTCTTTCTGGGTACATTGTAAGAGCAGTTCCTATAATAAAGTGACCCGGCGTTAAATAACAATAATCATTAGGGTCTGAGGATACAGGTAACAAAGGCCTAGAATTTAAGATACATTCTATTTCAGTGAGCAAGGTATTAAGCTGTTCATAGGTAAGTACATTTTTCTGTAAAATTCTCTTTAAATGGTGTTTAGTGCTCTTGACTGCTGATTCATGGAGTCCACCAAACGTAGGCGAGTAGGCCGGGAGAAAGTGGAATTCGATCCCTTTTTGGGAAGCAAAATTATGTACTTTCGCTTGGTGACTCCGTGAAGACATCAGTGTGTAAAGTTCAACTAATTGGCTCCTTGCGCATTTAAATGTACTCGCGTTATCGCAATGAATTTCTGTGGGCAGCCCTCGTCTCGAAATAAATCGCCTGAAGCACGCTAGGAAGGTTTCTGTGGTTAAATCTGAAGCTAGTTCCAGATGAACTGCTTTTGTAGAAAAGCATACAAATACGCAGATATACCCTTTACCTATTACAGATCGCCTAACACGCGAGAGCTTCACATCGATAGGCCCACAAAAATCCATACCGATTTTCTGAAACGGCCGACTAGCCGTAACCCGGCTTGCTGGCAAGGAACCCATTAGCTGTTTAGCTACGCTGGCTTTTTGTCTGAAACAAATTATACATTTATGAGTGACTTTCTTAACCTCATTTATACCATTTACCAACCAAAACTTCTGATTCAGATTCGCTAGTAAAAGCTTAGGCCCTGCGTGCAGTAATTTTTCGTGCTCGCTTCTGATAAGCAAAGTGGTGATAAGAGAGCCCTTAGGTAGTATGATAGGATGTTTTTGATCGTAAGCGATATCTGCATTATGTAATCTACCACCAACGCGTAGTAGACCTAAATCGTCGAGAAAAGGATGTAAATTTAGTAAGTTACCCTTTACATTATCGCCCTGTCTCAAAGCTTTAACTTCTGTATGAAAATATTTGCTTTGCTCATGTTTAACAATAAGCATTAGTGAACGGTTTAATTCTGCGCTCTGTAAGTAGCTTGTAGTAATTTTAGTATTATTTTTAATTATGTTATTTAAATACCTAAGTATATATGCGAAAAGCCTAACCATTTTGTTGATATCTGAGTAGCTGTATAAACGTTCGATAACATACTCGAGAGGAACCAAGCTGCAGCACACCACGTTACCGGAAAATGTCAAGCGGGTCTTCACTTCTGGTAAGTCGTGCTCGTGAGGCAAGGAAGTATTGCGAGAAGCAAATCCGTACTTACCGTTTCGCAGAAACAGAGGACCTCGCCACCACAGCTCACACTCACTAAGCTCGCTCGGGTTTACGCCTCTGCTTATAAGGTCTGCAGGGTTCTCGCTTGTCTTTACGTACAGCCAACGCCATCTATTGGTGTTTTGGCGAACGACATTTACTCTGTTCGCTACGTACGCTTGTAATTTCGTAATTTCTGTACTAAGCCATGCAAGAACAATCTGTGAGTCGCTGAATAAATATACATCTTTAATATTACATTTTATCTTTAGCGTATCATAAGTTTTTATCATTAACTTTGACAGTAAAAGTGCAGCGTTTAGCTCAAGCCTTGGAGTGGTAATACCTTTCTTATTTACAGGATTTATTCTTGATTTCGAACAGAGTAGATGTGTTCGTATAGTACCTGAATTATCGGAGAGTCGCAGGTACACACAACAACCGTAGGCCGTTGTACTTGAAGCATCCGCGAAGCCAACGAGTTCAGCTGTGTGGCAATCTAAAACACTTACATCCCTTTTTATGAACATAGGTTTCATTTTTGCTAAGTCGGATGTGAATTCGAGCCACTCTCTTTGAACCTCAGGAGAGGGGATTTCATTCCAATCTGTGTTAGAAATCCACAGTTTTTGCATAATGGCCTTCGCGGTGACCACAATAGGGCTCACAAAACCCATAGGGTCATAGAATCTACCTATGTAACTAAGTATACATCGCTTAGTTATTTTTTCTGCATTAAATGGTTCTGGAGATGAAATTATAAACTGATCTTTCTTTACATTAATCTGTAACCCTAAGGCCTTCATGTTGAAGTTATCTTTTTGTAAATCGAGACTGTCAAAATGCTGCTCACAGGTGGGAATGTCTGACAAAATTCTGTGGTCATTTGAAGCCCATTTGTGCGTGTGAAAACTACCTAATTTAAGTAGGTCACGCAGTTGGTCTTTTGCATTGAGAACTGTCTGCAAATCATCGTGAGAGTAAATAACATCATCGACATAGATATTATTTTTGACAACGGATGTGGCTAGAGGATACGTTTGTTTGTACCTATTTGCTAACTCATCTAAACAACGCGTTGCCAGAAAACTTGAGCTTTTTAGCCCATATGTAATGGTATCTAGCCTAATACACTTGATTGGCTCTTTCTTGTCGTCTCTCCAGAGAATATTTTGAAGAGTTGTGTATTCTGGATTGATTCTAATGTTGCGAAACATGCGCCTAATATCTGCGGTAAATGTGTACTTGCCTAAACGAAATAGCAAAATGATATCAAATAAGTCTCTTTGGATCACTGGGCCATTCAACTGTAATGAATTTACAGAGATCTTCTTATTTGTTCTCATCGAACCATCAAAAACTGTGCGAAGAGTCGTTGTCTTACTATTTTCGTTAATAACTGCATGGTGCGGGAGAAAGTACACTGCCTGCTTATTTAAATCGTATAACTCAATGTCAACATAGTGACCGTGATTGAGTGATAAGTATTCATGGATAAATTTCTGATATTGCATGAATAAATCTGGATTAGCATGTAATCTTTTCTCTAAATTTAAAAATCGTTTTAATGCAAGGTGGAATGATTCACCCAAGGCATCATTGACATCTGACAAAGGTATTTTTAATGGCAACGCTACCTCAAACTGATTGTTTTCTAATTTAACAGTACTTTGAAATATTGTTTCGCAAAGTTCTTGCTCTGAGCTACGCTCATTGAAGATTTCTGGGACCTTTTCGTGAGTCCAAAATTGGTTCATTGTACTACTTAAACTTGAAGTAGAATCTAGTTCACATTTTAAAACTACTTTATTGCAGACTGCTTGATAATAAGGGAAATTACCTCCTACTATGTGACCGAAGACAGAATTGATAATGTACAGGCTAGGTTGCAGCAGAGGCCCGGAGCAACCGACTGCAGGCTCTACAGGCAGCGGTTGTGCCGTCGAGCTCACCACTTGTATCGGGTGGGAGCTCGGTAAGAGTGCCTGGAATACCACATCAGAACCTATTAGCATATTTATCTCACTTGGTAAATTAAATTGGTCATCAGCTAATTCAATATTTGAGGGTATTTTAAAATCTGAGAGGTCAAACTTGTACTGTGGTAAATTGCAAGTGATCTGGTCTACTACATGGCATGTGATTGTAGTTTTAAATGGAGATTTCAATGAGTATATGTCTAATGGAATGCAAAATTTGACTTTACTTTTTGAGTTCGAGATGCCAATAATGTTTGTCTCAATTTTCTTGGGGTTCAAACCTAATAGCTCCACAATTTTTGTGGTACAGAATGATGCTTGTGACCCGGAGTCCAAGAGGGCTTTAATATGATACTCGGTGCCATCTCTGCCAATGAGTTTTATCCTCGCTGTGGGGAGAAGCACATTATTATTTACATTGCCTGTCAATGTGACAGGACCACTTAATGGATCGCAGTGCAACAGAGTGTTATGAGGGCCCTTGCACTCCGTGCACCGAAAGTGGTACCTACATTTGCCTGTGTGTGTGCCCATACATACAGTGCACATATTTTTGTCTTTGATGAACTTAAGTCTGTCAGTCGCAGTCAATAAACAAAATTTTTTGCATTTAAAAAGTTTATGGTCGTGGGACTTACAGTAGCTGCATGCAGGTCCGGTGACGGTGTGGGCTGCTACCTTGTTGTCACTCGAGTGAGATGTCTGGTGGCCCTGGTCGGCAGTCTCCATAGCCATTGCACGCTTTTCCAGGAATTTCAGGAACTCTTCCAGAGTGGGGTCCATAGCTTCATTCCTCTCGAGTTGAAATGCCCTTGCAGAATATGTATCTATTTTGCGACAAAGAATACATAACAATATTGTGTCCCAGTACCTAACTCGGGATTCATGATTTTTGATTGCCGAGATCTCCTGTCTTACCGCTGATACAAATTGCCTTAAATTGCTAGCGGTTGACCTACTAATGCTTTTGAGATCTAGGATATTGCTGACATGTTGGTTAACTATCTTTTGAGTGTTATTATACCTATCATTAAGTAGTTTTAATGCCTCTTTATATGAATCGGCACACATCGTTAAGTTTTTTATCAAATCAAAAGGCTCATCTCTTAGATATGATCTCAAATAATAGAGCTTTTGTAAGGGGTCTAATGTGTTGTCGTTATCTATCATTGAGTTAAAGAGGTTAATGAACGGTATAAACTCTGTAAACTTACCATCAAAATTTTTTATAAAAATTGCTGGCAGTTTCATTTTGCTAGTGGTGGCAGATGAAGTGGGCGGTGCCGAGACAGATGGGCCTGCTTGAGCAATCGCCTTGTCGAGATTTAGTAATATTGTGTGGTAGTTATCCTCGACCAAGTCCATCTGCTCCTTGTCATCAGGTGCCAAAAGCAAGATGTCACGACAATATTTCTCGTATTCGATAAACGCAGTTTGTATAGTTTGGCGTTTCGAAGTTAAGACGTCACGGGAATACTGAGATAAATCTTTTTGCACAAAAGTGAGACATCGTGTTATCTTACCTTTTTCAAATCCTCGACAAGCCGTCAAATTCGCGAGATCAGTCGCCGACATTTTTTCAAGTCGCACTTCAACTCACCAACAAAATTATATACACAAATATATAAGTGCCTAACTATTTCACTTTTTAAAGTTAGTACAATAATAACACCACTGTTAAAGCTTTTGGCAGCCGCGGTTTTCTTTCTTGAAATGAAATTGCAAATGGCGGAGCGATGCGATGGCGTCGTTCGTTCCGAGTCCCGTTCGTCCGTCGCCCACGCAGATGTTTTGTCTGATTTGCTGTCTTGCTCACTTGCCTCGGTAGCCGGATGCGCGTCGCGGGATGACACTCCGGCGGGAATAAGGAGGAACGGCAACGTAATATGAATGACGTCGTAATAACTTTGCTTAAATATTATCGGCGAGCACTTCTTATGTAAAGGTCGCTGACGCTCGCTGGCAAAATATTTTTTGCGTCTTGCTTGTAAGTATATTGCGTGGCACTCGGTGGGAATAAACAGCACGGCAACGTACATGTACTTAGCTTGGCAAAGATCGGTGAGGGCTCCGAGTGTGACTTCTTGCGGGCACCCACTTGCCAGCTAATTTTATGCAAATAAAGAATAAGTATTGCGCTGCTTGCTTGATATAATGTCTTCGCGTCGATCGGCGAGAGCTCCGAGTATAAAATATTTGCGGGCACTCACTGGCGAAAAGATGGCGTATGTTTCCTTTGTCTGCAGCAACTGTGATTTTCGTCGTCCCGTACCTTTTGCTTTTGGCAGCCGCGGTTTTCTATCTTGAACGTTCGAAGGACCATGTGCGGGAGCGTAGCTGATGGTTTTGCTCGTATAGGGGCTGGGACCGCCGATGCCAAATGAAAGTCGGGATAACACGTTGCAGGCAGGTTTATTGTACACCATTCGATCAAGGAAGGAAGTAAGAGGCGACAGTTCACCGGAAGTTATACAAAAACATTGCTATACATAAAAATTACCATTTCGGTGTTGCTATAATATGCAACAACCAGTTGCGTGAGTTCACAAAATCCCACCGACCTTGAACCGGTTGGTTATTAAATTGTGGGCAGGCGATGAGCTTATGTCCCCTATTCTTGCAGTATGGGCATGGCATACCACCAGTAGGGGAAGAAGGTTGAGCCGAATAATTTTGTTGGCGAGTGGGTGATGGGGATGTTTGGGCCGAGTAAACTGGCTGACGAGCGGGTGATGAGGACGGTTGGGCCGAGTAGGTTAGGGCGTCACCGAATGCCAAGAACGGCCTATGGGGAGCAGGTTGAGGAGAGCGATATTCTTGCCGGCTCCTAAGCGGAGCTATGGGGCGGAATTCTCGAGTAGCCGTATAAGGCTGACGGGAACCTCGAGTGGGCTGAACCAGCTGATTGAGCTGAGCGAGCCTTCCTGAAGGGCCGAGCCGTGCTGAAGAATGAGCATACTGTGACGCAAGGGACGAAGACTCATTCTCTTTGCAGCGCGCGTGCTCTTCCAAGAACTCAATGAGGTTAGCCAGAGTGGGCAGAGTTGGCTGAGATCCGTACTTCCGCTCGAAGAGAGTACGGATCTCACCTTGGAGTTTTCGTACCACTATAGATACGAAGACATAATCTGACTCCTTCATGGGCAGATCTAAATTTAAAAGAGCGCTTTGCGCTGATATGAGCGGTGTTAAAAATAAAGCGCGGATATTTGAACGAGCGTCAATTTGTGGCAGCCCTAGAATTATATCCACAAATCGATCTATGAGAACACGACGGTTCTCATAGCGCCTGGTGAGAATTTCCATCGCCACTGCATAATTCTCATTAGTGGGCTGAAGGTGAGACACCATGCTGAGTGCTTCACCTGTAAGAGAGCCGAGCAGATAATGTTGCTTGACGGCATCAGAAACAGTAGCCATTTCTCCGATGAGGCTTCGGAAAATGGCTATGAATGAAGGCCAATCTTCTATTTTGGACGAAAATTTGGGCATTGAGATCTTGGGCAAGACCGTCGACGATAGGCTTGAGGTACTTGGGCTGGATGGAGAGGCTGTGACGGGAAGCGCTGATGCCACACTCAACCGCTGGGATGCTACTACGACCTCCTCGTAGTCATTTATCGCCGTCTGATAATTCACCGTATAAGCGGCCTCAATATCTATGGCCAGATCCTCGTCCTCGAGAATGTCGTAATACACATCCTCCAGTTTCTTCCGGTACGCCTCTAGTCTAAGATACCGTCCCGTAAAATCTTCGACACAGTACTTAGTTCTGCCGCCCGCCGCGACAGCTAGGCCTATTTCCTTCAAGTTGGCAATAGCCTTAACTGCTTCGCGAAATATGGCCGCTTGCTTCTTTGAAGGCATTTTAATGTTGAAAATGAGTTATTAAAACTTGAGTGTTACTAACTCTAACGTGCGGATAGCTTGTAACTTGCGCGGGCCGAAGTAACAAAATTTATGTTCAAACGGAACACGGAACTCTTAAATAAACACGACAGAGAAAAAAAAATTTTTTTTTTTAACAACCTGTATATGAGCTGATAAACCAACGTGGAACACCCTATATATGTACCATAAACAATAAGAGCAGAGACGAGAAGAAAAAAAAAAAAAAAAAAAAAATGTTTTACTATATTTGTGCTATATGCACCCGGTTAAAGAGCTGGCAATAACACGAAAAAACTGTCCGGCAAACTATTACTGCGACACGAGATTACCGCAACACAAAATATCGAAAAGGGCTGATGAGCTTGTTCACTTTTATGTTATTTGCCTTGAAATCATGTGCCGACAATACGCGTTAGTTCTTGCCTACACGATAGTATATTTACAACAAAAACATCAGTCGTCGAAAATTCTATTTATAGAACAAAATACCTACCTACTTCTTTGAGTGCGTAAACAACAACGAATGTATTTACCTGGCCGAAATCAGTTCTAAATGAGTGGACAATCCAATGATGCAAATCAAGCTTTGGTAATACGTAACGTAATAACGTTATATTATAATGTATACGTATGTACTCAACATACGTAACTTATGTATATATGTAACGTATGTAAGTGCACGAAATAAAGCGAATTTATACTCGCACCAAAAAAATATCTCGCAAGATATGAAAACTATCTTTGACAATGGGCAGATTTACACCTCTCCGCGGGCAAAAATTGGGTAAAAATAGGTAAATTGGGTCGGGTCGGGTCGGGGGGTTTAATAAAGAAATATAGTGGACTGTAATAAACAATTGGGCTGAATGGATATAATTATATTATCTGAGCTGAATAATAATAATAAACGGGATGAAAGTGAGTTTATTGTGTGCCGGGGGCGGGGGGGGCCGGTTCTATACAGATAAATGGAATGTTCTAGGCGACGCGGGCGCGGTAATTACCTACCCGCAATAGGTATTCGAGACCACAAAATATATTTTTTTTGCCGGAAAAAGGGCCGGGGAGGGGGCCAAAATATGTAACCGGGTGAAAATGGACTGTAGTAAATCGACGGGGGCTGGTTCAGTAACGGTTCGAAGGATCACAATGTAACCGCGAGGTTACAGGAATGCAGAGCTGATGGGATTTGAGGATTGACACTGGAGAATTGTGGGTGCACTGACCTGTTTTGGATGTCTGTGGATGGGCTGACAATGTGCCGCGTGGTGTACTCCTTGTCGGGCTGATGATGACAGGGCTGATCTTGGACAGGGATGAACAGTATATCTTGGTTGGTGGAGTAATAAACACAGCACTGGTATGAACACAACACTGGTAGGAACACAGGATACGCGAGATTTCGGCGTGTTGGCGGCGCGAGTGTGTACACACGTGCGGTTCGGACGATGTCCCGTGCGGAAGAGAGAGGTCACTGGCGTGCGCGGTGGCGCCAGCGCTGCGCCGCGAAATTAGTCATGCGCATGCGCGAACGTCACGCTGGTGGCGTGAACAAACGTTTTAAACGATCCCTCCGCACCTGAATATCTTCGTATTAAATACAATCTCGTCAATTCCTTACGCTGTAAGGAAAATAGCCTTCCTAGTATTCCCAAGCACAATTCTGCTGCTTATGGGAAGTCCTTTTCGGTCAAGGCCGTTCGTCTGTGGAATGATTTACCCACGAAGATACGTATATCGCCTTCATTGGCGATATTTAAAAAGAATTTAAAATCACATCATGAAGTTTCTTTAGGTTGGTAGTCTCACTTCATCACTCAGTCTATTGATATTTTTATATATAGTATATTAAGAGTATATTAAGTAGTTATATATATATATTTTTTTTTTTATTTATTTATTTGTATGTATACGATATGTATGTATCAAACATGAAATATATTGTGTAAGTTTTGTTGGATAGGAGTATATTATATATTAGGCATTATGTATATTCACTTTATTGGTTTTGATTCTTCTTTTATTTATGTATTTTGTAAATTGGTATCCCCCTCCACATTACGTAAAATAATACTTTCTTCACCACCCAAAGGTTGGCTGGAAGAAATCGCTTTAAGTGATAAGTCCGCCCTTGTACAACATTGTGTGTTCAAAACTCTGTACTCAATTTTTTATTTGACCGTGTACAATAAAGTGTGTATTCATACATTCATTCATACGTTTATTGCAATGTATTATTATTTACAGATAATTTCACCTTTTTTACAATTTTCACATTTTACACAAAGTACAGTTTTTATTTATTATATAACTAATTATATCGCGATAATTTGCAAAATCAAAGCATAGGACAACAAATCAAAACAAACTAGTAGAGTAAATAGTAATAAACAAACAGCATTACAGAGTAGAATGACGAACACTTCAATACCTTGGGACAAAAAAGATTAATGATTCGTCTAACTGTTTTGGACGCGGTAATCGTGCATGAGTAAAAATCGGAGCCATTCAATTAATATTAAATTCAGATTTTTAAGACTGATTTGTAATCTCAGTACCTAATTTTTCTTAATAAAACAAATAGTATCTGTAATTGGTTTTTATTTGAAAATTTGTAGGTATTTTAGAATGGGGCACTCCAGCACCCCTGTGTAGGAATGACAAGTACGCTGGATAGTGTAGGGTTCAAGGGCTAATTTTTCAGAATGTTGACGACGCCGATGAGGATGCCGGGGCGCCTTTGTTTCCTCTGTCTATAATGGATACCCTTCAGGTAGATTCCGGAAGCGATGAAGGAGAGGATGATGATAACGATGAAATTGACGATCAAGTGGAGGAAGCCGCGGACCAAGAAAATTTTAATTGGTCAGGAGACTTTAGTTCCTTTACCAGCCCAAAAGAAACTTACACTGAACAGGCCAGGCTCAATATACAAAAAACGGATCCATTTAAGATATGTTTTCCCAAATATGGTATCAACCGGTTACGGACAGCATTGTCGCAGAAACAAATGAATATGCATGGCAGACAATAGCGAAAGCATCGAAAGGCAGTATTCCTCCCAGATCTAGGTTAAATAAGTGGTTCGAAACGTCTGCACGAGAACTTAACACATTATTTAGCATTTTCATTTATATGGGTTGATGTGTCAGAGGGCGAGTTGATGAATACTGGTCAAGTGGGCCATTAGACATGCCTGGCTTTAGAAAACTTATGCCAAGAAATCGATACTATAACCTTAGAGTTAGTTAGTTAGACCGAAACATTTATGGTAACGATAACAAAACTGCAAAAATTGCGCCGATCATAAAACATTGCAATGATAAGTTTAGCCAGTTGTATACACCAGAGAAAGCTATAAGTATTGATGAATCCCTGTTACACTGGAAGGGCCGCTCATCGCGGATACAATGTATCCAGTCCAAAGTTGCTAGGTTTGGAATAATGTGCTTTGAGCTGTGTGAGGCAGCGACAGGATATCTTCTAAAATTCATAATATATACTGATGAAACTGTGGTGGAGAGTACACCTATACATGCATTTCGTCAATCAAAAGCCAAAGTAGTACTAAAACTGATGGAGCATTTCTTCGATAAAGGCCACGTTCTAGCTATGGACAATTTTACAACAATGTCAAATTAACCAGATTCTTGAAGACTAGAAAAGCAGACAGGCTAGAAAATTGCGTTAAAGGTTACTGGAGAAGCTCTTTGGATATGGGTTCAGGGGTCCGGCTTACAAATGGGTAGAAAATTATTTAAAAGATAGGATACAATTACAGAAATTAGTAGAACATTAGATAAACAAAAAGTAACATACAGGTCAAAATATAGGAGAAACGGCTACGGGGTATTTTTTTTACATTTTTCATTTTTTTTCATTTCGCATTTTTTTTACACAGAGTTTAGGCATGGGAGGTAGGCATGTATTTATATATGTAACCTATTACTAGTATATAGGATATATAGGATGTATATAGGATGGGATTTGGTCGGCCGCCTGGATTCGTGCTGGGGGCTCGTTTGGTGATCATTGAACCTTGTTCCTGGTCCCTGGCCGGGTCTCCAGTATGGGTTCCGTCGGTTGATTGGATTTCACCTTGTATAATAAAATTTTACCTGTAATTTTAATCGTATATATATTGCTACATAAATTAAATAAACATTTAATCTAAGTAGTTCATGTACATTTATTATTTTATTACATATATTTTTATAAGATTAAAATTTGACTTGTGAAACGTGTATTATATATACCTACTTTGTAAAATAAACTTTTTGAATTTTGAATTTGAATTTAGTTTCTTCTCTTGGTATATGTGTTCTATGCAGTACATCGCCACGGCAACTTAATGCTAGACATGGGCATCCAATGACACCGCCGCGATCACAGGACTAGCAGAGGGAGCTACCGCCGCGCAAGTCACCAAAGAGTGCGTTCCGAATTGCGCATCTAATGCATCAGTTTGTTAACGCGATTGGTTTGTTCCGTTTTGTCGAAGCGCATCGGCGCGCTTCATGCATAGAAACAAATCGGAACAATTTTCGCGCGAATTCTCACTGGGCGCCTGCCAATTTTATTTTGTTTAGTGGAAATAACAATTTTTTCCAAAAACTATTAAAAGTCCATGGAGGGTTTAGTGGAGGTTCCAGATTTTTTAGAAGAAAGGAACCAATTAGTAACTTTGGTTTTAACTCCACAAGAGGCAGAACAGGCTAAGAGAGGTAAGTGTAACTTTCCTTTAAAGTGGTGTGGTGGTTATAATTTTATGACCCTGGTTTCATATCGTCAAGGCATGCAGACGATTATTACCTCCCAACGTGATGGGTGGTGGGCCCTATTCTCGTTCTTCGGGCACAAATACACGCTTTTTAGGTTCCAGAGTGGATTATCGTGAATATGGGCAAAATTACATACAAACGGTTCATAAACAGTTTCAAACCGTGATTTACATTAATCCACTAACAAAGTGTAAACGGGATTAAACAGTTTGTTAATGTATTGCAGATAAACAATGTCTCATAACAAAAGTCAATGCTGCGATTCCTGCAGTCGATAAAATATACTGCAGAGGATGGTGAAAATGACGATGGTAACTTTAAATTTTGTTTGACATTTGAACTGAAGATGTTAATAGGAGGTCTATACAACCTGCCCATAGTTTTTTATACCTCTATCCAAGTGTCCACAGTTTTATAACCAGTCTTTTTTTTCTATTTCAGGGTCATCTAGATATGCATGGTCCCATGAGTCGATATTGGGCCTCCTAGATATTTATTCACAAAATCAACATCAGTTTGAAATTGGAAAAAAAAACACAAATAAAATATGGGAGGAAATTGCCGAGGAACTAAGTAGGCTTACTAAAAATAATAATGCAACAGCAAAACAAGTGCAGGCTAAAATAAGTGGTCTCAAGCGTACTTATGCTGACATGAAAGGAAAAAAAGGAAAAAGTGGCAGTGGAAACATTACCTGGCCTTTTTTTAAGGTACCTATGCTGCCCTCCTAACTTAGACAACCGTAACTAGGGTTTTTATCAAAATTGAGTTAGCTATTGATTCGGAATCAGCGTGATGAGATCTATAATGTTC
The DNA here is from genome assembly GCA_934047225.1 of Ypsolopha sequella. NCBI lineage: Eukaryota > Metazoa > Arthropoda > Insecta > Lepidoptera > Ypsolophidae > Ypsolopha > Ypsolopha sequella. Next base: position 3,032,370 of record OW203987.1, read on the forward strand.
TCTTTAACGTTTTTTTCATAAAATCAATATCAAAGAAGATACTTTAGTGAAGAGGACCGTAACTTCTCTTTTTTTGGGTTCGTTCCTAAGTATAAATACCGTATGAGCACTTACGGTTCTTACCCTTATTGTGTTGGTATGAGCTTGATCGTGTATCCTAAATATAAGCACCGTATAAATTTTATACGGTGGATATGCCTAGACTATATTGTTAACCATATCATACCAATACTACACATAAGAACAGTAACTTTATGTACGGTGCTTTTGACTAGTTTTGATAATCATTATTGTAGCTATCTACTACTGAAAACAAGGGTATCTTATCTTACCGTCGTATTGTTTAGTAAAAGAATATCTGTACAAACAGTATCTCTAAACATGACAGCCGTAAGTCTACACCTACGGTTGTTATGCGTAGTATCAATAGATGGCAGAGGGGTGAGGTAGTGCAGCCGGGGAGGGTGTCATCGATCATCGGCGGGTGAAAATGCAGTCAATTGGCTGGCCAGAAGTGGATAGGTCGCGTGTGGCGTGACGTGCAACGGGGCGACGCGCGCGACGTGCAACGGGGCGACGCGCGCGACGATAAGTACGCGTAAAGTACCGCGGGAAAATGTAAGCGAACCTAATTTGTTTATATCATACTCGTACTTTGTCAAAATGTCTTACACTTAATTCTTATTAGCTTTGAATGCGAAAAGTTTTAGGTGTTATGCACTTGGGATCACTGAGCTAAATATTATGATTATGCATTAGTGATAACATCGCGAGCAAACCTTCATTACTCCATAGCGGCGGCAATGGGCTAGCCACCTGTCCCGCAAAATGGAGTATTGAATAATTAGCTAAAAGTGGGCATAATTGTACCTTTGCCATCCCGTGTGGGAAAAGGCGTGATGCTATGTTATGTGTGATGTGTGTGTTGTTGTTCTTATCTTCAATCCATCTTCACGGTTTTATGATTAATGGTTCTCTTGAAAAATAACGCTCAGGTTTAGTTTGTGACAATACCTTAACTATAAAACTGAGCGATAATAATAAATAAATAATTAATAATAAATTTATAATAATACTATTCCAATTAAAATAATAAGTTTCCATAATATATTATAATTATCAACTTGAGATCTTTTGTTGCAGCTAAAATGGCGTCCAGAGCCCGACGTGACATGATACTTTCTCTAACAACTAAGCCCAAAAATGATGTGGAACATCACAATACTACGTTAACTAGTGATATAAAAAAACCTAAAATTGATGAGAAACATAACGATATTCTGTTACCTAGTGAGAGAGATAGAAACACAGTAGGTGGACACAAAGAAACCAGTGAAACCAAAAATGAACCAAAGCTTAACATCACAGATATTGAAGAGTTGTTTAAAAGGCCATTGGAATGGGGCCCATTTAATCCGAATGAATATGAAACTTCATACAACTTGGTACAATCATATGATATAATATATAACATTCAAAATGTAAACACACAAAGTATTGAGATTGAAACTATTATCTTAGCTACTGAGAAAAACACTGAAAATAAACATAAACCAATCACTCAAAACGAAAATGAACCAACCACTGCAAAAGAAAACCAATCAGGTCTTGATTCATTAATATGTTACGAAGTTTTTGATGAAAATATTGATATTTTTCACGATTCGGATAATGATAGAGACAGCGATTACAATCCTGAAATAGATGACAGTGACAACACCCACTCAGATGATGAAAAAGAAGAGCAAAGGAAAGAAAATAAAAGAAATAATACGAAGAAGCTCGGAAAGGAAAGAAAAAAAAATGTGAGTGAATATGAAAAGACTAAAAAAACTGATACTGAGATTGTAATTGAAGGTACAAGACACAATGATACTGAGAAGGAAAACGAGAAAACACGAAACAATGATGCCAAGATTGAAAGTGAAGAGACACATTGCAATGATGTGGAGACCGAAAATGAAAACAACACCCACTCTTATGATGAAAAAAAAGAAAAAAAGGAAAAAAATAATACCAAAAAACTCGGGGAGAAAATAAACAAAAATGTTGTGAGTGCATATGAAAAGACTAGAAAAATTGATATTGAGATTGTGATTGAAGGTACAAGAAACAAAGATACTGAGGCGGAAAATGAAGAAACACGTAACAATGATGTAGAGACTGAAAATGAAGACATAAGAAACAATGGTGTTGAATCTCAAAATGAACAAATACGGAACAATGATCCTGAGACTGAAATTGGAGTCACAAAAACTGGACAAAAAAGAAAAAGGAGGAAGTTTGAAGTTCCTTTGCAAGAAAGACAAGAGATAAAAAAACGGAAAGAAGAGGAAAAGCTAGAATTAAAAGATCCATGTGGCATGACTTGTAGACTTAAATGTACGACCAAAATAAATGACAGCCAAAGAAGAGAAATCAACAGAAAATACGTTAAACTAAACTATGAAGGACAAGGATTATATATCAAATGCTTGGTGGACACAACGGAGGTCGCTAACAGGGCTAATACAGGTAAAGAAGAAAACAGACGAAAAGCAACGCACAAATACTTTTTGAAACCCAGTGTTTTACAACGCACTGAGGTATGTAAAACATTTTTTTTAGCTACTCTTGGCTATAAACCTACAAATGACACAAGATTGATGGGAATTCTGAAAAAGGCAATCGATTGCCAACAAAGTAACCGTGGATCATATGAAAGGACAAATAAATTCAACAAGGAAATTGTAAAACAACATGTTATGACATACAATCCTTGCATTTCTCACTACAGACGAGAACATGCTCCCAAGAAACTATATCTTCCCAGTGACTTAACAATAACTTTTATGCACAGTCAGTTCCAAGAGTTTGATTGTTCCCTGGAATATTATAGGAAAGTTGTGTCGGACGATATGAACATTTCTTTCGCTCAACTGGGACATGAAGAATGCGAGCAATGCGCATATTTCAAGTTACACGACAGATTACATAACGAGACTCCGGACGCATTCTCCGACACGTGTGCATTATGTGCAAATTATACAACACATAAAATTCGGTACACCCAAACTCGCATAGAGTATTTGAAGGATATTGATATGTGTCAAAACACTAGCGACACAATTTATTATTCCGCAGATTAAAAAAAAGTTGTGATGTTGCCTCGGATGGAGCAATACAAAATGGCAATATTTTGCCCCCGAATCATTGTTTTCAATGAAAGTTTTGTCCCACTGGGAACATCAAGCGTGAACAAACCATTTGCAGTTGTTTGGAATGAAACACTTTCTGGCAGAAAACAGGAAGATATTATTTCATGTTTTCGGGCATTCTTGATCTTCCACCGGGATGTGAAACATATAATCCTGTGGCTAGACAATTGCGGAGCACAGAATAAAAATTGGGCTCTTATGTCGTTCCTTGTTAACTGTATCAACAGTAATTTGATTGGAACGCACTCGATAACTATCAAGTATTTTGAGCCGGGCCATAGTTTTATGTCCGCAGATTCCTTTCACCACCAGGTGGAACTTGCCATGAAAGCAAAACATAAAGTCTACGATTTTCAGGACTTTGTGGATTGCGTAAAAAGGTCCAATTCAAAACATAATCATGTGAAAGTGATGGACATACCTGATTTTCATAATTATCGAGATCTCTCCTCACAGCACAAGCTTCGGAAAAATGAACAGAGAATTTATCTTAGAGATATTATGGCCGTAAAAGTAGAACGGGGATCTTTTATGCTGCAATATAAAAGAAGCCATGGTGTTGAGTTTGAATCTGCAATGGATTTTTTACAAACGAAAATATCCAAAACGAAATCCTTCCCAGAAACCGCGCAAAATGTAATGGCAAGAGGTGTTACTGCTGAAAGAAAGAGGGAAATCATAACCAAATTGGTGGCACTTATGCCAGAAAACCGAAGGAGTTTCTGGTATGATCTGCCAACTAGCTCCACCGTTCAGGAGGACTTAATAAATGATAATTAATAGTATCAAGTCTGATATTAGGTTAGGTAGTTTTAAAAGGAATTTGAGCAGATATATCTAGCTCCTGTTTGTAATTTTTATTACTTATGATATATTTTTGATTTTTATAGCACTTTCGCCTATTATAAAGACTGAACTTAGAAATATTTTATTGTATATTAGGTTACTCTCATGTCAAGACTGAGCTAAGAATATTTTATATTATTCTCCTAGCAGATAATTGATTTAAAAGTGCCATTCAACTAGTTAAATAAATACTATTATATATTATTAGTTACTTGTCAAAATATTTTGCGGCTACTCACTATGAGATATAATGTATATCTCAAGATATATTTTGGTACGTACAAAACAAAAGATTTCTTGAGATGTACTCGTAACATATATTATAGCCCATAGTAAGTAGCTGGCTTGAACCACTGAGCTACCGAAGTGTCCTAGATCGTAGATATTATTATTTATTAAAGTTGTGTTACTTTAAATATTCTTGAATAATAAATATTCAGATTAAATTGTCTGAAAGGCATCTACGTGTTGGCTTTGCCCCCACGCACGCCTCACCAGGTCCTAAGTTAATAGAACAATATTTATATATATGATATATATTATATAACAACAATAATAATAATACTCGTATTAATGTTTGATCCCATTGAAATTTGTTGTGTTACGTATAAGTAGTTTTTTCCTAAAGAATATGATTCTGTCAGTAGTAAGTTGTCCCTTATTATTAAATGTTCTTTAATAATAAATAAATACTAAAAAATTATAATAAATGTTATTTTCATTTAATTTTTTGTTTTATTTGTAAGTAGTTCTTTACTTTTCTATCATCCAGTCATAAAGAATATGATTCACTTAGAAGTAAGTTGCCGCGATTATGACTAGTAAAGCTTGATTCCTAAACATGAGAACCGGAACCACGTTACATACGGTGGTAATGCTTAGGATAAGCACGATTTTATTATTATGTCGCACTAAGCATAAAGATTATTTGCTAAATTATGATAAAAGTAATAATGTTATCACAACACAATAAACACACTATTAAAGGGAACAATTGTTATTACAGGTTGAAATCATTAAACATTGTAGTTTTTTATTACTGAGAGCCTGATCACTAATTTAAGAAAAAAAACTTTACGCGCGAATATCTCGAAACTATACTTTTTGCAGTTACGGTTGTCTAAGTTAGGAGGGCAGTATGAGATGAGATGCATATTTTATTGTTTATACTTCTAGCCATTATCTACTTGTGCCTTAAAGAGACTGACTGACTGACTGGCTGACATAAGACTGCTATACATTTTGCATCCAAATGGCTCCATACAAAATATTAGAAGCCGGTACAGTTTGGAGTAAGTACATAGTTTAAATTAAATTTAAAGGATTCTAAGTATTTTTTAGATTTTTTCGAGTTATGCCACAGACAAACAGGCTTTGCGTCCAAATTGTGTCCATTTTTTTACCAAGTCCAAAAAATAAAACACCACAGAAATTAACAACCTCTCAAAAGGTTTTTTTTTACGCAGGTAATGGATGATATCTTTGGGCAAGACCATTGGGTGGCATCACTAAATATTGCCACGAGTGATGGACCATCAAGTTCTTCACAAAACCCAACTGCAGCAAAAGATGAAAACGAAAGTAAGAAAATTAAAAAATATATACTATACTTGTATAGGTATAAGCAAGGTGGATGTTAAGCACGACACTATTAGCTAGCTTATTGAAATGTAGGGATTAATGCTAATTGTAATACATTACATTAATGTTAAATGTTATGTATGTTAAATTTAAATGATATTATAAACATGTTGTAATTTGATAACATTTTAATTTATAGATATTTAGATGGTAGTATACACTGAAACTATATCTACACTAATATAATAAAGACGAAATATTTGTATTTTTATAAACTCAAAAACTACGGGACCGATTTCAAAAATTCTTTCATCATTAAAATGCTACATTATCCCTGAGTAACATTTGCTATGTTTTAAGCTATATTTATTTAGGGTTCCCTACTAAAACTTCAATAATGTAACCCAAGGTGCAAAAAAGTTAGCCATAAAATGTCTTTCATCGCAAGCGCTGCGGAAACTATTGCACCGATTGGAATAATTTTTTTTTTGTATGAAAGAATGTATTCCAGGTAGGTCCCATTTTGGGTTTGGTAATGATCTGATGAAGGTCTTCAGAGATAGGCGGTTGAACTCCACGGAAAATGACAGCATACCTTTTCAGATAGAGGTAATCGCTTTCTACCAGGATGCTGATTAGAGTATTAATTGAAAATCGTCCTTCCATCTGATCTACAATCCTGGCCTCATTAATATAGAACTCCTCAACGGTTGAGAGCACAGAACTCGAGATTGCTGCATGCTGGGTATTACTTAGTAATTATCAGAATACCCACCTGACCTTCGTTCCTGGCTTCATCACCATAGAACTCCTCCACGGATGACAGCACATAACTTTAGAATACGGCAACCAGTTTGTGTTAGGGTGCTGATTGCAGAGCATAACTTGAAAATTTACAGTGTAGCCACCTGACCTTTGATCCTGATCTCATTATGTTAATCACTTTATGTTAGGGGACTGATAGGAGGAAGCTACTTAAACGTTGTCATTATATTATAATGACAACGTAATATAATGATTATATTCACTTGAACTTGGTTTTTATTAACAGCGCGTTTACAAGGACTATCCTTATTGCACAATAAAAAATGGATATTAAATGAACTTTTAACAAAGTCGGTTACTATTTTTTTGTTAAAAGTTTATAAAAGTTTATGGAACTGCCGACCAAAATCACACCAAGTTATCTTGAATCATTCAAGTCGGACATTCGATTCAAAAGATATTACGCATTTAATACATACCGTCACGACATGAATCCCCGAGGGGGTGTCAGAGGTGTCCTCGTCTGTGAACTATGAATTGCAAATAACAGAACACACTCGGTATACCCGCATTTCACCGACGATTGATACGTCCCACCCAACGTGATGGGTAGTGAGCCGTATCGCCGTTCTTCGGGCACAAATACAGGCTTCTAAGGGCATGCAGGTTTCCTCACGATGTTTTCTATCACCGTTCAGCAAGTGGTAATTATGAGGTAAACAAATACTATGCACATAAATTCTGAAAAACTCATTGGTGCATGCCCGACCGGAGATCGAACCTGGAGCTCAAGATTGAGAGTCCAGCGTTCTACTGCCTGAGCTACTGCTGCTGCTACGAATTTGAAAATGTCATTATAAACAAAAATATATATCGTCACGACATGAATCCCCGAGGGAATGTCAGAGGTGTTCCGAATGTCAACTGTGAAACACGAGTCACAGTTCACACTCGGTACACCCGCGTTTCACAGACGAATAATACATCTTAACGTGTTGGGTGGCGAACCCTATCGCCGTTCTTCGGGCACCAATATATGCTTTTTAGGGCATGCAGGTTTCCTCACGACGTTTTTCCTTCACCGTTTAGTAAGTGGTAAGTATTAAACACTATGCACATTAGTTACGAAAACTCATTGGTGCATATGGGCATATGGGACCGGCGATCGAACCTGGATCTCAAGATTGAGTCGGCCGGCGGGTGGTAGCTCAGGGGTAGAAAAAATACTAATAGAAAGCGGGCTACGCGACTAGGGAGGGGGCATCGAAGTGCCGGAGAGGGGCGTGCACATCTATTAAGTCTATTAAGTGGACGCAACCGACATTCAATATTTTGACTTTTTTCATAGCACATTTTTTGTTCCATTTGAAAAGTTCTTTTCAGAACTACATATATATTATTTAATTCAACCTTTGCTGTTTAATTTTTATAGTCTTCGCACACTTTGTCTATAGTAAGTAGGTATTTATCAAAAGTTCTTTTCAGAACTACCTACTTAAACCTTTGCTGACTTATTTTATAAACGTTTATCTCAAAATGTTTAAAAAATAAACGTCTACCCGTGCGAAGCCGGGACGGGCCGCTAGTATTTCATAAGACCATTATTTGTATCCTCGTAGGTATATTTTGTTTTTATAGTGTCAAAAATACTTAGATTTGAAAGCCTAAAATTATTGATGTTTGTATAAAATTTTTAGTTTACATAGCTAATTAAAAAAACATATCGTCACGACCTGAATCCCGGAGAGGGTGTCAGAGCTGTTCAAAAGTGTGAACTGTGAACTGCAAGTTTTACGTCCCAAACGTAATGGGTGGTGAGCCCTATCGCCGTACTTCAGGCACAAATGAACCAACGGCTTAACGTGCCTTTCGAAGCACGCAGACCGAAAAAAAATATTGTGCCACGCGGGGATCGAACGCACGACCTCTGGGTTAGTAAGCGGGCGCTTTACCACTCGACCACAGCTAATTAAAATGTTGGGATAATGCCAAATGTAACGTATTTGTTAATTGTAAATAATATTACAAACATATTTAGATGGTAGAATACACTGAAACTATATATTTTATAAAACCATTATTTGTATCCATTTAATTAATTAATTTTTATTGTATCAGAAAACAGCACAAGCAGGCCCAAAAAAAGAAAAGTGGATGCAGTACTTGAAAAATTTATGAGCGATGTAAAAGTCATAAAAGAAAAGGAATGAGTCGAAAGAATCAAATATTTGAAGGAAAAAGAAGAAAACAAGCAAAAACGACATGAGGAAAGAATTGAAGTACAGAATTACCGATTTTATTTATTAGATTTTTTTATGATTGTTTATAAGACTAGTATTGTTAGCACAGATGTGATTTTAGTGGCCAGTTTCTGGAAATCGATTGAAATCATGGACGCACAAAAAAAGCCGGACGAAATCGCTACTAAGCAACTACTAAAGGATAGCAATTGTCGCGTTTTGTAATTATGTGAGTGGATTTAATATGGATGGATTTAAACTGTTTCACCACTTCCAGATAAGTGCCTGATAGTTATATGTGACATATAACGCATACAAAATGTGTTCCATTTTTAAACTTATCTTCTGAATATCACTTAACTGGAAGTGGTGAAACAGCAGGTCTACCGCGTAATTCTGATTTTCATCAACATCAACTTGATGTTGATGAAAATAGCAAAAGCCTCAATTTGATTACGGCATATTGTGTAAAAAATGTTCATCAACATCAGCTTCGTGAATTAACTAAAATCCGGGTTTCGTTTATTCAATGTAGTGATTTGTTGAGACTTTTTGAAGTAAGCCTAAGTAAGAGGCAAAACATAGAAACAAGCATTTATTAAATGAGTGTGACACTTTTTGTATTAAAATTATACTGTTTTATTTTCAAAATCTTAAAGTAACATGATAAATGAGAAATGAAAAATGAATAACAAAACGCTGTTAACGTTGTGGAGGCTGTATGGTTAAAAAGCCTTGCCTTTCCTTAAGTAGAAAAATTAAAAAGCGTACGTAACGTCTCTTCTCTTTTTAAATTTTTAGTGACAAAAGTGTGGCAAAACAAACGAGAAAATAAAAGTAAGTATGTTTTTCATCTATATAATCTCATAAAACAAGATATTGGCGGAACTAATGTCACTTTAAAGGAAGCCTGATAAAACGGATTTTATTGATTGATTGAATGAAATCTGTGGGAAAAACAAAAATTTTAACATAGTGTATGCATCAAGAATCCTAAGAAGAACCTATGTTTCAGAATGCCAGCGCACAGGCGAACCTCCCATCAGCAGCTGGAGATGCTGGTGGGATTCATGGAGGACCACCGAGACTTGGCTGTTGGGAAGTTCACAAACAGTGGGCCTCATGCCAAACAACGAGCCAAGTCTCAGTGGGAAATGTTGGCGGCACGACTAAATGCTGTGGGAGTTGGCACTACAAAAACAAGCGCCAAATGGAAAGATGTGAGTAACTGGAAAAGGTAGTATTTTAATATTTTGTTAAAATGTTGATGGTTGTGATCGTCCGCATTTGGTGGAACTTACTTTATTGATGTATGTATTTACTTGGTAACAAAACTAATATTTTGTCATTTAACTGCATGTGACAGGTGTGTTTTGAATGTTTTCACAAAGCTTGTTCCCTGCTATGTACCGCAACCAACTGATAATTTTTTCTCATTGTGTCCACCTTAACCCAGTATTTTAATATTTTGTTGTGTTGTTTTTGGAATGTTTAACAAAGCTTGTTCTCTGCACTACCTATAATTAACTGCACGCTTGTTTTCTTTTAAACTGCTAGTACTGGACTAACCAGAAGTATTCTGTTCGGAAGCGGGCTCAACTCAGGAGCAAACATGCGAAGGGCACAGGTGGTGGACCACCCTAAGACTGCCGTTGGAATCTCATAGATGAGCGAACCCTCAACATCTTAGGGAAGGTGGTCGTTTTCGGGAATCCTTCAGTAATGATTCCATTTAATGTTAGTCTAAAACTTTTCTCTACATCAAAAGTAACGAAATTTATCTAACAGCTAAACCCACTTTGATTTTTATGAGAACAACTAGATGTTTCGGTCAGCTGAAGTAACCTTCTTCAGGCTCCGCAAGGTGTTGTAGCGACACCTTCGCGATTCATTTGTAAAATTACACTATATTTCATGACTAAGTTTGAATTGTATCACTTTTTTTGTCTTCTACTAATCGGTAGTTAGAAACTAGAAGATTAGCCATATTATACAATTACAGAGAAATGCTTACCTAAAATGTTTGATGTATAATTATTTCAGGTTCAAACTGCGGACCCAGAAGCGGCTCCACCTGTGGGATGCCCAATGCCACCACCGCTGGAGCTGCCAGAGCTCCTGGGGGAACCCATGAGCCCGCCTCCGCCAGAACCTGTGGAGGTTTCGCAGGCCTCACCAGCAGTGCAGCCAACACCACCAGCTTTTATAGCCCCTAGCCTCCAATGGGAATGTGAGTTTTGATCCATTTGCTTACATTCAGATAAAGTGAAGTCAGCCAGTCCAAAGATGTAACATGTGGCCTCACTTAAAACACATATGTATCAATAACTTCAACCGAGCACAGCAGCAGTGCCGCCCAGTGTTGCCAAACGTACGGCAATTCTGCATAAAAAAGACGATGCGTACGGTGTACGGCATGGTATGTACGTAATGATACGGCAATTCGGCTGACATAAATCGAAACGATCCGTACGTAGTGATGCGGCAATTCGGCAAGCATAAATCGGAACGATTCCAATTTTTTACGAACGCATCTGAAATGTCAGTAATACCAACCTTAAAACCTTGACCAATCAGAACGCTGATACAGTGACCCATGAACAGGGACTAGGGGATGAATGAATGAGTGACATATAGCCATCTTCTTCTTCACTTCAGTGGAGTAAGTTCAAAGTTGTTAGTTTGTTCAATTCTTTGAGTTTTGTGATTCTAACAACGAAATCAAAGAAAAGGATGTCCTCAGAGGAAGATGCTGGACCTTCCACCCCCAAAAAAGGTAAGAGAGGCAAGCACAGGGCGCAAAAGTATAGGCACCAGTGGCAGACCGGGGGAGATTTCCAAGACTGGATTCAGCCTGTACCGGAGAACATTTACAAGGCTCATTGTAAATTTTGTGATGTGAAATTGTCTTATGAGATTTCAACTTTAAAAAGACACGTTCGCAATGCAGAACATGCACGAAAAGTAGCAAACAAAAAATTTTCGAAGCCGATTTCATCATTTTGGAAGAAAAATTAAAATACTCGCCATGAAGATCTTGTTGCCGAAGCGGAATTGAAACTTAGCGCGTTCATGGCGGAACATAACGTTTCTTTTCACACAATGAACCATTTGACTGGTGTTTTAAAATCGTGTTTTCCGGATTCTAAAATAGCCGGCGATATTCAATTAAAGATAACCAAATGTACTAGTATCGTCAAAAATGTAATTGGCGAAACACAAAAGGAAGAATTGGTAGATATGTTGAAATTGAAAAGTTCAGCGTTCTTGTGGATGAATCCACTGATATTTCAGCAGTAAAGAGTATGTGCATATTCGTTCGTCTTTTTGGTCTTAAATCAGTAAAGATTTCAAGTCTTTTGTGGGAGTTATGCCCTTTATTTGAAAAAAATTACTTTGATTCAGCTAGTCGTGGTGCGACAGGAGAAGCTATTTACAACATGATAATGAAAAGTTTCGTTTCACGGCATATTCCGTTAGACAATATTGTAGACTTTGCTTCCGATGGCTGCAGCGTAATGATGGGACAACACAATAGTGTAGCAAGCCGATTTCAAGGGAGCCATCCGGGTATTACAATTTTGAAGTGTATATGCCATTCCCTTCATATATGCGCGAGTGAGGCCTGCAAAAAGCTCCCAAGAAGATGCGAAGACCTTGCTAGAAACATATACGGTTTTTTAACCACAGCTCTAAACGGCAAGCAGAGTTCGTTGAGTTTCAAATATTTACGGACACAGATGTTCATAAAATTTTACATCCGTCACAAACACGATGGCTGTCCCTACTTAGTGTCGTCAACCGTATCTTCGAGCAATGGAAAGCACTCAGGCTCTTTTTTACAAAGAAATGGTTAGAAGAGCGAATCGTCTCCGCAGAACTAATTTACAATAATCTGAATGATCCATTTATGAAATTATATTTCCTGTTCCTACAAAACGTTCTCCCAAAATTCGTGACCCTTAACGAATTCTTTCAACGCAGTGGTGTTGCTATTAGAGTACTGGACCAAAAGATGAGGGAAACTTACAAGGAACTCTTATTGTATTATATGGCAAGGGATAAAGTATTACAAAATGAACTTCATGAAATAGATCCGAACAAAAAAGAAAAATTTTTGAGGCCTGAAGCAATATATCTCGGCCTAACAATAATGCGCGAGATAAATGAGCCAAAGATTCAAACACAACCTCATCTATTAGCAGATTTTCAAACAAGAGCGAGAGTTTTTGATAACTGGATGTTCAGAAATAAAGAAGGGATGGTTTTAAGGACAAATTTTTTCAAAAATTAGCAGTTCTATCTCCTGAGAATGCTATCTCACACTCGCAACGGTCTACTGATCCATCGCTATTTCCGATTATGTCGAAAGTTCCCTGCATAACAAAAGGTCGAAGTGATACTGAATTACAGGGCATTGATGATGAGTGGAGGCTGCTGCTGTAGCGTAGCAAATTTTATAAGGTGTGGTTATCTCAAAGTTTTCGCGTCGTTGTTAGCTTGTCGATAAATTTCGAATTTTTTTTGTTCGCTGGGTTGGTACGTGTTTGAAGTTGGGTGGATTGACATGAGTTCGTTCACTTGGCTTGTGCGAGGTTCCGTTTCCTAAAGCAATGCTCGGCGAGTGTTTTAGCTGTCGAGTCGTGTCTTGTTTTACCTTTTTGGTTCTTTGTTCGGGTAAGAAAAAAAAACATGGCGATTGTTCCAAGACGAGTTTGTTGATAAAGAAAAGGTTTGTTTAGAGTTTAAATTGGTGTGTATATTTTGCGTGGAATGGTTTCCGTAATATTGTTTTGTATTTCAGAGGAATTCATTAGGGCGAAGTGATGAAATGAAAGAAAGTTTTCGGCCGGGATGGTGGGAGATCTGATCTATTGTCAGATCATGGTACGTATTACATTCTTAGTATTTGAGTCACCGGTTTTCTGTTTTCCTCGTTTCCGTGTAGTAAAGGTTTTAATATGTTTTTTTTTTTCTCCTAATTCCAGGGTTGTTGTTGTTTTCGCTTCTTTCTGTGATCTCTGTCCGGCTGGCTGAGTGACGGCAGCCGCGTGGTTGAAACGCGGACAAGCTGCCTTTTGTTAGCGAGGATGGTCTGACGAAATCGCCGGGTTGGAGTTCATTCACCTTAAGCTGGACAGCGCACCGCTTGGCAGATCTGGGTAGAAAATGTTGGCGAATTACAAGTATGTGACGTAGATTTTATTTTTATCCTCACATTATAAAAGGTGGCTTGGACGGGATGTTTCCAGGACACTTAGATTTATGACCTTTTTTAAACCAAGTGTAAATTCTTCTTTCTGTTTCATTTGGATAACCTAAAATGTAAAATTTCATAGTTCCGTAATTTTTTCCTGGTAATACTGGATGGTGTACCAGACGATTTAGTCAAAAGAGTATGTCGACAAATATTATTAAGATGGATTCACGGCTCCACTGAGCTAGATTTTATTTGGAAATTATTTTCCTTGTTTTTTCAAGTTTTCTTACTCTTAAAGTTTTTTTCTTTTTTATGTAGATTCACAAGATTCAATGTAATATAGTTACCTGTGGTTAAGGCGGTACCTAACCCAACCAGTTTATTCACTTAAAGGTTTTAGTAATGACTTGGCAGAATTTATTCCGATGTAATATTGCTACCTGATGTTAAGGCGGTACCTGTCACAACTATTTGATGTTCTAAAAGTTTTAGTAATGACTTGGCAGAATTTATTCCAATGTAATATTGCTACCTGATGTTAAGGCGGTTTCTGTCACAACTATTTGATGTTCTAAAAGTTTTAATAATGACTTGGCAAAATTTTGTTACAATGTAATATTGTTAGTTACATTTTCAGTCTTGTGAAATTATACATATTTTTGATAAAGTTAAATACACTTAATTGTAAAGTACCTCGAAGTTTTCTTCAGAACCTTTTTCCAACTATTAGGTTACAATTAGGTCACTTTTTAACTTTATTTGTTAAGCAGCACGACTGGTGGGAAAGACCGGGTACCAGCCGGTCGTGCTACTTTACACTGCCTAGTATCATTCTGCCATTTGAAACAAAGACATTAACACCCGACGAATTCTGGGGAAAACTTTTAACGGCGCCTGATAAAAAAGTCAGCAATTTGGCAAAATTTGCGTTAGAAGTGCTTTGTGTTCCGCATGCAAATGCACACTGCGAGAGGATATTCAGCGCAGTCAACCTTATAAAAACAAAAACACGGAATCGGTTATTAACAAATACAATAAATGGCGCCCTTCAAGCAAAAGAGTATATAGCACGAGCGTGCAAAAACTGTAAAAATTTCAAGCCAACGCGTGAAATGATTAATAAAGTAAGACATCCTTTTACGCAAACTGTTGAAGTGACAGGTGAAGTTCGCCTATTAGGATTAATAGATGAATAAGTAAATATTACAGAAAGACATTATTTTTGTTTTATTTTATCAATTGCGATTAATGAAACCAAAAAACAGTTCCTATCCCAACTATGTCTAAAAGACGGTAAAAGTACGGCAATTTTGGGGCGAATCCGGCAATGTTGGTTGGTGTCGTACGGCAACCTCAGGAATTACCAACGTCAACACTGGTGCCGCCACCTAGAGCCCCTGCTCCTACTCCTAGCGAAACCACCGAGAGGTCAAGGAGTGAGTTATTATCCATTTGCATAGTTTTTGTTAACATTGAGATAAAGTGAAATTAGTCAGTCCAAAGATGTAACATATAGGTATGTATCGATAAAATTTTTTTTTTGCAGTTGAACCCATGGCATCCTGATGGGCCCTGCAAATTGAAGAGCGCAGGATGGCTGCAGAGGAACAAGCGGCTGCAGCGTTAAGCAGCATTGCTGATGCTGTTCAGGAAAACACCAGAACATTGGCTCAAAAAGCACAGTTTCTTGAGAGAATATATAATGTGTCCTCAACCAACCAGTAGATTCACTGATCTTGGACACATCATATATTCTAAATATTATTAGAGTGCATTACAAACTAGAAAATATCAATCAGAAACAAATCCAAAGACAAGAATTTGAAAAAATTCCCCGGGCCAGGATTCGAACCTGCGACCTCTTGTTATCAAGACAAGCGCGCTACCAATTGCGCCACCGAGGTTCCTACCTAGACCGGCGAATTCTTCCATCATACTTGTCTACTGTTATTTTTGCATCTGCTTGATATACTAGCTTGTACTGCACATACAGAACGCTCACGAGCGTTCTAATAATATTTAGAGTATTTATAGCGATGGATTTCGCAAAATAAACATAACATCACATATGTTTACTGCAACGTGCTATTTCAGTCATTGTTATTTAAATGTATTTTATTTTATGTGTATATTAGCTTTTTATTTACTACTTAAAAAATTATAAAAACAAAATTACAATAGTCTTAGTAAATATTTCAGCCTATTTGATGCCCTCATGAAACTTATGGTTAGGTACTATCGAGGAAATTCATGGTGGCTCGATTTAAAAAAATATCCCGTAGGCACTCCGTCGTGACGGCCCCGCCCCCTCATACCTGTGAACCAATGCCATCTAAGGAACAGCTGTGCTGTGTCTGTGTAGCGAAGTGAAGCAATAAATTAGTCGCAATTTGCATTTTGTGTATTGTTGACGCGCATTTATTTCATCCATATTCGTTCGAACGACAACGTAACGCTTTTTTTAAAGGACTATTTTGATTGCCTACTTATTGACCTTTGCCTGAACACGGACTGCTGCCTTCTGATTGGCCTTTGTGAATGTGTTAAAATGAATCGTAATCGTAATTTAAATCAAGAAGAAAGACGACAAATTCTGCATCTTGTTGACCTTGGATACAGCAACGCGCGAATTGCGGATGAACTGCATATAACGGTAAGTAAAATATCTTTTTTTTATTGTTTTGATCTTGTTTGATCTATCTTAAACTCGTTAGAATAACTTCTGTCTATTTATTGCAATATAAAAAAAGAAAACAGTTTTTTTTCTACAATTCAAATATTATTTAAGTAGTCGTTATATTTATTTATTCAGGGTCAGAGTGTCGATAAGGGGATAAGGGGGATTTTATTAAAATATTTTATACTTTTAACTGTCATATATACCGATCCAACCCGCTAAAATGACAATTGCAATATTTATGTTATTGTAATTATTTCTACATTCAAGTTATATTAATAGTTAACAATTAATGTTAAACGCTGGCCTCTCAATCTTGAGAGCCAGGTTCGATCCCCGGTCGGACATGCACCAATGAGTTTTTCGGAATTCATATGCATAGTATTTGTTCTTACTTACTACCACTTGCTGAACGGTGAAGGAAAACATCGTAAGGAAACCTACATGCCCTAAAAAGCGTGTATTTGTGCCCGAAGTATAGCGATAGAGCTCACCACTCATCACGTTGGGACGTAATAATCGTCGGTGAAACGCGGGTATACCAAGTGTGGACTGTGACTTGCATTTCACAGTTCACACTTGGAACACCTCTGACACCCCCTCGGGGATTCATGTCGTGACGATATATCTATCTTATGTTACGTAAAACTGCGCGGTAAAATCCGTTAATTTGTTTAAATTAAGTCAAATTCAAATAGTTTATTTTGCAAAGCAGGTATAGATATATACACTTTTTACACGTCAAATTTAATCTAATAAAGAAAATATATGTAATAAAATAATAAATGTACATGAACTAAATTAAAGGTTTATTTAATTTATGTAGCAACATATTTACGATTAAAATGATAGGTAAATATATATATTATACAAGGTAAAATCCAATCAGCCGCCCGAACCCATACCGGAGACCCGGCCAGGGACCAGGAACATAAAATATCTGTGTTTTTGATTGATTTCTAGTTCTAACTAAATGTATTCTAATAATAATAATAATAAAATATTTTCTTTAAAAAAGTAAAATGTGAAATTGGTGATAAATTGCTAATAATAAAAATGAAGTTTGGGTTTATGGAAATATTTCATTCCGAAAGTGAAAAACAACGTCATAAATTATGGATTTACTTACCAAGCTTTTGTTTATTCTTAAATGGAATACCGCCTGGGAGTATTTCTGTAGCCTCCAATATTCTTAGAATTCACGTTTTTACCTATTGTTATTATTGAATGTTTTTACGATACACAACACAGCTGTGGATGAAACATGCGAACATCCGTCAGTAGCTTTTTTGAAGTGGAACAATGCCTTCAATGTTTTATGATGGAAAAAAAAAACTAAATGGACTTTTAACTCATTATCAGAATATTCGCTAATGTATTAATGATTAATGCATAAGTAATTTATCCTATGTTTCAAAATCGGTTTAGGTTTTTTTGATTTTAGTATTATAGTAAATTGATTTAGAATAAAATTTTTTACTCCAGCACCCGTAGTATAGTGTTTAATCGCGCGCGATGCAACTTAGTTGAAACACGAGTTGTGACACGATGTTTTTGCGATTAAACAGTATGTCACGCTCCTCGCACTTGTGATTCAACTAAGTCATGTCGCGCGTATTAAACACTGTGCTACGGGCCTAGGCACCTAGTGTCCAATAAAAGTTATTTTTTTATTAACCGTTTTACATTTAAATAACATTTTCTTTTGCAGCCGAGAACGGCCCGACGGTGGCGCAATCGAAATGCAGAAGAAGGCCACATTCTCGACCACCCTCGTGCACATGGGCCTCGAATCATTAATGGGGAAAACCTTAGGCGCATGGGTTAACCATTACCAAATGCAACCCTTTGCACGCACCAGAGAATTCACCATGAGAACGGTTCGCAACACTCTTCATAGGGAAGGAATTCACCACAGAAAGCCTGCAAAAAAAATCATACTAAACGAACGACTAAAGGCAGCAAGACTTGCATTTGCCAGAGAGTTTCGGGACTTTGATTTCAGCAATTTATTTATTTATTTATTAGAAAAGGCACATCAACAATGTAAACACATAACATTTATAATACACATGAAAAATTCTCAAACTAATGTTTACATCTATAACAGATATGCACAGCATTCATAATTAACGTGATACATAAATTAAATTAAACACAAAACTAAGTGGAAAACAAAAACTAACATGCAATTAATACCTAATTTATACATTTAAAAAAAAAACACAAAATTAAACTAGGTAGCATGCAAGAAAGAAAAAATTAAATTAGGTTATATTGTTAATAATTTAGACTTAAAAGAATTAAAACTATCTCGAAAAATATCTAATTCACAAGGTCGCCATAATTTATTGTACGTACGCAGTATTCTAGGCATAGAAGAGTGAGACTTGAGGTTTGTTCTACAATTTGGAATTTGAAACGTATCTAGTTGGACACGACGTGAGTAAGGAAATCAATTCTTTCTAAAAGCTCCTGACAGATGGCCCGGCCGCTTATAATATTATGAAGAAAGGATAGGTCAAGCATACGTCTGCGATTGTAAAGAGAAGTTAATTTAAGAAAAGCGAGCCTTTTATCGTATGGGACTCTATGACTTATTCCGGGGGAGATGTAAGTAAGATGCCTACTAAAAGAGCGCTGGATGGATTCAAGACGTGTTATGTGGTTGTTATATGTAGGATTCCAAACAACGCTTCCGAACTCCAGTATGCTACGAACAAGAGCATTAAATAACGTGATTTTAGTGGCGGTGGTTTTGAAAGGCTTTGTGGTTCTTCTAATGAAGCCAACCATTTTGGCCGCTTTTTTGGTGATGTGGTCGAAATGGGGTATGAAATTCAATTTGCTGTCCAAAATTATACCAAGGTCTCTAACTTGCCGTACCTCGTCTAGCACATCATTGCCTATCGAATAAGATGATTCGACCGGCTTTTTCTTTTTTGTGAATCGGATGTATTGACATTTTGAGATGTTAAGGACCATATGATTTTCGTTACACCATTGGTATATACGGGTCAAATCCTCCTGAAGCAAACTGGCGTCCTCGAGTGAATTAATTTGTCTGTAAAGCTTCATATCGTCAGCAAATAGTGAACAACGGCTATGCCTTATGCAAGAAACAATATCATTTACAAACAGAACAAATAATATGGGCCCCAAATGAGACCCCTGTGGGACTCCCGAGGTCGTGTTATATTCTATAGATTCACATCCATTAACAACAACTGATTGAGGTCGATCAGTTAGGTAAGACTCGAAGCACGCAAGCAATAAACCCTTGATACCGAACTGATTAGAGTTTACTAAGCAAAACCTGATGGTTAACCTTAGCAGCAATGCTGTTTTCTCTGACGAGAAATGTTTCAAGTCGAGCCAACAGGGTCGCCTAAACCTCTGGCGAATCAACAATACCCGGTATGAAGAAAACAAAGTTGTTGAGAATAAGGAATCCGGACGAATCGTCGCAAATATGTGGGGTTGGATGAGTGCTGACGGTCCTGGTGAACTGCAGTTCATATCGGGGAGGGCAAACGGGGCGAGTTATGTAGAGTTGTTAGAGGATATAATGTTGCCAACTGTGCGAACGGTCAAATCAATTTCATTCACGATAACTGTCCCATTCATACTGCACGTGTTGTTCAACAGTGGTTCCAAAGAAATCCGGAAGTAAAGTGTGTGCCCTAGCCTTCCCGCTCCCCAGATCTAAACCCTATAGAAAATCTCTGTGGTATCATGGTGCGGAGATGGGACAATCGTGAGGAACGCACGAAAGAGGCGCTCGTGCAACACTGCTACCAGGCATGGGATTCCCTAAGAGGCACGGACTTATGTGCCAACCTCATACGCTCAATGAGAAATAGGTGCGAGTTAATTACTTCAGAGTCAACTTTTGGTGCTAATTGAAATTAATGTTGTATTATTCTTATTATTAAAAACAAAGACTTAATTTTTTGTGTTGCCTGTTGTATATTATGTAATAATTTTAATTATTTAAAGTAGATTCGATTTTTCAATATGATTGTTGTATATTTTTTATGTTTTATTGTATATTTGTATTATAAGCAGCGGAAGCTCAGGGGTAGAACGCTGGCCTCTCAATCTTGAGGTCCCAGGTTCGATCCCTGGTCGGGCATGCACCAATGAGTTTTTCGGAATTTATGTGCATAGTATTTGTTCTTACTTAACACTTGCGTGTATTTGTGCCCGAAGTACGGCAATAGGGCTCACCACCCATCACGTTGGGGCGTAATATATTCGACGGTGAAATACGGGTGTACTGAGTAGAGATTGTGAATTACATTTCACAGTTCACACTCGGAATACCTCTGACACCCCTTCGGGGATTCATGTCGTGACGATATAAATATAATATTGTATTATTGAAATTAGATTCTATTTTTCGTGTTGTTGTATATATTTTTTTATTATTGAAAGTAGATTTTATTTTTCGTGTTGATTATTGTATATTTTTTATTATTGTAAATAGATCATATTTTCGTGTAGATTGTTGCATTTTTTTAAATAGAGCTATCGTTGTTCTTGGCCCTAATAACGATTGTGATGTGACTGTGATTTTAATGCTGGTGCAGAGCAAAGACTTGCCAAATTGTTAACGAACTGTGATAATAAAAATAATTATTAAAAAATTATAAAAAAAAATATTTTGCATAATCGCATACAGGCTGTTAATTAACTGATTATGCTTAGCAACTTTCGTAAAGCATAAATATAAGAAATTAAACGTTTTTAATTTCTTACATTATAGAGGTAGATTGATAATTACTATGACAATTTTAGATAACTTTCTCAAATCTCAAAGCAACATTATCAATAAATATATCTAAATTAGTAGTTCCGAGTCCTCAATACATGACGTATCTACTTTTAACAGTCTGTATATTTCGCACTTACTCTCATTATTTAAAAACATCGTTTTTTATATTTTATTGACGTTAAATTGCTACCTGAAAACGTTCAAATTAATACCTGAAAACATTCAATTTATGATATGGACAATGATGAAACGGAACGTTTTATAAAGACATTTTGTTTTGATGGTTGCTCACTTTCAGTGTTGCCGCTTTAGCGCTTTTCCCACTAGAACTGGTGGATTTTGTGATGTTGTCGCAGAAAAATAAAATGTTTGGCGGTTTCTAGCGGATTTTTAAAAATTAACTATTAGAAGATGCAAATTCATGACTTCCTCCTCTGTAGACAAGATAGTCAAAGTACATAGACATTCAATATAATTTTATTTAATCAATTTTCCTAATGATATTTGGTTAGTTTTGAATTGAATTTCAAATAGTTTTCAAGTTAATTACTAAGCTATTTTAGTAAGAAATAATTTGATTAAAAATTATTTTCAGTCAATCAAAAATCAACATCTTTGATTTGTTTCATAGTGACTCATAAATATTTAACTTCAATTTTGAATTTTAATTAATGATGAACCTGGATGACGTTAGAATAATTTAACAAGTACCAAATAATAATCAAACTGGTCGAATGATAACGTAAAAATGTTTAGCGCTTTCTAGCGGATTTTTATGGAAATATTATTTTCATATCTGGCGTAATTTTAAGGCAATTTAGCGCTTTTCAAATTTAAAGATCGGCAACCCTGCGTCACTTTATGTTCCTTCCTTGTTTTGTTGTTTAGTGTTTATTTACGGTGTTTGCTTTCCTTAATTTCCTTTTTGTGTTAATTATACGAAAATGTGTGCCGTAAGTATCTTAGTTATATTCTACCATATTTATGTGACAAAGCGGATTCGATATTCTGATAGGAACTCCATTATAACTTGATTGTTGCTTTATTGTTTGTTGTACTTAAACTTCAGCAGAAAAGCGTACTACTGACCAAAGAAGAAGTGATGCAACTGGTGGATTTAGTAGAAGCAAATCCTGTAATATTCAGCAAAGCCACCAATGCCAGCAACAACCAGCTCAAGGAAGCCACTTGGTTAAAAATAACCAACACATTCAATTCTATGGTGGCAAGCAACCCCAGGAAACCAGAGCAGCTGAGACTCAAGTAGGAGAATTTAAAAAAAGCTGCCCGTAAAAGGAGCACTAAAATAAGGATGAATAACCTTAAAGTGGTACAATAAATTACAATATTTAAATGATTTTATATACAAAATTGCATTTATTTTGAAACACGTAAATTTCTTTGTTAAAACTTTCAGACTGGAGATGGAAAACCAGAGTATATTCCACCAGACGAAGCATTGGAAAAAGTTTCAGCAATTTTAGGACCAACTTGTGATGGCTACAGCGTTCAGTTTGGAGGTGATCCCGAGGTGGAGGTCACTGAAAATATTGAGGAATTGGTGATGGATCCTGCAACCAAGTTTGTGCCTTTTAACAGACTGAAAACACTCCCGTTTCAGAAAAATCTGTTTCATTTTATCTCCCTTGCAAACCCCAACGAATAAAAAATTATTTTTTTCTTCATCAAACAGCAAAGGTGATATTCCACACAAGGAAACCATATTTTTTCATGAGTCTTTTTAATACCACAGTCTGCCAGTCATATAAATTGATAGATAACTGAAAATATATTATCTTTACAAAGTTACACATTATGTATTAGACTGAATCTGGAGTAGGTACCTACTATTCTATTACTATAGCATTATTATGGTAAAAGGCCATATTTATTATGGTAAAGTGGCCTTTATACCCACACTTTATGCAGGTTTTGTTTTTTGCCATACATTTTTCACTATCACTGTCATGGTATGAACTCCCACATCTAGTACACCATATGCTGTTGTTTTTTCCTTGATATCCTTTTAATTGTCTTTTGACAGTTTCAATCGAGTTTGCTTCCAAAATAATTTGCTCTAATCTGACCGAATCTCCTAATATTAAATTTTTTTTCTTAGATCAGTTGAGCTGCATTTTTCAACAATTTAGTCGATGAGATCGTCTTTTTTTCGCGCGAAATTGCATTTAGAGATTTGGTTACGCAGTCGACCAAGAATTTTTCGAATTTTGCGTCTGTTTCCTGCTTCAATAGCCTAAAAATATGCCTTTCGTAAACAAAACTTTGTTTGGATGAAAAGTACGCATCAAGCTTTTCTATGGAAATTTTAAAAACGTAATTCGATTCCGTCTCTTCAACATGCGCTCCAGAAAGATTATAATAAATTTCTTGAAATGCGAATCCGGCAGTATGCAGAAGAACTGCTCAATTTTTTATCGGTGTTTCTATTTCAGTAGCTAGAAGATAAATGTCTAAGGCGCGTTTTCATTTTTCTCATCGCTGGCCTAATGAGCTTGAATCACCTTCACAGTCAAAATTTTCTATTGCCGGTAGCTGAGATGACATTTTGGGACGATCTGGAAGTACATAAACTTGTCTCGGTTCAGGGCAATTAAGCAAAATGTGGGTAGAACTAACTTCATGCAATGTAACTAATTTTGTATTTGATTTATTTTTTAATGTTAACATTGTATTTTCATAAGAATAACTACATTTATTGCCAAATACACACGAAAAAGAAAAATGAGTACAATCAAATATTAAAATATAAAAAGTTAAAAACACACAAACAGTTCGTACACAAAATATAAACATTTAAACATAGCATTTGGACAAATGGGAATAACTCGGTATTTGCTGACGCTGTCATACAGAGTGCAGCGCTGGTTTTCAGCTATCCCCAGCTCTTAGGGTATTGTTCAGAGCAGAAAGTAATAAGGGTAAGTACACAATAAGAGAAGGGCTGTACATAAGTGTGTAAGGTTTATGTTGTGTCTGATGATAGCTTTTTTACTTAATTTTTTGTATTTTCTAGTTCTATTTTCAAGTGTTTTAGCTGTAATTTCAATTCCCGCATTTCATTATTATTATTATTAAAATTCTTTTTTGCACAAATAAAAAAATATACATAGGCGAGCTTTTTGCATTTTCTTCCAGCTAACCTTTGGCGATGTAGAACTTGTCAAGGGTAGTGCTTCGATGAGGAAACAGTATTATGACTAGGTATATTAATATATAATAAATTTTAACTAAAATTATTATATAGGTAAAATACATAAATAGGTAACTTATAATCAAATACATATACTAGCTCTATATCCTAATAATACATACACTGATACATATAAATATATAAACACAAATAGTATTTACGAGAGGTTAAACAAAGATTATAACCTTAAACACGTATTTAGAGTTGACCTTAAACACGTATTTAGAGTTGATGTTTATTTTGTAGATCAAGGTAATGTTGATATACCTTGTTTTTAAAAGTAGTCACCGATGTAGCCTCGCGTATATGAAGTGGAAGATTATTCCAAAGTCGAATTGCTGACACAGTAAAGGAATTCGAATACATTTGAGTAGAATGTTCTGGAGTACGGAGAAGCAGTGCTTTACTTGGACGTAAAAGACGTCCAAGGGAACTAAAGGGGATAAAACGATCTTTGAGATAGGGAGGAGAACATGAGTTGTTCAAAATACTATAAAGAAAAGCAAGGATGTGGGCATTTCTACGGAACTTAATATTAAGCCAACCCAATTCAGAGCGAGATTGTGAGATATGATCGTACTTTCGAAGACCAAAGATATAGCGAATACAAACATTGAGAAGAAGGTCCAGTTTGTTTAATAATTCTACAATTAAATCGGGAAAGCAGACATCAGCGTAGTCTAGAATGGGAAGCAACAGAGAATTAACCAACGTAACCTTAGCGGAGTATGGTAAGAACTTTTGCAGACGCTTTAAAGAATGCATAGATGCAAATATCTTTTTACTTACTTCAGCAACATGACGATCCCAGCTCATATTGTTCTGAATGTGGAGCCCCGTTTCATCAGTTTCTTCTATAGATAAATCTGGAAAGTCGTTTGTGTTTCCATATATATTTTCGCTGATGGAGCTCGTAGAAGAATCCGAGGTAGAATTATTCAGCTCAGCAGGTTGGACTGGTTTGATCCGCAGTGTAACATTACTGGGCTTCAACTGAGATGCGCCGACCGGGGTACACTGTTATTTCCTCCAATTTTCATTTTGCGTTGGCAATCGGGGCATACCCAAGCAGCTTTTTCCTCTTGGGTTAAGTTACGGCCGCATGCACACAAATAATGATAAAGCTTCCCGCATTAATTCACCATGCAAATTGTTACGAGATTACTACTTCTGGTTCGACTTATTTTTGGATTTACGCTACAGAATGTATAAACAAAAGAAACGTTGAGCGCCACTTAATTTATTAAGTAAAATTAAGAAAACCTTTATGACACAAAAAAAAAGAAAATTCTCCTTCAGAATAAAATAAAAGAAACAACTCTACTAGTATAAAATAAAGATAGATGCTAAGTTAAAAAAATATATGAATAATCTAAATAATATTTACACCAAAATTCAACCCTGAATTTTCTCAAAATATATTGTTGTAATGTCCTTTATATAGGACAATTCTTAAATTCGGCTAAATATTATTATTTACATTATCTTGCACCATGAGTACTTATCTTACTCGTCTTGAATCTCATGTACGTCCTTTATATAGGACAAAACGGTCCGGATGTTTTCGAACAACTTTCTTTCTTTGCTCTCGATCTTTCAATTAAAATTAATGAATTAAAAGACGGCAGCACGCTGGAATGTAGAAATGCACATCTTAAATAGGTTTATCCCTAAGTATAAACAAGGCTGCCAAGTAACAAAACAAATAATATCAAAACGTTACCTGCCGTCCGTTTCTAAAATTTAACTTAGTAAACTTCTTGGAAAACAAGTTTCGAATACTCCGTTTCGATTAATTTTCTAAACAATTCAGCATTTTAAAATTATTTTCTTCGATAAAATATTTGTTGTTATTTCTGACATTTCTTTTCTAACCCTTACTTCACCATTCTTTCATATCTTGAATTTTGAGAAAATCCATAGATAATAAGTACAAAAGAAGGAAACACAAAAAGTAAAATGAGAAGATATACAAACGTTTTCTTACACGGGTAAAATCTAAATGTATAAAATCTCGTGTAACAAAATGAGGAGATCTTCTCCATCGTCGAACGGTGTATGGCAGCCAAAGTAAACTGTGGAAGCATTATCATCGTAGCGCAGTCTAAGATTCGTGCCTATACTTGTAATATAAACAAACATGTGCCTATACTGAACTGCAAGTAAACGAACGACTTTTAAGTCAATCTGTCAACGAAATATTGCCCTTGGCTGTTTTTGCTGCTGCTGAGTCTTTCAAAACACCTCTCAAAAAGGACACAATAGACCATTCCTGTGTACAAAAACCAAATAAAGTGAAGAAACATATACTGATACTGACGATGCAAGTGCTCTAAGCTTTGACAGTATGCTCAGCCTTCCTGGAACTTGTAAAGATCCATGCAGTTTTCAGCCTGACGTAACAAAGACATGCCCACCAACTGTAATTAATTTACCGAGTCCGAAAGTAGTCAAAGTAAAATCCTCATTCGGAGAATATTTAGCTTACTCTGAAACTCCCATTTAAAGGAAAGCGTCAAACAGAACAGAGTATTACATCAGCAAAGTTCAAGTTAGCAGTACTGAACAAAGAATTAGAATTTTAAGCAGAATCTGATAAAAGAAAAAGAAAAGAAGAAACTAGGTAAAGAGTTAAAGAAGACTGAAAAAACCAAAAAAGAGATTGTGAAAGGTCAAGATAAAAATAAGAATAAGACTGTTACAGAACTTTTTGAAGGGAAAACTAATATACCGGAATTGAAAAGAGTCACTGTTTTGAGACAAGATGTATTAAAAAAAATTGATGATATTTGTGTTATGTGCTGTAAAATCGTTACCAAAAATAGAATAGATTGTAGCAGCTGCCACAAACCTTTTCACACACAATGTATTCCCAAAGACCACAAAGGTCACATCCCCGATTACATAGATATGATATTATTTCTGTGTCACTTTTGTTACTCATGTGATGACTCTGATAATGATACAATTTCTGGCTGTGAAGAATTATTTGCAGGCGTAAAAAAGATCTACGTTTTTAGTTTTAAATAAACTTGTGTTATATTTATTATGCAGAAATGCCCTGGAGGCGAACTCCGAAAACGATCACGATATTTCGATATACGACCGACATCCGACCGAATCTATTTTGCTTTGGTTACCACGAAACAATATCGTTTTCGACTTTGTCGAATGTTCGATCGTGACCGAATGATTGAACAAAATCATGATTAGCAAACTGTCTATGGTTTTTTTTAGGTTTGTTCCGTTATTCCGTACGCTGAAAAAAAAAAAAAAAAACGGTATTTTGTTAAAATATCATGCTGTCTTTTTCACACTGCGTACACGACTATAACGACACTGTCTCCGCTGCCATAATATTTTTTGATAATTTCTAGTTTTGGGAACGAAGCCAACTGTCAACAACAACAAGACCAAAAGCAACAAGTGGAATTAATCCAGAAAGGCGCACATTGTTTTGATTGTCTAAAGCAAAATATTGCACAAAATAATATGTAAGTAAATTTATAATCTTTACTATTGATTAAACTTGGTTTTCCTTGAACGGTCACTGGATAAACAACAGTTATCCAGGCAAATCATCCTCTTGCAGTCCAATTTGAATTTTATAGCTTCCCGTTGCTGATAAACATTAACGATGTTTTCACTGCGCTTTCAGTCTTAATATACCTAACCTACATATACTCGTATTTTGATTTTGGTTTCAGAATGACATCAGAACAAATTGATATGTTGCTGACATTCCTGCAAGATCACCCCCATTTGGCCAAGGGTTGGTTGCGAGATTTAGATGGTCGGGTCAGGGCTAGCCGATTATGGCTGGAAATAACGGAAACGTAAAATGCTATGGGTGGGGGGGGGGGGGGGGGTTATAAAAACCGTGAGGCAGTGGCAAAAGGTATAACAGTTCTTTTCTATAATGTTTGCAATAAAATAACAATACTAACAATAAATAATATTCTCGTGTGTGCTTTCTAAAACATTAACAACATAACGCTTATGCTAGGTTTGGACGGACAAAAATATAATACTAAAAAGGTGATGTCAGAAGGCCGCCGACATGCTGACGGGACAGGTGGTGGACCGCCTTTAACAGCAGACCTAAGCACCATTGAAAAGAGGGTCTTAGAGATTATGGGACCGGCCTTTGGCAAGTCGGTCTCGAATGCTAGAGTGCCTGCCTTCCCTCAGGTAAGAATTCCCTCAAGGATTGTTTCTGGAAATATAGTCATGTTCAAGCCTTTGTATATGGTACTTACAATTTAATCTGATTGTTCAATTTATTATTTCAGTCAAGGTGGAAGTCCTAGCTCCACCCTTAGCCCTCATTCTGTCAGGCCAGCCTGTAGCGCCACCTCCACCAGGCCTGCCCGTAGCGCCACCTCCACCTGGCCAGCCCGCAGCCCTCAGGCCACCGAACCAGCCCACACCCCCCAGTACTCCAGGCCAGCCCGTGGCCCCCAACCCTCCAGGCCAGCTCGCAGCAACCAGTCTTCCAGGCCAGCCCGCAGCCCACTCGCCTCGAGGCCAGACTGCAGCCCAGTCACTTCAAGGCTAGACTGCAGCCCAATCACCTCAAGGCTAGACTGCAGTCCTCAAATAGCCTTTCAGTGTGTTTTACATTGTTTACAAACAATTTTTTTAAATATCATACCATTATCTGTCATTGGGTAATTTTCATGAAATAGTAATTCGGTCTCCACCTAGGTACGAGTACCTTCTGTAAAATAGTTCAATCTATATTAAGGGGTGGTTATGGAACAGGTGACAGTTAATTTTTACAGCTTTTAGGAACGCTACCTTAAAGTATAAACGTTGTGTTTATACAGTACATATTTTTGCGAAATGGGTATTAGCATTTTATTAATAAATTGTATTTAATTAAAAATTACAAATCTTGTCTGTATGTTCTGTTTTAACTCGAATGTATTGTACTTATTGTTTCTTTTTATGTTCATCAGCCATCCAGATCACCTCCAGCCCAAGCATTCTTGAAGGCCTGTCAGCAGCCTGCACTCCATCAAGGAGTAAGTTTTATTTTTAGAATATATATATTTTTCATAATTTATGCATCCATTTGTTAATAATGAATACACCTAGACTTGTAATTTAAATTTAATTGGTACACCAACAGGAAAGATATTTAAACATTAATAAATTAAATTATTAATAGAACTAAATCTGATATGAATCCTTTTTATAGGCGTAATTTGAGATACACAGATTCATTTTGAATTTGTTTTCACTCTTGTCTAGAAGGTTTCTTTAACTAAGAAACATAGAGTTAGTGATCAGATCAATGTAGCCTAAGTTGGAAAATAAATGAATATGATGATTTTGTTAACTTTGTGTTCGCTAATAAAATTAGTTTTATTTATTTATAGAATGAAGGTCCAAGGTATGTCAGTGGATGTATATAACTGTTTTCTCTTCAACAGGTGCAAGGGGCAGAGGCAGGCAGTGGCGTCCACCGCGCACACTCCTTGCTCGCACGTCAGCGCGCGCAACCGCCTCCTCCTCGAATAGTATCAGCAGTCGGCTGTTCAGACTGGAGGAGGAGCGTGTGCAAGCTGAGACCGAACGGGCTAAGGAGCTGCGCGAAATTCGCGAGGCTGTAGTCGCCCTCAGTGACACTATGAAAGAATTTCTGGCCGCTTTTCTGAAGGGCCAATCCCGGCCCAATTAATTTAGATAATGGCGGTTTATGCAGCGAAAATGCTGCCACTTTTTTACCTCCCTTTTATTATATACCGTTTTACGCATCTATTGACTTTTATTGCAGTAATTAATTGACACGTATTTCATCCATCCATCCATGCATCAGCTTAGTTCGTCCACTGCTAAACATAAGCCTTTCCAGGACTTTGCCACTCCCGGCGGTCATCCTGGAAGAATTGCCCATACTCACACACGCTGGGCAGGCGGGTTGGCGAGCGCGGTGCCAGAACCCTCGCACCAGTGACGCCGCTGCCCGTCACCAGTCTGTTCCATATAAGGCTCGGCCATTAGGGATGGATATACCGCCATCCATCAGTCCCAGGCATGGTGGGCCTCCTGGTTTTTTGCCTGTGAGCTGTCCTCTTACTCTCCCTCGAACTACTTCGAGGGGGTCTCCAAGTAAGTAAGACACGTATGTAATTCCAATATTTTATTAACCCAAACTATCTGCCTAATCAGAAACAAAAATCATTTCAAATTAGTTATAGAAAACTGATAAGTAATATCATAGGGTATAAACGTGTAAATAGAAGAGCAGGAGTTATTGAAAGCACATGATTCACCGAATGGCAATGAAAAAAAAATAAAAATCAATATCTTTTATTTTTGTTTCTACATCTCTGTGTAGTTACAGTTAAGGCTAGCAGTGCAATTACAAATGGAATACACACCTTGCTATGTTTGCCTCAATGGCTTGAACCAATGCGGCCCTAGCCCTTCGTTCCCGCTCAAGTCCCTGCGAAGCTGCACGATAGTTGGGCTCGCGGGGAGGCAGAACAACAGGAAGCTGCAAGAGCTGCTCCTGTTGCATCTCCTCCTCTTCCAGCTCTACAGGGTCCAGTCCGGCCCGGATGCACTTATTGTGAAGGACACTGGAGGCGATTGTTATTCTACCAGCAAACTCTGGAGTGTAATGCAACACCCGAGCTGCCAGTAAGCACCTCCAGCTTCCTTTTAAAATGCCAAATGTGCGCTCCACGGTGGCACGCGCCTTTTTCTGAGTGTGATTAAACCGGCCTTCTGGAGAGTCTTCGACTGGTCTATCAAATGGGATGATTAGGTACTCCCTTAAAGGATAACCAGAATCACCTGAAATTTAAAAACGTAAATGAAATTGTTATATTTATTTTATAAATGAACATTTCAACTATGATGGTTTACTTGATAACTTACTCAAGAGATGGACCGTCTCTCCATCCAACTGCTCCAGATGGCCCTTTACATCACAGTTGCGCCAGATAAAAGCATCATGGTCGGCACCACCGTGGGAACCATCAATAGCTGTAATGATGCAATCACAGTCATATATCTGAAATACAATGAGTAGTATTTATTTATTTGCATTTTTCCAAGGAAACAAACAAGACGTAAGACTTATTAAATACAGTAACTATAGGTGGAAATACATCATAACAAATAAATTATTATAGGTATTACAAATCTAGATACATATTTGACAGACAAGCTTAGTATACCAGTAAATTAAATTTAAACAGACCCAAGGTAACTTATTTTAATGAATACAAGGACTAAATAATGTACTAATGTATATCATTTAATGTAAAATATATTAATAGATTTTGTTATAATACTTACCACTTGGGTGTTAACTGAGTGATAATGCTTCCGATTGAAGCATTTCTCTTGATCTTGTGAAGGACGAACGATGGCTATATGAGTGCAATCAATACACCCAAGGACCCCAGGTACTCTATATTTCTCAAAGAACCTACAAAAGTAATAACCTTTATAGTAAAATATGTTCAGAAAAAAATAATTGGTGAGGATAAAGCATAGATAAGTACCTTCTCTTAAGAACTGCCCTTTGCTGGTGGTTTTGAGGGAAGTATAAATGCCGCTGCACTATCTGGGGTGCATTGATTGCACTCGTCACTTCATGTAGGCACCTCGACACTGTCTGCTGTGCCATAGGAGCATCCATGTTCTGTGTCACTGTTCCTTGATAACTACCCCGTGCATAAAAAGTTAGGGCCTTAAGGATCTGAAAAATATTGGGTAGATAAGTACCTACTTCTATCTACCCATTTGATAGGTACTGACTGTTGCACTTGTTTAGGTAAAGTAAGTGTAAGCCTTAGTTACCAACCTTGGATCAATCCTGCGCACGTTTCCGCGGGGAGGGAGCAGTGGTACAATCTCCTGGCACAACTCCTCAAATAAGGAGTAATTAATGCGTTTATATATAATAATAGTGCGTTTTCGCTGCCAGGAAGCTTCTCGAGGCCTTCCATGAAGTGACCCAAAATTAAAATTTGGGACCAGCCCATAATGGAATATATTGAGACCGAGACCAATAAGTACGCGATCTCTGAGATAGAGAAGGCAGAGGAGACAGGCCTCCTACGCCGGTCGAGGTTAAGCACGTGGAAAGAGACATCGGTCGCTGAACTGTATCGTCTCATTGCAGTCACCATACTGATGGCTATGTGTTTAAGAGGCCGCATAGATGAGTATTGGTCGACTGGGTTAATGGGGATGCCCAAGTTCAGAAAGATCATGTCTCAGGACCGCTACTGGCTCCTGATGAAGTTCATCCACTTTACGGATAATGCGTTTTCGCTGCCAGCGGGCCACCCAAAAAGAAAGCTTGAGAAGATAGAGTATCTGATCAAATATGTGAGTGAAAAATTCAGCCATTTATTGCCCTGCTCAGGAAATATCTATTTCCTGAGCAGGGCAATAAATGGCTGAACGAAACGCTGCTGCTTTGGAAAGGGCACCTGAGTTGGGTTCAGTGTATCCGGACCAAAGCCGCACGATTCGGCATGAAAATCCACGAGCCGTGTGAGGCGATTACAGGATACTGTATAAAATTCGTGTTTTATACTGGAAAGTATCAATCCGAACCGCTGTTTGGGTTCCCTAGCTCAACTGCTAAAACCGTTATATCGTTGATGCAGGGTTTCCTTGGAAAAGGTTATACCTGTTTCATGGACAACTTCTATAATTCTGTTTGACTCTGACGAAGAGGCACCAGACATGTGGTCGGAACCTTGAACAGGCGCAGAGTTGACACGCCTGTTGCCATCAAGGATTTGAACGACCGGCGTATGGCTAGGGGATGTGGTGAGCAGACACTGTGGCGACGTCTCTGTTCTCGCGTGGAAAGAGAAAAGATTAGTTTCCATGGTGTCGACTTACCACAATGCCGATATGGCACCAGGGCGTCGTGCCAGCGAAGATGTGTCAAAGCCGGAAGTTGTAAATACATATAACAGCTTCATGGGTGGTGTTGATCTAAAAGATCAGAAGCTGTCCATGTATTCAATGGAGCGAAAACGGGGCTTTAAGTGGTACATTAAGGTTTTTAGGCGCTTGTTAAAAACAAGTATCCTAAACGTCTATATTATTCACTGCGCCAACGTTGGGCCGAACGGCCATAAATTGACACACCATCAATTTAGGCTTTCACTGGCTGAAAAGCTGGTCCAACGGTTCGGCGACAACGTGGTATCGCGGGATTAAAACGCCGTCCAAGAAGACCCCGATGATGGACCCCGAAATGGATTCCGTAAATTTGTCAAGAAATTTTGTGGTTATTTTGGGGTATCAAAAATGATACTCCATGCAGTAACGCCTTTCTTTTGGTGGCAGATTTAGCTTTTTCATGGTTATTGCAGGATGGATCGAAGGCATCTGCATGCTAGAGATATAGAAGAGTTACTGACACGGTTAGAAGAAGGAGATATCTCTGAAGATGACGTAGAATCTGACGGGACGAGTTGGATTATTACCCAACTAGTAAACAACTAGTAGGTGAATTTGAGGATGAACCTATGCCTCCGAGTCATTATTTTCAGAGATGAATAACATTAAAGACTCGGTTAGAAACTGTTTGATAGATAACACCAGTTCAGCATGTATTCTGCTAAAAGTAACATCTTACAATCCTAACATAAGTTATTTGTCATCTAATCTGCAACAACAGAAGTCACACTGATTTTTCTTTAATATAAATTACGCGTATAATTGAAACATTGACATAGCAAAATGTTCCTATTTTTTTGTAGTAAATAAAGAGTTTTGAGTTGATAGTTTTTATTATTTTCCCAATAATGAAAAAGTCAAAATTATTTTATGGCACAAAATTATTAGATTTAGAAAAATGGCACGTTGGTACGTAAAGGTTCACCATCCCTATGCTAGGTCCTAGCTTATCCGGTAACCCCAATAAGAATAGAAAAACGACAAACCGAAAGACAGCCCTACGCTATTTCTGGAAAAACCTTCAAGTTAATTCAAGAAAAAAAAACAGCAAGAGAAAGAAAACGCCCTAAAAGTTAAAGAAGAGAAGAAAATAGTCAGAGAACAGAAAAAGCTTGGAAAAACAAAAGACAAAAATAAAACAGGACAATAAAACAAATATACGTTCAGAGGTTAAAAAAATCCAGATATTAGGCAAAGTAGTCGTGAAACCACCCGCAAAATGCGCTGTTTTCAACGGTACCATTTAAAAAAATGGTGTAGATTATAGCATTTGTACATATAAGTACCATCTGCAATGTACTCTTGAACGTAACAAATTCCTTTAAAACTTTTACGTTAATCGAAACTAGTTTTATTATTTAAATAAAATTTCCATTCAGTGACGAACTTAAATTTGATTTTCTCAGGTTCCCTAGGGCCAAGCAAGATTAATTTTGAAAGAGGAAGAACGCTGAGATGGAAGAAACCCCTTTCTGCCCGTAATTAAGCTAGTTATTGTAATACGCACTTAAACCTTTAAGTTAATCGAAACTGGTTTTATTATTCAAATCAAATTTTCGTTCGGTGACGACCTTAAATTTGACTTCTCAGGTTCCCTAAGACAAGAAAGATTTATTTGAAAAGGGAAGAACACCGAGAAGGAAGAAACCCCTTTCTGCCCGTAATCAAGCTAATTATTGTAATACACACACACTCGGTAATTTACAATCGATCGGATTTATCTCAACACAACCGTTGAGCTTAATAAGAAGAGAATAGATTATTATTTCTATACGGTTAACTATGTAACATTTTGAGTAAATATTTAATTAAATTGTATAAAATAATTAACAATAACAGTTTTTAATTAATCAGGCTAATAATTGCTGACAACTTTTGGTCACGGACATGACAGAAAGCGTTTCCATCGAAAAAGTTTTTATTATTTTCCTTTTCAATAGCCCATAAAATAGAAAAAAAAAAGAATAATATAAGATTACAATAAAATCAAATTCAATAAGATTTGAGTATACAAATATTTAAGCATAATTTTATTGAATAGGTGCAAGTTTTGGCGTTTCCGCCCTACAACATCGGATTTTTTTTCTCTTCTGTTGACCGAAGTAACTTTAATGTGCCTTTCATGTTTTTCTTGCTATAAATTATACGTACGTGACACAGCAAGTGGTTTGTTGATACCCCTCTTTTATTTTCAATTGTATTCTATGAGTTGATGCCTCTGCTTACGTCTTCGGGTATATGGGCATGGGGTATGTTATTTGTATGTGCGTGTGTGTAATAAATATTATCTATCTTTTGCAGTTTCTACTAACCATGGTTTAAAAGACGCATAATTTTTACTTTGTTATGTGACGGTTTTAGTGGATGTTTTGTTTTTGCATGTGCAGGACTTTGTAATTTTCACTATTTATAGGATGAGGAGATTGATCCTCCCCTAGTGGAAGTCAGGCAAGATCCAGACATCGAGGAGAAAGAGGAGGAGCTAGAAGAGGAGCTAGACGTGGAGGAGCTGGCGGGCTTTCTCGCTGCTGACGAAAACCCCGAGGACAACGTCGGGGAGAACTTCGCGTGGTCGGAGGACTACGCCGCCTTCCAGGGACAGCGGGAGGCCTTCCATGAAGTGACCCAAAATTAAAATTTGGGACCAGCCCATAATGGAATATATTGAGACCGAGACCAATAAGTACGCGATCTCTGAGATAGAGAAGGCAGAGGAGACAGGTCTCCTACGCCGGTCGAGGTTAAGCACGTGGAAAGAGACATCGGTCGCTGAACTGTATCGTCTCATTGCAGTCACCATACTGATGGCTATGTGTTTAAGAGGCCGCATAGATGAGTATTGGTCGACTGGGTTAATGGGGATGCCCAAGTTCAGAAAGATCATGTCTCAGGACCGCTACTGGCTTCTGATGAAGTTCATCCACTTTACGGATAATGCGTTTTCCGCATTTCCGCAGTTAAATCCAACAACACAAAGATGTTCCTATTTTGTTGTGTTTATATTGTGTTGTTTTCTATCTATATTACTTACGTTAATAGCTTGGTATTTCATTCAACTTTCAACATGGTCAGCCCATGCGTTGTAGCTAATTGTAAAAATATAGGAACACACAGTTTAACTAATTACGGCAAGAACAATGGATCTTAGCAATAATACATTTGAGGCATGGATTAACCATAAAAAAGAAAGAAGCAAAGAAGAAGTGTCAAAATCAAAAGAATCCAGTGTTGCCAGGAAGACATTTTTTGACACTTTAAGTACAGGCTGCGCCATCTATTGAGTCTTTCGGTACTACTTTTTCTTTTTTAATTTGACTTTGAAAACCCCTCATTGTAGTAAAGTGAACCGCTGTGGGGTGGTCTTAGCGCTCGTTCAGACACGGCGGGAACCGCGCGATTATAGAATCGCATGGAAATCGCGCGGGTCTTATTTATATGAGTTAGTTAGTAATCGTTCAGACATAACCGCGCGGTTAATCAAGCCGCGCGGTTACCGCAACCCAACCGCCAGAAAATAGAATCGCGCTGCTCCCGCGCGTTTCTATTACAATGGAGTCTTTACTTCGCGTTCAGTTGCGTTGCGGATACCGCGCGGTGAGCACGTCACTGTTCGTGAGTTCGCCATGGATCGTTTCGACACTGAACTATTTATTGATGAGGTGGAGAAGAGACCTGCAATATGGGACATTCAGTGTGATGATTACTCAAATAAAATTATCAAGAACCGAGCTTGGCAAGAGTTGGTGGAGATATTTGGAAATTGCGAAGACACGGTGGAAAAAAAGAATATTTTAAGTAAGTAGGTTTATTCACCAAAAAATAATTGACAGAATTATGTTATAATTATTGTTATGAAGCGTATATTATACTCTCCGTATACTTTAGGTACTTAAATAAATATAAACAAACTTCGGCTGCTTTATGCAGACATTTCGAG
The DNA here is from genome assembly GCA_934047225.1 of Ypsolopha sequella. NCBI lineage: Eukaryota > Metazoa > Arthropoda > Insecta > Lepidoptera > Ypsolophidae > Ypsolopha > Ypsolopha sequella. The sequence goes on from OW203987.1 coordinate 3,069,747, forward strand.
CATTTTTCAAATGAAGGTCACAACGGTATTACCATATTTCGTTTGTTTACATTTAGTTATGTACCTAAACATTACAAGTACGGTATGTTAGTTGCAGCTATATCTTTGTGTCTTGCCATGGAACACGCCCATCGTTCACAAAGTAATGAGCGAATTTATCTCTGATATTCAAAGATGACGGTGTCCCTCTTCCCGCATGCAAGGTATTGAGATTAGTCATGGGTGCATTATATAAAGTATCTTTAAATTTCAGACCATCTCTAGTCCGCACATAGTTATGTAGAACACAAGAAGCTTTTATTATATCTTCGGCAAAATCTATGTTTACATTTATAGGCCTATGAAAGATGCGCCATTTGTTCGCCAAAATACCAAAAGTGCACTCAATATTACGTCGGGCTCTCGATAACCTATAGTTAAAAATCCTTTTTTCATATGGTAAACATTTGCCTGAATATGGGCGCATTAAATTTACTGCTAAGCCGAAGGCTTCATCTCCAACTATAACATAAGGCATTGGTGTTAGGTCTACATTAGATATTGGTTTAGGTGTTGGTATGTTTAATGATTTTTCTGTCAGGCGTTTATAAAAAACCGAATTTTTAAATATAGCAGAATCACTGCTTTTGCCATAAGCCCCAATATCAACATAAGTAAAGCAATAGTTGGCGTCGCAAAGTGCTAAGAGCACTATGGAAAAGTAATGTTTATAGTTATGATACAAAGAACCCGAATCAACAGGCTTTATAACTCGGATATGCTTGCCGTCTATAGCACCAATGCAATTTGGAAAATTTGCATATCTCTCAAAGTCTCGTGCTATTGTCTTCCAGATATCTTCAGTCGCTTCGGGCATGACTATGTTTACCAACTTATTCCATAATGATTTACATACTTCGCGGACAATTCCAGTAATCGTCGATTTTCCTAGGCGATAATTGTAGCTTAGTTCTCCAAATGAACAACCCGTACCAAGATATCTGAAACAAGAATATTATTAATAATGTTATTATTTTTAGGTACACAACTCCAAAAAAAATGGAAAAATATACGAGATTGCTACAATAAAGAATACAAAAAAGAAAAAACAACTCCTTCTGGTTCAGGTGCTCGTAAAGGAGCCCGATATATGTATTTTTCAAGATTATCTTTCCTGCAGAATAGTGTAAGTAATAAAGACACTACAACTAATATTGAAGAACAGAATGAAAGGCAAAGTGAGGAGACAAGTGAACTAAACGCCAATGCAACCGAAGCCACTGAAATACGTCCCCCTAAACGTAAGAAAACACAAGTGCCAGAAGAAAAAATAGCTGTTTTAATAGAAAAAAGTATCGAGTCACGAAAACATTTTCAGAATGAACTTCAAGAAAATAGTATTACCAAGCAAGATGACGACAAACTCTTTTGTTTGTCGTTATATAAAGAACTCAGAAAAGTACCAGAAAATAGGCGTTTAGCAACCAAAATTGAATTACTTCAAGTGATACAAAAAGGACAAAGCTTACCACCCCCCGTTCGCTACAATACTCAGCAGATCACACCTACGTATTGGCAAGGACAACAGTATACAAGCCCGCAAGGATATTTTACTACATCTGTATCATCTCCTCCTGTTCCGGCACCGTCACCGTCACCGTCGCAATTTAGTCGCAGAGATCACTATCCTGGACTCTTTATAGCCTAAGAACTTGTTTTCTATGTTTCACCACCTGTCTACAAAGTATAACTATGTAACTAGGCTAAGTTATGAGTCAATAAACAATTTTATTATTATATTATATATTATTATTAGTTCTGGCTCTCAGTCCTCTACAGTTATAGAAAATATTTATGCTGATTTTGAAGAACAATAAATAAATCTTACCTTAAAGTTATTACGAGTTTCTCTTCCGGTGACACGCTTGGCCTCAAATGCGTTTCAGAGCATGAAATATCTTGCCTGATCAGTTCAATTAGTTAATCAAAAGATTTTATTGACATTCTCAAATAGTCAAAAAATTTGTTATCATACATTCTTAATTTGGGATATAATGTTACGAACTGACCATGTACTAGTCGGTCACGTAATATTGGATGCACCCAATACCGCCTTTTTCTTTTCTTTTTTTTAAGGAGCAACCACAGTAAACACACTTCTTCGTCGACCTCCATTTTGAAACTGACGCTAAACCCGCACGAAATCGCATACTAACCGCGCGTGTCTGAATAGCTTCACAATTTTGCGGTTTGAAACCGCGCGATTCGTAAACGCACGATTCCCGCATGTCTGAACGCAGGCTTATAATCCGTATATGTTTTCCATCAATTGCGCCTAAACAGTTAGGAAAATTTGTTTTGATTAAGAAGCCTTCTGCTATCTCTTCCCATTGCATACGTGTGAATACTGGCATACATTCTTCTTTCAGTCTTTGCCATATAATTTGACAGACGTCATTAACAATTTTTCGAATGGTAGATTCTCCGGCATGGTACGCCAAATGCATATCCACGAAAGTATGTCCACTTACTAAGTACCTGTAAAAATACAAAATTTTACATATAAGTATTATTCTCCTTTTTTCAGAAAAAAAGTTACAGGCCCGATGGAAAACCGCGAGAGATTGCTATACGAAAGTCAAAGCTAGTAACAAGAAACTTAAATCTGGTTCTGGTGCTAAAAAAGGAAAAGGTTACAGCTACTACAACATTATGACTTTTCTAGAGTCTAATAAAAGCGAAGAAGGACAAGAATCTTTGGAAAATGTGTCTCAGGAGGACTCTTCGGCCGATACAGGTATTCTTGATGAGGTTGCAATGCAAGGCGCTAGTGATAGAAGGAGAAGCTTGCAAAGCGAACCTCAGTACCTGAAAAAGAAGCCGAAACTTTCCACCAGTAACCAGAAGGTAGTCGGAGTGGATCAAGAAATTCGACTATCCAATGTTGGCATCCACAAACATGAAAAACTTGAAACATGGCGTCGCTGTCGACAGTGTAGCACAAAAACTCACAATAAGAGGTCCAAGATACAGTGCTCCACATGCAAGGTGCCACGGATTCGTGGAATTCATAATTGAAGTTAAAGCTCTCAATTCCAAGCTTTCGGTCCCGATCTCAGATCGTGCACTCTTGCCAATCATCAAATTTAATCTGCATCCACGTTACGCGTTGTGTCTGTCGACGAATCGTATTTCGGATTTAAAAACCCTACTCAAAATCGCGACAAATTTCGAAACTTACGACCACTCTGCCCAGATCCAGTGATCGATCGGCGCTCTCGGCGATCGGTTGTGTTACCTGTGCGCGTACGAGCCGTGCGTGATTTGTTGCGACGCGAATAACGTAGGATCGTATCGAGATGGTACAGTGCAAGAAGTGTAGATTGTTCTTATCAGTCTCTAAAGCAGATACCCTAAAATGCAATGGGTCTTGTGGTGGTTTTTACCACAAATCATGTGTCAGTGATGTGAAGCAGTTCCATAGAGATCAAGTATGTCCATCATGCGTCAATAAAACGCCAAGTAGACCTCAGCAACTGAGTGTGGATTCAACTACCACCACAGTAGAATAGCTGTTAAGAGAAATTAATAAAAAGCTAGAAGTTGTCTACAAAATTGAAAAAGCAGTTGATGATTTAACGGAGTGTTGATTTCTATGCTGAACAATATCAGCAAATGATGACCTTCAAGACTCAATGCACAGATAAAATGAAAAAAATGGAGAATAAAATATGTGACCTCCAAAACAGAAACATTTATCTGGAAAAGTGTGTACAATCTGTTGAAGAAAAGATGATAAGTTTAGAGCAGAAAGAACACGAAAAAAATATTGAAATCATTGGATTGCAGGAAAAGAAGGGTGAACAAATTATGGATGTGGTAAAAAGCTGGGAATTGATGAGACCTGCTTCGAAAATATCGAATCAGCATGGAGGGTAGGTGCACCACGGAGCGAGAATGATGCGGGAAAGCCACGGCCTTTGGTTGTTACTATGCGGACTCGAATTGCTAGGGATGCATGGATTAAAGCCCGAAAGACAAGAATTACCAACGAGGATGGAAAAACACCTGTTTTTGTCAATGAAAACTTAACCAAGAAAACTAGAGAGCTATTTTGGCAAGTGAAGGTGACCTTGAAACCCTATTATCAGTTTACATGGGTACAGAACTCAAAAATACTTATAAAAAAAATCGAGACAGACACAAAAATACACCATATAAAATCAGCCAGGGATATTGGTCAGTACCTTCCTAAGGATCCACCTGATAATGCTGAAAACTGAAAAAATATATTTAAATATGTACTCAGATAAAACTTAATTAGTAGCAGAGGTTGATACACATATATTACCTACATCATTAACACGAAATACGGGAGACATTCAATATAATAAGTTTACGGACACAAACTCATGGCAAGAAAACATAAAGAAGAACAAAGATAAAATACATATACTTCATCTGAACATAAGATCCATAAAAAAAGGATTTGATCAATTTAGACTAATGATAAATGATATTATAGACTACATAGCAGTTATTATACTCACAGATGTAAATACAAAGGAGGACAGCGTCGCCTTGTTCAACATTCCTGGATTTGAATGTTTTTCAAATACTAGGAGAATAAAGAAATGCGGAGGAATAATAGTATATGTAAAAGAGAATTATGTGTTCGAATGTGAGAATAGGAATGGCTGTTCTTTTGAGCTGATTCAGGGAAAATTAAAAACAAAAAATAAATGGATACATTTATTGGCTATTTACCGACAGCCAAAGTCAAGTAAACACACTTATGTTAAGGAAATGGAAAATATTTTAAAGTCTATTCCGCCAGATGAAGATTTAATCTACATGGGAGATATAAATATAGATTTGCGGAAGAGTGGAATAAATTCTATAATTACTAGATACGAGCATTTATTAAGTGGATATGGATTACAGTGCGGGATCAAGGATTATACACGTGTGGAAATCGTAAAAGGAAAAATAGCTAAATCCTGTATAGATCATGTATACGCAAGGTTTATTTGTGATAGTGTACGTAGTCAGCTGTTAACGTGCAAAGTGTCTGATCATTACCTAACGGGCATTGAAATAAAAAGTGAATTAATGCAAGATAGCGGAAAGACAATGCGGACTGTGCTGAACAATAAACTGGTCGTAAGTAAACTGAAAAGCTATGAGTGGGAAAATTTGCTTGATATGGACTGCCCGGTAAAACTGTACGAAAAGATTTGTGACGTTTTTAATAGCATTTACAAGGAGTGTTACGAGTATATGGAAATTTATGTTAGTGATAAACGGTGCAATGAGTGGATGAATAAAAATTAAAAAAATATCTAGACAAGAAAGATGAATTATTTAGACAATGGAAATCTTCACCGAATAACACAACATACAGGCTAGAATACACAAGATTTAGAAATAAAACTTCCAAATTAATAAATGCTGCTAAGAACAACCACAGAAAAAAAGTTATAAATGATTGTAAAACTGATAGTAAATTGATATGGGAAAATATTAATAGCTGGCTAGGGAGAAAAAAATGTAGCTTAGATAATGTTATTACTAAATACCTAGGAAAAAATGAGGAGATAGAAAATATTTGTGATAACTTTGCAGATACCTTTACTAGTGAGATACAGAATATTAAACATAATTGCAGCAAAAAATTTCTTGATAGGTCTGAATATGTAAAAGAAGCACCTTTGTCTTTTTATTTTAGAAAAGTATGTTCCTATCAAATTGAAAAAATAATACATAACATAGATATTAACAAATCACCGGGTTCAGATGGCATTAGGATGAAAGATATTAAGGCCATTAAAAGTTTAATCAGTCCCATAATTGCAAAATTCATTAATTTAAGTGTCACTACAGGTATATACCCCGAAAATTTAAAATTATCCATAGTAAGGCCGATATATAAGCAGGGTAGTCACCTAGATTACACTAATTACAGACCGATTGCGACTTTATCAACAATAAATAAAATAGTTGAAAAAGTTATTGTAGGGCAGATCTCAAGATTTCTAGAAAAAAATAAAATTATAAGTAGTGTGCAACATGGCTTTCAAAGAAATAAAGGAACTAACACAGTCCTTTATGAATTTACAAATGAAATAAATAGGTGTCTTGATAGAAAGGAACATGTCTTGGCATTGTTCATAGACTTTAAAAAGGCATTTGACACGTTGGATCATAGCACGTTGCTGAGAGCCATGGAAGAGTGTCGAGTACGTGGTCCAGTAAGCTTGTGGCTTAGGAGTTACTTAAAATCACGAAAAATCAGGGTTACAATAAAAAATACTAAAAGTAAAGAGTGTGACGTCATGCTCGGAGTTCCAACTGGCTCGGTATATGGTCCAGTCGGCTACATAATGCATGTAAATAGTCTGAGTAATGTGGTTCACAATTGTAAAGTGTATATGTATGCTGACGATACATGCATTATGTACTCGGGGACGGATCCAAAGACAATAGAACAGTGTGTCCAACAAGACTTTGATAATATTTTAAAATGGTCGCATGACAACGGAATAATATTAAATGTTCAAAAAACAAAAATCATACATATACAAACAGCTTCTGTAAAAGATATACCGTTTCAAATAATAGGTCATACATACGATTGTTTACATCAAGACCATAAAAACTGCAAAAATTGCTTATATATTGAAAAGGTAGACAAAATAAAATACTTGGGGTTAATAATAGATAAGGATCTAAACTGGAAATACCAAATAAAAAATGTGTGTAATAGACTAAGAATATTGTTAGCAAAGTTCAATAACCTGAAATATTTTGTAAATCGTGCTGTATTATATTGTATATATCATGCGCTAGTGGAACCGGTTTTCAGTTACGGATTGGCCAGCTACGGGAGAACTTTTCCTACGTACTTAAATGAAATAAAAAATCTGCAAATGAGATTTGTGAAATGCCTAGTCAGTAATAAAGATAAGTTAAGATGTAATAAAGTATATGAAAAATTATTTAAAATGTGTGATATTATACCAGTAGACGTTAAAGAAAAATATTTGATAGCTATAGAAACATTCCAAAGGTCTCACTTGAAGATTAAAAAAACCCATGGCTGCTCAATCCGGAGCAAAAGTAAACTAACTAAATATTAGGGTGGAGCGATTTTATTTTTTTTGAATTTTTGCTTCGGCATACCTGTATAAAGTTGCTATTTTAGGTCATTACTAAATACGAGAAAGCTCAGTTTGTTTACGTTAAGTTTAGAGGTGCCCCCATCATCGTAAAGTTTTGAAAATTTGCGCAAATTCCATAAAATCGCAAACGTTGTATAAACCCGGAATTATATTCTTAGCGATGCTTTATTAGTGTAAACTAAACAAGATTGAACTTGAAACGTGTTTGTTCTGATCGGTAGGTAACGGGGTGCGGGGAAGGGGTATTTTTTATTTCACTCCCTCATATCGAAGAAATGGCATTAGTCAACTCGCGCGCGTACACGAGTTCACTTGTTTGTCGTGCACTTAGGTACTTGACACATCGAATCTGACGGCTGGGAACAAATACAATTGTAAGTAATATTTTTCACATTCAAAACTTGCAGTTTCGGTTATAACCGTAGTACTATTAAAAGTATTCTTTGTCTTAATTACAGAAATATGTCGCAAGTTAAAACACGACAAATGTCAAGCTGTCCTGTCTTTGGTTTGCCAGAAAAGTTACCTGTTTCTCAGTTACCAACTTACAACGACATTATGAAATATTATTTATTTATCAAACATGAATTGAAGCCTGATATAACAACAAAAGAGCCAACAGTTCATGAAATATCTGAAAGGCTGGCTCAAGAAGTTTTAGAAATATGGCAAAAATCGTCGCTGCCAACTGTAAGTTTCAAAAGAATCCTACAATTGATTCGCGTTTATCATGACAAATACAGATGCTTAATGAAACCATATCGAGGCCGTCAAACGAACATTAAATACCAAGAAAAAATTAATAAATTCATATCAGACTCTCATAGTTTGTTTGATATTTGTAGCTGCAAATGCAAAGTTATATCGGATTGTAACTGTCCTAAAGAATGTCGCATTCCCAAGGAGGAAGTTGATTTTTTATTGGATCAAAGAACGATCAGAAAAATGATAATAGGCGGTGTCGATGTGGCTACAACGGCAAAAAATAAGAAAAAACAAGAAAGAAAAGAAAAAGCTTTATATCGCAGTAGAGAGGTAAACTATTTTGATAAACCTTGTTGTTCTCGTTCATTGACTGATGATTTGGTAACAGAAAGCAGCAGCTCATGCGATAGTTTGCTTGTGCCATCTACTAGTCCTCAGTATAAAAACCCAGAACAGGTAAAACATAAAGCTTCGCCACCTAATAAAAAAAAGCGATTGAATTTAACCTCATTAGCTCTTGCATGCGATCGTACTGGAGTTTCGGATAGAGCCGCTGCTATTATAGCTTCTTCTGTCTTGAAAGATGTTGGCATTATTTCATCAAACGACCCAAGTCATATCATTGATCGTTCAAAGTTGCGCCGTGAAAGAACTAAAGTCAGATCAACTTTGCAAGAAGCTGACTGCAACAAAATTCTTCGTAGTATATATTTTGATGGAAGAAAGGATAAGACTTTGGTTCGTATTGAAAAAGAAGGGAAATTTTACAGAAAACGGGTCATAGAAGATCATTACGTAATATTATCGGAACCTGGAAGTAATTATTTTGGGCATGTTACGTGTGAGTCGGGTACTGCTAAAGGTATAAAAGATACTATAATAAATCACTTGAAATCCAAGTCTGTAGAACTGAGTGAGATAGCTGTTATTGGCTGCGATGGAACAGTGGTGAATACTGGTTTCAAAGGTGGTGTTATCCGCCTGATGGAAGAAGAACTAAATAGACCATTACAGTGGTTTATTTGCCAACTGCATTCAAATGAATTACCATTACGACACTTGCTGTTACATTTAGATGGCAAAACTACAGGGCCTAAATGTTTTTCAGGCACCATCGGAACTCAATTACAAAATTGTCATACAAAGCCGATAGTCAAATTTACCGTTATACCAACAATATTACCTGAAATTTCAAAGACAGATCTGAGTACTGACCAAAAATATCTTTATGATGTGATGACTGCTATTAGTACTGGTATATTTCCTTCTGATTTAGCTAATATGGAACCTGGACCTCTTAACCATTCCAGATGGCTAACAACAGCCAATCGAATTTTAAGATTGTATGCCACTAAAACTGACCCAGAAGAAAAGTTAATAGTATTAGTCACTTACGTTATGAGGGTTTATGGACCCATGTGGTTTACGATAAAATGTAATTCTTCGTGCGTTAACGGAGCCAAGCACCTATGGCAAACCATTAGTCTTAGTCGTTATTTGGATGCCAATTTGAAGAAAATCATTGACAAGGTGATCCAGCGAAACGGGTATTTCGGGCATCCAGAAAATCTTCTTCTTGCTATGCTTGGCGATGACAGAGAGGTTATAAGGGATCTTGCATACCGAAGAATTATCAAAGCAAGATCAGAGAATGTTCAAGGACTTCGGATGTTTAAGGTTCCTACATTTAATTTTGACGCCAAAGATTATACTGATATTATTACGTGGCGAGATTGCGAGATAACGGAACCACCTCTTACTTTAAATATGTCTGATGAAACCTTGAAAGATGTGGTCAAGAACGGTCTCAGCATGTGTCAGATTATTGATTTTCCATGTCACACTCAAGCAGTAGAGCGCTGCATCAAGTTGGTGACAGAAGCATCAAATGCAGTTTGTGGAGATAATAAAAGAGACGGTTTCATTAGAGCGAGACTGCTTTCGCGTAAACGAATGCCTACTTTTAATACGAAAAAACAGTTTGATATTTAAGTTTGCTTTTTTAATGTTTAATTTTTGCAATAAATAGAAAAACTGGATTTTTTTTATTTTTTATTTTCATCTCCTCTGGGGCACCTCAAAATATTGCGACTGGTAAGTTAAATTTTGTACACTTGTTTTGAATATTATAAGACAACTTTTCATCCCTATTCCGTTGAGATGAAACGATTTTTTTTTTGCTCCATACATTTTCGCTCCACCCTACTAAATATATTGTACCAAGATATAGAAATTACTATGGAACGAGAACAGGTGCCTACTTAATACCAAAAATATTTAATTCAATTCCACGGGACATTGATGAAACTTTAAATAGTAGTAAAATAAGTAAAAGTAGATTTAAAAATATTTTAATAAAGGTGCTTTCTTCATCTCACGTAACTCCATAAACAATTTTATTTTTCATTTAAAAATTATTTTAAAACTATGCTCCATATAAAAACATAAATTATTACTTACCTGTATCATAGACTAACACCCGGTTGCTTGGGGGCTGGTTAGATTTATTAATCGCTACGATCAAATTAAACTACGATTAAGCATGATTTGGGTTTCCTGAGCGCCAATCAATTCAGTTGACCAACAGATCAAATCAGTTAACAAATGAAAAGTCAAACGACATGTCAATCTGTATTTGGGTTTCTTGGGGAATGATTAGGCACTAATCACTGTTCAAAATCAATTTTGAAATGTCAAATCGCCTTGTTAAAAAATCGTAGGAGATCGACGAATTAACTTAATTTGTTGGCTTGAAAACGGGTGATATTTTGTGATAGTCTTCATGTCTTCGCTTTCGGAACTCTCATCTAGTGATGGTGAAGTGCCCCAACGACGCGCAGCTGCTAGAACTAGACGCTCAAGGAGGAGAATGAACCCTATGGAAGAGTTTGATGAAGAGGAGTTTCGAACTCGGTTCCGGGTCCCGAAAGCAGTGATTGTGATGATTGTGGGCCTGATTGGGACTCAGATTATGCCCTATACAATCAGGCGCAATGCTATCAGCGTTGTGGAGCAAATTCTGCTTACAATTAGCTTCTATGCAACTGGGGCCTTCCAGATAACTGTGGCGGACAATATAAGGATCCACAAGACGACTGCCTGTCGAATTATAAAGAAAGTGTCCTCTGCCATTGCCCAGCTGAGACCAGACTTCATAAAAATGCCGCAAACCGTAGAAGAAATAAATGGAGTGAAGTCAGGGTTTTACCACATTGGTGGTTTTCCCAATGTTGTCGGTGCTGTGGATTGTACCCATATTAAAATACAGTCTCCAGGCGGTCCACGAGCTGAACTATACCGAAATAGAAAAGGGTATTTTTCATTGAACGTTCAGGCAGTGTGTGACCATTCACTTAGGATCAATGATGTCATATGCAGGTGGCCTGGCTCTGTGCATGACACCTCAATTTTAAATGACTCCCACATAAGAGCTGACTTTGAATCTGGGCGGTATGGGAACAGTTGTCTGTTAGGAGACAGTGGGTACCCATGCCGCAGTTACCTCCTTACTCCATTTTTGAACCCATCAACACCGAGCGAACAGGCCTACAACCATTCCCATATAGTGACGAGGAACACTGTAGAGCGATGTTTTGGGGTGTTGAAGAGAAGATATCCATGTCTCTCTATGGGCCTTAGAGTAAAATTGCAAACAGCAATGAATATTATTGTAGCTTGCTGCATACTCCACAACATAGCAATAAGTGAGAACCACATTCTTGATGGAGAAAATGAAGCCCCTATGAACCAAGATCAGCCAGAACCACCACATCCTTCTAATGAAAACACCTCAGTACGTGCATCCTGGGGAATGATTAGGCACTAATCACTGTTCAAAATCAATTTTGAAATGTCAAATCGCCTTGTTAAAAAATCGTAGGAGATCGACGAATTAACTTAATTTGTTGGCTTGAAAACGGGTGATATTTTGTGATAGTCTTCATGTCTTCGCTTTCGGAACTCTCATCTAGTGATGGTGAAGTGCCCCAACGACGCGCAGCTGCTAGAACTAGACGCTCAAGGAGGAGAATGAACCCTATGGAAGAGTTTGATGAAGAGGAGTTTCGAACTCGGTTCCGGGTCCCGAAAGCAGTGATTGTGATGATTGTGGGCCTGATTGGGACTCAGATTATGCCCTATACAATCAGGCGCAATGCTATCAGCGTTGTGGAGCAAATTCTGCTTACAATTAGCTTCTATGCAACTGGGGCCTTCCAGATAACTGTGGCGGACAATATAAGGATCCACAAGACGACTGCCTGTCGAATTATAAAGAAAGTGTCCTCTGCCATTGCCCAGCTGAGACCAGACTTCATAAAAATGCCGCAAACCGTAGAAGAAATAAATGGAGTGAAGTCAGGGTTTTACCACATTGGTGGTTTTCCCAATGTTGTCGGTGCTGTGGATTGTACCCATATTAAAATACAGTCTCCAGGCGGTCCACGAGCTGAACTATACCGAAATAGAAAAGGGTATTTTTCATTGAACGTTCAGGCAGTGTGTGACCATTCACTTAGGATCAATGATGTCATATGCAGGTGGCCTGGCTCTGTGCATGACACCTCAATTTTAAATGACTCCCACATAAGAGCTGACTTTGAATCTGGGCGGTATGGGAACAGTTGTCTGTTAGGAGACAGTGGGTACCCATGCCGCAGTTACCTCCTTACTCCATTTTTGAACCCATCAACACCGAGCGAACAGGCCTACAACCATTCCCATATAGTGACGAGGAACACTGTAGAGCGATGTTTTGGGGTGTTGAAGAGAAGATATCCATGTCTCTCTATGGGCCTTAGAGTAAAATTGCAAACAGCAATGAATATTATTGTAGCTTGCTGCATACTCCACAACATAGCAATAAGTGAGAACCACATTCTTGATGGAGAAAATGAAGCCCCTATGAACCAAGATCAGCCAGAACCACCACATCCTTCTAATGAAAACACCTCAGTACGTGCATCCCTGCTATTGACACATTTCAACAATTAGGTAAGTAAGTTTTATTAGTTCATGCTATACATAATAGTATTGCCACAAATCATGACATGATGAGGGGTAACCAAGGCTCAAGTTACTACCACAAATTGCCCATATTTCACCAGATAGAACTATGCGCCTGTGACCCTCAGTAGTCTAGATGGTTTCACTGTTGCTTGTCACTCAGGTGGTTCGAATCCCAGTGCTGACCATGTACTCGGAGCCAGCATGGTGGAGTATGGCTCAATCTTACTCATATCCAGGTGCCTGTGCCCTACGGTGGTGCAGTAATAGACTACATTTACTTTTACTTCTTTTAATAAATAAAGTAACTAATCAACATAATATTTCCTGTATGTAATCACAAGGAACTAGCATCTGAAGACTCGACTGATAGAATATAAATTACTATTTAGTGACTAAAATAAATAATTACTGCTAGTTATGTTCTGCAGAGTTCTGCTTACTAGCATTTAATTAAGGTTGTGTTTTTTTATTTCAAGGTTTAATAGCTGGAGCCTTTTGAAATTTAATTTCAATTCTGCTAGTCGAGACTTTTTTTCAATGATAGCACATTCCAATTTTTTGAGGTAATATTTTTTTCGAAGTTCTTCAGCACTGGTGTTCTTTTGTTTCAGAACCGTTTTTCGTGACCGTCGCTGAAGTTTCACTCCCTCTGAAGTTACTTTATTACCTGCAAGAATTTTGTTTGATTAAAGTATAAGCTGTGAATGTGTTTTGGCTGAAACAATGAAGTTTTAAACAGAACAAAGTGCTTACTGATTCTTCTTTTCTTTATTGTGTTGCTATTGGTGTCGGTTTTAGTTGTAAATTCACCTGTGATAAAGTAATATAATGGTTTAGTTATATAAATGCTTAGCCGAGCGAGCTGGCTTCTTTATTTAATATTAAATTCTTTATTATAATGTTTAAGAACAAAAATTTACTAAACTCACCATCACTAGCATTGACATAAATATGTTCTCCTTGTTCATCAATGACAACGGCATCTGCAGCTGTAAGGGAAATTGTAATGTGAATTTTCATATTTATTATACAGGATGTAACAGAAAGGTGTAGTCATATTTTAGGTGGTTGTTAGGGACATAATTCAGAGCAACTTCATTTTTCACTTTCTGTCACCTTTCTGTTACACCCTCAGGGTTTTAGTTTAAAAATAAAATATCCTTCTAAAGAGGTCCTATTGAGACAACTCAAATAAGTCCAAACTTGATAGGTTTACAAGTAAGAATATGACTGTCCCTTCTACCACCTTCCAGCCTTCCAGCTCAATGATCAGATGAGCCGATTGTAATAAAATTGCCAGTAAATTTAACATCACAACTTGTTGTTATTTGACTACTTATACCAGTGGAACTAAAAAAAAAAAAATAATAATAATACCTGAGCACTATTATATTATTTGACTACTTATACCAGTGAAACTAAAAAAAATTAAAATAAAATAATTTAATTTAATTTTTATTTTTTTTAGTTTCACTGGTATAAGTAGTCAAATAATATAATAGTGCTCAGGTATTATTATTATTTTTTTTTTTTTTAGTTCCACTGGTATAAGTAGTCAAATAACAACAAGTTGTGATGTTAAATTTACTGGCAATTTTATTACAATCGGCTCATCTGATCATTGAGCTGGAAGGCTGGAAGGTGGTAGAAGGGACAGTCATATTCTTACTTGTAAACCTATCAAGTTTGGACTTATTTGAGTTGTCTCAATAGGACCTCTTTAGAAGGATATTTTATTTTTAAACTACTGTATTAGATATGCTTACGTGGTTCTTCAAATGTATATAAAATATTTTCTTAATTTTCATCTCCTACATTTGCACTTTGTTCTTGATCTGTAAATATTATTTTCATTAAAATGTATAAACATATTAGCTACATAGTGATTGTGATTGTTGGCACTTGGTGGAATTTGTAAAACATTGTTTAAAAAAACACTTGTACTTATCCACATATACAGTAAACTTTATTATGCCCAACCGGTTTCATTGTAAAGCATTTTCTAGGGCCTTTTACAAATCCTGGCTAACAAAGAAAATAATTTTATATCACAACCTAAATACCTTTATACCTTGTAGTATAAAATTATTTTCTTTGTTAGTTAGGATTTGTAAAAGGCCCTAGAAAATGCTTTACAGCGAAACTGGTCAGGCATAATAAAGTTTACTGTATATGTGGATAAGTACAATTGTTTTTTTAAACAAAATTTATAAAAATATCTAACAAGCTTGCAGATTCAGGGATCCCATATTTCATCAAGTAGAACACAGAAGATATCTAAATCTGAAAATCTGTTTAACTTACCATGCCCATAATAACTAGATGCACTATCGCAATTGTTGTGCAGTGGTTGTATTTGATCTCCCATTATGGCTAGCATTTGGGAACCAACATCATCCAGTAATGGTTTATAAGAACCACCTCCTGTGGCTTTAATTCCTTTCTGGAACACAAAGTAAATATATTTAATTAGGCACCTGTCTTAAATTGATAACTTTAATATAATATAAGAAGTACCGTACCTTATCAGCAACTTCGTCCTTTTTTAATTTTTTTAATAAATCTTTTATTAATTGTTCTTTTTCTTTTTCTTCATCCTGCGGTAGGGAATTTGTCTGGAATGTATTCAAATTATTTGTAACTAACTAGCTGTCACAACTTTAGTGGGAAAACAACAATCAGTATAACTCCCGGAATAACTTGGCCAGCGTTTGCTGTGTGTCTCGCTCTCTCACAAAGTATGTCTTTGTGAGAGAGCGAGACACACACAGCAATCACTGGCCAATTTACATTTCGGGAGCTATACCAGTATTTCACAAGCTAAATTATATTATTGATAAAAATATCTAACATCAATATTATCCAAAACCGCTTGTGCTGATGTTCTTGCTAAATAATTTTCCATCTGAAATAAATTTTAGAAAATGTAAGGATGAGGAACAGTCTATCTATTAATAAACAAGCCCCACCAAGTCCTTGGAGAGCATAATAAAATAAAATATTGAACAAGATTATAATTCAAATTTGAGTAAGACTGGGTACGTAGCCATAGTATGTTTTAGTGACGATATTACGCACATTTTTGTCAGCTTGTTCACGCCACAGCGTGACGGTATGCGCATTTCAGCGCATGCGCAGAAAGTAACTCGCGACAGAATCGAGTCGCGCGCTGAGCGCCGCTCGCTCGCCCTGTTCGGCTCGAGACGCCTCCCGAGGCGCACGTCTGCGCGCTCGCGCAGCCGACTGTTTCGCCGCAACCGTCGACCGAACGATACGTGTGTACACCCATTCGCGCCGCCACAACCAATATCGTGTACCCATCAGTGCAGTGTTCTAACAGTGTTGTGTTCACGTTACCACGAACCAAGACATTCAATACATCCTACTCATCCAAGACGCCGTCTCCATCAGCCCAACAAGAAGGCTCAGCCCGTCAGCGCATTCGTCGGCTCGCCCATCAACATTCCAACAAGGTCAGTGCACCCACATTGTTTCCCACAATTCTCCCGTGTCAAATCCCATCAGCCCTGCATTCCTGTAGCCAGCGGTTACATTTTGGTCCTTCGGCCGGATCGAATTTTGGCCCTTCGAACCGTTAGAACCAGCCCCCCTTTATTTACTACAGTCCATTTTCAATCCAAGAAAAATTTTGGTCCGTCGAGCGGAAAATTTTTGGTTTATATCACCCCCCGCCTCCCCCCCGCCGGCCCGTAACTTTGTTTGAACCAGCCCCCGTCGATTTACTACAGTCCATTTTCACCCGGTTACATATTTTGCCCCCTTTCCCGGCAAAAAATATTTTGTGGTCTCGAATACCTATTGCGGGTAGGTAATTAGAACCGCCGCCGCCTAGAACATTCCATTTATCGGTATAGAACCGGCCCCCCCCGCCCCCGGCACAGAATAAACTCATTTTCATCCCGTTTGTTATTATTATTCAGCTCAGATAGTATAATTATATCCATTCAGCCCAATTGTTTATTACAGTCCACTATACTTCTTTATTAAACCCAAATTTTACGAGATTTTGGGAGATATTTTTTCGGTGCGAGTATAAATTTGCTTTATTTCGTGCACTTATATACGTTACATATGTACGTAAGTTACGTATGTTGAGTACATAAGTGCACACGTTATTACGTACGTATTAATAAAGCTTGATTTGCATCATTGGATTGTCCACTCATTTAGAGCTGATTTCGGCTAGGTAAATACATTCTTTGTTTGATTACTCAACGAAGTAGGTACGTATCTTGTTCTATTAATAGAATTTGTTTTTGTTGTAAATGTGCGTTCGTGTAAGCAAGAGCTAACGTGTATTGATCCTCTTCTCATCTCTGATCTTATTGTTAATGGTACACATATAGGGTGTTCCACGTTGGTTCAGCTCATATATAGGTTGTTTAAAAAAAAAAAAAAAATTTTTTTTCTCTCTGTCGTGTTTATTTTCCGTGTTCCGTTTGAACATAGCCTTTGTTATTTCGGCCCGCGCAAGTTACAAGCTATCCGCACGTTGGAGTTGGTAGCGCTCAAGTTTTAATAACTCATTTTCACATATAGTCACACTCATCACACATTCAATCAGCACATACACACTCAGCTCATTTTCACTCACACATTCAATCAGCACATACACACTCAGCTCATTTTCACTCACACATTCACTCATCACATACACATTCAGCTCATTTTCACTCAATGAAACCAGCACTCAGCGCACTCAGCACACTCATCACACACACACTCATCACATACACACTCAGTTCATTTTCACTCAATGACTTCAACTCCAACAGAGAATTCTTGTAACTCCGCACAACGTGTAGTGAACGTCACTAACACACCAATTTTGTTGCCAACCGTCTCACTTAAAATAGCAGACGTACATGGTCAATTTCACTCAGCACGAGCCCTGTTAGGTTTTATCTCACGTCGCGGTACTCCAGTTCTCATTCGCTCAGACTGCGGCACAAACTATGATGCAATCACTCACAAGCTCGCGAATCAGCACATAACTTGGTTCGGCGCTCTGCACGAAATAATACTCAACTCAAGACCCCTCTGCCCGATTTCATCCGACCCTACGGACTTTGAACCTCTCACGGCCGGACATTTCATTATTGGTCGTCCGCTCACCGCTCTACCTGAGCAGTCTTTTGACGACAGACCCATATCTGCTCTTAAACGGTTTCAACTCATTCAAGCGCTCTCTCAGCGCTTTTGGACTCTCTGGTCCAGATCCTACCTCCATACCCTGCAAACCCGCTCCAAATAGCTCTCCCCTTCTTCCCCTCCTCAAGTGGGTGACTGGTCCTCATCAAAGAGGATGACCTGCCTCCGCTCCAATGGAAATTGGGGAGAATTCTCCGCAAAATGCCTGGCAAGGATGGAGTGATCCAAGTTGTGGATCTGGACACAGCCCATGGAAATCTGCGACGACCTGTGTTCAAGATAGCCAGGCTGCCGTTGGATTCAGCTCAGGAGGAGTCGCAGCCCCGGCCCCCCCAGGATGTTCACGCCACAGCGTGACGGTATGCGCATTTCAGCGCATGCGCAGAAAGTAACTCGCGACAGAATCGAGTCGCGCGCTGAGCGCCGCTCGCTCGCCCTGTTCGGCTCGAGACGCCTCCCGAGGCGCACGTCTGCGCGCTCGCGCAGCCGACTGTTTCGCCGCAACCGTCGACCGAACGATACGTGTGTACACCCATTCGCGCCGCCACAACCAATATCGTGTACCCATCAGTGCAGTGTTCTAACAGTGTTGTGTTCACGTTACCACGAACCAAGACATTCAATACATCCTACTCATCCAAGACGCCGTCTCCATCAGCCCAACAAGAAGGCTCAGCCCGTCAGCGCATTCGTCGGCTCGCCCATCAACATTCCAACAAGGTCAGTGCACCCACATTGTTTCCCACAATTCTCCCGTGTCAAATCCCATCAGCCCTGCATTCCTGTAGCCAGCGGTTACACAGCTACATTCTTCCTTGTCACGCGCTTCAAGTTCAAAAAAGCTGTTTGAAGCTGTTTCGTGGTCCTCAACACCTCTGAACGACTGTTAAACTCGGAGGCAACTTTTTCCCACGTTTGGACCTTTTTAACGATGTTCGCGGCATTTGTGACCTTATTCTCTAATATGTGCTTGTGTCTGAAAAACGATAGTGTATGAATTTCTATTATACGGAAATGTTACTCAAAATACAAAACATATAATTATTATACATTTTGGAGTTCATGAGAAAAGTTACGGTACGGTACTTACTTTTCTACAATGCTCAGAAGCATCGATTTTTCACGTTCTGTGAAGTTTTTACCTCGGGTTGCTTTATTATTCATTTTAAATTCAAAAACTCAAAAACTTTTCAAAAAAGCTTTTAATTTTGGCGCAAATCAAAACTTCAACTTGAACTGACATTAGTCCTGTCATTGAAATGTCTTGTTTTTTTTTTAATATTTGACGGCTCTGGAATATAGCTGGCAAATAGTGTAAACTGGCATGCTGGCCATGCAAGAAAAAAGTGTTTGACAGTTCGTATGGTTAAGTTAAAATGATCGACTGATTACTAAATTTTTGGCTAATCTGCCCTCAGGAAACCCGATTTGATTTGATTGCTTGGTCAAATTAAATGCTTTGTCAATAAATCACAACTTTGAACAGCGCCCAAGAAACCGGGTGTAAGTATTATATTTAGTCTATGCCTGTATACATTGACGTACTTTTTACGTCAATTCCTGTATATAACCTGTCAACTAAATATAATGTATATATAATTACCGAGAGTATAGCCGATAAACTGCTGCGCAGTTTGGCTTCAATTTTTGTTAAAAAACTTGTATATTTTCTGGTAAATAAATAATTCATTCATTCATTCAGAAGGCCCTTTCAAGCGACAATCCTTCGTTTACTCCTCGTGCCAATATCGCGTCAGTTTCAACAACCGCTGTGGTTTGTCCTAAGTGCGATGGACACGGCCATTTCTATCGCGTATGCCCTAACATTCCTGGCAAGATATGTTTTAGATGTAAGAAGCCAGGCTTTTTGACTCGTGATTGTCCTTCTTGCAGTCAGACTCCAAAAAACTAGTTTATCACCGGAGTTCTCAAATTGAAATTTCTCCGGTGCGTTTAACAGATTCATCCGATAACCGTCTTTTCGTTGAAATTTCCCTGTCTAATCAACCTTGCGAGGCGCTTCTTGACACTGGTGCACAATTGTCGCTCCTTTCCCGCGAGTTCCTTGATAAAAGCCTGGGCATTCGTGCTAGCCCCGGTTTTCTTCCCTCTGTTTATTCCGCAAATGGATCACGTATGGTTATTTCTGGTACGGTTTCTCTTTTAACCACTTTTAACGGAGTTTCCTTTTTACATGATTATCTCGTTGCCGACCGTATTTTTTTTCCTGTTATCCTCGGCATCGATTTTTGGAACAAGTTCGGCCTGACCGTAGTTTTTAGTCAGGCTTTTAATAAAAATATTAAAGGGAATCTCTTAATATCCAAGGTTTCTCATCCGGGGAATGTTCTTGTCGGTGAGGTTCGACAAGTCCAACCACGTTCTTTCCTTTCGTCTGAACAAGAAGTAAGGCTACAAGAAGTCATTAACGAATTTGAAGATATCTCTTCCGACAAAATAGGCTTAGGAAGAACCAGTTGGTTATCCCATAAAATCAATACCGTCGGTCCACCTATCCGACAACGTCACTATCCCCTCTCTCCGGTTAAGCTTAAGATTCTCAACGAAGAGATAGACAAAATGTTAGATGCTGGAGTCATTCAACCATCTCGATCCCCTTGGGCGAGTCCCGTCGTTATGGTTACAAAAAAGGACAGATCTGTTCGTTTCTGTGTCGATAGTCGCAAGCTCAACAATGTGACTGTTAAAGATTCCTATCCTCTACCTCGTATTCAGGACATTTTGGATAATCTTCGTGGTGCTCGCTACATCACTTCCCTTGATTTTCGTAATGCGTTTTGGCAGATACCCCTAGCCGATAAAGAAAGCTGTGAAAAAACCGCATTTATAGTCCCCCAACGTGGCCTCTTCGAATTTGTCAGGATGCCGTTTGGTTTGACAAACGCCGCATCGGAAATGCAACGCCTTACAGATATGATTGTCAATTATGAGTACACAAAAGATGCCGACGATTGTATCTTCGGGTACGTCGACGATCTTATCCTCGTCTCCCGTGATTTTAATAGTCATTTGCAGTTGTTAAAAAAGGTTAAAGACCGCCTCAAGGAAGCCGGACTTTCTCTCAACCTCAAAAAATGCGAATTTTGTAAAGCCGAACTCAAATATCTCGGTTATGTTTTGAATAAAGATGGTCTGAACACCGATCCCGCTAAGTTGGATTCTATTAAAGAATTCCCTACCCCTACCACCGCAAAAGCTCTACGTGGCTTTATTGGTCTCTGCTCTTATTATCGGAGATTTGTCGATAATTTTTCTTCGATTATCGCTCCTTTAACTATTTTATTAGATAAAAAAAAGGGTCGAGATTCTATCGATTGGAACGAAGCAGCCGATCATGCTTTCCACAAGTTAAAAAATGCTCTAATTAACACCCCGGTTATGGCTTGTTGGGACTTCACGAAACCGTTTATTCTTCATTGCGATGCTTCATCCGTAGCCGTAATCTGTAGCCTGGTATTTAATAGACCCTGTATCAATCATTTTCTTCCTTAATGTAAAGCTAGATAACGATTGCTTTTAATACCTTAAAGTTATATTTTCTCTCGACTAGAAGTTACTAATACTTCCGCGAAATTCTAGTTTTTGGGATCCTATAAACTAGTTTTAATATTCAATTTCGAACCCATAATATCGTAAACCAATAGCGTCGTTAAAGCTCCTAAAACAAGATAGACTAGGCATTTTTTTGGTGTTAATCTTCGAAGTTCCGACATACCTAATACTCTTCTGATATTCTTGTGTTTTATATCATTTTTTACTTCAGTTTTGTTATTTTTAGCATATCCGAAAAAATTATATAGTGTCTTAATCCTGATTTATCTTTTTTTTTTTGCTGTCACCAGGCTTGGTTGTCACCTTGCCTGGTGTCAGTCCAAATTTAGGCCAGATCGACCAAGTTAATAAAATTACACTCGTGATTCAATGGTAGCTTACGAACAATTTTAAAATGTAATGCTACAATGTGCATGACTTTGTAATTTTCACCATTTATAGGATGAGGAGATGGATCCTTCCCTGGTGGAAGTCAGGCAAGATCCAGACATCGAGGAGGAAGAGGAGGAGCTAGACGTGGAGGAGCTGGCGGGCTTTCTCGCTGCTGACGAAAACCTCGAGGACAACGTCGGGGAGAACTTCGCGTGGTCGGAGGACTACGCCGCCTTCTAGGGACAGCGGGAGGCCTTCCATGAAGTGACCCAAAATTAAAATTTGGGACCAGCCCATAATGGAATATATTGAGACCGAGACCAATAAGTACACGATCTCTGAGATAGAGAAGGCAGAGGAGACAGGCCTCCTACGCCGGTCGAGGTTAAGCACGTGGAAAGAGACATCGGTCGCTGAACTGTATCGTCTTATTGCAGTCACCATACTGATGGCTATGGTTTTAAGAGGCCGCATAGATGAGTATTGGTCGACTGGGTTAATGGGGATGCCCAATTTCAGAAAGATCATGTCTCAGGACCGCTATTGGCTCCTGATGAAGTTCATCCACTTTACGGATAATGCGTTTTCGCTGCCAGCGGGCCACCCAAAAAGAAAGCTTGAGAAGATAGAGTATTTGATCAAATATGTGAATGATAAATTCACAGCCATTTATTGCCCTGCTCAGGAAATATCTATTGACGAAACGCTGCTGCTTTGGAAAGGGCACCTGAGTTGGGTTCAGTGTATCCGGACCAAAGCCGCACGATTCGGCATGAAAACCCACGAGCTGTGTGAGGCGATTACAGGATACTGTATAAAATTCATGTTTTATACTGGAAAGTATCAATCCGAACCGCTGTTTGGGTTCACTAGCTCAACTGCTAAAACCGTTATATCGTTGATGCAGGGTTTCCTTGGAAAAGGTTATACCCATTTCATGGACAACTTCTATAATTCTGTTTGACTCTGACGATTCTTAAAGAGGCACCAGACATGTGGTCGGAACCTTGAACAGGCGCAGAGTTGACACGCCTGTTGCCATCAAGGATTTGAACGACCGGCGTATGGCTAGGGGGATGTGGTGAGCAGACACTGTGGCGACGTCTCTGTTCTCGCGTGGAAAGAGAAAAGATTAGTTTCCATGGTGTCGACTTACCACAATGCCGATATGGCACCAGGGCGTCGTGCCAGCGAAGATGTGTCAAAGCCGGAAGTCGTAAATACATATAACAGCTTCATGGGTGGTGTTGATCTAAAAGATAAGAAGCTGTCCATGTATTTAATGGAGCGAAAACGGTGCTTTAAGCGGTACATTAAGGTTTTTAGGCGCTTGTTAAAAACAAGTATCCTAAACGTCTATACTATTCACTGCGCCAACGTTGGGCCGAACGGCCATAAATTGACACACCATCAATTTAGGCTTTCACTGGCTGAAAAGCTGGTCCAACGGTTCGGCGACAACTTGGTGTCGCGGGATTAAAACGCCGTCCAAGAAGATCGGTTGGACAGTTCTCTGTGCCATTTTCCCCAGCACATGGAGGTTGATGGATCCCGAAATTCGACAAAACGTTCGATTTAAGCGTGGCTTGTGCAAGCGGTGCAATAAATATAACATCCGGCAGAATACAACCTCGTCTGCAGGTCCTGCGACGTGTTCCTGTGTGCCGGTAAATTTTTGCACAAGTACTACACTGAAGAGAACTTTAAATGTTTACGTGGTATTCTTACTTCCGAAAATGAAACCGCAAAAGCCAGATCGAGATACATTTTCTTCTCCCAGTTTGGCTCTCACGAGGTTCTCATCGTGCGGGATCGTGATATCCACGTTCATTATTATTTTTATTCTTAATTTCTCTTTTTCTAAGAGGTAAAAGTGGCACGGATCGAAGCCAAATGCAGAGTAGTTTACATGAAGAGGTATGTGTTCTGGGATGAGTTAGACTGAAGGAATTTTCTTGTGATACGACAGGTGTTCAGAATTACAGCTTTTTGGAGAAGATAAATTGTATGAGTCGGGATATCCGAAGTATTTAAACTAGTCACAAGATTTTTAGGAATGACACCTGTAGTTGATATTACGATAGGGTCTATTTTAACAGTGTTTACACGCCATTGTGTTTTAATTTCCATAGCCAGACCTTTGTACTTGCTTATATTTTCTGTGTGTGTCGATTGCAGATTGTGAGTATTGGGCATCGCTATATCTATCAAGTAAACTGTGTTCTTTTGTTTGTCGTGAATGGTGATGTCCGGTCGGTAAAAATGTACTGTTTTATCTGTTATGATTGTGCGGTCCCAGTATATTTACAAGAGGTTTTTTTCGAGATTTTTTTTAGGTTTGTATTTATAATATGGGGTATTTTGGTCTATAAATTATTATTATTATTATTACACGCCCCACATGTGTCAGTAACCCCGTGAGCCAGGTCGAGGTTCTCATCGTGCGGATCGTGATATTTTTTTAAGTATTATGTAATTTAATTTTCTAAAGTAACGTAATTTTTTGAAGTGTTTTGTAACTAATTTTTTTAAGTGTTTTGTAACCAATTATTTTCAAGAATTTTGTAACTTAATTTTTTCAAGTATTTTGTTGCTTAATTTTTTAAAGTATTTTGTTACTTAATTTTTCAAGTATTTTGTAACTTAATAAGTATTTTGTAACTTAATTTTTTCAAGTATTTTGTAACGTGATTTTTTAAGTATTTTGTAATTAAATTATTTAATTAAGTTGCATGTATGATGTCCCTACTGAGTTTCTTGCTGTTCTTCTCAGTGTGGTGTACCTGAACCGAATTCCAATATTTAACTTAGTAAAATTAAATGTTAAAGTAAATTATATGGAAGTCTTAAAATATTTTAATATTTCTGATCCTTGTGGATTTCGGTACAGTTACACGGTAATCGAACCTGGCGTAATCTTTTTTTTTACAGTCCGAATAAATGACTTTTGTTTTGGCTGTAATCTTGTGTTTTTCTTACATACATCCATACTACTCACGCCTGTCCCCAGACGGGTAGGTTTTTCTTATCATTTTTATACCAACAATTTCCTGAATTTGTTGTTCATTGAAATCTATACTATAGGTATAACACTTAATTGGGAGCCGGGGTAAGTATGAGGTGCGGGGAGAGAGCAAAGGTAACAGTCGATAATAATGTCCATGTATCAACTTGTTGATCGACTAGTCAACAGACATAAATTTAAATTAATTCCAATAAATAACATCCGCCATACTTATTCTATTGACGCATGACACGTGTGATCTTCTCCATTTGCAAACTATCTTCTCTCCATTTTCACCGACGATTGTTACGTCCCAACGTGATGGGTGGTTAGCCCTATCGCCGTACTTCGGGCACAAATACACGCTTTTTAGGGCATGCAGGTTTCTTTACGATCATTTCCTTTACCGGTCATCATCACATCATCATCAACATCAGGACAAGAACGTCACACCTAGAGATAACAGGATAGTACCTATTTCCAATCAGAAATTGGTGCAGATAATGGCGCAGAAACAAAAACAAGTAAGTCCTGCATTTTCAAATTATCTGCTTTGGCTATCAGACTCGCCAATTAAAAAAAGAGTGAAAGAACGTCTGCCGCTAGCAATTTCATCACCCTCATTTCAATACTACACAAAAAAAGAAAAAGAAAAGGACAGGAAAATACAAAAAGTGGAATTGAGAACAAAATCTATAAGACAGCAAAAAAAAGTTACTCTGACGGTAAGAAAAATCTGACAAAATTAAAAAGACTAATTATAATGAGTGACAGTGAACCCGACAACGAAAATGAAATGAAAAGAAAATGCCAGAGGAGGTTGGAGACACCAGTGATTCTGAAGAGATACCGCTTAGTGGTTTATCTGCGTCTACAAAAGGGATATGTAAGGGAGCTTACGTCATAATAATGTACGAAGGCGAGTATTTTCCTGGAGTGGTGGAAGATATCGATAAAAATTGCTATGAAGTAAGCAAGATAAACTTCTCAGAATATGAACCGGGACTCATCGCCACCGAAGAACCTCAGCCAGGACCTTCTAAAAGACCACGGCTCATATAATTTTTCCATTTTATAATATCAACAATATATGATCATAAGTAACGATATTTTAAGTTTTATTTTGTTAGAGTCCTACTTTTTCTGATATTGAATTTGTGTAATTTCGAACTTTTTTTTTCTTTTTAATTACTTGTGCAGAGAACCAGGAGAAATTTATCAAATGCCAGCATTCTAATGAAAAATTAAGTTTTGGAATGTAAAAAGTGGATTTTGGAGAGACTGCTGAAATTTGCCAATTTTGAAATCGCACTTGAGACCGAACGGTTCGTTTAAAAAAAAAACTAAATAGCGTTATTTGTAGAGAATTTTAGTACTTTAATTAAGTACTTTAATATCTGTAAACAAACCATATACTAGTTAATAATTTTCGAGTTACAAGCAAAAAACCAGAAAAAAACAGTTTTTTTGAACATTTTTTTGCGATTTTTTCAATGTTGCGTCACGAAATTTTGTCCGCAAACCTCGGATTCGGATTCAGCACCCTAAAATACACATGGAATAAAAAAATCAGAACAACCCCAAAACTTTCCTAGTAAAAACCACAACTTAACTGCATTACATGTAGTCTAATTTATCATGTCTTAGCACAGTAAATGACATCTTTTTATGTGCAGTATTTGGGCTAAAATTTGTTTGATAGTACAGATGGCGTAGGTGAAGTATTTCTGAATGACCCACCAGTCACACTCCTTTAAAGCTATAATATCACGGAAATATGCACATCAATTATATTTTTCCGTCTGAGTTTAATAAGTTGGTTCATAATCTGTTGTAAAATATATATTTCGATCTATGAGATCGAAATAAATAGTTACAAGTCAAAGCATAGGACATTCTGAAGGCAACTGTCCCACCAGTCACTATGGAATGGCCCATAGGTCCTATGATGAAGATTTTGAAGTTTCAAATCGTTAAGTGGGCAATAGCTACAGGGTTTCCCCTATTTTAATTTTGTTAATGTTCTCATGTTATTTTATATTATTAGCTGGGAATTTTGTCTAAAACGAAGAGTAAAAACCGGCAAAGTGCGAGTCGGACTCGCGCACGGGTTCCGTACCATTATCTATAATAATACAGGTCGCGCCAAACTTCTAATACGCTCGGAAGTTGCTCTTCCCAAGAACGGCTAATACATTTTGTTCCTGCTGATGAGAATCGCCCCGTGTTTAGAGGGGACTAAAAGTTTGGCGCGCTCTGTACTCGTTAACTTGTAAAGCCTACTTAGCTGTGATAGTTTTCCTTTTAATTTCGTTATGTATACTACTGCCGTGATTTTTTTCACGTCTCCAAATATAACCGTTTCGCTGGCAGAGGGGGGGGCACTAAATCATTCCCACTTTACGTGTAGGGGAGGCACCATAAAAAAAATCAAAATTTTTCTGTACCACTTTATCGGCGTAATAAATATGTATAGGGGAGCGGGCTCCATTATGGTATGGGTTCCCAATATGAGATAGCAGATTATTTCGGTTTACAAGCAGCGCCATCTGTTTTACCGGCAGTAAAATCCTTTCACTTGTTGTCCGGCGGCCATATTGGAACGCTCTCGCGTCAGTCGCCATTCAGTTAGACGGGAGGTTGGTTTGTGCGAAAATTCCCATTACGAGTTTTTTTAATAGTCAAGTTAGAAGCTTACTTTTCTTAAGGTAAGTTTGCTTTTTTGTTTTTGCATGTGGTTCTACAGCGTTTAAAAATGTTTTTGTTGTGATTCATGAGTTGATTCTTGCTGAAATTCAATTAGTTTCTGTTTTACGACCATGCGTTAGCAAACCAAGTAGTTGGCCCAACATGGGATACCTGAGTGTGCCTTATATGAGATATCTAATATTGAGGTACATGTATCTTTATATGGGATATATAGTACTAGGTTCAATACTCAGTTATTTATTGCATTCATGTTGTACATAAAGGTTTTATAATAGACTTTACGGATACGGAGTTGACTTTTGACTTTTAATTTCTAAACAATTAGGACTCCAAATAAGACAGATTTTGAATTCACTTGTTTTATAATCTCTAATAAACTTGTGACATTTCCCTTTTTTCGTGTGGATTCTTCCTTGTTGACCAATCAAGTTATACCCAAAATTAATTTTGATTTATATATGCTAATATTTAAAAAAATTGTTTTAGATGAGCACCACTGAAAAAAAAAGCGAAATAACATGCTGAAGGCGTATAATGCGTATAAAAATAAAGAAATGGGATACTTAAAAGCCTCCCAAGTTTTTAATGTCCCTAAGGCAACTTAGGAGCGTTATTGTAAAAGTGGTAGTACAATAACAGAGCTTACCTCTCTGAAAATGGGCAGAAAGCCAACTTTTTCAGAGGAAATGGAACGTGAGCTTGCAGAGTACTGCATTACAATGGTATCAAGGTTCTACGGTCTGAGAGCCTCCGACATCCGTTCTTTGGCGTTCCAATTGGCGATAAAGAATGGACTGCCACACCAGTTCAATAGAAGCAAAAATACTGCAGGCCGAAAATGGATGCGAAATTATCTAAAAAGAAATCCCCATTTGTCTTTTAGGACACCTCAAGCTACGTCTGCTAATAAAGCCAAAGGGTTTTCAAAACAGAAGGTGGACGAGTTTAATTATATTTTGGAGAAAGAATTGCCCAAAATTAACTTAGATCCAACAAAAATCAACAAAGTTTTATGCCTGAAAGGACTGAAACAGGTTGGCGGAATTTCGTCGGCGGAGCGGGGAGCCCTCATAACTCTAGTCAAGTGTATGAGTGCATCGGGGGTCTTTGTTCCACCCTTAATCATTTTCCCCAGAGTAAACATGAAGGAAGAATTAAAAAATGTAGCTCCACCTGGCTCAACGTTTGCATGTCACAAATCTGGGTGGATACAAATCCATATCTTTACACAATGGATTGTTCACTTCATCAACACTGTCCACCCATCTAAAGAGTCTCCAGTCATATTGATCCTAGATGACCACTACTCGCATACAAAGAATATTGATGTCATTGTCAAATGTCGAGAAAATGGTGTCATTCTGATATGCCTCCCCCCACATTCGTCTCACCGAATGCAGCCTTTGGATGTATCATTTATGAGCCCATTAAAAACTTACGATGCCAAAGAAATCCATTCATGGCTAAAAAATCACCCTGGACGCGTCGTGACTGCATTCCAAGTTGCAGAATTAGTTGGAGAGGCGTACATTAGGGCTTCCACACTAGAAGTTGCCATCAATGGATTTCGTAAAAACGGAATATTTCCATTCGACCGAAATTGCATTGCATTGCATGCATGCGAAATTCAACGCGTGCAAAAGAGATGGCATGTTAGGCGGGCGTCGTCGCACGCACGTCAAAGGACATCATTCATTTTGGGCTAAATCTGAAAGTGCCGGCCAATTAAAAATAATGTTATATTTCGTTAGAATATGTAATTATATTTATTTGTTACTATGAGACCAAAGCGGTAGGGTCATTCTCTGCTTTATTATATGAGTTTGAAAAATCGATATTTTTTTTCTGGGCTAAATATGAAAGGCCGAACAAACAAAAATAATGTGATGTTTCATTAGAATATGTAATTATATTTATTTGTTAATGCAAGACCAAATCTATAGGGCCATTCTCTGCTTTACTATATGATTTCGAAAAAATCTATATTTTTTTTTTCCTAAATATGAAAGTGCCGGTCAAACAAAAATAATGTTATGTTTCGTTAGAATATGTAATTGTATTTATTCGATACTATGAGACAAAATCTGTAGGGTCATTCTTTGCTTTATTCTGTGAGCAGCAGTATTAACAAAAATGCGGACCGGAGATTCCAATATAAGATTAGCCTCAATATTCAAAATATCCAAATCAACTGTGGAGTCATGAAATTGCTGATTGTAGCAATAAGTAATTGTGCACGACTTGTGGCAAGGCACGTAGCCTCGCCAGTTCTCTTCCCGACCTTGTGTAGTATCGACGTGTTTTCTTACGTGGTTGTAGCCACTAGAATATATCGGACTATTAACAGCTAACCTGTGTTTCACTCAGTTAACACCCCAACCTGCCAAAGTGGTGACCCCGAACGTCGATTTCTGGACAGTGCGTTTTATGGCTGTTGGGGTATCATGTTCGTGAACTGAACAGACAGGACAGCGGGAAGAGAACTCCCCGTCGAGTAGAGTCGTGGCTCGGCGGGAATTACAACGACTTACGTTGTGGTCGGCGAGTATCCAAGAGGCGGAGGCAGAAAAATTTACAAAAACGCCGGCAAGATGACAACCCGGAAGATACAGCCCGGAGGAGAGATATTATCGAAGGACAACAGCAGGAAGTCAGCATTAGCCCGGAGAAAAAACGAAACCCGGAGGTCAGCAGTAGCCCAGATAACAAACATAGCCTAGAGGACAGCATACCGAAGAAAAAATCGGACCGTGAAGGTGCGGACGTGTTGCAAGTGATGACTTCGACACCGTTACCAAGAAAAGTAAGAGAATTCAAGAACGTAGCTACAAAAGAAGAAAATCGAGGAATATTTTGAGAAGCTTTCTGAGCCAGGGAGGTATTTAGCGAATTTTTATTAGCAACATACGACATGTGTAAAGAAACAAGATCCCGATATACATTACAGAGAAACCAGGATGTGTATATGAACACACACATACGAAAGTGCTGACAACGTGTGACAATTCTTGTGACGACCGGATACAGTACAATTCCATGCAGTGATATCGTGTTACGAAGCAACTATTTAGATATTTTATGAACCTTTGTATTTTATGTACCTATTTCAGATTTTTTAGTTTTATTATGTTGTGTTATTATTTTCAAAAATGGTTTATTTTGACGACTATACAGTCGGGTTTTGCAGAAAACGCTACCTAACTCACGTCGTATCAGAATAGTTAGATTTGTAGATTTTCTAGAGCAATGATTAAAGTACATAAAGAGTATTATTTTTGATTTTGCATACAGTACATACTGTGAGGTTCAGTGTTAAAGATTCAGTTTTTTGTAAAAGTCGAGTAAATATTTTGTGGTTAAAATTCCGAAAAATGGGTAAACCGCAAAGTAAAAACGAACAAGTTGTCATAGCACAGAATGGTGCAAACGAGTCAAGTAATTCGAAATTAGAAGAAAAAATGGAAATTTATGGAATTGTGATAGTAATAACAGTTATCATATTGTGTTTTTTTATCAGTGTACGTACTATATACAAAGTGTAGTAATCATATGCGAAAGTGGTTAAGAAAAGAATTAAGAGCGTCAACTTTGGAGAGTGCTCCACAGGCATTCCAAAATACGATGCAGCAACATGTATAGGACGAATGACGTCAGCAGGCAAATTGAAACATAAATCGAAAGTTTACGAAACGGTGACCATTGTGTTATTTTTGTTTAAGGTATAAAGTAGTGATCATACTAGAAAGTAGTTTTAAAGAATAGCTAAAGGTATTAGATTTGGGGAATGCGGATTAAGCAACTCAGATCTCAATGCAATAGCATGTGTAACGTAGAAATTATGAAATGAAATGTAGGGTTCCGTGAGTTTATAACTCGAATATGAACCCGCGAACTAAATGAAACTATAGATACGGGCAAGCCATATTTTAACCTGAACACTCTTCAAGTTGTTCCGAGCCCTCGGTGAATCGTAAAATGGCCTAGAAAGTATTTTTGCAAACTATCAAGTTATATTTTTTCTTTCCGCATTAAAGGGATCCTACAGAGATTTCCGAAACTTAGATATTTTTTCTTTCTTTTCTTGTAGATTGTAATTTTTTAGTGTTTTATTATTGTTTTCAAGTGATTTATAATGTCGATATATAGTCAGGTTAAGCAGGAAACGCTATCTGAATGACATCGAATTAGAGCAAATAAGCAAAGACGAATAAACAGGGTTCCGTAATAGAATGCAAATGTAGACCCTTGATGCAATGCGAAATTTATTTTTTATTTTTTTGAATTTTATTGAATTTCTTGTGTATTGTGTATGAAAATGTCATTTATGTTTGTAACTTGTATAACTATGAAGCATGTAAGTAAAAATTTCTAGAATTTTTTCTTACATGATGTAAAGATATACTATTGGTATACTAGATATTTGTCTAGCTTTTGGATTAGCTACCCAAAAAAGTTAGGAAATGTGTAGGATTCGAATAGATGTCAGATAAAATGTATTTTTTGTGTTATGTAACAGTTTTGTATTTGTATTTTTCCGCTAAAAAGTTTGTTTAAAGTTTTTTATAATAGCATTTTTTTCACATTATTATACTGTGTAAAGTCTAGTTATGAATTGTGTAGTTGAACAAATTGAAAATTTTTCCATTAGAGCACTGTTTTTGATATTATAACACCGTTATTATGTTTTTTTACTGTTTCGATATTCAAGTGTTATCTGTTAATTTTGGTATTCAATTTCAGAGTAATTTCTACAGAAGTTAGTGTTAAAGAGTTTTTCAGTTTTATATTCATTTTTTTGTATTGTTTTCTTAAAGAATCTTGTGTAATTTTACATTATAAAATAGTCTTTACATTATGGTACTATACAATGTTGAAATTTTATTCCATTGAAATTTATTTCATTACAGCAAGATAAGAATTGCGTCAGCCAGTAGGCAGTTTCATGTTACGAGCTTGCTTTGTGTTTACAATTGTTTAAATGTCGAGTCAGATTATGTTATTATTGCAACAGTGTATCAGAGTACAATCAGTGTAGTATGTTTTGAAACATTCATGTACAATCAATGAAAGATGTTTTTAGTTTGTTAAAAATTTTATTTTGAAAAAATTTTTTTTGTAGAAAGGGATGTACTGTGGAGTCATGAAATTGCTGATTGTAGCAATAAGTAATTGTGCACGACTTGTGGCAAGGCACGTAGCCTCGCCAGTTCTCTTCCCGACATTGTGTAGTATCGACGTGTTTTCTTACGTGGTTGTAGCCACTAGAATATATCGGACTATTAACAGCTAACCTGTGTTTCACTCAGTTAACACCCCAACTTGCCAAACAACTCTTCAAAGAATGTTGAAGAAAGGTCGTGAAGCATTGATGGCGGACTATGTGCCATCACGAGTTGTTTTCGACCACATGACCCGTGAGGAAGTAGTACAACGAAACTTGATAGTCGCAGAAATACTTTTTGGCAACCCAGACAGTCCTATCAATGAAAGGAAAGCTGTGACAATGTGCGATGGTACTCACATCTATCACCAAAAGAGCTCTAACTATTTCTACCAACGGAAATCGTATAGTAGTCACAAGTATCGTCACCTTCTCACACCAATGTTATATTATGTATGCTGTGATGGCATATAATAGAGGTTTCTGGACCTCATGCTGCAACGATTTCTGTTGCGGTGATTATGAACAACACGGTAGATAACGAAGAAGGCGGTTTACATTGGTTCTTTAGGCTGGGAGACGTATTTATTTTAGACCGTGGATTCAGGGGACTTGGTGAGGCCCCTTGAAGACTACGGCTACGTAGTACATATGCCGGAGACAAAAAACCGAAGGAAACTGCAGCTTACCACTGACCAAGCCAATAAGTCTCGGCTTGTGACCATTTATCGTTGGGTGGTTAAAGTCATAAGTTGTCCACAGTAACCGATCACTAAGACATATGATGGACTACTTTAGAATTGCTGCAGCTCTTATAAATGACTTCCATGTCCTGATTGACAATAATGTGCATGCTAATGAGTTTTTAAGAATTATTAATGAAAGAATAACTCTGCCTAATATATTAGCAGATCTTGTCATCACTAATAACTACAGCAGAAGGAGAGCACATTTCTAGTCGATGACAGCCAATACGTGAAAATTCGACCAGTTCCCCAGATTTACGCAAGAGCAACTGACATTGTTTACCTTGGGCAGCTATCAAATAAAGCAGGCTCGAAGCTGTTATGGGGAGCATATTCAATCTGATGGTGCGTTTATCATAGAGCTTGGTGGGGACGTGCCAGCCCAAGAGGTTCGGGAACTTAATGGAAGAGACCTTTGACTTATAAGAGGTTGCATACAGTCAAGACACGTTCAAGCCAAAACTTACTACGTGTACATCACCATTGAGCCTACTTTACTTGGAAGAGAAGCAATTCCTCATTACTACTGTAGCTGCAATATTGGAAGACGTACATTAGGATGATGTGCACACGTTATGACCATCATATGGTACATAGGTTTTGCGCAGCATGATCCCACCATAGTTCCACCGGCAGATGGTCTAGAAAATATGATAGTCAGACAGAACGAATATTAACCTTTTTACTGTTTTTTTTTGTCAAATAAATGTTTTATTTCATGTAACCGTCTTTTATTCAGATTTAAACCAATTAAATAATTATCTATTAAGTTAGATAAGTGAAATTCAGGTTATTTTATCGAAAAAGTATGAATATGACCATTTACAGCTGGTGAAAGAGTACAGGGAATAACCCTAGTGCATTGATCTCATAGTAAAATAGGTTCTTTCTGCACAATAAATCATCAGTAATGTGATATTTTTTCGAAAATTATTACAAAAAAAATAATTTTCGAAATCATCTAACTAAGCATAGAATGACCCTACACCTTAGGTCCCATAGCAACAAATGAATATAATATCACATTTTATCGAAATATAACATTTTTATTTTTTGGCCGGCACTTTCAGATTTAGCCCAAAAATGTATGAACGCTGAATGATGTCCTTTCAATCTCAAGTTGATGTTGATGAAAATGAGAATTACGCGGTAGACCCACTGTAGATTGGCTGTATCATGTGTACCCAAATATCCTGACATTAAATTATGGGCAGATTTGGGATCCGGGAAGAACCACCAACTAATTCCCTGTAATGAAATAGCAAACGTACTGGGTATATATAAAGCATGAGATTTTTTTACAATAATAACTGCTTGGTGTTTAATATATTGTTATTATATTGAAAATTAATATATTTATAATTAATATATTGAAAAAACTGTAGCGGAAGGAAAACGGGGAATTTTTTCTTGTGAAAATGTTAGGAACGCTGATTTTGATGTCTCTGCCATTTTTGGCTTCAACTCAAAACATCGCCTTTGACTGCACTTCAGACCAATCCAATTACACCACGATTTCTCTACTCGAAGTGGGGGGATGTGTATTCAAGAAGGAAGATTTTACAGCCGAAGAAACCGAAATACAGCTACTACAAGTGAAGGAAAGCGCTTTGGTTCCAACCTTCTCTTGTCTGATCAATCTAGAGTACACCATATTTTTCTGTGGGATACATAACCATAACTCTTTAGTGAAGGGAGGAATCGTCACTGAAAGTTACCCGATGGGTCATGATGAATGCAAAGCGATGCACAAACTCAAACGCGCAAGGGTCTATGGCCAAGAATATCTCATTGAGAAATTCAACGTAACTGTTTCTCGCTGGATAACGTTGGCCGGTGGGATCGACCACGATGGTACTTGCTCAGGAGGCGCGTTTCGTAATCGCTGGGGGGGACTACAGGAATGTGGTCGCACATGGGCAGCTCACAATGATGTTCTCAACTAACCTAGCGACCAGTGGCGGCTGGTGTGTCAGAGAACCGGTGGTGCACTGCATGGGTTTAGTAAATATTTTCAAATAATTTTACTTAATATTCACAACAATAAATAATAATTAATCACGCACAAAATAATCAAAATAACGCCGCAAGCGCGCGTGAAAAGTAACAATGACAAGTGCGTAGGTCAAACAAAAGGCGTCGGGTCATGCATCCGAGAGCCAAACGTCGCGTCGCCCAAGCGAGAGTCTTTCGTATTCTGTCGGCAATTTCCGGCTCCGTGCGGCGCACGAATCTATCCTAAAAACGCCATACAAAATTTGTACTAAGCATCTTTGGTATCACGCGCCGGGCGGTTTACATCGTCTTTCATAGAAGTTGTTAGAGATTGTTGCGTGCGCTTTACCGAGCGCACGGGGTCGTTTTTGTTCAAGCAAAAATAAGATCTAATTCTTTTGCAGTAGAAAGCAAAACAGATCAGCTTAATTTTATTTAACTCGAATATCAAAACCTTGTAATCAGATATGTAATTTCTCTGTACAATGTATGGATTGTTATAGGTATATTTCATTGTTTTGAAAGTTTATATTTTTTACATAGGTGTATGGTATAGAAGATGGGAAGAAGGATGGTTCAATTTATAAGATTTAAAATGGTAGTGCGGCGCACGAGCGCACTTAAGGTGCAGCCGCCACTGCTAGCGACCAGGTTGATTAAAGAGGATAAGATTCGATTAAACAGTGGGATTACGTGTCCGGCTGACTCCACTGACTGTCTGGACACTACATATGGTTACACCTTCTGGGATTCATATTCTTTTTACCCATGTTCTGATCATTCGTACCATGTCGTCTATGAAGGCGAAGCGACGAAGGTAAAGACTGTACAAGGCAAAACTCATGACGGTAAGTTAAAATACTCCACAATGTTTAGCGTCAAAGATGAAGAGCAGCTCTTCACACTCGCAACTGTAGGAGCCAAAAAACTGTGCCATTTCGTAGCTTACCAGACTGAACATCCGAAATATCTCATAATGGAAATCAAGAATGGAAATAGGTACTTCGCTAAGAAGCCGATACCAACTAATGACTTAGACATATTCATATACATCAATGCTAAGATTTTGCACGTAACGAAGGGTATAGAACATGCTATTCGAGAAATCTACACCACACTGTCAACTGAAATATGTGAGCTAGAACGCGAGCATCTGAAAACGCTTCAGACTCTGGCCTTCATGTCACCAGTGTCCTTTGCTTATCAATATATGGATTCACCAGGCTATACAGCCATTTCTTCAGGTGAGGTTATACACATTATCAAATGTCACCCTGTCCCCGTAGTTCCACGTGAGGAGAAAGACTGCACGTGGAGCATCCGGTGTACTATGCAAATGAAAGTTTCTTTGTGACCCCAAGGTCTCATATTTTACAGAAACATGGGACTCCAACCCCATGTGCAGATATGTTGGCCCCTGAATTCAAAATCGGCGGGCGTTGGTACAGACACAGGGGCGGAATGATTCCCATCACCGATCCCATTATTCTGTCGCCTAAAAATCCCGCATCATGGGACGGGCTCGATTTAGGAAATATAATGACAGCAGGGATATATACATCATCACAAATAGAAAAAGTTCGGCATCAGATCATGTATCCGCAAGAAAGAAAAGCGATAAGTGAGAGATTTGCCGGATCAATAAACAA
Organism: Ypsolopha sequella; assembly: GCA_934047225.1. Lineage (NCBI taxonomy): Eukaryota > Metazoa > Arthropoda > Insecta > Lepidoptera > Ypsolophidae > Ypsolopha > Ypsolopha sequella. The sequence continues at coordinate 3,107,000 of OW203987.1, forward strand.
AGACTCCTCATCACATGATTATCTGGATTATAGCTTCATCATAAACAAACAGCAGCTAAAGAGCCAGTTCCACGAGTGGCTGACTTTACCACATCTAGAGGAGTAACTGTACGTTTGTTTTAAATAAATTATCTATTTCCCTGTTATTTAACATTTGGCTCTTCATCTTGGACTTGGTTTTGCTTTTTGATTTGGATTTGTGAACTCTTGGATACTGATGACTTGTGCAACTTTTAACGGACTCTAGATGCTTTAAGTGCTGGATTTTTACTTATAATGGAGCCACAAAACTGTTGTTTTTGCAATACACGTCGTCGAAGAAGACATTATCTAATAATAAGAGAAGTATTTGAAGCCAATCCTGTTATTGCGCAAAATATTCATGGACAAGTACCCGTAAGTTCATATATATATATATTTTTTTTAAAGCTTTATGGTGATTAGAAGTACGTTTATTACATTATACAATAGTTATAGTCTTGTCACCTGCCTATCATTTTATTTACCTTAAATATGACTGTTTTAATTAATTCCCATTTCTTACTTGTAGAAACAAAGCTCTAGGTACCATCTAACAGGATAATAGAGTATTTTTAGGTGCAAACATCGGCTTGTAGATGATATGATTAACAAAAGTTGCACGTAATCATTATCTTTAGTATGTACATTGTGCATGGTCATTTTATTTTAAAATGCACATCTACCAATCTAGTCACACAAATCATCTTTTACTAGTGATGGTATTAAGTACCTGTTAATTTTTTTGCAGATACTTTTCAATAATGAAGAGTTAATATGCAGACCGTGCTGGCAAAGGGCAGAACGGGCTGCAGCAAGAGAAGCAATTCCAATGGATAGAGCATTTCCAGCCGAAGTACCCATACCAGTTCAACACCCATTGCCACCTCATTTACCCGTACCAGTTCAAGAACCATTGCCAGCTGAGGTTCTGGTACCAGTTCAGGACCCCGAACAAGCTGAACCTATACAGCCACCAGCGCTACACGTTCATGAAAATGACTTGACTGTCCCTGAATACTCGCGGCCACCGAACACAGCAAATACTTGTCTTTTTTATGAATGTCGCAACGAAACCCGTCTTCGAGTTCCGGAAGCACTGAAGACAGCATTCCTTATTCATTTCAATTATTATGTTCCCTTAAGTGCAAGAGTTTGCCAAGAACATTTAAATGCCAATGATTGGGATGAACTGTTTGAAGCTCCAAACATTTCTCACCACATCAATAGATTGCAGTTTCTAGACATAATGAGGATAATGAAAACAGCGGCTTTAACAAATACCCAATTGGACTTTGAAAACTTGGACATGATCCACCCTAGCGTTCTTCATTTTCAAGTTGGGCTGAACCATAATCAATTCAACCAACTTCTATTGGAAACTCCTTCCCTGCGCAACAGACGAAAGGCAAATACATTTTTGGGAATGTACCTGATGAAATTGCGAACTGGTGAACCGGACGAGCGCTTGGCTCAGCTATTTAATACAAGTCGCCGAACTTTAGAAAGAAATATGGCTTTTGTCCGAGAGTGCCTGACAAGTGACTTTGTGCCACAACAAATAGGTTATGATCATATTACCAGGGACGAGATTGTTGACAAAAATCTTACCGTTCCAAATGGCATTTATGGTAATAATGCAACAAAAGCAATCATAATAATATGTGACGGTACTTATCTTTATATACAAAAAAGTAGTAACTTTTTGTTTCAACGAAAATCCTTCAGTCACAATCATAAATACCGAAATCTCCTTAAACCATTTATGTTGGTCACCTGCGATGGCCACATAATAGAGGTCACAGGCCCGCATGCTGCCATAACTTCGGACGCAACGATCATGAAGGCGATTCTTAATAATGAAGATGCTGCCCTAAACTGGCTTTTAAGAGAAGGTGACGTGATGATTTTGGATAAAGGTTTCAGAGATGCGATTCCAGTTATACAAGCCTGCGGTTATCAAGTAGCTATGCCAGAAGCCAAAGAAAGAGGACAACAACAGCTTACAACTATGCAAGCTAACAAATCACGTCTGGTAACATTATGCCGATGGGTAGTAGAAATCGTCAATGGGAGATTCAAACGGGATTTTAAAATCTTCAGACACGAATTTTTTAACTGTGCCATGACTCATATGATGGCTGATTTCAAAATAGCTGCAGCACTGATAAACCGATTTCATGTTCCAGTTGCTGACAGCCAATACGCAAATAGATTTTTAGAAATTATAAATGAGCGAATGAATATACCCAACACACTTGCTGACTATGTCATTGGTAACAATATTAACAGACAGCGTGTTGCCTTTAGAAGCATAACCGTTGACGGAAACAATGTGAGATTCCCTCGCTTAACAGAAGAAGACTTAATTCTATTTGCATTAGGCACTTATCACATAAAACTGGCGTACAGCTGTTACAGTGAACATATCCGTGATGGAGTATACAACATTGAGGTATGTGAGCAGCCCAACGTGGTGGGTTTACAAGAATACGGCATGTTAGAAGAAAATATATTATTATTACGAGCGAGAATTCAGTCACGCCACACACGCGCAAGATCGTATTATACGTACATAATACACTCAACGAATGACGATCACCAGGGGAGAGAAGGCATATTGCATTATTATTGTTCATGTTCACAGGGAAAAAGGACACTTGGATGCTGTGCCCATGTCATGAGCGTCGTGTGGTATCTTGGTTGGGCTCGTCACCAAGACACCATACGTATGCCAGCACAGTTTTTAGATACTATTATTGTAGATGAAGATTAAATAAAGAAAAATAATATGTCATAACTCTCTTTTATTCCCTTTTTATCCTACTGTTACCACAATTATCATTTAATTCGTATAGAAACATCTTTGAATATATGAAAACATAGCAAGAGCAAAACGATTTACCAGATACCCTACAGAAAATATAGTTTTCTAGCTGCTTTGGTCAAATAAACTCCAAAAATAAGAATTTACTACTCAAACTCAAAATATTCAAAGAGCCATAACTTCAAAAATAAGCATGATATCGGAATAAGGTTTTCAGAAAGTGTTAGTACAATTCCTACCTTTAAAATAAAGGCTAACTTCTAGAAGTGGCTGACAATTTTTTTTCTTGGACCAACCTCCATACATTTTTGCCCACTCTCCTTTCTAGTAATTAATATTATTCGTAAGATATAAATGGTAAGCTTGACTGTTCCTTGTGTTATCGTAATTGTTTAAATGTATTTTAGAGATGATTTTCGTACTTAAAATTTAATTTAAAAATTGTCCTACAATTTTCTCATTTTAGTAACTCAACCTAAGTAACGGCAAAATAAGTAACATGAATGGATCGAAATATGCCGCTACCTACCGCTTTTTTCTAAGACGGCATTTCTTACTCTTTCTATCAATGGCGTCTTTTTGTCTATGGTGGCATTCCTTGCCAAAATTTTGTGGACAACAGTGACCTAACCTAAAATTTGTGAAAAAAACCTCATTAGTAGTAACGAGGTTTTGTAGTCGAAAGTAAGTACTAAACGCTTTTATTGACTTAAATTGTGTTAGTAGCTAGTAGCATTAAGCCAACTTACATGTGGGAAACCTATTACGAAGTATTATTTTGGCAGAAACTTTTCCTGATTTTAAAGTTACGCCATAAATGCTCATTTTCGTTGCGTTACGCGATATAAAGGTGCATTTACAAGCAGAATAAAAAATTGCGATCTTATTACAATATACTATTATTTTCAAGACATTTGAATACATTACATTTGTTTGTTTGGTCGTTTGTTTGTATGTTTGCTTAGCTCAAATGTAGCAACTTAGTTTTGACCCAGTTCCAAAGGTTACGATAAAAATGCGATATTAATGAAGCCACGAATATTGCTGGAATTCTAGACTTCACTAGATACTTTAAAAAATACTAAACATTTAATAATCTTTTGTCAACAGATGTCGAACGAAAGCATTAACAAATGCCGAAAGGCAAAAAAGATACCGCGAACGTTTAAAGGAAAAGCCGGAAAAGTTCGAGGGTGAAGAAAAACACGAAAAAAGTAGAAGAGCTGACTGAAATTGTCCCATAGAGTGGTGTCATTATGCCTGTGTTGAGATTTCCAGAAAACCAATAGGTAAATGGTTTTGCCCAAACTGTATGATATAAACTGAACTGAAAAAATTATATTAGCAATTATTAATGAAACTGTATTTGTGTGTTGAATTCCATTTTATTGATTAAATGTGTAAACGATTTTTGTTGTCTTTTATTTTACATGGGTATGTTAATAAATAGTTATTATTATATAATAAAATAGTACATACACAAAGTAAAATATATTTCGATCACTTTATTGTGGTCGGCCTTAATTGACCACGATAATCGGATTAAGAAATATTTTTAATAAAAACACTTAAAAACAAAATAAAATTGTTGCATACATGAATGCATCTTTACTTCTCATTTTCGTAACAATCCATAATCATCTTAGTTACATTATCATTAATGTTACGGGCGCAAATTTTGCACATGACCCATATGCAAAACTTTTGGAGAAATCGCAGATAGTGTTCACGTCATTTCTGCGCCGGGAACTACTTATCCAATTCATCATGACTAGACGTTGTTTGGGATAGGTATGACGACGAGTTTGAAAATATGACAAGAGAAAAGTGAGGTACGGTTGAAAGTACACGAGTGCATGCAAATACGAGAATTCCAAAAGGATGGGAAAATTTCTTGAAAGATGGGGCTAAGAAAGAGGAGCTTTTTAAACTAATAGCTAGCGATAGCCATTCCTTGGAACATGATGACAAAGAACTAAATATCACGAACCAACCACAAGTCATAAGCGCAAGCTAGCATTCCAAGGAAACGTTAGAACCATGTAACCACGAAGAACTTGACTCAATGATGTTTGTCCATTTGGCTGATGTTGTTAACGAAGGTCACAGAAAAGTAATGATACGACCTGGGGCTCTACCGCGTAATTCTCATTTGTATCAACTTCAAGCAAATGCATGCAAAATTCAACGCGTGCAAAAGAGATGGCATGTTAGGCGGGCGTCGTCGCACGCACGTCAAATTTCAATCTCAAGTTGATGTTGATGAAAATGAGAATTACGCGGTAGACCCACTGTAGATTGGCTGTATCATATGTACCCAAATATCCTGACATTAAATTATGGGCAGATTTGGGATCCGGGAAGAACCACCAACTAATTCCCTGTAATGAAATAGCAAACGTACTGGGTATATATAAAGCATGAGATTTTTTTACAATAATAACTGCTTGGTGTTTAATATATTGTTAATATATTGAAAATTAATATATTTATAATTAATATATTGAAAAAACTGTAGCGGAAGGAAAACGGGGAATTTTTTCTTGTGAAAATGTTAGGAACGCTGATTTTGATGTCTCTGCCATTTTTGGCTTCAACTCAAAACATCGCCTTTGACTGCACTTCAGACCAATCCAATTACACCACGATTTCTCTACTCGAAGTGGGGGGATGTGTATTCAAGAAGGAAGATTTTACAGCCGAAGAAACCGAAATACAGCTACTACAAGTGAAGGAAAGCGCTTTGGTTCCAACCTTCTCTTGTCTGATCAATCTAGAGTACACCATATTTTTCTGTGGGATACATAACCATAACTCTTTAGTGAAGGGAGGAATCGTCACTGAAAGTTACCCGATGGGTCATGATGAATGCAAAGCGATGCACAAACTCAGACGCGCAAGGGTCTATGGCCAAGAATATCTCATTGAGAAATTCAACGTAACTGTTTCTCGCTGGATAACGTTGGCCGGTGGGATCGACCACGATGGTACTTGCTCAGGAGCCGCGTTTCGTAATCGCTGGGGGGACTACAGGAATGTGGTCGCACATGGGCAGCTCACAATGATGTTCTCAACTAACCTAGCGACCAGGTTGATTAAAGAGGATAAGATTCGATTAAACAGTGGGATTACGTGTCCGGCTGACTCCACTGACTGTCTGGACACTACATATGGTTACACCTTCTGGGATTCATATTCTTTTTACCCATGTTCTGATCATTCGTACCATGTCGTCTATGAAGGCGAAGCGACGAAGGTAAAGACTGTACAAGGCAAAACTCATGACGGTAAGTTAAAATACTCCACAATGTTTAGCGTCAAAGATGAAGAGCAGCTCTTCACACTCGCAACTGTAGGAGCCAAAAAACTGTGCCATTTCGTAGCTTACCAGACTAAACATCCGAAATATCTCATAATGGAAATCAAGAATGGAAATAGGTACTTCGCTAAGAAGCCGATACCAACTAATGACTTAGACATATTATTCATATACATCAATGCTAAGATTTTGCACGTAACGAAGGGTATAGAACATGCTATTCGAGAAATCTACACCACACTGTCAACTGAAATATGTGAGCTAGAACGCGAGCATCTGAAAACGCTTCAGACTCTGGCCTTCATGTCACCAGTGTCCTTTGCTTATCAATATATGGATTCACCAGGCTATACAGCCATTTCTTCAGGTGAGGTTATACACATTATCAAATGTCACCCTGTCCCCGTAGTTCCACGTGAGGACAAAGACTGCACCGTGGAGCATCCGGTGTACTATGCAAATGAAAGTTTCTTTGTGACCCCAAGGTCTCATATTTTACAGAAACATGGGACTCCAACCCCATGTGCAGATATGTTGGCCCTTGAATTCAAAATCGGCGGGCGTTGGTACAGACACAGGGGCGGAATGATTCCCATCACCGATCCCATTATTCTGTCGCCTAAAAATCCCGCATCACGGGACGGGCTCGATTTAGGAAATATAATGACAGCAGGGATATATACATCATCACAAATAGAAAAAGTTCGGCATCAGATCATGTATCCGCAAGAAAGAAAAGCGATAAGTGAGAGATTTGCCGGATCAATAAACAAAGACTCCTCATCACATGATTATCTGGATTATAGCTTCATCATAAACAAACAGCAGCTAAAGAGCCAGTTCCACGAGTGGCTGACTTTACCACATCTAGAGGAGTAACTCGCCGTGCTTTAAATAAGGTAGTTCCTCTCCCAACCCATGAGCCTGAAGGAGCTGAAGGTCTTGAAACCAGCAACAGCAGTTTTCAAGGGGGCCCAGGATGTCGCGGCCCGACTGATTAGCGGGGCGAGGAGGGGGCAAGCGCGGTGGCACCAGTGCGGCGGACACGCAGACAGAGCTGGATAGACGGCGAAGTGCGCGTCACTCTCATAATATTGTAAACTATAAATATAATAAATTATAAACAAGAAAACATAAAGTCTTTCCAAATTGACACTTAAATTATAATTGACAGGATATGACCTGAAATTTTTGCATGCCCGTCTCTGTGAAACATGCTTGTACTTTAAGGGCACTTCTCAAAAAAAATGTCCGCACGGTTTTATGGCTGTCCCCCAACTTGGAAAAGTATTACAAAATATTGTGGGAACAGAATGTATGGAAAATTATACATTTATGCAGAATCGTAAACTATTTGTGAGTTAAACATAAAAAAAATCTAATTATGCATTTAAAACTGTAATTTATTGGATTATTGTTAACGTCGTTTTTCTTTCCTCATACATAATGAGTATGTCCCACAGCGCTGTTGCAAGATTCGATTAAGTTTTTTTCAAGTATTTGCTATGTAAGTTTACATTTTGTCTAAAAAAGTCTATTCCTTTGCTCACATTATTTATACAGCTGCAATGCATTTTTAAAAAGCAGCATCAAATAACTAAAGGAAAAAACTAAAAACGGGTGTCCCAGAAAAAGCTCAAATTTGATACTCAATATTGTTACTGCATTTTCTTGTCTACCGTTTTATTTTTCAAAACATCTTTTGACACAATAAAACGGCAACATTATTTGTACCATAGACAAGCCAGTCTTTTTGGAAATTTGATTTGACAGATGTCTTTCATTGTGGAGATTTGCGAGTGAAGCACGTGGCAAAAAAAACGGTCAAATTTGTTCCTCAGATATTGATGTAAGTACGCACTATTTCTTTTTCAGACTGTCAACATACTAAAATATAGACTGAATTTAATGCATATAAGCCTAAAAACTCTTTGAATTAACATTTTTACGTACGAAAAAACATAAAATAATCCGAGAACCCTAAATTTTGTGACTTCCGAACGGTAACGTATGGCTTGAAAAAAAAGGTAACAAAATTGAGTTCCTTAGGCTGTGTTTAAATGAAATACTCTTGTTGATTCTAAAATGCAGTAGGAAACTATGTAAATATAATGAAGCTCAACATTTTGTATAATTTGAGATTCTCAGCATATAAGCGTCGAGTAACAACATTTTATTAGAAGCTATTGCAGTTTAACCAACTAAGTTTGTTAATATTCTAAAAGTTGTAAAAACAAACACAAAATTTACTTTAATTTATGATAGATGGAAAATAGATTAAAAGAGATGAAATATATAGCCTCGTGGCGCCCACGTGCCTTTAGAAACACCAAAATAAACATGGCGACTCCAGCCCAGAACATTTTCAAAGTAACTTTGAATTACTGCCCGCGCGCCTTTCAGAAACCCATAATAAAAAACTCGGTACAAATTTTGAAATTTCGCGGGTTAAAAGACGTCATTTTGTTTGATTTCTGAACGAAATATTAAGGAACAGTTTCCGGTATGCTTTCATTGGCTGGAACATTTGACAGATGCCATTTTGAAGAAAACAGACGACGGCATGGCTGTTTCGCGAACACGTGGTAAGTAAATCATATTTTTTATGATAATTAGTGATTGTTGAGTATGTGTTTATGCAAAAAGTTTCTCAATAATAGGTACTTCTTACACAGTGATAATTAGTTCGCATTGTTAGGGCTTAAATACTGCATAATTTTGGGTTCAAATAATATGTACTTTGTAAAGGCGGTAGGGTCGAAGCTAGTAGGTACCTACATATTGAAAATGTATGAATGTTTTTCGTTTGTTGCTCTAAGATTTTGGTTTACGAAATATTTTAAATATTAGTAATATAAATAATCCACTAATCTTTCACTGACAAATTAATAGAGGTTCAGGATTGCTTTGAGCACCAATACACCTAGGTGTTTTATTCACAGGTTTGCGGGATGATGAAATCCAAGTCCTTATGGATGCACTGGACAATTCAGAGTTTGAAGACGACGGAGAAGAGGATGCAGATTCCATAGTAGATTATGGTGACAATATGGCCAATAGCTCGTCAGGTACAAGCTCAGAAGATGAAGAGCCCCTATCCAATTTCCAGACCGGACCACGGACTCGCGGAGGGAGAGCTAGAGGCACTGGTCGTGTTCGTACTCGTGGAGGATCAACTCGAGGTAGAGGATACATAAATATTCAGTCAAATGAGGTTGATGTTAGCATTTCTTCTGGAGCGTCGTTCAATACACCGCGGACTCGCGCAGGGAGAGCTAGAGGCACTGGTCGTGTTCGTTCTCGTGGAACAGCATCTCTAGGTAGGCGACGCGGAAACATCCAGCAAGCCGAGTATGATATCAGGAACAACCCTGAAAGACCAGAATGGAGTGAAGATGATTTTCGCCCAACTTGTATACCATTTACCCAGCCTGCTTACCTAGATTTTGAGCCAGAAAACTTCGCTGATAATTTTGATTATTTTCGACAATACGTAGATCATGACATAATTCAAACCATTGTTGCTAAATCTAATCAGTCATACTTACAAAGATTCGGGAGAAATCTGTACATTATCGAATCTAGAGCTTTATATCTATCTGGGCATCACCATGATCATGGCCAGCATTAACTATCCCAGAATAAGGATGTACTGGGAAACCAAATACCGAATCCCGTTGATCGCAGACAATATGCCTAGAAACAGATTTTTGCTACTAAGAAATTCGCTGAAGTTTGTCTATGACGACGATGTTAGTCAAGAGGACCGCGACAAAGACAAGCTGTGGAAAGTCCGACCTTTGCTTGAAAAAGTTGTGGCTGGATGCCGCAAGCAAGTGAAACAGAAATGTATATCTATAGATGAGATGATTGTGCCCTTTACAGGGCATTGCGGCATCAAGCAGTACATACCAGGCAAACCTAACCCAACAGGTCTAAAAGCATTTGTACTCGCTAACCCTAATGGGATAGTCTGTAATTTTACAATTTATCAGGGACAAACGACATATCCTAATTACGATAACACTGAATTTGGACTTAGTATGAAAGCTGTGCTTGATTTGACGGAAAACTTGGCCCCTGGCCATATAATATATTTTGACCGGTATTTTACCACCGTAAAGCTGACAGAAGAACTTTTGTCAAAGAATTTGTTGTGCGCTGGCACAATTATGAAAAACAGAATTCCAGTAGAAGCACAAAATAAGCTGAAAGAAGACAGACAAATGAAAACTGAAGGCCGAGGAACAACACAGGTATTGGTCAATAGTAACAATGATTTAGCGTTGACCAAGTGGTATGACAACAAGGCGGTGACTTTGTTGTCAACGATTCACGCAGCTGAACCCATGGACACTTGCAGAAGATGGTGTAAGGCTCAAAGAAGCCACGTGCAAGTAGACAGACCTATTGTCGTCAGAGCTTACAACGAGAATATGGGTGGGGTAGATCTGGCTGACAGATTATTGTCAGTCTGCCCCAATCGTTATAGAACGAAGAAATGGACACAGCGCGTTTTTAGCCATATGATTGATCTCGCTCTGTCAAACTCCTGGCTGCTCTACAAATCGCACAAAGTAGCACAAGGAGTCCGTAGCAGACAAATTCTTCAACTGCGTGATTTCAAGTTAGATGTCGGTGAAAGTTTGAAGGATATACAGTCACAGATATAGACTCAGAAGAAGATGAAAACCAAGAACAGGCAAGAGGTAGGGGACGTCCCACTTTAGTCCAAGTTCCATCTGAAAGAATGAGACGAAAGGGAGCCAAGCACCTACCGGACATGGCAGAGGTTCAAAAACGGTGCAGACGATGTCATAAGATGAAGACTAATGTGATGTGCACTAAGTGCAATATATATTTATGCTTTAGAAAAAACAGAAACTGTTTCAAAGATTTTCACTCCTAAACTATTTTTTTACTTAGTAAGTTAAGTCTGAGACTGGATATTTTATAATGTTGTCTTTTTTGATTCTTTATTTTGATACTGGACTTCTAATATAGGAGCTTTATGAGGATAGGTATTAAGAAATAATTTGATATTGTAAGAATTTAATGAATAATAGACAAGAAGTTACACTTAAAGTTTATTGAGAATGTTATGAAAGAATTAGTTATTATATTGACTTAAATAAGAAAAGCCTAAGATTTAGGAGACTGATTAGAAAAAAATACCTGTGTTAGAATAATAATAAGAAGAAGAAAGTCAGGAGGAGTCATTCCATTGAAAATAAACATGTAAATCCTAAAAAGTTGTTTAATTTTACATAACTTCATATTTTTTCTTATTCTAGTAAGTGTGGCCCAGTGGCCTTTATAAAGGACAAAAGATAGACAAATAACTGAATTTAAAAACACAAGGTAATATAATCATAACTATACCCTAAAAGTTTCACTACGAACCGATAACTCTAACACATTCAATTTTCAACTCGAAACCTTGGACGTTAAGGACTATAAAAATTATGTCCTATGAGAAGGCCATTCGGGTCATAGTCAAGGATGAGGCAAAAATTCTCTGGGCGCTACGAGGTTAATAAGATCCTACTGAAATATTTTTATCAGACTAATAGTTTTACACTACAACTTTATTTCTATTTTATCACAATATTTAAGTTACATTTTTGTTGTAGATAAAGTAAAAATGAAATTAACTCCCGCCGAAAAAATGAGACGGTATAAATATTATATATTCAATTGAAGCTTGACTATAGAACATGGTCATTTTCTGAATCAGGTCATGGCAAGGGCATTCCTGATGGGGTTGGAGGAGTTGTAAAAAGGCTAATGGACCGAAAAGTTGCCCTCGGATCCGATATTACTAATGCCGTGGATGCGTATAATGTTTTGAAATCATCAACGGTAGTTAAATGCATTGTTGTGACTGAAAACGAAATAAAAAATATTAACAAACTATTACCACAAAACCTCGGTGCTATAGCTGGAACAATGAAAATTCACCAAATTATTTGCAGTGTGCCCAAAAAAATACGATTCAGAGACATTTCGTGTTTCTGTAATGATTCAACTGGAAGAGGAATGTGCAGTTGTTTTAACTTAAAGACGCACTGTTATCAAGATACATTACGCCATGTGAGGCTATTTACGCCTTCACAAACGAAACCCTCAGTTAAACCAACACAGAACATACCCATAAACAATAGGGACAGTGACATTATAACGTCTCCAGCATGTTCCGTCCCAAAGGTAACGATTACTGACGTTAACTTGGAGTTAATTGATTGTAACGACAACCAACTTTTTGACGACGATGAAATTTCGGTTTATATGAGGCCATCTACATCATCACAAACGAGACCCTTAGTTAAACTACAACCGAAAAAGCCAAAACACAAGAAAGGCATTGATACTGTGACATACCCAGCATGTTCTGTGCCAAAAATGGCTGATGATAATGTAAAATCGAACTCGTTTAATATTAACGACTGCCATCTTTTTCATGAAGATGAAATTCCGGTATATATGGTAGATGATTATATTATAGATGGGGATGAAAAATGTTACTCGACAGGCGAAAATGACAAAAGGATTGACATTTCCATAGAGGAAATAGAAGACAGTTTTGAGGATATTAATCCCACGTGCTCAGATAAGGAAAATGTTAATAAAAACACAAAGATTTTGAAGCGAACTCATGAAATGATATTACAAGCAGATGAAAATTGTTTGCCAACAGCTGCCAAAGAAAAAAAGGACGAAAATTTCCTAAATAAACTAGACGGCAAGATTTCGGATTCGGATGCTAACCCTGCATCCTTAGAAAAGAAAACTAATAATAAAAAAAAGAGTATACAGTCAATATCGTTGGTTCGTACTTTTAATTGTAACATTTGTTTGAAGCCTCAAAATAAAATGTTCAGCCAAATGGTTAAGTGTATGGTGTGTAAATTCTGGATTTGTCTTTCGTGCAGTGAAGGACAAACAGCTTTTGATTACATATGCAGTGATTGCTTAAATTAAGTGATACTGATAACTGATAAGATTACTAATTATTGTAGTAACCCCCAAAGCGTGTTTTATAAATAATAAAGAACAACTTGCACTCAATTTGACAGCAGTTATTTATTTTTTCTAATCCTGAATGATTATTATGCAAAATTATAAAAAAAAATCAAGAGTTTTTTTTTTAAATATAACTCGTACTAATAAATTTAGTAAAAAAAATTATCCATAATAAACACTTCCTTATTTTACTCTTTTGTTACCTGAAGTCCTCAATTTTGTTACTGTCCCCAAGATAGCTTTGTTTATTTTTTTATTAAAATACTAATGAAACAAAGATGTTTCAAATATTGCAGTTTTATGAACTGAGCAGTAAAAATATACTTGTATTTAAAATATAAAATCAATTTTACACTTGAAATTTGTATTAAATAAAAAAAAAACACTACCAGTTTGTTGTTGGGTAACCAAATTGAAGAAATGTGTAGTGTAGCATGATAAGTTTTAAACCTTTGGTATATTTTTTTAGTTTTATATAATAAGCCGAGGCTCTAAAATGTTATCCTAAACGAAAAAGTTGTCAATTGCTAATATTTCATTACTCAAACATGAAATAACTGCGGTAACGAAATTGATCAAAATTCAGGACCTTTAATTAAAAAATATTTTTTAAATAATTTTACGCTACAAATAAAATAATACCTTTTATTATATGATAAAACAATGCACTGAAATATCCTACAAAAATTTCATAATATGCCACTTTTTCAAAAAGTGATGAACACTTTTTCAAAAAGTGATGAAATTGCTAACGTGGACACTTTCTTGAGAAGTGCCCTTAAGTTATTAATTTTAGATCTTAATATTACCATGTTTTATGCAAATAAATTGTTTGTATTTGACTTTTGGGTTGGAGTGTAGATAAGGGGGCATTATGGGAAAAAAGATTTAGAAAAGTATCATGCCCCCTTTTCAACACTCTAAACAACTTTTGAGTTTATAACCCTACAGATACCAATACCGAGATCATGAAACCAAAATGATCCAAATTTTGATATTACCCTTTTGCAACCAGAATGCAATATCAGATTTATCAACGAAGACACTTATAGCCAAAGATTGGTTGATTCAATGCAATGGCACTTTGCGACCAATCTGCAGCTATAGGTATCTCAGTTACAAAATGTGATATCATGATATGATAGCAAACTGATCATACCATTGTACATTCATAACGTACCAGCAGCATAGCTGTTTTCTTGCCAACAATAAGTGACATATAAGGCCCAAAGCCATTACTTTAATGTGTGAACATAGAGGTATCAAAACTTCCATGTTTGTAATTTTGTATAAACAAAGGCCCACAACATCCATAACGATGCGACCAAAACACACATTTTCGATTTCCCAGGTGAAACGCCGAATACTGAGAGTTATAAGCAAAAAAGTCAAAGAAAATCGGAGTGATTCTTCGCTGCCTCGAAATACACACAAAACTTTAGATAAAACAACCGTCAACGACAAACGGCAAACAAATACAACACAAAAAGACAACGGCGTTTGGAATGGAGTACAATATAGTAATTACACAATTCAGTATTCACTATAGTTATAGAATGCAAGAATTTATTAAACAAAAGTAGACGCCATTTTTTTCCACACCGAAAAGTGTTGCCAACTCAACTACCACAGAATCATGGCCGTTATACCATGCCACAGAATATGCTAGAGTGGTGTACAAAATATGCTAACTTTCTTTTTAAAATGCCAAAAAATATGACAATATAATTTTGAGTTGTTAGTATTTACTAAAAAATAAAATCAGCGAAATAAACTGTCATATCTTCATCAACAACAGCTGATGTGAAAGGCTACAAGCCAGAGTCGTAACTTTCTTTGGCACCGACACATCGTAGTTCAACATTATCTGCTACAGTGTAAGAATAACATCACTTTCCTGCTCTCTTCAGGCTAAATTTAACGTATAAAATGGCATTCAGGGTTCTCACCATCAAACGATTTCGAAGTTTTGTTTGACCAGATTCATTTGGCTAAATACATGTTCAGTATCCACGTTTGAATGCGGCAATATAAAAAAGAGATATTGCAAAAAAAAACATAAACCTGCGAAGGGGTTATTATCAGCTGCATCTATTGCATGACTTTATTCTAGAACATGCTAGTGACGTGGGTAAATTGATGGAGTTATCAATATCGATTTTTATTAGAAGAAATATTGTGATTTATATTCTTTTCATGTTTGATAAAAATATGCTCACTAAATATGCTATATGCTCAAAGCTAAAAAGATATGCTAAACAAGAAGAATATATGCCAATATGCTAAATTGGCAACACTGGAAACGAACCACTACCTACTACTCGATCCTATTCCTCAGCGATGTGTCAAATCGATTTAAGAGGCTATGCGAATTTTATTTTTGTCACAGTCACTCCAAGCAAAAAATCGCACAGTGCGAGAGGGGCGGATTCAAGGCAAAAGGGAAAAAAGTTGGTTTTATATTTTTATTAAAAAAACTAAAATAGCTAGCAAAATTTCAAATATCAAATCTCTAGATATTGTTGAAACACATCTAATAAAATATGTTTGAGTTCTGTATATGGTTCCTATTCGTCAAACGAGGAGAAAAAGTGTGTTTGAAGAACTCATTTCAACAATTGTTTCTATCGAGGAAAATTTATCCTAACATGTTTTCCAATTTCAAAACCCTAGATTATATAGTCAAAATACATATACCAGAAATTTATTAAAATTTTCCGTGTATTTCATGAACTACACAGAAAAGAAACACCCGTATTTTTTTAAATCGATTTTATTTGATTTAAATTGATTTGACGCTCAAACGATTCAAATCGATTCAAAGAATGGTCTAAATCGATTTGATCCGCTCGCTAGAAATGCGCGCATGACTTGACTAAACGATTTGCAACTAGGAATGAATCATGAATTAATCGATTTACCGAACCAATTTCATTCAAATTGTGTGCGAGTGGTTATTAGTGAATCCAAACTACCTACGTTGTTTTTGTTGGTTTTATTTTGAAAGATTTTTATTGTTGCCAATAATATCATAGTGTACTTGTGTCACAGTTTCAATAATGCCTGGGAAGAGAAAAACATCCATAGTTTGGGATAACTTTTCCCAACCAGTCAGCGGTGGTGTTTTGAAGTGTGACATAGTCAACATTTCTTTCATCAATAATTATACGTACCTTTGATTTTCACCAAAAAACTGTTTTTTTATTATTGCCTATTCTATTCTTATTACTTTTTAATTCATGAAATTCTCAACTAAATTTATGTTCATTATTTTAAATATGAATTAACCGCGCCATTCTATTTAAATTGCATCGGTCAAATTGATTTGAGTAGGTACGTTTTGTATGCTGTTCTTAGATTTGTATGCAAATCGATTTGAATCGATTTGCAAATCGATTTGCTTATTTTTTTAAATCGATTCGTAATTTTAAACTGATTTGCCCATCACTAATCCTAAGTCGTCCATCCATATCTATCCCTCTATTCCTATTTCCTATCCCTTGTCAAGGTAGCGTTCCGAAACACCTTAGGTTGTCCGATGAAGTAAAAGATATTACTATCTGTCAGATAAAAGTAGCTCAATCTCGGACCAAGATAGCGTTCCGAAACACTTTAGGTTGTCCGGTGAAGTAGAAGATATTACTGTCAGATAAAAGTAGCTCAATGCTGGTTCCAAAACCACGAATGAGATCGTTTTAGAACGATCAAACCCGAGCAACTTTTTATACTGACACGACCAATATTTTGCTTTGCGAAAATCGTCGGGAATATATTGCTTCTGTCAAAAGAATGATTCTTGACGTGATATGATTTTTATACGTTTACATAGATATCAAAAATTACAAAACATGAACTGAAGAGTGTTGATGTTTGAACACATCTCAATCCACAGATGAGAACAATTCCTATTTTTTCGCCTAGAACGATATTTTTATTTGAATTTTGTTTCTTGTTATGTCCTACGAGTCTGAAATTTTACTATCGGTAAATATAAAACCTATAGATAAAAACTCATCCATCATTTAAACATTTTCGTCTTCCCTCCAAACTTTTCTTTTGACATATTACTTTATGTCCGTTCCGAATCTCACCAAAGTTAGTCTGAAGACTTTTCCTTTAAGACTGGTTCCAAAACCTATTGCTCATCCGACTAGAATTGCTCGGTGATAGGTCTTTGGTTTTGGAACGCTACCGAAGTTGTCATTTTGTCATTCATTGTAAAATTTGGAGTTGCTGTATTTTAAGACCGGTTCCAAAACCTATTGCTCATCCGGTGATAGTCCTAAAAGTGTTCCGTGGTGATAGGGGTTTGGTTTTGGAACGCTACCGAAGTTGTCATGTTGCATGGACCTATACCCTAACAGGACTGAGTACTTGTTTCAAAAAACGTGAAGAACGAGAAGTCATACTAGATTATTTCATCTCTGTCTAAGTAGGGTAACCATATGTAACCGCGAGGTTACAGGAATGCAGAGCTGATGGGATTTGAGGATATGAGCAGACAGGATAAGAAAAGATTGTGGGTGAACTAACCTTTGTTCTGGATGTTTGTGGATGAATGCGCCGCGTGGCGTCCCTCCTTGTTGTGCTGATTGAGTTGGCGCCTTGGGCAGGGATGAGCAGGGACTGTCTTGGTTCGTGGAGTAATGTAAACACAACACTGGTATATACACAAGGTACGCGAGACCTATCGGCGCGTCGGCGGCGCGAGGTGTGTGCACACGTGTGTTTCGGGAGACGTCCGGCGCGGAAGAGAGCGAGCGAACCGCCGGCGCACCAGTCGCTGGCGCTGTGTTGCGAAATTAGTCATGCGCATGCGCGAACGTCACGCTGGTGGCGTGAACATCCTGGGGGGGCCGGGGCTGCGACTCCTCTTGAGCTGAATCCAACGGCAGCCTGGCTAGCTTGAACACAGGTCGTCGCAGATTTCCATGGGCTGTGTCCAGATCCACAACTCGGATCACTCCATCCTTGCCAGGTATCGTGCGGAGAATTCTCCCCAACTTCCATTGGAGCGGAGGCAGGTCATCCTCTTTGATGAGGACCAGTTCACCCACTTGAGGAGGGGAAGAAGGGGAGAGCCATTTGAAGCGGGTTTGCAGGGTATGGAGGTAGGATCTGGACCAGAGAGTCCAAAAGCGCTGAGAGAGCGCTTGAATGAGTTGAAAGCGTTTAAGAGCAGATATGGGTCTGTCGTCAAAAGACTGCTCAGGTAGAGCGGTGAGCGGACGACCAATAATGAAATGTCCGGCCGTGAGAGGTTCAAAGTCCGTAGGGTCGGATGAAATTGGGCAGAGGGGTCTTGAGTTGAGTACAGCCTCAATTCGAGCCAAAAGGGTAGAGAATTCCTCAAAAGTGAGGTGCTGTTCACCTATCACGCGATAAAGTAGTTGCTTGGTGGATTTTACGTTTATTTCGTGCAGAGCGCCGAACCAAGGCCCTTTAGGCGGGTTCAGTAACCAAGTTATGTGCTGATTCGCGAGCTTGTGAGTGATTGCATCATTGTTTGACCTGAGGAAGTTCTGAACTTCAATGAGCTGATTTCTAGCACCTACATAGTTTGTGCCGCAGTCTGAGCGAATGAGAACTGGAGTACCGCGACGTGAGATAAAACGTTGCAATGCCGCAAAGAACGCTTCCGTTGAGAGTGCAGAGACTGGTTCCAAATGAACCGCCTTTGTTGCGAGGCAAACGAAAATACAAAAATACGCCTTTATGAGTTTCGCGTTCCGCAACGTGCTGGATTTAAATCCAAATTCGTTAACGAAGAAGTGGCCAGCAAAGTCCGTCGTGACGTGACTAAAAACTGGCTGAGGAGTAACTCTGTCTACTGGGAGATCAGCCATGAGCGGAGCCTTAGGCTGAGCGCGGCACCGGAAACATCTAATACATTTAAACACGCGGTGTCTAATAATACGACGAGCGGACAGAATCCAGTACTGCTGGCGTAATATGGCGTGTAATGTGTCAGCTCCAGGGTGGCAGTGTATTTTGTGATAGTGGTCTATAATGAGATCTACGAGCGGACTTGAGCTGGGTAGAATGAGTGTAGAAGTAGGTAGCTTCTTTGAGTGCGTAACCAAACAAAGAATGTATTTACCTAGCCGAAATCGGTTCTAAATGAGTGGACAATCCAATGATGCAAATCAAGCTTTGGTAATACGTAACGTAATAACGTATGTATACGTATGTATATATGTAACGTATGTAAGTGCACGAAATAAAGCGAATTTATACTCGCACCAAAAAAAAATACTCGCAAGATACGAAAACTATCTTTGACAGTGGGTAGATCTACACCTCTCCGCGGGTAAAAATTGGGTAAAATTGGGTCGGGGGTTTATAAGGGCTGATAATTAATCCCGGGGAGTGACGGGGGGGGGTTTAATAAAGATATATAGTGGACTGTAACAAACAATTGGGCTGAATGGATAACCAATTCCAGAACACAAGATAAGGTCAAATTAATACCCGGCACGGGGTCTATAAAATGTTGTTATTTGTTTAAACAGAATGGGTGATCCAAAAGGATATAATTATATTATCTGAGCTGAATAATAATAATAAACGGGATGAAAGAGAGTTTATTCTGTGCCGGGGGCGGGGGGGGCCGGTTCTATACAGATAAATGGAATGTTCTAGGCGGCGCGGGCGCGGTAATGACCTACCCGAAATAGGTATTCGAGACCACAAAATATTTTTTTTTTTGGAAAAAGGGCCGGGAAGGGGCCAAAATATGTAACCGGGTGAAAATGGACTGTAGTAAATCGAGGGGGGCTGGTTCAGTAACGGTTCGAAGGATCAGAATTTTTCACTAACGGCTCGAAGGTCCAAAATGTAACCGCGAGGTTACAGGAATGCAGAGCTGATGGGATTTGAGGATATGAGCAGACAGGATAAGAAAAGATTGTGGGTGAACTAACCTTTGTTCTGGATGTTTGTGGATGAATGCGCCACGTGGCGTCCCTCCTTGTTGTGCTGATTGAGTTGGCGCCTTGGGCAGGGATGAGCAGGGACTGTCTTGGTTCGTGGAGTAATGTAAACACAACACTGGTATATACACAAGGTACGCGAGACCTATCGGCGCGTCGGCGGCGCGAGGTGTGTGCACATGTGTGTTTCGGGAGACGTCCGGCGCGGAAGAGAGCGAGCGAACCGCTGGCGCACCAGTCGCTGGCGCTGTGTTGCGAAATTAGTCATGCGCATGCGCGAACGTCACGCTGGTGGCGTGAACACCATATTTAAAAATAATTGATTGAGACCACGTAGGTACTAAAAAGCGTATTGAAAACATTTATTTTATTGGTTTAAAGTCTTCTGCTTTAAAATGGCGGCTGCAGACTACTGGATTTTTGCCCTTTATTTCGTTTCCTAAAACTTCTAACCATTTTCTTCGGATATTTTCAGTTTTTGGAAGACTGTAATGTAAAACCCAATATCATGGTTACTCTAGCGGTATCAAAGTAAATATGTATCATTTCTCCGAGAAAACGTTGTAATTATGCCTTACCTATGAAACGATATCCCACAATTCCCAAAAATTTGGCTTCTGCAGCCCTTCACGCTGCATGCTTTAACCATTTTTGCAAAAAATGATTAATTTTACAATTTTGTTTTCAAGTGTCACGGCCGTGGCGCCATTTTTAGATAAAAGGGTTACCAGTTTGCAAGCATAAGAATAATCCCAACTTTATTAAGGAATGATTGAATTGAATGAAGGAATGAATGAATATTTTTCAGGTACAAAAAAGTCGGAAAAAGTGTTATTTCAGTACCATCGGTCATTTTATAGTACATTACGATACGAGAGCGATGAAACGTTTTCTGAAAAAGTTTCTCGCACGAGTTTCGTATAATTTTTTATAGTACAAGTGCAGAAAATGCCGACTTTACGCACGCGTGCGTAAAGTGGTCATTTTACGCACGGTGTGCTATAATAATTATTTTTAACTTTTTTGCGAATGGCTGCAGTTACATTTAAAGTCGGTTACTATTTTTTGTTAAAAGTTTATTATTTTACATTTTTTTAGTGTTGACGGGTCAAATTGTGTAATGTGGATAGTTCTTGTAAACGCGCTGTTGATATAGAACGAAGGACAAGTAATAATTGGTTATATTTAATAAATACCCTGTAATCAGCACCCTAATACAAACTGATTGCCGTAATCTCAAGTTATGTGCTGTCACCCGTTGAGGAGTTCTATGGTAATAGACGATTAGTACCAGACGATTTAGTCAAAAGAGAATGTTGACAAGTATTATTTTGAAGGATTCACGGCTCCACTGAGCTAGATTTTATTTGGGAAATTATTTTCCTTGTTTTTTTCAAGTTTTGTTACTCTTAAAGTTTCTTTTTTCGAATGTAATTTCACAAGATTCCATGTAATCTAGTTACCTGTGGTTAAGGCGGTAACTAACCCATCTAGTTTATTCACTTAAATGTTTTATTAATGTCTTGGCAGATCTAATTCCAATGTAATATTGCTACTTGATGTTAAGGCGGTACCTGACACAACTATTAGAGGTTCTAAAAGTTTTAGTAATGTCTTGGCAAAATATATGCCAAATGTAAGGTCTTGGCCAAAAGTTTGTAAGAATGTAATATTATCCGTAACACCTTCAGTCTTGTGAATTTTTACATCATTTTGTGATAAAGTTAAATACACTTAATTGTAAAGTACCTCGAAGTTTTCTTCAGAACCTTTTACCAACTATTAGGTTACAATTAGGGCACTGTTTAATTTTATTTGTTAAGCGGCATGACCGGTGGAAAAGACCGGGTACCCGCCGGTCGTGCTTTCTGACAATGTCGAGTTATAATTTGTATTGCTTAGAAGATACTTAGATATTTTGTTTTAGAGTGAAGAATACTCGCTTTTATTTTATTTGAAGAAAGGAATCCCTTCCTTTCTTCAAATAGTAGAGTATGGTCTGTGAACACAAGGAGGCGGAAATTAGTCTTACTCGGTGTGGTTTAGATGCGTCAAAGCGGACGCCTTGTAAAAGGATTAAATTCGGAAATAAAAGCACTTGTTGATTAAATTCGGTCTTATTATTGTCGAGCGAGGACCCGACAGTATATTTGGACGAACATTTAAAGCCAAGATTGGTTACGTCAGCCACATTCGGGCACACCAGCGAAGCCCATCACACCCTCACCATTAGCAGTTGTCGTAGCCGTGTTGGCTTGGAGACCATCATCATCATCATCATCGATAGGCTATTGCTAACGCTACAACACTAGTTGCTTATCACAGGCGTGTGACGTGCCGTAACTTAATTTTTGAACGTAGTCGGATGATTCCCCTCCCCATCAGAGATTTATTGTGATAGGATGATATTGTCAGAACTGAACTTAACTTTACATGCTATCCCTTTTGTAAAATAAATAAGAAATCTTTATGGTTAAGATATTGCAAAAGAGTGATGAAAGAATTTATTAATATAAGAAAAAGTTCTTAAATAAATATTTACGGCAATTTTGTGCTTTTTTTTTTTTTTCATAAATACGCCAATTTGAAACTTTAGATACGGCAACTCAAAATTTTACAATGACAACACTGGGGCGGGCGGGTGGTAGAGGACGAGTCGAGGACTGAGGAGCGGAGCGGACTTGAGCCAGAAATTATAGAGCGGAGCGCAAAGAGTAGGCTACGTTTCGAAACGTGTGATCTTCGTGCGAAAATTCACTTTCTTAAAGAAGGAATTGAACCAATACCTATTGCTCTTAATATGGATGGCATTGCAACCTTTGCATTTCCAAGCCATAATCCTGTCGGAGCAGTTTCGAAAAAGGTTCACCTTATTCGTACGGAAATGTTGAATTCTATTTTCAAAATTTGTCTGAATCCCGAGAAAAATCCGAAATGACAACTGTCAAGCGAATTTTATCGGTACCCAGACAGATTTAGAAATCGCACTTGTCAGTGCAATATTCACATTTTCAGTTCACATTTCTCGAAAGAGTTTCAAAACACTTAGCGCAACTGTCAGTTCAGTTCGTTTACCCTCGGTTTCACTCGTGTCGATGTTTGAATGCTGCAGGGTAAAATCCGCATCACTCCGAGTGATAATCACACGTTTCGAAACGTAACCCAAGTGTCCTATAGCGCGGCGGACTGCGGAGTGTGGAGTGAGCGAGCGAGGGAGGGAGGGAATAGCCGGAATAGGGAACAGTTTCGGGGAAGGATTTGTTTGTTGGTTTACTTCTTTGATAACAAAATATAGGTGTATAACTGGATAATTAACGCGCGGTGGTTATTGGTACTCGTCGTAAAATGTACCAAGAGACAGAAAACTGCTTCTTACAGTCACGTCAAAAGTCTTTTAAAAACCCTCGCGAAAAATTCGACGAAGATGAATTAGACAATTTGTTCAATAAGAAGTTCAGATTCCGTTTCTTTAAGGAGTGGACACTGCCCGGGCATGGTGCCTGGTTCTCAGACCCACCATGGGTCGTTAAAGAATTAAATACTCTCAAGTCCAGGTTGAATTTTAACAAAAGTCAACTGAATGATTTTAACATAGAAGAGTGGAGCAGCCATACGAGACGCAGGAACCCTGCTGGAGAAGTGTGCTGGAAGATCAGGTGCAACATCAACCCAGAGTTCCTCACCCAGGCTTGGACCAAGTTCTACGAATGCGCTTACACCTACAACATTGTGCCCCAGCGAGCCATATCCAGTGGAAAGATTGTGTCTCTACATTTGTGTGAGGCACCTGGTGCTTTTATAACATCATTGAATCATTACTTGCAATGCCAACATCCAAACATTGAAGTGAGTAGCTAATACCTGTTGCTAATTGAAATTATTTGCACCTGTGTAAATATCACTCAACAAATTATGGTTTACTTCATTTTTAGAAATTGGTTAAGATGTTTATAAAAAGTTAAAGTTTTTCTGAAATATATGTCAACCCACTTGTGGTCGTATTCAGTTGAATTAAACAGTTAAATCTGCCATCAGCAGCCATCATGTGGAGCACATCCGCTCGCTTCAACCGCTTAATGGAGCTGGATACATCCAGCAGGTTTAATGCTAGGGTTGGGGTGTAGAAAAGGGGGCACTATGGGAAAAAAGACTTAGAAAATTTTCGCTTGTGCCCCCTTATCGACACTCCGACCAATGCTAGTGCATTAGGGTGTTATTATTTTATTATTTAAGCAAATAATACTCTTAATAAACTATTACTGAAAGAGTATTAGGTTGACGGTCAGGAAGTCAACTCTGTTGAATGTTAATACCATTTGATTAGCCATTGATGAGTTTCATTTAGCTTCAAGATAATGAGAATCGAGTGGCCATGAAAACAATTTGGCGGGTGCTCTTAGTACAGCTCCTCTAAAAAGGCCGCTCTGGATGAATCATATTATGATTCTGTTCTAATGCCGTCTCTTTTGCACGCGTGAAAAAACTCTGACTCCATCCTACTTTCAAATCATTTTATGAATCAGCCAAGTCAGCCTTTTTAGATCCCCAGGTCCTCTAAAAAGGCCGCTTTGGATGAATCATATTATGATTCTGTTGTAATGTCGTCTCTTTTGCACGCATGAAGAAACTCTGACTACTTTCAAATCATTCTATGATTCACCCAAGTCGGCCTTTTTAGATCCCCTGATGACACCCCTAAAAGACACACAGCATTAGGTATAACAGATCAACTCACCTCTCAATAACCTTAGCTGCTTACATAGTGTTGCCGCCTTGCCGCCCCATGGTGGCTAGATAGGGGGCCCACAACAATCATCCTGTTGGATAGATATCAAGCAGCAAGTCACCATCTGCCATACTTAAATTTGTGGGAGATTTTTAAGGCAGATGTCTGTTATCTCACTCCATAGTCCTGTTATCCGGTCCACTTAGCATCCTATCCTCATAGCCCACTCCAAGCTGCTTCCTTCTGGCAATAGTTTGGCTACTGTGGGGGACTGTCTGTTAGTGTATCTCAATGATACATTGAGGGAGAGGCCTCCATGGATGCAGCCATCTCACATTTAATCACGGAGGATGCTGATGAAAGTGTACGTTCATAATAATAATAATAAAATACCTATATAAAAATAAAAAGACATTTCATAAAAAGTTTGCGAATGTTTCTGAACAATCGCCTTTATATGCCCTACACTACCTACGTCACTCAAAATGATCTGCTTATAGACTCCACTGATCTCAGACAGTGTGACTATTTTTTTTTACATTTTGTAAAGTTATTAATCATTTTTGTAAAAAAAAAAATATTGTTTTTTTAGGGTTCTGCTGCACCTCAAAATGAAAAAATCAAATCCTTATAGGATAACTTTGTCTGTCACAACTCTTTTGCTTGGGCCCCGTATGAGATATCAAGTTGAAACTGATACCTCCTACGTCTTCACGGTGCTGTAAAAAAAACAGGATTCTTACTTGACGTGAAAAAAGTTATTGCACTTTACATAACCAATTTCATACAAATTGTTGACACCCATAAGGGAATCAAAACCTTTAGCGCACTTCCGAGTTCCAGTTGACTTACAAACTTGAAATTTCGTTTACAGCTACGAATAGGTAATAGGTAGGTCTTATAGCACACACATAGGAAAAAATCGGAAAATTAAAAATATTTTATCATAGTCTAACATAGCCTATCTTTAGTCTATCTTTAGATACATAGAGTTTAATAGATTGTAAGTGTCATGTTAAGTTGGTCATCCATAACTGAAAGTGGAATTATTTACCATGTTTTTACGGTTTCGTACCCATATTGTGTGGTGGTATGGAACCCTTTGTGTGCGAGTCCGACTCGTACGTGGCTGTTTTTTTTAAATAATATTTCACCTTTATTAAACTCACGTTTTATTATATGTCACCATAAATAAATATTTTATGGTTTGTTTACATTTAAGATATATAGCTTCAGCATACTCTATCTGTAGATAAATCCATATGTATGATTTATTTTTACTCTATGCTACTGTCTTAAGAGTGGTTTCGCAGCTGGAATGTGAAAAGCCCGCCTTTTTCGAATTAATCGAAACAGAACACTTAAATTCAAAGTTCACCTATGTATTGTGTATTGCAAAGTTTCAAATGGTTTCTGTAAATTAGAATTCTATTGGAATATTAGAATTTCTAATTTACAGAGTGAATTTTGAATTCAAGTGTTCTGTTTTGATTAATTACAAAATGGCAGGTTTTTCAGAATCCGGCTGCGAAACCGCTCTTAACTAATCTGTGACTAATTTTTCCAGTGGCAATGGGTAGCCAGTACTCTAAACCCTTACTATGAAGGCAACTCCCCATGGAACATGATCAGTGATGATCGGTTCATGTTCCACACACTCCAACACTGGGACTTCGGCCAGGATAATACGGGAAACCTCATGGATTGGGACAACTCACAAGCCATCATCAAGAGAGCAAAGTCTTTGGGGGAGGTAATAAACTGTATAGCTTGTAAGGTCTCAGGGACAGCGAAAAGTTTTCGACATACAGGGCTTTGGTCCACACCTTGCGTCACATGAATGCTTGTTTCAAAAACCAGCATACAAAAAAAAAACACCAATTGCTAATATTGCTATGCTCTTTTTTAATGTCCTAAAATTCTCTTGATTAATAATCACTACTCAGGTATCCCCCCACCCCGCCGCGCTTCGCCAGTGCTGAGTCGATTTCATGTCTATCGTACACTAGGGCTACGTTTCAAAACGTGTGATCTTCGTGCGAAATTTCACTCGTTTTTAAGAAAGAGACAAAGCTATATACTAGA
The DNA here is from genome assembly GCA_934047225.1 of Ypsolopha sequella. Classification (NCBI taxonomy): domain Eukaryota; kingdom Metazoa; phylum Arthropoda; class Insecta; order Lepidoptera; family Ypsolophidae; genus Ypsolopha; species Ypsolopha sequella. The sequence goes on from OW203987.1 coordinate 3,133,930, forward strand.
AAGAGAATGAAAGATCTGGTTTTGAAACGCTTGCATGTGATTGATTCCCGTGAGAAAAGCGTTTTGAAACGGTCTGGAGTGACACACGTCAAGTAAATACATAACCTCAAATCAAAATAAACAAATTAAGTAAAGTACCTAAATACCTATTGCTTTTAATATGGATGGCATTGCAACCATTGCATTTACAAGCCATAATACTGTCGAAGCAGTTTCGAAACATTTTCCCGTATTCGTACGGAAATGTTGAATTCTATTTTCAAAAATTGTCCGAATCCCGAGAAAACTCCGAAATGACAACTGTCAGGCGAATTTTAACGGTACCCAAACAGAGTTAGAAATCGCACTTGTCAGTGCGATATTCACATTTCCCGAAAGCGTTTCTAAACACTTAGCGCAACTGTCAGGTAACAGTTCGTTTACCCTCGGTTTCACTCGGGTCGATTTTTGAACGATGCAGGGTAAAATTCGCATCGCTCCGAGTGATAATCACACGTTACGAAACGTACCCTAGGTGTTTTTTTGTCGTCCCCACAATCTAGTTAAAAACAGTATTTTATTTTTTTCGTTATCAGTATCGTGAATACAACCAACCCTTTGACGGAAGTTGCTGACCAATTCAACACCCCATATATATTTTATTTGAAGAATTATGTATAGGTATAATATGTATTTCTTGTATTCAGGCTGAATCAAACAAATGCCCCCTGGAGGGAAAGTAACCTAAATATGAAATTTTACTTAAAGGAACCTTTATGTGATTTTTAAGGTAAAGAAAACCTGCATTCAAAGAGTTTTGAAACATCACCTGTTTGAAACGGGAACCAAACCAGAAAATTTGTAAAAAAGATATTCTGTATTTTTATGGTACCGATCGAAAGGGTCATTTATTTAATGTGTATTGACGTATAACATTAATTACGAATAAAACTGTCTTTAGGGTACTTTCCCCCCAGGGGGCATTGGTTTGATTCATCCTGTATATAACTATGTATTATATTATGTACTATTATTTATATAAGCTTTGCTACTATTTGACATACCCTGTTTTATCTATCCTATCGCACAATTTCTTGCTCCCAAAGATAGTCTGGCAGAGATCACTTTGGGCGATAAGACCGAATATTTGTACTTACCCTATTCGTATTTTAAGTTCAATTTATTGTTTTCTTTTTTTTTTGATGTGTGACGAAAATAAACCTATATTGTATTGTATATTGCTCTTAAACACTGAGTTACCAGATTTATGTGACCCATTTTGCACAGTTCTCTATCGGAATGGAATGGACACATACATTTAATAAAATTCTCTCAACTTGTTCCGATTTTAAAAGTCAAGCACAAACGTTATTTATTTTATCATCATAACAGGTGTTACTGGTCACAGCCGATGGATCCATCGACTGCCTGCAGAAGCCTGATGCACAGGAAGAAGTCACATCTCCGCTGCACTATTGTGAAATTGTTACTGCTTTGCAGACCCTTAGTGAAGGTAAAATTTGTCAGTATTGAGCCACGATCTATTGTGGATTGTATATGAAAATCTCATTCATTATCGACAACTTCAAACGTGTGGTTTTAATTAACAAACGGGCTAATTCGCTTAGGCGAATAGCAGTGTGAAAATTTAAACCGTACGTTTTAAGCTGTCGAGTGAATACGATTTTCTTACTAGATTGCACCTCCATTGCGAGCTTTTATTTTTCTAATGTTTTAGCTTTAATTAGAAATAAAAAGGTTATTCTCACTCGCTTTGCAATAACGTTGTGTTTATCCTTGTATGTGTATATACTCACTCCAGAGATGCGACTAAAAATTGCAATGGCAAAAAGTGGGATTTACCAAGTAGATTTACCTTAAACCGAGCAAAGTAATCTTCTGAGACATTTTATCAATCAATATTCCCATTTTCCAGGAGGCACCTTCATCTTCAAGCTGTTCACAATATTCGAGCACACAACTGTCAACCTGATGTACCTCATTAACCATCTCTTTGAAGAAGTGAACATCTACAAGCCTGTAACGTCACGGCAAGGCAACTCTGAGGTCTACGCCATCTGCCTACACTTCAAGGGCACTGAACACTTGGAACCTTACATTCCTATATTGAAATCTGGATATGGAACTGAACTCTACATGAACACAGCTCTGTTTCCCCTCACAGATATACCCATGGACTTCTTAAAGCAGGTCGAGGAGTGTGCTTATTACTTCTGCTCAATACAGTGCCAAGTAATAAACAACAATCTTCAATCGTATTTGATGCAGAATAATATTGGGCTGCACTCGGATGTGAAAAGAGTAAGGAATGCTGTAGCCTCAGCGTTTATGAGGTATTACAACTTGAGGACCTTGACTTATGAGAAGGAGATTCTACATGGACTTCTTCATGAGGAAGATCAGAAGATAAACACGAACCCGAGATACCATAGGGGTTCTTATTCGGAGAGGCAGTTGTACACAGTCATGTCCCTAAAAGAGAAGTGCAAGAATTTGGCATCATTCTTGCAGACTGACATCTTTTTGAATCAAAACATTTTCATAAGTGAGCAGGTGCGGTGGGTCGACATATTTGACGAGAGTTTTATCCTAAATCTAGACTTTACATACGGAAAGCCTCTTGAAGAGTTGAAGAGCTCAAAATTCATCTTTGTGCCGATCTTCAAGTTTTACCAGCAGATTCTGGCAGAACCAGAGTTCAGAGAGATTATTCTTGATGATGCTAAGGAAGTTCATGCCGTCAAAGACATCAGTCATTTACAATGCAACGTAGATGAGTGGAAAACTGTTAACTTTCCAGAATTTGACTTCTCGGAAGACTATGCCGTATTTGAGAAAAGGTGTTTCCATACGCTATTGCAAACCCTTTTAGGTCTGTCCGAAGGAGATTCCTTAGTTTTGCGGAATTTTAAAACATTGACGCATTTCAACGTTAGTATTTTATTTATTTTATGTAAGAAATGTTTTGAGAAGACAGGATTCACAGTCAGTGACGGGATCATCCTAAACAAGTTGGTAAACAAAAATGCGATCAAATTCTTTTCTGTGATAGAAAGTGAATGCAGAAAGGTAAAAAGTGGAACAAAAGACATTCTGAGCACTCTACCAGTTCAAGTAACAAATTCTGAAGAATTTTTCAACAACATTGTTCTTTATAACAACACATTTTACAGAAATAATTGTATGGAGTATCTGAGTGCTATTCAGGAGAGAGTGTAAAAATTATTAATTTATATGTTGTACTTTCATTGTTGTTTAATTTTTGCACCGTTTGCTGACCCAATGAACCCAAGAGTTTTAAACATATACTTAGTATCCAATTTGCTAGCACAATAATTATGATTCTCGCCTCGTTGTTTGGGATTCTGTTGAAATAAGAAAACATTTCACATGTTGGTGCCCCAACTACTCCCAAAGCACCAGTACACAGATAAAGCGGTGGGGGGAAAGACAAGAACAAAGTGGCGAAGCCGTCTCATCGGTTTAATTAAGAGCGGTATCGCAGCCGGATTGTGAAATAACCGCCATTTTCTAATTAATCGAAACAGAACAATTCACTCAATAGTTATTCAACAAAACCTAATTACTTATGTAATGTGTATGTTGCTATCGCAAAGTTTCCATTGGTTTCCGAAAATTTGCATTTCAAACATTTTGAAATTCTACGTGGCCGCCGGCAGGATTATTGCCAGGGGGGTGCATCTACTCATAAATTTATATGATGTAAATGTAATACTTATTTGCATCCCTAGAATTATAAAAACAAAAAATTATACGTTTGGGCATTTACGTCACTCAAGTCACTTTTATAAAATAAATTAATAATATATAACTTTTGTGTAGTTTTCTCCAAGTCAGGGGGGCGCAAGTGCCCCCTTGCACCCCCCTCCCGGCGCCCATGAAATTCTAATTTACAGAAACCAAGGAAACTGCGAATGCAGTATACACATTGAGTGAATTTTGAATTTAAGTGTTCTGTTTCGATTATTTACAAAAAGGCGGGTATTTCACAATCCGGCTGCGATACTGCTCTTAATTAAACCGATGAGACGGCTTCGCCACTTTGCTCTTGTCTTTCCCCCCCATGTCTTATCTGTATACTGGTGCTTTGGGAGTAGTTCAACAGAATCCCAACCAACGAGGCGAGAATCATAATCATTGGGTGTTCGAGAGTTCAGTAGCGTCCATACCACTCGGTAATTGCGCCGAAACTTGTAGGCTGTGTGGTTTTAGTAGGTACCATTAAATAAATTGCCGCTAACCCACTTATCGCACTTACTATTGGAATACGTACATACATACTCACGCTTGCCTAGCAGAGGGGAAGGCAGTAACTACAGATTTCCATTTGCTACGATCCAGATACGCCTCTTCCACATCGATCAATCTATTCCGAGTACTTTTGTCACTGCCCTTTTTCAGTATGTTGCCAATTTGGTTTACGTCCTGCTAGGGCGGCCTGGTTGAGCTGTTCCACTTGCGCACCATAAATTTCTTTCGTAACTCTACTTTCTTTCATCCTTTCTACATGTCCAAACCAGCGAAGCATTCCTTTTTCTATTCTAGTCACTACATCTTCTTTCAGGCTGCAACGATCTCGTATGTCGATATTTTTCATCATGTCATTCAATGTTAAAGCACACTTCGTAAGGAACGCCTTTCCACTGCATTCACTCTACTTTGATGGTTATCTTGCATCAACATTCAGTACCATTTTACCATATACTTTACACGTTTACCCAACATTCACTGTTTCATACATACGAGTAAGTGTAGGATTACTATTGTAATATGGGTGATAAGTGTGCCTGCGGATTTTTCTTTGATAGTACATAGAGCAGGCGCCATTCAAAAAGGCCCACGCTTGGTAGGAACAGTTTTCCAACTTTTGGAATGAAGTTCCTTATCGCTCGTTATTGTCCAGATGCGTGGCGGATAAGGGCTAGGACTAAAAAAGTGTAACATTTCGAGTATTTCAACCATTACGTTTTCATAGTATTGCTTTCATACCTACACTTTATCGCTAACGTTTCTTACCGCGTTTCATTCTACGGGGTGGGTATGTAAGCGAAGCGACGCGGTCACATCGACAATATGATGCAATCAAAAGATAAATTATTACTGAGCTCTTGAATATTGGCTGGTTTGTTATGATTTTACGACTTTAATAGCTCGAAAAGCGCGCCTTTGCTGCGAATTACGAACGTTGCGAGTTATTCAGTAATTCCATGGTATAACCAGTAATTGAGTAACCAGTACCCAGTAATGGAGTAATTCTATCCCCGCGTTCCGAAATAGAATTATTTCGCTAAAATCGATTACGAAAGTATGAAGTGAATGGCTGTAATTCTATTACGGACCGCAGGGTATATCTGTTGCTCAAGAGAGATAGCAAACTTCAGCATGGCGGATATCTCTTTCACTCTATGGATTCATTCCATACACATTGGGAGGTTATACACAGCCCCACAGCTTGTCGAATATCATAGACAAGGTTAACTTCTCGAAATCCTGTGTATTGCCTCGCAATGGGTATGGAACATGGAATTAATATGTACTTAGTACATACTAATTCCATGGTATGGAATCCGTAATATAGACTTAAGACTCCGAAAGACTCCGAACTGACCTGCGGGCCTATTGTGTATCTCTAGTTGCCTTCTGGACTGGGTGTCTATCATCAAAAACATAGATATACTATCGAATTCTGATGTCCTAAGGATATTTTCGCACTTGAAGTGACGACACAGATTGTTAATAGTTCAATACCCACTAAAGGCAATTTTGAAATTTCAGTTTTTTGCTATGTTTTTGATGATAGGCACCTCGTGCAGTTGGCAACTAAAGATACACAATAGGGGGGCTGGTTGGAAAAAAGGCGCGAAGTGGTAATGGTGTCGATATTTGTTTTTTTGAAAAAAATATTGCGTGTATTGTGTATTAAATTCGCCGTAACCAGTGTGGTGCCTTGTTTATGGAACAAAAGTGCGGGTTGCGCCTTCGTGTGTTTTTTCTAACCCAGTTGTATTTGCGCTATAAGGCTATCATTATAGCGAAAACGACAGGACAGTGACTTAGACAGGACAGACCTTTCAGATGATCCTCAACAGAAGAGGATAGTGCCTTTGAACAGGTGATAACTGTAACCTCAGACACGGCTGTATGGGCTAAGGTCCATTTGCCTTTCCACTTAATGAGAAAATGCAAAAAAAAAATATGCAGTGTCTTTGCATCTTGTATTTTCAGGTATTTTCCTCAGGTATTTTCTCGCTAGGTAGTGAGGTGAAAAGTTGTAATGTGTCACACGAGCACAAATTGATTTTGTTTCTTGTGCCTTTGAATCCCTCATCACGCTCAGGATTCTAACATAGAAATACTCGTTACGCTGGTGATTCAATTAGAGAATCCTTCGCTTGCTCGGGATTCAAACTCGGCACTCGCAACAAAAGAAACTTTGCTCTCTAAATTCAAAAAGTTTATTTTGCAAAGTAGGTATATATAATACACGTTTCACAAGTCAAATTTTAATCTTATAAAAATATATGTAATAAAATAATAAATGTACATGAACTACTTAGATTAAATGTTTATTTAATTTATGTAGCAATATATATACGATTAAAATTATAGGTAAAATATTATTATACAAGGTGAAATCCAATCAACCGCCCGAACCCATACCGGAGACCCGGCCAGGGACCAGGAACAAGGTTCAATGATCACCAACCGAGCCCCCAGCACGAATCCAGGCGGCCGACCAAATCCCATCCTATATACTACATAGTAATAGGTTACATATATAAATACATGCCTACCTCCGCCCATTCGATTAGTCTTGCTAAGAAGAACGGGCAAGAAACTTGGCAAGATCATGTCTTTTTTTTTAACATAAACTTAAACTATACATTGAATTACTTATATCTACTTTAACCAAGGGATAAAAAAATACAAGACAGCAGGAATTCAGGTTAATGAAAAAAGAAAAACATATATATCTTTGCCTACCTGTCTCATATAGTCTATTTCCTTTTACAGTCTGTAATTAATTAATGTTAACTCTTAAGTGGAATCAAAAGTTAGGAAATTATATTAATTAATTAAATTATTACCTACTATCATTAAAATCAGTATCACTATAACACCATGCTTCACCATCATCCAAATATTCATTTATTTTATAATATGCCTTTTTCAGTAGGCCCTGCTTAATATACTGTTTAAACTTATTCTCTGACAAAGTAAGGACCTCTTTTGGAAGTTTATTGTAAAATCTTATACCATGTCCTACGAAAGAGGTACTCACCTTGGCGAGTCTGATTTTTGGAAAAGCCAGTTTATACTTATTTCTGGTTTCCTTACAATGTTGCTCACCAAGCCTTGGGAGAGACTCAACATTTTTTCTAACATATCTAAGGACTTGGTAAATATATTCACAAGGAACAGTTAATATATTAATTTCTTTGAACTTTTCTCTTAATGAATCCCGGTGCTTCATATTATAAATAGCCCGAATTGCTCTCTTCTGCAAAACAAAGACTGCGTCTGTATCCGCGGCTCTACTCCATAACAGCATGCCGTATGACATAATGCTGTGAAAGTAACTAAAATAGACTAGTCTAGCAGTATCTACATCAGTAATTTGCCTTATGCGTCTAACAGCGTATGCGGCCGAACTAAGTCTACCACATAGGGCTTCTATGTGGGGACCCCACTGAAGACGAGAGTCCACCGTAATGCCCAAAAACTTAGTTTCGTTAACTAACTCCAGCTTGGACCCCTGCAAAAGCAAATTACAATCCACTTGAATAACATTTGGTAACGTGAATTTTATACATTTTGTCTTTTTTGCGTTTAAAACTAAATTATTTACAGTAAACCAATGAAGCACCAGTGATAAAGTTGTATTCGCGTCGTCAAGGATATCTTTACGTCTATTAACTTTAAAAATAAGTGACGTGTCGTCTGCGAATAGTACTATCTTAGTTAAGTCTTTAATTAAATAGGGAAGGTCATTTATGTAAATTAAAAACAGCAAGGGCCCCAATATGGAACCCTGCGGGACACCCATTTTAACTAATGCTCCACATGATTTTACCCCATTAATGTCTACGAGTATGTACCTTTTGAATACGATCACTAAGATACGACTTCATTAACGGCAAAGATTTGCCCCTCACTCCGTAGTGATCTAATTTACATAAGAGTGTTTCATGATTAACGCAATCGAAGGCTTTCGAGAGGTCACAAAATACACCAAATGCATCCTGCTTTTCTTCCCAAGCATCAAAAAGGTGCTTAACTAAAGCAACTCCTGCATCTGTGGTTGACCTCCCTCTAGTGAATCCGTATTGTTCACAGTGAAGCAACTTATTTAAATTGAAATGAAATAACAATTGATTATAAACTATTTTTTCAAAAACCTTACTCAAAACCGGTAAAACTGACACAGGTCTATAGTTTGATGGGTCACCGTTGTCGCCTGATTTAAAAAGGGGGATCAATTTACTAAACTTCATTAAGTCAGGAAAGATACCATTATCTACACATTTATTAAAAATTAATGCCAAATAAGGAGCTATTAAATCAATAACAGAACTTATAACTTTCACAGAAAGGCCCCATAAGTCCTCGGTTTTTTTCAAGTTAAGCGATTTAAATGCTTTAATTACAGTTAATGAATTAATATGTTTAAAAGCAAATACAGAAAGACACTGAGGTACGTTATCTATTAAAAGATCCTGCGCAAGCCCAGGGCCTCAATTCCGGGCTCGAAGGAAAAATCCCGACTATGGAGATGAATCTCCGTTTCAAATCTCCGCATCAATGTCCGCTCGAAATCTCAAGACTACGAAAAAACCCTATTCTTGTAGACCATGGAGATGGATTAACAACGGAGAAGATAATTTCGTCTTATAGACGTTCCGTTTTTACCGATTCATTTTGAATATAATCGATTGTCTTATTTTTCTTTTTTTAAGTAAAAATATTACGTGTTTCATTTAACAAATCTAAGCAAACACATTACGATCAAGAATATTTTAGCATATTGTGGTTCTATAACTGAAAACAGTAAATAAAAATTAGCGTGAATCGAAACGCATTGCGCATGAGTTTGTGTTTATTTAATCCTGAAGCGCTAGTTTGCTTTATGCAAATGTGTTGAGCAAGTTCACATCACAGCATACTTTTAAATAAAGCGCTTTCAGCGCTGCTGTTGTACATAGACTCCTTAGCGTTCTGTCAAATCTACATTTTATTATTTTAAAGTCAAAATAAATTCATAATTTTACAAGAATGCCTCGAATGTCCGGCGTTTGGTTGTAAAACCAAGGAATACTGACGAAAAATTAAAAAAGCTGTGGGTCAAGGCATTACGTCTCAAAAATTGGAATCCTGGTTCATCTGCCAGGTTATGTCGGAATCACTTTAAACCGGATGATTATTATGATGAAGGTAAACATACTGGTAAGTTACTCCTACTAATATTGTTAAACTTTAAATAATTACATAAATAAGTTAAATAATTAAACTTCTTGGGAGAACCATCATTGAACCTACCTCCCTTGACACGAGTTCCTTTTGGGGTGGCGTAATACATGCATTAACTTGCTCACCTTTTTTATTCGCGCATCTATAAATTAAGGCTGTCATGGACTAATGCTTTTAATTATACATTTTGAAGCATGTAGGTAAATGATTTCAATATCTATATGACAACTACCTGAACCTCAAGCTAAACCTATCCCGGTTCAGAGCTCGTCACATTTTATTCTGCGTTTCTATACTGCAATGATATCATGTTAATAAATTTTCTTCAGTACTCAGATAAGTGTGCTTCATTAGTTTTGTTTTGCATTGTTTTAGGTTTGAAACGGGAACGTAAGAACTTGAAGAAAGGTGCTGTTTACAAAACCTGCAAGTCCAACCTCGAAACGAAAACTTAGGTATGATGCACGATGTGCGAAAAACGAAGTAGCAACAGACTGCAAATTATTTTTGATGGTTCTGACATGAACTGACTGATGGTTCAGAAATAGTAATTGAAGCAACTGTCGAAGTAAATACGGATTGTGCTGGCACAGAGTTTCCTGTACAAAAACCAAGTAATACATTGGCTCAGCAGGCTTCATGGGGCACATACAAGCACAGTAATACTTTGAAAGTACTAGTTGGAGCTACACCTGGAGGGTTGTTGTCATACTGCTCTCTGCATACGGTGGATCTACAAGTGACAGACGGACAATAGAACGCAGTGACCTACTTGTAAAATGTGAATCAGGAGAAACTATTCTGGCTGACCGTGGGTGGATTTAACGTGCAAGACATCTTCGTTGCAAACAAACAATGTGACAGTTAACATACCTGCATTCCTGAAAGGTAAAAGTCAGTTAAAAGGCTTAACTGTACTCCATGACAGAAAACTTGCTAGTAAATGAGTTCACATCGAAAGGTTGATTGGTCTTACTAAGACATACAAGATTTTAAAGAGTGACCTGACTATAGTTATATTCAATTAGCAAGTAAAATATTTTTTGTTTGTTTCTTGTGCTGTAATTTTAGAGAATGCATAGCATAGTTAACATTAATAAATAAATGAGTAAAACACTGGATTGTTGTTTAATTTTTATTGATTATGTCATAATTTTTGTTAACATTAATAAATAAATAGGTAAGTAAAGCACTGTATTGTGGTTCAATTTTTAATGATTATGTCATAATTTTTGTACAAATATGTATCTAAAATAATGGGTTTAAAATAATGATTATAAAAAGCACTCAACCAACACTATCCACCATGGCCTCAATAGGTTTCTTTTTATCTCAATTACAGCCAAATGTGAAAGTGTATACACCCAACACTATACAATATTGCCGTTTGGTACAAAATAGTTTATCCTGTATTTGTCTTTAATGTGGATGAATTTTCTTTAATGTAATTTCTCCATCCACATATCCAAAAAATGGAACATTTGTAGGGTTTATCTCTCGATATTTAGCACTATATGGACATTTCACTTCCAATACACCATTGGCACCTAAAATATATATAATAAAATACTCGTACCATCTGCTGAAGCACCAAGAAATGGGTGAGTTTCCAATAGAAATATGCCCCACTTAACTACACTTCTTATGGTAAACATTTCTTCAAATCGTTTGATAGCAAAGGGCTCCTGTATATTTCCATGCATAGTAGCTTTAGAGTGAAAATGCTTCGTTGACATGATTTTTGTAACCAGATGTTTTTATTAGTCTCTACACTACAATGACACACTGAAAATTGCTAGCTGTTATGTGTGATTTCCTAATAGTGTACTTCCATCTTGAAGTCTGGTATTTTCTTCTACTTTCAGCAGCCTCAGCTTCTGTAAACTAGCTCTGGGCCAAGAATTCATAATAATCGTTGGTAGGTATCCAATCGGTTGCAGGAAATTCACAATGGGTAGCCAAAAGTCATCAAAATTACAGGTACCTGCTTATAAAAGTCCGTAAAACGTAGCCGAGCCAAATTTTATCAAAAATAACCACACAAAAGCCGTCAAAATGTTGAAGTTTATGTTATTTATTTTGATAATTTGGCAGTTACTGCAACGGAGATGTCTATCTCCCCAGCTTATGACCAGTCGAGACATCTCGCTGATTTGCGATCGAAAAATCTACGGATGGAGATCGTTAGAATAGCATTTTTTGTTTTTCGACGGAGATAAGCACTTTCTCGCCAGATATTTCGACCGTGGAGATCATCTCCATACCTCCGGAATTGGCTTCCAGGGCTTGAATTTAAATCTTTAGTTGTTATTGTTAAGGACGGAATTTCAGTAAAGAATTGTTCAAAGGCATTCGCAACCTCTTTATCTCCCGTAACGACTTCATTGTTAATACTTAACTTAAGCTCGTTATCACGTTTCTTACTTTTCCCAGTTTCAGTATTTATGATATTCCATACTGTTTTTACTTTGTTATCGGACCTTTTAAGTTTTTTATTTAAGTAGATACTTTTTGCTTTTAAACACACCAATTTAAAGATGATCTCTTGTTGCACAAATAACTATTCTCCTGGGATCTGGATCGCCGCTTGTGGGATGCATGATCATACAATCGTATATGTCTATGTTAGGTACCTAACCTATATGTATTTGCCTCAGCCACACGCTCGATGAGTGGCGAGGGACGTAGTGTGGCTGCATTATTCACGCTGCCGCTCACGTTGCCTACCGTTCCCGTATTAGTCGGTTTTTTGTGCGCGAGTCAAAGGCTGGGCAATGTGACGACGAGTAGCGGGCCACACGCTCGCGCGCTACGCGCACGCGTTACGCATCGAGCGCTCTTGATCACACCAAGCTGGGACATGGGACTTTGTATCTTATATCCTTGACTATAGGGGCTAATGTTGTACTGCAATTTTATGAAAATATTTGCTATATTACCCTCTCTTATTTCATATTTATCGCGTTTAACAGACTTGCGTTGCTGCAGCGATGAACTTTGCAACGGGTTGTGGCGATGGGTGTGTGTTAAACGACCATTTGTTACCTGTCAAAATGACGTATGTCGTTGTATGAGAGCATCGGAAATTACATATTTACGATGCTTGCCTCAGAATAAGGAATACAAATAGAAGCCTGACTAAAATAAGAACTGGGCATTAGCCATTGTACTCATCTAACGTAAATTACTCCAGTGTACGAGTGAATGAAACGACGGACCGCACTTGCTTTATATTTTTTCCTGGTGTGTCACTAGATTGAACCAAACAAATGTCAGATGGATGTAATTTGGATGTATTTTAAAAATTATAATACCATCAAATTAAATATGTCTCATCATTGTATCGTTGTGTTGTAATATCATACGTTGCGTGCATCACATCTTAATTTGGTGGCATCGAAATGTCTATTGCATTTTGCGAAAGTTTACAGCTTCACCGAGAGAAATTAAATATTTTGGTGCTCTTTCTCTCAAAATTCGTGAAAGTGTGATTTATTATTGTTTGTGTTGATTGTTTTTTTAACATTGTAATAAAATGTCTTGTGCGATTGAAGGCTGTAAATCGCATACAGGAAGAAAAGAAAACAACAATGAAGCAATATCATTTCATCGGTGAGTTCTGATAGTTTTTATGTTAATAAGTTGCAGGATCATACCTAAAACTCAGTAACAATAATAGTAGTTCTTGTAAATCATACTCGTGTTCAATTCTACACCGATATTTGCCTGTTTTATATAGATTTTCTGCCGACTACGAGAGGTTATGTTTTTTCGTATAGTGATGTACTAAAGTCCGTGTGGCAAACTATCGAACATTGGTTCCCGCGGCAGCCGTGCATAAAGGATAATAGATTAATGAGAGGTTTTCTTTTTGAGTATTAAAAAAAAACATAGTTTCCCAGAACTCTGTAGATGGTGTTGAACTGACTACGTTGCTAAGTGCCAAAGCCAAAACGATTGAAAAAAAAACATTGCGTCACGTCACGTCACGTCACATACGCTCGTTGGTTGATGACACGTGTGCTGAGCATATTATGTGCGAATGCTTTGTTATGGTCCGTCCAGGTTTAAAATGTACCATGGCTTGTACTCATTGCGCTTTACGACTTTCATCTTTAGGAAAAAGATGTATGCCTCCATTTTTATACAAATCCACAAGGCACAGACTTCTCTTCCTTTTCTCTTGGGACATTTCCTTTCTGGCTTAGAAAACTCATAAAAAGACTGCTAATTATTTTTTTCTTTTTCCTTGTTGTTATTATTTATTTATTTTCAAAATGTCATTGTGATGTGATGTGACAATGACATTAATTACTTTTTTATGTACGTTTCGTTTTACGAGCTCAAAATTACATCCAAGTGCAATAATCAAAAAATTATGTGACGTTCCGTTCCTTGCAGTAACTTACCAAGTTCAGCGCCATCTATCCAGCGACTAGGGAAGAGTAAAAAAAAAAGAAAAGAAAATCCCTCATTGCAGCGCGAGTTAAAAGAAAAATAATGCCGAATAAATATCGCTATATTTTTTGTTACAGATTTCCAAAAAGGGAAGAATTAAAATGTGAATGGCTTAGACGAATAATTAGACCAAATTGGGCAATTAAAAAAAGCAGTCATATTTGTTCAAAACACTTTACGCCGGATTTTTTTGGACCAAACGAAAATTTAAAATGGAGACGGTTAAAGCAGATGCTTTACCGACGTTATATTTACCAGATACAAACACATTGGTAACCTTTAAATAATTATGTATAATTGCATTATCAATCTTGTTTGTAGGTACGTGCTTGTACTATACTATAGTATATTAACTCGATAATTTTTCAATTTTAGGCAAGAGAACCAATACCTATGGATGTCTGTGGTGTAGAAAAATGCTATGTTCGCAAATCGTTCTGAAAGGCCTGTTCAGAACTTGTACGTTACTTCCGTGATCGAATTCACGAAGAAATTCCGCAGATCAAGACATTTTCGTACTTAGTGGTTGAAAATAAAAGTACTTTGACACGGTAGTTCTATCGTGAAATTAATTTTGGGAATGCGCATAATTTGATTTCTTGTTACAGGTTATTAGGTATTTTAATCGTTCATTATTTGTTATTATTCAAGATAAGTTGATGTTTATTTGATAGAAATAATAAAAAAAATTAAATTACCTCTATAGTAATTGCGCTGTCATCGCTCATCATTGACATAATATTATTATTACGAATCCTATAAGTCTATGATTATTATGATTTCTATTGTTGCGATTAATTCCTTCCTCCTTGATTGAACAAAGACGCGACATCACCGAACATATATTTGATTGAGTTAAGAGGCGACTTAAAAGGTATCCACTTAAATAGTTTACGGTTGTATCTCTGATACAAGCTACAGCATTTTTTGTACTAGAAACAAGCACAATTTTGGACTTAACTTATGTACCTACCTGCCTACGATATAGTAATTTGTACTTAATAAAAAATATTATGCTAAACGAAAGATATCCTTTTATTAATTCTTTATTTACACAATATAACATGTGTCCCACTGGGGTAGACAGAGACCAATTTGCTATTAATTCTCTTGGCCTCCTTCCAAAGCAAGAAGATGTCACCAGAAAGGTCGGTGCCTCCTGCATTCTCTTTTTTTTCACACTTTAATAAGATGTAATGTGTGGTAAACAGATTGGTCGTGGTTCATTACGATTTGGTTTATTTATCGTAGTCAAAAATCGACATTGTTACATCACTAGCAAAGCAACGAACTAGTGACAACCTACCTAATTAAGAAAAAGCTAATACATATCCATCTCTCTCTAACGCACTAGAATGTCGTAAGAAAATCAAGGATAGGTGTCTTTCTCCGCGTATTATTTTAGCCAGGCTTCTATTTGTATTCCTTATTCTGAGATGCTTGCCAAGTCATGCACAATGGTCGTTTATAATTCTTTGCAACCCGCTGCACAGTACATCGCTTCAACGATTCATACGTTCGAGTGAGTCTCTCCGATCAACAACTAGGAGCAATAGTTAATACCTGACGCAGAAAATAATCTGTGAATAAATTTTTACAATATGTTGCCAACTTAGCACTTTCGGCAATTATATTCCTGGAATATCATTGACTTTCGGTGTTAGATCTAGCACTATTTTCATATATTTAGTACTGAAAAATTACGTACAGCACTTAGCACTAAATCTAGCACTATTTAGCAGTCACACAAGACCTGCCTCTTGTACGAAACCCCTAAGATATTTTTACAAAATACGGAAACATGATACGAGTATATAGGTAATCAACATCAAAATTTTTATCTTACATGAAATTTGTTTCTAATCGTTATATTTTTCCTCTATCCTTAATTTGTGGAATTTCAAAGATTTTTCAAAATCAGTGTAAGTAAATGTATCTAAATTCTATATTCTTACAATCAGCTCTTGAATACCTAAAATTTGATACCCATGTTTCTAATTGATGTTTTCTAGTTTGTAATGCACTCTAAATCATGTTAAGAGTATTCAAAACGATGGATTACGCTGTAAATCATATAAGTAAAATATTTTAATATGACAGGATATTTTATTTAATGACCAATTTAGCATATTTTTGGAAATTCATAGCAATCTAGCACTATTTGAAATGTCATTTAGCACACAACCGTGGTGGTATGGTGTATCTGTATCGAGTTGGTAAACCTTTTCATGTATTCAATATACTCTATGAACCTGACAACTGTTGAAAAAAAAAAATTGATGATTTGAATTTCGTTGGTGTTTTGTTGTGTGCAAGTGATTTATGTGAATTTTAACAGCTGTAACATGATTGTTTAAAGCTAATTGTGGGAATTGTGATTATTGAAATACATTCTGATTGAAAAGTTTCGATATGGATATCACAGAAGGTAATTCTTTTGAAACATAACCTAAATGGCGGCAACGGCTTTAATTTGTTGAAATTCGGCATAATCTTATACATACTCCAGTATAAAGTGCCTTCTGAATAACGTAGAGTTCCTGCAGAACGGCTTAACCAAGAATTATAATGTTATTCCATGTATTTTCATTGTATTGTTTTGATAGGTTAACTATTGCAACACCATTATTGATGCAAATTAATAGTAGTTTTTATGTATTAATGGATAGTAACTGTTTATAAATCTTCAACATATAGTCTAGTTTTTTATCACAAATTGTATTTAATCTGAATGTATTAACTAACAATGTTAATAAATATACAAATAAATGTCAACCATTTCTAGGTTGTTTGGGTCAGAGTGTCGATAAAGGGGCACGATACCAGACTTGAAAATGATTCGCTTTTCGGCGCTGCGACCAGGCGACGAAAATTTTCTAAGACTTTGCCCCCTTATCTACACTGCAGCCGTTGTTTGTGATTAAACTATGTCTACATACATGGAATAAAGTTGCTGGGTGGTAGTTTAGGATGAGCTGTAACTTGCTTTTGATTTTAGAAAATAGTGTTGATTCGTTGTGTAACATGACTTAAGAGGGGTTTCACAGCGGGATTGTAAAAAACCTTCCTTTCTCTAAGTAACCAAAACAGAACACTTAAATTTAAAATTTTGATAAAATTCAATAGTTATTTGACAAAACCTTATTACCTTTGCATTGTGCATCGCAAAGATTCCATTGGTTTCTGTAAATTAGAATTTAAAAACGTATGAATTTAGAAAGTTATGTTCTGTTTTGTATTAATTAGAAAAAGGCGGGTTTTTAACAATCCAGCTGCAAAACCACTCTTAACTTATTTGACAGGACTTACTTTATTTTAAGCATCCGTCTTTCTCGTTTCGTTTAAGAAATAAAAAGACAGGATGCTAAAATTTTGTGTAGCTCTGCCAAATAATTTGAATAGTGCTACACCGAGTCAACACTTATGGGAGCTTATTGTAACTACTTATTATAAAATTAAAGGCACAACAGAATTCTGCTAAGCTTTACCAGATAAAATCTTAATCAGTCCCAGTATCTGCCGTTTTATTTGAGGACTTTGCCCAAGTCAGAAACTGCAACTGTTGCTCAGGGCTCCTACAATACATATAATTTAAACTGCACCTATCGCTCAGGGCTACTACAATACATATAATTTAAACTGCACCTATCGCTCAGGGCTACTACAATACATATAATTTAAACTGCACCTATCGCTCAGGGCTACTACAATACATATAATTTAAACTGCACCTATCGCTCAGGGCTACTACAATACATATAATTTAAACTGCACCTATCGCTCAGGGCTACTATATTACATATAATTTAAACTGCACCTATTGCTCATGGCTACTACAATACATATAATTTAAACTGCACCTATTGCTCAGGGCTACTATATTACATATAATTTAAACTGCACCTATTGCTCATGGCTACTACAATACATATAATTTAAACTGCACCTATTGCTCAGGGCTACTATATTACATATAATTTAAACTGCACCTATTGCTCATGGCTACTACAATATATATAATTTAAACTGCACCTATCGCTCAGGGCTACTACAATACATATAATTTAAACTGCACCTATCACTCAGGGCTACCACAATACATATAATTTAAACTGCACCTATTGCTTAGGGCTACTACAATACATATAATTTAAACTGCACCTATTGCTTAGGGCTACTACAATACATATAATTTAAACTGCACCTATCACTCAGGGCTACTACAATACATATAATTTAAACTGCACCTATCACTCAGGGCTACTACAATACATATAATTTAAACTGCACCTATCACTCAGGGCTACTACAATACGTATAATTTAAACTGCACCTATCACTCAGGGCTACTACAATACGTATAATTTAAACTGCACCTATCACTCAGGGCTACTACAATACATATAATTTAAACTGCACCTATCACTCAGGGCTACTACAATACATATAATTTAAACTGCACCTATCACTCAGGGCTACTACAATACATATAATTTAAACTGCACCTATCGCTCAGGGCTACTACAATACATATAATTTAAACTGCACCTATCACTCAGGGCTACTACAATACATATAATTTAAACTGCACCTATCACTCAGGGCTACTACAATACATATAATTTAAACTGCACCTATCGCTCAGGGCTACTACAATACATATAATTTAAACTGCACCTATCACTCAGGGCTACTACAATACATATAATTTAAACTGCACCTATCACTCAGGGCTACTACAATACATATAATTTAAACTGCACCTATCGCTCAGGGCTACTACAATACATATAATTTAAACTGCACCTATCGCTCAGGGCTACTACAATACATATAATTTAAACTGCACCTATCACTCAGGGCTACTACAATACATATAATTTAAACTGCACCTATCACTCAGGGCTACTACAATACATATAATTTAAACTGCACCTATCGCTCAGGGCTACTACAATACATATAATTTAAACTGCTCCTATCACTCAGGGCTCCTACAATACATATAATTTAAATTGGACTTTGGCTTCATACATATTAGAGTGCATTACAAACTAGAAATCAGTCAGAATCAAATTTAAAGGAATAATATTTGTTTATTGATTTCTAGTTTGAAATGCACTCTAATAATAAATAATAATAATGAGCATATCCAAAAGTGATGGATTTCGCTACAAAAACATATAATCTTGGACTTTGGTTGTAAATGATACATTGATAATTGATTTTTAGCAACAGCAACAGAAGACCTATGGACCCCTTACAAGGAGCTGGTGGCTGTGGTGGAAGGCTACTTGACCCGGGAAGGCAGTGGCCCACCGTATGCAGTCCACACATTTGAAGCTGTACTAAGACGGCACAAACAGACATTCTTGTCTTTGCTGAAGAATCCTGTAAGTAGAAACGATAACATCCTTGTTTTGAATGATGGAACAGGTGGCCTGTTAAAATTTTCTACTTTCTACATAAAACAAAATGTTAAAGTTTGGAAAGTAAACAAATCTTTATGTATCTTTATAGCCAAAAAACCCAACAAGCAGAGATGAGGTCAGAAGAGGAATCACAGAGGGTGTCAACTTGCCCAGCGTCGGGAGAACACTTCTCTCTAAAGAACTCGTGGAAGAAGCTGTTATTTTGTCTGGTATATTTTTCTTGTCAATTTACAGTTTTTTTATAATCTTTGTTGCATGATATGAATGTTTATAAATTTTGGTGAAAGAATTTTTCATTATGTAAATTTTGTGTTTTGAATACTTAACATTATTTCCATGTGTATATTTCAGACATGTACGAAGTGAACGAGTACCTGTCCCTCGAGCTAGTGCATACCGCCCAGCGGCAGATGCCGCGACACCCAGGGCTGCCGCGCGGACTAGTCGCCGTGCTGCTCTATTACGACGGGCGACGTGCGCTCGCGCAGGCCTTAAAGGATCTTGTCATGGCTAGAGATGGGGTTTCATGGTATATTGCTAGGATTTCTTTATGTTTTGTTGATTACTCTTTTACTGATTTGATGCTTAAATTTAATGTTGAATGCAATCTCTTGGTTTTTAAAAGAAAAATAAAATAAAAATTATTTGAAATGTCAAGACCCAGGTCCAAATTAAGGTTTTAAATGAAAGGCTATAGCTCGATTATTATTAATTATATTTCTAATGGCTTTTTCAAGTTATAGCTATCCTTTCAAGTGTTTTGAATTATGTGAGCGTTAATGACAAAATAAATTTTGCTAGGTCAATACCCGCGCGCGACGAGATCATCAAGTACGTGACCCGCTACGTGGACCAGCTGATCTCTGACGGTCTACTAGGCAGCTCGCTGGACGCGCTCCGGAAGTTCTCACTGAGCACAGAGTTAGAACTGTTGCAGAACAACCGCGCACTGCCGCCACCCAACCATCACAATAGACTCGTTGATACTATAGAGAGCACCAGGTAAGTACGTGACGCGCTACGTGAAGCAGCTGATCTCTGACGGTCTACTGGGCAGCGTGCTCCGGAAGTTCTCACTGAGCACAGACCTAGAGTTGCGAAAGCTAAGACTGCAAAAGTGCATTTTCATTGACACTGCAGGAGGTTTTACCCAGTTATCATAGTACCATACTATATTCAAGGCCGGGTCGATTGAGATTTCAGGACATTGACCGACCCCTGAAACGAGCCAAGAATAGAAACGCGTAACGGTTTTACCACAAACAAACGAAATTGTAGCTATATGAGAACCATACTGAGCACTTACAAATTAGTTTCTTAAAAATAAACAAAACGCGACTTACGCCATTTATTTCTAAGCAAAACGGAGCACTGACAGCCAGCGGTGCGTCACCTTTTATGGGCTCGTCCGGTCCGGTCAATTCCCATGGCTTAATTTTTAAAAGATTTTTTTAGGGAATTTACGTCATTTTAGGACTTAGTTTTCATTATTTTGGTAAACAAATTAACCATTATTTTTATGATTTTTTAAAGAATTGTCACTTGTCACTTGAGAAGTTTAGACATTATACTGATTTTTGATGTGTGATTGCTTATAAAAAAAAAGTGGTCTGTCTCTGTCTGTCTACTCATCTGTCATCTAGCTGTCAAATTAGTCTAAAGGAAATTATTATAAATTTATCTTGATAGCAAAGTCCACATTCCTAAACAGCCATTACTCAAGTGACGTCACACGAGGGCAAATGAAAGCTGCAGCCTTTTCGTAAAAATATTCATCATCATGAGGTTTTTTAGACCAAAACTTCGAAAATACGGCTTAAACCTAAATCTCGAAATGGTTTTCGAATTAACAACCCTTAACATAATTTAATCTATGCCTATTATATCATCCATTCCACAGATATACTCAGAAAATATTTTTAATCTTAGTTTACTACTTGTTGTATTAACACAACATGTAACAAATAATTTGATATAAAATAAATAGAGAAAAATAATTGGTTATTTTTGTGCTTCAGCAATCCCCCGTAATTTTGTAAGCAATAAATATTTATTTATTTTAATCTTACATTATAGCCGATTCTAAAGGCTTTAATTTTAGTTTTAGTGCTGTCAAAAGTAAATTTCTTTCATTGCAAAATAGTCCTTATATGTTAGGAACAGAATCTAAATTACTTTCGAATAATTTTATGTTTGACAGCACTAAAACTAAAACTAAAGCCTTCAGAATCGGCTACATTGTCACTTGAACAATACGCCATTACTTTGCAAATTAAATACAATACCTTTATAAAATAAACCTGTCGGTTCGCAACCCCTGGTCAAACGACCGAAAGGTCAATGTCCTGAAATCTCAATTGATCCGGCTTCGACTTTACTGATTTTTTATAAATCTTTACTGGAATTTTTAGAAATTAGGCTTGTAAGCTACTTTAATTTGGAGACTTCAGTGGTTTTGTAATAAAATTACAGCTTTAATTAATATTTCCATGTTTACCTCAACAGAAAGCTACTGGCGGGTGTTGTTTTTGCTGCTTCCGCACAAAGAGGTCTTTCAAGGGACATTCTACTCCGTCTCATTTCAGAAGTAAGTCCTGCAATAAAATATTTGATGGAATTTCACCCTTACTTATTTTTTATTAACACCTATTTAACTTTTCCACAGCAAACTAAATCACCAACGCAAGGCCCGACTGGCTCGCTCGACGAGATCTCGCTCGCTCTGCAAATGGCATTACTTTATGCTCTCGACTTATCAGTTTTACACAGGTAAGTTTACAAGTTTTATCGAAATTCGTTGATTAGTCGTAGAGTTATTTATAAGCTATAAGGTAAGAAACTTTACAGTGGAAGCCTCAACCAAGCTTCAGTGTCTATCCGTCTGTACCATAACTCAAAAAGATCTGGACGATTGGCAAAATGTTGATTGTGGTGGATGGACCACAAGAAAAATAAGGAATATCTTCAAAGTTCAAAATGTGTTTATTTGTGGAACCGAGGTATAAATATTGTCAATGTTTGTAAATGTTTCAGCTGAGGTCTTCCTTGTATGACGTACAAATAAATACGATTTATATGACATCTGGATTTTTATAAGAGTCACGAAAGAATAAATCTTTATTCATATTTCAAATAATCATACATACATACATATGTATACTCAGACCTGTCTCCCAGAGAGGTAGCCAGAAACTACAGATTTCCATCTGCTACAATCCAGGCACACCTCTTTCGCCTCTTCCACTTCCATCAATCTAGTCACACAACTACTCACTCTATACACGGACAGTGTTGTCCACAAGTCACCCCTCACCACTCTTATCGTAAGCCTTTTCTAAATCCACAAACGCACAAATCACCTTCTGGTGTTTTCCCAGGCATCTTTCAGATATGCTTCGTAAAGCAAATATCTGATCCACGCCATCAATACCTCTTCTAAATTTCGCTTGTAGATCCCTAATTTTTTGTTGTTTCATCCATCACCATCATAATTAAAACATTTGCATACAACTTGCCAATAATACTAAGAAGACTTATGCCACGGTAGCTTTTGCATTCCTGCTGTGAACCTTTTCCTTTATATAGCAGGATGATGACAGCCGGTACACGACTGCTCGTCCAGCACATATTAAAGAGCCGGTACAGTAGGTTAGCCACTACGCCATCTCCTCCTCTTAGCATCTCTATTGACACTATCATACCCAGCCGCATCCCCAACTTTATTACTTTTCATTGCCTGTACAATTTCTTTTATACTTATCACGCTTTCTTCATCATTGTCTATTTCGCGACTATCATCTCTGACTGAGGAGTCATCTCTGATTCCTCGCATTCACACAAACTTTCAAAATAGGTCTTCCAGCGTTCCAGAACTTTTCTTTCAGTGTAGATGTCTCTGATTTTCTGCGGTCTTGTCTAACCTTCGATCTCTCGAAGGTTAAGAGATCGAAGGTGACCGATATAGCCTGCCGAATCAGTAAGTGGATGAGGATGACTGAGGACCGCCAAGAGTGGCGTAATATTGGGGAGGCCTATGTCCAGCAGTGGACGAATACGGGCTGATGGATGGTTGTCTAACCAGCTTCCAAAACATCTTTAATGTATTTTATAATTAGATAATCGTATTTTATATTCGAAATATTTCGAATTTATTATTTATGTTAACGGTTGAACATGTATCTCCTATCGAATACTGCCTTTATTATTATCTAGGAATATCTTATTATCAACTTTTTTTCGTACTAAAACGTCCTTTCAATTCCTAGACGAGAAGACGGCGAAGAACTGGCAAAGAAACTCCCTCTGATCCAAGACGTGGATCTTATATCCGTTCTCCTAGACGAACTGTCCCCGCCCGCCAACACCAACCAGGCAACGCTAGACGGGGCTGAGAGGGCGTCAAGTGGCGTGCGCGCGCTGTGTCAGCTAGCGCTGGGTCTAGCGCTAGCGGCGCTGAAGAGGGCGCCGCAGTCATTGCTGAGGTCTTCAGGGCAGGAGATGAGGTCGGAGTTGTTGGATCAAGACGAGGCGCTGGTCGATGCAGCTGTTGATGGGAAGGTAATCGCTTATTAAAATAAGGACGAGGAACAGGCCAAATATCAAGGTCAGTGACCATTTTAAGGCAAAGGCAGGAGTCGCACGTTACCAAGAAAAATAGATGAACGATGGAAGATGCTATACCGACGTGAGCCTTAAATAATTATTGTTGATGATTAAAGAAGGCGTGTTTTGTAATTTTTCTCGTCTGTGGCTCTAGTGGGCTAGTGGCCAAACCCCACTGAGTGCACGTGAGTATACCGTCTACCTACATAATTAAAAGTAAATGGCTGCGGGTGGTCGTGCTTCTAGCTAAAATCAATGTGAATAAATTATGCAGAAACTGTTTTTTTTTTTAAATATGTTATTGTAGTTCCGCAATTCTTTTTATCTTAATTCACGACTAATATTAAATTGTTTTCAAGTTACGATAATCTCCACTTCCCCACTGTTATTATAAATGCGAAAGTGTGATTCTTGGTTTCTCCTTCTTTCGCGCAGCAACGGATCGATGTGATATTTTGCATAGAGATAGTGTATGTATGGGTCGGAGAGTGACATAGGCTACTTTACATCCCGGAAAAATGCACGGTTTCTGTGGGATATATATGAAGCGTAATTATGTAACACGGCTGTACGGATATTGATAAAAGTTTATCTAGAGATTTCCTAGGTCCTGATATGACATATGAAATACTTTTTATCCTAAAAACGCTCAGTTCCTGTGGTATAGTAATTATAACTAACTCTGTAATTAGAAAACAGATTTGAATAAAATTTTATTGTGTTGATTGGTGTAATGTTGAAATCACACCTACGATGCTCGCAGTATATTTACGTGCTGATCTAGAATGCAAGGTTGTCTCTGAGTCTGATCCCGGAAGCCCTACCGAACATTTGTTTCTAGAATTATCACTTCGCCATACAAAGCTTCTCTTATGTGTTTTTTATAGTCCATCTTGTCACGTCAATTATTTTTCTACACTCGAAACAACCCTGGAATCGTTTAGGTCTCAGTATGAGCAAATCATCCTAATGGGAGACTTCAATACCTGCCTCATTAAAAATGACCATAGGGCAAATGTACTACAGTCAATGATGAAGTCCCTAAATTTAAATATTTTACCTTCTGGTCCAACTCATTTTCAACCTGGTGCTCCCCCCTCACTCCTTGACTTAATAATTACCTCGTCTCCGGCTCATGTTATTTTCCATGGCCAATTCAATGCTGCTGGTTTTTCTCATCACGATCTGATATTCCTCTCTTATAATCTTCGTCCTCCTAAATTCAAGCAAAAAGTTCTTCTTCTTCGTAATTTCAGTGGTATGGATCTGGAGGCACTACGAGTTGATGTGAATATGATTGATTGGTCTTGTGTTACTGAAAACTCGTCAGTAAACGACAAGGTCGAGTATTTTAATAGAATAATTTTAACTATATATGATAAGCATGCTCCTTTAAAGCAAACCAGAGTAAAACATCTCCCAGCCCCATGGCTTACACCAGAGATTAAAGCGCTAATGGCACAAAGAGATAAGGCTCAAGTTCGGTTTAGGCAAGATCCTTCAGATCTGAATGTCAAACGGTTCAAGTTGCTACGTAACCGCTGCAATAACGCCTGCAGGCATGCTAGACGTCAGCATATATTTGAGTCCATCGAGAACTGTCCACCGCACAATCTTTGGAAGTTCCTAAAATCTCTTGGTGTTGGCAAGCCAAAGCCTGGTCCTCTTTCCAATATTGACTTAAATGCTATCAATAACCATTTTAGTAGTCCATCTTCCTTTTTATCTAGCATTTCAAAATCTGATACCTTGAATACTCTACACAATACCATTTCTTCCTCTGATTACCTACCTTTCCAGTTCCATGAGATTACCTCTGTAGATGTTCGGAAGATTCTTCGCTCTATAACAACTAAGGCAGTAGGTGATGATGGTCTTAGTAAAGATATGTTTATCCCAATTTCTGATGCGGTTTGTCCTATAATAGCAGATATCATTAACTGTTCCCTGTTGTCAGGAGATTTCCCTAGTCCCTGGAAGAAAGCTCACATTATCCCTCTTCCAAAAAAGTCCAATCCTGCTTCTTTCTCAGATTTTCGCCCCATATCTATTCTTCCCATTCTTTCCAAAATCCTTGAGCATTTTGTTCACGAGCAACTTGCTGATTTCCTATCCTATAACCATCTCCTTAATCCCTATCAGTCTGGGTTTCGTCCAGGTCATAGCACTACAACAGCTCTTGTAAATGTGACAGATGACATAAGGCTAAACATTGAGCAGAAGAATCTCACCGTCCTAACGCTCCTAGACTTCAGCAACGCTTTCAACACTGTCGACTTTGACATACTTGTTGGCATGCTGAGGTCTCTTAGTGTTTCTCCGGAGGTAGTATCATGGTTCAATTCCTATCTTCGCGGCAGACAGCAGCTAGTCAAAATCGATAGCTCCAAATCTGATTGGTGTAATCTGACTGCCGGCGTTCCACAAGGTGGTGTTCTTTCTCCTCTTCTTTTCTCTATCTTTATCAATTCTATTACTGCATCCTTATCCTCCTCCTTTCATTTATATGCTGACGACTTGCAATTATATACGGCTGCACCGCTGGACGACATAAACAGGGCAGTACATACTGTTAACACTGATCTTGTCGCCATCAGGGAATGGACAAGGCGTTTTGGTCTGCACGTCAACCCAAAGAAGTCGCAAGCTATAATCATCGGTAGTAATTACTACGTCTCCCGCTTGGACATGTCTGACGTGGCTGACGTGGTTTTTGATGGAGTGATAGTGCCTTATTGCACGACCGTTAGGAATTTGGGTTTGTGGATGGACCAAACTCTTTCGTGGTCTCCACATGTTAATGAAGTAAGCCGTAAAGTTTTCGGCTCATATCACTCGCTTAAGCGCCTACAGAATTTCTTGCCACTGAAAACGAAAATTACCTTAGCACAATCTCTTCTTCTTCCCTTTCTGGATTATGCCGATGTCGCTTATTTAGATCCCACTGAAGAGCTGCTCGATAAGCTGGAACGTCTTCAGAACTTGTGCATTCGATTCGTTTTCGGACTGCGCAAGTATGACCACATCTCGGAGTTTCGATGCAGGCTTAAGTGGCTTCCTATTCGTCTTCGCAGGAACGTACACATTCTTTCCCTGTTATATAATGTTCTCCATAATCCTGTTTACCCTAATTATTTAAAAAAAAGATTTTTCCTACGCACTGATCGCAGCAACAGAGCGCTTCGGTTTTGTCATCATATCGATCTGGCGATGCCTGCGCACACCACTGATCGTTTTTCTAAATCATTTACGGTCAATGCAGTTCGGCTTTGGAATGAACTTCCGCAAACCCTCAGAAATCTTCCTTCTGTGTCCTCTTTTAGATTTAACCTGAAAAATTATTACCTTTCATCTCTCTGACTAGACTGACTATGCTACTTTATTTGTATGTATGTATTTATGTATTTGTGTATGTATTAGTATGTAGTGTATTATATTAAAATATTAGGCTTGAAGAAGATTATTTTTCTTTTTGCACAAATATGATACTTATAATTTTTTTTTCTTTCTCCACACCATCGGTTGACTGGAAGAAATTTCTTTTAGGAATAAGTCCGCCCTTGCCTTTTATTTTTCTGTATTCTGTGTTTTATTTTAATTTTTCTGTGCAATAAAGTGTTTATTCATTCATTCATTCATGCTCGGTGGGATTAAAACAGCCCAAATTTGTAACGCCTGAAAGAATTTTTTTCAAACTCTGTGTTTAGGCGTGTGTGTTAGTATGTATAATCTAATCTAATATAATAATAAAACCCGGGAAAGTGCGAGTCTGACTCGCGCATAGAAGGCTCCGTAGCACCACACAATACGGGTACAATATGGATACGCAACCCTAAAACAGTTTTTGTTTTTTGTTTCAAATCTGAGGAATCGATCCTTAAATACTTAGAATTCATTTTATCAGGGGTCGTCTATACAGTGTCCTTCCATCATACTTTCTCTCTCGCACACATTGGTAAACGCGGTATGCGTTAAAGCACAAGTGGAATAGATAGACACTGGGACTGGTGTGGGCCCATAAATTATAAATCTTTATTGCTGAATATGAGTATTTACAATGGTGTTAAAAATAAAAGGCACATACATATTCGACCTTGTCGGTATTGCAAATAATTAGAACATGCATGACATTATTCTATTTACATTATATCTATTTACAATTAAAACATGCAATTAAAAATAAAATAGTACATAATTAAATAATTTAACAATACAATTAATTGAATAAAATATCCTTATCATTAATCCCTTTAAATATACCAGCGGCGGTAGTTCAGGCGGTAGAACGCGGGCCTCTTAATTTTGGGACCCAGCCTCGATCCCCGGTCAATGAGTCAATGAGTTTTTCGGATAGTATTTATTATATTTGTGTTACTAATTTGCCTAATATTTACCACTTGCTGAACGGTGGAGTAAACATCGTAAGGAAACCTGCATGCCTTAAAAAGAGTGTATTTGTGGCCGAAGAACGGCGATAGGGCTCACCGTTTGTCAAGAATCGTCCTTGAAAAAGCAGGTGTGGAGTTGTGGACTGACTTACATTTCATAGTTCACACCCGGAACACCTCGGATTCCTGTCGTGACGATATATATATATACAATACCCGTCTCTTTTCAGGTGTTCGAGTACTTGGACGAGGTGGTGCTCTCTTCAGAGCTGGTCGCTAAGGAGGAGTACTATCAACGCCGGCTGCACACGCTGCTCACTGACTTTATACACCTCATGCACTCCAAGCTCACTGAGATGAGGATCAAGTGAGGATGAACTGCCTTACTATAGTTTGGGAAACTTGATTACTAGACATCGGATTATAAGCTATCAAAGTGCTAAAATAAGTGTGCAAATTGTATTTCAGATACATTTTCTAGTCTCTAAATCAGGGATGGGCAAACTTTTTCCTACGCGGGCCAATATTTACGAACAGTATCAATAGGGGCCAGGTTTTTGAATTTTTGGCCATAATATAATTCTTTATTGAAATAAAAATACTTGTATTTTCTGAAATAAAGTTATTTATTGAGTCGTACAAGTTTCAACAACATTAAAAGATCTCTTATTTATGCACAATTAAATGATATGAACTATAGACATTCAAACTAGGTACACTATGAAATAGAAAAATTGTAGGTAATCTATAAAATAGACCAAAGATTTATTCATATAAGCAAGTGCACCATTTAAGTGGTCGCGGGCCGGATTGCAACCGTTTGCGGGCCGGAGATGGCCCGCGGGCCGTAGTTTGCCCATCCCTGCTCTAAATCAACATGTGTATAGCATAGACAAAACATCGCAGTTTAAATAATAATTGCTGGTACAGTACGACAAGATTTAGAACGTAAGTCTAGCGGTACATCAGTCAGTAGGACGCTGGACTTTCAACCTTGACACCGGTTTGACAGGGACTCTTTACGGTGCCGTTGAAACGGTTAATCACCGTATACGAATTTCGGTACAGGTTAATACAACCGAAATATTTCCAACCCTTATTTAACCGGTTATTATTTGGGTAGCCGAAATCTGGCAACTGCATCGTGGGTGCGGGGCTAGCGGGGCGAAAAGTACTTTAATTCGCCGCTACCGCCGCCGGGCCCGCCGCGCCGCGCCGTGCCGCCTGCCACCGCACCCCGCACCCCACGCCTCTGGCCACGGCCATGCAGTGCGCAGTCGGCACACACATAACTCTCTTTGATTCGCACCGCTCGCGATGTAGGTATACGTGTTAAAAGTACAAAAAACGTAAGAATTGATTCATGGGAAGAAGAAAAAATGCCGTAAATGGCTTTTACACTTACGACAAATCAAATAACGAGTCGTCGTGTTTGATATAAGGCTGTTTATTTTTATTTTTAATTTTGCTAATGGGTAATCGAAATAAATTGTAAGAAAGTTAGCAATCATTATAATGAGATTATTGGCTATTTCTTATACAATCAATACATTGACGCAAAAAAGGCGGGTAGAGCTTTGGCAGATAGGATTGAAATGCTATAAAAATAAAAACCGGCCAAGTGCGAGTCGGACTCGCGCACGAAGAATTCCGTACCATTATCTATAAAAACGGCAAAAAAATTTAGTCAGTTGCATGGGAGCCCCCTTAAATATTTCTTTTCTTCTGTTTTTTAGTAAATATTTGTTCTTATAGCAGCAACAGAAATACCTACATCATCTGTGAAAATTTCAACTGTCTAACTATCACGGTTCAGAGATACAGCCTGGTGACAGACGGACGGATAGCGGAGTCTTAGTAATAGGGTCCCGTTTTTTACCCTTTGGGTACGGAACCCTAAAAACTGAAGCACCCATAGTATGCCAATCCGCTTGTATGCACGAGCCTGGCACGCACTCATTCACATCATTATAAGCCGATTTCCATAGTAAGTTCACTCACACGCTTACTATTCGCCGACATTGCTATGCTTCAGTAGTTGCTTAGCAGCGACTCTGTCCGCCTTTTTTACGTCAATCAGTTTATACTGTGCCGCAGTCCATCTTTTCGGAAGCGCTTGGAGTTCAGTAGGGCTGCCAGCCAAGTTATTATGGATTTAATTATAAAATATTATATACAAGTAACAAATTTCACAAAACTACCAAAAGTAATAGGTAAAATTTTCTCAATACAGATAAAACATATGATTAGAAAAATCTATCAGCACTGATTAAAAATGTTTAATACTTTCAATTAAATTTTGGTAAATAGATGATACCTATAATTAATTCATAAAAATTTAGTTTTTTTAGCGTTCTCCTGGCCGGCCAATTTTGAAAGTTGGCAGCCCTACGCACTCTTAGAAGTCGACTAAGATGGCTGCAAGCGGGCACGTGCTATCAAAGAATACCAACAGGCGTGCGGCGACGCGGCGTCTACAAAGAAACGAGCCAAGGCAAAATAACGGTAGCCGTTATTTAATCGCAACCGCAACCCGAAATGACGTCAAACCTAAATTTTACGGTAACCCTTATTATCGGTTGAGCAATTGAAGGCTACCGAAATACAACGGTATGATGTCAAACCGATATTATTGTAGACTGGCAACTTCGCTCTCTTCTCTCTTGTCATCAATTTCGGCTAGTACAGCTCTTGTAATAATAAACTTGAATAAATACTTTATCCAAGATAAATTATTTTAAATACAAAGATATACATGGTGTCAGGTGCGATGATCGTGCGGTACTTTTTTGACTAAATTAAGTGTGACTATAATATTTAAGTAACATAAATATCCCAAACACGTGCCCTTGGGAAGGCGTATGTCCAGCTTTGGACCAATATTGGCTGATGGATCGGAATCAAACTCACGTTGTATCGTTTCCAGGGCAGACGAGGCGGCCCGCGCGGTGCAGATGTACTTATCGGAGGGCATCTCCCCCCCGCAAGGCGCCGGCGCGCCCCGCACGCGTCTCGACGCACTCCTGCGCTGCGTCGACAAGCTCTACTCGAGGGACCCGCTCGGACTGCGCCACGACTACTGGCTCGCCTGCGAGACGCACCATGATCACTCCTACAGGTATTTGTCGAAGAAAGAAGTTTATCTGCTGACCAACACACTAACAAAATACTTACCAAATTAAATCAACCAAATGCAGAGTCGACTCAAATCCGAATTTACAGTTAAATTTAATATAACAAAATATTCA
The DNA here is from genome assembly GCA_934047225.1 of Ypsolopha sequella. Taxonomy (NCBI): domain Eukaryota; kingdom Metazoa; phylum Arthropoda; class Insecta; order Lepidoptera; family Ypsolophidae; genus Ypsolopha; species Ypsolopha sequella. The sequence goes on from OW203987.1 coordinate 3,165,547, forward strand.
GAATCGGAGCACTCTGCATGATAACGCCTAATGACGGCTGACTAAATTCTCCCTTAAAAAGTCTGGTTCATGATTTAAAATATACTTTTTTTATATTTTTATATCAACAGATGTCAGCGGTTTTATAACTTCAAATACCTATATAATGTCATTTAATATTTTTGTACTCGCCTGATAACGACCCACTGAGGGGTCGAAATATAGCGCTTAAAACCATTTAATTAAGTATTGAATGAATATTTTTTTAGTTTTTTTTTTAATTGTTTTGTCAGTAAACTTGTTTCTATTTCTATCTCCTTTCGGATGTACACTATTAGAAGGAACACACTGTATAGACTATAAGGAGTGTTGATAAAATAGCCGCCAAGCTGGAAACCGTCCATTATATTTTTTTCGGACGCGCAAATAAAATAAACTTTTATTGAAAAAAAAAAGAAAACACTTTCACGCGAGCGAAGTCGCGGGCAAAAGCTACTAGGCTATAAAAACTGTTAACCCGACAAATGTCCAGTACAAGAACTGCGTGTACAGAGTCTGAGGAACACGAGTGTCCTGTAAACGCACTGCGGGTACTGAGAAGTTGATGCGTTCGGTTTGAAACTTTGCTCCAATAACGAATAGGTATGATGACTAAAAAATTCTAATTAGTCCGTCAGTTAGATTATCAGAAAATATTGGACACGTATTTTTTCTTTTGTAAATTAAACAAAAAATTATGAAGATATAGCCCGCTAAAGTTCCGCGTGACGTCACGCCTAAGTACACTTTTTACCTAGGCGTGACGTCACCAGCCCCCACGCCCAAACTTTGACGCGCTTTATCTCTGTAATTTTTTGTTTGATTGACAAAAGAAAAAATACGTGTCCAATATTTTTTGATAATCTAAATGACGGACTAAATAGAATACTATTTTGTTTACCCTGTCATCTCCCATATTAAGCAATTCTGTAATCTTAGCTTTTAGTTGATTATAATAAATAAATAAATAATAAAAAATGTTTCCGACGGACTCAATAAACTAACATTGCAGGCGAGACTTATTCAAACAACTTTATCTAGAGAATCTCTTTAAAATACGTGACTTTCTTTCACCTTGCCGCTTGAAATATACAGGACCAATACGAAAACTGGTAACAGAAAGATTAAATACCTCGCCATTATCAAGTTTTAGTAAGAACATAATTCTTTTAAGGAAATAAACGTTTAATTTAATCTTATTTATAAGTCTTGCAGCAGTAATAAATACACTATGGAGTGAGGAGTAAATCTTTGGCGTTATTGAAGTCATATCTTAGTGATCGAATTCAAAAGGTATTAATGGGGCAGAATCATCTGGAGCAATTAGTCAAAATGGGTGTCCCTCAGGGTTCTAAATTGGGGCCCTTATTGTTTTTAATTTACATAAACGACCTTCCTTATTTAGTTAAAAACTTATCTGAGATAGTTCTATTCGCAGTCGACACGTCACTTATTTTTAAACAGAATAGACATAAAGATATCCTTGAAGACGCGAATGCAACTTTATCACGGATTCTTGAATGGTTCACTGTAAATAATTTAGTTTTAAACGCCAAAAAGACAAAATTTATAAAATTTACGTTACCAAAAGTAAAACAAGTGGATGTTAATTTGCTTTTGCATTGATCCAAGCTGGAGTTGGTAAACGAAACCAAGTGTTTAGGCATTACGATAGACATTAGGACAGTAGGGTCTACACAAAGAAGTCCTATGTGGTAGACTTAGGGTCATCCGCAGCCACATACGGGCTATTTATAATATGAAGCACCGGGATTCATTAAGAGAAAATATTCATATATTAACGGTTCCTTGAGAATTCATTTACCAAGTTCTTGATATGTCAGAAAAAATGTTGAGTCTTTCCCGAGGCTTGGTGAGCAACACTGTAAAGAAACCAGAAATAAACATAAACTGGCTTTTCCAAAATTCTACTTGCCAAAAATCTCTTTCTTTATTCTTTATTGCACAAAAATCTTAAATAATATAACATACACATGAATAAAAAATTTTACAAGGGCGAGCTTAATTCTAAATAAATTTCTTCCAGACAACCTTTAATGTAACCAAAAGGTAGTGAGAATGGTGGGCAAATAATTGTGCACAACTTTAAAAACAGAAAACTTAATAGAAAAAAAAGGAATTTAATGAATAATACATGCAAATATACATATACTTTTACATATATAATTATATCCAAAAAATACTTTGTCCTACTCTTTCGTAGGACATGGTGTAAGATTTTACAAGATGCTTTCAAAGGAGGTCCTTACTTTGTCAGAGAATAGGTTTAAACTGTTTACTAAGCAGGGCCTTTTGAAGAAAGGATATTATAAAATAAATGAATATTTGGACGATAATGAAGCATGGTGTTATTAAATAACTAGTAGTTATCCCCGAACTGTGAACTTGTGACCCCCTCTTACAACCCCATATCTCGGCAACCCCTTGACCGATTTAGGTCATGTTCAAACTTGAAAACTTTTTTTTGTTTCATTTACTCGCCTATCAAATTTCATGACGTCCCGATTAACGATACTCTAGTTACCTTCGGACAAACATTCATACATACACACATACATATAGATACCGGCTTGTTCAAGTAGACTCTGAGAACTTCACTCGCTTCACTCGCTCGTTCAGTAATGATCTTTGACATAATAGTAGTTAGTATAATTTCCTGACTTAAGAGGCCGATGCAAAATTAATTATCCATACAAACGTAATACCAAAATCATTTGCAATTCGAGCATATTTCAACCAAATCATGCTGTTATTCTGATTAAGACGGTATTTTTATAGGTTCATGCTAATGTTTCTTTCCAAAATACTAACCTGAAACGAAATGTCAGCGATTTGCAATTCGCACATTTGTACACCGTAAATTACCCGTTTTCTTCTTATTTGTTTTGTATTAAAAACAACAAAACGTAAGATATTGTTCGAGCGGAAACATAGCCTATGTTATCAAGTTACAGATTATTAAAACGAAATTTAAAACACATTAAGTTTTCATTCAACATTTTTGGTATTACGAAATACGCCCGTATTCAGTACAAATTCTGAACGGCTAGTAGCTGTGTCGCATCTTGTTTGACGCACGCACACATTCACACAGTAGAGACATAGAGAGATGTCGCGTGGATTCGCGCGTCTGGGCCTGGGGCCTCCTTTGGGTTAGGGTACAATAGTTTTGCATTATACTTTAGTTGCTCGCTCGATAACTGACATAACTCAGTCAGTGACGATTACTTTACTATGCTATGCATGCGTGTTTGTTTGCCTTTTTTTTTTCAAGGGATGTACCGAAAAAAAAAAATGTTTTGGCCATATCTTCGGAACGGAAGGTGGTACATCCCTAGGGGTCGGACCATAGGGTGCCAAAAAAGTTCTTTTTTTTTTTTTTAATTTCAAAACTTTAACCGCCCGTATCTCCTAGACGGCTTGAGTTAGACCCATGTTGATGGGTGTCTAAGAAAAGGTCTCGCCGAGATCTAGCCCCCCACAGTGTCAAAACTTTAACGGCCCGTATCTCCCAAACGGCTGAAGCTAGATCCATGTTCATGGTACTCTAAGAAAAGGGCTCGACGAGCTCTAACTGAAAATGAAAAAAAAAAGTCGAAAACAAAAAATATTTTGGCCAAAAATTTGATCGGCTATATCTCCCGAACCGTAAGTCCTAGCGAGTTGCGGTTTCGACTTTAGTGATCGGTTTGCCGAGGGCTTCCCGACCGCATAAAAAAATTTGACATTTGACAGGTTTTGACATTTTTTTGACAGGTCCAAAAAAGTGCTCCGATTCGCTTGAAACTCGGTATCAAGGGGCAAATGGGGTCGGTGATTACGAATTCATTGTTAAATTTGACACTTTTTGACAACCGACAAGGATTTTGACACGTTTTTTAAAAAAAATTTGATCGGACATTTCTTCGGATCTAATGGCGAGGCCGAAGGCCGAGCCTTCATGTCTTTCTAGCGAGGCCGAAAAACGAGCATGTGAGGACGGAGAACGCGCCAGCGAGGCCGAGTCCGATCAATTTTTTTTCAAAAAAGTGTCAAAATTCTTGTCGGTTGTCAAAAAGTGTCAAATTTAACAATGAATTCGTAATCACCGACCCTATTTGCCCCTTGATACCGAGTTTCAAGCGAATCGGAGCACTTTTTTGGACCTGTCAAAAAAATGTCAAAACCTGTCAAATGTCAAATTTTTTTATGCGGTCAGGAAGCCCTCGGCAAACCGATCACTAAAGTTGAAATCGCAACTCGCTAGGACTTACGGTTCGGGAGATATAACTTATCAAAGTTTTGGCAAAAATATATATTTTTTTCGTTTTTTTTTTTTTTCATTTTCAGTTAGAGCTCGTCGAGCCCTTTTCTTAGAGTACCATGCACATGGGTCTAGCTTCAGCCGTTTGGGAGATACGGGCCGTTAAAGTTTTGACACTGGGGGGGGGGGGGGGGCTAGATCTCGGCGAGACCTTTTCTTAGACACCCATCAACATGGGGCTAACTCAAGCCGTCTAGGAGATACGGGCGGTTAAAGTTTTGACATTAAAAAAAAAAAACTTTTTTGGCACCCTATGGTCCGACCCCTAGGGATGTACCACCTTCCGTTTCGAAGATATGCCCAAAGCAATTTTTTTCCAACATATAATCGCTTCTATGAAAAGCAAATAAGGTCTTTGCCATTAGACTTATTGTGCTGGACGGAAATTTAAAAAAAGTTGCTAGGGTATGCCATCCTCTTAATCGAAGTTTTCAGGTATTTCAATATTATTCAATAAAATACACGACATTTTTTCGACTATTTATCAAATTGTAGCACAGCATTTATTGCATAACTCTATTGAAGTAATCTAACGGACTGTTTCGGACCAACTCGGACCGGACCGGCTTTTTACCGAAATAGGGCTAGTCCGTTCGGTCCGCTGGAGTTTAGGGCTCACCATAAAAGTCCATCGGACCAGGTCCGAGTCCTATTTGAACGGACCAACTTAGGGCTTATATTTGGTCCATGTGACAGCTCTGGTGGTGAGCTCTATCGCCGTACTTCGGGCACAAATCCGACCGGGGATCGAACTTGGAACCTCAAGATTGCTAGGCCAGCGTTCTACCCCTGAGCTACCGCTGCTTACAACCAACGTATTGTAAAAATCTAAATCCTATAAACCAGATTGTTGAGTGATCTTTCTGATTACTAAATTTTACTTTTTTTGTACGCAAGTGTCAAGTTGGTACCTCATAACTGCAACTGGAATAATTTATCATAATCTTTTTAGGGTTTAGTACCCTGTCAATACAATACCCTTTTTCTAAACCTATAAGTTTGTACGGAACCCTCGGTTTGTGGGTCCGACTCGCACTTGGTACTTACTTTAGGTAGGTTTTCTCTACAAAGCCTCGATCTCCAGATATCCTTATATTTTGATAAATAAATAATTGGAGATACAGGCATTGACTTGTAGAGGAATTTCCATAAAACGCATTACTAGTAGGTATGTTCACTTAAGATTCCCCGACGTAGATAACAAAAAAAAAGCAAATCATGAACATAGTGCATACGAGACGTTATGATTATGAATGAATGGTACACACACACACAGCTGCGCGCCGCGCTAACCGCGCGCCTGAGAGGGACAGCAGTATTCCGACCAATTTTGCACTCGCCTCGAATCGTAGTTGCGAGATTTTGGACCCGAACTCTTAACGTTAATTAATTAATATATTGTGTTTTTTATCTTTATATTATTCAACTAAAGTATAGGCTTACTGTGTAACTTTGTACACAAATGTTTGTAACAAAAATTATGAAAAAAAAGTCATGATCTTGCTAAGTTTCTTGCCTTTCTTCTTAGCAAGACTAATCGAATAGGCGGAGTTCGACATATGTTTGTTATATGTATTGCATTTACCTATATTTATAATATATATTTGTTATTTTATTCAGGTGTATTATTTAATTTAATTTAAGTAAACCTAACCTTTATTATTTTTTTGTGCATTTCCCCATATTGTTATATAGAATGTTTAGTTATTATTTTTTATTTTACATTAAAACCGCCCTGTAATAAGTGTATCTGATATACATCATATACACCTACAAAATATATTTCATAGGATTTCTGTATATTATCTACTATATATAATTATATATATAATCTATTTTAAATAACAAATCTGAAATTTAGTTATGGAAGGAGTAATTAGTGATCATCTAAATTTTGCAGTTTTGTTTTATACGTTTTGTCGGCAAAGGTATGAAGTTTGAAACTTTTGTTAAAATTTTAGTCAGGTTTTTTTATATTATTAACCAGGGACTAAAGTAGTGGCTACGAGTGATGGCCTCTAGGACAGCTGCGTTTAGTATAGGGTAATATTTAAAAATATATATTATTTTAATATTTCAAAAATGTTGGTTAAAAATAAAAATCAAGTGTGAGTTTACTCAACATTACACACGTCATACAACATTTAACATAATAATACAAAAGGCAAATGTGCCAAATGTAAATCAAAAAATAATAATCGAAACGAGTAGTACATCACTATCAATAATGAAGTATTACATTGTTTTATTGAAACTTGCTCATAAATAATTACGATACTTGCTAGGCATTTAAACGTCATAGGCGCCATCACTCGATGCCGCTACTTTAGGAGATAGTCCCTTTTATTAACTATCAAAAATAAATAAATGAAAGAGTAAAATATAAATTTATTCGTATATTTTATTGAAAACCGAATTCATATTTTCTTATGATAACCATTTCTTTATACTTAATGTACCTTCACTTTCTCAGATCCGGAGGGCGGGCAGCCACACTGTACAAGTTCGTACGGCTGGCCGGCTCGCTAGCCACCCCAGCTCTGCTGCCAGGCTATCTGCGAGCGCTCGCAGCGCTGTGCGTGCCGCGACACACGTGGGCGCTGCTAGCTACAGCGCCGCTGTCGGCGCATCACTTGTTGCATGCCCTGGCGCAGTATAAGCAGTGAGTAGCGTTACGTAAAGAACAGTGGGATAAACAAGATGCTGGTGGGGTCGAGGCAGTAAAGCCGATTCTGAAGGTTTTAATATTAGTTTTAGTGCTGTCAAAACTTAAATTTTTTCAAAGTAATTTTACTTCTAACCCTAACACTTACGGACTATTTTGCAATGAACAAAATTTTGTTTTGACAGCACTAAAACTAAAATTAAAGCCTTCAGAATCGGCTATAATGTCTATTAATCCACGGCAATTACGGTGCATAAACAAAGATGCATGGCGGGGCTGTTGCGAGTGCGAGTGAGACAGCGATATCACCATCTGGAGACACTGGGTCTAGGTACTCCTGATGTTAGCGGGGGGCGGGCGGAGTAGCGGGAGAGGAAAGTGCGTGCAACTTCATGTCACACACTGACAGTCGCAGCCGCACAGTTGAAGTCTCCTCTCCGTCGCCAACGTCAGTCACCCCGCGGGACCCACACGATCTTGTCAAGCTGTAGCTCAACTTTTTCGGATAATTTCGAAAGTCATAGAACAAAAGTTAAGTTGGGCAGTTGTCATATCTCAAATATCCCAGCTATGTTGCGATGGATATACATTTGTGTTGTAGGAAGAACTAAAAAGAAACCTGAACATCAGAGAGATATATATTTTTTTTATTTTGCTTTATTTAGGAAACAAACAGTCGTTTACTTATCATTACAACTAAATAGGCAATAACAAGCAGACCTAAAGTCCCATAAAGGTGAAACACTTATTGAAAAGTTTCGAACAGTTAAACAAGACGAAATAAACTAAAAATATACTATACATTAATGAACAAGCAATATTAACTGTATATAAATTAATTACTTATTTAATAATAGTACTTGAACAGTAATATACACACAAAAATTAGAATAAAAAAAAATGCAAAGAATACATTCATACATAAAACAAAGCTTCTCCAACTTCATGATTATAAATAGATTCGACTGATGACGGCCCCATACCGAGGGCCGAAATATATCGAGTTAAAATTTTTTTAAATTGTTTTAATAACACTACTAATGAAAAAATAAATAGATAAGGATAATTCAAAGATATCTGTACCGCTTAGGTATGTCAGAGAATATAAAGTATTACTACGTAAAGAAGCGACACTCACCTCCCCGCGCGAATTTAACGTCCCCCGCGGTCCCCCGCAAGTTAGTGGAAATCTGGAGTCAGGCAGAGCTCGATTACCACTCGTTTGCTGCGCGCGTGTTTTGTTACAAAGTTTTATCACGATGCTGATTTTTAATCAGTATGGTGCGTTATTGCAGTGTTTATGGATGCCTGGAAAACTTTTTTTCAAAAATTAGAATTGCGTGATCAAACCTTACAATTTCGTTCAGTAACGCATTTGGAACAATAAAATCAGTATTTATAACTTTCCATGTTTTGACAAGTTTTCATTTTTTTTCCAAAATTTATGTTTGAGTAGTTGTTAATTATATGATGATCATTTATGCATACGAAACTATATAGGTACTTACTAAGCTTAGGCATACTATATATATATATATATATATATATATATATATATATTTACTTTTAAAGTAACGAAAAAGCAGCGGTAACCCAGGGGTAGAACGCTGGCCTCTTAATCTTGAGATTAAGGTTCGATTAAGGCTCACCACCCATCACGTTGGGACGTAATATTTGCAGGTGAAACGCGGGTTTACCGAGTGTGGGTGGACTGTGACTTGCATTTCAAAGTTCACACTCGGAACACATCCGACACCCCCCGGGGCATTCAGGTCGTAACGATTTATATACATATATAAGGTTAAATAACATTATTTGGCGAAACTCAAAACAAAGGTAGTACTAGTCTATATGGACAACTGTTTGTATGGGAGCTAAGCGAAATTCTTAACTTTTTTTCACTTCCTCCTATACAAATTGCTCCGATCAGCTGACTCGTCCAGTATGGAAAGGTGAAAACGAATTTTAAGAATTTTTCACTATCCTATTAAAAAAAGTTATTCATATGGACATGTTCTACATATGTTTCAAATTTCGCCAACTAATTGAATTTAACCTTGTATATATATACGAGTATATATATATATATATATATATATATATACATATATTTTTTTAATACTGATTAATCCACGGGGAACCAGAAATTAGACTACGCTAAAATTTAGGAAGAGAATCACATAAGTTGCTGACTTATATTGTGTCCCTCTCGGGCGACGACGCTCACACGATTGCTGCCAGCCCTAGACTAGCTCACGCACACACACAAGCGTGTGCGGACAAGCCAGATGCGCGCGTAGAGTGTAGGTAAATAACTTGAGCCTTGACTATGAAGTGACGGGGGTGTGGGTATGTGTTAATGTATAATGATTTCAATAACTTGCAAAAGAAAAAGAACTAAATACCCGGAATAGAAGTGCTTGTATGACGAGACTGATGGGTGTAGAAGAGAAGTTGAAGTCTCTACCTACCCCTCTAGGAGACGGGCGGCGTGACTTAGTATGTGAATGTAACTTGCATTTTTAGTACTGTTGTCAACTCAGTTATTTTTGTTGCAGCAACTTGCGCGTAGAAGCGCCGTTCTCGGATCACGCGCACGCGTCGATGGGCGCGTCGGGCGTAGTGACGGCGGCGTCACGGCCCGGCCGGCTGCTGGTGCGGCGGGAGGAGGTGGACGCGATGGTGGCAGCGCTGAGGCTCATCGCAGCCGTGGCGCGGCAGGACGCCGCTGCTGCCGCCGCCATCTGTGACAACTTGCAGTGGGACGCTGTTAATGTTATGTTCGGTACGTAGTGAGTGCGGCGGTAGGAGGTGGATGCGATAGTGGCAGCTCTGAAGCTGATCGCTGCCGTGGCGCGGCAGAACGCCGCCGCTGCCGCAGCTATCTGCGACAAATTGCAGTGGGACGCTGTTAATGTTATTTTCGGTTAAATGAAATGTCTAATAAATTACATATCAAATTAATATAATAGAAAAATATTCAAGCTGTCCCCTTGTTTAATTTAGTAACACCGTTTGAACGTGTGATTGGTCATACCAAATCTCCTCCCCAGGTCTGATCTGCTGCCACATCCCGCTGCACCTGAAAGCGGAACTCTGCATTACACTGGCGGCGCTGGGCGGCACCGCGACGACCGCCGGCCGAGTCTGGGCGGGGATGGAGGCTGCGCAACTCGTCTCCGTCACTAAGGATATTAGGGGGCTGAATGCAGAGTTACAAGAGGTCAGTGTTTTGGTATACAGCTGGCTGACCTCAGTGGTTTCTTCAAGAAACGGAAATAGTCACCTAGTATTTATTTATTCAATGCACAGTATTACCGAGTAACACAATTCAGTGTACAAAAAGTTAAATATAATGTAATAGTACCATTGGGGACTCACTCCCTGCCACGGCGCCTGAAGACGTCTGCCCGTCTGTTCCGGAATAGTGGTCGGGTACACGAGACGACACAGGTGGTCACATTTGTGCGTTTATTTTTTTGAAAATTTTGTCCAGTATGATCAGTAGAGTATGTAATTTCCTTATAATATAGCAGACCATTCACACCCGGTATTTTGAAATTAATGTAGTTGACAATCGTACAGTACGACAAGACTGCTTAATTCGTAAACCCGAACTTTACCGATTTAAAAGCGACTATAACCAATCACATATCGACGCAATAACAAAAACAACCGACGCCAGTGTTGCCAACTTAGCGGTTTTAGCACCTAGCGCCAAACAGTTATTTATTTTTTATTTTAGCGCCCATTTTTCAGAAGCCTTGTAAACCGCTATTTAGCGCGCTTTTTCTAGAGGGAGTTGGCAACAATGACTGACGCGCTCGAGGCGGTAACGAATAGACGATGAGGCGGGAAATGCGTTAATTTCTATTGGTTGAGTGGAGGTACATTGTTGGAACCTCTTGAGTCTTGTCGTACTTCTGTATGTTGTTTTCATCACATCACTCGCTACCCCAGGTGGAATGCCGCATGGAAGAGTACCCCCTCTCCCGCGCGTTCCTCACCCTCCTCACGTCCCTGTGCTCGGCCGCGCCGCTTCCCCGCGCGCTCGGCGCCGGCGCACGTGCAGCCGGACTCGACCCGTACGTGGACCACGTGCTCACGCGGCTCACCCTGCCCGCGCCACACCGCACCTACGCCAAGCCGCAAGAGAAGTGGCAGGTCAGTTATCTATCTATAGTAATAATAAAGTAGTAAAAAATTCATGTCTGTACAGTAAACGGTTGGCTGTCTGTACGGCTGTGGAACAATCTTCCTTGGCCAATAAGGAGAGCTCCATCACTGCCTGTCTTCAAAAATTCAGTCAAGGATTATTACTTGTCACTCTGATTCTCGCATATTTTGTATTTAGAGTTTTTGTATTTTATTGTTTAAATGTATATATTTTATTTGATATAATTATTTATGTATGTAAGTATATGTATGTACTTTTATTTATGTAACTTTTCTACTATTTTATATACCTTGTACACCGCCTTTTCAGCAATCCTATCGTACATTTTCTTTCGCCTAAGGTTGTCTTGAAGAGATCGCTTTAAGCGATAAGACCGCCTATTTCTACTTACCCTTTGTACTCATATTTTTAAGTTCAATTTATTGTATCCTAGTCTTTTGTGGTGTGACAATAAAGCTATATTGTATTGTATTGACTACTTTTTCAAAATTTAAATTTAAATGGGTTATTAGCATTGTAACACTTTCATTACGCTCGTTTCTTTATGAGTTTCATATTTACCGTGATTCTATTATTTAGTATATAAACTACTTTATGTCCCAGGTGCTATCCCTATGCCTGGGGCTGCTAGTGAAATGGCTGGACAGCTACGAGCCGTCGGGAAGCGACTTCCCGTCCGCACGCGGCGTCGGGGGCGTGGCGGACGTGTCCCCGCCCCCCGGCCTGCACGTGGCGCTGCGCCTGCACAGCGGTGACGAGCTGCTGCGGCTCATAGTGCTCGTACTGAAGGAGGCGCAGGGGCTGCTTGCCGTCAGGGGGGCGCAACAGGTGAGTCGATGGTGATAATATAGACATTGGGTGTACCGCCATATGTCCGGAGCTGCAGGTTTGGGCGCTCCAAATTAAAATTATTATTGTTAGTATTTGTTATGTCTTATAATTATTGTATTGTCTTTTTATTGTTGTTTAAATAAGAATAAGTTTATTTACCAAAAAGAAAATTACATTAGATCTTTAACTTAATTAAAGTTCAGTACATTAACAGTGGTCCCCAAAACTAGGTCGAGCCTGAAACGCGGGGGCCTAATAGAACTACATTTGTAATCGTATAGATCAGTTTAACAGATTGTTGTGATTATAGTGATTTTAATTATTTAATGTGTATGTAAAAAATATGATAAGTGTGAGGGTGAGGGAGAGGTTGTGAGAGGGTGTGTAAGAGGGTATTTGTATGTATGTTTTGAACAAAGATTTGGTGATATAATGATTTATAAAGTGATATATAGTATGATATATAAATATGATACAATAGATAAAAAATATATATTTATATTTTAACGTTTTATATTATTATGTTTCTTGTTAGATAGAATATAGTATATGTTTATGTATAGCACAGCTTAACAGTTGATAGGGTTATATTGTCATACTATGTAGGCTTTTTAAGAATATCTTCTGTAGCTTCATAGGACAATGTTTTAAGCCATGTTTGGATGGTAGTGTTTGCTTCTCTTAAAGAAGAATTTTTAATATCGCAGAGTTTTACTACCCTGTTGTAGATAACAGGGAACAGATATTTTGAAAATATGGACTAAACTGGTCTGAAATAAATATTTTTGATTTGATAGACAGTAACTGCTAGACAGTTAGACCAAGGACCAACTGACAAATCTTTTCACTTCAACTTTTCGCTTCGGTCGGTTCGCTTGTCAAACCCCTCATAATGAAACCATGCCACCAAGTGACTCGTGTTCTCGCATGACGTCATAAGAAGCCGTACCGGGAGAGTGGTTACTCTGTTTTTTGAGGAATTTCTGGGCGGTTGGTCTTCATCGTAGGTCTCGAAGTCCTTACTTGATTCCCAGCTTTGCCTATTTCCTAAGCTGATATATTGATTTATTCTTCTATATTGTTGTTACAGGTATACATAGAGGAATGTTTGATCAGCTCCCTGCAGTTACTAGAGCGAGCGTTGGCGATAGAGCGCGCGCTGACGCAAGCGGCGGCTGAAGCGGGGCGCTCCGTGCTCATTGTGGGACTCTCCAAGCTGATCCTTGGTGGGTATATGTGTATACAGAGAACATAGAGAAATGTCTGATCAGCTTCCTGCAGTTACTGAAGTGTGCGATGACGCAGGCACTCCCTTCTGTGGTCTTTTGTTCACCCCTAGCATGCATCATAGATACAGCTCTGAATAGATCTAAAGTAACTTAAGTACTCAGATTTAAGAGAAGCGGAAGATTTAAGAACTCCCATTTAAGTCCCCAGCAGACGTCCCACATCAACATCTCTTTCCGTCATACTAGCTCTTTCACACCTTGACTACGGTACCTGGATGAAGGGCGCTTGACCAGAAAGTGGGTGAGTGAAATCAGCCATGGCGTTAATCAGTATGTCCAGGGACTTCCGCAAAATCTACAAAAGTCGTTAACGGACCAATATAACTGATACTACACAACTGCCTGCAACTACCCTCCCATATCAGCAATCTTTAGAACTAAATTAAGTTATTTGTTTGTCAGGTGCGTCCGGTTCCCCTGACGACTGCCCACTGCTAGCGGCTTGTCGCGTGTTGCCCCACACAGCGATGCGGCCGCTAGCCGCTGCCAAGGCTGTGGCGCTGCTGGTGCGAGCCACGAAGAACGCGGCGGCTGCGCGCCACATTCTAGCCGCTTCAGCCGCTAATAGGGTTACGGCCGCTGAAATAAGGTTGGTCGGTTGGAATCTAGACCCTCAATTAGAGGACCTGGGTTCCAAAAAAATAAGCAAAAATTTCCTTTCACCGTCGATTTAAGACACGCTCCAGCATTATCACTATATTTTTTTAAGCCCAAATACACGCTATTTAGGGCAGTAGGAATGAATGAATGAATGAATAAACACTTTATTGCACACAAATATGAAGACAACTACCTTGCAGTAGTAGTTGTACGAGCTAACGCACACTTATGCATTTTACTCATACATGTAAATTTACCTAATTAATACAATTTGTCAGCTTGCACTTTGTATGTATCAATTTGGTGAAAACGATATTTAAACAAAGTAGTGTACGATTTTCTTTCGTTGGGTTTGGTTCTTAGCTCTCTTCGGAGTCACCATCCCTTAGCAGCAACCCTTAGCATTTAGCAACTCAGCTTTACTAGTGTATGGATTCATCATACAGCTTATACAGGTTCATACATAAATACTGAGCACCTAAATTCCGAAAAACCCAATGGCTCGACCGACATAATTCGAATCGGTTTCAATATTGAGAGACTGGCGTTCTACCAATGAATGGCTTGCATAGAGGAAACAGTTGGTGTTTACAGACTGTAAAAGGAAAAAGACTATATGAGACAGGTAGACAAAGATATATATGTTTTTCTTTTTTTCATTAACCTGAATTCCTGCTGTCTTGTATTTTCTTATCCCTTGTTTAAAGTAGATATAAGTCATATATTGTATAGTATAAGTTTATGTTGAAAAAAAAGACATGATCTTGCTAAGTTTCTTGCCCTTCTTCTTAGCAAGACTAATCGAATGGGCGGAGGTAGGCATGTATTTATATATGTAACCTATTAGTATGTAGTATATAGGATGTGATTTGGTCGGCCGCTTGGATTCGTGCTGGGGGCTCGGTTGGTGATCATTGAACCTTGTTCCTGGTCCCTGGCCGGGTCTCCGGTATGGGTTCGGGCGGTTGATTGGATTTTACCTTGTATAATGTATATTTTACCTATAATTTTAATCGTATATATATTGCTACATAAATTAAATAAACCTTTAATTTAGTTAATATACATTTATTACATATATTTTTTTATTAGATTAAATTTGACGTGTAAAAAGTGTATATATCTATACCTGCTTTGCAAATAAACTATTTGATTTTTTTTTGTTTGATATGAAAACGTGTTGAGAAGCCAGAGGGGAAGCCCTTTTGTTGCTCCTCCCACTCTTAATCCGAAGTATATAATTACACACATTCAATTTAATGATTGTCAAGCATCTGAGGCTCGAAATATATCTTGCTTTAAAGTCTTTATGTGAACGTTTTAATTAATACTGTTCCATCGATCAATAGTTCAATTTATATATTATATGTATATTTGTTTTATATATTATTTCCCTGCATATTTCCCCATATTATTATTTATGACATAAAACTATTACCTATACACAAACACATAGATTATTTAATTACTTATATTACATAAAAACTGACCTGCGGGTCTACCGCGTAATTCTGATTTTCATCAACATCAACTTGAGATTGAAATTTGTCGTGCGTGCGACGATGCCCGCCTAACATGCCATCTCTTTTGCACGCGTTGAATTTCGCATGCATTTGCTTGAAGTTGGTACAAATCAGAAATACGCGGTAGACCCGCTGTAATAAGTGTATCTGTTATACCTACATTACACAAATAAATATATTTAATTTCATATTTCATAAACGAGTATAATAAACGTAACAATAATATAACAGACACGGCTTCGTGGAGTGCCTCGAAGCGGAGGAGTGGTCCGACACAGCTGCGGAGGCTCTGAAGCAAGCCAAGGAAGGAGTGCTCACGATCCTCCATCAGACGCTGCCCAACGCCGCACCCAACTTCGCTCACTTCCTGCTGGGATACCAGCTCTCTGAGGACGTGAGTAGTCATATCTCTAGAGTACGCATGAGAGGACCCTCTCCGAGTGACGTGAACTAAGATACAACTGCTGACTACTGGACAGTTCGACCAACAGCTTTTGTCAGTGTACATTCCGTACCAGACGGTGTTGGTTAGACCAAGGCCTAACTAACTGATAGATCCGATCACTTTAAATGTCTCAAAAACGCTTTTTGAATCTTGAAGTTGCTTTATTTTGTGCTCGTACTGCTTGCTTTGCTTGTGCATGTTTTATGCGGGAGGGCGGGCGGTGCTTGAGTCTGCATTTTGAATAGCATGGTAAGGTTGTTTAGCGGAATATTGCAAATTATTAATATATCCACGAATTCATTATGGACTTTCGCAAAGTAACGCATTTTTCAATAAGTTTTAATAATAACTTTATTTGTTCATAAATAAAAATAAAAGGTACTTAAAATAAGTTCCCTGCCCCCTAACCTACATATTCGTGTATCGCAGGGTCACAGACTTATCCTACAGTAACATACTATTTTATAATGAATTGAAATAAAATTTAAAATAAAAACATTAATAAAAACGCATTGAGCAACGAAAATTAAGAGTTATATAATAGTAGTTTATGCTACAAGGGCGCAAAGGAATAAATTAGCGTAGTAGCGAGCGTAGCGAGTGTTTTAAACGTAACCGAGTAATTTATTGCTTTTACGCCCGTGTATCATACTAGGTTTTTCAATGCATAGTGTGAGGAAATGAAAACAAATATAATCTTGTGAACTTTAAATTATGATTGGCTCAAAAGGACTGTATCCAAAGCCGTTAAACAGTGGAAAAAAAAGTATAACATCTATGGTACACAGGAAAGGCTGCAGGTTAGCCAACCATTGCAAACAAATTAAAAAAAAAAAAAAAAATAAAGCCCTGGGGCAAAATAATCGACTTTCTGTTCGGTTTTGATGCATAAAAAGTGGGCCTTTACGAGCACATGCATTGAAAAAATAATTAAAGTAAACTCGAGGCTCATATTTCGATAGCTAGATTGTAACATTGTAACATGTTGGTGTATATCTATATTTATATGTCAGGTGAGCCGCAGTCAGCTGAACGAGCCGGGCGCGGCGGGATTCCCTCGCACCTGTCTGCACTCCGTACTGGACTTGCTGGACCAACACGTCGCCGGCGCCGACCACGCTGACAGGTCAACGACTTTCTAGCTATACTACTATTTGTTATATTTTAATTATGAATGATTCCTAGTTTAATGTATATAGGTACAATTTCTTCTTCATTATTATTATTATTATTATTTTACCCATACCTGCCATTGTATTTTTGTATCATATGCTTTAAAAAGGGGCAAACTGAAAATCAGCGCTGCAAGTTGCCTCAACTTGTAGTATTTGCTGAGTTTGCTCCTTTTTGCCATTTTGCATTATGTTACACTCTTTTTTTTTCCTTTTTGTGTTTTTTTTTTTGGCAAATAAATTTATTTCACTTTCACTTTCACTTTCACTAGAATCTTGATCGTATCCATTCTTTGACATTTCATCCCACCAACATTTTTTTTCACTTATTCTCTCATGATCGCCTCTACATTAATCAATGATCATATAAAAAAAACATGGCATTTGCAAGTCAGTCTTTATTTGGTTGTCGGTTAACTATACGTGCAATATGCCACACTGAACTAATGTAAAAACCGGCCAAGTGCGAGTCGTACTCCCGCACGAAGGGTTCCGTACCATTATCTATAAAAACGGCAAAAAAACATGTCTGTTGTATGGGAGCTCCATAATTTTTTTTTTCTGATTTCAAGTATTTGTTGTCATAGCGGCAACAGAAACACATCATTTGTGAAAATTTCAACTGTCTAACTGTCACGGTTCATGAGATACAGACTGGTGACAGACGGACAGCGGAGTCTTAGTAATAGGGTCCCATTGGTTACCCTTTGGTTACGGAAACCTAAAAATGCATCGTCCGTCACGACATGTATCCCCGAGAGGTTGTCAGTGATGTTCCCGAGTATGGACTGTGACTCCCCTTCACTCCGTACTCGCACAGTCACGACATTTCACCGATCATTATTACGTGTAATGGGTGGTGAGCCCTATCGCCGTACTTCGGACACAGATATGCAAAACGGACACAAATGGGATTAACAGACGTTCGAATCACAAGAATACAGAGGCGGTCTAACCAGATAGTAATTTTCGGAGAAATTATGTTTTAATTTTCTAATTTGTGGTTGTTTCCATTGACAGACAAGCGTCAGATCTGGTAGAGAGCAGCTACCGCCTGGTGTACCTACTGTGCGCACGCGCCGCCACTTCCCCCCCCGCGCTCCGGTTCCTGCGCTCTAGGGACTACTTCCTGAGTCGACACGTCAAGGCTAGAGTCAACCTCGAGGTGGGTTCGCTTACTTTAACTTTAGCTGATCTACAAAATATATCATATTGATAAAACCACTTCACTACTGTATGCCAGGGTAAAAGAGACAAAATAAAACTTATTATCTTTGTTAGGTTGTTAGGTTTTACTTCTAAGCTAATTTAAAAAAATCAGAGCACCAAATGTATAGTTGTATAGTTAGTTCGTCTTTAGTATAAAGAACTCGTCGAGTGCAGCCTGTCCTTGATCTCGCAGATTTAGACACAACTGCAGGTGGTTGGATTACAAGACAAAAATATAATTAAAAAAGAATAGCATGCATTATAAAAAATAAGATATTGAATTAAACTTAATAACATACATATTGGATAAGATAAAATTTGACAACCTGTATAAAAAAAAACTTATATATGTATACAACATGTATTATGTATGTATATAATACAACATTGATTAAGAGTTACACATGTTATACAGTTAACAAGGACATTTTTTTTAAGCGGTATTTATTTGTTTTTTTAGAAGGTTTAACTTCATATGCACTTTAAAGGTGTGAGATGTCATGTTTTCACGCAGAATGGTGGTGATTTGATTGCGCGTGTGTACGTGTCGCGTGTAGGTACCAGCATAACAGCTACCTATTGGTAGTTCTTACTGCGGTGTCATGGCGGCTAAAATCGTTAACAAATAGACAGTTTGAACTGCTGTACAACCCCGTGGTGTTTTGTTGTGAGCAGACGGCGTCTCCCGCGACGGTATCGGCGCGTTCGTGGGTGTTACGCGCATGCGCGTGCGAGCTGGGTGGCGCGGCGGGCAGCAGGCAGCACGCCGCTCTCGCCGCCCTCATCCGGACACTGGCGCCGCACTCCGACAGACATGCGCAGGTAGACCCTACTATTTACTAAGGGACCGTCATAAATCACGTGACGCTAATATGGGAAGGGGGACGTGTCTTCAGGGGTCACTTAGGGCTAAGAGAGATGGGTCTGAACAAATTTCACGTGATATTTTACGATTCAGTTGATCATATTGACCTTAACCACTGTTCTCTGAGCGAGTTCGCAAGGACTGCCATGTTACTAAAAAAAATTATGTATTTGTTGTTATTTAGGTTGTTTACGTTAAATTAAGTTAGTTGACTTCTTACTCTATTGTATTAGGATTACCTGAAATAATTGCTGTAATGTGTAAATAAATATGTCATTTTCACATAAATAAAAAAAAATATTGTTGATGTAAACAAACGGCTCATCTCAATAAATTATTGTTGTTTGATTGATAATGCCTTATGAAAAATTACACGTTATATGGTTAATGTGGTGGGGGGTCAACAAGGCGTCACTAAGGCGGTCGGGGGAAAAAATCTCAAAAATTGCGTCACGTGATTAATTTACGGCTTCTTATATGTACGTACTTGGTTATAAATAACGAAATACGTTTAATGTGTTTAAACGGGTTGTGTTGTTTGAAATAATTATTAAATTAAAATTATTTTATTTTCAGATGTAAGAATACTTTTAAGATATATTTCTGATGTCAAAAAAGTTGATGCGAATTGTATTGGTGCCGTTAGCGATACTCTAGTACGTTCGGATGCTTGCCGTCAAAAACAAACATCAATTTTGCATTGTCATAAAAATAAATACCAAACACTGTAAGTTCTTTAAACTACACTATGTTTAAAAAGACCACAAAAGTGGAAAATACCTCTGACGTGATTCGAACACCCACACCTGGTTACTAAAACCTAGCGCTCTCACCACTCACTACACAACTTAGTCACGTGACCTCGTTCGCGGCACTGCATCCGAATGTACTAGAGTGCCGCTAGCGGCAGCCTATACACTTCCAAAGAAAAAAAGAATCTGCATGTATTTTAGTGTTCACCAATACCCACTCCTCAAATACCTGCGGCTAATCACGCACGAAAGTGTCAAGCTACAATAGATCCCCTGTTCCAGGAGTGGGAGTACTGTCTACTGCGTCAGTCGCTGTCGGCGCTGCGCATCAGTGTGGAGCCGGCGAGGGAGCCGCGCTGGGAGCTGCTCAACGCGCAGCTGTTGCGGCAAGCCATCGCTTCTGCCGACATACCCACCGGTTATTACGTTTGTTATGATTATAATGGGTGGCGCAAAAGTAATGTCATAATTTGAATTGGCTGCCATTTTGTTATAAATGAAAAAACAAAGAGCTCTGTTTTCATAAAAAGTATTTGAGAGCGTAAAATTGATGAAATTAATTGGAAAAAATTATGTCGCTCAAATGGCCACCTCCCGAGTTGATGCATAATTGCGCTCGTTTTACGCCATTTTGAATTGTTGCTCGCAAAACATCTGACTGTCTGGCACCAAATTGGCGATTTCTTCTTAAACGTTATCTTTCAAGACTTGCAAGATTCGTGGTTTGTTGTGGTTAACGCGAGATTTTAAAAAGCCTCAAATTAAGAAGTCTAGTGCAGTTAGGTCTGGTGATCTGGACGGCCAGTTTAAATCTCCAAAACGAGAGATCAATATTTTTAAATTTTGATAAGCAGTAACAATAAATTGAGGCATTTTTGACATTATAATTGTCAAAGCACACTGACATTTCGCACCATCTGCAAAAATGGCAGCCAATTAAAATTATGACATTACTTTTGCGCCACCTTATATACATATACTTGTATGTCGATATCCATCGCGTGGGGAGCTTTAAATATTATTACAGTATTAAAAGCACGCTTACCAATGGAGTTGGTATTTATGAACGATTTCATTTGCAGGTTTGGGTGGTAAACGTATCAGCGTGTCCCGCGTGCACGCGTTGTTGGCTCGAGAGCTGGTCGCGTTGCAAGCCACGGCCGCGCAGAGGAATCTACTCGCCGACGAAATACAGAAGGTTAGACTACTAAAGTCATTGTTCTATTTGAATAGCTCTTGACATACAGGTTGTTGATTTTGTCCACAACTTACGTCACATGAATAGTATACATGATGCTTATTTCAAAAAACAGAATTAAAAAAATTAAAACCACTTGAAGAAGGAGTTATGCCCGTTTTTATATGTCCTAAAATTATTTTTTATAAACAGCAAATACGGCGTAGATCTAGTATTTACCTACTCGGGTGCCCCTCCCCGCCCCGCCGCTGCTCCGCCAGTGCTGAGTCAATTTGATCATGTCTGTCGTACACTAGATAAAATATCGTAAATAAATTTTCGAAAAAAAATAAAAGCACATTTTTGTCATCAGCATCGTGAATATAACTTACCCACTGAAGGAAGTTGTTGACCAAATCAACATCATGTATAACCCTGAGGTGGTGTCAGGTGTTTCCAAGTGGGAACTGTCAAGAAAACAGTCAACATGCGTTCACCTTTTCACTGACGATTTTGATGTCCCAATGCCCTATCGCCTTGCACTGGGCATAAATGCACACTTTTTAGGGCTCGCAAACTTACCATAGAGTGTTTTCCTCTGTGCTAAGTTTACAAATATTATGCACACAAGTTCTGAATAACATATTTGTGAATTGCAACCAAATACTCAGGTCTCAATATTGAGAAGCAGGTCTGAGGTAAGCGGATAATGGTAGAGATTATATTAATTACGAACTTAACCGCGAGCACGAGACTAGTAATTTTACAAATAAATTAAAACTCACAGGTCCTGGACTACGTGACGGAAATCAACCGTCGACGTAACCTCGCCGCCACCGTCACTCACTACTACGACTCTTGGCGACAACTCACTGAAATACTGTTCTGTGTCGCTCCCAACGACATACTGGATCTCGAAGCGAGAAAGAACCTACTGTTGAACATCTTACAGGATCTATTAAACAAGATCCCGCCAGCTGAAGTATTACCGCAGATAGGTAACCTAGCTTCGGGAACCGTTCTACTCTTGCTAGTCAATCTACGGCATTGCTACATCATACAGAAGAGAGATTCCAATCTGAAATCGCAAGATTTCGAGGCGTCATTCTTCGGCCCGTCCAACCACATCATGCAAACCAAATCCCTGACGTTAAAATTCGTCCTGCACAAGATTTTAAGCTGGATTTTAGTATCGGGGGGCTCGACGCAGAAGATGCGCGTCAATTTATACGGCGCGTTACTGAATTACTTAAACATAGTGAATCTAAAGACAAGTACAGCGGAGAGTAAAGACGATACGAATATCAACGAATCATACGTCAGCCGTTTAGATAGCTCGAAAGGCCCTTCAACAAGAGAAGAGTCTGCTTTAAAGAACATGGTGGTGGACGTGATAAGTGAGTTTGGAGAGAACCTGTGTTCGATAGTGTGCGGTGATTGTATCGGGGCAGGTCATGACGTGTGTCGTATGGTGGCGCTGAGCTGTCTCGACACGCTGGTCGAGATCAATCCGCAGACGGACTGGATGCACACGCTGACTGACCAGGGCTACTTGAGGAGTTTGATCGACAGTCTTCTGCAAGATGATGACGGACTGCAACAGGTTATTATTGAACTTGACGTATTATTTTAACCATCATTTACTATCTTTGCACTGTTTTCAAGCAGTCCTGTCAACAGAATAAGGCTGATAAAGCTGTTGCGGTGGATTTTTTTTATTTATTAAACAAAACTTAAATCTATATTTACAGGTACTGATTACTTAATGCGAAAAATAAGCTAACACTTATGATATATTATGTTTCACGTAAATAACATTTTAACTTAAAAATTTAAATTTAATAACTTAAAATTAAATAACATAATGTATACAAAGCGCCTTTACTAATTCTCCCAGAGAGCAACTAAATAAATGTAATTGTTTAGCTACGACATACATACATACACAGAGCCGCATTATAGGACGTGGAGGCCCCTGGGCAACAGCGAAGTACAGGCACCTTCTTTGATTCAAGATCGATCATATATCCGCTGTTTCCATAAGTGCTCATATGTATTACTATAACAAAAAACAAAACTAAGAATACCTACAATAACATTATCTTATTGTTACAATTCGTGTTTTTTGCCAATTGTGTGATAAAACTTGTTGAATAACAAGCTTTCCAAATTTGTATACTTGTCACGCCAGTATAGTTCGCCATTTTGACACTTCGCATACAGTCCACTAAAATCAATAATTTTAATTTATTGGCGGAGCCACTATTATGGGGGACCCTCTCTTGTGGAGGCCCCGGGGCTGTAGTTCCAGTTGTCTCCCCTGAATCCGACCCTGTACATACATACACTTTTTCTTAATAAAACACAATTTTCTCTGCAGGCTCTAGAAACGAACCCAAAAACTCTCAGAGTCCTGTACGTGTACGAATCCAAGATGGCTTTGCTGATCAAAATAGCGGGCACCGTGATGGGCGCCGCGTGCGTGCTGGCAGCGGGGACACTCTCTTGTCTCGCCAACATGAAGGCTCTGGGTTGTCATCCCGATGTGCTCGCCGCCACCGAGACTGAAGCGCAACCTACCAGAGTACACAGGTAAAACAACTATCCAACTGATTATGAGAATAATATTTTGAGAAAAATACATGGATCAACTGAAAAAGGAGGCGGAAGTCAAATGCTACAAAACAAGAGAATCGCTCTTAAATCTATTACAACATTGCTTTAGTATACGATATGCTTTTAAACTGTACTAAAAGATGATTTGTGTGAATTTGAGATTTGGTGAATAAATTAAAATTTGGACACACATTGGTAAATAAACGAGTTCCATCTTTGAACGGAAATTATAACGGTCCATTCACCCCATAGATATCATAATACTATTGTTACAATTCAGTGCTCTACCCGCGATAGGTGGAGGTGTGACTTCGATTCCTACTCGCTATATTACAATACAATACAATATTCTTTACTGTACACCCAAGAAAACATAAATAAGGGAACAGTTTTATAATAAGTAGTAAGGTACAATTGGCGGTTTTATCACTAAAAGCGATCTCTTCCAGACAACGTTTGGATGGAAGAACTAGAAAAGAAATGTAAATAGGCGGTGCACAGAATAAATAACACACTTTAAAACATATCGATAAATTAAATAAACTATATATTTTATTAGTTTATATTTTTTTTATTTCTTACATAAAAATAAATAAATTCTTATCAATTGCTTATGCTAATGCTTAGATGATAAGCATTTTAAGCAGTAAATAAAGTTGATTTTCTATGTTCTAAAAATTCTCTTTACTATTCTACCTTTTTCAGTTATGGCTAACGATTTGTTAGAACATCACCGAGTTTGTTTAAGAGTCGATTCTGTTCCAGATTCCGTCAGATCCTGATCCCGGCGCTGGCGTTATGCGACGCGCTACTGACGACGCTCGGCACTCAGAACCACAGCTGCGTCATACACGTGACACACTTCCTGCTCAGTCACGTGGAGTGTGTCGACATGGTGCTCAGGTCAGTAGTTCACGTCGCAACTCGTATTGACTACTTTATTTGAACATACCGCCAAATAACACTGAGAGGGTGTTAGAGGTGTTTACAAGTAGAATGATGATTCATCCGACCTAGTTGTGTCACGGCGACTGTTGCGGCTGTGGAGAGCGTCGGTCATGTGCCCTCATGTGACTTATGTAGCCTATTGTTTGTGAAAGTGCGGTTGCACAGGCTTCATGTAAGTTTTCCATTGTGGTTGAGCACGCGATATGACGGCAGTGCTTTGTATCACCATAGGTTTTAAAAATAGCGGGAAGTGAAGAGAAATAATTACGAAGATGAAAGATCTGACCTTGGGAAGGAGCTGCATGCACCACAAACCACGCTTCGCCTGAGCCACCAAGTCTCTGGTGTTCTCCAAGATGGTTTTCTTCTTCCTCTTCGTGCCTGGTTGCGCTCTTCTCGGCTAATCTTCTTCGTAATAGTAATAGATGAAAATGAGGCGCACAGCGGGTGCGATCTCAAAATGGCGGGCGGTAGGGTCGAGGTAGGACCTAGTCGAATGACAATCAGCGTATACCTCCGGCGTGAAAGGCTTCTGATTGACGACTGATTGATTTGCGTCCAAAACTAAGCGGGTGGAGATGCAGCGAAAATGACAGTTGAAAATATTAATTCACAACTACCCCGCAGTATGAGAGCCACAAGAAGTGGCGCGAACATTTGCCCCCGGCGTTAAAACCATTGGTTTTAAAATAAGAATAGAAAAGTAAAAATAAGACAGAGAATAACGAAATTTTGAAGCGGGGGCAAAGAAAGGAGTTATTGAGATGGGAGAGGGCAAAGACGCACGACAGGTCGTTTGTAAACACCTGTCGTCGTTTTGACAGAAGCTACCCTAATGACATTATCTTTGCCAGGGTATACAGCTACAATAACACCGAGCGGCCATTGAAGCGGTGGAGTGTTATCGGTAACTACAACGACAACAGATCCAATTTTGATTGGGTTGGAAGGTGTATTCCATTTTCCTCTAGACTGGAGAAGATGGAGATAATCATTCTTCCATCGCCTTGCGAACGATTCTACCATTTGATCAAGCAACGCGTAGCGACGTAATAAATTAACTGGCTCATCAGCCACCTTACAAGCGGGTAATTCTTTTAAAGGAGTTGACATCAGAAAATGTGCAGGAGTTAACGCGCTAAGTTCAGATGGATCTTCACTCAGCAGCGTAAGCGGACGAGAATTTATGACACATTCTATTTGCGTAACTACAGTTAATAATTCTTCGTAGGTCAACAGTTGAGTACCTACTACTCTATGCAAATGCGTCTTAAATCCTTTGACATATATCTCATAATGTCCCCCAAAATGTGGGCTACGTGGAATATTAAATTTCCATTGTATTCTATGATCGGCAAATTCATTCGCGAAAGACGTTTTAAATTCTTCGGAGTTTGTCAAATTGTAAATTTCTGAGAGGGCATTTCTAGCGCCTACAAAGTTCGTAGCATTATCTGAATATACGAAAGACACTGCTCCACGTCTAGATAAAAAACGTTTGAACGCGGAAAGAAAAGTGTTCGTGCTAAGATCAGTTGCCAATTCAACGTGAACTGCACGAGTCACCAGGCATACAAATATGCAGAGGTAACATTTGACGGGACGGACTCCACGTTTTCGATACGGAGTGATACTGATAGGACCACAATAATCCACAGCGCAGTGGACAAAAGCTTTAGCCTCATTAACGCGGCATGATGGTAAATCTGCCATGAAAGGGAAGGTTTGTCTCGGCTTCGCCTTAAAACAATAATTGCAGCTATGTATTACGCGACGAACAATATTTCGACAGGAAAGTATCCAAAATTTTTGGCGGATTATTGACATTAAAGCCACTGGTCCAGTGTGACAATTTTTGCGATGATAATGAATGATAATCAATTCGACAATATGATTTTTACGAGGTAACAACACAGGGTGTTGTTGATCGAACGTCATGTCTGTGTTGCGAAGTCGACCACCAACGCGTAACAATCCATTTTTATCTAAAAATGGCGATAGTCGATTTAAAGCGGGAGAACAAAGTTTATTTGACTTTAATCTTTTTATTTCATCAAGAAAATAAAATGCTTGAAGAGCTTTAATCAATGCAACTTCAGCGAAATCCATATCGGTAGCGGTAAAAATATTAGAGCGCGGTAAAATACGTAAAAATCGGTAGATGTAAATGATTGTGTGTAAAAGCACAAGCCATGACGATATTCTTTCCGAAAGAGAAAGAAGTGGATGCGGTTCTTCATTACTAAAAGCGGGAAGAGAAATTGTTTTTGATTCCGGCAAGTTTTCTTCAATAGAAGCTGATTCTATTGTTTTGATTGGCCACTCTTTAGCGTCCAGATAAAGCCAAGCAGGTCCAGTGAACCAGAGCGGGTGACTCATCAACTGCGTGGGAGTGAGACCACGGGAAAGACAGTCGCTCGGGTTTTGAGAACCAGCTGTATGGTAAAAACATTCAGCGGGAATAGCGGATATTATTTTTGTTATACGCGTCGCGACAAAGGTTTTAAACCTGTGCGGTGAGGAATGTATCCAGTGTAAAGTTACCATAGAATCGGTAAAACAGTAAATACGTTCAATATTGTGACGTATTTTATAAGCGTCAACTACACGACGAGTTAATTTCGACATGAGTAACGAGGCACAAAGCTCAAGGCGGGCGACACTGACGGTCTTGAGCGGACAGACTTTTGACTTTGCGCATACCAGCCGAATGCTAGTGCAAGTGTCTGAGTCATCTTGTACTCTAATATATACGACACATCCGTATCCACGTTCACTTGCGTCTGCAAATGATATTATCGAAATTTTCGAATTTTGGAACACGTCTAAGTGGCGTTTAATACGTAAATCCCGCAAAACAGGTAGCTCTTTCAAATAGTTTTGCCAAATCTGCGCAATATCAGAGGGTAGTGTTTCATCCCAGTCTAATTTTAAAATACAGATTTTCTGCAAGAGTAATTTTGCGTACAAGATCACAGGAGCGGTAAAGCCGAGGACGTCGTACTGACGTGCTATCACGGACAAAACATTGCGTTTAGTACATGGGCGACTATCTAGCGATACAGTAAAAGAGAACTCGTCAGAATCAGGCGACCACTGTAAGCCAAGAACTTTAAGAGTTTGAGTTTGTTCTTCAAAATTCTTACTAGAATTTAAGCGGTGAGTATCAGGCAGTGTATCAAGTAACTGTTGACAGTTACTAGACCACTTGACGAGCTCAAAGCCACCGGCCTTAAGCAATCCTACCAGCTCATCTCTGAGCTGTAAGGAGCCCTGCACGGTGGGCGTGCTATAGCAGATGTCGTCCATGTAACAGTTTCGTGCGGCTACAGTAGCGGCGAGCGGGTACGCTGAACTCCCATCCTCACAGAGTTTCCTGACTACTCTCATCGCAAGGAAAGGGCTACTACGTAGTCCAAAGCAGACGCGATTGAACTGATAAGCGATAAGCGGTGAACACGTGTCAAAGCGGTATAAAAACTTTTGAAATTTGCGATCATCGGCGTTAACCAAAACTTGTAAGAACATTTGTTTGATATCCGAGGTAAAAGCGATTTCATACAAGCGGAAGTCAAGTAAAATTAAAAACAAATCGTTTTGCAAATTAGCACCTGTGTGCAGCGTGTCATTTAATGAGACACGAGTACCATCAGCGGAGTCAGTCTTAGTACTGGCATTCATACAAATACGCACCTTTGTCGTTGATTTATCAACACGCACTACGGGATGATGCGGAATATAATAACCAAGAGATAATTGGTCATCATTATGAAGCGGGGATATGTAACCTTTAGTTAGGTATTCATTTATTATATTGTTATACTCGGAACGTAAATCTGCGTTAGAAACAAACCTACGCTCAAGAGACATAAAACACTTTTTTGCGTGATGGTACGAGTTTCCTAGTATGTTAGGATTCCGTGCGAACGGTAAAGAAACCGAATAGCGACCAGCGGGGTCACGTGACACATTGTTAATAAATAATTTTTCACATTCATCATTTGCGGGACTAGAAGCAGGTTCACAATGCACCTCTTCTAATTGCCAAAATTTTTGTAAAATAAAATCTATTGGCGGTTCAATCTCCATATAAGAGCATAACGAAATTGAACATGCGGTATTTTGGTAAACAGGCGTATTACCAATTAGCGTAAAACCGAAGATGGTCTGAAATCCCGTCGGCGTACCCGGGGGACCAGAGACGCGGCCTGATAACAAGATATCCGCGAATAAAGATGCACCGATAAGAATATCAATCTCGCCCGGTAAGTAAAAGGTTTCATCAGCAAGTGTGATACCTTTTAAATATGAAAGCGTAGACAAATCGACCTGCACCGATGGTAAGTTGTCGGTAATACGGTCGATTACATAAGTGTCAAGCGAAATTGAAACCGAATCATCAAATCGTGAAAACAATTTAAGGTTTGTCGCACCCTTAATTGGGTTTGATGAAGAGCCGATGCCCTTAACAAAAGCGCGGGGAATTTTCTCATATTTTAAGTTAAGCTTCTCACAACAGGAAACCGTCGAAAAACTGGATTGTGACGCAGGGTCGCAGAGCGCACGTAGACGGACTGACATACCGTTAGAATCTTTCACGATCACTTGAATTGTACCTAAAAGGCATGTTTCATTACGCTGCGAGTTAGGCTGTAAGTTACATAAAGAAATATTATTACTCGCAGTTGGTACGGATTGAGAATCATTAGTCATATGTTCTGTGTTAGTCGCCGATACGGCAGGATCCACCAACCTCGAAGATTGCGTATGTGTGCGTGGAGACACGGTAATATTTTGACCAAGCGCGGTGTGAGTATTCATCACATTTTGTTTGCGGCACAACATCGAATGGTGTTTACAATTACAATGGCGGCAATTATAAGACGATTTACAAGCGGAATTGTTATGCGTAATACTTAAACAATTGGTGCAACCGTTATTAGATTTGATGAACTGAAATCTTTTCTCGATATCTAGTTTCACAAATTCGGGACACTTATATAAATTATAGTGTTTTAATTGTTTACATAGCGGACAACAATTATTATTGGTCGAAGCGGAGACAAAAGCATGGGTTGACTTGGTACTGTACCCGGTTTTGTTGTTATTATTATTAACGGAGCGGTTCGGAGCGGGAGCGGTAATTGCGGGTGCAGTGCGGTTCAGTATCTTAGTTTGTTCCCGTAAAAATGATATTAATTCATCATAATGGGGTAAATCGGAACCACGTTTAAACATTTCAAATGAACGAGCGGTTTCAACATCAAGTTTTTTAAGGGCCAAATACATAAGGATAAAATCCGAAAGATCTTTAATATTCAGTGATTTTAAACACGAAACAGCGGAACAGAACTTGTCTAAAAACAAGTCCAAGTTTTTTGAACTAGCGGTAGTTAAAGGGCGAAATTCAAACATTTGATCCAAATAAGTAGTGGCTAAACTACGCGAGTCTTGAAAAGTAGAAACGAGTGTTTTCCAGATTATGTCGTAGTTAGTTGCGTTCGGTGTGATTCCAGAACAAATCGAAAGTGCCCGGCCAGA
Organism: Ypsolopha sequella; assembly: GCA_934047225.1. Taxonomy (NCBI): domain Eukaryota; kingdom Metazoa; phylum Arthropoda; class Insecta; order Lepidoptera; family Ypsolophidae; genus Ypsolopha; species Ypsolopha sequella. The sequence goes on from OW203987.1 coordinate 3,195,699, forward strand.
AAGTTTACCCATCAGGTATTGTACTCGTTCGTTGTCGGTCAAGTCCGGATTATCGTGAATCGTGGTTTTAAATGTTTCATAGAATGTTGGCCACATAGTAGCTTCACCAGAAAAACCAACGAGTTCCAGTTTTGGAAGCTTGATAGTAGGTTTTTTGGGACATTCCATGTCAAGTGGAGCTTTAACTTTAGAGTCAGCCGATTTCGAAGAATGTGATAACTTCCGGTTGATGTATTTGCAATGGGAGTAAAGATCCTCAAAAGCTGACCAACTTTGATAATTTGGTTCAAAATTAGGATTTATCAATACCTCTGTGTCATTAATTTCATCTATGATTACATGAATTTCTGAGCGTACAGTATCCAAAGTTTCGACATTGGCCATAAACAATTCTGCCGAAGAAACATCCTCTAAAGCGGTTTTAGAAAAGTCATAAACTCTCTGAAGGCGATTAAACAATTCTTGCCTTTTATTTTTAAGCTTCTTTAAACTATACGACATCTTTAATTTTGCAGCTTCTGCGGAATTTGGCATGTTATATAGTACAAAGTTAGGCAAGTACCAGAACTATTGAAAGTTTTATACTGACTACAACATAGAATAATGCTAATGAGTTAGAGATAACACGGGCGGCGGACGAACCTGTGTACGAGTACCTCTCGATAATATTAAGAATTAGCAGGTAGGCAGATAATATTTTCTGTGAAATGATCAAATGGTATAATCGCAGCGGATAAATTAACAGAATGGCGTATTTCACTGTAGATAATTTATAATTTCCAGTATATAGGAAATGGAATCACTAATATTTTGACGAATGCGGGGTTTTAATGCATAGATAATGCAAATAAGAGCGGGAATGCGGGGTAATACTGCGGGCAGAGTGAAAATTAGAGCGGAATTCACGTGTTCTTTAGACAAAGAACATGAAGATAGCGGTTGGAAATACCAAAAAATGGTTATAGATCGCAGATCAAAGGGCCTAAAATGGATCTAGATCCGGCTCGAATGGCCAAAAAATGAGCACGCGATATGACGGCAGTGCTTTGTATCACCATAGGTTTTAAAAATAGCGGGAAGTGAAGAGAAATAATTACGAAGATGAAAGATCTGACCTTGGGAAGGAGCTGCATGCACCACAAACCACGCTTCGCCTGAGCCACCAAGTCTCTGGTGTTCTCCAAGATGGTTTTCTTCTTCCTCTTCGTGCCTGGTTGCGCTCTTCTCGGCTAATCTTCTTCGTAATAGTAATAGATGAAAATGAGGCGCACAGCGGGTGCGATCTCAAAATGGCGGGCGGTAGGGTCGAGGTAGGACCTAGTCGAATGACAATCAGCGTATACCTCCGGCGTGAAAGGCTTCTGATTGACGACTGATTGATTTGCGTCCAAAACTAAGCGGGTGGAGATGCAGCGAAAATGACAGTTGAAAATATTAATTCACAACTACCCCGCAGTATGAGAGCCACAAGAAGTGGCGCGAACAGTGGTAGTTGTATTGTATGGTAGCTGGTGGTCTACATCGGAGTTCATCACGTCTGGCGTCAAGAGCAGGTCCTCTAAAAAGGCCGTTTTGCATGAATCACATTATGATTCTGTTCTAATGCCGTCTCTTTTGCACGCGTGAAAAAACTCTGACTCTATCCTACTTTCAAATAATTTTATGATTCACCCAAGTCGGCATTTTTAGATCCCCAGTTCTTCGTTTAGCCTCGAACTCGAAGATGTTATTGTTGACTGTATGCCGCCACACAGCTCGATCCTCAGCCTGGTCCTCCCATGTCAAATGTTCTATATTGCAACTTTTCATGTGGCGTTTCTGCACGTCCTTAAACCTAAGGAATTGCCCGCTTTGTTTGCGTTTTCCACTGAAATGCTTGCAATATAAGATGCGTTTCACCATTCTCTCTTCTGGCATACGTCGCACGTGGCCACACCAGCGCAGCCAAATAACACTGAGGGGGTGTCAGAGATGTTTACAAGTAGAATACTCAACTCGTAACACCCTCTTTTCACCGACGATTTTAACGTCCCAACGTGATAGCGCCGTACTTCGACCGCAAATACACGCTCTTTAGGGGATGCAGGGTTTGGGGGCGGTATAAAATAAATAGTTACTACCAGTTAGATGGTTAAGTATGTAATATATATTGACGAAAGATGAATCCTTATTTATACTTAATTATACGTGATTATTGATATCTAAAAAGAATGCGGCAAACGTGTCGACGTGCCGCCATACAGGGGCCTTATTGTGTAACTTCAAAATCTATCGCTATCGATTTCAAAAGCATCGTGATTGGCTAGAATTGACATCACATTACACATCCTTTTTAGCCAATTGCGACACCTTTAGCCATAGCGATATATGTTAAAATTAGACAAAAAGGCGCCTCGTTTACCTCTAGTTTTTCTTTCACCGTCAGCAAGTGAATAAAAATACTTTTTCTCAAAAATATATTTCTCAAATTCATATCTCCGACACAATAAATCTGGAAAATGTCTCGTTTTATTTCTGAGAAAAGCACCATTACATGCTTCGACCCTCTTAGCCCTCCTGGACTCGTATATAAAAGTACTCGCCTTGCGGCTTTGGACTTTTAACATACACGTCCAGAACAGCTCACTGGTCTCTGCCATAATGTACTATTACAAATTCCGAAAATCTCATTGGTGGTAGGTGCATGCGGCCTTGACCTTGAGACAGTACGGTGTCTTACTGATTGAGCTACTGCTTTCTACATTGACCGCTCTTTAAATACAATAATTCTTTTTCCAACAGAGCGGCGCACCCCAACTCTCCAAACGGGCTACTGATCGAAGTGGATGCGTTCACCGCCGTCATAGCGCGAGCTTCTAACAGAGAAGTGTTCGGCTACGTGAAGCAAGACACGTCACTACAGCAGTGCGCGGCGAGCTCGAGCCGGGTGCAGGGGCTCATGCTGGCGCTCATACCGAGGTTCGCCAACCCGCCGCCGCAGCAGGAGCAAGATGACAGTCTGCTCTATCACAAGGTACGTGCAGATAGGTTGGCAAATTCGTACGTGACAGTCCCATGGTCTGCGGGCAACGAGGAACGAAAGATTGTGGGGGCGGGAAAGAAGAGCGCGGGTGGCGAACTTCCGTTGCGTAGCAACGCTTCTGGTGGCCACTTGTGTATACAGGTCATTTCGCACATCACAAAACGCACACGGTATCGAATTCAAAGATGAGTCCGCCGATAGGCAAAGTTATTGGACGTCAGGCCAAACACATTGTTTATAGTATACCAAATAAAGTATAATAAAATAAAAGAATAAACATTAAAAGTTTAAAAATTAATATACATTATATGTGTAGGTATATAATACATACACATACTATAAGTACCTACACATAATATTGAATTATGGTATGCGAATTATCTATAGGGATCAATCTGCAAATATATCCGTTACGTAATTTACACTGTGTGCAGCGGTCAGCGAGAGGTCACCCGTCCCCCGACCCCGCAAACCATGGGACTGTCACGTATGAATTTGCCAGACTATAGTATAGACACGTCACTACAAAGAAAAAGAAGGAAAGAAAAACGTTAATTATATATTTTATACAGCAAAGTACATCACTGCTTTACCCTTCTATTTTTGTCATGTGCAAGACGCATTCTGTGTGATACTTTTTATGTGGACTTCTCGTTTTAGATTGTATCGAACCTCGTGACGTACGCGCGCAACATCCTCGAGCGCGACTCGTCCCGCGTGCTGTTCCGTCCCGCGCTCCTCCCCGCAGACGTGAGCGGGAACGAGGGCGCGGGGGGCGGGGCGCCGCACTGTGGCGCCATCTTAGATCTGCTGCAGAGCTCGGTGCGGAGGTGCCATCAGCAGAGCAAGCTGCTGCTCACTGTCAGTCATCAGCTGCAGAATGTTCCCACTATGACCTTGGAAGGTAGGTGGTGATGAAAGGTCAATTTGAACTGAACTAAGATGTTTGGTATTAATATGAAGTTGTAGACAAACATTAAGTTTTCTTTGGAGCATATACCGGGTGTAATTAGACAGGTGTCTATTAACGTAGACTAAGTATTACTACGTATAGACCGACAACTCCCATACATAAGTCATACATTGGGAGTCTTTCCCGCAGTTCTGAAAAAGGCTGTCATTATTCCAGTCTACAAGAGTGGTAGCAGAGACAGTGTCAACAACTATAGGCCGATTTCCATCTTGCCAGCTATATCAAAAATTTTAGAAAAAGCACTAAACAACCGACTCACTTTTTTTCTGGAAAAATATCATATACTGTCGGACAATCAATATGGTTTTAGACGTGGTGTATCTACGTCAAAAGCTGTACAGCAACTAACTTCTTTTATATCAGGGAAATTAGATGAATATAAAAAACCGATAGCAATCTTTTTAGATTTGGCTAAGGCTTTTGACACTGTCTCTGTTCCTCTTCTTGTGGATAAACTGAGAACCGCTGGCATATGTGGTATTTCTCTCAAACTTTTTACCAGCTACCTAACACACAGAACTCAGTGTGTCAAGATCGGTCAGCATATAAGCAATGACTTGCCCGTCTCTTTTGGTGTACCTCAGGGAAGTATCCTTGGTCCCACTCTGTTTCTAGTTTATATTAATGATTTATGTGCCTTGACAATTGATGGTAGCTTGATTTCTTATGCGGATGACACAGCTTTATTGTTTGCTGAGGATACTTGGGAGGATACTTTTAGATCTGCACAGCAAGGACTAAATAAAGTATCGCTTTGGCTATCTCAAAATATTCTCACCATTAATCCTAGTAAAACTAAATATATTTCTTTTTCGATTAGAAATCATACCCAACCTGGAAATCAGTATAAACTAAGTGTCCACACACCAAATTGCTCTCTGGGGACTCCGTGTACTTGTGTTAGCCTGGAAAGATGTCCCATAATTAAATACTTGGGTGTCGTAATTGACCAGAATCTCAGTTTTAGATCACACATTGAACATCTCTGTGGAAGAATAAGAAAACTTATTTATATATTTAAACAACTAAGACAAGTTATGAAAATTGAATTGCTTTTACGAGTTTATTGTGCCCTTGGTGAGAGTGTGCTTTCTTTCTGTATATCGTCATGGGGAGGTACACATAAAACCATCTTACTTAACTTAGAAATAGCACAAAGGGCGCTATTAAAAGTGCTAACTCATAAACCTTTTAGATTTGGTACGACACTTCTGTATGAGTTAACTAAAGTACTGACTGTAAGAAAATTGTTTGTATTAGAAGCTGTCCGGCTTCAACACGAAATTACACCTTTAGACCAAAATTTACAGCTAAAACGTAGAGCTGATATAGTCTGTGTCAAAAAAAAGTTTAATACTTCATTCAGTAGATGTTTTTTTCCTTTTCTTGGTCCTTTTCTTTATAATTCTTTTAATAAATTTCTTGAAATTCATGGCTTAAATAAAAATGACTGTAAGCAAAAAGTCAAATCCTGGCTACTGATGAAAGACTACAACGAAACCGAGGCATTTCTTAAACCAGTATGCTGATTTTCATGAAGATGATGATTTTCTCATGTTTTATTATGTCACTCGAGTTATTATAACCACGGTTGAACATATACCACTACAGACACTTACATACAACTACCAACAAACACACCCTCTTAGACACCCTCACACACAAACTCGCAAACACTACATGTGCATATTGGTATTAACTTTTATATTATATTCTTTCTTTTGCCATAATTTACATTTGATTATTACATGTAATTTAGTAAATTAGTAAAAATAAGTTTTAAATCAACATATTTTTTTATAAACATGCAATACAAGATGTTACAGTAATATTGTGTTAGCTAGCTAAGTCACCTATTTTTCGGGTTGAGCAGTACTACTTATCCTAAGACTACAGGGCTATGCCCTTTTTTAGGGAGTAGGGCACTCAAAATTGTCTTGTGTACACTCTTTTAATCTGTGTATGATCTAGTATGTAAGTTTATAAATGTACACATTTATATGGAATAAACTCTTATTATTATTATTATTATTATTATAAGAATAAGAATAAAAAAGATTTATTACCAAAAAAAAGCTCGAGAAAAAGAACACAAAAATAACAATATTAAAAGAGATAAAAATATTTACAAAAAACTTATTTAAACTAACCTAAACTAATATAAGAGGTGGTAGCTTTTCCAAGGTAAAAGGAAGTACGCGATCAGCGTATGCTGTTGGAAAACGAGGTTCCGAACAGCGCTGTTTTTGCAGCGTACCCCTTTGAGATGACATAAAGTATTGAAAAATGGTGCAGTGAAAGGCGCGCAGAATGTTATTTTATTATACATCAGGGCGTGGCAACTTTTTTACGCGCCCTTACAACACTAGGTGTCGCTAAGTGTTGCAAATAAGCATAATTTGTTTAATTGGCTGCAAGTAAACTCTCATGGTTACCAAGTAAACATGTGGCTGTAATAGTTTTGCTTAGAAAAACTGGATGGCGCTAAGTTGACAACACTAACAGTGAATATTTCAGCGCCATCCAGTATCGAAGTAGGAATTATTTTTATGTTACGTGACATCGCTGTGCCACTAGCGTCACCAATCCGTCTTTTTTAGCATCGTTAGAAGATTTAGCAACGCCATCTAGATTTCGTTAGAATTTTACACCTTTTTTGTGGCTACAAACTGATGTATGGGAACTGCTAGTCTATACGTGGGAATACTTAGTCTATGGTATAAATGAAACCACATAGCACAACATTTAACTACCGTTCCTAAAGAAACACACACGCGAAAATGAGTCGTAATGAGTTTAACTGAGTCGGTTCCTGAGGTCGCTGCGCGGTGTGGGAGGGGTGTGGTGACGTCACGTGAATTGACTAGAGAGAGATGCGATGTCACCCCTCTCGCACCGCTCTCTACAACAGGAAACGACTCAATTAAACGGAAGTAAGGAAACGATATGTGTATCTCTTTGTCTATGATTTTTAAACAGTATAAAATAAATATATAATATATATACAAGGTGACTTTTTGATCATCGTCCAAATTCATACTGGAGGTTTGATAAGTGATCAGCATCATGAATCAATTACAGTTTTTGTGAAATTCGTACAATGAAATTTCGACTTCCCATAGTAATTCACTCCCAGTCCTGAGTGAATCACTATGGGGAGTCGTAATTTCATTTCATGAATTTTATGCCAATCGTTATTGGTTGATGATGCTGATCACTTATCAAACCTCCAGTATGAATTTGGACGATGATCACAAATTCACCTCGTATATATAAAGAATATATTATACATTAAAATTATCGTATCATATTATTTATATTATATTATTATTGCCAAAATAATAAAATTATAAAATCATAACATTATAATAACATATCCTACCTTAAAATCCACAAAATAAAGCACACCCACAATCAAATATTGACACTACATAGATACACACTCAGACACACACACCCTTTCAAATACTTAAATATATTTTTTAGTAAATAGTTATTAAGTAGATAGATACTAAGAAAAAATGAATGTATTTCATATGGTAATAATGATAACCTTACAAAAATTAAAGGCACATAAGAGAGAGAGGGGCCTCTTCTAATACAAGTTTTTGTAAAACTTACAAGGAGAGACCCAAACATTGTAATTATAAAATTGTAAGGAAATAAATAAACATTTTGATTTTTTTTTATTTGATTTGAGTAACCAAAAATAAAACATCCTAAATACAGTGCCTGATTATAAACAATTATAAATAAAATAATCACCCACAGACATGAAAAAGCTCCTACCACCAGACAACGCAGCGTCATCTCCATCAGAAGTCCGCATCGCTCTCGTGTCCTGCTTGACGCGTCGAGTCTCGCTCCGGCGACGATCGCTGCAGTACTGTCGCCACGCGGCAGAGGGCGCACTATACCTCGCCTGGGCACATCTTCAAGTATACCACCGCGCTAGTCACACGCAGTTGTCAGATAACTTCAATACTTGTGAGTAGTAAACGCAGCATCCGTTTTAGTAGTTTATGCTACAAGGGCGCAAAGGAATAAATTACGAGGACGATTTAAAACACGAGCGTAGCGAGTGTTTTAAACGTAACCGAGTAATTTATTGCTTTTACGCCCGTGTATCATACTACGTTTTTCAATGCATAGTGTGAGGAAATGAAACAAATATAATTTTGTGAACTTTAAATTGTAATTGGCTCAAAAAGATTGTATCCAGAGCCGTTAAACAGTGGAAAAAAAAGTACAACATCTGTGGTACACAGCATGGTACACAGGAAAGGCTGCAGGTTAGCCAACCATTGCAAACAAATAAAAAAAATTAATAATAAAGCCCTAGGGCAAAATAATCGACTTTCTGTTCGGTTTTGATGCATAAAAGTGAGCCTTTACGAGCACATGCATTGAAAAAATATAAAGACCATGGTAGAGCAAATTAATATGACCCTCGAGCTAATAACCGACTGCGGACATGCACAGTTGGTCAATTTATCAAATTTGTCAAAAGTACTTCTTTCACCACGAGTTTCTCCAACTCATATCAGATCATCCCGAGCTGTTAAGGGGGAACGAGTCGTATCCTCTACGAAACGCACAACTTAAGATGTTCTTTTTATTTTTGAATAACAAATATTAAATAAATTTACACATTAATTAATATGGGCAAGATATATTTCGAGTCCTTTTGGACTCGGCATCAGTTGCATTGACAATACATATGACATTATAAATATAAAAGACAAATATTTTTTTTTTTTTTTGAGTATATTATATTTTTTAAGGGCTTTGAATAACTTCTGTTAAGTACTTCTCCTTAAACTTTTTATTGTATATATATCGCATTTGCGAGTAAAATAATAAAATATAATGTTACCATTGGGCTTTTCTTTATAAATATTGATATATATAGTTTTTTTTTTTTGTAAATTTACACATTAATTAATATGGGCAATTTTTTTGTAAATTTACACATTAATTAATATGGGCAAGATATATTTCGAGTCCTTTTGGACTCGGCATCAAATATTAAATAAATGTGATTTATGGCATTTCGCGAACATAGTTTAGTGTCAGTTAGACATTTCCGGCAAAATTTTGTTATTTTATGCATGATGTTTAAAATGTATGGGCACACAAACTTAAAACACGCTTTTAATTATGTGCGCCCATACATTTACAACGTAAAGCATAAAATAACAAAATTTTGCCGGAACTGCACTAAACTATGTTCGCGAAATGCCATAAATCACGTTTATTTAATATCTTTAATTCAAAAATAAGAAGAACCATCTTAAGTTGTGCTTTTCGTAGAGGATACGACTCGTTTCCCCTTAAGGCAGGTTTATACAGGTTCAGTGCACAAGTCAGTAGTACCGGCGCCGACACTGACGTCAAAATATTCGTGTGCGAATACAAAAGTCAGCGCTGACTTCACACCGCTGTACTGACTTCAAATCAATTTACATTGGGTTTTTTTTCGAGTCAGCGATGACTTGTCTCGAATTCGGAGTCAATCACTGACGCTGTAAAAACGAGCCTTTTGGTATGGATTTGTCTTTCTACCTTAAGGTGGTAAAAGAGGAAACCAATCTGAAATTTTTGAACTAGATGGCGCTACTGAAGCAAAATGTACATAAATGTAAATAACTCATCCTATACCAAAATTTTAATGGATTCGCTCCATTTGCGAAACTTGTATTAAAACAGAACATGTAAAGATATGCAAAAGTTCTATTACCCCTTTCAACACGACATACATTACAAAAACTCTGTAAATGCTTGAGTGTGCAATACTTCATTGTAACTGTGTGCGTATTTGTCAACACGTCATGTCTCGTGTATTATTATTTTCACGAAAGAAGTTTCCTGTCTAAGACCGTATTTGCAATGAATAAACACGAAAATGCCTTAATCCGCAGAACTTCTTTCGCGAAAAAAGTTTAGATCAGCTGCGCTGCGTCGCGCGCTTTTTTTACAATTACTACGCGTCCAAGGACAAAAGGGCCAACCAATAATCGCCTCTGTTGTAAGGTAATAAAGTCTTCGTCATTTGTCTTGGACATGTACTTAGTTACCTAGTATGCAGGTTTCATTTCATCCATCCATGATTATGGTAGATTCAGTCGCAAGTCGATCGTAAAAATATCTTTTTAATACAGTTGCTCAAAAAGTGGCGTATTGCAGGGACGTATAGCGTTCGGGATGTGGGCGATTACATACTCGAGCTTTTTCTTTACCTTTTCCGAACTCGTGCATTCTCTTTCCCAACTGTCAAAATATTGTCTATTAAAAAGAAAAAAACCAACCACGAAGTTTTTACAAAAAAAAATCAAAGAAGTTTTTATGATTCATGCAAATATTTCTAAAAAGAAGCTACTATTTTGTTTCAATATCAGATTTAATGATTTGATTCAATGAGTTAGGTTAGGTTTCATTTCATTTCATCTCATTAAATTTCATTTTCATTTCATATCAATAAAAAAATTCTACTGAAGACTTGGCTGTATGGGCATAGTTCTCTTTGCCTAGCCAGAATGGGTGAAGAAAACAAAAAAAAATCTCTGCTCATATTCTTTTACGGTTGGCGCCATTTTCCAAAAAATTTCTTTGCGGGTTTAGTTGTTTGTTGCACAAAATGAGTAATTTCGACGATATTTTATTTGAATTGACACCACCGGAACTCAGTATAATTGCACAAAATGCTTTGGAGAAGTCAAAAATTCGCTACATATCTACATACGACGAATTTATTGCGTGGAGTATTAGTTAGTTGAGTTTAGTGTGTTTTTGTTATTTTATTAAATTGCTTCATTTTTTCGCAACTGTATTAAAAATAGTTGTTCAGTACACGTGCGGAACCGTCATTGCAACTTGTTCCGACTGTCAACCCTCACCTTCGGCTGCGCCTCGGCTCGGGTAGACATTTGTCGGAACTCTTTGCAATGACAGGCTTTCCGCACTCGTAATGAAATATACTATTTTATAAAAATACTGATTTGAATGTTGAACAATACTGACAGAGGGAAAAGATAATATGCTTTCTTTATGCGATGGGTTAGCTAATATAACAACCTTTTTCCATACAAGGTGACTTTTTGATCATCGTCCAAATTCATTCATTGGAAGCTTGGTAAGTGATCAGCATCATAAATTGATAACAATAATTGTGAATTTTGTTTAATGAAATTTCGACTTCCCATAGTAATTCACTCGCAGTCGTGGGTGAATCACTATGGGGAGTCGAAATTTCATTTTATGAATTTTACAAAAATCGTTATTGGTTCCTGATACTGATCACTTACCAAGGCTCAAGTATGAATTTGGACGATGTTCACAAATTCACCTTGTATAGTTAACCATATCAATAAAATAATTGACAATTTTGTCTCATTTGCATATATAAAATTCAAAGTCCTGACTGACTGACTGATCAACGCACAGCAAAACTGCTGGTCCTAGAGACTTGAAATTTTGCATATAGATACCTTATATGGTGTAGGCATCCACTAAGAAAGGATTTCAGAATTCAACCCCTAAGAGGGGGAAATGGGGTGACAATGTCTGAAAATCAACATGGGTATCGTTTGTATGGTTTATCGGGTCGCTGATTACGAAAACAACAACGATTTCTAAATCCAACGTAGTGGACGTGAAATACCATCATCCCCTGTTGGGATGCGATGGGGTTGAAATGTGTAAATATCAATATGGGTGTCGTTTTTATGGTTTTTTGGGACGTTAATTATGAAAATGGCATCGATTTTAAAATTTAATATAGTGGACATGAAAATTCTTGAAATTATGTGTGCCAGTGCCAGAGCAAATCGACTGTAACAGACGGACAGAGAGACAGTCACACAAGTGATCCTATTAGGGTTCCATTTTTTCCTTATGAGGTCTATCTATATATCCACAATCTATCTATCTATCTATCTATCTGTCTATCTATCTATCTATCTATCTATCTATCTATCTATCTATCTATCTATTCATCTATCTATTTATCTATATCCCAGCAAAATATCTTTGGAACGGAAGGTGGTACATCCCTAGGGGTGCCAAAGAAAGTTTTTTTTTTAATATCAAATCTTTGACGGCCTGTATCTCCCAACCGGCTGGAGCTAGACCCATGTTGATGGGTGTCTTAGAAAAGGTCTCGATGAGATCTACCTGCCGAAAGTGTCAAAACTTTAAAGGCCTGTATCTCCCACACAGCTGATGCTAGACCCATGTTCATGGTACTCTAAGAAAAGGGCTTGGTGAGATCTAGATGACGGTAAAAAAAAGTCGAAAAGAAATGCCAAAATTTTGATCGGCCATATGTCCCGAACGGCTAATTGTAGGGAGTTCGGGTTTCAACTAAAGTGATCGGTCAGGCTGGGGCTACATGACCGAAAAAAATTTTGAATTTGACAGGTTTTGACAGTTTTTTGACAGATCCAAAAAAGTATTCATACTTGCATGAAACTCGGTATCAAGGGGCATTCGGGGTCGCCAATTACGCTGCCGTATTCAAATTAGACATTTTTTGACAACCGATATGGATTTTGACTGTTTTTCGGAAAAACTTTGATCGGTGAGTCCCCGTGTTTGGCACTCTGGCGATGCCGAAGGCCGAGCCAAGTTCGGCCTCGAGGGCGCGTTCTTCGTCCGAACATGCGAGTTTTACGGCCAAGCACTACACCTTGAGTCTTGACTTACAGAGGGAGTGAGAGCACTTATAATGTTTGTTTTTGAAAAAAAAAATTTTTTTTCCTGGCCTAGGCCACGCGGGCGAAGCCGCGGGCAGAAGCTGGTTTACTTATATATTCGCATATTATTTATACAAACACACATATGTATATAGGTACTCACGCCTGTCTCCCAGAGGGGTAGGCAGAGGCTACAGATTTCCATCTGCTACGATCCAGACAAACCTCTTTCGCCTCTTCCACATCCATCAATCTAGTCATACAAGCTCTTCCCTTTGGTCCCAACGAGTCACACCAAAACCAGTCACAGCGTAACTCATTGGGACAAAAAATAATAAAATGTCCCAACCAGTCACACTGTTACTCGATGGCACAACTTTTTATTTTATGTCCCAACGAGTCACACTCCCAAAACAAGAGTGTAACTCGTTGGGACTAAAATCTGTTACACGTTGACAACTTTTTTCTTTCTTCCCTGTGGTCCCAACGAGTCACACCGATAACAGTCACAGTGTATCTCGTTGGGACAAAAAATAATAAAATGTCCCAACCAGTCACACTGTTACTCGATGGCACAAGTTTTTATTTTTCGTCCCGACGAGTCACACCCCCAAAACAAGAGTGTAACTCGTTGGGACTAAAATCTGTTACACGTTGACAACTTTTTGTGACTCGTTGGGACGAAAAATAAAAAGTTGTGCCATTGAGTTACAGTGTGACTGGTTGGGATATTTTATTATTTTTTGTCCCAACGAGTTACACTGTGACTGGTTTCGGTGTGAATCGTTGGGACCAAAGGGAAGAGCTTGTATGACTAGATTGATGGATGTGGAAGAGGCGAAAGAGGTTTGTCTGGATCGTAGCAGATGGAAATCTGTAGCCTCTGCCTACCCCTCTGGGAGACAGGCGTGAGTATATATGTGTGTTTGTATAAATAATATGCGAATATATAAGTAAACCAGCTTCTGCCCGCGGGTTCGCCCGCGTGACCTACAGGAAACATTTTTTTTTTTTTTTTCAGAAACAAACATTATAAGTGCTCTCACTCCCTCTGTAAGTCAAAGTGTAGTGCTTGGCCGTAAAACTCGCATGTTCGGACGGAGAACGGCTTCGGCATCGCCAGAGTGCCAAACACGGAGACTCACCGATCAAAGTTTTTTCGAAAAAGAGTCAAAATCCATATCGGTTGTCAAAAATTTTCAAATTTGAATACGGCTGCGTAATTGGCGACCCCGAATGCCCCTTGATACCGAGTTGCATGCAAATCGGAATACTTTTTTTGGATCTATCAAAAAACTGTCAAAACCTGTCAAATTCAATTTTTTTTTTTTGGTTATGTATGTAGCCCCAGCTTGACCGATCACTTTAGTTGAAACCCGAACTCCCTACAATTAGCCGTTCGGGAGATATGGCCGATCAAAATTTTGGCAATTTTTTTTTCGACTTTTTTTTACCGTTATCTAGGTCTCACCAAACCCTTTTCTTAGAGTACCATGAACATGGGTCTAGCATCAGCTGTGTGGGAGATACAGGCCTGTAAAGTTTTGACACTTTCGGCAGGTAGATCTCGTCGAGGCCTTTTCTAAGACACCCATCAACATGGGTCTAGCTCCAGCCGTTTGGGAGATACAGGCCGACAAAGTTTTGACATTAAAAAAAAATCTTTCTTTGGCACCCCGTGGTCCAACCCCTAGGGATATACCACCTTCCGTTCCAAAGATATTTTGCTGGGATATAGATATAGTTATAGATAGATAGATAGATAGACAGATAGATAGATAGATAGATTGTGGATATATAGATAGACCTCAAAAGGAAAAAATGGAACCCTAATAGGATCACTTGTGTGTCTGTCTGCCTGTCCGTCTGTTACAGCCGATTTGCTCTGGCACACATACTTTCAAGAATTTTCGTGTCCACCATATAATATTTCAAAATCGATGCCATTTTCATAAGTAACGTCCCAAAAAACCTTAAAAACGACACCCATATTGATATTTACACGTTTTTAACCCCATCGCACCCCAACAGGGGATAATGGTGTGGCGTGCTTCACACTCGCCACTATATATGTACTTGGGCCAGCCCCTTACAATTTGAAAGAAACCGTTCCGCTTATGCAGTTTGTACCACACACCAATTAGATCAGGTGATATCCATATCACCTCATGGGGTCTACCTCACCCCCGGGTTGGTCTATTCGCTGCTCCGGCACATCGCCGCGGGAGATGATTCATTGAGCTACCAGCTAATCTCGCTCGAATAACCGTGTGACTGGTTGGGACATTTTTTTTTCCCAACGAGTTACACTGTGACTGGTTTCGGTGTGACTCGTTGGGACCAAAGGGAAGAGCTTGTATGACTAGATTGATGGATGTGGAAGAGGCGAAAGAGGTTTGTCTGGATCGTAGCAGATGGAAATCTGTAGCCTCTGCCTACCCCTCTGGGAGACAGGCGTGAGTATATGTGTGTTTGTATAAATAATATGCGAAAATGAGACAAAATGGATTAAATTTATTGTGGATGTGGATTTAGTTATCCTAATAACAAAATAACTTCCAAACTACAAAGAATGTATGATTATCATCAATGAAAATATGAAATCGACAATCGACATTTGTTTGACAGACGGCTTACGATGAAGAATCGTTCAAAAATATAATATTTTCGGGAATTAATACAAGTATATGAATAAAATCTAATAAAAATGAATGAAAAACATTCATTTTGCTTTATTTAGGTATTGGTCAACAATTATTATCTCATTACAACTTATTGTCTTATTTAAGTTTGATTAAAAATTACATTCAAAGATGGAATCATGTTGCTTTATATTTGAGAATGCACTCATGTTTACACAAGACTGCTGTGTTTGTGTTTGTAAGTGCCGTGTTCGTGAGCCGCACACTGACGCAAATCAGACGAAATGAGTTCATTTTTGAAAACCTGATATTCGAGTATCTAAGCAATAATTATACAATTTGAATAAGTTTGCGAAAAATATGTTAAATGTACATTGTTTATATTCCCAATTAAATTCATGAATTTATTACGTCTTCATATATATTACTCAGAAAGTTTGTATGAAAAGGCCTCCTCTGTTACCACGTCGGGAATTCGATCGAATCAAAACCGCTGCTAAAAAAATGTTGTATCAATTTTAGATCTTCACATCAGAGCAACTTGTAACTTTGCACATGTACAAAGTTCAAGTTCGGTTGTGCATGTCAGGTATCAGCTGGCTGTCCTGGATTCGGTTGAATAACGAGACTCTGGCAATGAATCGGTAATGAGTGCTAGCCAACAGACAGATAGCGGAGGCTTAGGCACCCTTTGGGTACGGAAGCTTAATATTTCGCAAACGGAACCCTGGATCGAAAAATGGTCTTCTCACACCCCCAATATTTTCAAATTACCTATCCAACGACACCCCACACTAGGGGATAGACGAGAAAAAAAGAATCATCCCCACTTCACGCTAAAAAAATATCTTTTTCAAAATTTTACTGTACCACTTTATCGGCGTGATAAATATGTATACTCATGCCAAATTACAGCTTTCTAGTACTAATAGTCTCTAAGCTAAGCCGCGGACGGACGGACGGACAGACAGACAGACAGACAGACAGACAGACAGACAGACAGATAGACAGACAGACAGACAGACAGACAGACAGACAGACAGACAGACAGACAGACAGACAGACAGACAGACAGACAGACAGACAGACGGACGGACGGACGGACGGACGGACGGACGGACGGACGGACGGACGGACGGACGGACGGACGGATGGACGGACATGGCGAAACTATAAGGGTTCCTACGGAACCTTAAAAAAGGAATAATGTCTGTGGAAAATCTAAATTGAACAAATTCACCGAGAATCACCCTTGTCTGGTTTGTTCGCAGCACTGACCCCCTCGAGCGCACTGCGAGGCGCGTTCGGCGCTGACCTTGTGGAGTTGAGGAAGGGGCTAGTTGGCGTCTTCAACGAGAGGTTCGCTGAGCAACTGCTCGATATCGCCAAGGTACTGTTTCCTGTTTATCACAAAACATTAGTAAAATGGTACATTGTACACCGAGCGAAGAAAGGGGCCTATTACCTTTATACACACGATTTGGGGATGTCACTTTCTCCCGAGTGATACATGGTGTTTTATACTACACCTACGAAGAAAATAAAAAGCCAAATTCTTTAAATTCCGGCGGCGTCGTCAAATCATCTCTATCACTATAAGATGACATTCAGTGTAGCTAAATGTATCGATTCAGTGTAACATGACTTAACTTATTTGACAGGACCAACCATATTTTAAGCGTCCTGTCTTTGTCTTCTCGGTACAGAAAGAAAAAGACAGAACGCTTAAATTAAGTATAGTCCTGTCAAATAAGTTAGTGTTACATCTAATTGACACAAACGTCTGTTTATTTATTTATTTATAAAAAAAAACATTAAAAGGACATAACATTTTCACAAATGATCCAATACATGCGCCACTAACAGGTGTACACAACATTTGCCAAACAAAATATAAACAAGCAGTAACAACAGACAATACAAATAGTGCAATACAATACAATTACAAAAAAGAAATGAGAATATTTAAAATTAAAATGTTTAAAAAAAAAATTAAATATACTGGTAAATGAGATAAACAAATACAAGGAAATCTCAAGATATATTTCGGGTCCGACCTGGACCCGGCATCAGTTGAGAATCAAGTTATTTTTTTAAAAAACTTTAAAAGCTGTTATAGTGTATATTTATAAAATTAAAATGCTAAGCTACAAACTAAACTTATCTTACTAAATCCTAAGAATAATAAACTAAACCTAAACCTAACCGAGCAAGTAAATACAAAAAATACAATAATGTTTCGGTAAAAAACACATTTTAACAAAAACATTGTTCGAAATGAAAGCTAAACAAAAACCTATCTAACCTACCTACTTATTTTGTCACAAAAATATTTAGAAAAATTACATTTGAACATGTAAAAGCATCTGTTTGACGAGAGTTGATAAAAGCAAGGTTTATTTTAGAATTTGAATTTGCGGCCGAACGACACATCCGAAGCGCCTCGCGCTTGACAACAATATTGTCGGCAATAAGTGACGCTCGTCACTCACCTCATTTACACTCTTGCGAGGCCCTCGCCTTGAAGGGGACAAAGCTATGAGTAAAGCGATATGCAATGTAGTCCATCTCCTTTACTCGTGTAGTTTGGTCCCCTTCGTGACCGCGAGTCTAGCGCGAGTGTAAATGAGGTATTACAGTCGCTATTGCGAGACGGTTTTAATAATATTTGTGAACTCTCCCCAAAGACTGAAGTATTCTATAAATTGAAAATTTAGATAAAACAAAAGAAAGTGAGTCTACCGCGATTATCACTTTAAAAAAATTTTACTGTAAAAGCATGGGGCCAATATCATTTTGCGAACTTAGATATTAAAACATTTTGTCTTGGCGTTATATATTTAAATAAGGTTAACTATCGACATAATATAAATTAAAAAAACATAAGCAAAAAAAGTGCCGACAAAAGTGAAAACTTTACTGTCAAAATATGATGTGACGATGACGGCATAGATATCATAATACTATTGTTCGGTGCAGTGGCGTAGCGTGGGTCACCGTCGCCCGGGGCGGAGTCATAATTTGCCGCCCTTTTGACGTCATAAAAATTATAATGTTGGTGAGAAAAAAACGTAACGATATGAAAGAACTGAGTGAAAAATATGTATTTCAAAACCATGCTATATTTACATGTGTAAGTAACATGTGTAAGTAACATGTGTTAAAAACGTTTACAATTTTAACGTTTAGTAAAGTCTAAACAGTCTAAAATTTTACTTTTCAGGCCTTACGCGCAGCGAAAAAGTTAATATCGTCTGTCACACTATGTTCTATTGACAAAATGGCCAAATTACTTAATCTTATGGAGATCATGGTAGACCTCAAGTATTTTTTTATTAATTTCAGCTTTGAGAAGCTTCGTTCACATGAAGCAACACTCTTCTCGGTTCAGCACTCGGATAGGATATACTGGCGTATAGACGAACTGACAGCCCAATAACGCGTGAAAAATTTTGATTTACAAAACAACGTACATGTAAATTATGTTGACGAAATATATTTCCACCAAAATCATGCAAACTATGAACAACGTGACTTTATTCCATGCAGAATATAAAAATTCACAATACGATTGATATTATTTCGTATTTTAAACAGAATATAACAGAAATTAAACCTAAAAATAAACGGATCGTAGCAATGATGACGTCCTGAGAATTGATCTGTGAAATGTGCAATTATCAGGATCATTTATTTGATTAACCCCACAGCCACACACAGAACAAGTAACCATTGTTGAAGACTTGTAGTAATTAAGAATAAACGCGTATAAACAAATAAATCTAAAGAGCTCATTCCTTGCGTGCCGGCTTGTGATGTCCTGTCATTCAAAAGTGGTTACAGATCCAATAGATTCGCTTTCCTTTTCACTCTTGCTATATTGCCATTAGGGATTTTCTTCGCCCATGCATGCTATGTTTGTCATATACGCAGTATGTCCTAAGTCTATGGTTCGGTGTGTGATGATGACTTATTTATGATCATAGATAAACTAAACATAAAGACGTCAAACACTTCTTGGGTAAAGAAGTTTTCACTTTAAAAATTAAAAGCCATCGATTGCCATCATCGAAAAGAATCGATTTTCATGAAAAGCTAAGTAGCATAAATTGTCCCGAATCCATTATAAATTTATAATTTTACCATACAATATTTCCCAGTTATTGTATAACAATATCTTGTTCCCAGGACCAGACTCCTGCGCAGCGTTGCTTCCTCGAAGTGTTGCTGAAGGACATCAAGAGCATGATCCAGTTCTCGCCGTTATAATGTTGCACCGGTTTATCTGAACATCTACTCCCTGGTTCTATGACGTGGAACAAAACTCATACTACCTTACCATGGATCATACTATAGGCCTACCATAAGTAGCGAATTCGTGAAATATATATGAGAAATTGTACAGCGCCTCTAGCGGATTACTAGAGGAACAATACAAAATGTTTGACGTAGTCGCTAACTTATATAGATGACCCAGACACATGGTAGACCTACTGAGTTACTTTCATTATTTTATATTGCGATTAACTAAATATACAACAACATCGTCCAAATTCATACTTGAGCCTTGGTAAGTGATCAGCATCATGAACCAATTGCGTTTTCTTGTAAAATTCATAAAATGAAATTTCGACTCCCCATAGCGATTCACTCAGAACTGGAAGCGAATTACTATGGGAAGTCGAAATTTCATTATTCGAATTTCACGAAAATTGTTATTGATTCATGATGCTGATCACTTACCAAGCTTCCAGTATGAATTTGGACGATGATCAAAAAGTCATCTTGTATATTTGCAGAAACTAAGAACAGGTCTAGGTTCGCGTTGCACCAAAATCTTAAATCTAGATTTAGTTGCGAGGTGTGTTTATGGACTGCCAATAAATATTAAATTTACAAATTGAACTCAACTTTTGCGCTAAATAAATATTTAAATATTGGTGCAAGCCGCTCTTTGTATTTAAAACTTTATAGGGGAGTGAAATAGTTTTTTTTACGACATTTCTAAAGTATTTCCATCAAAGATATGATAACTTAAAATAATGTATTGTAGCCCCTCACTGATATTATGTATACTGGAACTCGGAATATTAATCAAAGAACTGTTATTTGTTATTAAATTGTTATTCCAAAACAAAAATATTATAACTATAGTGCTAACTCGGATCGAGTTGTTACAAGATGTGTATGTAGTACATATAGCATTATATTTAAAGTTTGTTAGCTACTAGAGAATCACGAGTGTAATTTTTATTATTTGGTTGAACTGGCATAAATTTGGACTGCCACCAGGCTTGCCTGGTAGCAGTCAAAAAAAAAAGGATAAATCAGGATAAAGATACTATATAATTTTATGGGTAAATTAAAAATAACAATCCTGATGTAAAAAAAGTACAAGGCTTGCCTGGTGGCAGTCCAAATTTATGCCAGTTCAACCAAATAATAAAAATTACACTCGTGATTCTCTAGTAGCTAACAAATTTTAAATATAATAAATGGCGCCCGAACAGGGACTTGATAATGCTATAAAATGTAAAACAAGATGTGTATGTAGTACATACAAGTGATAATGATAATCCGGGTTTCATGAAATACTGCATTTTGTTATGTACCTAAACCTAACTATAGTTAGTGTAATTTAATTAATAAATCGATTTTGTGATAATTTACTTTTTTTTCTGCTCTCAAAATCTAGAAAGCAATCGTCACCTGCAAAAAACACCATAAAATAAAAAAGATGGTACAATCGTCCAAATATGTAAACAGAGAGTTGCCGTGTATATTTTTCATCCGATTACGAATTCCTAGAATAAGTAGTACCTACCTTATCCATTAGAATGATTGATTCTCAATATTCTCAGTAGCAATTGATTTACAATCGTGCCTTCTGCCATTTAGAAGGTCAAAGTTTGGACCCGCCAAAGTTAACTTACAATAATACTGAAAAAAAAAAACTGTTTTCGAACACTGTAGGTAACTGATACCTTAGAAGACTTTACATGTATCATCTAAGCCTGATACTTACAAAGGAAATTTCAGTGCTAGTTAATAGTTAATGTTGCCAGATCAGTATATAAGAGGGGTGGCTGTTATAAAAACTCCTTTGTTAAAGAAAGTTTTAAAAATGTTACTGGTCACTATATTCTCGTATTCTTTGTTTATTCCTTTTTTAAAAATCATGACACTCATTTGTGTCGTCTAATTTCAAACGCCGCCAGATCCACTTTAAGAAAATAAATACAATTTTAGTCTAAGCGCACGGCAATTTTGAGCTCTATGTTCTCATAAATTGATTTTCAATGCATGTGCTCGTAAAGGCCCACTTTTTATGCATCAAAACCGAACAGAAAGTCGATTATTTTGCCCTAGGGCTTTAATATATATTTTTTTTAATTTATTTACAATGGTTGGCTAACCTGCAGCCTTTCCTGTGTACCATAGACGTTATACTTTTTTTACACCGTTTAACGGCTATGGATACAGTCCTTTTGAGCCAATTATAATTTAAAGTTCACAAGATTATATTTGTTTTCATTTCCTCACACTATGCATTGAAAAATGTAGTATGATACACGGGCTTAAAAGCAATAAATTACTCGGTTAAATCGTCCTCGTAATTTATTCCTTTGCGCCCTTGTAGCATAAACTACTATTCCTACCAAACTCATTTGAATCCCGTGAAAATACGGTACAAAAACTGCATTCAGTTTCAAACTCCACTACATCCACGATAGTTGTAATTTGCCGCCATATCCAGACCGACCAATCAGAGAAGAGATTTCAACCCCAAACTCACGAAGTGGTTATATTGTCTTTGCCCAAACTGTCACGGCGATTAATGGCGACGCATAGATTTAAGTAACAAAATCAACATTATATCATTGCAATATAGAAACGCAGAAAGAAGAGTAAATCTGGATGTCAGGAGCTCTGAACTGGGATATGGGTATAAATCGCCAAGTGTTCAAACATAGAAATTTATATCTGTCATAGGTTCAGTAACAAAATCCGCTACATCCTAACTGTGATTCTCAAAATGTGTTTGAAATTAGACGACATATATTTGTTTCTACAAGTTCAATTTTTTTGTCGCCCCTTAGTTTTCATTAAGTCGCATATAAAATTCAAAATGGACAAAATTGAGTATCACATTTTGATTAAATTCCTTAATAGAGAGGGAAATACACCGGCGCAGATCCGAGAGCGCATGTTTAAGGTGTTTGGGGATTCATGGCCTTCCGAATTAGTAATAAAGTTTTGGTCAAAGCAGTTTAAACAAGGCCGTGTGAGCTTAGAAGACGATCCCCGCAGTGGAAGGCCCATTTCTGCAGTTACCGCAGATAATGTGGAAAAAGTGAAGAAACTGATCCTCGCCGATCGGCGAATTAAGCAGTGCGAAATAGCTAGAGATGTTGGCATTAGCTAGGAACGAGTTCATGAAATAATTCATGAAAATTTGTGTCCAAGGTGAGCGCGCATTTGGTGCCTAAAGTGTTGACCTCGTTTGATAAGCAAAGGCGTGTGGAATGAATGTAGTCAGTGATTCTTAGACTTGGTAAAGGATAAAGAGGAAGAAACTATCTTGCGAATAGTAAGCAAACAAGAGTATATGCAATGGAAATTTAAAGGGGAAAAGCCACCAAAGAAGTTAAAGGTCCGGCCGTCAGCAGGCAAACTAATGGCAACCGTTTTTTGAGATGTCAAGGGGATTCTTATGATAGATTACCTGCTCAAAAAGACTACGATGGATGCTGAATACTATGCAAATTTACTTGACCAGCTTCGTCGAAAAATTTAAGAAAAAAGGAGGGGAAAACTTAGAAAAGGCGTTTTGATTTTGCGTGATAATGCGCCCGTGCACACGGCCTTTAAAGCGCGGTCATCCCTGACAAAAAACGGCTTTACAGAGATCAACCACCCACCCTATAGCCCAGACCTGGCTCCCTGTGATTATTACCTATTCCAATAAATTTAAAGAAAAATTTAAGAGGGCGCAGATTTTTAACAGACGAAGAGAAGAAGTTCCGAGAGTGTGGTTACAGGCAGTTGCGTAGCATCAGATCAGTCGTTCGTCTTGTTCTGAGAGTGTGGTTACAGGCAGTTGCGTAGCATCAGATCAGTCGCTCGTCCTGTTCTGAGAGTGTGGTTACAGGCAGTTGCGTAGCATCAGATCAGTCGCTCGTCCTGTTCTGAGAGTGTGGTTACAGGCAGTAGCGTAGCATCATATCAATCGCTCGTCCTGTTCTGAGAGTGTGGTTACAGGCAGTTGCGTAGCATCAGATCAGTCGCTCGTCCTGTTCTGAGAGTGTGGTTACAGGCAGTTGCGTAGCATCAGATCAGTTGCTCGTCCTGTTCTGAGAGTGTGGTTACAGGCAGTTGCGTAGCATCAGATCAGTCGCTCGTCCTGTTCTGAGAGTGTGGTTACAGGCAGTTGCGTAGCATCAGATCAGTCGCTCGTCCTGTTCTGAGAGTGTGGTTACAGGCAGTTGCGTAGCATCAGATCAGTCGCTCGTCCTGTTCTGAGAGTGTGGTTACAGGCAGTTGCGTAGCATCAGATCAGTCGCTCGTCCTGTTCTGAGAGTGTGGTTACAGGCAGTTGCGTAGCATCAGATCAGTCGCTCGTCCTGTTCTGAGAGTGTGGTTACAGGCAGTTGCGTAGCATCAGATCAGTTGCTCGTCCTGTTCTGAGAGTGTGGTTACAGGCAGTTGCGTAGCATCAGATCAGTCGCTCGTCCTGTTCTGAGAGTGTGGTTACAGGCAGTTGCGTAGCATCAGATCAGTCGCTCGTCCTGTTCTGAGAGTGTGGTTACAGGCAGTAGCGTAGCATCAGATCAGTCGCTCGTCCTGTTCTGAGAGTGTGGTTACAGGCAGTTGCGTAGCATCAGATCAGTCGCTCGTCCTGTTCTGAGAGTGTGGTTACAGGCAGTAGCGTAGCATCAGATCAGTCGCTCGTCCTGTTCTGAGAGTGTGGTTACAGGCAGTTGCGTAGCATCAGATCAGTCGCTCGTCCTGTTCTGAGAGTGTGGTTACAGGCAGTAGCGTAGCATCAGATCAGTCGCTCGTCCTGTTCTGAGAGTGTGGTTACAGGCAGTTGCGTAGCATCAGATCAGTCGCTCGTCCTGTTCTGAGAGTGTGGTTACAGGCAGTAGCGTAGCATCAGATCAGTCGCTCGTCCTGTTCTGAGAGTGTGGTTACAGGCAGTTGCGTAGCATCAGATCAGTCGCTCGTCCTGTTCTGAGAGTGTGGTTACAGGCAGTTGCGTAGCATCAGATCAGTTGCTCGTCCTGTTCTGAGAGTGTGGTTACAGGCAGTTGCGTAGCATCAGATCAGTCGCTCGTCCTGTTCTGAGAGTGTGGTTACAG
This sequence comes from Ypsolopha sequella, assembly GCA_934047225.1. Classification (NCBI taxonomy): domain Eukaryota; kingdom Metazoa; phylum Arthropoda; class Insecta; order Lepidoptera; family Ypsolophidae; genus Ypsolopha; species Ypsolopha sequella. Next base: position 3,220,391 of record OW203987.1, read on the forward strand.
GCAGTAGCGTAGCATCAGATCAGTCGCTCGTCCTGTTCTGAGAGTGTGGTTACAGGCAGTTGCGTAGCATCAGATCAGTCGCTCGTCCTGTTCTGAGAGTGTGGTTACAGGCAGTTGCGTAGCATCAGATCAGTCGCTCGTCCTGTTCTGAGAGTGTGGTTACAGGCAGTAGCGTAGCATCAGATCAGTCGCTCGTCCTGTTCTGAGAGTGTGGTTACAGGCAGTTGCGTAGCATCAGATCAGTCGCTCGTCCTGTTCTGAGAGTGTGGTTACAGGCAGTAGCGTAGCATCAGATCAGTCGTACGTCCTGTTCTTAGAGTGTGGTTACAGGCAGTAGCGTAGCATCAGATCAGTCGCTCGTCCTGTTCTGAGAGTGTGGTTACAGGCAGTAGCGTAGCATCAGATCAGTCGCTCGTCCTGTTCTGAGAGTGTGGTTACAGGCAGTAGCGTAGCATCAGATCAGTCGCTCGTCCTGTTCTTAGAGTGTGGTTACAGGCAGTTGCGTAGCATCAGATCAGTCGCTCGTTGCCTGTTCTGAGAGTGTGGTTCGTGAAAAATGACATCTCTAAGAATGTATGATTTTAAAATAGTGTCAAAGATGGATATCAAAATAAATATTATTCTGAATAAAGGAATGCAAGTATCATGAATCATGATGTAGGTACCTTGAAAACGTATCGTATAAAAAGTCCAGATAAGTGTACGTTTATTTTAAATTGAAAAATGAAATACACATGACAAATACTTATGTATTTTTTCAGAAAAAATATTTTCTTGCGTTCAGTGTAAACTTTCAGTTTAAAATATATTTAAATCTAATCTAAGTTGGTGAACTTCACCAACTTAGATTAGATTTAAATTCAGGTTCTTCAGGTGGTAGAGCTGATGCTGGGCTCGACTGTGGAGGTATCACTATCTTACTTGGAGAACCCCTCGAAGTTATTCGGGGGAGAGTAAGAGCAAAAAACTCACAGGCAAAAAACCAAGAGGCCCACCATGCCTGGGACCGATGGATAGCCGTATATCCATCCCTAATAGCCGGGCCTTATATGGAACAGACTGGTGACGGGCAGCGGCGTCACTGGTGCGAGGGTTCCGGCACCGCGCTTACCAACTCGCCTGCCCAGCGTGTGTGAGTATGGGAAATTCTTCCAGGATGACCGCCGGGAGTGGCAAAGTCCTGGAAAGGCTTATGTCCAGTAGTGCAAAGACAATATAACCACTTCGTTTTAAGACGCGGCACTTCTATACAAAACGTCGATTGAAGTTTTTACTTTTTAATTGTAAACCAGGAGAGTTTAACTACCAACTTGAGAATCAAAATTACATTTGGCGGGCAGGTTTGCCAATATGATAAAATACGTAGTGAGGTAATTAGTGGTTGCTTATCGATATCGATATATAGATTTTATCGATGTCGATAGATTTTTGCTATCGATATTATCAAATCCACTGGTCCTGGCATTTAAATTTTTGAATTAGTGTCTATTCTCAGTTTCTGTTAGAAAATATTAAGAAATAATTATAACGTCAAAAATACAAATTTTAACTAAAAATTGTTTACTATATGTATAAACATAATATGTTTAATGATATTATGGTAGCTTTAAAACAATTAGATTTTCCATAAACGTGGTAGCCGATTATTTTAAGAATTCACGGCTGTTACCACGACTATGGAAAAGCCAATTGTTTTATAGCTATTGAAATATCATTAAAATATGTTTATGCATATAGCAAAATTTTAACGAGGTTTTTTTTGCCAAAAGTTGTATTTTGGCCGTTACAATTATTTCTTCATATTTTGTTACAAATCCGGAGAAACAAACCCTAAAACCAATAAGAACCAAATGAGTAAGTATGACAATAATTATTGGTAATAATTAGCAAAATAAATTAAGAAAATGAACACATAATTTTATTATTTTTCCTCACAACTATTTTATTATCACAAGCATAACCTAAATATTCAATTACTTATGTTAATTTTCATTTTAAGGATTCCGTAGTACCTAAAAGGTACAAAAGGAACCTTTATGGTGAGACTCCGTTGCCCGTCCGTCCGTATGTACAGCTTCATACCGTTAGCACCATACGCACCATTAACGCATTACCATGCCAATGGTATATTCTTTTGACTTAGAATACAAGTTTTTAGAAGAATGTCTCCATTTTCGTGCTCACTGCAATATAAAAAAAACTGGTCAAGTGGGAGTTAGTCTTGCATACCTAGAGTTCCGTAATACGAGTTTTGGGAAAAGAAAATTTTATCTTGTCTTTTTGATTTCGGAAATTTCTCAAACGCTATATTTTTCCTGTAATCTTTACTGACTTATATTCTGTTCACGCACGACATAAACATAACTTAACTGAATCTATAAAAGTTGACAAGAAAGTAAATTCATATGTAGTACAGTACCTAAATGATGGGAGCTAATAAAGGGGCGGCTTGTACTACATGGCCTAGGGCGACCAAGAAAGCAAATCCACCACCGTGTATGAATCTTGAGAAAAATCCAGGTGTAATGGGGCCTCTTAAGGTCAACATGGCTCCCCTTCGTAAAATAGTCTGAGGGTTCAGAGGATTCACTCTGCCAAAGGAAATATTTTTATCATCAAACGCCGTATCATTGCATTTTTATGTTGTGAGCACCAGCAACTATATAAAAACGGCAATTTCATAGTTAATGACCTAATATTTAACTATAGGTAGGATGCTAATTTCTTCTTGCTAAGAAACTCAGTACCTACATGGTAACCAAGTTGTTTTTTTAGATGGATTTCGAAACCGAAATTTGCCCAAGGTAAAAAAGTACCTAGCCCCATTTTCCTAACTTGAACCAAACTCTGGAAAAGTCTTAAATTAGTAAGCGATATGTCCCTACCCTTCGAAGTATCTCAAACAAACAATTTTTCATATCTGCGAAGATACGAAAGTATTTGTAGAGGTTTGTTTGCTTACCGTTCCAGGTGAAGAGAGAATCTGAAGAGTATTTTGTCGCTAGTTCCTTTCTTTGTGCCACAGACTTCACATGTTTTATATCTACTTTAACTCATTTTAACAATAAATTCAATTTGTACATAAAAATTATTGCAGAAGAATTCAAATTTTTCCACCATTGACAATTTTATTTTAATTGCTGCCACCATGGCAACCAAATACAGAGTAATAAAAAACCTCAATCACGATATGATCACAGAACACATTACATAAATCTGTTACGTTGGTAGCAAGTTTTCCTCTCGTCCATACAAAATGAAGATTTATTAGGAGTGTCGAGGGCCTGCAGTAGTGGACGAACTAGGCTGATGGATGGATGTTCACTGTTTTGATTTATAAATTGACCGCAAATAATTAAACGTAAAAGAAATGTTGGGTCAGGTGGAATATTAATCTGCCAATCGCAGGCTCGTATCGGAGTCGTTGGAAAGGTCACTGTTTCATGAATGGCAAGGATACAAGTCTGAATCCAGTCTGACAGATACTTCGCTGTTATTCTGAGAAATCATACTTAAAAGAAATCATAAAAAAATCTTATAAATGAGCAGTACCTTACTTACTAAAGATGCATAAATGTATAATAAAAATAACGATAAACGTATAAATATATTCTTACATATTTTATTAATGTACAAAACTCTTACATGAGTAATAAATATCCTTGAGCACATTGTTCACGAGCGACTTGCTGATTTCCTATCCCATAACCATCTCCTTAATCCGTATCAGTCTGGGTTTCGTCCAGGCCATAGTACTGCAACAGTTCTTGTAAATGTGACAGATGATATAAGGTTAAACATAGAGCAGAAGAATCTCACCGTCCTGGCGCTTCTAGACTTCGGCAATGCTGTCAACACTGTCGACTCCGACATACTTTTTGGTATGCTGAGATTTCTCAGTGTTTCTCCAGAGGCAGTATCATGGTTCGATTCCTATCTTCGCGGCAGACCGCAGAATCGTTAACTCCAAATCTGATTTGTGTAATATTACTGCCGGCGTTCCACAAGGTCGCCACACACACATGGCCACCACCTACATAAGACACACACATACACATGGCCACCACCTAAATCTAAGTCTTTCCCTTCTGGTCTAGCGTTATGTCCATTGTTGTTCACTTCTGATAATACCTCTACTGACAATATTATAATGTCATCCTGACAGGATTAGATGTTATTATTCTTCTAGCGGTCGAAGCACAAACATATTTTATTACGGTGCTGTTCAAAATTCAGGTTATAAAACAATAGCAGGCAATCAGCTTGTGAATTCGTTGGCGTAAATCTCAGAACAATTACACATCAATACATGGTTTTTAATCAACCATAACAACTTATTTGAATCGTGCTTAATTTAAAACTAACAGCTGCACATCTCGAAATTGAAAACCAACTTCCTCTATTCTATAAATAGGACAGCTCAATTCCAACAATCCCACAGCACCACCGCCATTCCACTCGAGATTTTTGCGAACTATCAATTTAATTGGGCCGTCCCGAGGCGCCTCTTTACCGAGCTTAACTTTTCGATTTACATTCAAAACGGCCTTTTAAAAGAACTCAATCTGCGGACCTAAGCCCTCGACTTTCTCAATGTGTACTTTAAAAATCAGTCAACTATAAACTTCGTTCTCGTCTCTTATTGGTGGATCTCGCGAGGGGCGGAGCTTAAAGCTCCGCCTGGAGTTATTGCGCATGCTAAGCGGGTTTTAAAGCGCATTTAAGCGGTGTTTTGGGCCAAAACCGCAGGAAAATGTATGTACTGACATTTAGGGGCGTTGCTAAATGGAAAGTTATTATCACGACTGAGCAGCGATTTCCGCGGAGCGTGACGAGTCGAGACGCGGGGACGAGGGAAACTGTTGTTTCTGATAGTTATTTTGAAAAAAAGTATCAGTACGGGAATTCCTTGAGGAGTTATTTAGGTGTAAGTGTATTTGATATGAACTGGGGCGTGGAGTGAGATAGACTGAAGGATGCAGGACAGCCACAAGTCTTTCCTGATCAAGGACCTACTGGGAGATGTACTGCGGCCAGGAGTTGTAGTTCCAGGTAAGGGCTTTAGGTACTTTGCAAAATTTAATTAATCGGACACTCAGCGACGGCAACTGAATTGACTCGCAAAGGGTTTTTTTGACTAGAGTGTCTAACATTGGACCGTGGTCCGTGAGAACTTGCAGAACTGCGAAAAAAGATCTATAGGTACATCAACGGTTTTTTTCAAAAGTTAGGGAGCTGACGAGCAACATTTCTAAATCATTTGCTCATATTAAGTTCAGATCAATACAAATCAATTTGGTCAGTCACTGAGGGGGTCCTACGTCGCTGCGTTTTAGCGCTACACCACTTCAAATTTGAAAAATGTACATTTGTAAAAACCATGTATAAAATTCATGGTTTTCGTAGCGTCCATTCGATTCATTATGACTCCCTGAGAACGAAAAAATAAATTGTACTGCTCAATTCAGTGAGCAAATGATCTGCCAAATTTATTTCGTATTCTTAATGAATCGAATGAATCGAATGGACGCTACTAAAACAATGAGAAAATTACTTATTAGAGCTTTATTTTACATTTTTACATCTACGCTGCGTCATATAATTTTTATATAAGTACATTATGTATATTATTTATATAGTATTCATTACCCTTCTTATTTTTGGGCACTACCCTACATTTCCCACAACGCCCCAGGTTAACTGGAAGAAAAGGCTTTATAGCGTTAAGTTCGCCTCTGTACAGACATTGTTATTGTGCAATAAAGAATTTTTATTATTATTATTATTATCTACCTTGATGTGCTACCTAAAAGGAATATTATTTATGGAAAGCGTACTTGGAACTACATGCTACCTCAACTCTTATAGTAGTTTATGCTACAAGGGCGAAAAGGAATAAATTACGAGGACGATTTAAAACATGAGCGTAGTAGCGAGTGTTTTAAACGTAACCGAGTAATTTATTGCTCTTACGCCCGTGTATTATACTACGTTTTTCAATGCATAGTGTGAGGAAATAAAACAAATATAATCTTGTGAACTTTAAATTATAATTGGCTCAAAAGGACTGTATCCAAAGCCGTTAAACAGTGTAAAAAGTATACCATTTATGGTACACAGGAAAGGTTGCAGATTAGCCAACTTCTCGTAAATAGCCGAAATATAAGTATACCAATTATAATATGATACCGAATATATACACCACGTATAATAAATAAAAAGTAATCCCACTAATATTATAAATGCAAAAGTTTGGATGGATGGATGTTTGTTACTTCTTCACGCCGTAACTACCGAACCGATTGGGCTGAAACTTTGCACAAATATAGTTCTAGACCTGGAATAGGACATAGACTACTTTTTATTCCATAAATCAGTTCCCATGGGAACAAGAAATAGTGTCGTTCAAAGACGCGGCTCGGCCTTCAGTCTCGTAAAACATACTGTACTAGGGGATTAAATAAGTTATCAAAGACCGCCAAAGACACATTAAAAATATTTAGAGATTCGATTCGAATATAAAAAAACTTAATCAACGCGGGCGAAGCCGCGGGCAAAAGCTAGTAGTAAATAATATTCAATCAGAAACAAATCCAAAGACAAGAATTTGAAAAAATTCCCCGGGCCAGGATTCGAACCTGCGACCCATCAAGCAGATGCAAAAATAACAGTGGACAAGTATGATGGAAGAATTCGCCGGTCTAGGTAGGAACGCTTGTGTTGATAACAAGAGGTCGCAGTTCCGAATCCTGGCCCGGGGAATTTTCTCAAATTCTTGTCTTTGGATTTGTTTTTGATTGATATTTTCTAGTTTGTATTGCACTCTAATAAAATACATATTTCCTAATATAGCCGCAATTTCAAAATAACTGAACTTTTGCGTGCGCGGCAGATGATTAGAGCAGAATAGACAATTAAAAACAAAAGACTTAGAGCAGGACTAAGCAGGACTAAAGTTTAGCATTGTAGAGCCCCTTAAGTCTCTTGTTATAAAAATACAGTCAGATAAGTCAAATTTATCTAAAATATTAAGTCAACGAAAATTATGTATGCAACAAAAACAAAATCAGCACTTCAGTTATCGTTCATCCATACTTAAGGGCATGGGTGACCTGAGATTGAGCAACTCATTTTGCATCAAGTAGAACTGCGAACTCTATGACGTTTCATTATTGCGTTTTCAGCCGTGGCTGGTCGTTCAGAGTTTTTATTATACAACTCGGCTTTTAGCTGAAATATAAACACGATTTTTTTTAAATCCCTAGTAACCAAACAAATTGTATAAAGAAAACGCCCACTAAATCCTGAAATCGATACTCGAGAGAAAATCAGTAAGTCTAAAATAGAGTAAAATAGATGGCTACAAAACATTTTTGAAGTGAAAATTTCTTTAGATGTGTTGTGCAATTTTTGGTATGGGAAAATCTTATGGGTTTACGTCACCGACATACTACGACGTGTTACGCTTGGCCAGAAGTGAAAAGTTTTCACTTGTGTCGGCAGTCCCTATGACTGCCTATTTTTTTTTCATGTATTTATTGTCACGACATGAATCTCCAGGGGGTGCCAGAGGTGTTCCCGAGTGTGAACTGTGAAATGCAAGTCACAGTCCACACTCGGTACACCCGCGATTCGCCAACGATTATTACATCCCAACGTGATGGGTGGTGAGCCTTATCACCGTTCTTCGGGCACAAATACACGCTTTTTAGGGCATGCATGTTTTCCCACGATGTTGTCCTTCACCGTTCAGCAAGCGGTCATAAGAGTACACATAAATTCTGAAAAGCTCATTGGTGCAGGCCCGAATGGGGATTGAACCTGGGTCACAAGATTGAGAGGCCAAGCGTTCTACCGTCTGAGCTACCGCCGCTATAACATTTCATTTACGGTAAATAAATGATTCAATTGACGCGGTTCGTTCAAAATTTCTCTACAACCGTTAGAAGAACTTAGATATTTGATAACTATGGGTATCCTGATTATTGCAACAAAATCAATGCGTCATCTTCCCTCTTAAGTATTCCAAACAATTATTCGCAAACTATGATAGAAATAAATTTCTATGTTTGAACACTTGGCGATTTATCCATCGCAAGGAGATATAAATTAACATTATATACTGCAATGACATAATGTTAAATTATTCGCAAAAACAGAACTAACCTTATATCAAGAAAAGCACTGAAAAAGTACAAGTATTTTGTGCAACTGTGATATGATGAGGGCCATTGTGACACGAGTGCTTGTTTCTGAAACAGATTCAGAATTGGCTGTACCAGTGTACCAATAGTTAATTCATCAGTAAAGATGGGTCAACAGACACTGATGTCACCAATCGCATAAATACCGGTTGGATGAAATGGAGAGAACTATCCGGCGTGCTATGCGACAGCCGAATGCCCGTGCGCATAAAGGGACGAGTATACAGAGCAGCCGTCCGACCGGCCATGACATTCTGAGCCGAATGCTGGCCACTCAAACAGTATACAGAGCAGCCGTCCGACCGGCCATGACATTCTGAGCCGAATGCTGGCCACTCAAACAGTATACAGAGCAGCCGTCCGACCGGCCATGACATTCTGAGCCGAATGCTGGCCACTCAAACAGTATACAGAGCAGCCGTCCGACCGGCCATGACATTCTGAGCCGAATGCTGGCCACTCAAACAGCAGCAGAAAAATCAATTACACTGCGCAGAGATAAAGATGCTCAGGTGGGCAGGTGGTGTAACTAGGCTGGATCATGTCAGAAACACACACATAATAAGAGGCACCTTCAAAGTGAGACTTATCCCAGATAGAGCCGGCTGCGGTGGTACGGACACGTTATGAGGCGACCATCCGACCACATGACCAGAAAAGTGCTAGATATCGAAACTAAACCCCGAGTACGAGGAAGACCCCGAATCACATGGATGTCCGTAGTAAATAAGAACCTCAAAGAAGCCCAAGTCAACAAAGAGACGACCCAGGACGGAGGGCCAACCCCAAATAAATCATACTTCAAATATCTTCTGAGCAACCAAACCAACACGAACTCATAAACCTTATTTATTTATTTATCTATGTAGATAGTTCTACATCTGCCTATTTTATAACTTGTATGTATGGCCACATATTGATTACTCACTTACTCGCTTATTATCTATGTATGTTTATTGTACACCATAATTGTTGATTACTAATGTTATATAATTAAAATAGTAGTATGTATTTTACTGTAACTATTTGTATCTATGTAAGTATGCATTAAAATGTCGGAAGTATGCGTGACAAAACAATGGTTCTGGCATAATAACAGCGTTGTAGTCTACTTACCGGCTGCAACACATGCTGAGTCAGGGCCTTTTTACCCAGCAATTCATTTTGTTTTGTATTTAAAATGTGTTTGAAACTTCATTTTGTTTTATATCTAAAATGTGTTTGAATTAATTTGTTGATAGTGCTGAGTAAATAAAGATTATATCTATCTATCTATCTATCTAAATAAAATGGGAAAGGGCCAGGCAAAGAAGAAGTATCCCAATGGCTAATTATTTATTATTTAAATTTATTTTCAATGCAAGTGCTCGTAAAGGCCCACTTTTTATGCATCAAAACCGAACAGAAAGTCGATTATTTTGCCCTAGGGCTTTATTATTATTTTTTTTTATTTATTTACAGTGGTTGGCTAACCTGCAACCTTTCCTGTGTACCATAAATGTTAACCATTTTTTTTCCACTGTTTAACGGCTCTGGATACAGTCCTTTTGAGCCAATCATAATTTAAATTTTACAAGATTATATTTTTTTTATTTCCTCACACTATGCATTGAAAAACGTAGTATGATACACTGGCATAAGAGCAATAAATTACTCGTTTACGTTTAAAACACTCGCTACGCTCGTGTTTTAAATCGTCATCGTGATTTATTCCTTTTCGCCCTTGTAGCATAAACTACTATTATAACACTTTATACACATTTACACAAATTAATACAGACAAACACAAAATAATAAAACCTGGTGTACAAAGGCGGCACTTATTGCTAATAGCAATATCTTTCAGGCAACCTTTGAAAGCAAACAGATAGTTTACGAAATAACACAAGGAAGGCGTTAATGCTAATCAGAAAGGAAGGAGATCAAGATAAATATATACCTAAATATACTTATCTAAGACATAAACTTACATATGCAATACTTAAACATCCTTACATTAAATTAATACCTATAAAACTATGCATACCTATAATAAATACACATTTACAACTATAATACTAGATATTTGAGTTCTTATTTGAAGGTTATTCTGAGGAGAAAAATAGTTTCACCTTTATTTTTAATGAATTTATATTTTTCAATGTCTGTATTGACACAGGTAAACGATTCCGGAGTCTTGCAGCGTGTACAGTTGGACACAATACTGACTATATCTACGATCATCATATTGTCTTTGCTTGACATTATTTAATATAAATCTTTTCATCTGGGTAACAATTTTTTTTTAAATTAAGCGCAGTATTTTTCATTTTATTGTATCCTATAAGTCCAGGCAAGGATCTCATTGTTCAGCTTAATTGTCGGTAATGTACGGATTAACCCCTTGGACGAATAAACCAGATTAACCCTCATTGTTCTGTGGGAGCATTCAAGGCTGCATGGCAGGGATACTCTTTGCCTAGCTCAAAGCAAAATAAGAAATATTAGTTACTGGTTGGTTATCTAAGCAATTGAGCAATAAATTGGGCTCAGAAAGGCGGGGGTACATACAATATACTCGTATATTATATTGGTTTTTGTGGTTTTTTGCGTCGGTTTTTGTCACTATAAAATTTGTGTATAGTTTTTATCATAGTTTATCACGAATGCATGTAGAAAGTTCACGATATCGATCGTAGGTAAAGGAATATAGTTCTTGGCTGAAGTAAATGGCTGAAGCTAGACCCATGTTCATGGTATTCTAAGAAAAGGGCTTGACGAGGCGAGGTCCAATGAAAAAAAAAATTTTTTTTTGGCATAATTTTGTTTCTCCTGAACGGCTACTGCTAGATACTTCGGGTTGTGATTGTAGTTAATGGTTTGACAGGGACTGCATGACCAAAATAAAAAAATATATATTTGACAGGTTTGGCAGTTTTTTGACAGGTACTAAAATGTGGTCCGATTTCCATGAAACACGGTATCAAGAGGCATTTAAGATCACCGATTATAATCTCATATTTAAATTTGACACTTTTTGACAACTGACAGGTTTTTTGACAGTTTTTCGGCAAAATTTTGAATGGCCATATCTCCGGAACGGATGATGTAAGATTCCCCGTGTTTTGGCATTGAACGGTATTACAAGTGCATTCTGACCAATGATAGTTTTTGACATTTGACAACTGTCAAATAAAATTTTGCCCCAATATGAGCAACGTATGAGATTTTTTTTGTTTTTTCTTTTATAACATAATTTTCTCCTGTCTTGTATTTTTATCTCTTTATTCAATTAAAACATGGGCTTACTGTTAAGTACATTAATTTCTTTGTAGATTTATTCTCCTTGAGTTTACCACAAACATAATTTCTTTCTTAACAATATTTAAATCTATATGAGACTTCTAAAAAGCTACTTTAGTAGGTTACCTAACAACAATAAAAACAAGTATTTTTATCTAATTAATGCACCTACATGCTAAGAGCGAGCGCACACTCGCAAATTGGCAGCTTATTACCTGACGCGACGTTAGGGCGGGCGTGCACTTGGACACGTATGTGCTAATCAACCCATTTGTTTGGTTAGATTAATATTCAACAGTCTCCCAGTGGCGACACAAGTTTTCGTTTGTGTTTTTTACTAGTTTTTTTTCCAACCATGGAAGGAATCTCCCCTACTGTACTGTGTAAACTGAGACACAACCGCTGATTACTCCAAATACGCCAATTAGAGCAGGACCCGCTAACTGACTAATCCTTTTAGTTGTGAAAAAGTTTTAGTGTCCCTGTTACTCCATATGCGAAAAAAACCTCAGTGCGGGAGGGACGAATTCGTGGAGAAGTAGCAAAAAGTCGGTTTTTTATTAATATTAAATGTACTAAAGTTGCTATCAAAATTTAACCAGCCCCCCTATTCTGTATCTTTAATTGCCAACTAGACATAGCTAAAAACGGAACTTTCAAAATTGCCTTTAGTCGATATTGAACTATTTACGAACTGTGTCGTCACTTCAAGTGCGACCATATCCTTAGACAATCGGAATTCGATAGTATATCTATGTTTTTGATGATAGGCACCCAGTTCAAACGGCAACTAAAGATACGTAATAGGCCCTCTGGTCCTAGATACCGTTAAAACCCATCTAATAAAATATAACTGCAGTCCATATGTCATTCTAAATTGTCGAAAAAGACCACATTTCAAAAAATATTTCTATCTAGCCGAATTTCTCCAATCGCGTTTCTGTTTTACAGATCCCTAAAAAACTATTCCAAAAATAATATACTATTTTATCAAAATAATACATTATTTATTGAAGCAGATATCCAAGTTCTAAAAGTGTCCATTTTGTCGTGACGTCATGAGAAGCTTTACCGGGAGAGTGGTGTCAGTCATTCATCCGTTACCAACTTTCGTAGATTTTGCATAAGCCCCTGGACACACTGATTAACGCCTCGCCTGTTTCAGCACTTTCTGTCAGATGCTTTCCATCAGTGTGGACTACCAGTTAGGGTTCCCAACCCTCCCAGAATGCCCGGGAAACTCCGGGAATATTGTTCAACCTCCCAAGCTCCCGGGATGCAATAAATTCTCTGGATTTTCTGAAATAAAATGATTGTCATTAACAAAATAGATGAATCGCACGAAATAAATAATTTAATGACGAAATAAGTTTTGATTTTTCATATAAAATACGAATGATATATACTTCTACAAAACAAAGGAAATTAAAAAATAACAAACACTACCGACTTTCATTCAATTGCCCAACGATTTGTTCAAATCTCCCGGGTTGGTTCCTACGAGAGTTGGTAAAAAGTTGGTACGCTGCATTGGCTCAACGACACTGCTCGTGCTGGTTTACGTGCTGGTGCTACTAACGTTTAGCTCACACAGGTCCCTAGAAAATCACACACGTCCCTATGAACTTCAATACGCAGTGGACCACTATTATTTATTTATCTAAGTGTGGTCTTCGAAGAGCACAAGTACAGAGAGAACAAGCCATTATGTGCTTTTTGGCGTAAAGCGAAATGTGTTAATCATAAGATTTTAAATTTACACGGTCACTATAAACATTATTACGAGTACTTTCAACCGAGAAGATGGCTTCAATTGTTGAGTACTTGGAATCTAGTGATTGAGTTGTGCAAGAGCAAGGCTCGTAAAACATCATGTGATTTCCGAACGGACACCGTCAGTGTAGTGTGTAGGTCGGTAGATGAAGAAAATCCAGTCGTCGCTGCAAGTAACAATAAACGACAGAGACGGAGGGTAGATCTCTACGCTTCCTAGCCTGTTGTCATCGCTGCACCAACCAGTCATCCTGCGAACATGGTGCCAGAAATTCAGGAAAATATAAAAACCATACACGGTTAGTCCCGTACCCATAATTATGTTTGTTAATCATGTAAGTGAAGTCATGTAAACATTATACTAATACCATGTAACCAATATTTTAGGTTAGATACTATACTAAAACTTGGGTTGCCCGTCGGCCTAGCCACAGACACTCTGGGCTGGAGGATCAAGCACCAGAATAATTGTCGGCCAGAAATGCGGTTTGCTGAAGTCGCTCGGCTTGATAATATCAGAGATAAAAAAAATTGTTTTAGTCAAATACGGCCTTTTGCCATGTTAATAACGATACAAATTTAAAACATTTATTTAGACAAATAATATAATTTTGATGAGAACCAGAAACACTCCGAAACAAATAAAAGGATTAGGTAAAATACGTACTCTAAAATTATTAGTCCCAAAAATATTGATTGATTTTATAGACTACACAAAAACAAATTCAACGTTGGCGAAGCCGCGGGCAAAAGCTGGTGACCAATATTTATGAAAACGCTAAAATGTATGAAAACGCTAGTGGACTGGATATAACTATGGTGTAGTCGAAAATGTTGGTATGGGTACTGCTAACGTGTTTGAGAACCATTTCACGGGAACAACGGAAAGTCAAAAGGGATTTTAAAGCCGCCGACATAATAATCTTTTGTATATTTTATAACATAGAGAAGTCCAAATGGCTGCATTATTTCTGTATCACTTCTGAAAAAATTTAAATTAACTGAATAATATAAACTTTCAAGTAGATCACCGGTAGATCCATCTAGAAATTGTACGATCGATTGATAAAATACACTCTTTTGAATATTTTCAGTGTACTTTGTAATGCTTATTTAACGGCAATTATGCACGTGTTTTTTGCATTTACATCTGAATCAATAATTAATATTCTGCAGTTGATTGTCAATGTTAGTAATATTCTTTTGTCCGAGACACTTACTCGTATATATAGCCTCGGATAATTTTTCGCTTTCAATATCTTGACTCCGAGCAGAATGGCGTTTGAAGGAAAAGTAATTTTACTGACGGGTGCCGCATCAGGTATCGGTGCCGCCACCGCTCTCCAGTTTGCCGAACTATCCACCCAACTGGCATTGGTGGACAAAAATGAAGACAAATTAAAAGAAATACTGACGCTTTGCGAAAAACGAAGCACCATAAAGCACTTGACCATCGTCGCTGATCTGAGCAAGCAAGAAGAGCTCCTCGCCATCGTTCCGAAAACTGTCCAACATTTTGGAAGAATCGACGTTTTGATCAACTGCGCCGGAATTGCATCAATGGAAAGTATGACAGATGAAGATGTCACCCCGAACTTTGATAGAATCATCGGAGTCAACCTTAGAGCTCCTGTGGTGCTGACCAACAAAGTTGCACCATATCTAATTAAAACTAAAGGGAATATAATCAACATTTCGAGCCTATTTTCCAAATGTCCTTCTGCTAAGACAAATATGTACTGTGTAAGCAAAGCCGGGCTGGAGATGTTTACTAAATGCGTAGCTTTAGACCTCGCGGATCGCGGAGTCCGAGCCAATTCAGTTCATCCCGGGTACGTCAGAACCAATATCGTTGGCAGCATCAATTCTTCCATTAACGTCGACAGATTTTACGAAAGGATAAACGAAGCGTTGCCGTTTGGCATGATAGAGCCACGCGAGGTGGCGAGGCTGATAGTGTTCCTCGCGAACAATGAGGATGCTCGCAACATCACGGGGGGCTCCTACTTCATCGACGGAGGAGCACAGCACATGGTGACTCAAATTCTGGGTGGGAAGTACTGAAGTCTCTCGTGTATAATTAATTACACTGCCAAACCAAAGAGTAATCCTTCTACATTTGTCTTTAAATATGTCTACATTACTCTTAATTATTTGGCACCATAATGTTGTATGATGATCAAAATTATTATGAATACATTTGCATAAACAAAAGTTCTATCAATACACACATTTGCTATTCCAACTTGTACTATTAACCTTAGTCGTCTTAATGCACCAAACGTAAGATCTTTTAATGATAGTAAAATTTGGAAATCTCATTCCGTAAATATTTTGAATAATAAAATCAAACTTTATATATACTTTTATGGCTTTGTTTTTCATTACATTAAGTTGCTGGTGATCGAGCGAAACGGAGCGGAGTGGGGCGACCCCTCTAGTCTTAACGGAAGAAGGTGGGAGAGATGGTGTAAGTGTATCCCCCCTCTCAGTTTTCTTCCTCGAAATTACGAGAATTCCCTCCGCTTCGCTTTGCTCGGCTCCCGAATTTTATTTATTTTTACAATAGTATTTTCCCCCGCCTCCAGGAATATTTTTTTTAATGTGTTTCCAAAAAATTAGACTCCTGATGTTAATAATATTCATAAGAGTGGAATCGCAGCAGGATTGTGAAATACCCGCCTTTTTCTAATTAATCCAAACAGAACAATTAAATTCAAAATTCACTCAATAGTTATTCAACAAAACCTTATTACCTATGTATTGTGAAAAGTTACTACATTCGCAAAGTTTCCATTGGTTTCTGTAAATTAGAATTTCAACATTTTTTACATACGAATTTACGGGAATCAATGGATGCGATAGCAACATACACAATACATAGGTAGGTTTTGTTGTATAACTATTGAGTGAATTTTTAATTTAAGTGTTTTGTGTCGATTAATTAGAAAAAAGCAGGTATTTCACAATTCGGCTGCGAAGCCGTTCTCAATGCACACAGAAAACTTAATTTTAAATTACAGGATAACAATTATGTACAATGGTGTGCTTATCTCAATAATGAGATTTCTTTCAGCAAACCAAGGGTGATAGGGATATTTCATATAAATAATATATTCAAATTGTGCACGGTAATACTTATACAGAAACAAGATTAAATTAAAAGCAGATACCTAATAGTTAAAAATATAATAATATAATAAACTACATGAAATTTACATGCAAATGCCTACATAGTATAAATAATCCCATCAAAAACATTTCATGTAAACTATCGCCAAGACACAAGCTCAAAACGCTTTTACTGTTAAAAAGTTATTAGATCTCATGTAGAGCCAAGCCCTTAACTCTACAAGGCCTAACTCTACAAGCCCTAACTCTACAAACCCTACATCTTGATCATAAAGTATGGCTTGACCGTTTCATGGCACTATTGCATGACACAAATGGGAGTGTCTGTTTGACGACCGCAAAACGGCCAAGCCAAACTTTTTGATCAAGATGTAGGATTTGTAGAGTTAGGGCTTGTAGAGTTAGGCCTTGTAGAGTTAAGGGCTTGGCTCTACATGAGATCTAATAACTTTTTAACAGTAAAAGCGTTTTGAGCTTGTGTCTTGGCGATAGTTTACATGAAATGTTTTTGATGGGATTTCATTTCTTTTTGTAAGATGCTCTACTTCTTTTATAAGAGGGGTTGCAGGTTAAAAGTTACAGATTCCTTAATTTTTTCGTCGTTTGTGTGCTAATCCTAGCCTTCATACCAAATTTCAGCTTTCTAGGACTCCAGGAAGTTTGGAACATAATTTTTTATTTAATACAGAACCAGACCCCTCTAAAGAGGGGTTGGAGGGTGAAAGTTAGAGATTTATTAATTTTCTTGTTGTTTGTGTGCTAGTCCTAGCCTGCATACAAAATTTCGGTTTTCTAGGACGTCAGGAAGTTTGGAATTGAATTTTTTATTTAATGCAGAACCAGACCCCCCTTAAGAGGGGTTGGAGGGTGAAAGTTACAGATTTCTTAATTTTCTTGTTTTTTGTGTGCTAATCCTAGCCTGCATACCAAATGTCAGCTTTCTAGGACTTCAAGAAGTTTGGAATTTAAATTTTTAATTAATACAGAACCAGACCCCCCTTAAGAGGGGTTGGAGGGTGAAAGTTACAAATTTCTTAATTTTCTTGTTGATTGTGTGCTAGTCCTAGCCTGCATACCAAATTTCAGCTTTCTAGGACTTCAGGAAGTACCCTAGATTTTTGATGATCATCAGTGAGTGAGTGAGTGAGTGAGTGAGTGACAAAATCGACGTATTTTAGGTATTAATAACATTCAAAGTATAAAATCTAGAAAAATGAAACTTATCGTGTTTAATAAGAATGCTTCCTACATGTTACCTTGAGAATTTGGTATCTCTAGTATTATCTAGACCGAAGCTATGAGGGTTCGAAAATATGACGAAACGCTTCGAGAAAAGGTACGTAGTGCCCCGCTTCCTTTGGCTCGTCTTGGCGGGGGGCACTATCGTGCCCCCAGATTATAAAAATACATATTCAGTAAATAATATATATACCTAATATACATATATATACATATACCTACAGGATAGGTTGTCGAAGATAGTGCTTTTTTATTTTCCTTTTGAATACACCAATGGAGGGGCTATCCCTAATAGTGTGAGGAAGAGTAAACGAGTTTCCATACGCCCCAGTGTTATTAGAAGGTGTTTTTAAAACTGAGACTGTGTGAGACCTGACTTGCTTATCTCCAAGGAAGATATTCTCATAACGATCGCGGAGGTATGGAGGAGAAGTGGGACTCTTTAAAATGTTGAAAAGACAACAGAGGATATGGACATACCAACGCTGTTTAACGGGAAGCCATTTTAACTGTTCCTGGTACTGAGATATGTGATCATATTTTCTTAGTCCATAGATAAACCTGATTCCCAGATTTTGTATACGTTCAAGTTTACAGAGCAGCTTCTGACTGGCATCTAGGAAACAGACATCAGCGTAGTTGATCATAGGCAAAAGTAGAGATTGTGCGAGATTAACTTTAGTGTCAAAGGGGAGAGATTTCTGGAGACGGTTAAGGGAATGAAACGTGGTAAAGACTTTCCTGCTGACCTCATGTTCATGTAATCCCAATTTTCACCCAGTGTAGTGATTCAACCTACTCCATACACAAACATTTCTAGATTGACTGGACTATTTATGATTACCAGTAACCTAACACGCTCGTCTTCGCTTCGCTCGGTTGCATCTACTTTTATTTTTTTCTTAAATATGTATTGATTACATTTCTATTCCTGTCTTTTACTAAATCTATAGTTTCAACAGAAGTGACATTAAAATCGGTGACCTTGTCACAATCTAACGGTGATGCTCATTTAGTCAACGAACTAAAATTTCGTGAAATTTTGTGAAATTGTCAAAAGCTCATTAATTCATAATTTCACAAATTACAAATAAGGTGGATGTGGGTGCGACGACGGGTCTAGTTCTCAACCGCACAATTTATGATTGCTTTTCTTATTTTTGAATAATATGTGTTAAGGTGATTACCCACGCCAACGGCCTTGAGCAATGGGCCTCACCTCCGGGGAGTTACAGGCGCTGCTCCCCGCATGCCTCTGCGCAGACGCCCCGCGCCCCTCTACAAAGATCGCTAGCGTCGAAATGATTCACACCTCGTAGCGAGGTAGAAATAAATTTATGTAGCATTGTTTTATGCGTAAACCTATAACTACGATTATACTCGTATAACTTTTGAAGCTCAATAGGCTGTGGTGCTGTAAATAAATAATAAATATGATTTACAGCATTAGGTGACCATAACTAAGTCCTTGCCTTTGGTATTTTAAGGGTATTTGCTTAAATATGCTGAGTCAACTACTTATCTGATCAATGTAAAACTCACAAACATGTTTTTTCAGACCTTTTTTCTTTTGTTCCGTTGTCAAGACAGTTACCTAATTGGAAACATTTCATTTGATGGATTTTAGTTTTGAAAATGACACCTTTTTAAACTAAGTATTCAACTACGCACTATTCAACCTACACTAAAAGTTAGCTTGTTTAACCGATTACCTACTGACTTACAAAATGTAACGAAAGTGAATTCCTTTAAACGCAAACTAAAAGCATACCTTTTGGAAAAGTGCTGCTATTGTATTGACGAATTTTGATATATCTCTATAAAGTAAGCATTGCTTTTTACCCAACTACGGCGAAGCAAAAAGGAGGGTTATGATTTTGACCGGTATGTATGTATGAATGTTCATCTATTCCCTCATAACTGCTGAACTACTTATCATTATTTGACAAATAACGTATCGTTGGAAGCGTCTTGATCGTCCACTGGTTATAGAATACGTGACGTTATATTAAATTGAATATAGCGCCCTCTAGAGGGCACAAAGTCATAAACAAAAAAAAAATGTCTTAATTATGCAGTATTGGGTATCAAATAAAAGGGCTTGAGTCGCAGATTTCAAAAATATGTATATTGTTAGCGGTTGCTTGCGGCTTTGCTTGCCTGCGCCTGATAATTGAGAATAATTTCTATAAAATTAAGCTTCACTCCAATCCTTCCCAAAATACATATATAATAAATACGTATGTATATGTAAAGCGGCTCTGCATATACTTTATCACGGAATTATATCCCTAAAATAATTTAAATATAAAATGACTTCAAAAACTAAAACTAGACTACTGTAATATCACGCTCTAAAAAGTATAAAACAAGAAAATACTCTCATCTGAAATTGTTATGTATAAACAAATCAATATTTATCGTCTATTACTTACAAAACTTACACGTAATTCATTTACAACAACTTACACGTAACACATTTCAATGTATTTAATAAATATTCATAGTGATGTTCAGAGGATAGCCGTGGTCCTATGCTACCTACCCTAAAAAACAATACATTCTAACAGTAGTAAGCGATCATAAGCTTTAGGGCAAAGTGGCATATGACCACGGCGATCCTCTGAACATCACTATGAATATTTATTAAATAATTACGTGTAAGTTGTTTATTTAATAGACAATAAATATTGATTCGTTTGTGCATAACAATATCAGATAATAATATTTTCTTGTTTCATACTTTTTAGAGCGCGATATTAAAGTAGTCGGGTTTTAGTTTTTGAAGTAATTTTTTTATTTTATGTTGTTATGTATCATTAGTTTTAATTTTAGTTTTTTGAATAGAAAGGTTCGAATTTTAAAAATCTTTTCCACACTAGCGGATAAAATGCACTTTTGCACGCAGATTTCGAATAATAAATATAGATAGAGCCTTTCCGAGCTTGTGAGGCTAAAATAGTATTTTATTGTCTACACCCTACTACGTAAAGTAATTACAAATCAAAAACGGTTTTACATGTACCTACGTTGTTTGTCAGTAAAAAACCGTATGGGAGTAGGTAAAAAATTAAGTAACCCCTTCGGTACGGTTTTTCATGAAATCCGTCATAATTGTTATCATCATCATCATCATCACCATCATCATCATCATCATCATCACCATCATCATCATACATTCTTTATTGCATAAATAAAAAGTACAAATAAGCGAAATTAACAGATAGATTTTTGTTTTTTAGAAAACTAGGAAAGTAAATAAGTTTGTCAGTTAAACCCTAACAATATTGAAAGTTCTCTCGAGAACATGTACAGAAAAGTTTTAAAGGGGAAAACCTAGTTAGTTTAGTTTTTAAGTGAGCAAGTAACAATAAAAGTTGAAAATAACGACCACTCGGTAGGCTTGAAACACTTGCAGTGACCGAGGCGCGCCACTTGGAGCACGCACTCACTTTATTGTTTGTTACTTTGAGAGAATCGACTACTTTTTACTTACTATACTCTTACTGCCATGTTATTTCCGATGTAAGTCCGGTAAAAATAACATTTTAATGCATTATTTCGCAAAGCAGCGATTGTCCAGTCGGTAGGACGCAGGCCTCTCAGTCATGACATGAGAACCGTGTTCAAATCCTGCCATCAACATGCACCAATGAGTTTTTAGGAATTTATGTGCATACTATAACTAACTTTATAGGGTTTAGTTGTCGGTTGTTTGCTATCAAAACTAAAATTGCAAAAATGTACTTTAATGGACTAGATAAAAGCTAAATTACCTCGCAATTTTTTTAAAGCCGATTTAAATTAGCCTTAATATTTTGTATACTTAATGTTTTGTATACTTAATATTTTGTTTACGTAATATTTTGTTTACTTAATATTTTGTTTACTTAATATTTTGTATACTTAATATTTTGTATAGGTAACCACTTGCTGCAAGGTAAAGGCAGAGAATATAAAGTATTACTACGTAAAGAAGCGACACTCACCTCCCCGCGCGAATTTAACGTCCCCCGCGGTCCCCCGCAAGTTAGTGGAAATCTGGAGTCAGGCAGAGCTCGATTACCACTCGTTTGCTGTGCGCGTGTTTTGTTACAAAGTTTTATCACGATACTGATTTTTAATCAGTATGGTGCGTTATTGCAGTGTTTATGGATGCCTGGAAAACTTTTTTTCAAACATTAGAATTGCCTGATCAAACCTTACAATTTCGTTCAGTAACGCATTTGGAACAATAAAATCAGTATTTTTAACTTTCCATGTTTTGACAAGTTTTCATTTTTTTCCAAAATTTATGTTTGAGTAGTTGTTAATTATATGATGATCATTTATGCATACGAAACTATATAGGTACCTACTAAGCTTAGGCATACTATATATATAACTCAGTAACTCAGGGGTAGAACGCTGGCCTCTTAATCTTGAGATGATTAAGGTTCGATCTCCGGTCGGGCATGCACCAATGAGTTCTTTGGAATTTACATAATGTGCATAGTATTTGCTAATAGGTACTTACCACTTGTGAACAGTGAAGGAAAACATAGTAAGGAAACCTGCATGCCCTAAAAAGAGTGTATTTGTGCCCGAAGAACGATCATAGGGCTCACCCCCCATCACGTTGGGACGTAATATTTGCAGTTGAAACGCGGGTTTACCGAGTCTGGGTGGACTGTGACTTGCATTTCAAAGTTCACACTCGGAACACATCCGACACCCCCCGGGGCATTCAGGTCGTAACGATTTATATACATATATAAGGTTAAATAACATTATTTGGCGAAACTCAAAACAAAGGTAGTACTAGTCTATATGGACAACTGTTTGTATGGGAGCTAAGCGAAATTCTTAACTTTTTTTCACTTCCGCCTATACAAATTGCTCCGATCAGCTGACTCGTCCAGTATGGAAAGGTGAAAACGAATTTTAAGAATTTTTCACTATCCTATTAAAAAAAGTTATTCATATGGACATGTTCTACATATGTTTCAAATTTCGCCAACTAAATGAATTTAACCTTGTATATATATACATATATTTTTTTAATACTGATTAATCCACGGGGAACCAGAAATTGGACTACGCTAAAATTTAGGAAGAGAATCACATAAGTTGCTGAGTTATATTGTGTCCCTCTCGGGCGACGACGCTCACACGATTGCTGCCAGCCCTAGACTAGCTCACGCACACACACAAGCGTGTGCGGACAAGCCAGATGCGCGCGTAGAGTGTAGGTAAATAACTTGAGCCTTGACTATGAAGTGTCGGGGGTGTGGTAAAGGTGTGAAGTAAAATCTACTCTAAGAAACGTGTATTTGTGGTAGAAGTATGGCGATAAGGGTCACTGCCGTTCACCTTCTATCACGTGTTGACTATTTTAGTGACAAATAGCTCTCGGCAACATCTTTGACACATATTGTGTTCTCCTGTAAACTACACATTTTCAAAATGACTTTATTTATTACACAAAGGGTTGAATCATTTGCCACTTCACTCTAAATAATAAAAAACGCTTAGAAGAATAACCTCGATGAAAAAACAACAATTCAGCGCTCATAATGGCCGAGTTACCCTGCATAGTGTTGCATATGCTCTCGAACGCAGCATGCCGTCTCTCGACTGCGCACGCGACGGTCACGTGACCACTTAGTGCGCCTCACGTACGGAGAGACGCTTCCGATTGGTATTGAAAGTCAATTAATTGGAGGTTTGCATAAGGAGTATTAATTTTAGAAAGAAAGATCAAAATATTTTTAACAAATCAAATTTGTGTAGGTAGTTAAGGAGTTGAACTAAATTATAATTTTTCAGATTTGACACAATTATCACAAGCATCGGGAAAAAAATCGGAAAGATCAATAAAATCACGAAAAACGTAATTTGGCGTTGCAAACAGAAAAAATTTTTTTTTTTGTTTCACATTAAAATATATATTTTTGCGTAAAGTAAGTAGTAATAGACGTTTTAGTAGTAATAGACGTTTTAGTAGTAATAGACGTTTTAGTAGTAATAGACGTTTTAGTAGTAATAGACGTTTTAGTAGTAATAGACGTTTATTTCCATACGAAAATATTTAGCACATACAAATATTTCTGCCAAACTGTAATGCAGTTTGTAGGCGGAAAAAACTCTCTGTTTAAATAAAAATAAACAATGAAAAAATTAAATTAAACAGTTTCAATTTAACCTAAAAAGCTTACTTAAAAAGAAAAGATAATCGTTTTATGTACACTTAGATATCATATTTCTGCAATATTAATGATTTTAACTTATTTTTGAATACAGCACGGGTTACATTACATTCTGAGAAGACAACAGGCAAGGCGTTAAATATTTTTGGTATTAAATATTTATCTGTTCTTTGACCATAATAATTTTTGAATTTATAAAATTATAAATTTGGAAGGCATTTCTGGCGGCTTTTCTAGTGTAATATTTGTGATATTCAAGTTCAAAGTATTCATGTAATACATTTTTTTTCCTTTCGTTATTTAAAAAGAAATACACAAACTTAAAAATTCTTTTTGCGTAATTCTTCTGTACAGGAAAAATGTAGAATGTTTCAGTATTTTTTTTTAAAAGAACGAAAGGACATATGTATACCCAAAAATCAAAACAAATATTCACTTTCAGGCTTGGTTTGCTGGAAGAAATCTCAGTTTTGAGATAAGCTCGCCACTGTACATTATATTTAAGACATCTATTTTGTTATAAATTTATGTGTGTACAATAAAGAATCAAGAATTAAGAATTAAGAACTTTTAACAAAAATAGAGTAACCGACTTGCAGTCATTCACTAAAATATTAAAAATAATTGTATAATGAATGACCGATAATACCAAAACAACACTTTTGCAGACTTCTTTCTTGAAACATTAATGTCAAGTCTGCGTATTCCATACATAAAACCAATAAAGGAGCGCCGACTTCTAGATAACATTAACATTATGTCTCAGGAAGAAACAAGTCAAAATTGTTGTTTCGGTACTACCAGTCATTCATTATACAATTATTTTTAACTTTTTAGTGAATGACTGCTGTTACATTTGAAGTCGGTTACAATTTTTTTGTTAAAAATTTATTTTTATCCATCTTTGAAACCACCGGACACCGGACTAGAAGAGTCACTTTGAGTATATTATCCACATGTCGAATAGATCAAACGTTGCACCTTGTGCAAACTTTGAACATTGTGTGTTCATCTAACGAGGTCATAATCTCTTAAATTAGACTGAGTGTTCCCGAAATGCACCCTCCTCTCTCTTGAATGGCGGAGGTTGATCACAGAATAAACAGTTAGATAAATATTCAAATGGCGCCGTGGTCTATAATTGTTTGTCCCATTGTTCGACAATCACTGGGGTAAGTCGGGTGACACAACACACTCCCTTTAATGATTGTTGAGTGTTTTAGTACTTGCTGTTATTGGTTTAAAGAAAATTGTAGTTTTATTTGCCTTTCAATTGTTTTTTCCGTGTGGGAATAGAATTATCATCTCTCTCGGTCTGAAAATCGGCCTTTGTTTATTCAAAGATCCGGCCATTTTTCAGCCCTAGGGCGGAAAAGTAATTTGAAAATCGAACAAAACTCCTGGTAATTCTCATAGGTGTATCTAGCAACGTAGAAATTTAACAAATAATACACAGCCTTGTCCTACTTGTTTAAAAATCGAACTGGCCAGTACACCTAACCATAGATAAATTTATTTATCTATGACCTAACTAAAAAAAAAACGTATCACGACTTGAAACGATTGGTAGCAATGTACTTACAGTATGTACACTGTGAAGCTCTGACTGGAGCGCTACCTTACAAGGCGGCCTGCTGCAAGTAGTCTATTTATAACCACACTTATAATTATATTATTTTTGGGCTTGTGCATAGTTTTAATTTCTTAGGTTGGTACTAAAATTTCATTTATTTATTTAAGTAACAAATTGCAAACCATTACAGTGTATAACCAATTCAGTAAGCAATGAAAAAATTATTGATAAATGTGCGCATCGAAGCAGTTGGTGGAACCTAGATGCGCAAGTATGCTCCCTATTTGTTAACTATTTAATAGCTATGGCGCCGCAATAAGAATTGGCATCAGGTAAGTAGTCTGACATTCTAGCGTCCGTACAATGATAACATTCAACTCGAACACAACAAAAAAAAATTGGGGTCGTTTTCTTTTGAGGATTAATGTTGACAACGATTTTTTTGATGATTTATGGTACACAGCAGCAGTTATAGATGAAAATCAATTGGAAATTAGTTAATCACAGTCACAGCATCGCAGTAAACTACCTCATTTGTTCATAGAAACAGATACTGCACACAATCAATAGTTGTTTTACACAGAAACAACCCAACAATAGTCAAGTAGGTACTTCAAAAATCTCAGAGCAGTATAATCTCGATGGGTGGTGTCATTTGTAGAGGTTTCCTGGCACCGTCGGCGTCGCTCGTTGCAGTAGCGGTTTCGCCGCGGGGTATTGGCGCAAATTCGGCATGCGCGTGCAATCTGAACGGTGCTCTAGATTTTATAGAATCCCATGTCATAGTGATTTGAGGGAACCTAGTTGGGTAAGCTTTCTAAATATTTCCAATAAATTATTGACGAAATAAACGTACCGTGCGTTTTGAAATGGCACGCGAAAAGCAGGTTCAAGACGCTGTCAAATGATATTTCTGATGAAATACTAATTTATAATGTGTGTTAAAAATGTATAATTGTGTGATTATGGCATATGCTAATGACTTGCGCCACGTAATTTTGATCCGTGAGTGTAAGAAACAAACACGTAAGCATGTGTGTATGCGAGCTATGTATATATTTCGGTATGTGCTTGTATTCTAGCGACATTTTTTAGTCGAAATTACAAATTAAACCTGTGGTTTAAAAAGAAATGCAAAGATTTTCGTAAATCAAAAACAACCAAGTATCTTTTATCAACATGGTACCTGAGGAAGCAAGCTAAAACATGTTTATACGAAATTATAATGAGACGAGAAAAACACTCAAGTCCCTCCTCTTCATATCGTCCGCAAATAACAAGTAATCGGGAACCCGCCATTAAAATATGGACTCACAAAACTTTAGTCGAGAAAAAACATAAAAAGCGCCCACCAGGCTGTTGGCTGAATGATGCCCACTCTTAAGCATTTTCACGCAAATTAAAAGAGACAAACGAGAGCATAGACAAGATTTCCGGCGCAAGTAAAACTTACCATTCACGAGGTCGCTTTTCAAACGAGGTTGAAACGGAACGCCCCACGGCATTAATTAGTGCAGAAAGCAGAAAACTCGTGTCTATTCCCTTTCCTTTTTAAAACTGACGTCTTTATTTCGTGGCCTTTGTTAGAGCTCGTTTGTTTATAACGATGTTTAAGTGTTAAGATAAAACTTTTGGTTTTGTTTTATGGTATGATTAAATAGTGAATTCAGTAAGTAACTATGATAGAAATAAATTTTTATATTTTTTTATTTTTCGCTATTCATCCATCGCAAGGAGGTACAAATTAACATTATATTATTGTGGTATAGAAACGCAGAAGGAAAAGTAAATTTAGATGTGACGAGCTTTGAACCGGGATTCCAACCTCTCGCTAACCGGGCGATTGGTCTACCAACTGAGATATCCAGATCTCAATACAATTCGCGAATTTACCCATGTGCTTTCCCATACTGCAATGATCTATAGATACTCACTTTATAGTGAGATTTTACTAGAATAAACGAAATTTTACCGAAACATCGACTTTTCCCAGAAAAATGAGTTTAGTTTGTAGATTATACAGCGTGTTAAGATGAAGTCGCGAAAGCCGAAAACTGGCGACAGTACTCGTCCAAACAAACAACTTTCCGTGAAAAAAAAATCGAGAAAAAAATATCTGTTCTTTCATTTTGGTCGAGTAGCTATGTAACTTTTCCATGGAACAGCTGATTTTTTTTCGCGATTTGAGAGTCGGCTTTAGAGGTAAAAGTTGTTCGTATGGACGAGTACTATCGCCAGTTTTTGGCTTCCGCAACACCCAGTATACATCGTCACGACGTGAATCCCCGGAGGTGTCAGGGGTGATTCCGATTATGGACTGCCAGTCGCAGTCCACACTTGTAGGTACACCCACGTTTCACCGACGACGACGTCCCAGCGTGATGCGTGGTGAGCCTTATCGCCGTTCCTTACGAAATACGCGGATCGAACATAAATGTGCCCCTATTGGATTTGTACCTACGACCTCCGGATTAGTGTTCGGGTACTCGAAACACTAGACCACGGAGAGGCGGTGGACTATCTAATAGTTATGATGGATACTCATTACTCACTCCATTTATAGTATTGCTCACTTTTTAGCATATACATCAAATTGATAAAAACGCAACCTTCTATTGTTTGTCTCTGTCTGTCTGTCTATCAAGACCCTTTTGATCGGGCCCCGTATAAGATAAAGATATCAAGTTGAAACTGATATCTTCTACAGAAGTCCACGGCCCCATGGTGTTGTAAAAAAAGCAGGCTTCTAACTCGACGCGATTTTTTTTATTATTTTCTATTGAGGTAAAACTAATGTACTTAAATCTCTTATTTTCAGGAGTGGACTTTCAAACTGAAGACGTAAATGAAACTGTAATACGTAGCTCACCTAATACAAGCGAGAACCATGAAATTTCTGATGCAGATGACGACATATCAGTAGGAGATAATCGAAGTGAAACATCTACTCCGAATGCTAATTTCAAACTAGACAAAGCTTCTGAATACAAAACGAGCAGCCTCGAAGAAGAAGCCGATCCCTCTTCTCCAAGCAATGAATACAATTCAAATCGAATATCGAATTCAAATTACAACTCTCCATTCAAGGAGGATGGGAATGATGATTTTGAAAACAGAAATGAAATAAATTCGAGGATAAAACTTTATGATAGCGGTCTCTTCCACTTGTATAGACCAGAGAGTAGAGAAAATAAAGCTGATGCTGTCGAAGGTGGTACAGCCTTTGGTCACATGTCGGGGTCACTTTCTGAGAGTATATATGGAAGATCTATGGACTTGAAGAATTCCTTCCCATCTCAGCTGTTCGCTGGTTTTGCAGCATCCGTTATTGCTGGAAGAGATTCACAAGAAACCGGTAAGTACGCTGTTATTAAGCCTTACGTGATTTATTCAGTTGATTATTTCTTATGGAAGGGTTTCGAAGAATTTGGCATAATTACCAGCTGCCAATTTGTTTTTTTTTAAACTGCGGCTTTTATTGTGACTTATACACCATGTAATTATGACGTGATCAGAAAATTAAACCACATGTTTTACTGTTTATACTGAACCACTTCCAAAGTAAAATATTTGAAATAACACGAAAAAGAAATCACTTCCCCATAGAAAATTTTAATACTTATTCGTGATTTTTTATAGAAAATTGATTGTTGCTTCAAAAGTTTTTCTTTGGAGGTAGTTTAGTAAAACCAGTACAGCGTGTAGTCAAATTTTCTGAGCACAGTGTATGTATTTATAGCTATTTGTTTGGCGTGACCCGACTTAACGTATTTGATAAGACTAACCTTATTTAAGCGTCCTCTCTTTTTCTTACCTTATCGAAAAGACAAGGACAGAACGTTTAAATTAAGCTTAGCCCTGTAAAATAAGTTAAGATGTGCTTCACCGAATCGACTCCAATATTAGAAAATACGAGTATGACGTGGTCAGAATAAAAAGGTTTCATATAAGACCATATATGAAACCTTTTTGTTCAGACCACGTCAAAGAAGTATCTAGAAGTAGCTAGCCTTTATATAAAAACTTCGAACCCGGACGTGTCATTATTTTGGATCATAGATAATTTAAATATGAGGATGTTGAGGTGTAACACCTGCTGGGTACAGGTGGAAGGTCGGCTCTAAATAGCTTAGATAATAAATAATAGATAAGCTTAGAAATAAGTAGAAAATACTTATTTCTGATCCCTAGGTCTTGTAAATTTCTACATCGTGTCACACATTTACAAGACCTTAAATCTAATCGACTTTACAGGTGATCGACAACCGACTAATAGCAGCCGATCAAACCATAACTCAAACCAGAACTCGGGTCGGAAGCCACGCCGGCGCAGAACGGCGTTCACGCATGCGCAACTAGCATATCTCGAACGCAAGTTTCGCTGTCAGAAGTACCTCAGTGTAGCTGATCGGGGGGATGTGGCTGATGCTCTCAGTCTGAGCGAGACCCAGGTCAAAACTTGGTATCAGAATCGACGGTAAGACTTCTCAGTGTTATTAAAAATATGGTTTTTGCTTCAGAAATGACGTTAGATGATCACAGAAATTACATTAAAGCCAAACTTGGTAAATAAGTAAAGGTACAAAGTAGGTCAACGTTGGGTTTCAAACTATACTATAGTAAAGTTAGACGACAGCCCCACGTTGGGTGCCAAACTTCGCAAGTAAATTTAGACGATTGCACCACTTTGGATGCCAAACTTTGCAAGTAAATTAGACGACAGCCCCACGTTGGGTGCCAAAATTTATTAAATAGTTAGTTGACAAGTCAGCTCCACGTTGGTGACTGGGTGCCAAACTTTTCTAATTTACCAATAGCGACATATTTTCAAATCATAAATGTTCTTTGTTATGTTTATACAGAACAAAATGGAAGCGCCAGAACCAGCTGCGCCTGGAACAGCTGCGTGCGCAGGCGCAGTCCGGCGAGCACGACCTGCCGCACGCACTGCCACTGGCTTGCGCTCTGTTACCGCCATACCCCGCGTACATGCACTGCCATCTGTGAGGCGGTAGCAGACATTTTAGTGTCTTCGATTAAGAGAGCAAACCACGCAAGTACGAATTGGACTCGGGCACTGAGGGTTCCGTACTTAAATTGTACCTCTTTAAATTATTTTAATGTTAGGAATATCGCTTACTTTATTCATATTTTCGGTTGCATACTTGGAGAAATAGACGGAATTTTTACGTAAATTTTCTCAAATTACTCATACGATACCCAAACAGAGATTTACAATATTATTCTTAAGCTTTCTCAATTGATATCCAATGATATTTCTGGGATCAAAACGTTTTTTTTACAGTCTTATACTTAGCCCCTTTTTAATACGTTTATTTAAAAAGATATAAGACCTCTTTCTTAGTGTGGACAAGCAAGTTTCATTTTATAATACACAAGCGGACGCCCCATGGCTGTGCTCGCGCTCGTCAATATCGAGTTGATGCCTTTATTCGACTCGAATAAAAGTGGCACACACGAGTCACTCCAATAGCGTTTCTATTTAGTACGGAGCCCTAAAATAGGGGAATAAATGCATGATTTGGAGTCTGCATCACCTAAACACATGTTTAATTAAGGTTGTAGGTAGATAATGGTTCTAGTCATTTCAAGTTATTTACTTCTTTAAGTTTGTAAATGTATTACATTATATAAGTTAATTGTTATTGTTTTGTATGTAAACTAATGATACTAAATCTCAGCTTTGTAAATATTTGTAGTGTAGGTACAAGGATTTCAAGATTAAAATTGATTAAAATTACAATCAACTATTGCCGTGTTACTACAAAACGGTGTTTAACTTTAGACAGTGTTTAAATTTGTTGTTGTCGCCTTTTCTTTCATATTGTAAAAGAGTGACAGCAACAGATTTAAACAATGTCTAAAGTTAAACACCGTTTTGTAGTTAGACCGTTGAAGTTTATTTTTTTCTATGCAGATTTTAGTAAGTACTTGGTTTTCTTGCTGTCAGTATTTATTTTAGACATAAAACTCAAGCTGCATTAGAGAAAAATTTTAAAATCATTCAAATTGGCATCATTTTCAAAAAATTTTATCTATCGAGTGAAAATTTGCCAATTAGGTAACTGGCTTTGCATTGTCAAAATATATATATAAATTTTATATTGATCAAGTCGACATGATGGGAGTGCGGGCGTGTACCTACATTTCAGTATGAAATCACCCGCACTCCGCGTGTCGCGTGATATGTTTATATTTATGCAAAAACTGCAATTGAGGGAGCCTGGGCTGAAACCGTGTAACCAATTTGAAATAGCAACAAGGGTTAAAGTTACAATTAGCTTTATGTATCTTTGATTTATTTAGATTATTTAAGATACATAGAATTATTAGACCAAAAACACTAAATACTAATATTTATGATGCACCGTTTTGTTCATAATTAGAGTTAGAATATAAGTATAATGTTAATTCTACCTAATCGGTTAAATTATCGTGACAGGTTTATTTACAGATTTAAATATTTCAAAAATATTGATATAAGAGGAGATTTGAAGTAGTTTAAACTATTTATTGTGTAATTAAGATCTTATATTAATTCCTTTGATAATGCCATAAAGGCGAAACCGGTCAGGAAGTACTAAATAAATTTGAGGGATAGTACAAGTGATTTTCTGTTCATAATGTAGTTTGAATGTTGGTTTGTAAAATTCAGAGTGCGATTGACCACAAAAAAGTAAATAAGTAATGTTCATTTTTACAGTTAATTATCAAATGAAGGAATATCCATTTGAGTTTATTGTTTTACATATTTGAAGAATGATGAACTTCTATCCGATATTTGTTAAACTCACCGGAATTAAACATTCATATTTTTCAATATGACTTTTAACAAACGAAACGTTGAAAGATTTCCATTCACAGAACAAATTATGCAAATATTTTGGTAGCATTTCGGATCAGTGCTACCAACCGCTGCCAATTTGCATCTGTTACTTGCTCGTTAACACTCGCTCCCTCGCTTATTGCTACAGCGCTGCAATCGAGAACGGCTCTTTGAACGCTCATCACATTTAAAGCGCTTTCTCAGCTGTCGGGTGGTTTAAAGCTTAACTTTGGCGAGGTCTCGATTTCGCATTATCTTTCAATTTATTCTAACGAGATGCTAATTCAGGGCTTTTCGCGGCAAATTGTCATTACTTATTTGCGTCTTTATTTCAG
Organism: Ypsolopha sequella; assembly: GCA_934047225.1. Lineage (NCBI taxonomy): Eukaryota > Metazoa > Arthropoda > Insecta > Lepidoptera > Ypsolophidae > Ypsolopha > Ypsolopha sequella. Next base: position 3,252,964 of record OW203987.1, read on the forward strand.
ATTTGAGATTTGAACAAACGGGAGTTTATTAAAGGGTGGGCTTTCGGTTCCTGCTTAATTGGGCTGTTTTGATCTCTCAGCGGGGGTATGACGGGGCAGGGCCGCGGGGGAGGGAGGTAATTGGAGTATTTTCTGAAGTTAGAGGGGTAGTTTTCGATTCACAATCTGAATAGATTAGTTAGCGTTCTGAGGATAACGATCTGCCACTTAAGCTGTGTATAGGTGGTTACAATTTAGTTGATAGATAACTTCTTTTATTGTCGGTAGCAATTTTGGACGAAGGATCTCTAGTAGTGATGTTTATTCGATAAATTGAGTGAGATTTATTTCATTCTATGTTAAACAGCTATTTAATTTTGTTATTTATTAGCTGACTCCTTGTAAATAAGAGAAAAACGACAACACGTATGTTACAAATAAGTAATAAATGCCAAGTGTTACATTTTTGGATGTCAACTCCTTGTAATTTCAATGCCATGTGTAAAGTACATTTTAGATACAATAAAGATGGATATTATAATTATAATTGAATTTTGTGCAATCTTCATAATTAAAATTTTAACAGTGCGTAGCGTAACATATCGGTGAACAATTTTCCTTATCAAAATGGAATTTTTCATAATATTATTTTTCATAACAATTGTATGAAGGTACATTTATTTGTTATGAAAACTAATCCTTGCCAATCTGTTTCAGTGTGTATTACCAATTATGCGTATTTTAAAACGTGGAAATAATTTACCTATGGTTCTTAATTTGCTGATAATATTTTTCGATTATTGTAATGGACTAGAAAACGTTATAAAAATTCCTGAAAATACTGCAAAAAATGCTTTTGTAAAAATACCGGCCAAATCCATTACAAATTTTACTGAAAACTTACCAAACATTACTAATGTCAACTCTACTGAAACTGTTATTGAAGATATTTCTACAAACATTTCCAAAGCTGCATCTGAAGATTCTACGAAAAACTTTACAAAAGCATCTGATAGAACCGATCCTGAAAAAGAACCTGAAAAATTGACGAAAAAACCATCAAAAACTCCAGACCTCAAGGTTTCGGAACAAGGAATCAAAATCTCTGAAGAAACGAAAAAAATATTAGAAACATACGGTAAACATTACGATGTAACTACTCTAAAATCTGCACATGACGAAGAAGAAGAAGAAGAATTTGAGTGTAAGGAAGAAACACCAGAAGAAAAACTAAAAAGAGAGTACGAGAACTTCCTAACCGAGCCGGGTAGAATTCAATACATCTCCCAGGGTCCTTTGCCCTACGACAAAAAGGCAGCTCAGCAGAGTCGGTGCCGGCTCGCGAAACAACTGAATCAAACCAAGTACAGTGCTCGAAAGTCAAAAAGGAACGTTGGAAAAAAGAAAGCGTTAAGAGATGGGAAGTTTTTCGATATAACGGTAGTTCCCACGGCCGGTGAAGAGTATATCTTCAGTTCCGTGGAGTACTATGACGACATAGTAGACTTCGATTTGGCAAAGTGTCCTAATGATGTAGCAGAGATAATACTGGAACAGGAGGTCCTGCGAGAGTACGACATGGACTGTGAGCAAATTGTCGCGTGGACTAGTCTGGAGGAGGCAGAGGCGCAGCCAGATTAAAATATATAGTAATAATAATAAAAATCTTTATTTTCACTTAAAGGTAAAGCATACAATTTTCTCAAATACCAAAAATAGTATATATAGTATATAAAAATAGTTTTACAAAAATAACTCATGTATATTTTAAGAGATTGTGCGCTGCTATCCTAGGTAGGTTGTAAGCCTGAGTTAAGGATAGACAGCCCCGTTTTCCTGGCGGAGAGAAGGGGTAAGATAACATATAATAGGTATATAGACGAGTTGTAATAAAAATAATATGGAAAACAATAAAGTAAATTTTGAGTAAAATTTAAACTTTAGGTATTTGTTTGTAGTGTGGGAGAGATGATATGAGGGTGTATGAGTGTGTATGTGTAAGTGCGTGAGTGAGTGAGTGAGTTGTGTGTTGTATGTATATGAGAACACTAGCTTCTGCCCGCGGCTTCGCCCGCGTGGCCTGCAGGAAACAAATTACATTTTTTTCAGAAACAAACATTATAAGTGCTCTTACTCCCTCTGGGAGTCAAGGTGTAGTGCTCGGCCGAAAAACTTGCATGCTCAGACTACGAACGCGCCCTGCTCGGCCTTCGGCCTCGCGGGCGCGTTCTCCGTCCTCACATGCTCGTTTTTCGGCCTCACCAGAATGCCAAACACGGGGACTCACCGATCAAAGTTTTTCCGAAAGAGTGTCAAAATCCATATCAGTTGTCAAAAATGTCAAATTTGAATACAGCAGCGTAATTGGCGACCCCGAATGCCCCTTGAGTTTTATGCAAATCGGAATACTTTTTTGGACCTGTCAAAAAACTGTCAAAACCTGTCAAATTTATATTTTTTTTTGGTCATGTAGCCCCAGCTTGACCGATCACAATAGTTGAAACCCGAACTCCCTACGATTAGCCGTTCGGGAGATATGGCCGATCAAATGTTTGGCAATTTTTTTTTCGACTTTTTTTTTAACTTCATCTACATCTTGCCGAGCCCTTTTCTTAGAGTACCATGAACATGGGTCTAGCATAAGCTGTTTGGGAGATACGGACCTGTAAAGTTTTGACACTTTCGGCAGGTAGATCTCGTCGAAACCTTTTCCTAGACACCCATCAACATGGGTCTAAGTCTAGCCGTTTGGGAGAAACAGGCCGTCAAAGTTTTCACATAAAAAAAAAACTTTTTTTGGTACCCCGAGGTCCAACCCCTTCAACCTTCCATTCCAAAAATATTTTGCTGGGATATTGAAAGATATAGATATATAGATATATAGATAGATAGATAGATAGATAGATAGATAGATAGATAGATAGATAGATAGATAGATAGATATAGAGAGATATATAGAGAGATAGATAGATAGATAGATAGATAGATATATAGATAGATGTACAAATAGATAGATAGAGAGATACCTCAAAAGGAAAAAATGGAACTCTAATAGGATCACTTGTGTGGCTGTCTGTCTGTTCGTCTGTTACAGCCGATTTGCTCTGGCACACATACTTTCAAGAATTTTCATGTCCACTATATTAAATTTCAAAATCGATGCCATTTTCATAATTAACGTCCCAAAAAACCATAAAAACGACACCCATATTGATATTTACACATTTCAACATATCAACCCCATCGCACCCCAACAGGGGATGATGGTATTTCACGTCCACTACGTTGGATTTTAAAATCGTTGTTGTTTTCGTAATCAGCGACCCGATAAACCATACAAACGATACCCATGTTGATTTTCAGACTTTGTCACCCCATTTCCCCCTTTTAGGGGTGGAATTCTGAAAAAAACTGAAACACATGTTTACTCATTTATAGATAGGAGTACTCTTGTGAATTCTCGAATAAAATAGTGTAACTAATCTTGTTTTCCCATACAAACTTTGGACCCCCATTTCACCCCCTTAGGGGGTGAATTTTGAAAAATCCTTTCTTAGTGGATGCCTACACTATAAAAGGTATCTAAATGCAAAATGTCAAGTCTCTAGGACCAGTGGTTTAGGCTGTGCGTTGATATATCAGTCAGTCAGTCAGTCAGTCAGTCAGTCAGTCAGTCAGTCAGTCAGGACTTTGAATTTTATATATACAGATGTAAGTATTGGAGTTTCCAGTAAGTTATTTGGAGGTTATGAACTTTTCAGTGTCGTCGTATGTTTTGCTGTTAGGGTCCGTTTCGCCAAACATGCTCTCGCGTTTGGACAATTTAGCATATTAAAACAAAATATTTTTAACAAATAAAATTTTTAGGTAGTTAAGGAGTGAACTACATTATAATTTTTCAGATTTCACACAAGTATCACAAGCATCGGGAAAAAAATCGGAAAGATCACTAAAATCACAAAAATGTAATTTAGCGTTGCAAACAGAAAAAAAAATTTTTTTTTTGTTCCAAATTGAAATATATTTTTTTTACGTAAAGAATTTAAAGTACCTTATTCATATAAAATATTAATATTTTTTTCCTTTCATTATTTAAAAAGAAATACACAAACTTCCAAATTCTTTTTGCGTAATTTTTCTGTACAGAAAAAATGTAGAATGTTTGAGTATTTCTTTTAAAATAACGAAAGGAAATAAAAAATAATAAAAATCTGTAAAGGCTGATTTCATTTCTTTGCTCTATAAAAATATATTTTAGTTTGTAGTTAGATCAGTATACTGATCATACTAGTTCCAAAGCCAAATTACGTTTTCCGTGATTTTACTGATCTTTCCGATTTTTTTCTCAATGATTGTGATGCTTGTGTCAAATCTGAAAAATTATAATGTAGTTCAACCTCTTAACTACCTACACAAATTTTATTTGTTAAAAATATTTTGTTTCAATACGCTAAATTGTCCAAACGAGCATGTTTGGCGAAACGGAACCTTAAGGAATGAACATAACACATTCTTGCATTCAAAGTATGATAGGTTGTGTATAATCGGCAGCTCTAAATTGATTTTGTTGTAGAGACGTGGACCAAAATGAAACATAAATCTTTTTGTGAACTCATAATAGGGGGGGGGGGGGGGGGAATATCACAGATACGGTCTTTACGGCGCTTAGTTATTGTAACGTTAGGAGTTTCACGGTGTTGGGAAGAATGGTGTGGAGAATGAATAATTGCCTGATGTTTAGAACCTGAACGTGCTTATACAGGCTTTTGGTTGGATAGCGAATAGGACTGAAAGTTGCGACCTTTAAAATAGAGCACGTTGAGCAGTTTCAAGTGGCTTTAATATTGTTTTCAATGCATGTGCTCGTAAAGGCCCACTTTTTATGCATCAAAACCGAACAAAAAGTCGATTATTTTGCCCTAGGGCTTTATTATTATTATTTTTTTAAATTTATTTACAATGGTTGGCTAACCTGCAGCCTTTCCTGTGTACCATAGATGTTATACTTTTTTTTACACTGTTTAACGGCTCTGGATATAGTCCTTTTGAGCCAATTATAATTTAAAGTTCACAAGATTATATTTGTTTTCATTTCCTCACACTATGCATTGAAAAACGTAGTATGATACACGGGCGTAAAAGTAATAAATTACTCGGTTACGTTTAAAACACTCGCTACGCTCGTGTTTTAAATCGTCCTCGTAATTTATTCCTTTTCGCCCTAGTAGCATAAACTACTATTTTGCTGCTCCACCCCATTAGGTGATACAGTAGCATAAAACTGATTGACACGCTATTGGTTAGAAGTTTGAAAGGTTTTGTTTTATTAACACTAAAGGACGTCCGCAACTTTTCATAAATGTGGGATACATACAGCCTGTTCTATTTCGATACAAAAGTTTATTTACACCCAGTTTCAAACCTTTGTGAGGCGAATTTCGAAAAATCCTTTTATTGTTCGGGTCTTCTTCGGGTATTCTTCTTCTACCCCTCAGGAATATTTATGCACCAAATTTCATGTCTTGTTTTCAGCAGTTTAAGCTGTACACTGTCTGTCAGTCAGCAACGGAAGTGTTAAATATAAATATCAAGCAATAATGACTGCTTAAGACTACAAATACATTGCCACGATATTTTATCGCCGAGGGAGTGTCAGAGGTATTATCGAGTGTGGATTGCAATTATTCGTCTCACCGACGATTTCTAGGTCCCAATGTTCGGGCTGGATCTATCGCAGTACTCCGAGCAAAAATACAAGTTTGCATGCTTTATACATATACATAACAATGATTACATGTCGATACTTAAAAATGATTTCCGAGCGAGTGGTCAGGTAAGAAATAATTTGCACATAATTCTGAAAAACTCTTTGGTTCTGGCGGATTTGAGCCCGGCGTCAAACTTAGAAACTCGGCTTTTAACCAACTTACCTTCGTCTTTATATTCTCTGCCTTCGTTTTATGTCTTTATTGACAGAACTGGTATTCTTATCAAGAGCTATAATCTTCGTGACTTTATATTCCTTACAAAATGCTTGATTAAAATGGCAAATCTTGAAATACCTCAAGTTACCTACATAGGAATATTTTTGAGAGAAATTTCTCTTTTAGGGTACAGTACGACAAGCAAGAAGTTTATGCAGGTAGCTGTCAACGACCTTGAGTCGGTACAAATATCGACACAATAGCACATTGTTCACCGAGGGAAGAAAGGGGAAGATTACCACCTCGGGCCTCAATACACACGAGTTGGGAATCGCACTTTCTCCCGAGTTATAGTACATAGTGCTTTATACTACACCTGCGAGGAAATAGTATAATTTTACTTTTAATCAAGATACAATAAAAGAAACCGACTGACTCCCGTGCGATTGTCACTTTTTATTTCCTTCTTATTTTTTATTATGTACAGGAAAAGCAAGTGGCCAGTATAATTTTTAGAGTTTTATGTACGAGTTCGCAAAATAATACTGGCCACTTGGCCACTTGCTCATTCTTTATGTTGTTTAAAAAAAAACAGCACGTTAACAATGGATTTGCATATACTTTTTCTGCCCGCTCAAGCACGTTAACAATGTACTCAGGGCTACATATCTGCGCCGCTTCTTCTTTTCAGCCCCTTTCGCCGCGGCGCCTGCCTTGGAGCAGGTCATTGGTAAGTAGGATGAGGCTAGAGTATCAACACAAGTCGCATCCCACACCAATGACCTGCCACATTTTCATGGCATCAATGTCATTCCGTCGGGCCCCTTCCCGTCGTCCCGAGAGAGCCCATACGGTTCTGTAGTAGCTGGGACGCTACAGCTGGCAAGGGCCCGGCGGATGATGTCGTTCAGATTAGCGTGACGCGCGAGGCGGCCGGCGCTGAATTGGCAAGACAGACCGTGGTGACCAAGCTGGTCGACGCTCTCCCCACAGCGGCAGCGATGAGGTTGGTTTGTTTTTGTACCCAGTCGCAGGCTTACGGACAAAGTTAAAGTTGTCCTATCCAACAGAGTGCCGATGTTTGGTTGGTGAAGGCAGCGCTTTCAGCCAGTAACCCGACTCTGGTGTGCTAGTGGCTAAGAGACGAGCCCTGTCAGCGGTGTTGGGAGAACTATCAAGGAGTTGTGTTTGAACTTGTTTGCACAAGGGCTCATCCTATAACGTTTGTAATTTTGGATTACCTGGAGAAATTAGATTTGGTGAAGAATTCATCCAGGCATTCCTGGCCTCGGCCAAGCCTGCGACCTCAACGTCACCAAGTGACGGGTTTATTATAGTACCGTAGAGGTCGCGAGTGCTATGAGCCGAGAACAGGAAGGCCGGGAGTGCAACACTAGAAATTTTAGGTATACCACTGGTAGGGTGGCCTGGGTCCAGGTACGCGCATCCAACGTGTAATTTAGAATTTTGAACAATGTGTCTTTTATTAGTTCGTCCAAACTGTTCGTCAGATTTTCGGATTTCCACAGAGGGGCACATCGGAGAACGTAATAAAATTTTGGTACAAATAAGCAGTATCTGATTATAAAGAGCGCCATATGTGGACTGATCTCAGTCAGGCGCCCGGATGACTCTATACATTTTTAACTCATTAATTTTTCTTTTAACTCTTGATTTGTTATCCCGAATAATATTGGTGATATATTTGTTTTATATGCGGCTAATTTAGCGTTTACTAATTTTACTTAATTTTAGTTCAAAACAGCTAGACTGAACAATATTTTATACTAAACCTGCTCGGAAAGTACCTTCTTTCTTTGTTGAAAACGATGCAGAAAATACGTCATTACTGTCATACAAATATGCGGGCGGCAAAAGTGTATGAAAATTCATTGTTAACGTGCTTGAGCGGGCAGAAAAAGAATATGCAAATCCATTGTTAACGTGCTGTTTTTTTTAAATAACATAAAGAATGAGCAAGTGGCCAAGTGGCCAGTATTATTTTGCGAACTCGTACATAAAACTCGAAAAATGATACTGGCCACTTGCTTTTCCTGCACATAATAAAAAATAAGAAGGAAATAAAAGGTTAGAAAAAAGGCGCGAAGACGTGATGGCGTCGTTTCTTTGTTTTATTGAAAAAATATTGCATTTTGGGTGTTTTGATCAACAATAGTGATAGGATATTGTGAATTAAAATCGCCGTAACCTGTGTAGTGTGTTGTTCAATGGAACAAAAGTGCGGGCTGTGCCTTTTCGTGTGTTTTTTCTAACCCTGTTGTATTTGCGTTATAAGGCTATCATTATAGCGGAAACGACAGGACAGTGACTTAGACAGGACAGACCTTTACAGGACAGAAGAGGATAGTGCATATAAACATAAAAAACTATAACGTCAAACATGGCTGTATGGGCTAAGATCCCTTTGCTTTTCCACTTAGTGGGAAAATGAAAAAAAAAGAAAAAAGAAAAAGGAAATAAAAAGTGACAATCGCACGCGAGTCAGTCGGTTTCTTTTATTGTATCTTGATTAAAAGTAATTTTTTTTAAAATATATACTATAATTAAAAGTAAAATGATTAAAAGTAAAATGATATTAAAAGTAAAATGATACCATTTCCTCGCAGGTGTAGTATAAAGCACTATGTATCACTCGGGAGAAAGTGCGATTCCCAACTCGTGTGTATTGAGGCCCTTGGCTTCGCCTCGGGCCTCAAACTACACCCTCGTTGGTAATCTTCCCCTTTCTTCCCTCGGTGAACAATGTACTATTCATGCCGTTTCTTATACGCGAGAATAATTTCCTTAAGTGAAGAAGTAGTTCTTTATAGTATAACCATAGATATATAGTATAACCATAAGTATAGTACTTAGTCTATGGTATAACTAACAATTATGACGCATGGATGACATTGACAGGGGGGCGCACTGTGAAGCAAGGGTTTATATTTTGGCTAGTTATAAATAAAGTAAGTAGCGTCAATCAATCAATAACTAGCGTAGCATTTAGTCAACCACTTTATTACATGCGTTATCTACCTCTACTCTCCCGCAATTACCATCTTTAGTACTATTTTGTAACTGTTTACATTAAGCTAGTAATGTTTTTACCAGTTACTCTACCCGTATACATTAGACATTAGGAAGTGTATGTGTTGCCGGTAGAGCACCCCTAGCGACTACACATGCACTTCCTTTTTAACCGACTTCAAAAAAGGAGGCGGTTCTCAATTCGACTGTATTTTTTTTTTTAGTTCATCTGTCTGTCTGTCTGTCCGCGGTTTAGCTTAGAGAGACTATTTGTACCAGAAAGCTGTAATTTGGCATGGGTATACATATTAATCACACCGATAATAAAAAGAGACAAGAATGCATTAGACCCATCAATACCTCTGAAATCTAGTGATATTACCAGAGGTCAGTGATCAATGCCCATAGATTACCTTTTCCGGAACCTGTTTTCTTTTTACACAGCCTGCCATCTATACGAATAATTAAATAAAACGAAAACCACGTCGGCTCTGACATTTATGAAGACAGGAAAGCCACAAAGCAAGCGCGGACACTTTTGACTTGGTATCGGGAAACTTCTAATAGATGGCGCTTGTATTAAACTTTTCGTCGTGCCGCGTTCTTAGTTTTGGAAAAATCCGAGAGGTGGCGCAATGTGCATTACAACTTAAAGCTACCTTTTTGAGAAAATTTTACGATATGGCTTAGGAAATATAGTTTAAGCCAATTCGGATTAACTTTGGATAACAACTGAACAATAAAGGCACTTACCTTGAACAACAGAGGCACGTATGTACCGGTAAGTCACGACTCGCGCTCATGGCTATCTATAAACTGTGAACAACAAATGTTGAGACTTCCAATTCTTTAGAAGAAAAAGGCCCTCATTTTTACCCAACATTTTTATTGACAACTACCTACACAGGGCTATGTACGAGATAGTAAAAGAATATTAAATTTTGAAAACATTTACGTCGTGTACGTCGTCAGAGCTTGTGCCTGGAGTCAATGAAATGTATTTAAATTAAAAATCTTCCCTTGAAAATGGTGTTAAATCCGAAATCAGTTGGGAGAAAACATAAACAAAGTGAAACTACTGTACAACTGCTTTAAATTGAAGATGCATTTACTAATAGGCTTAGGTGTGATAAACACCAGTACTCATTAAACTGTATCAAAACCTTTTACTTCATTTACATTATTTGTATAAACAGGTGTTCTGATTTAAAGATGAATTATATTTCCTGAACTATACTTATAAATATGACATTGGGGCACTTCGTTCCTTTCGAAAGGCTGCATGAGCTTGCTAATTATGTCAAGTTGGACACCATGCTTTATCTACGACCATCAACTATATCGTCTTTGCGTTACATTATTTATGATAATACTTGCAACAAACAATTTCACGAAAAACCAATTCACATAAAATAAAGCGCGGGTTCTTTTTTGTCTCCCATAAGTTTAGGCAGGGGTCTTAGCTGTTCAGCTTAATTGTCGGTAATTTACGAGCTTACCCTTATTTCAAGGTGTTCTCTAGGAGTTTCGAGGCTGCAAGGCAGAGATACCTAAAGCAAAAGAAGTAATATTTGTTTCTGATCTAAGCGATGTTATAATAAATTGGGCCCATTACATCGGACAAACAATGTAAGGTAGGTGACCCGGTTTTGGCCTCTTTATAGATTTTTGGGTTTTTAAAAATTCACTGCAAATGGAAAAATGGGTTTATTATTGATTTTAAAACTGCATTAAACAAGTCATGGAATCATTATTTAGGTGTTAGTCGGGTGTGCAATTAGATTAGATTATTTATTATGTAATTGATATTTTTGTAAAAAAAGCTACTAAATCACCAGTTTTGGCCACTTTTCACCCGGTTGAGGCTCTTTCTGGCTACTCGGATTGACAAGGTATTCTTCATAAAACAAAAGAATAGTTGTTACAAACACTTATTTAATTATTAATATTGTTATTGGTTTTATAAACCACACTTCTGTCTAGGTATGAAATAAAAAACATTATGAACATTTGCATGTTTTTTTGGAAACGTAACTATACGAGTACAATGCAACTGCGGAACTTTTCTATCCCAGGTACTTTTAACTTTGCCTTTCTTCAGTAAGACACAAATTTATATTTAAATTCTTAATTGACTTACACTTGGTACTAACCTAACGCGCCCTTAGACCATTTAACACAGGACGTGCCAAAGTAGTACTGAATTCATTCTGCCATTTTCTGTGGGAGGGGAAGTAAACATGCACACCACATATTTACTCACTCACGCACATACTCGCGAAAAATTAATATGTTATGAATGTATCGCAAGCCGAAACACAAACACAAATGTTCTTCGGCAGGGAATGTGTGAGCTTGCCGAGTCTTTGTTATATGGTCTTAGACCGCGCCTGATGGCAAGCGTTGACGAGACCTAGGATAAAGAGCGCTCGTCCGTAAAGTAGAAGAGTGAAAGCAGGTGAGGCGTTAATCAGTCTGTCCAGGGACTGCCGCAAATCTACGGAAAATGTTAATGGACGAATTAATGATACCACGCACACCTGTAATAACAACTCTCCTGGTGTAGTTTCTCATGACGTCATGACGAGTGGCTTGGCGGCATGGTTTCGCCATAAAGATGGTAACATGACGCGACCGAAGCCTATATAGCTCCAGTCTAAGTGATAATATGTGTCAGTTAGTTGGGTCTTGTTCCAACTGTCCAGACTACATGGCTTTGTGCGAGACGTCGCTGTGTGAGTGCGGTCTGGCGGAGGAGGACCGTCACCACGTTCTGTGGAACTGTCCTCTTTACGCCGATGAGCGCGGGGAGATGCTGCAGGGGATACTGGGACCGGGACAGGGCCCGGTTTGTTATGGCGACCTCTTCTCCTCGGAGGCGAACTTCGGACGGCTGCGGGATTTCGCATGTACCTGGCACAACAAATGCAAGCTGTGGTAGATGGGCTGACACCTGCTTTCTGAAATAAATTTCTGAAATTAAAAACCAACGTGCAACTCGGCGCCGAAGGCTTAATTGTGACGTATTCTGTTAAAGCAGCGCTAGAAGTAGGCCACGCTCCCTTTAAAGGGGGAGAGGTGGCCGGGACTTGGGCCAGAAAATAGTATCCGGTGTAGGGGGACTCAAGAAGTGACCGCGGGCAAAAGAAGAAAAAAGGCCCGCCCTCCGCGGATGTTCCCCCGGCTTCCCCCTTTGATACAAAGATATGGTGGAAACGGGGATGGGTGGTTGGTTGTTCCTGGAAACAGGAACATTGGGTTATGTCCAGGCTACAGTAGGCGTATTTGGAATGCCTAATCAGTAATAGGAAAATACTGAACGTTCTTAATGCAATCGGTTAAGATTTCAGTACAAATGTAAAGCGGGACGCCAGCAGCTTGACATTAATACCTGCATTTGTAGAAACAGTAAGGAAGGAGGCGAGGAGATTAGGAAGCCATACAGGTGTGAGCTCGGCCAGCGCTCGTTCTGATCAAAATCAAGGTTTTTGGTCAGTACGGATGGTTGGTCTATATTGTTATGAGCCGAGGTTCGGGATTAATAAATTTATAACAATTTACACCAAAACACAGAGAATTTATTTAGACAGTCACATATAATCACAAATAACAGTAATCGGAAACAGTAATCGCTTCATTTGAACGTCCGTCACTAACTTGTACTTTGATATACTTCTATCGCATACAAAACTGTACTAATCCGTCCGACTACGCGGCTCCTTTAAAATATAGAATATATATAGTTTATTTGCGTTATTTGGTACATAATGTTCTTATACTGAGAGGTAAAGTATTACAATGTACTTAAATAATAACTTATATTATTAGATATGCGAAGACATTTAAAGTGTTCTTAAAATATAGTTTTAAAGAGTAGGTTACGTCATACTGGAGGCCTAACAAGCGATCAGAAAACGAAACAACAACACGTTTTGCCAATTTCGCAAAATAAAACCTTGACCTCCCATAGTAATGGGCTTGCGTTTGTAAGGAACAAGAAAAAAGATGAAAGATTACGAATTGCACAAAAAGCGCCCCAGTACCTTGACATCGACCACTCACCAAGTCTACAGTATGAAATAATGAAAATGGAGTAATAATATTTTATTTCTAGAACATTATGTCTTTACATAAAGGGCTGTGATAACCCTAGTAAGTTTATACAAACCTGTAACAGGGTTACCACGCTCTTCCGCCAGTGGTTTTAAAGATACAGAAAAAAACTAAAATAAAATAAAGATAATACAGATTAATTCTATAATGCTTAGTGTACAAGGTTGTGAGGGTGTATATGTGTGTGTGGATGCGTGTGTGAAGTGTATGTGTTAAAGTCACAAATAGTAAACGAAAAATAGTGTTGATTTTGGTTTTACGCTGTGCTTATGGTTTAGTATACTTATTTTATTTTGGAACTTCTAGAAGAGATTCAGTTTCGTCATAAGTGAGAGTGAGAAGCCAACTTCGAATTTCTGATTTACATTTGTAAAATGGTAGCGAATAAATATTTAGTGATTTATTAGCCCTATTGTAGAGGCGGGAGCTTAAGACCGCATAACGCCGTGCAGCTAATTGAGTCCTGTGCGGTATACCTTTGCACACTAGATCCCTTCTCCTTCTAGCTTTGACGATAGAAGGTTCATATTTAAGGGAGGAGTGTTTCCGCAGAGTGGTAGCAAGGACAAATAGCTTTCTCACAGATAAAACCTCACAGTCTCTGTATAGATCATCGGTACTGTACCAGTAAGGCTTGTTGGTCATTGTCTTTAGAACGGCCCTTTGTGCTCGCTCTAGCTTGACAAGAGCCGTCTTACAGGCGCCGCCCCATGCAACAATACAGTATGAAATTATGGACTGAGCCAGGGCAAAGTAAACGGTTTTGAGAATGTCTGGGTCCGCCGAGTTTTTAAGTTTTTTGAAAACATATATAAGTTTTCGGACACGGGAGACTAGGGACTCCAGGTGCTTGTGCCAGTTTAGAGTGCTGTCCATGATGACACCCAGGTATTTGATAGTGGAGGCACGGGCTATGGGCAAACAGTCACATACTCCACCAGCCAGGCCACAGCAATGAGCTATAATTTTGTAAGTGTTTGGATCGGGTTGAGTGTTAGTGTAGTGAGAAAAGGTGATAAACTTTGTTTTTTCTACGTTTAGGGTAAGTAAATTATGTGAGAGCCAGCCCATAACCCGCCCAAGGGAGGATTTGGCATTGCAACGTGCATGTTCCCAGTGTTTACCTTTAATCAAGAGCACTGTATCATCTGCATAAGTTATGATTTTGGTATTTGGGAGCGTCATTTGGCAAAGGCTGTTTATATATATGAGAAAAAGGGTTGGACCCAGAACACTACCCTGAGGCACACCAAATGTGAGTGATTCTATATCACTGGTGTAGGTGTTTATTTTGACATACTGGGACCGTTCACTCAAGTAACTTCGGAAAATGTCCAGTTGAATACCTCTGATACCAATGAGCTCTAGCTTTTGAAGTAGAATGGGAACAGATACCGTGTCGAAGGCCTTTGAGAGGTCCAGGAAGATACCTATAGTTTTATTTTTATCATCTAACTGTTTAATTATATGGTTTGTTAGAAGCAGTACGGCGTCCTCCGTGGATTTTCCGCTTCTGAAACCAAATTGGTTTTCGGCAATAATTTTGTTTTGGTCAAGATATTTGATGAGTCTTTTATTAAGTACTTTTTCCAAAATTTTTGAAAGGGCGGTTAGTACCGATATTGGGCGATAGTTGGAGACACTGTCTCTGTTCCCACCCTTATATATAGGATGTACAACAGCGTTCTTAAAAACTCTCGGAAAGACACCGTTTGTCAGGCAGAGATTGAAAACCGTCATGATGGGGAGGACTAGACAGTGACGGGCAGCTTTTAGAACCTTGGTAGAGATACCATTCGATCCTGTAGCGCAGTCACTGCGCAAACCATTAATGAGAGAGTCAATCTCCGCCTCATCAACGTTGAGCAAGGACATTGAGTTACCCATGGGATTTTCCGTGTGGCTAGTGCAAAATTCCGGTCTTAAATGTGTAGGGCGCTGAAAATTTTGTTGGTTTTGGATTTTGGAGGCCAAGTTTTCGCCTATAGTAGCAAAGTATTTGTTAACCTTAGTCACAGATTGTGTTGGATCTGGCATTATACTCAGCAATTCATTAAGTGGGGTGGAAGGCTGTTTCATGTTAGCAATGTTTTTGATAACGTTCCATAGATTTTTCGAATTATTTTTAGCTGCTTGTAATTCAGTTTTCTCATAGTTGTGCTTTACTTTTTTGAGCAAATTGTTACAGAAATTACGATATCTCTTAAAAGTTACTTGTAAGATTTTGTTTTCAGGGAATAATTTAGCCTTTTTGTGTAATCGATCTCGATTCCTTATGCATTTGAGGAGGCCAGGTGTTATCCACGGTTTTATGTTTCTCTGGGCACGAGGAATTTTTATTATGTGTGTATGAGCATTAATAGTAACTGTAATTTTGTTGACCAGTGTTTCAGCAGCTTGGTTGGGGTCGGTAGCATCTATAACAGATCTATGGCGCGGTAAAGTTTCTAGAATATTCAAAGGCATAATTTGAGAACATTCTGGGATTATCGGGAATGATGTGGAAGGCTCTGACACAACACTAACCATCTAGAAAATTGTAGAACTTTCCAGTATATCAGACGAGTGACATCTAGAATAATCTAGTCTATAGTTCCCGCATCTCGCTTTTCGATAACAGATGGCGCCGATCCCTTTGTTTCCGTTACTGAATAACAGATGGCACTGCGAGCGTTTCTGCCTTTATGCCCTACGTAACAATATTCAACTGTTGCTAAACCAGGCGCAACGGGAGATGGCACTTATGACGTTAAAATGCGTACCAAGTTTCGTAATTATTAAAGCAATGTAATACTTAATTGTTACTGGCAACGAAAAGTCACGTACTATTCTTTTCAGATATATATTATATGTTGTTGTTATTTTGCAATAGAATTATTAAAGGTTGTTGAGACTTTATATTTAAATGAAATGATTTTTTCAAAATTCAAATTTAAGATAATGTAACGGGGAGTGATGGCTAATCAATAAATAAAGGGTTATATACTGTTCTTAATAGTACGGCTTCATCTTTTTCCAAACTTTTTTTAGTGGTAGGTAATTGTTATTCTATTAACAGAAACATAAAAACTTAAATTATATTAAATAAAACTAAAATTAAACCTTACAAATTTACCTATAAAACTAAAATGTCTCCTAAAGCAAAATTAAACAAAAAAAAAAAAGAATTTTGCCAAAACTTTTAGTGTTTAAATTAAACCTATCTATTTGGCACATTTGCCTTTTGTATAATAATGTCGTATGTTGTATGAAGTACCTATCTAATAAATCGATATTTTGTTTACACAAGTCAAACTTGATTTTTATTTTCACCGAAATTTGAAATGTACCCCCATCACTACATGCAGGTGTCATAGGTACCATTTTTCGTAGTTCGTTCGGAAACGTATTGTATACAGGCTGCTTGGAAATTTGACGTATTCCTTGAAATAATAGAGGTCACTTCCAACAAATAATGCCTATCAACTAGGGGTCGAAAATGATATTTTTTTTTCAAGTAAAACATTATAAACCATATTTCAAAAATTACAAAGTAAAGAAGGTTTTCTTTCCACTTATGATCACTCATCTATCATTGATCAGAAATATAATAAATAAGTGCTGAGAGAGGAATAGTTATTTTTAAATTATTTATTTTTGGTCATTAGTCTGAAAGTTTGAAAAATAACATAAAAACCTGTGTAACTCGGAGACCATTCATTTTCGACACCTAGTTGATGGACTTAATTTGTTGGAAATGATCTCTAGTATAACCCCTTTCAAGGAATAGGTCGAATTTCTAAGCACCCCGTATACAGTCGTTTGCAGTTAAACGTGATGATGAAATAATAACTTAGAGTAGGTAAATGGGCGGGCGTCCGTACTACAAATATATGTCTGATTGTTGCACACACACGGATGTCATATCATTCCACAGAGGAAAACAACCCCTCTATGTATCATTCCTTGCATCGATATTCAATGTTTGTGTGATAATAATTAAACCATCTACTAAATCCTCGAGAATGCCGATAAGGCGAAAGTTGGGTTATTATATGTTTTTTCTTAAACATACGCGGAAATATTATCATTATTTTTGAATAAAGAACACGCGAAGTATCATATTTACGTAGACTGAAAAACCAAAATCACTTCCCGGCGCATTCTTTGAATTTGGAACGAAGAGCGCACCGGCAATGTTGTATGAAACGGTGTGCTGTTTGAATTTAGAACTCTTTAATCTATCGTACACATTGCGTTCATGCGTTTACCTTTCGGCACAAACCGTAAAAAAAGAAAATGGCGGTAAAGCGGAGTTCGTTGTTATTTGGTTAATAATAAATTAAAATGAGTTCCGATGATTCTGAAAATGAAAATGAAATGGACATTGACTGCACTGCACCAGATTTAAGATTTAAGAAAACCTGCTTCCAGCGAAATCAAAAGAAAAATATATGAAAGTATTTCATGTTCCGGAAAAACGAGAAAAATGCAAAATTGTTCTCCGAAACAGTGTTTTTGGCGTATTTCAATGAAATTGCTAAAACTAAAAAGCCATCTACATTATGGGCGATTTATTCTATGCTGAAATGTACAGTTCATATTAAAAACAGCATTGACTTGAAGAACTACTGAAATTTAACAACTTTTCTAAAACGACAATCGTCTGGGTTTAAGAGCAAAAAATCGAAGATTTTGACTGCTGAAAACATAAAGCAGTTTCTACTTGAAGCCCCAGATAATATATATTTAGCGACAAAGGTAAATTCAATTTATTATGTAAAAGGCCCTTTTTTATTTCCTTGCATTTTTAAAGAAAAGCACTAATATATGCCTCGGCCGAAATGGCAATTGCCTATTTCGCTGCCTTTGCAATAATGTACTATTATTGCGAAATCTATCGCTTGGAATACTCTAATGTATCATTAGAGTGCATTACCAACTAGGAATCAATCAGAAACAAATTTTTAAAAGCACAAATATTTTTGGAAAAATTCCTCGGGCCAGGATTTGAACCTCCAGTTACCAGCTTGTACCAGAACTTCTGTTCAGAATGAGCAAGGCGTGAAATCACATAACGCCCTCGTGAGCGTTCAGTATGTGCATTACAAGCTGGTATATCAAGTAGGTACAAAAAATCGGTGGTACAGATATGGTGGAAAAATTCGTCGTTCCAGATACGAACCTCAGTAGCGCAGTCGGTAGCGCGCCTATCATGTAAGCAGGAGGTCGCAGGTTCAAATCCAGGCCAGAGGAATTTTTTCAAAAATATTTGTGCTTTTAAAAAATTGTTTCTGATTGATTCCTAGTTGGTAATGCACTCTAATGATACATTAGTTTGGTTATTATAAAATTTGTGAAACAGTATGAGTATGTTTTCAATGCATGTGCTCGTAAAGGCCCACTTTTTATGCATCAAAACCGAACAGAAAGTCGATTATTTTGCCCTAAGGCTTTATTATTTTTATTTTTTTTTATTTATTTACAATGGTTGGCTAACCTGCAGCCTTTCCTGTGTACCATAAATGTCATACTTTTTTTCCACTGTTTAACGGCTCTGGATACCTAGTCCTTTTGAGCCAATTACAATTTAAAGTTCACAAAATTATATTTGTTTTATTTCCTCACACTATGCATTGAAAAACGTAGTATGATACACGGGCGTAAGAGCAATAAATTACTCGGTTACGTTTAAAACACTCGCTACGCTCGTGTTTTAAATCGTCCTCGTAATTTATTCCTTTGCGCCCTTGTAGCATAAACTACTATTTATTTATACACGCAGTGAATATTTAGAAATCTTGTAAGAGTATAAATTTTTGCGACGAGTAGATATTTTTAACGATGAAATGCATTTTCCTCGTGATTGGCGTAAAATAAATTAGTTGCCACGTCCAGTGGGTCTCGAGTTCTCGGGAAACATTAATCATATCAAACTGTTTGTATTCCCTCTTTTGTCTCGTTCCCTCTTTCCCTAGATCTGCAGAGTGCATCTCGGGGACGTTTGAAGAATTGTCATGAATGGAAATCTTGCACAATTTTGTCTTTTTTGATTTTCAAAAAGACAAGACAAATACTCTTTAATGAACACCAAATACATAAAATACAAAACAAATTTGTTTTGAACACGGCATACTAAAGCCCCGTTCAAAATCTATCAACTGCCATTGTTGGTTTGATTTGGACAAATATGTCGATGAGCCCCTTTTTTTCCTGTACCCTTCATATACGATTAAAATTATAGGTAAAATATTATTATACAAGGTGAAATCCAATCAACCGCCCGAACCCATACCGGAGACCCGGCCAGGGACCAGGAACAAAGTTCAATGATCACCAACCGAGCCCCCAGCACGAATCCAGGCGGCCGACCAAATCCCATCATATTACATAGTAATAGGTTACATATATAAATACATGCCTACCTCCACCCATTCGATTAGTCTTGCTAAGAAGAAGGGCAAGAAACTTGGCAAGAAGAAGATTTCATACAATTGGTAGCCTTACCTGTTATATCTCAAAACTTATGAGTAACTTTATCCACTTTTTTGTGTTATACTTGCGTTATAGTGCGTTACAATCTACTATATGTGAGGCGTCGTTACGCGTAAACCTCCATACAAACGCTGTCACCACATTGTGTGGTGTCTATGGAATGTTTTTACTTATAATATTTTAAGCATACATTATCTAGATCTATGTTTAAGTCGAAAGAAAAACCGTAAAATTTGAGTAATATCTTAACAACAAACCCCTAAAATAAACAAATTTAACGGATTTTTACCAAAAGTGTAGCCGAATGTGCTTTTATTGTTTTAGATAAAATCAAAAAATTAATACGAGTCAAACATTGAAACTGTTATCTAAATTAATAATAACCAAAAATAATGTTTGAAAACGTCCACAGTCTTGCCAAAAGTGGTTTCTCTTGAAACAAGTTTTCAATTTTGCGCAAATTGGCACGATTGTATTGTCCTTGCAAATTTCATGGAGCGTGCACTTTATAGCGAATTGAAACAGCATGACATTTGGCCACGCCTACAGCGACCGACCTGAGTTTGGTCGCGTCATGAGGACCATCCTTAAGAATGCGATCGCACTAGCAGATAACTTTACTGGGAATCCTTTTCTTAAGAGGATGGCATACCCTAGCAACTTTTTTTATTACCCGTCCAGCACAATAAGTCACAATAATGGCAAAGAGCGTATTTGCTTTTCATAGAGGCGATTATATGTTGGCTCTTTGGCCTCTTTTTCTTGGACGCGTAATACTAGAGATCACGGAGCGAAACAACCAATTGGTGTGTTTTTAGCTAATACTGAAATATTTTGTAGGGAAAAAAATATTGGATTTAAGTAAAATCCCTTCATATTTGTATTGCCTATTTTATAAAAAAAAATACAAGTTGATCTCTTAACCGCGTTTTTGAAACGAACGTTTGAAAACAAAAAAAAGAGGGTGGAAAACATTTTTTTTTTGACAAACCTATAAATCTTAATACATTGTTTATAGGATTATGTTTATTTTTGCGAAATCCATCGCTATGAATACTCTAAATATTATTAGAGTGCAATACAAACTAGAAAATATCAATCAGAAACAAACCCAAAGACAAGAATATGAAAAAATTCCCCGGGCCAGGATTCGAACCTGCGACCTCTTGTTATCAAGACAAGCGCGCTACCAATTGCGCCACCGAGGTTCCTACCCGGACCGGTGAATTCTTCCATCATACTTGTCCACTGTTATTTTTGCTTCTGCTTGATATACTAGCTTGTACAACACATATAGAACGCTCACGAGGGCGTTATGTGATTTCACGCCTTGTTCTTAGAAACAGATGGCGCTGTCGTCGCTACAATATTGTTGCTTCAGACAGTTAAGAAATTCACAGTTCTCATTAACTAAGATTATGTTTATTTTTGCGAAATCCATCGCTATGAATACTCTAAATATTATTAGAGTGCAATACAAACTAGAAAATATCAATCAGAAACAAACCCAAAGACAAGAATATGAAAAAATTCCCCGGGCCAGGATTCGAACCTGCGACCTCTTGTTATCAAGACAAGCGCGCTACCAATTGCGCCACCGAGGTTCCTACCCGGACCGGTGAATTCTTCCATCATACTTGTCCACTGTTATTTTTGCTTCTGCTTGATATACTAGCTTGTACAACACATATAGAACGCTCACGAGGGCGTTATGTGATTTCACGCCTTGTTCTTAGAAACAGATGGCGCTGTCGTCGCTACAATATTGTTGCTTCAGACAGTTAAGAAATTCACAGTTCTCATTAACTAAGATTATGTTTATTTTTGCGAAATCCATCGCTATGAATACTCTAAATATTATTAGAGTGCAATACAAACTAGAAAATATCAATCAGAAACAAACCCAAAGACAAGAATATGAAAAAATTCCCCGGGCCAGGATTCGAACCTGCGACCTCTTGTTATCAAGACAAGCGCGCTACCAATTGCGCCACCGAGGTTCCTACCCGGACCGGTGAATTCTTCCATCATACTTGTCCACTGTTATTTTTGCTTCTGCTTGATATACTAGCTTGTACAACACATATAGAACGCTCACGAGGGCGTTATGTGATTTCACGCCTTGTTCTTAGAAACAGATGGCGCTGTCGTCGCTACAATATTGTTGCTTCAGACAGTTAAGAAATTCACAGTTCTCATTAACTAAGATTATGTTTATTTTTGCGAAATCCATCGCTATGAATACTCTAAATATTATTAGAGTGCAATACAAACTAGAAAATATCAATCAGAAACAAACCCAAAGACAAGAATATGAAAAAATTCCCCGGGCCAGGATTCGAACCTGCGACCTCTTGTTATCAAGACAAGCGCGCTACCAATTGCGCCACCGAGGTTCCTACCCGGACCGGTGAATTCTTCCATCATACTTGTCCACTGTTATTTTTGCTTCTGCTTGATATACTAGCTTGTACAACACATATAGAACGCTCACGAGGGCGTTATGTGATTTCACGCCTTGTTCTTAGAAACAGATGGCGCTGTCGTCGCTACAATATTGTTGCTTCAGACAGTTAAGAAATTCACAGTTCTCATTAACTAAGATTATGTTTATTTTTGCGAAATCCATCGCTATGAATACTCTAAATATTATTAGAGTGCAATACAAACTAGAAAATATCAATCAGAAACAAACCCAAAGACAAGAATATGAAAAAATTCCCCGGGCCAGGATTCGAACCTGCGACCTCTTGTTATCAAGACAAGCGCGCTACCAATTGCGCCACCGAGGTTCCTACCCGGACCGGTGAATTCTTCCATCATACTTGTCCACTGTTATTTTTGCTTCTGCTTGATATACTAGCTTGTACAACACATATAGAACGCTCACGAGGGCGTTATGTGATTTCACGCCTTGTTCTTAGAAACAGATGGCGCTGTCGTCGCTACAATATTGTTGCTTCAGACAGTTAAGAAATTCACAGTTCTCATTAACTAAGATTATGTTTATTTTTGCGAAATCCATCGCTATGAATACTCTAAATATTATTAGAGTGCAATACAAACTAGAAAATATCAATCAGAAACAAACCCAAAGACAAGAATATGAAAAAATTCCCCGGGCCAGGATTCGAACCTGCGACCTCTTGTTATCAAGACAAGCGCGCTACCAATTGCGCCACCGAGGTTCCTACCCGGACCGGTGAATTCTTCCATCATACTTGTCCACTGTTATTTTTGCTTCTGCTTGATATACTAGCTTGTACAACACATATAGAACGCTCACGAGGGCGTTATGTGATTTCACGCCTTGTTCTTAGAAACAGATGGCGCTGTCGTCGCTACAATATTGTTGCTTCAGACAGTTAAGAAATTCACAGTTCTCATTAACTAAGATTATGTTTATTTTTGCGAAATCCATCGCTATGAATACTCTAAATATTATTAGAGTGCAATACAAACTAGAAAATATCAATCAGAAACAAACCCAAAGACAAGAATATGAAAAAATTCCCCGGGCCAGGATTCGAACCTGCGACCTCTTGTTATCAAGACAAGCGCGCTACCAATTGCGCCACCGAGGTTCCTACCCGGACCGGTGAATTCTTCCATCATACTTGTCCACTGTTATTTTTGCTTCTGCTTGATATACTAGCTTGTACAACACATATAGAACGCTCACGAGGGCGTTATGTGATTTCACGCCTTGTTCTTAGAAACAGATGGCGCTGTCGTCGCTACAATATTGTTGCTTCAGACAGTTAAGAAATTCACAGTTCTCATTAACTAAGATTATGTTTATTTTTGCGAAATCCATCGCTATGAATACTCTAAATATTATTAGAGTGCAATACAAACTAGAAAATATCAATCAGAAACAAACCCAAAGACAAGAATATGAAAAAATTCCCCGGGCCAGGATTCGAACCTGCGACCTCTTGTTATCAAGACAAGCGCGCTACCAATTGCGCCACCGAGGTTCCTACCCGGACCGGTGAATTCTTCCATCATACTTGTCCACTGTTATTTTTGCTTCTGCTTGATATACTAGCTTGTACAACACATATAGAACGCTCACGAGGGCGTTATGTGATTTCACGCCTTGTTCTTAGAAACAGATGGCGCTGTCGTCGCTACAATATTGTTGCTTCAGACAGTTAAGAAATTCACAGTTCTCATTAACTAAGATTATGTTTATTTTTGCGAAATCCATCGCTATGAATACTCTAAATATTATTAGAGTGCAATACAAACTAGAAAATATCAATCAGAAACAAACCCAAAGACAAGAATATGAAAAAATTCCCCGGGCCAGGATTCGAACCTGCGACCTCTTGTTATCAAGACAAGCGCGCTACCAATTGCGCCACCGAGGTTCCTACCCGGACCGGTGAATTCTTCCATCATACTTGTCCACTGTTATTTTTGCTTCTGCTTGATATACTAGCTTGTACAACACATATAGAACGCTCACGAGGGCGTTATGTGATTTCACGCCTTGTTCTTAGAAACAGATGGCGCTGTCGTCGCTACAATATTGTTGCTTCAGACAGTTAAGAAATTCACAGTTCTCATTAACTAAGATTATGTTTATTTTTGCGAAATCCATCGCTATGAATACTCTAAATATTATTAGAGTGCAATACAAACTAGAAAATATCAATCAGAAACAAACCCAAAGACAAGAATATGAAAAAATTCCCCGGGCCAGGATTCGAACCTGCGACCTCTTGTTATCAAGACAAGCGCGCTACCAATTGCGCCACCGAGGTTCCTACCCGGACCGGTGAATTCTTCCATCATACTTGTCCACTGTTATTTTTGCTTCTGCTTGATATACTAGCTTGTACAACACATATAGAACGCTCACGAGGGCGTTATGTGATTTCACGCCTTGTTCTTAGAAACAGATGGCGCTGTCGTCGCTACAATATTGTTGCTTCAGACAGTTAAGAAATTCACAGTTCTCATTAACTAAGATTATGTTTATTTTTGCGAAATCCATCGCTATGAATACTCTAAATATTATTAGAGTGCAATACAAACTAGAAAATATCAATCAGAAACAAACCCAAAGACAAGAATATGAAAAAATTCCCCGGGCCAGGATTCGAACCTGCGACCTCTTGTTATCAAGACAAGCGCGCTACCAATTGCGCCACCGAGGTTCCTACCCGGACCGGTGAATTCTTCCATCATACTTGTCCACTGTTATTTTTGCTTCTGCTTGATATACTAGCTTGTACAACACATATAGAACGCTCACGAGGGCGTTATGTGATTTCACGCCTTGTTCTTAGAAACAGATGGCGCTGTCGTCGCTACAATATTGTTGCTTCAGACAGTTAAGAAATTCACAGTTCTCATTAACTAAGATTATGTTTATTTTTGCGAAATCCATCGCTATGAATACTCTAAATATTATTAGAGTGCAATACAAACTAGAAAATATCAATCAGAAACAAACCCAAAGACAAGAATATGAAAAAATTCCCCGGGCCAGGATTCGAACCTGCGACCTCTTGTTATCAAGACAAGCGCGCTACCAATTGCGCCACCGAGGTTCCTACCCGGACCGGTGAATTCTTCCATCATACTTGTCCACTGTTATTTTTGCTTCTGCTTGATATACTAGCTTGTACAACACATATAGAACGCTCACGAGGGCGTTATGTGATTTCACGCCTTGTTCTTAGAAACAGATGGCGCTGTCGTCGCTACAATATTGTTGCTTCAGACAGTTAAGAAATTCACAGTTCTCATTAACTAAGATTATGTTTATTTTTGCGAAATCCATCGCTATGAATACTCTAAATATTATTAGAGTGCAATACAAACTAGAAAATATCAATCAGAAACAAACCCAAAGACAAGAATATGAAAAAATTCCCCGGGCCAGGATTCGAACCTGCGACCTCTTGTTATCAAGACAAGCGCGCTACCAATTGCGCCACCGAGGTTCCTACCCGGACCGGTGAATTCTTCCATCATACTTGTCCACTGTTATTTTTGCTTCTGCTTGATATACTAGCTTGTACAACACATATAGAACGCTCACGAGGGCGTTATGTGATTTCACGCCTTGTTCTTAGAAACAGATGGCGCTGTCGTCGCTACAATATTGTTGCTTCAGACAGTTAAGAAATTCACAGTTCTCATTAACTAAGATTATGTTTATTTTTGCGAAATCCATCGCTATGAATACTCTAAATATTATTAGAGTGCAATACAAACTAGAAAATATCAATCAGAAACAAACCCAAAGACAAGAATATGAAAAAATTCCCCGGGCCAGGATTCGAACCTGCGACCTCTTGTTATCAAGACAAGCGCGCTACCAATTGCGCCACCGAGGTTCCTACCCGGACCGGTGAATTCTTCCATCATACTTGTCCACTGTTATTTTTGCTTCTGCTTGATATACTAGCTTGTACAACACATATAGAACGCTCACGAGGGCGTTATGTGATTTCACGCCTTGTTCTTAGAAACAGATGGCGCTGTCGTCGCTACAATATTGTTGCTTCAGACAGTTAAGAAATTCACAGTTCTCATTAACTAAGATTATGTTTATTTTTGCGAAATCCATCGCTATGAATACTCTAAATATTATTAGAGTGCAATACAAACTAGAAAATATCAATCAGAAACAAACCCAAAGACAAGAATATGAAAAAATTCCCCGGGCCAGGATTCGAACCTGCGACCTCTTGTTATCAAGACAAGCGCGCTACCAATTGCGCCACCGAGGTTCCTACCCGGACCGGTGAATTCTTCCATCATACTTGTCCACTGTTATTTTTGCTTCTGCTTGATATACTAGCTTGTACAACACATATAGAACGCTCACGAGGGCGTTATGTGATTTCACGCCTTGTTCTTAGAAACAGATGGCGCTGTCGTCGCTACAATATTGTTGCTTCAGACAGTTAAGAAATTCACAGTTCTCATTAACTAAGATTATGTTTATTTTTGCGAAATCCATCGCTATGAATACTCTAAATATTATTAGAGTGCAATACAAACTAGAAAATATCAATCAGAAACAAACCCAAAGACAAGAATATGAAAAAATTCCCCGGGCCAGGATTCGAACCTGCGACCTCTTGTTATCAAGACAAGCGCGCTACCAATTGCGCCACCGAGGTTCCTACCCGGACCGGTGAATTCTTCCATCATACTTGTCCACTGTTATTTTTGCTTCTGCTTGATATACTAGCTTGTACAACACATATAGAACGCTCACGAGGGCGTTATGTGATTTCACGCCTTGTTCTTAGAAACAGATGGCGCTGTCGTCGCTACAATATTGTTGCTTCAGACAGTTAAGAAATTCACAGTTCTCATTAACTCAGATTATGTTTATTTTTGCGAAATCCATCGCTATGAATACTCTAAATATTATTAGAGTGCAATACAAACTAGAAAATATCAATCAGAAACAAACCCAAAGACAAGAATATGAAAAAATTCCCCGGGCCAGGATTCGAACCTGCGACCTCTTGTTATCAAGACAAGCGCGCTACCAATTGCACCACCGAGGTTCCTACCCGGACCGGTGAATTCTTCCATCATACTTGTCCACTGTTATTTTTGCTTCTGCTTGATATACTAGCTTGTACAACACATATAGAACGCTCACGAGGGCGTTATGTGATTTCACGCCTTGTTCTTAGAAACAGATGGCGCTGTCGTCGCTACAATATTGTTGCTTCAGACAGTTAAGAAATTCACAGTTCTCATTAACTAAGATTATGTTTATTTTTGCGAAATCCATCGCTATGAATACTCTAAATATTATTAGAGTGCAATACAAACTAGAAAATATCAATCAGAAACAAACCCAACGACAAGAATATGAAAAAATTCCCCGGGATGCACTATGCAGTTAATGAGAACTGTGAATTTCTTAACTGTCTGAAGCAACAATATTGTAGCGACGACAGCGCCATCTGTTTCTAAGAACAAGGCGTGAAATCACATAACGCCCTCGTGAGCGTTCTATATGTGTTGTACAAGCTAGTATATCAAGCAGAAGCAAAATAACAGTGGACAAGTATGATGGAAGAATTCACCGGTCCGGGTAGGAACCTCGGTGGCGCAATTGGTAGCGCGCTTGTCTTGATAACAAGAGGTCGCAGGTTCGAATCCTGGCCCGGGGAATTTTTTCATATTCTTGTCTTTGGGTTTGTTTCTGATTGATATTTTCTAGTTTGTATTGCACTCTAATAATATTTAGAGTATTCATAGCGATGGATTTCGCAAAAATAAACATAATCTTAGTTAATGAGAACTGTGAATTTCTTAACTGTCTGAAGCAACAATATTGTAGCGACGACAGCGCCATCTGTTTCTAAGAACAAGGCGTGAAATCACATAACGCCCTCGTGAGCGTTCTATATGTGTTGTACAAGCTAGTATATCAAGCAGAAGCAAAAATAACAGTGGACAAGTATGATGGAAGAATTCACCGGTCCGGGTAGGAACCTCGGTGGCGCAATTGGTAGCGCGCTTGTCTTGATAACAAGAGGTCGCAGGTTCGAATCCTGGCCCGGGGAATTTTTTCATATTCTTGTCTTTGGGTTTGTTTCTGATTGATATTTTCTAGTTTGTATTGCACTCTAATAATATTTAGAGTATTCATAGCGATGGATTTCGCAAAAATAAACATAATCTTAGTTAATGAGAACTGTGAATTTCTTAACTGTCTGAAGCAACAATATTGTAGCGACGACAGCGCCATCTGTTTCTAAGAACAAGGCGTGAAATCACATAACGCCCTCGTGAGCGTTCTATATGTGTTGTACAAGCTAGTATATCAAGCAGAAGCAAAAATAACAGTGGACAAGTATGATGGAAGAATTCACCGGTCCGGGTAGGAACCTCGGTGGCGCAATTGGTAGCGCGCTTGTCTTGATAACAAGAGGTCGCAGGTTCGAATCCTGGCCCGGGGAATTTTTTCATATTCTTGTCTTTGGGTTTGTTTCTGATTGATATTTTCTAGTTTGTATTGCACTCTAATAATATTTAGAGTATTCATAGCGATGGATTTCGCAAAAATAAACATAATCTTAGTTAATGAGAACTGTGAATTTCTTAACTGTCTGAAGCAACAATATTGTAGCGACGACAGCGCCATCTGTTTCTAAGAACAAGGCGTGAAATCACATAACGCCCTCGTGAGCGTTCTATATGTGTTGTACAAGCTAGTATATCAAGCAGAAGCAAAAATAACAGTGGACAAGTATGATGGAAGAATTCACCGGTCCGGGTAGGAACCTCGGTGGCGCAATTGGTAGCGCGCTTGTCTTGATAACAAGAGGTCGCAGGTTCGAATCCTGGCCCGGGGAATTTTTTCATATTCTTGTCTTTGGGTTTGTTTCTGATTGATATTTTCTAGTTTGTATTGCACTCTAATAATATTTAGAGTATTCATAGCGATGGATTTCGCAAAAATAAACATAATCTTAGTTAATGAGAACTGTGAATTTCTTAACTGTCTGAAGCAACAATATTGTAGCGACGACAGCGCCATCTGTTTCTAAGAACAAGGCGTGAAATCACATAACGCCCTCGTGAGCGTTCTATATGTGTTGTACAAGCTAGTATATCAAGCAGAAGCAAAAATAACAGTGGACAAGTATGATGGAAGAATTCACCGGTCCGGGTAGGAACCTCGGTGGCGCAATTGGTAGCGCGCTTGTCTTGATAACAAGAGGTCGCAGGTTCGAATCCTGGCCCGGGGAATTTTTTCATATTCTTGTCTTTGGGTTTGTTTCTGATTGATATTTTCTAGTTTGTATTGCACTCTAATAATATTTAGAGTATTCATAGCGATGGATTTCGCAAAAATAAACATAATCTGAGTTAATGAGAACTGTGAATTTCTTAACTGTCTGAAGCAACAATATTGTAGCGACGACAGCGCCATCTGTTTCTAAGAACAAGGCGTGAAATCACATAACGCCCTCGTGAGCGTTCTATATGTGTTGTACAAGCTAGTATATCAAGCAGAAGCAAAATAACAGTGGACAAGTATGATGGAAGAATTCACCGGTCCGGGTAGGAACCTCGGTGGCGCAATTGGTAGCGCGCTTGTCTTGATAACAAGAGGTCGCAGGTTCGAATCCTGGCCCGGGGAATTTTTTCATATTCTTGTCTTTGGGTTTGTTTCTGATTGATATTTTCTAGTTTGTATTGCACTCTAATAATATTTAGAGTATTCATAGCGATGGATTTCGCAAAAATAAACATAATCTTAGTTAATGAGAACTGTGAATTTCTTAACTGTCTGAAGCAACAATATTGTAGCGACGACAGCGCCATCTGTTTCTAAGAACAAGGCGTGAAATCACATAACGCCCTCGTGAGCGTTCTATATGTGTTGTACAAGCTAGTATATCAAGCAGAAGCAAAAATAACAGTGGACAAGTATGATGGAAGAATTCACCGGTCCGGGTAGGAACCTCGGTGGCGCAATTGGTAGCGCGCTTGTCTTGATAACAAGAGGTCGCAGGTTCGAATCCTGGCCCGGGGAATTTTTTCATATTCTTGTCTTTGGGTTTGTTTCTGATTGATATTTTCTAGTTTGTATTGCACTCTAATAATATTTAGAGTATTCATAGCGATGGATTTCGCAAAAATAAACATAATCTTAGTTAATGAGAACTGTGAATTTCTTAACTGTCTGAAGCAACAATATTGTAGCGACGACAGCGCCATCTGTTTCTAAGAACAAGGCGTGAAATCACATAACGCCCTCGTGAGCGTTCTATATGTGTTGTACAAGCTAGTATATCAAGCAGAAGCAAAAATAACAGTGGACAAGTATGATGGAAGAATTCACCGGTCCGGGTAGGAACCTCGGTGGCGCAATTGGTAGCGCGCTTGTCTTGATAACAAGAGGTCGCAGGTTCGAATCCTGGCCCGGGGAATTTTTTCATATTCTTGTCTTTGGGTTTGTTTCTGATTGATATTTTCTAGTTTGTATTGCACTCTAATAATATTTAGAGTATTCATAGCGATGGATTTCGCAAAAATAAACATAATCTTAGTTAATGAGAACTGTGAATTTCTTAACTGTCTGAAGCAACAATATTGTAGCGACGACAGCGCCATCTGTTTCTAAGAACAAGGCGTGAAATCACATAACGCCCTCGTGAGCGTTCTATATGTGTTGTACAAGCTAGTATATCAAGCAGAAGCAAAAATAACAGTGGACAAGTATGATGGAAGAATTCACCGGTCCGGGTAGGAACCTCGGTGGCGCAATTGGTAGCGCGCTTGTCTTGATAACAAGAGGTCGCAGGTTCGAATCCTGGCCCGGGGAATTTTTTCATATTCTTGTCTTTGGGTTTGTTTCTGATTGATATTTTCTAGTTTGTATTGCACTCTAATAATATTTAGAGTATTCATAGCGATGGATTTCGCAAAAATAAACATAATCTTAGTTAATGAGAACTGTGAATTTCTTAACTGTCTGAAGCAACAATATTGTAGCGACGACAGCGCCATCTGTTTCTAAGAACAAGGCGTGAAATCACATAACGCCCTCGTGAGCGTTCTATATGTGTTGTACAAGCTAGTATATCAAGCAGAAGCAAAAATAACAGTGGACAAGTATGATGGAAGAATTCACCGGTCCGGGTAGGAACCTCGGTGGCGCAATTGGTAGCGCGCTTGTCTTGATAACAAGAGGTCGCAGGTTCGAATCCTGGCCCGGGGAATTTTTTCATATTCTTGTCTTTGGGTTTGTTTCTGATTGATATTTTCTAGTTTGTATTGCACTCTAATAATATTTAGAGTATTCATAGCGATGGATTTCGCAAAAATAAACATAATCTTAGTTAATGAGAACTGTGAATTTCTTAACTGTCTGAAGCAACAATATTGTAGCGACGACAGCGCCATCTGTTTCTAAGAACAAGGCGTGAAATCACATAACGCCCTCGTGAGCGTTCTATATGTGTTGTACAAGCTAGTATATCAAGCAGAAGCAAAAATAACAGTGGACAAGTATGATGGAAGAATTCACCGGTCCGGGTAGGAACCTCGGTGGCGCAATTGGTAGCGCGCTTGTCTTGATAACAAGAGGTCGCAGGTTCGAATCCTGGCCCGGGGAATTTTTTCATATTCTTGTCTTTGGGTTTGTTTCTGATTGATATTTTCTAGTTTGTATTGCACTCTAATAATATTTAGAGTATTCATAGCGATGGATTTCGCAAAAATAAACATAATCTTAGTTAATGAGAACTGTGAATTTCTTAACTGTCTGAAGCAACAATATTGTAGCGACGACAGCGCCATCTGTTTCTAAGAACAAGGCGTGAAATCACATAACGCCCTCGTGAGCGTTCTATATGTGTTGTACAAGCTAGTATATCAAGCAGAAGCAAAAATAACAGTGGACAAGTATGATGGAAGAATTCACCGGTCCGGGTAGGAACCTCGGTGGCGCAATTGGTAGCGCGCTTGTCTTGATAACAAGAGGTCGCAGGTTCGAATCCTGGCCCGGGGAATTTTTTCATATTCTTGTCTTTGGGTTTGTTTCTGATTGATATTTTCTAGTTTGTATTGCACTCTAATAATATTTAGAGTATTCATAGCGATGGATTTCGCAAAAATAAACATAATCTTAGTTAATGAGAACTGTGAATTTCTTAACTGTCTGAAGCAACAATATTGTAGCGACGACAGCGCCATCTGTTTCTAAGAACAAGGCGTGAAATCACATAACGCCCTCGTGAGCGTTCTATATGTGTTGTACAAGCTAGTATATCAAGCAGAAGCAAAAATAACAGTGGACAAGTATGATGGAAGAATTCACCGGTCCGGGTAGGAACCTCGGTGGCGCAATTGGTAGCGCGCTTGTCTTGATAACAAGAGGTCGCAGGTTCGAATCCTGGCCCGGGGAATTTTTTCATATTCTTGTCTTTGGGTTTGTTTCTGATTGATATTTTCTAGTTTGTATTGCACTCTAATAATATTTAGAGTATTCATAGCGATGGATTTCGCAAAAATAAACATAATCTTAGTTAATGAGAACTGTGAATTTCTTAACTGTCTGAAGCAACAATATTGTAGCGACGACAGCGCCATCTGTTTCTAAGAACAAGGCGTGAAATCACATAACGCCCTCGTGAGCGTTCTATATGTGTTGTACAAGCTAGTATATCAAGCAGAAGCAAAAATAACAGTGGACAAGTATGATGGAAGAATTCACCGGTCCGGGTAGGAACCTCGGTGGCGCAATTGGTAGCGCGCTTGTCTTGATAACAAGAGGTCGCAGGTTCGAATCCTGGCCCGGGGAATTTTTTCATATTCTTGTCTTTGGGTTTGTTTCTGATTGATATTTTCTAGTTTGTATTGCACTCTAATAATATTTACATTGTTTATAGGTGGAATCCCTAGATAAAAGATCGATAAATCAAATATATTTTCTTCAATATAAGGGGACACCTAGTTTCTTCGAATTAACCCTTGAAAACCTTGTGTTGTTGATGTTCTAGCGTCAGGTGTCCCATTAAATAAGATGCATAGTAGATTTTCGCGCGATAAGACGCAAGTGTAGCCCTAGCATTAGACTACAAATTCAATACAGATAACTGAACTATTGTTTAGTATTCATCTCCTGACGCATATAAGCGTTCAAACTACGACGTAGCGGATATACAAAACCGGAAAGACTGTGGGTTCGTAGCACTTGCTACGCCGTAGCTAAAAGACTGTGGGGTCGTAGCACTTGCTACGTCGTAGTTGAAAGCCTGTAGGGTCGTCGCACGTGCTACGTCGTAGCTAAAAGACTGTGGGGTCGTAGAAGTTGCTACGCCATAGCTAAATACTGTGGGGTCGTAGCACTTGCTACGCCGTAGCTAAAAGAGGACGCGAATGTGCTAGACTACTGTCCCCCTTCTTAAAACTCCAGCATACAATTTTGCGTCGTTTAGCAAGTCGTTCACTGTTGAGGCTGTCACACTGTGGAATTCACTTCCCTCGAACGTTCAGGATTGTCCATAGCTGAATATTTTCAAAAAACGCCTGAAGGAGCACATTTTGTCACTGTCATGAGTATCTTTCATAATTCATTACTTAATTTTATTTGTTGGGTATTTATTTATATATATATATATAATGTATTTGTTAGTATATTATACATATATATATTTAAATAGGTTAATTTTACATTAAAAGTACTTTTTTATATTTAAATAAATTATTATTATTACATATTCTTTAATCTATGTACACGTATGTATGTCTACCTTTAATATAAATTATATTCTATTATCCCCACAAGTAGACTGGAAGAAATCTCTTTATAGAGATAAGTTTCCCTTTGTACATGTCACTCACTTTGTTTATAGTATGTTTTTAAATGTTTATTTTCTGTGTACAATAAAAAATAACAATAAGAATGGACTCACTCACCAAAACTACGTTTTAATTTAACGTTTCACGGCCAACAATGGTGACAGAAACGAAACCATAGTGTGCGCAGGTGAACGTTCCCCCACGTACCACTAAAAATGGTGTTTTCATCAAGATTACGTCATTTGAGAGGCTTGCAATTCCCGCGACAAGTGTTTCTGTTTTCCGCAGAAAATCGGCTAAAAGCCTTTGTACGACGACCTATTTTCCAATTCACGTTACTGCAGTCTATGTTAGCGCAATGGAATTATGTCGCTAAGGATTCGGGTTTATGGTCCAAATTGCGTTGCAGGATGTGACGGAGGGAGCGGATAGACGCCTCCTGGTGATTGCTGCTGCCCTGGTATGGAACGACCTTTGGCACGTGACGTCAGTCAGGAAGTTCAGTGTCCAGAGTTGAAAAAAAAAGTAAAATACTCATAGATTTATTTCTACATAAAATATATGTTTTCTTAGTAGCCCATCTAAATAATTGACAGTAAACATGGGTGTAAAGATTTTTGAACGCTGCACTTTGTTATGACTTTGCTAAAAAACTTTTCTCCTTAAAAGTCCACCACAAAGCTTAGATTTACGTCTGTACCGTATTTATTTCCATCCTTATGTCGGTAAATTTCTCCAAATAGTCCTGTACTCGTAGGGGATTTTTGCTTAACGACAAATATATTTGAATATAGGTAAATAAATAAGGGACAAACTGCTAAAGTTGGAAAACATTTTTTGCTTCCTCAGTCAGTCTAACTCTTGTAATAAACATTGATTACCTACATATTTAAATAGGAAACCTAAAGACAGGTCAAAAAACGTGATGAACTATCGGCGTATTTCGTGCTTAAATAGACCGACAGCTTAAGGGTCCGTATAATGTCAAATTAACATTTGCCATTCGTAACTTGATCAAACGGTTTAATAAAATTGAAATAAATAGTAGATATATACTTCTGAAGGGCACGTCTTAGCAAAAACGCAATAGCTTTAAGTTCACTCGATAGGAAAAAAATACGAAGTTACCTCTGATTTTTATGTTTTTTGAGTGTTAAAGGGCCTTCTTTGTATTATACAACCTTGAAACTTAAAAAATAAGTGAACAAATGACCCCGTGGTGGGTTCGGGTATGTGTATCTGTATCGTCGGGTATCACTTCAAAGGTATTATGATTGGCTAGAAATGACGTGACGCATAATTTTTAGCTAAGCACGCGTACCTTTGAAAGCGATAGCGACAGTGGCGCATTTACCCTAGGTCACGTGCTCAGGGCGGCTTAGGCCATCTTTGGAACAGTCGGGCTATCTTATTAGGTATTTATATTAATGAAGGCTGATTTAATACAGTCCATTGATTATTATGACAGTATTTTTATCAACGAATTTGTGGATCGCAAGAAAAAGTGAACAATTAAAGTTGTTATTTTATAATAATTTAAGTTTCCGTTTTTGACATGGAATAGATAGGTATGTAATGTCTTACCCGCACGTTTCGCGAAAATCGACCGTTATGTTTGTAGGAACCGCTCAACCAATCCCAGCAAACCAGGTGTCAGATGATCGAGTCACTTCTTGGTCGTCTTCACCAATAGTACTGAGAATGTTGACAACTGACTTCAGTCGCCTTTAGCTTTGTCTACGTGGGGCTGTTTTTGCGCCGAAAATTTCCAAGTTGCTCCACTAAAACTTAAATATCTCGAGAACTTAAATTCCAATCGCAAAAATACAAAGTGCGTTGTGATCCTCAAAACTAAAAATCTTCAATAACACCAATTTTGAGTACTAGAAGCACTTACAGAAAATAACAACATTTAAACTAAAAAATTGGAAATGCCTTGACCTAGAAATCACGATAAAATTGAAACAAAAGTTTGAACACTGGCAAATTTTATGCAAAGCAGTGTCACCAGGCGTATCGTTTGACACTAAAATCAAAGAAATCAACCATTTGACGGTTTACGAAACTCCGTCAGCGCCCAAGCGGCTCGCATCTCCGATACTACAGCTGGGTCATTAAAGCAAAACCAAACCCCTGTCAAAAGTGACAAATGTGTCAAAAGTGACAGTTGTGTCAAATGTGACAAATGCGTCGAAAGTGACAGATGTCAAAAGTCGCGGAGTGGAGCGTGTGAATGCCCCCAGTCTTAACAGAATTTATGATATTCTGGTTTATCGCTTCGTTATGTTTGCAATGTTTTATCCATATTTGCGTCTGAAATACTTTTGTTTTGTACAACGTTTTTACATAATAAG
Source organism: Ypsolopha sequella (assembly GCA_934047225.1). Taxonomy (NCBI): domain Eukaryota; kingdom Metazoa; phylum Arthropoda; class Insecta; order Lepidoptera; family Ypsolophidae; genus Ypsolopha; species Ypsolopha sequella. The sequence goes on from OW203987.1 coordinate 3,289,148, forward strand.
TAATTATAATACAATATTAAGAATAAAACTGTAAAAATAAAATCTTATCTATTAGACTACAGGCGCACCGTGGGTAACACTATGTATCTAGTAACAAGATGGGACCAATTTGTGGTGTGGACATCTACACTTTTTCTACACATCTCCGAGTTGGTCTCGATACATAGCGTTACCGACTGTATGCTCCTAGTCCATAATAACGCTATGTATCGAGACCTAAGTAGGTATTGTACGTAACACATCAAGTTATACTGTGGACGGACTGAGGCTTCGCTTCGCCTCGAATTCTTAATGCAGATTGAATTCCATTTTCCAATCACTGTTCTAAAAAGCGAAAAAACATTGAGTATTCAGGTGCACTCGAAAATACAGCATTTCCTCGAATATGTTGTGCGAGCCCGAGGGAGAGATTGTAGCGAAAATGGGCGAAAAAAGCTGCAGCAAAATAAACGCACACGGGAAAAACCAGGCACAGTACCAGTACTAGACGCCCGCGAAAGAAGGCCCCAGTAAAAGTACTTGTTGTCATGGAATAATCACGAAAACGCCTTAAACCACGGGACTTTTTTAATGGCACGGTATTTTACAATTTTTTTATTATGTTAGGTACGATAACAAAGTCGTTACAGATTGTGTCGGTATATAAGTGGTCGTTGGAGGCAAAACAAAATTGCTTTATTAAACAATAGACGTAGATAAGAGTCGAAACATAATAAAAACGTCACGAGATATATATCCCGTAGGGGGTGTCAAAGGTGTCTCCGAGTGAGGACTGTCACTAGAACAGCCAACACTCGTACAACCTCTAATTCACAGACGATTTTTACGTCCCTACATGATAGGGGTGCTTCTTTGTCATCTTACTTGGGTACAAATGCACACCTTTAGGGCATGCAAATTTACCCCACATTGTTTTTCCTTCACCGTTTAGAGAGTTTAATTAAGTAGTTTTATGCGTATAAATTCAGAACAATTAATTACATGCTCGTCTTTGAACCCGAGCCTCAATATTGAGAGGGTTGTTCCCAAGTTCATCCAAGAATGTCGAAAAAAAGTTCCCAACGTCATCCACGAATAAAAATATAAAAATGTATTTGTTAAAATTGGTTTCATTTTCATCCAAGAAACTTAGCAAGGTACTGTCGGTGAAAGAAGCTTTAAGCGTCAAGTATTTGATGTTTATTATTGAGTATTTAACTCATATGATCGAGGGGCAGCGGAGGGAACGTTTTTATGGTTCATTGAATTTTGTTTCGAATATAAAAAATAAATCATACAAAGAAATAGGTACATGTTTTTTTATTCAAGCCTTAAACTCAAACTATAATAACTACCATAATTTTGATATTTTTTCAAATAATAAAACCTCTTCTGCTTTGAAAAGCCTATTTGTTACAATTAGACTGGTGCTATCTGACAGACGCACTGCTTCCATCGTATTATTAAAATGTATTTCACAATACACCATACAACCTGAATTTAATCACCTGACTTTACTCAGCTACTTTGGATGAGAATGGAACTAAAAAATGATAATAATATAATAATAAAAACATGGATCATTTTGGGAACTGATGTAGGCAATGTTAATCTTTTCTATAACAAAAGAATGGAGGAACTTGGGAACAACCCGGGTCATTGAGAGACCCGTGAGAGTAACACTACTACGCCAAAGAGGCGATCAGTCAACACTGTATGAAAAATAAGTTTGTCCCGTAGTAGTTCACAAAAGTATTAACTATTGAACGTTTCGTGACTTCCTAATAGTTTTAATATCAATGAATCTATGCACTCATGTTTAATATCAATGAATCTATGCACTCATGTTTAATATCAATGAATCTATGCACTCATGTTTAATATCAACAATGTATGTGCGTGGTTTCTTGACCTAAGCCATGATTTTGACTCAATTAATTATAATATACTGTGGAAAAAATTACAAAACACTAAAATGGTACCACCTGAAATTGTAAATATCTTGGAATTTTGGTATTTAGAACCAGCTAAACCAGGTCAAATGGGATAATGTTCTTACACTTACAAATTGATCAGTGGTGTGAGACAGGGGGGCCTGACCTCAGCCGTTCTCTTTAACGTTTATGTTAACGGGTTGATTGAGGAGCTGTGCAGCAGCCGGGTGCAACTTAAGGTGCAATGTCTTAACTTAAGCTATGCAGATGATATGGTGCTGCTCAGTCCCTCCGTCACTGGCTTTAGCAGACTGATAGGTGTGTAAACGCTATGCGAATACTCATCAGCTAACGTACAACAATATATCAAAGACTGAAATAATGATTTTTAAATATGGAAAGGGTCCTGATGATATACAAACCTGGACGGCGATTCTGGCACGTGCGGAAAAATTGCGAAAGAAGATTTCATGTGATATTAAAACAGGATTTCTAAGAATGTGTATCGATTTTCTCTACGAGTATTAAAAACCTAAAGTTTGTATTCCTTACATTTTGTAGTCTTTATTGGACAAGGTTTTAGTCATTTAACTTTATATCGCATGGTATTTATCACACAATAAATAAAAGTCGAATGATTGATATTGCTTGTGAAAAATAATGCCAGAATAACCGCCCAGCAATTAAATTATGTGGTACGATCCTAAAAATTGTAAACAAGTTTAAATATCTTGGCCATATATCGTCAGATGGGGACTTAGAGATACAGAGAAGAGGTCTTGTCTGCAAAAGTAACATAAGCATGTTACTTTTCAGGCAAGACCCTAGCAACCTCCTAAGGTTTAGTCATAGCGCAGACCAAGTCAATGTGACCCTGTTCAAGGCATACTGTTGGTCGGGCGCTCTATACCAGTCCACTGTGGTACAAGTACAATAAGTAAAACATTGTATAAAAATTATTTTAGAAATATATTTCGGCCCACTTTGGGGCCGGCGTCAGTCGAATTAAAAACAGTAAATCAAATCAATTCGACTGACGCCGGCCCCCAAGTGGGCCGAAATATATTTCGAAAATAATTTTTATACAATGTTTTAATTAAACAAAAAATAAAATAAAATAAGTGCTCGATGTAGCAATATATATATATATTTATTTCTAGTACAATAAGTAAAATAACGCGTTTAGGGCCATGCTACGTCTGCCCTGGTGGTGTAGCCGTCTGACATATTTGCCGACTTCTATGCTGTCATGCGCAAGCAAAAGGCCGCATTTTATATGAGAGTGATTGATAGTAATAATAGGATTGTAATGGCGGTATTCCAAACTACGTACAAGAGATGTAAGCAGTTTATTTTAAAAGACTGACAATTTAATTTATAATTTATTTTTAATGTATTTAATTTAATTAATATCAAATGACAATTAAATATATTAAGATATAATTAAAATTATTTAATATAAATTACTACTAATATGATTTTAATTTTAATATAATTTTAAATTTTATTGAAATATCACTATTGGTTTTATTGGCCTGAAATAAAAGAATTTTATTTTATTATTTATATATTTTTTATTATTTTTAAACATACCGTTTAAGAGAAATAAATAACTTTATCAATGAGTCATTTTTGGATGACGCTGGGAAGTGGCGTCTTAAAGCTAGTTAGCTAAAACAGTAAATTGAAGCTCAGAGATCGTGGCCAAGATCCAATGCAAGCAAATGCAAGTAAACTCTTTTCCAAGGACAATGACCATCTTAAGGTTATGTATTTGCGTTATTAACATCCGTTTCCTAAAGAACATCACAAAACCACAGGATAAATGTATGAACGATACAATAGTACATTGTTCACCGAGGGAAGAAAGGGGACGATTACCAACGAGGGTGTAGTTTGAATACACACGAGTTGGTAATCGCACTTTCTTCCGAGTGATACATTGTGCTTTATACTACACCTACGAGGAAAATAAAAGACAAATTATGTTTAAAAACACTTGTACGTATCCACATATAATATAGGTACCTACTTTCCATATCCGTCTCAGGTAAAGTTACTCTCAGCTTTCATTAGACAGAAGCTAGCTAGTAATTTTACAAAATTTAAAATTCAGATGAAACAAAAAAAGCGATTTGCGCGTGATTTTAACGTTTTGATTTCTTTTGATAACATCAGTAGGTAACAATTGCCATACTAGAGCCTGGTTATAAACTTCTTGGTAGGTAACCTAATTTAATCATATTATGCCAAAAGACAAAAACTTTTTATGTGCGAGTTCGCAAAATGATACTGGCCACTTGCTCATGCTATATTAAAAAAAAAACAGCACGTCAACAATAGATTTGCATATACTTTTTCTGCCCGCTCAAGCACGTTAACAATGGATTTTCATACACTTTTTCCGCCCGCATATTTGTATGACAGTAATGACGTATTTCCTGCATCGTTTTCAAAAAAGTAAGAAGGTACTTTCTGAGCAGGTGTAGTATGAAATATTATAGGTATATAAGGACGACATCTAAGCGTGTGCGTTACTGTAAAACAACGCGAAATATATAATTTAATAATAACATCAATCGTCACACTGATGATCATTCACGTTTCGCCGATGATAATATTAGGTCCCAACATCGTTTTCGGTCACAAACCAAAAAAGTGGGCTTCCCGCCAAACACTGGACGTTGTCGCTTGTTCGAGTCGATATTTACGATTATGTGTTCACTCGCGCACGCGGTGATAATGTTGTCAGTAGATAATTATCACTTGATTTCAATTTCCAGAAGTAAGATATGTTACTCAGACTACTTTTTAGATATCATCAAGAAATGGAAAACTCTACAGTACAAACCGTACCAAGAGAGTGGTGCAGGCAGTTGCGTGGTACCATGGTCACCCACCCGTTACCTACTTTCTTAGATTTTGCGGAAGTCTCTGGAAAAACTGCTAAAAAGGATAGTCCCTGCAAAAACGTAATTTATTCTTCCTTGTTTGAAGAATCTAGCAATGCTACATATAAGAAGAAAATTAGTACTTCTGCCATGAATACAACGTGTAACACAAAGGTTTGGTCATATTTGAAGAACTTATTCAGTCAATGGTATAGAACAACTTTTACTATGGAAACAACCGTGAAATCACGAAAAAAAAATCTGCCCTTCTTGACATTTCATCCGAGCGGTATTTTCGTGATTTCATGTTGTGTCCATAGTAAAAGTTATTATATAACATTGACTTAAAACGGAAAAAAAATCGACACTTAACGACTTGCATATCTACTTCAGTAAATAATGTATTATTTTCATAAAATAGTGCATTATTTTTGGAATCTTTGTCTAGGGATCTGTTAAAACAGAAACGCGATTGGAGAAATTTGGCTCGATGGAAATATTTATTGAAATGAGGTCTTTTTCGGCACCAATTCTCCTGGTTTGACAATTTAGAATGACATATGGACTGTAATTATATTTTATTAGAGGGGTTTTATCGGTATCTAAGACCTGCCCCCCTATTGTGTATCTTTAGTTGCCAACTGCACGAGGTGCCTATCATCAAAAACATAGCTAAAAACTGAAATTTCAAAATAGCCTTTAGTGGGTATTGAACTATTAACAATCTGTGTCGTCACTTCAAGTGCGAAAATATCCTTAGGACATCGGAACTCGATAGTATATCTATGTTTTTGATGATAGACACCCAGTCCAGAAGGCAACTAGAGATACACAATAGGCCCGCTGGTTAAACGAAATTTTGATAGCAACTTTAGTACATTTTATATTAATAATTAACCGACTTTTTGCTACTTTTCTACGAATCCGTCCCTCTCGCACTGACGGTTTTTTCGCATATGGAGTAACAGGGACGCTAAAACTTTTACATATCGCCTTAATAAGCTCTTCAAATATGACCATATCTTTCTGTTACACGTTGTATCATGCACACTCTTAACGAAACGAATACATTTATTATTATTTCAACTGATGCCGGTTATGCTGACAACTGTGGGGCCAGAAAGATATCTTGAATTTTATCATCTTTATTATAAAATGTGTCTCATTTTATATTAAAAATATAAAAGAAGCTGTTAATGGCAATAAAATTTATTTTTCAATGCATGTGCTCGTAAAGGCCCACTTTTTATGCATCAAAACCGAACAAAAAGTCGATTATTTTGCCCTAGGGCTTTATTATTATTATTTTTTTTAATTTGTTTACAATGGTTGGCTAACCTGCAGCCTTTCCTGTGTACCATAGACGTTATACTTTTTTTCCACTGTTTAACGGCTCTGGATACAGTCCTTTTGAGCCAATTATAATTTAAAGTTTACAAGATTATATTAGTTTTCATTTCCTCACACTATGCATTGAAAAATGTAGTATGATACACGGGCGTAAAAGCAATCAATTACTCGGTTACGTTTAAAACACTCGCTACGCTCGTGTTTTAAATCGTCCTCGTAATTTATTCCTTTGCGCCCTTGTAGCATAAACTACTATTAAGCCCTGCCATTCCAAATTGAGCGTTTTGTTTAATTCATATTATCGGTGAATTGCAATAATTAAATGAAATATATTTATTTATGTAATGTGGGTATATCAGATACACTTATTACAGGGTGGTTTTAATGTAATATAATTAAATAATATATGTCTAATAGTTTAATATAATAAATAATAATATAGGGAAATACACAAAAGAATATACAAGCTTAGGCTTACTTAAATTTAATAAAATAATACTTTTGAATAAAATAAAAAATATAGAAATAAAGAAGAAATAATACTATAAAAATATGCAATACATATAATGAATATATGCCTATCGCCGCCCATTCGATTAGTCTTGCTAAGAAGAGGGGCAAGAAACGTTGTCTTTTTTTTCATAATTTTAGTTACAAAGAATAATTGTGTACAAAGTTAAAAAGTAAGCCTATACTTGAATTGAATAAATAGATTAAAAATACAAGACAGGATAAATTTATGTCATGAAGGAAAAAAATATAATACCTTTGTCTACGTGTCCCATATGGTCCATCTGCTTTTACAGTCATTTCACCTATTACCAACCAAATAAGGTTAATTCTAGAGGAATCATAAATAAGTTAAGATATTATACTAACTGAATTTTATATTGACTGAATTTTTATATCATCATTGTCTATTCCCTCTTTTTTCCTACTACAATAATTTCTACACCACCCAAAGGTTGGCTGGAAGAAGTAAGAAGTCCGCCTTTGTGCAAATTTTTGTTTTCAAAACACTGTCATTTTAAAGTTTGTTGTACAATATTCATTCATCCATATAAAACTAATTGTTATGCACTTATATTCCGAAAAACTTATTTAAATAACTCATAAAAACGACCGGGGCAGGCAGGAATCGAACCCGGGCTCATATCTGGTTATTTTTAAATAAACATAAATACCGTTTTAGGGTTCGGTAACCAAAGGGCAAAATGGAACCCTATTAATGTCACTCTGCTATCTGTCCGTCTGTCAGTCAGTATATCACGGCGGGTCTCTAGCTCGTAGAACGGAATGAGTCACAGGTCTGAAATTTTTATATTTTGTGTAGAATGTTGACGCAAAACAAAAATAAAAAATTCGATTAAATTATTTTTACAAATTATTTCCCCGTACATCGGGCACAAATACGGACCAACAGCTAGCTTAACGTGCCTTCCAAAGTACGCAGAAAGAATACAAATGTTCCCTTAAGAGGCCCCTTAAGCCTGAATTTTTCTTAAGATTCATACATGTAAAAACTGATTGTGAAGTCAAATCTATACTGAAAATAAAAAAGAGAAAAATACAGAAGTCGTTCACGTAAAGTTTCTAGAAATAAATAAACAGTTACCGTTTCGTGGAAAACAGTTTTTACCTGAAACCGTTTCACAAACTCTGCTCTTTTTGAATATATCGCCATCTTGCACCTGAGAGATGGATCACTCTGAGAGTGGGAAACTTATATAAAGACGTGTGCAAAGTTTCATTGAGATCAAAGCCATCAGGACGTCACAAACACCTAAAGCATTTATATGTCAGCTGAACGGGATAGCCCACCTTAAGGTATTTGAACCCGCGGCCTCCGAATTTATGGTCGAGACGTTTGAACTACTGGACCACAGAGGTGGTTTATAGGTTATTTTAAGGTTTATTTTAACTCTTACTCCTGTGTTCATATAAAATTAAATCTACAGAATTAAAAAAAAAAGCTAAGCACTTTACTTAATGGCTTAATTAACACCTTGACGGACCGGAAACGCTTATAAGTGTATTTTTATTGTTGTTTCTACTGTATCCGGCTTTCAGTCCTCCAAGTAGTTAGTTTTTATTTTAGTAGACTATTGTGTACACGGAAATAATATGTAATCGCAAAGGAGACATGAAAAAAATTTAGCGAATAAATAACATTATTAATAAAATAAACAAAGACTAATTCAAAATAAAATTAACAATAAAAAACTGAAAGTGAAGCAATTTCTTAGAAATCGTGTCCACGACGAAATATTTTCTCCACAACATTCGTTCCAATTCTTCGGTAAGTATTAATATTTCTTCTAATATTATACAGACACTTCTATCTAATGTCCACTGCCATTGCTTATTAACGACAACAAACCTTGTAGATTGAAGAATAGAAAAATTGAAGACGTGTCGCTTATTCCGCACAGTCTGCCCTACAGCTGTTCACGCGTTGGTCGGCACCTACGCGCGCTCGCTCACAAATCACGATAACTTCCCAATAATAAAACAAACAGGCACAACAGACGATTCCCATTGCCTAAACTAGTGATAAAAAATAGGGCTTTCAACATGCGCGCTCAAAAATGATAAGTGATGAACCCAGTGCTGTGTTGTGTAAAGAACAATGATGCTACGTGAATGGTATCGCAGTTTGGCGGGAAAGCCGAAAGTCGGCGCGTTTGACAGATGAGTTTCCCGCGTTTTTCTCAGGTGCGTTCAAGTGTTTTCTATTTTGATAACAATGTCATCATTTCGTGTTCTATTTTAGTTGTGCATATACCTTCAATGACTTCAAGTGGTATGAGCTTCAACCGACTATGTAAGATGTACGGAATTGTTTATAACACGAATTGTTTGCCACAAAAATGTGATTCGTAGTTGAATGGTTTAAAAAACGATCAAGGTAACAAGACTAATCTAATAATAGGCAATAAATGTAAAAGCTATCGTCAAAACTGTGTCATTCTACAAAATAAACTCAGCTGGCCCAGTTCTTAAGATATCGGTGAATTAACTGCTGCTTCGGTTTAAATAGGAAACTTCAAAGCTTCCCCAATATAATAAAAACTTTGTGTTACCGTTCAACATCGACTGAAAATATAAATATTTTAGTCTCATTTTCGAATCACAGTCAGCACTTTTAGACAAGACACGAATGGTCGTCTTCATTAATTTAACTTTGAGTAAACTAGAACTCGGAATAAAAGTTACTTAGGTAAACTTACAGCACAAGCTATCTATATAATTTTACATTTTAGAAGTACTAATTTAGGTATTTGTTTAATAAGATTCGAAGAATCTTCCCTGTCAAAACTATTTGATGCGATTTTCTCAAAAAATACTTTTGCTTTTAAGAAAACCAAAGATTGATTAGATGAATAAAATGGATTATGGTACTTTCAATTCAAATTGGAAGACTTTTTCACTTTCAAATCATTTAATAAGTTTATTTCATTGTTTAAATTTGAGAAACGACTCACATAACGTAGTGACTATATGTTATTCTCTTTGACACACATGGCGTCGAAGCGTAGTGGACGCCAAACAAATGATTTTCTATTTCAGTGTATGACATTAAGAAATATGTCCACGTGACGTGTTATGATAAATCTATGTTTTGATTAATGTAAAGAGATGTGGATAATTAAGCTTGTTGTCACTTTTTATAATGGTCCCACCTCGTTTACTTCAGCAAAGCTTATACAGTCTCTACAAGCTTCTCCGTAGGCACTATGAAATAATAATAAAACAAAATACATTGTAGGTATGTACCAAAGTGTCTAGCGCATGTCAGTAATTCCTAGGAAAAACTGTAGCGAATCTTCGCAATATGGATATTAAATCGGTGCTAAGAACCCATACATAAAAACATATACTCACATATAGGCAGAGACAACAGATCTCTATTTTTACAATCAAGAAATCATGCGCCGAAATCCTTTTAAGCTTCGGTCAACATGATCTCAAGAATCCAATAACTACGGAACATGCCCCATCAAATAATATGTATAGCGATCGCACATGCATAAAAACCCTCGTAATTCGCAATTCCTCGTTCGAAATTCAAAATAATGGGCTTGAGGTCGGGCCCATTTCAGCCAGTTCTATAATAAACAGACAACTGTCATTTCCAACTTTTTTTTTACGACTGTTGACCACTTCTGGCGTTACGCTGACGAGCGCCACTCAGTGTTAATGATCGCCGAATAACTTCTTTCGGCCTCCTTATCAGGATCGTTATCTTGAGGGTCCTGACTATTTAGGTTGGAACAGATGCTCTCATTCTCTATTTGAAATTCTAATGTTGTACCCCGATTGTCTTTGGCCAGGATTTATTATTCAATTAATAAATTAGGTTCAAGACGAGGAAGCTGTGTCAGTTTCCTTGTAGAGTTTTATGGCCAGATTTAATAGCTTTTGTGCAGAAGAGAGGTTCCGATGTGATAATTAGTGGGCTTTCTCTTCAAAAACTTTAATTAGTTACCTGATGTTTATCATAAATCTGTGTTTTTTTTAACTTTTTGTTATGGATGGAAACTAGACGTACACTATTTGTGCGATATACTTTACATACCAAAAAAAATACAAGAGTTGTCGTGGCGTGGAACACCCGGTTAGTATGAAGTTCCTTCCGCTACTCACAGGCAGGCCGCAGTACCCGCGTTTCACCGACGATTATTACACAATCACACATATGGCTTGTTGTTTGCACGATATCAGTGTTGTGAAATACTTTCGTTTTATCAATTCATACTTCCTGGTATGCCCATGTACGATATGGCCACGACACATGCCGCATCTGAGATTTATTTTTCTTAGGTAATTTTATCTAGGTGTTTTTTTTTCTTCTTGTAATGCACTCCTTATTATGAAGTTTCCCTAGCGATGGATTTCGCAAAAAATCATATTAAGTTGGAAGATTAAATCTTTACTGTGACAAGGTTCCATGATGGCTCACAGTTTATAGTTACCCCGCCCTTACAGTCGGGTTTAGCTGCAGTGCGCGCGGACTCGATGCAGTCTTCTCCGACGGCCCCGATACTCCGCACGAGGATGATTCATGTCCCAATTTGTACAATTTATGTCTTTACGGAGCACTAATAGACACGCGAGCGCAAACCATCGAATCGTTTGAAATACTACCATCAAAAATATCTGATGCGGCGTTTTGTTGCATGCTAACACGAAATGTTCAATTGACAACTTTTGGAAACACTATTGTTTTGTAATTTTTGTTTTGTATCTATTAATAAAGACCGATTTAGATTTCAAATAAAATCGTAGCAAATAATTATAACGCCCAAATAACAGCTTCTAGTTCAAAACAATGTGTATGTTACCGACCAAACCCGATTTTAGGACAAACTAGTTTGATCTAGGCCAAAGTGGTTTTGGATTGTCATAAAAAATAACCAAACCTACCGGCTCTTTTCTTCTTTTATTATTATTATCATTTTTCTGCGCTGAATAATTCCCGAAAAACTAGTTTGGCTTGGCCGGTACCAAATGCAGATAATGCACTTTATACGAAAACTAAACTTTTCATAATATTATGAAATAATTAAATTTGCAAAAGTCATGGCATTTTTTTCTGGGAGTATTTTTTTGGGTTTTATAGTTAATTCTTATGATTTCTTTCCAAAAACGAAAAATTAACACTTAAGGTTAAACGATAGTGCCAATTTCCATACAAAATTAATCAACCAAGATCAGCTGAAGTAAAAATTTTAGCTTGTATTTATCACTGTATTTTATTACATTTTAATACAAGAATGTCGCGAATTTAAATAAAAGTTATATTTTACAACAATAATTGGGTTATTTTAACTTTTAAAGTTCAGTTAAATGTCCATCATTTTACGTGTGTAGTTGTGGATGTCATACTATAAAACTGTTAGATGTGTGTGAATATGCTTTACGTGTGTGCGGTTTAACTACATGACGGTTTCGCATGATTAGATTGCGTACTAAATTGTACTTCAATTTCACGCCAATAAAAAATACTTCAATAGCATAAGTGATATACTGTCTGACTACAATTCATAAGGTTCAGAGTTCGATTCCTGTCACATGAATTTATTTTGTTTTTGTTTTATCTATTATTATTGGTTCCAGAATTGTAAATAAAAATAAAAATTATTTATTGGATTTATTCCTTCACTTGTGCCAAAATAAATTCCTTCGTGCCTAATTAAAAACCGACAGATGAACAACAAAGTGATTTTACATATAAGGGTTCAGTTTTTCGCGATGAAATAATGAACCTTAAAAAAAGCGGTCATGTGCAAGTCAGAGTCGTGTACCTATGGTTCCGTATTGAAAATAGTAGGTAGGTACTTAAAGTTTTGCCAGTAACTGATTATGAAGACAAAAAAAAGAATTGATTGCAAGTACATACCCACCAATATATTTACAAAAGAAAAAAAACCGCGGCTAAGTTTTTAATTAATAAAAAAAATATATTAAAAGAAAAATGTTTTTTGTGAATTTCTTTACCGCTACATTTTTCCTGCAATCTTTGCAAAATAATCTATTATTGTGATTTATATTTTATTTTTTCACTAGCCTTTTGCCCGTAGCTCCGCCCACGTTTATTCAACTCTTCCCCGTTTTCGGCTTTGGCGTTATTTTATGAATAAATAAAATAAAATAAAATAAAAAAAACACAAAAAGTGACGTTGTCCTCGGAGATTAGAATTTCCGGCTTCTTGCGTTCTAAACGAACGCTTTTCGTTCCGAGCTGTAAATAACGTTCACTAGGTAAGTATTCTCTCGTCAGGATAAATACTTACTTATCACGCTTTATTTCGCTTTATATCCTATATCGTAACAGGGAGAAGGGTATTCGCAGAAAAACAGGGCGGCAAATCGGTATCCACACGGGTGTTCAAATAGGTAGCGGCGAGCCTGGTTACCTGCAGCAGGGACAATTGTCTTTCATTCAAGCCGCCATTATCGAGCAATGTCGGCAAATATCAAAGGGACGGCACGCGCGGCCGGCGACGACTCTGTATTGCCATAAACATAGATTTATCTGTACTCTTAGGGATTTAGGAACATTTACAGAAAACAGATTGGACCAGTTATGTACGGAGAAACGAGTTTGTACGGAGGTTTTTTTATTTAGCGCTAAAAGTTTTGGAAGAGATTCGGAAGCTTCATAGAGGTAGGGACTTTAATTATCCTTTTTGTACCTAAATGTTGAATTTTCAACATTATTTTCAGTTTGTTTGTTAAAAATAATCGCTAATCTTGATAGATTTTATAGTTATTTACTCGTATAAATATTGTTTCTATGGTACAGAATTTTTAGGTCAGTCAGATTAATAAGATTTTCGATTAATAAGTTTGTTTTTTACCAATAAATGAGTATGAGTATGGCAACACTAACTTCGTACGCTTTCGCTACGTTCGTTCGTTTTTGTTTCCGATTGCAAAGGTTTTAGGTACCACATTTTGGCTAGTAAGTAAGTAGGTAAGTAGTTACTATCTTTCAGCACGGACCCTACACAGACCTAATCCCTACAAACATTTTATTTTTCGGAATTCGTCATACTGATTACTTACTTACTTACCAAGCCTCGAGTATTAATTTATATATTATTTTATATTATAAGTAAATATTATAAAGTAACTATGATTTATATGACCAAATTCATATTGGAGACCAGTGATGTAAAGTACCTATCATAAATATTTTTTTTATTCATATCGCTGTTGGAGACACGATAAGTAAGTCGTCAAGATCAAGGTTCAATGACCCGTTTTACGAAATACGAAAAATATTTTTTGTTTTCCTATACAAATTCATGGTCTACCCCGAGTCCCGAGTCCCCGACTCAGTATAGAAAGCCTAAATTGTATTTTCTGTATTTCACAGAAAGTAGGGTAAGTAATCGAACCTTGTTACTGATCTGATCACTTATAAAGTCTCCAGTATGCATTTGGTCATATAAAACAAAGTCACCTATTCACCTTATTATACAGGCAAATTCATAATGAAGACCCGGTAACTTCAGCGATTTATACAACAACAACATATCGTCACGACATGAATCCCCGAGGGGGTGTCAGAGGTGTTCCCGAGTGTGAACTATGAATTGCAAATCACAGAACACACTCGGTATACCCGCATTTCATCGAACATTATTTTATACTTTCAAGTATATAGATAGACACATATACTCCAAAACAATTAGATGAACTGGCCAACCAATAATCACCTCTGTAACAAGGCAATAAAGTCTATTCGTCTCATTAGCTTGGGCAGTTTAAAGATATTGCCGTATTTCGGGGACAAAAACACATGTTTGAGGGCATGCCGGTTTACCTCACAGTGTTTTCCTTCACCGTTCAGCAAGTGGTAAGTAAGAACAAATACTATGCACATACATATATGTCGCCCGACCGGGGATTGAATCTACTAACGTCTAAACTAATTAGACGAATGGCGAAGACTTTATTACCTTTTGACAGAGGCGATTATTGGTTGGCCCATTTGTCTAATTGTCTTGGACGGATTATTATTCACAAGCAAGACTGAGAGGACAGCGTTCTTTCTGCCCCTAGATACCGCCACGAACTTTTTTTTTAAATTTCGCATATGTTATTGATCCGTAATACTGATTACTTACAATCCGGTCTATGTACTTTTACGCATTGTATTATGAAAATTAGAGTGCATTATGTTATGTTTATGTTGTTCAAGAACAACCCCGAGAGTCTCCAGTATGAATTTGGCTACTCAAATATCAATCAGTCACCTTATTTAGCGAGATGGAGTCGTCCCAGTTACGACGAAGTTATGATAGGTTCTAACAGATGGCGCTAGTTTATTTAGTATTTTTTAAAAAATTGCAGCATTCGGTCGTAAAATTTATTAGAGCTTCATTAGAGCTTTTTTATTTTTGTATGATTTTATAATGGATAAAAATGTGATTATACTCTTATTATGCTTATATCATTGCATATATCAACAGCATTATTTATGTAAAATAATTTGTTTATTACCTGTAAATATTATGAATTTAAAAAAAAAAAGTTTGTTACATCATCTCTCTCAATTCGCGGGTTTCTCCCATAATTCAATGTTTTTTCCAATCTAAAAGTAGTTTGCTTGAAAGGATGTAATTGTAAGTACACCTTACATGATTCTTCAGAAAGTCACATCATCGAATAATTTTCTTGAATTTGATGGAAAATAATCATTTTGATGGATCAAATAAAAAAACAAGTAGGTAATTTTGAAATATTTCACAAAAATGGAAAAAGAAAACATTTGTAGTGATGTGGGATCGATCCTTGCTCGAGCAGATCGAAATTCTACAGGTGTAACCATTAGACCAATCAATCTCTACACAGCGCCTTGAAATTAACAATTAGTTTATATATAATTTTATTGTGTATATGTGCGTGCATAGCTACGACAAAACAGCAAATTTTAAGATTGTTTGGGCCCGATGTAGAAACATACAACAGAAAATGACACAATTCTGCCTTTATAAAATAATTAACACATTAAAACTGTCGCATCATACAACGGAGCGAAATATTTTGTTTGTTTACTATTTTTAAATACAAAAACCAAATTATAGTAATTATAGTACCGCAGCGCCATCTATTGACAGGAAACTTAGAATCAGGCACTAGTGTTTAACCTTAAATTGGCAGCCACATATTTATTTTAAGAAAGCCAGAGTTTAAAATAGGCCACAAATTCTACTACAAAACTTCTCGTCTTCAAAACAGCGCTCTTTGTCCAGTTTTGGTCGTCGCCTATTATTCAGTATGAAATTGTCACAACGTGGAATCCTAGTGAATGGGGTGGCCATTGTGGTGAAGGGGGACACGCTTTATCACATCTCTGAAGGAAAGTTTGCGTCACTTCTCCTAAATTGAAAGCGCAGTGTGCAGCTCATTGTCGCTGCTTGCCTGGTTGGTGAGAGATGACACGCTCACTCACTCATCCTTTCATGGGTTTACTAGGTTCCGTCAAAAAACGGAAACCCTCGTAGCGAAGATTTTATGCCTCGAGAATTGTGTAGAATTAATCTGGGACCCCGAGAAAAATAAATGAAATTTTCGATAGAGAATATTATGGTAATTCTTGTAGAGTGTCTTATCAAGCGTATTGCCTAAACGGTTTTTAGGATTACGTTGTAAGCAAGGAACCCTTATAGTTTCAGCTGTTTCACCATGTCCGTCCGTCTGTCTGTCCGTTGCTTAGCTCAGATACTCTTAATACTATAAAGCTGTAATTTGGCATGGGTATACATATTAATCTTGCCGACAAAACGGTAAAAAAAATATTTAAAAAATATATTTTCAGGGTACTTCCCCTACACGCAAAGTGGGTATAAATTTTTTTCTCGTCCATCTCATGGCGTGGGGTGTCGTTGAATAAGTCGTTCAAAAATGCTGCGGGTGTGTGAAAACCATTTTTCGATTCAGAAATCCGTTTGCGAAATATTAAGCTTTAAAGTGCAAATTTTTGTTAGAGTCAACTAAACGGTTATTTTTTGATATGTGAAAAATTCTCGTTAGCAGTATGTATAACGAAGTTAAAAGGAAAACTATCACAGCTAAGTAGGCTTTACAAGTTAACGAGTATAGATCACGCCAAACTTTTAGTCCCCTCTAAACACGGGGCGATTCGCATCGGCAGAAACAAAATGTATGGGCCGTTCTTCGGAGCAGACTAGAAGTTTGGCGCGATCTGTATTAGTCGAAAAACTTATAAAATGTACTTGGAGAAGAAGTCCGCATATTGTATAGGGCAACTACGGAACCCAACACTGTGCGTGGCCCGACACGCACTTGGCCGGTTTTTATTATTGTATCTGGGATCCGTAGAACTATGTACGAAGAATTTGGAAGTTCATGAAAGTAACCTGCCAATATATCTCCCATAATCAAGCTAACAAGTAAACGAAATAATAAAAATCATTGGGCACATGCAATGTCAATCTAAACCATGAATCTTTTAGTAATAAAAAACCGGCAAAGTGCGAGTCGTACTCGCGCACGAAGGGTTCCGTACCATTATCTATAAAAACGGCAAAAAAAACATGTCTGTTGTATGGGAGCCCCCTTAAATATTTATTTTATATATTTTTTTATTATTTGTTGTTATAGCGGCAACAGAAGGTTCCGTACCATTATCTATAAAAACGGCAAAAAAAACATGACTGTTGTATGGGAGCCCCCTTAAATATTTATTTTATTCTTTTTTTTATTATTTGTTGTTATAGCGGCAACAGAAATACACCATGTGTGAAAATTTCAACTGTCTAACTATCACGGTTTATTATATAAAGCCTGGTAACAGACGGACAGACAGTGGAGTCTTAGTAATAGGGTCCCGTTGGTTACCCTTTAGGTACGGAACCCAAAAAAGGCACATGCAATGGTATGAAGTGCTAGTAACGTTGACGATGCATCAATGTTTTACTGATATCCCCGTTGTGGGTCGACGATCCTATTACTGAAAACTTGCGACAGCAAAAAAAATATAAACCGAGGCAAGCTCTTTTTTACATAAATACAATTTTAGTATTTTTTTGGAATCAGTAATAAACACTCAGTATAGATAAAACGTCGATCGTACTCCACAAAACTATAAAGCGTTTGTCATTGCGTGAACGAAGTCACCTGCCTCGAATCGGACAGCTCAAAACCCAGCCTACTTAGTCATGTGCGCCTAGTGTCCTCGTAAATGTTGCATTGCCTGACAATAAAATCTCTGGAATTACTTGCTCCAGTCTGAATGGCTTGAATGAAGCGATAAAATGACGATTAAACACCATTTAAATTCAAATAAATTTCATTCATGCAACTTGTGTTGACATCGTTAACCGAGAGCTGGCTGTGTTTGAATACTAACTAGGTGCTATCCGATTCTCCGCCATCTCTACGTTTTATGAGTTACTACAAACTGTGTTTAGTGCTGATATTATTACGTTTATTGTACGGATTTACGCGATTTGCACTACAAAGCATGATAGAGGTACGTATCCAAAGCGCTTTGCACTACAAAGCGTGATAGAGGTACGTATCAGAAGCGTCTTGTATTACAAAGCGTGATAGAGGTACTATCAGAAGCGTCTTGCACTACAAAGCATGATAGAGGTACGTATCCAAAGCGCTTTGCACTACAAAGCGTGATAGAGGTACGTATCAGAAGCGTCTTGTATTACAAAGCGTGATAGAGGTACTATCAGAAGCGTCTTGCACTACAAAGCATGATAGAGGTACGTATCCAAAGCGCTTTGCACTACAAAGCGTGATAGAGGTACGTATCAGAAGCGTCTTGTATTACAAAGCGTGATAAAGGTACGTATCAGAAGCGTCTTGTATTACAAAGCATGATAGAGGTACGTATCCAAAGCGCTTTGCACTACAAAGCGTGATAAAGGTACGTATCAGAAGCGTCTTGTATTACAAAGCGTGATAGAGGTACTATCAGAAGCGTCTTGCACTACAAAGCGTGATAAAGGTACGTATCAGAAGCGTCTTGTATTACAAAGCATGATAGAGGTACGTATCCAAAGCGCTTTGCACTACAAAGCGTGATAGAGGTACGTATCAGAAGCGTCTTGTATTACAAAGCGTGATAGAGGTACTATCAGAAGCGTCTTGCACTACAAAGCATGATAGAGGTACGTATCCAAAGCGCTTTGCACTACAAAGCGTGATAGAGGTACGTATCAGAAGCGTCTTGTATTACAAAGCGTGATAGAGGTACTATCAGAAGCGTCTTGCACTACAAAGCGTGATAAAGGTACGTATCAGAAGCGTCTTGTATTACAAAGCGTGATAGAGGTACTATCAGAAGCGTCTTGCACTACAAAGCGTGATAAAGGTACGTATCAGAAGCGTCTTGTATTACAAAGCATGATAGAGGTACGTATCCAAAGCGCTTTGCACTACAAAGCGTGATAAAGGTACGTATCAGAAGCGTCTTGTATTACAAAGCGTGATAGAGGTACTATCAGAAGCGTCTTGCACTACAAAGCATGATAGAGGTACGTATCCAAAGCGCTTTGCACTACAAAGCGTGATAGAGGTACGTATCAGAAGCGTCTTGTATTACAAAGCGTGATAGAGGTACTATCAGAAGCGTCTTGCACTACAAAGCATGATAGACGTACGTATCCAAAGCGCTTTGCACTACAAAGCGTGATAGAGGTACGTATCAGAAGCGTCTTGTATTACAAAGCGTGATAGAGGTACTATCAGAAGCGTCTTGCACTACAAAGCATGATAGAGGTACGTATCCAAAGCGCTTTGCACTACAAAGCGTGATAGAGGTACGTATCAGAAGCGTCTTGTATTACAAAGCGTGATAGAGGTACTATCAGAAGCGTCTTGCACTACAAAGCGTGATAGAGGTACGTATCAGAAGCGTCTTGCACTACAAAGCATGATAGAGGTACTATCAGAAGCGTCTTGCACTACAAAGCATGATAGAGGTACGTATCCAAAGCGCTTTGCACTACAAAGCGTGGTAGAGGTACGTATCAGAAGCGTCTTGTATTACAAAGCGTGATAGAGGTACTATCAGAAGCGTCTTGCACTACAAAGCGTGATAAAGGTACGTATCAGAAGCATCTTGCACTACAAAGCGTGATAGAGGTACGTATCAGAAGCGTCTAGCACTACAAAGCGTGATAAAGGTACGTATCAGAAGCATCTTGCACTACAAAGCGTAATAGAGGTACGTATCAGAAGCGTCTTGTATTACAAAGCGTGATAGAGGTACGTATCAGAAGCATCTTGCACTACAAAGCGTGATGGAGGTACGTATCCAAAGCGCTTTGCACTACAAAGCGTAATAGAGGTACGTATCAGAAGCGTCTTGTATTACAAAGCGTGATAGAGGTACTATCAGAAGCGTCTTGCACTACAAAGCATGATAGAGGTACGTATCCAAAGCGCTTTGCACTACAAAGCGTGATAGAGGTACGTATCAGAAGCGTCTTGTATTACAAAGCGTGATAGAGGTACTATCAGAAGCGTCTTGCACTACAAAGCATGATAGAGGTACGTATCCAAAGCGCTTTGCACTACAAAGCGTGATAGAGGTACGTATCAGAAGCGTCTTGTATTACAAAGCGTGATAGAGGTACTATCAGAAGCGTCTTGCACTACAAAGCATGATAGAGGTACGTATCCAAAGCGCTTTGCACTACAAAGCGTGATAGAGGTACGTATCAGAAGCGTCTTGTATTACAAAGCGTGATAGAGGTACGTATCAGAAGCATCTTGCACTACAAAGCGTGATAGAGGTACGTATCAGAAGCGTCTTGCACTACAAAGCATGATAGAGGTACTATCAGAAGCGTCTTGCACTACAAAGCATGATAGAGGTACGTATCCAAAGCGCTTTGCACTACAAAGCGTGATAGAGGTACGTATCAGAAGCGTCTTGTATTACAAAGCGTGATAGAGGTACTATCAGAAGCGTCTTGTATTACAAAGCGTGATAAAGGTACGTATCAGAAGCATCTTGCACTACAAAGCGTGATAGAGGTACGTATCAGAAGCGTCTTGCACTACAAAGCATGATAGAGGTACTATCAGAAGCGTCTTGCACTACAAAGCATGATAGAGGTACGTATCCAAAGCGCTTTGCACTACAAAGCGTGATAGAGGTACGTATCAGAAGCGTCTTGTATTACAAAGCGTGATAGAGGTACTATCAGAAGCGTCTTGCACTACAAAGCGTGATAAAGGTACGTATCAGAAGCATCTTGCACTACAAAGCGTGATAGAGGTACGTATCAGAAGCGTCTAGCACTACAAAGCGTGATAAAGGTACGTATCAGAAGCATCTTGCACTACAAAGCGTGATGGAGGTACGTATCAAAAGCGTCTTGCACTACAAAGCGTGATAGAGGTACGTATCAAAAGCGTCTTGCACTACAAAGCGTGATAAAGGTACGTATCAGAAGCATCTTGCACTACAATGCGTGATAGAGGTACGTATCAGAAGCGTCTTGCACTACAAAGCGTGATAGAGGTACGTATCAGAAGCGTCTAGCACTACAAAGCGTGATAAATGTACGTATCAGAAGCATCTTGCACTACAAAGCGTGATAGAGGTACGTATCAGAAGCGTCTAGCACTACAAAGCGTGATAAAGGTACGTATCAGAAGCATCTTGCACTACAAAGCGCGATAGAGGTACGTATCAGAAGCGGCGGCAGTTGGTTAAACGTCGGGTTCTCAATCTTGAAATACAGTTCAAATACTGGCGGTTCAGCAAACATATAAGGATTTTGGTATTTATGTGCTCTTTATTTGTACGTACTTATATCACTTTTGATCTTCTATTATAGATGAAATTTAAGATCAAAGTTGCCCTGATAAGTCAGGCCAACTTTGATCTTAAATTTCATAGACATCGATGTGAATAGATGAGATGTGGAAATACTTTGTCAATACACATGCAGCCATGTGGGGTCAGGAATTCTTCATCTCATCTCTCACTCGTCAGAGGATTTCAGAATCTAAGTGTTTGCTTAGACACCATATGATGCCCGTTAACTATTTCCAGGATCTTCTTTAAAAACTACTCTTCCTATCAGTAATAACTAAAATATTACGTTTTTATCGTTTATTCTTCTTTTTAACACTTTAACTCTAACACTTTTGCAATCTCAAGGGGACAATAAGAATGCGAATGGGCTTGTGTTTGGTTTTATTTGGTCTGTTATACTTTCTATTAATTTTTTTAAAGAGCACGACACAAATCAATCAATCTTCGTATACGAGTATATTTCTGATTGCCAGATAATAACGAGCCCAACCTTTAGTCTATTTTATGAATATGCATCACTAGTATCATATCTACTACGACGTAGAGGGTCTACAAAGCGGGAAAACTATGGAGTCGTAGCGCTTGCTATGCCGTAGCAGAATAGGGCCGCGTACGCGTTAACAGTAAAGGAAAACACCGAAACGAAACCTGTATGCACTTAAAAAGGTTACATTGTTCCCGAAGTCCCGCTTAGGGCAACACACAGTGGAATGAAAAGTCGTCGGTGAATTCTGGGTGTGCAAATGTAACACTCGGTAACACCTTTGACCCCTCTGACATATAATATTATTACATAATTACTTAAAATAAGCACCTTACATAGATTAATGGATTGTTAAAAGGTTAGATATACCTATGTAGATCTACTAAAGTATGTTCAATAAATATGTACTTATGGACTTGTACACGTCAATCAACCCAATTTCAGTACTTTTCAAACTGTAATAAGGGTTAAAATCGTTTGAAAACTGCAGGCAACTGTACTTAGATCTCTGTTTTCTGCAAGGAATAAATTTCAGTACGACTGGCCGTCTAGTCGGGGCTTAAGATATTACGAGCGAGCCGACAATATGCTCTCAGCTTCTTTTATCGCTAAAAGTTATAATTGCATCAAAGTTTCTTAAGATATTTAATTTTAAGATATTAATAGTGATGGGACTTTTCAAAGCAAGAATTATCCTAAGTCTATGAATATAGGCTAATATTGGATTAAGTATTATGTTTGAGTAAACATGTAAATATGAAGTAAATCGGCTTTTCTTTTGATTAAAGTGATATAAAAGGTAAGATTGGTTATTAGCTACCACAATTATTGCGACTTTCACCGGGGTCAGAGCTCATCAAAAATAACTAGCAAAATCCCAAGTTTATGAAGTAATTAGTTTTAATAACTATAAAGTTGTGCTATTTTGTTATTACCCCGTCCTTCCTAAAAAATACATCATTTCATATTGCACCATTTGCACCCGAATTTCCGTTCACTGGTGAAAATATAACTGTAATACATTTGACCACACGCCTGCTAGAGGGTGGCAGTATATTGATAGCTCACGGGCGCTACATGGGCTAGAGCCACCTCTGAAAACAGAGTACTAAGCACAACATTTTGAAAAATTATTGATGATTACTGAACCGGCAGGATTCAAACCCGGTTCTTAAGATTGAGAAGTAAGCGTTCTAACATCTATCGCCTTAGCTATTGATACTTTAAAAACTAAAATTATTTTTTAAATATCTCAAAGTCATGTCACATTTTCTACCAAACTATAAAACTCTTTATCTCTAGAAAAATCTAAGCCGTAAATCTTTTTACTTGGAGTTTATAGCCAGAAAACAATAAAGATAAAACAGGCAGGATTCTATTAGAGCCTTGAGCGATAATTACCGATTTTTCTGTATCTATCAGGGCGGCTCAGTTTACGGCTCCCCAGACGTTGGGCGGGCGGCGGCGAAGGGGGGCGGCGTCGTGAGCGCAGTACATCAGGCGAGATTCCGCAGATCCAGGCCCTTTTTGTTGGGTTGCCAGAATGACGTCCTCATATTCCTTCTTTGGTGAACCTATCTCAATGTAAATTATTATTTTCTGCCCCCTTCACTCAAGTGGCCCCTTTACGCTTGGATTTTTCTCAAGATTCATACGAAAGGTAAAAACTGAATGTGAAGGCATGACCAATGGTGAAGCCAGGGTGTCCTCCGCGCAAGCCGTAAGCCACGTTGTATAGGAAACCTTATAATTTGTAGTTATTTTCAATGAAAACCACCATACATTTTTGAACAAATATAGACGTTGATCGTCTCTGTGGTCTAATGGGTCGAACATTTGGACCAAGGTCGAACGTCTCGACCCCTGATCCCTTAGGGTTCACATCCGGTAGGAGCACACATATGTGCGTGCTTCGGATGGCACGGGTCCATATTTTGTCCGAAGTATGGCGATAGAGCTCACTACCCATCACGCTGGGAGGTAATAATCTCCGGTGAAACATGACTTTCATTTCAAAATCCATGCTCGAAAACTCTGACTCGGAGATTCTTCAATTTTATATACACTTGTGGACCATGGCAACCCCGAAAGGGCCGTTAGCCTGTTATCTTGCTTACTGCCGGTAATGCCTGATGATAGACACGGGTATAAAGAAAGGGAATATTGTCATCACCAGCCTTACGTACTCGTATACAAACGAGGATGTATGACGTGGCAACGTAAAGGACGTAAAGCATTGAAAGTCGGTTTTATATGTGAAAGCATTTTTTTCGATGTTAATATTTTACGTCGTCACTGTACGATTTTTTTGTTTATATTGTATTAAAAAGTAATAATGTACAATAAGGTTCTAATCAGATTTAACACTCAAATCAAATATCAAATAGTTTATTTTGCAAAGTAGGTATATATAATACACTTTTTACAAGTCAAATTTAATCTTATAAAAATATATGTAATAAAATAGTAAATGTACATAAACTAAGTTAAAGGTTTATTTAATTTGTGTAGCAATATATATACTATTAAAATGATAGGTAAAATAGTATATTACGATACGAGTTTCGTATAATTTTTTACAGCACAAGTGCGGAAAATGCCGACTTTACGCACGCGCAGCGTGCGTAAAGCGGTCATTTTACGCACGGTGTGCTATAATATATATTATACAAGGTGAAATCCAATCAACCGCCCGAATCATACTGGAGACCCGGCCAGGGAACAGGAACAAGATTTACTGCCAGTTGCCCGTAATGGTTTTATTTTATTTATTTTTAATTTTATTTGGTTATGCGTTACGTTGTATTTCATAGTCGATAGTGTAGGAAACCGCGTCATACCAGGGGGTAAAGATAGTAACATTATTCCAGAATCCATTTGTAATAAAAAGTTCTGAAACTAGGTTTTACGTCTGGTATATTAAATAACTATTTTTGTAGAATTTATCGCACGAGACAGGAATAAGAGTAAAAAGCTATTCAGTTCTTTATCGGCTCTTGCTACTGTGACGATCGGTTGAATATCGACAAGTGAGACTACATTACTGCATTTCAATACCGCGCATCATCGTGGTGACATGACAAAGAATTTTGACACAAAACTTGCGCAACTGCTTCACGATTGGCCCAATCAAGTAATTCCCATAGCTTAATTTTTAAAAGATTTTATTTTTAATTTTTTTCGAAAAATTTACGTCATTTTAGGACATGGTTTTCATTATTTTGCTATATATATTGATCATTATTTTTTATGATTTTTTAAAGAATTGTCCGATGACCTTGTCACTTGAGAATATTAGACATTATACTGATTGTGATGTGTGATTGTTTATAAAAAAAGTGGTCTGTCTCTGTCTGTCTACTCTTCTGTCATCTAGCTGTCAAATTAGTCTGAAGCAAATTATTATAAATTTATCTTGATAGCAAAGGATACATTTCTAAACAGCCATTAACCAAGTGACGTCACACAAGGGCAAATGGAAGTTGCAGCTTTTTCGTAAAAATATTCATAATCATGAGGTTTTTTTAGACCAAAACTTCGAAAATACGGCTTTTTAAACCTAAATCTCGAAATGGTTTCCGAATTAACACACCTTAAAATAATTTAATCTATGCCTATTAAAAAATAATATTTTGTAGCTCTATCCCAGTAACGTAACGCCATCCTGTCAGGAATCCTATTGATACCCCATTCCACATATCTTGGTCCGACTCGTATAAAGAGATGATTTACTGGACCCGGGATGTTTATCTGAACCTTCCACTGGCTGCACGATGGCCGCCTTAACCGCCAGCGACTGCGTACTTGGCACTTTTCGAGGATAAATCTTTGTTAGAAGAAGGTTTGCAGCTTTTGCTCTTTAAATTGTGAAAAAGAGCAGGATCTCTTATTGAAGGTGCGGTGGAAATGTTCTTTTTTGTCTAGTATCGTTTACAAGTTAATTTTGGGAGTTTTTCTTTATTTATTTGTTTATGTTAATACCAAACTTACCTCGAAATCTTTCTTAAACATAAAAGCTTCGTGTAAGTAATCTTTGTAATTTGTTGTTAGGTATCCTTCTTAAAACCAAGTTTATGTGGTCTTAAAAGGTGTTTAGTCATGCTCAGGCGCCCCGCTGGGAATAAATGGTTCAATTTATCATTTCGCTAAGGACCAGGGGAGCAAATTAGCGAGATTATTAAACGCAATAAAAGTTTTCTGACTTTTGGAAGGTAGGAGTAAATCACGCAGGTGGGAGTAATGTTGTACCTCGGGTCGGAGCCGACTGTTTCAACTCTCGCTGGGTTCGGATTCACACTAATCTTCCTTTTATTTACATTCAGTCAATTTACGCCGCCATTGGAACTACGTAATACCCATCCATTAAAAAGCATTCACAGCGCAACAGTTTAACATCTGGATTAAAAACCTTACATAGGTAACAAGAAAGTACTGGCATAGTTACATTCTCAAAATTTGTATTCCATGACTTTGTCAAAGAAAGCTTTTGACAGGTTGCTTGATGTGTATCATCCATCATACAGATGCCGTACTTGGGGCACAATTACGTGTTTAGGGCAAGCTACGTTCAGCAAATGAAAACTCATTGATTGGTACATTCCCGGGCGGGGATCAATATAATCAATATAAATAATAAAAATTTCCATTTCATTATCAGTCTAAACAAAAAAAAAACAGCCAAGTGCGAGTCAGATTTACGCACCTAGGGTTTCGTATCGTGGATGATGAATTTAATTTTGTAATTTTTTTTTTCGTGAATCCTCAACCGCTATAATTTCCTGTAATCTTTACGTAAACACATATTACCACGATTTTTTTCATATTTTTCGGTCTACCAGTCATATATTTTTTGTGGTTTTTCAAAGATTTCTCGGAATAGATGCAACTAAATATAGCCGAACAGTAAATTTTTACGATCAGCTCTTTAATACCTACAATTTGATACCCATATTGTATTTTTATGAAATATTTTTTTATTTTTTTTTCTCCTTTCTTATATTTCTCATTTGTAATCAACTTTGTTTAAATCGCTATAGTATTCATATTTCTCGAAACCACTGCCAGAAAATATAGTAAATATAGCATATATTTTTACAATCAACTTTTTAATATCTACAATTTGATACCCATATTGTATTATTAGGATAATATTTTTTATTTTTCTTACTTTTGATTTGGAAATATTTTAAACAATTTCAAATTTTTCATATGTTTTTTCATACCGTGATTTTTGTGCCAAAGAAGTCTTTATCTTTAACGGTGCTAAAGTTATGAGGCTGTGACATACGGACGGACGGACAACGGAGTCTCACCATAAAGGTTCCTTTTGTACCTTTTAGGTACTACGGAACCCTGTTGGTTAACAAAATGGCAAGCCGTAATATTCAGATTCAATCTTCGAAGTGCGTAGAGTCTAGTACCTAGGAGATACTACAGGCTAAAGCTTCTGCCTTTACTTGAGCTTTATTGTTAAAAGTTACTCAACCGAGCTAAAACTTGAACGGACATAATGATTGGTATTTTCAAGTGGAATGTTTTATTGAAAAGTATCTCGAATCTAACTCCTTTTTCGATGTACTTTTCTCACTGGCTTGTATAGGTAGTAGATGACGTCTTGTTTTATCCACATGATAAGATATCTTTTTACGACTCGTTAAATGTTTCCACTATAAAACCCGTACGTTCGACCACTGTGCAGAATAGGCCCCTGCCTGTTTCTTATAAAACAGAATAGACCGCTGCCTGTCTCTTATAAAACAGAATAGACCCCTACCTGTCTCTTATAAAACAGAATAGACCCCTGCCTGTCTCTTATAAAACAGAATACACCCCTGCCTGTCTCTTATAAAACAGAATAGACCCCTACCTATCTCTTATAAAACAGAATAGACCCCTGCCTGTCTCTTATAAAACAGAATAGACCCCTGCCTGTCTCTTCTAAAACAGAATAGACCCCTGCCTGTCTCTTATAAAACAGAATAGACCCCTGCATGTCTCTTATAAAACAGAATAGGCCCCTGCCTGTCTCTTCTAAAACAAAATAGACCCCTGCCTGTCTCTTCTAAAACAGAATAGACCCCTGCCTGTCTCTTATAAAACAGAATAGACCCCTGCCTGTCTCTTATAAAACAGAATAGACCCCTGCATGTCTCTTATAAAACAGAATAGACCCCTGCCTGTCTCTTCTAAAACAAAATAGACCCCTGCCTGTCTCTTATAAAACAGAATAGACCCCTGCCTGTCTCTTATAAAACAGAATAGACCCCTGCCTGTCTCTTATAAAACAGAATAGACCCCTGCATGTCTCTTATAAAACAGAATAGACCCCTGCCTGTCTCTTCTAAAACAAAATAGACCCCTGCCTGTCTCTTATAAAACAGAATAGACCCCTGCCTGTCTCTTATAAAATAGTTATAGACACGCGAAAAACAAGAAAATTTCAAAATGTATCTGACCACCTTTGTGTTCAAGTGGTTCGAGTACTCAACTAATTTCACGGGTTTAAATCTCGTCGGGCACATTTTGATTCGATCTGCGTGCTTCGGAAGGCTAGTTAAGAAGGCTGCGGGTTCATAGTTGTGCCCGAAGTAAGACGATAGGGCCCACCATCCATCGCTGGGACGTAATAATCGTAGGTGAAACGTGGGTGTACAAGTGTGGACTATTTTATCTGCATTTCACAATTTATACTCGGCAACACCTCTACCCTTGGGGATTCACGTAGATATATGAAAATAAAATGGTGTGTAAAGTGCCGTTTTGTGAAAATAAAAGCCATAAAATAAAAGCCATAGTAATATTTATTCAATAAGATTGATGTATTTAATTGTTTATTTATTTACTGTCTATGGAAGTAGCGACATCTACGCTAACTTTGCGTAATGCCCTTCTAAAAAACAATTAACTTAGAGACCGAATGCTTCGAAGTATCATGGTTCCAATGGTTTTCACTGACAAAACAACATTCGTAAGTTACTATACCTTCTCAATATGAATAAATATAATTTTAGCCTTTTATTTGTAGTTTTAATTTAGCATTAGATGATGATAATAATAAAACAATGAACTTTATATTTTCGATATATTTCGGCCGTCATCAGTCGACGATGATGACGGCCGAAATATATCGAAAATATAAAGTTTATTTTTTTATTATTATCATCTAATGCTTATATCTTCTCAACCAATAAAAAGTCTAAGACATTTGAACCCTAGCTTCAGATAAAACAGGCCAAGTGCGAGTTGGACTCGCGCACGAAGTGTTCCGTACCATTATCTACAAAAACGGCAAAAAAACATGCCTGTTGTATGGAAGCCCCCTTAAATATTTATTTTATTCTGTTTTTTGGTATTTGTTATTATAGCGACAACAGAAATACATCGTCTGTGAAAATTTCAACTGTCTAACTATCACGGTTCATGAGATACAGCCTGGTGACTGACGGACAGCGGAGTCTTAGTAACAGGGTCCCGTTGGGCACGGAACCCTAAAAATACAAAACAGCACATAAGTCCAGGTAAGTTCAGGGAAATAAATCAAGACATGACATTTCCATTCTAAAATCCTGTACATTTTGCCAGATAAAATTATAATTTTCTGTCGAGTGTGTCGTCTTTTGGTAATTGAAGTCCTCAATCAGTTCAGTAATTCAGACGTGCTACCACAGCTTCCGTTACGTGGCACGTCTGTGTACTGTACACACCAGTAGTTTGTTCTCGGCTAATTAAGTCTAGTTTACACTGCGCGGTGTAATAGTCCCTACTATTCCTAGTCCTACCATCAAAATGTTTTGCATGTGAACTTGATCTTATTATGTACTGTTGAAGAAAGTGCCGCTAACACACTATCATTGTATTGGCAGTGAATAAGATTTCTTCTTTGTATTATATTATTATATTTTTGAGGGTAATCAAACAAAATTTCTCTCACTTTTCCCGAAATACCCCCAGATTGACAACTGAGCGAATTTAGTCCCTTCCCTTGTAAACTGTTAGGTTATTTCTAGTTTTTATTTTTATTTCTTTTATAATTTAAGTAATTTGTTGTTTAAGAACTATTTTATGTAAAAATTAACCAAAATTGAAATCTGTAATTGGCCTTAATATTAAGTTACATGTTATTTGTTTTATCTTTTATTATATATCGCTGTTGATTTCTGTACATAAATAAATAAAATAAAATTAACTAATTGTGCACTGAAAATTAATATTTTATAAATTATTATTAATATCGGCTTTGACACTTACGTTTGGTTATCAAGACGTCCTAATAACAATAGTCATCTTGAAAATGCCGAAATTGTATCGGTGAAACAGTTGGCATACAGTTAACAGTTCCATCCATCCATCAGCCCGTATTCGTCCACTGCTGGACATAGGCCTCCCCCATATTACGCCACTCTTGGCGGTCCTCAGTCATCCTCATCCAGCCGCCACCCGCAACGTCCTTCAGATCGTCAGTCCAGCGGGCACGAGGGCGGCCTACGCTGCGCTTTGCTGTACGTGGTCTCAATTCCAATGCCTATTAACAGTTACCAAACATGAATGTAAAAGCCGGTATTAATAATAGTTAAGTATGTCAGCTAACGTGAGTTTTAATAATACGATTTATTATATATACTTTATGAACTTAGTTATTGATTTTCGATAACAATTGAAGACTGTTTTGGAAAAATAACCAATGTCCAATTTTTATGAATTTGTTTTTTTTTGCTCTATGGATTCTTTATTGTGCATACAATGATCTGGTAATATTAGAATCAGCAAAAACAAACAAAGTACATTCAAAATGTAACTACAAAAACAGATTGCTTCCGGAAAAACCACCAACGTCAGTAACGTTTCTATAAAGAATAGCCAACAAATGAACAACATTTTTTACTTTTTATTTACAAAATTAAGTATTTTAATTTATCCATGTTTAATAAAAAAGCATAAATAAGGATTTTTTCATGTAACTAATTTTATAAGGTTTTATTTACCTATACCCAACGGTTGGTAGATGTGGGCTGATTGATTTTGATATTTACTTCCTGTAAAATGTCAGAAAAGTGACATTGGTTGTTTTTCCAAAACAATCTTCAATTGAAAAACAATAGTTTAAGAGGCCCCTTAACGCCTGCATTTTTCTTAAGATTCATACAAAAGGAACAGGTATTGTAAGTACTAGGTATTGTTAATAAAAAACTTGTAATAAATATTTAATTTCATGGGTATCTCGTACAACAGATGAATGTAAGACCAAATGTTTATTAGACAAATTTTATCCTGAACAATAATCCTACCGATTCGTATAATAAAATAGCGAGGGTTTATTTTTTTAATTTTTAGTTGGTTCGATTCCCGGGTGAGACAAGCGAATTTCAGAATATCTTTGAATGCAGTTTTGTTTCTTTCAAAAAATGAAGGAATGTTTCCTTTCAGTAAAATGAGCTAACTAAAGGATTTAAGGTAGTTCCCCTCCAGGGCCCTTGAATTTTTTCCACCCTGTATATTTTTTACATTTTGATATGTGAGCAAATTAATGGTATTTTTGTGCTAAATTTCATGTCTTTATTTTTACGGTGCTAAAGTTATGAGGCTGTGACATACGGATGGACGGACGGACAACGGAGTCTCTACATAAAGGTTCTTTTGTACCTTTTAGGTATTATGGAACCCCAAAAACAACAGAGCTTGGTTATGCTAACGGGTGATGTGTATATGACTAAAGTTTCGTCGAGTTTTACTAGTAAAAATAAATATTATGTTATGGATCATTTTTATCATGCAAAACACAAACAACCACGAAAGTAAAACTTACATCAACACCAAAAACCCCGAAAACTATGACAAAATAATAAAGCTGTTCGTTACAATCCACGTTCAGTTTGACAGCTACACAAATAGCCGCTGCTTTATGTGGGAACAGCGATGTTACTACAAAAATAACTATAACCTGCGGCTATAAATCGTCCACAATGCGCGGGCGCACGAGTGCGTGGGTTGCGATATTGTTTCAGTTGCGGCCACTAAACTAGAAATAAGGTACGAATACACAATTACACACACATGCTACCAAAATGAGTATCCTTGGTTGCCATGGCTACAGATACACATGCTCATCAGTGGCATGCTAAGAGGGAGAGGGCGCTTTAAGGTGGCTCCGTCGGAATAATTAGCAACTAGATTCGTGGTGGTTGAAATTTCGAACAAAACCATATAAAAATAAAGTCCTTATCAGCTCGCACTGCAACATGGCTGTTACGTAAGTCGCTGCGGCGGACAAGTGCGAAAATAGTGTGTTTTTAATTTATTTTATCCAAAATAATATTAATTTCCAAGAACTGAGAAAACCAAATTATTTTATATTATTTTATCCAGAAGTTTATAAATTTTTATGTTTCGATAAAAACTGCAGCAGTTATGTTGTTACAAGTGAACAGAAAACCGAGAAATAAGGGTAAACTTAGAATTTTCTCGCTTCACTTATGTATGTTATAATGAAATTCGGGAAAAATCACATCACTATTTGTATCATGCAGATTACTACGTATTTTTCTTCTGTTGAAAAATGCTATAGTTACCGTATAAAATGGTTACAAAGTTACTTAGTTCAAGATCGTTGGCGTTGGTAGAAACCTTAAGCAGGAAATAAAGATATAGCGCCCTCTCCCTCTAAGCATGCTACTAATGAGCATGTGTAATTTTGTGTTCAATTAAAGTTTGTTGTCTTGATGCTACGTGCCATTCCAATTTATAGTACTACGTTTTGAATGATCTTCGAGTTTGACGTACATAGCGATATCAACCATCAGGTGATCAGCGCAGACGAGGTCGTTGGCAAAAGCTAGGACATTACCGTCCAACCTTCCCATGGCCATACCAATTCTATGGTTATAATGCCCAAACGCGGGGGGTATGCACGGTTCTTTGGGATTTAATACCATTCTGGTTACTCTGCTCTCTGCATTGCTTGAACCCCCTACAAGTTCTTTTTTAATTTCTAAAAATGTCCCTAACCCGTCTCCCCCACTCTGAAGGAGCGGGAGTGGGCGCTTCAAACGCTGCCGCCCGTTCTGGGCTAAACATTTACATTGTACATGTAGCGCATCAGTATTGTGTGGTCCAAAGAGAATGACATGATCTTGCTAAGTTTCTTGCCCTTCTTCTTAGCAAGACTAATCGATGGGTGGAGGTAGGCATGTACTTATATATGTAACCTATTAGTATGTAGTATATAGGATGGGATTTGGTCGGCCGCCTGGATTCGTGCTGGGGGCTTGGTTGGTGATCATTGAACCTTGTTCCTGGTCCCTGGCCGGATCTCCGGTATGGGTTCGGGTGGCTGATTGGATTTTACCTTGTATAATATATATTTTACCTACCATTTTAATCGTAAATATATTGCTACATAAATTAAATAAACCTTTAATTTAGTTCATGTACATTTATTATTTTATTAAATTTTTTTTTATTAGATTAAATTTGACGTGTAAAAAGTGTATATATCTATACCTGCTTTGCAAAATAAACTATTTGAATTTTGAATTTTGAATTCCAACAAAATCTAGGACAATAATAAAACGAGAAAGGCTTACGTAATAACTACGTGATTTGCACCCATAACAGCGTGTATTTATTTTATACATTATCGCACCGCCGCGCTGCCCTGAGCTGACTCTCCCGCGAACTGAGTGGCCACACGTCGATAGTTATATGAACTGGGACATGGATAATGCTTTATAGTCAATAAATCCAGATCTGTCTAATAAAAACCCGCGTCCGCCG
Source organism: Ypsolopha sequella (assembly GCA_934047225.1). Lineage (NCBI taxonomy): Eukaryota > Metazoa > Arthropoda > Insecta > Lepidoptera > Ypsolophidae > Ypsolopha > Ypsolopha sequella. Next base: position 3,322,880 of record OW203987.1, read on the forward strand.
ACCGGCCAGCCCTTAGAGACTTGCGCACTGATTAATACTGCTTTTTTATACCAACTACAACTAAGAACTCAAAATTGATAGCTTTCATGTGTTTATTTTATACAGACAGGATAACATAAATTCTCACACAGTATCTGATAGTATGTTTTCTTGTAGGTAATATTTGTATTGATTTTCAGTGTTTCTTTCTAGTAAAATTTTACGAGGTGATTGATTTTGAATGTCAAATAGGCAGGTGGAATTCGGAGACTTTGACATAAACACCTCAGAAAAAAAAAATTGTACACGATTAAAAAAAGCTTTACAAAACGAGAATTGCTACTCTACCACCTAAATTTTACTATAAAACCAACCTCCAAATCACGAAAAAATAAGTAAACCTGCTCCATTCATTTGGTCGAGTTTAAAACAGCAGGTATTTTGTGATTTCAGGATTGGGCCCGAAGAAAAAGTTTGTCATTTAGTCGAGTATTACTCGAATCAATAGACCTTGGGCATAGACATGTCCGTCTCCTCTTGCTGTACTGTCAGCATAGACCAGGGGTCTCCAAACTACGGCCCGCGGGCCAACATTGGCCCGCGAACACCACCAATACGGCCCGCGATTGCTGGCGGGACATGCCCGGTTTCTATCCCGCTATAGTTTATTTAAAATTCACAAGCGTATAATATTAACGTGATGCTATTTATAATATGATCAAAGTTCACAACCCGTTATAATGCGAATTTGTCTAAAAAAAGCGTTATCATAGGAATGTTATTATAAACCTATTTCAAGGTCTACGCAAGCACGCGCTGCGGTTAACTCCGTCGTCGCAATGGTTAATCTTGACCGAAGTACAAACACTCCTGCGCCCTGCGCAGTAGATTATTTCACTGACCGGCTAGTCCCAATACGAAAATTTGCGCGTCAATTATTTTACAGTGTTTTCGAATCATGAGCTATTATAGTCTTGGCCCTCGGGACTTAGTGGAGGAATCAGTGTGGCCCTTAGGCAAAAAAGTTTGGAGACCCCTGGTATAGACCAATCGTACAATAAGAATGTGATTTGAGCGATCGATATAGATATACGAATACACATTCACTGTTATTAGGGTTCCGTACCCAAAGGGTAACCAACGGGACCCTATTACTAAGACTCCGCTGTCCGTCAGTCTGTCCGTCTGTCTATCCGTCTGTCCGTCTGTCCGTCTGTCACCAGGCTGTATCTCATGAACCGTGACAGTTAGACAGTTGAAATTTTCAGAGATGATGTATTTCTGTTGCCGCTATAACAACAAATACTAAAAAACAGAATAAAATAAATATTTAAGGCGGCTCCCATACAACAGACATGTTTTTTTTACTGTTTTTATAGATAATGGTACGGAACCCTTCGTGCGCGAGTCCAACTCGCACTTGGCCGGATTTTGTTTTTAATGCTATCTGTTTATCCATGTGTGATTATAGACGGGGATAGTGTGTAAGTGAGAGGCGAATAGAACTGTCGCCATTTCTATTTCCAAGGTCTATTGATATGGGTTATATCACCAACAGATTGCGTTTCTAAAACCACTTAAATATTACGGAAACAAATAGCGATATGGGATTATCCTATAACCTGAAACTTATCAGTCCTACAACGCTTAAAAAGAACACAATTTCTGGACCACGAACTCTATCAAAATCGACTCTATCGCTTGTCGTTACAAGTTAGAGCAGGCTCCTTTAAACTCTATTAGCTCTATATGACTTGTCAACATTCTTCTTTATTACTAATTTAATTATATTTACTCAACGAAACTTCATGGGGTCGATAAGATTGCGGCCCACCTACAGGTACATGTAAAAAAAACCGTTCAAGTGCGAGTAGGAGTCAAGCCGTTCCGTACCATTGAAATAAGTAAATAGACTTAAATAATTCGAACAAAAATACGAAATGTATAAAACACAACTGCAAAATTATGTTGGCCAGTATTTGGGTACGGAACCCTAAAGCTACATTTATACTACGAGCTACATACCTCTGACATACGGACAGACAAACAGATGGACAGCAGCGGAGTGACATTAATAGGGCTACGATTTGCCCTTTGGGTATGGAACCCTAAAATAACGCGCGTAGACAAGGTCTCTTCTTATTTATATACGAAAGTTATACGACATAGTTTTGCTATAGTCCTGCAGCGACGTGTATTACAAGAATTCAGAATCACAGGAAAAAATAAAAAAATTTAGAGGTCTTTTCGGAATTAAATTCTATCGAGAAAATTTTATCCAACCGCGTTTTCCTTCAGTGAGAATCTTAATCAAATACTCAATAAACATTTACCCAAAAATGAAATACGTAGATGACGTTATAGTGGAGTAAATGGATTCGAAAAAACCCCGTTTTTTTTTTTGTATCGCCTAATCGCTACACTTTCTACGTTTTGTAACGGTTTCACGTTTCAAGAATGACCCGGAGAGTTCAAGAAGTGCCTTATTATTGATTATGAACCGGTCCTCTTTAATGAACACCGCGTAGGTCACGCGGTTAATGGCCAGCGATATGTTTATCCAATTATGTTAGGTTTTCGGGTAATTGGATGAAACACTGTAGAAGACAGTTTGTGAGGGTAGCCAGTGACCTACATGTTTTACTTAGGTGCCTACTTGTGGGTCAAGTCTTAGAATTTGTTACGAAATCGTAAGAAAATATTATACGCCCAAAATACAACTTTTAGCTGAATACGATGTATTATACAATTCTATATGAGATTTTTTTACATTATACATTGTAGAAAAGGCACAAAATCAACTTAAATCATAATATGCATTTGTAGACACAATTGAAATTAATTGTGTCTAGAAAAGATAGGACACTCTGGTTCTGGCTGCCTCATTTATCAATACATATTATATTTGGTACTACTAGGTTTCATTAAGCTTCTGAACGATATATCTTTAAGAGGGTAAGTTTTTTTGAGGCTGAACTCATAGCAATAGAACTTGATGTTATCTACATTATAGTTTGATTTCCGATACAAAATGTGAGTGGTTTACGAGAAATGCTTTGTTTTCGTGCAATAAATTTAGTTTTTTGGCTTTCCTGTAAAGTTGGGTTTTTTGGGTTAAATCGTTTTTTACCTAAAGCACAGAATTAATGCATTATATGCAAAAACCAACGCTCACCAGCCCGCCTGCCCAGCGCGTGTGAGTATGGGCAATTCTTTCAGGATGACCGCCGGGAGTGGCAAAGTCCTGGAAAGGCTTATGTCCAGCATTGGACGAACTAGGCTGATGGATGGATGGATGGATGCAAAAACTGATTTTTTACCATTGCTACTCGAAAATTAGGGATTGGTTCACCAATAACAGTGAATAAAACGCTATTTTTCTCACTGAGAGAAAAAAAAATTTGTTGTTTGTTCATATACTTTCTAGGAAAGGCAAAGGTATCTGTGAACATACAGCCAAGCCAAGCCCTAAGTTTTACCTTTTTTCAAGGTTCAAATGCACAAACGGTCAATTCTGATTTTATTTATTTGTTTAGGCGTTGTCGCGACGAGTACGTTCGCGAAACTGTAAATGTAAATGCTGGCAACACTAGAGAAAAAATAGTCATCTAGATTGTCTATGGTTAGAGTCGAGAGCTCAGAATAAGGAATACAAATAGAAACCTGGCTAAAATAATACGCGGAGAAAGACACCTATCCTTGATTTTCTTACGACATTCTAGTGCGTTAGAGAGAGATGGATATGTATTAGTTTTTTCTTAATTAGGTAGGTTGTCACTAGTTCGTTGCTTTGCCAGTGATGTAACAATGTCGATTTTTGACTACGATAAATAAACCAAATCGAAATGAACCGCGACCAATCTCCTTACCACACATTATATCGTATCAAAGTGTGAAAAAAAAGAGAATGCAGGAGGCACCGACCTTTCTGGTGACATCCTCTTGCTTTGGAAGGAGGCCAAGAGAATTAATAGCAAAGTGGTCTCTGTCTACCCCAGTGGGACACATGTTATATTGTGTAAATAAGGAATTAATAAAAGGATATCTTTCGGTTAGCATAATATTTTTTATTAAGTACAAATTACTATATCGTAGGCAGGTAGGTACATAAGTTAAGTCCAAAATTGTGATTGTTTCTAGTACAAAAAATGCTGTAGCTTGTATCAGAGATACAACCGTAAACTATTTAAGTGGATACTTTTCAAGTCGCCTCCTAAATCAAATAGATGTTCGTTGATGTCGCGTCTTTGTTCAATCAAGGAGGAAGGAATTAATCGCAACAATAGAAATCATAATAATCATAGACTTATAGGATTCGTAATAATAATATTATGTCAATGATGAGCGATGACAGCGCAATTACTACATAGGTAATTTCAAATTTTTTTTTATTTCTATCAAATAAACATCAACTTATCTTGAATAAAAACTAATAACAAATAATGAACGATTAAAATACATAATAACCTGTAATAAGAAATCAAATTATGCGCAGTTCAAGTCAATAAGCATTCCCAAAATTCATTTCACGATAGAACTACCGTGTCAAAGTACTTTTATTGTCAACCACTAAGTACGAAAACGTCTTGATCTGCGGAATTTCTTCGTGAAGTCGATCACGGCAGTAACGTGAACGAACAGGCCTTTCAGAACGATTTGCGAACATAGAAGTATGCACTTTTCTAAACCACAGACATCCATAGGTACTGGTTCTGTTGCCTAAAACTGAAAAATTAGAGTTAATATACTATAGTATAGTACAAGCACGTACCTACAAACAAGATTGATAATGCAATTATACATAATTATTTAAAGGTTACCAATGTGTCTGTATCTGGTAAATATAACGTTGGTAAGGCATCTGCTTTTAAAAGTCTCCATTTTAAATTTTCGTTTGGTCCAAAAGAATCCGACGTAAAGTGTTTCGAACAAATATGACTGCTTTTTTTAATTGCCCAATTTGGTCAAATTATTCGTCTAACTAAGCCATTCACTTTTTAATTCTTCCCTTTTTGGAAATCTGTAACAAAAAAATATAGCGATATTTATTCGGCATTATTTTTCTTTTAACTCGCGCTGCAATGAGGGATTTTCTTTTCTTTTTTTTTTACTTTTCCCTAGTCGCTGGGTAGATGGCGCTGAACGTGGTAAGTTACTGCAAGGAACGGAACGTCACATAATTTTTTGATTATTGCACTTGGATGTAATTTTGAGATCGTTAAACGAAACGTACATAAAAAAGTAATTAATGTCATTGTCACATCACATCACAATGACATTTTTGAAAATAAATAAATAATAACAACAAGGAAAAAGAAAAAAATAATTAGCAGTTTTTTTATGAGTTTTCTACGCCAGAAAGAAAATGTCCCAAGAGAAAAAGAAGAGAAGTCTGTGCCTTGTGGATTTGTATAAAAATGGAGGCATACATCTTTTTCCTAAAGATGAAAGTCGTAAAGCGCAATGAGTACAAGCCATGGTACATTTTAAACCTGGACGGACCATAACAAAGCATTCGCACATAATATGCTCAGCACACATGTCATCAACCAACGAGCGTATGTGACGTGACGTGACTTGACGCAATGTTTTTTTTTTTCAATCGTTTTGGCTTTGGCACCTAGCAACGTAGTCAGTTCAACACCATCTACAGAGTTCTTGGAAACTATGTTTTTTTTTTAATACTCAAAAAGAAAACCTCTCATTAATCTATTATGCTTTATGCACGGCTGCCGCGGGAACCAATGTTCGATAGTTTGCCACACGGACTTTAGTACATCACTATACGAAAAAACATAACCTCTCATAGTCGGCAGAAAATCTATATAAAACAGGCAAATATCGGTGTAGAATTGAACACGAGTATGATTTACAAGAACTACTATTATTGTTACTGAGTTTTAGGTATGATCCTGCAACTTATTAACATAAAAACTATCAGAACTCACCGATGAAATGATATTGCTTCATTGTTGTTTTCTTTTCTTCCTGTATGCGATTTACAGCCTTCAATCGCACAAGACATTTTATTACAATGTTAAAAAAACAATCAACACAAACAATAATAAATCACACTTTCACGAATTTTGAGAGGAAGAGCACCAAAATATTTAATTTCTCTCGGTGAAGCTGTAAACTTTCGCAAAATGCAATAGATATTTCGATGCCACCAAATTAAGATGTGATGCACGCAACGAACGATATTGCAACACAACGATACAATGATGAGACATATTTAATTTGATGGTATTATACCATTTAAAATACATCCAAATTACATCCATCTGACATTTGTTTGGTTCAATCTAGTGACACACCAGGAAAAAATATAAAGTAAGTGCGGTCTGGTGTTTCATTCACTCGTACACAGGAGTAATTTACGTTAGATGAGTACAATGGCTAATGCCCAGTTCTTATTTTAGTCAGGCTTCTATTTGTATTCCTTATTCTGAGGTCGAGAGCCTTTTTTGTCCGCGAGAACTTGTGTTAGCTTGGTAAAAATGGTGGACAATAATGGCGTCAGAAAAGAAACGCGTGTTTGGCAGAATAAAATAAGAAAAGTGGTGCAGAAAACAAAGGACAAAATAGAATAAGTTCCTGTGCCGGGACACAAGACTATGGGAGAAATGATTGGTAAGGACATCAGAACAAGAAGAACTTGCCAGGTGAGTCCTTAATATAACACACAAAGAAAAGGCATTACGGAGGACTGGGATGGGGTTTTTTTTTGAATCGTGCGCCCTTAATTGGGGTGGGAGGGGGTGGGGGGGGGGGGTAGGGGGGAGGTCCCTTGTCCCTCTTGTTAGTTTTTTTTTGTGAGGAAATGTGTAATTTTTGAGAAAAAAATTATTAAAGTTTAATAAAATTTGAGGTTATATTTACATTATTTTCTTAATCTGAAGTTGTAGGGGATAGGATGTTTCAGCCATCTGAACCTCTACCAGTGCAGAAGTCAATTTATGGACCATAGGAACCTATCAATATGACACAAATTCACTTCTGCATCGGCTACGGCGCTGCGGGAAGTGCAGCCCCTTCGCCCTTGCGTAACAAAGCACAGGCACCCGTGCTCACCTCCGCAGCTTCGGCTTGTTGGTCGCCTTCGGCGACCAGCCTCAGCCGCTACGGCTCACACAGGTGCCTAAGCTTTATTACTGCGGGCGGGGGCTGCCCTCCCTTCGCGCCTTCGGCTTTTTATATACACTCTAGGGGTAGTAGCCACAAGACTGTATAGAGTTGGAGTGTGCTGAGTTGGTTTTTAAACAGTTTTAACCTACCAGTACAGAAGTCAGTTTTTATTGCATGTAATTTTTGCAGTTTGATAAGAAAATATCTCTACTATTTTAATTGTTGGGAAAAGGAAGATAAAACACCATATTATTTATAATACACGTAGCCACAAGAGAAACGGAATGACGCTGTGACGGACGCCATTTTGTTTGCCATTTTCGGCCGCACACATACAATAATATTCAATAGTATTGCGTGTGTGCACAGAATTATTAGAGTGTTGCGTGTGTTTTAACGTTTCGATACGACATTCACTTAAAATTTCTTTAACAAATTGCGTTTCGTTCACAAATATTTTCCAATTTTCATCTTCGGTTTTCACGAAAACTAAGCATTTCCTCAGGAAAAGAAAACCACTTTGTTTAGAAAAGTGACTACCCACTATTGATTCCAAACCTCATTACAATTAAATAAAGGGCGCACGATATAAAAACCAACCCCTGGGATGGTTAAGAGGGGAGGCAGAAAGAAAGAAGGAGACCATTCTTAGGGACAAAAAGTCCCGCCAAAGTATAAGATTCTTAGGGACAAGAAGTCCCACCTAACTAATAGGGATAAGAAGTCCTACCTGATACATAAGGGCAAGAAGCCACACCTGATACATAAGGGCAAGAAGCCACACCTGATACATAAGGGCAAGAAGCCACACCTGATACATAAGGGCAAGAAGCCACACCTGATACATAAGGGCAAGAAGCCTCACCTGATACCTGCATAAGGACAAGAAGCCAAGATAGAAATGCGGGGACAAGAAGTCCCAATATCAGTAGAACATTCATCACACTAAGATGTGACTAATGTCATCCTACAATTAAGGTTATATTGTAGAGTTAAATCCACAGAATCTAGGCTAGAAAAGCTCGCAGAACGTATTTTGCGACAGATATATTATATTTATCATTTCTTGTTTCTTTCTTCTTAGAATAACTCAAATGCCCGTATTCACTTTTGGTACTTTGATCCAATAGTCATACAAAAACACAACCAGTTTTATATCCCCGCCCTGATTAGAGCAAATGTTATATATGATATACATAATAAACATTTATGTTTTATTCTCTTATTTACCGCTAATTTGTAAGAATCATAAAATGCGATTCAAATTGTTATTTTACTACTGTTCATTTTCTCGGTAACTAGTCAATGGTAAAAAGAAGAGTAAAAAAAAATCCATCTCGGCTATTTGTATTCCTCGCTCCGCTCAGGATTCTATTTTAGAATTCTTCGCTGCTCTCGCGATTCAACTTTGTGCCTCGAAGAGAATTGTTATTTTTTTCACTTGTTGTGTATTCTACTATTTTCAGGTAGTTATATTAGCTTCAAAGTAATTGAATTTTTGGTATATTCAAGGCAATGGCACGTCAAATTTGGACCGGAAAGGCAACCGGATAGCGAGTGGTAATCAGGGTCTTGAAGTGATACCGAACCCCCTGTACCGGAACGGACCCTAAATGATGGACGGGAGCAGGGATATCGGGGAGGGGGGGGGGGGGGGGCAAAACTTACATTGTTTAGACGGTAACCGGACAAAAATTTATAAAAATGACAGTTTCTGAGAAACAACCCTTCAAAATCGCTCCCATATCTCCGCTCCCGTCCATTTGGGGTCCATCCTGTTATTTAGAGTGTAAATGGACATCTTTAAATGAAACCACATAATCTACTGATCGTACTGAACAACTATCACAAAGAAACATAATAATAGTAGACACGCATAATAATTTGGAAATCCTAGTGATTTTTATAAGGGCTACATTATTTTATTTTTCTGGATTATTTACGTTATAACGGATTGTTGCATGTGGAGGAGCCGTAAGAAGATTCGGTAATGTTTCCTTTTCCTCCCTGGTATCAAGGTCAAGGTCAAGTTACTCGTCCATTTACTAGGATCATGGCGAGTCCCCCGGGGGTCAGCGCGGCCACTCTCTGACTTCTGCGGGTTATTACGTTATTTCCTTTAGCATTTTAGTTTGGGATTTCTTGGGAATCTTTTTACGAAAACTCAAGAAAGAACAATTCTAATAGAAATAACATTTTCATATAACTTTTATTATATTGTTTAAAGTACCTAAATAAATAATATTAGTTATATAGTCGACGAGTGTGGACCGTAACTTTGAAGTATGGCGTTAGCTAGGGCACCTATCTTGGGTGCACGAGTGTGGACCGTAAGTTTGAAGTACGGCGTTAGCTAGGGCACCTATCTTGGGTGCACGAGTGTAGACTGTAACTTTGAAGTATGGCGATAGCTAGGGCACCTATCTTGGGTGCACGAGTGTGGACCGTAACTTTGAAGTATGGCGATAGCTAGGGCACCTATCTTGGGTGCACGAGTGTGGACCGTAACTTTGAAGTATGGCGATAGCTAGGGCACCTATCTTGGGTGCACGAGTGTGGACCGTAAGTTTGAAGTACGGCGTTAGCTAGGGCACCTATCTTGGGTGCACGAGTGTGGACCGTAACTTTGAAGTACGGCGTTAGCTAGGGCACCTATCTTGGGTGCACGAGTGTAGACTGTAACTTTGAAGTATGGCGATAGCTAGGGCACCTATCTTGGGTGCACGAGTGTGGACCGTAACTTTGAAGTATGGCGATAGCTAGGGCACCTATCTTGGGTGCACGAGTGTGGACCGTAAGTTTGAAGTACGGCGTTAGCTAGGGCACCTATCTTGGGTGCACGAGTGTGGACCGTAACTTTGAAGTATGGCGATAGCTAGGGCACCTATCTTGGGTGCACGAGTGTGGACCGTAACTTTGAAGTATGGCGATAGCTAGGGCACCTATCTTGGGTGCACGAGTGTGGACCGTAACTTTGAAGTATGGCGATAGCTAGGGCACCTATCTTGGGTGCACGAGTGTGGACCGTAAGTTTGAAGTACGGCGTTAGCTAGGGCACCTATCTTGGGTGCACGAGTGTGGACCGTAAGTTTGAAGTACGGCGTTAGCTAGGGCACCTATCTTGGGTGCACGAGTGTGGACCGTAAGTTTGAAGTACGGCGTTAGCTAGGGCACCTATCTTGGGTGCACGAGTGTGGAACGTAAGTTTGAAGTACGGCGTTAGCTAGGGCACCTATCTTGGGTGCACGAGTGTGGACCGTAAGTTTGAAGTACGGCGTTAGCTAGGGCACCTATCTAGGGTGCACGAGTGTGGACCGTAAGTTTGAAGTACGGCGTTAGCTAGGGCACCTATCTTGGGTGCACGAGTGTGGAGCGTAATGTTGAAGTACGGCGTTAGCTAGGGCACCTATCTTGGGTGCACGAGTGTGGACCGTAAGTTTGAAGTACGGCGTTAGCTAGGGCACTTATCTTGGGTGCACGAGTGTGGACCGTAAGTTTGAAGTACGGCGTTAGCTAGGGCACCTATCTTGGGTGCACGAGTGTGGAGCGTAAGTTTGAAGTACGGCGTTAGCTAGGGCACCTATCTTGGGTGCACGAGTGTGGACCGTAAGTTTGAAGTACGGCGTTAGCTAGGGCACCTATCTTGGGTGCACGAGTGTGGACCGTAAGTTTGAAGTATGGCGTTAGCTAGGGCACCTATCTTGGGTGCACGAGTGTGGACCGTAAGTTTGAAGTACGGCGTTAGCTAGGGCACCTATCTTGGGTGCACGAGTGTGGACCGTAAGTTTGAAGTACGGCGTTAGCTAGGGCACCTATCTTGGGTGCACGAGTGTGGACCGTAACTTTGAAGTATGGCGTTAGCTAGGGCACCTATCTTGGGTGCACGAGTGTGGACCGTAACTTTGAAGTATGGCGATAGCTAGGGCACCTATCTTGGGTGCACGAGTGTGGACCGTAAGTTTGAAGTACGGCGTTAGCTAGGGCACCTATCTTGGGTGCACGAGTGTGGACCGTAAGTTTGAAGTACGGCGTTAGCTAGGGCACCTATCTTGGGTGCACGAGTGTGGAGCGTAAGTTTGAAGTACGGCGTTAGCTAGGGCACCTATCTTGGGTGCACGAGTGTGGACCGTAAGTTTGAAGTACGGCGTTAGCTAGGGCACCTATCTTGGGTGCACGAGTGTGGACCGTAAGTTTGAAGTACGGCGTTAGCTAGGGCACCTATCTTGGGTGCACGAGTGTGGACCGTAACTTTGAAGTACGGCGTTAGCTAGGGCACCTATCTTGGGTGCACGAGTGTGGACCGTAAGTTTGAAGTACGGCGTTAGCTAGGGCACCTATCTTGGGTGCACGAGTGTGGACCGTAAGTTTGAAGTATGGCGTTAGCTAGGGCACCTATCTTGGGTGCACGAGTGTGGACCGTAACTTTGAAGTATGGCGATAGCTAGGGCACCTATCTTGGGTGCACGAGTGTGGACCGTAACGTTGAAGTACGGCGATAGCTAGGGCACCTATCTTGGGTGCACGAGTGTGGACCGTAACTTTGCACTTTAATACTCGAAAACACCTCTGGTTCCAGGAGATTCATGTCGTGAAGATGTATTAAAAAAAAACCGGCCAAGTGCGAGTTGGAATCGCGCACGAAGGGTTCCGTACCATTATCTATAAAAAACATGTCTGTTATATGGGAGCCCCCTTAAATATTTATTTTATTCTGTTTTTTAGTATTTGTTGTCATAGCGGCAACAGAGAAATACATCATCTGTGAAAATTTCAACTGTCTAACTATAACGGCGTTATATGATTAATTACTAACGCTATAATAAACGAATACATAAACTTACACCATACAATTATACAATAAGTGCACTGTATTTGTATTACCTAATTTTCAAAGAAATCTCGCTGCGCTTTATCGACACGTCAAGGGACCCTAGGGCTGGCGCGTACCTCGGCCAAAGGCTAAGCCTGACAATACAACGAGGTTATGTCGCCAGTATCTTGGGGACCCTTCCGCAGGGCAGCGATTTAGACCAAATTTTCAGTTTATGAATAACATTTCAGGTAAATTTGTTATTATTATTATTATTGTACAATTTTCTTAATTAGGTTTATTTTTTAGGCATTTTAATGTTGTAGTAGTTTTAGTTTCTCTTATTTTTCAAGTTTTAAATTTTTATGTTGTTTAGAATTTTAGATGGATAATGTTATTTAAGTCATTACTTATATTAATAAAACTCGATTGTAAAATTACCTAATACTTACCATTACTAAAAGGTGAAGGAAAACGTCGTGAGCAAACCTGCATGCCCAGAAAAGCGAGTATCTGTGCCCGTAGAACGGCGATAGCGCTCACCACGGATCTCGGAGATAGTCGAGTGAATGCCAATACGAAATTCTGCCGAGATCATCATACGTACGCGTCTATGCATGTGTGCGTCTGTTTTCGCTCCGTCATTGAGTCGGCCTTCTGGTAGTATACAGGATGGAAAAAATTTAAGGGCCCTGGTTGGGAACTACCTTAAATCCTTTAGTTAGCTTATTTTACTGAAAGGAAACATTCCTTTATTTTTTAAAAGAAACAAAACTGCATTCAAAGATCTTCTAAAATTCGCTTGTCTCACCCGGGAATTGAACCAACTAAAAATTGAATAAATAAATCCTCGCTACTTTATTATACGAATCGGTAGGATTATTGTTCAGGATAAAATATGGAATATGAAATTGGATATTTATTACAAGTTCTTTATTAACAATACCTAGTACTGTTCACTTGTAACAATAAAATTAAATGACACGTTATAATTTTCTTATCTCTCTAACATCCAAAGACATCGTATGAAGTACAAGCTTACTAATTTGAAATTCGAACAATAACTTTTAAAATTTTTAAAACCGATAAAAGTATTCGTTCCAAATGAAAAATTTGTTGATTCTTTTCTCTTCTTAATATCCGTCTTCGTTAAAAAAATGTTTCATGTTTATGTGTTCTTCGTATTGATGATAAAATAAAATTAATATTAGTTTTCCCTTTTTTTTTATTTCAAAGACTAACGGTGTTACCACAAAATGGTGTTTAACTTTAGACAGTATTTAAATCTGTTGCTGTCACTTTTTTACGATATGAAAGAAAAGGCGACAACAACAGATTTAAACACTGTCTAAAGTTAAACACCGTTTTGTAGTAACACAGCAAATGTTTATTAGACAAATTTTATTCTGAACAATAATCCTACCGATTCGTATAGTAAAATAGCGAGGGTGTATTTTTTTATTTTAAGTTGGTTCGATTCCCGGGTGAGACAAGCGAATTTTAGAAGATCTTTGAATGCAGTTTTGATTCTTTAAAAAAATAAAGGAATGTTTCTTTTCAGAAAAATAAGCTAACTAAACGATTTAAGTTAGTTCCCAACCAGGGCCCTTGATTTTTTTCCATCCTGTATATTTTGTGCCGTGACGTTGGGGCGTAATAATCGCCGTGAAACGCGGTTATACCCAGTGTCTGTGATTTGCATTACACAGTTCACACTAGGGAACACCTCTGACACCTCCTCGGGGAATCATGTCGTGACGATATATTTATATTTGCCAGGGATTGTGAAATAAAACTCGTTATCTTCTAAAGCCTGCTATTAACGATTCCGAGCCACGTGGAAGGGCAGGCGTCCTTGAAGAGTGAGCTGGAGTGCGCCAAGTGAACGTCCAGGAGCTCAGCCACCGGCAGCAGCCGCGCTGCCAACTCCTTCAGAGTCTCGATGACCTGGGGGCCGACCAGCTGCGGCTTCACCGATATCACTTCGAGAGCCTTAGTCTGGATCGCGAAGTTCACCGTGTTGCGCAGGTGGAACTGGGGCGGTAGAGACGTGTGAAAGACTTGCCATTTTATATAACTCCTACTTCCTTATGAAAATATGCTTGTCGTGTTTTGGTTTGACGTTACAAGAAGCCGAGAGTGGTTATAGTAGGGTGGCTTAGCGATATTACCTTTACCCGGGCGGATAATAGCACCAAATTTGATATGAGGGTACCTTAGGGTGTACCAAAAAATGTAAGCCTCGGAGCCCAAAGGAAAATTTCTTTTCACACGTTTTTTTTCTTTCTTAGTTTTGTTAATGCTGTAATTGAAAATAAGCAGTATTTTTTTTGTACTATTAGGCTCTTATAACAGCTTCAAAAAGATAAGAAAGAAAATAAGTCAGAAGAGAAAAAAAATGTCTCGGGTGCTACTAGGCCTCTCATTGATCAGTACAACTTAAGGTACCCTCATACTATATACCCTCATAATGCAATTGTCCACCCGGTAACGGTAACTTTAAAATACAGCTCTAAGCCACTCCACTATTACATCAGTTGCGTAATGTCAGTCATTATGGCATGGATATTGCGGAAGGTCTGGACTGACTGGCTCACCTACTTTTATTCTGCCACTTTTTGGCCGGGCGCGTGTTATCCTAGATCCCACCGTTCGGTACACCTTTCACCAGGTAGTGGCTCACACTTGTTAGATTTTAATCAGCTTAGTAATCTGCTTGAAAAGATTCGCTTCGTCTGACGTCCGTAGAATACTTTCATAATATTGTCCTTAATATAATGTCATAATAATAGTAATAATCTCACATAATATATACTTTTTTGCACGGAGTAGAAAATTGACCGACAGTTGGTGATAGTGGGAAATGCGGTTTCAAAAGTTCGCAACAATGTGAAATGGCTCAAGCACCATAGCAGTTAAAAGCGGATTTCCCACTACCACTAACTGTCTGTCAGTTACCTCCTCCGTGCAAGAAAATATATTTAAGATGATGTACACCCTAAGAACGGCTTATTGAGCCGAAATTTGATATACTTAGGTAGATCCCAAATTAAACTAAGCACAACAAATGAAGGTATTTCTACATTTCGTGCGGATGTCAGAAACTGTCAGTTTCTGATCACGATCTGTCAGTTTCTGATCACGGTTTCTATCACGATCTATCAGTTTCTGATTACGGTTTCTATGACGATCTGTCAGTTTCTGATCACGGTTTCTATCACGAACTGTCAGTTTCTGATCACGGTTTCTATGACGAACTGTCAGTTTCCTCCTTCATGCAAAAAAAGTACCATAGGCTTTGCTATAGGGTTTCGATTTTCGAGCAAAGACGACCACAACCTCCACGATAATAATACACGGTGGAATCAAATTGTTTTGGAAATTAAAGTTGGTGATTGACCTGCTAATATTATTGCTTTTACTATAGGTATACAACAACCCTCAAACCACGAAGAAAAATCAGCTGTTCCATAGAAAAGTTAATTTAACTTTTACTCGACTAAAATGTATGAAACAGCCAATCCTTTTTTTACGATTTCTATATATGTAAATTATATATATATATTTTTTTTTAATTATATTTTACACAAATTTCAGTAAACAATATTCGCCAAACTGCTAAACAGTTTGTTGGCGATACGCTCTTACAAATTTTGTTCCTTAAATAAGCATTTTAGGCACTAACTTAAAATCTAATACTTATGAAGTCTTGAGAGAAAAAATAATTATTATTATAGTTTTGTAGAATTGTAGCTATGCGTTTAAAGTTTTAATTATTCAGAAAAGATAACAATGTGCTCTTTAATTCTTTAATTTACCGAGCCACTTAGTAAAAGTCTTTCGTATGGACAATTTCTATCACCAATTTCGTTTCGAAAACCACTTAAATTGCACGCTGAGGATAGTATCGGTTGTATTGAAGTCAATCATACAGAAAAACAGAAAAACAGAAGCTATGACGAGACTCAGTCCCTTCTGAAATAATGTTTTACCTATATTAGTTATTAATTATTGTTATTTATGATTATTTATTCTATTCCTTTGCCTTCTCCTTTCATAACCTAATAAAATATTATTGTGTAATAATTTATCTATTTAGAAATATAATTCTTAGATAAGTTGCTCACAATAATAATAGTAGTACATAACCTCACTCTTACACTCACTACACACCACATAACACTCCATTCACTACTCAACTTTACTCTACACACTTACACATATACACCCTCGCTCACTACTCACAATACATATTTCAAACAACTTCTGTAAATTAATTTTTGTTTAAATCTAAGTTAAGTAATTAAATCTTTCAACTAATTTCTTAAATCTGTATAACCTTTGGAAGAGCGGAGTCTCTTAATACAAGTAAATATTTGCTTCAATGGAGACTCCAAATACTGTTAACTTTTTGTAAGATTAAGTTGTGCAATAAACTATTTGTATTTGTATTTGTATCACAAAGTAACGCATGTACCTGAATCAGCAGAGCCACGGCTAGATGAACTGGCTTCACGTCCAGCACCTTCAATTTCCGCACCAGCGTCTTGGGTGTTAGCTCGTCCAGCTTCTCCAATTGAGATATGATCTTTGGGGCCTGGAGCAGTACAAAGGAGTATGCAGAAACTACAGGTCTGCATCTAGTACGTTCCGTCAGGGCCTAAATGCAGCGCTTTGTGCTAAAAGCAATTTCTTGCAGCCAACCTTTGGGTGGTGAAGAAATTATTATTTACGAAATGTAATAAGAAAGAAATATTTGGTAAATGTAAACAAGAAAACAAAAACCAATAAAGTGAATATACATTATAAATATCTTACTTACGACTACTTGTATAATCAACAAAAAAAAAAATTGCGTACTAGAATTTACATTTACATTTTGTCCTTGGTATTTTCTTCCTTATTACTTTTTTAAACCCACAAAATACCTTATAAAACTTTTATGATTTAGATTTAGAAAACAATAAAAGTCTACATTTCACCCATACACCACTTTCCCGTGACAACTGACCTTCCGACTAAACAACAGAGTCAAAAAGTCAGTCGCTGGATGAGTCAGTCAGTGACGGTTTTGTTATTTTATATAAAGGGTGCTTGGAAATTCGACCTATTCCTTGAAAGTCGTTATAGTAGAGATCATTTCCAACAAATTAAGTCCTATCAACTAGGTGTCGAAAATGAGCGGTCTCCGAGTTACGAAAGTTTTCAAGATATTTTTCAAACTTTTAGACTGACAACGAAAAACAAATTATTCAAAAATAATGATTCCTCTCTCGGCACTTATTTGTTATTTTTCTGATTAATGATAAATGAGTGATCATTTATAAAAAATACACATACCCAGAATTCCCATAATCTCAGAAATAAAAGGTCTTAAGTGGAAAGAAAACCTTTTTTATTTTGTAATTTTTGAAACATCGACGTGTTTTACTTGAAAAAAATTTATCAATTTCGACCCCTAGTTGATAGGTATTATTTGTTGGAAATGATCTCTAGTATAACCCCTTTCAAGGAATAGGTCGAATTTCAAAGCACCCTGTATATCCAAAAAATACTCATTTGGTTTGAAACTGACAAAGATCCACTAATGGTTGGCTAGAATTGAAAAAAATTGTAAGAATTAAATTTTTATCTATTTTACAAATTTTTGTTTTTCGAATTTATGGTTAATTTTATTTTATTGTTATGACATTTCTATTGAATATTATTTTTAAATTTTTATTTTTTATTTTTTTTGTGTTTTAGTACATATGATTTATTTCAATATTGTAACTTTGACGTGTATAAGTGTGGTTTAACTGCTCCTATATACTTAATAAACGCTTTGACTTTGACTTTGACTGACCGTGTACAAGATGTCGTAGAGCCTGACGGCCGCGTGGAACACCTGCGCGTCCGCCATCTGATCGTGGACCTCCTTGTTCTCTACACTCATATAGTAGCGGTGCGCGGTGGCGACGCGGCTGCTGGCGGTGGCGTTGCGCGGCAGGTCCTTGGCGATGTCAATCAGCTTCATCACCAGCGAGGAGTAGAGCCGTCGGCTGATCGCGTCTGTGCGCCGGGAGCGGTAGTTATCCACCTCTCTGGGGGTTGCAGATTAGAGTAATTTATTTATTTATCTCTATATTTAAAGAAAATTATTTATCTGGAAAGCCGTCGCTGGATAGCCGATCAAATTTTTTTGTTTAAAATCTTGAGAGGGTTTGTTGATTGTCCTGAATTGTTGGCGAAAATCAGGTTCCCTGTCCCACGTCAAGAAGCTTTATGGGCGGTCTTTGTACAAAACAGAGTAGAAGAGATCAAAGCTAACTCAAATCCTGATGACTGGTATTATGTTCCTGGTACACTCAACCCAGCTGATCTGCCATCAAACCAAATGCCAAAACTTTGGTTGAATCGACCTGGTGGGAAGGACCCAGTTGGCTAAAAGATGATAATAAATTGCAGAATCGTCAACTATTTGCTACCAAAAAATCTAAAACCTACCTCGGATACCATAGCATTTTTAATAGAATCTTCCGCGCACATAACGTTTTTATTACGAGTATATCTACAAATAGTGCAGATACAAATTTTGCTTCTTTTGGATTTTTTAAAAGATTATTATTTAAATAAATAAATTATTATTATTGTTTTGTTTTTTTTCTTCTCTTTAGTATTGTAAGCTGTATAATCGTGTTTTCTATGTTTATTTAATCATGTAGTTTAGTTTGAAGCAGTCGATAGTATTAGTGAACAACCATGGTTGGCAAGGGTCATGACATCATGAGAGCTTGTCGCGGCTTCTGTCCGCCACCGACGACCCTCTAGCAGATACTTGTAATTGGATGCAGTGTTTGCCGTCATTGGATTTGCACTCTATTATGTATCTTGTTATGATAATGTGTTTGGATGTAACAAAGTGTATGATAATGTGTTTGGATGTAACAAGTATCTTGTTATGATAATGTGTTTGGATGTAACAAAGTGTATCTTGTTATGATAATGTGTTTGGATGTAACAAAGTGTATACTGTTATGATAATGTGTTTGGATGTAACAAAGTGTATCTTGTTATGATAATGTGTTTGGATGTAACAAAGTGTATCTTGTTATGATAACGTGTTTGGATGTAACAAAGTGTAATATCTGTTTGTGAACCTAATATAAATAAATAAAATAAATAAAATTTGGGAAACAAACAGTTTAACATTACATAAAACAATACACATCATGGATGTCTGTAATGCTATATAAATAATAAATAAATGAACCACCTTCCAGTCCTATTGTAAAGCTATGAATTAAGTGACCCCGACGCGTTGAACCTACCACGCTACGAGTGAGACTACGAAGCAGGAAATATATATTGTCTTGCTACGCCGTAGCTTTAAGCCGCGGGTGTCAACTAAAGATGATGAATATAACCATTAACTATTAAATTTAAATTAACCAAGATATTCAAAAAACAAAATGAACATTATCGAATAAAAATATCATATCTACTTCTCCAGCAGATATTTATACTTGATATTTTTAACACATATTTCGTTATTGGTTGATTATTAGGTTAGTTTTGTTGTGTTACTTGAAAAACAAGACGCGTCGTCGCGTTGTTGTTGTTTTCATTTAACGTGAAGATTTTGAAGTTGTTTTGCAAAATAACCTACTTAGAACCATTTCGATAGGTGTGGAAGAGTAAAAAAGTTATTTGTTTATTGGTTTTAAATATTTGTTAATATTTTTATTAAATGGTCGCATTCAATAAAAATGTAAAAGAATATTTTCAAACATTAAAAAATATCGATATCTTTTTAATCAAATAACTATTAACTAATAAACAATTTCAACCATTATCTACATCTCTGGCGTCAACGTGTTGTGATACAAAGCTATAGTACATACACGTGGTTGTTGTAATGTAACAAAAATATAAATCTTTAATTTTAATTTACTGATCAAGCTTTTGAGAGTTAAATTAATAAATGAAAACCCTAATCGTGAAGTTTCGGTACCTGTTTGTTTGTCCGTCTATCTGTGGTATGTCGCAAATAAAAAAAATCTAAAATATGGCAAATATTAAAATTATTTTCGTATTTCGACCGAGATGTCAAACAAAAAGTATTTTCTAAATGCTAATAGAGTCGTGCGCCCACCTTACAGACTTACTTTTACTGATTACTTTTTCGACAAAACTCACTCGGGTGGTAACTCAGGTGTGACAAGTAACACCCTCGGGTGGTAACTCAGGTGTGACAAGTAACACCCTCGGGTGGTAACTCAGGTGTGACAAGACAGTAACACCCTCGGGTGGTAACTCAGGTGTAACAAGTAACTCCCTCGGGTGGTAACTCAGATGTGACAAGTAATACCCTCGGGTGGTAACTCAAGTGTGACAAGTAACACCCTCAGGTGGTAACTCAGTTGTGACAAGACAGTAACACCCTCGGGTGGTAACTCAGGTGTGACAAGTAACACCCTCGGGTGGTAACTCAGGTGTGACAAGACAGTAACACCCTCGGGTGGTAACTCAGGTGTAACAAGTAACTCCCTCGGGTGGTAACTCAGATGTGACAAGTAATACCCTCGGGTGGTAACTCAAGTGTGACAAGTAACACCCTCAGGTGGTAACTCAGGTGTGACAAGACAGTAACACCCTCGGGTGGTAACTCAGGTGTAACAAGTAACTCCCTCGGGTGGTAACTCAGATGTGACAAGTAATACCCTCGGGTGGTATAATGTAAGTATAATGGAAAAATGCTTGTGAGCATGTCATCAAAGTGGAGAACGACTTTTTAACCCACCCTGTGTATCCATTCATCATAAACACCTGCGAAACCTCAAGTTCGGAAGAAAATATGTCAGAAAGCGAATGAATCTTATATTTTTTATAATTAATGTACCTATATGTTAAACGTAAATCAATTAAGCTAGTCGTAACTTAAGTTATCTGAATGTCTGTACTTGTTAATTATTAGACGTTACATGTAATAAATATAAAGATACCATATTATTATAATTATACATTAATGTAAATAACTAATCATACGTATTTTTATTTTCAAGTACCAAAATTTCTTAGTCACGCTTTAGTTACATACAGATTGCACCGACGCGTGCCAATTTGAAGTGCTCCAAATTAGATAACAAAAGGCAAACATTATGAGCCCCATTGTTAAGTTTCAAGTGGAATCGGGCCATGGTATTTGAAATGTACTATAACTCAGGTGTGACAAGCAACTCCCTCGGGTGGTAACTCAGGTGTGACAAGTAACTCCCTCGGGTGGTAACTCAGGTGTGACAAGTAACTCCTTCGGGTGGTAACTCAGGTGTGACAAGTAACACCCTCGGGTGGTAACTCAGGTGTGACAAGTAACACCCTCGGGTGGTAACTCAGGTGTGAAAAATAACACCCTCGGGTGGTGACTCAGGTGTGGCCAGTAACAATAAAGTATCCTTGACAGTAGCGCCTTCACAAAACAATACCCTATGACCTAACGTTGGCCATTACAGCGCCAATGCGTACCTGGGTGTGTGGATAAGACCTATCATGTCCCAAGAAAGTGGGGGAGTGAAAGCAAATGAGGATCAGTCTATTCACGGACTTGCCCTGATACCACTCGATTGGTTGATGCCCTTACCTCTTGACGATATACTTGATGACGAGCGACATGGTCCTGTTGAGAAACTCCTGGTTCTCTTTCTTCAGATCGAAGAGCAGCTGAGCGTTGAAACTGGAGTCTTGCAGCGCCTCAACCAGAGTGCGAGCTAGATGCTTGTTCTGCAGGTACTCTTGCTGAGGAGATTGAAGAGTTTTCATTATTCGAGCCAGGACAGTAGGCGCGTGTTATGTCTGTTGTACATTCTTTATTTATTGGTTACAAGTGAACAGTACTAGTTATTGTTAATAAAGAACTTGTAATAAATATTCAATTTCATGGGTATCTCGTACAATAGATGAGTGTAAGACCAAATGTTTATTAGACAAATTTTATCCTGAACAATAATCCTACCGATTCGTGTAATAAACTAGCATGGGTTTATATTTTAAATTTTTAGTTGGTTCTATTCCCGGGTGAGACAAGCGAATTTTAGAAGATCTTTGAATGCAGTTTTGTTTCTTTTAAAAAATAAAGGAATGTTTCCTTTCAGTAAAATGAGCTAACTAAAGGATTTATGGTAGTTCCCCTCCAGGGCCCTTAAATTTTTTCTAACCTGTATGTAAGGTCATATAAGGTCAGATTTAGCACTTCATTTTGCATCAATCAAAACTGAACTCTATGACGTTTCATTTTAGTTTAAAAATGCACTTTTAACGCTTATGTACATGAGTCATTTCACATTCCAACATTCAAAAGTTAGCGACAATATGAAATGGCTCATGCACCATCGCAGCTTCCTCCTTCTTGCAAAAAAATATACTTTAGACGCGGCCGTAGCAGAATTCTTGCTCGGACTGCTTTTACAAGTTTTGAGATTCCGTGCCCGATGGTGTCCGTGAGCGACGTCTACCTACATGTGTTCTGGAGCGCACATTGTATAGCTTTACTTCTGTAGTCTCTTTATTTTGTGCAAGTCTGCCTTCAGCACCGGACTACTGGGCCGAACTAACTCGTCTTTATAAGGCGTGATGGAGCGCTCCATTTCCATTGTTTTGACAAATTGCAAAACTAGACTGGTTAGGTAGGAACAGCAGTTATACAAAAATATGATTGTATAAATATAAATATGTCAGATTTTACCAAGTTTTCAAAAGGAATTCCTCTTAGGATCTCTTAAAAAAAAACCCTGTGAAGAGTCTGTACTATCAGCCCCGTAATATAAGCATAACGTTAACACAACAGTGCTAATTGGACGTGTACTTTTATAATGAATATTTTTGGGAAAAAATTCTCATTAACAGAATCCGTATGCCTAGTCTACACGGGTAGAGTAACTGGTAGAGTACCAGGGATAAAAACACAGTTACAAAATAGTACTAAAAATAGTCTAGTTGTCTGGAAAAAATCGCTTTAAGTGATAAGGCCGCCAATCGTTACCTTCTCTCATAGGTTTGTTCTTTTACCTTATTTTATTTATTTGGTGTACAATAAAGAGTATTTGTCTTGTCTTGTCTTGTCTTGTCTAGTACGATAGTGACCCTATTTCTAACTAGCCAAAGTGTAAGCCCTGCCGCATGTGGTAAAGTAGTCGGTATGCCAGTTACTGATGTACTTGTAACTAGTCTACATGTAAACCTTGCTTATATATATGCCATATAAAATTGAATTTCGAGAGAAAATTACATGCATTATGCATTATGAATCATGACCTCATAGGAAAATCTCAATTGAGTCTTTATTTTGTATGGTTATTGACATAACAAGCTATGAGCCATTGTTATTGTAAGCTTATTACGCGATTACAAAAACAGCAACAAAACAATTAAAATTCAAACCTCATCCGAGATTCCGGCTGAAAGTTCCAATGCACAGAGCAAAAGAACGATCCCGAATGTACCCATTCCGAGCTGCAAAATTCACTTTAACTGCCTACCCTCATTTTATTTTTATTTTAAAACGTATCCCTTCCGGTTTTAGTCTGGCAATACACAGGGAATATTCAACGAATTTCGCCACTTAGAGCGCTGTATTTCACGAGAATGTTCTCCGCAAGTATGTTTTAGCTTTTTGTTTTCTCGAGCCTAGATTTTTAACTACAATAAATGTTTTTTTAAAGTCCCGTATGTGACGTGGAAGCACAGCGCAGTGAATGTATTTATTTACATAAAAAAGGCGTTAAATTCAGCGAGGTTTATTCTGAGCATTTTGTATGCTTCGACTTGTGCAAACTATTTTATGAGAATTGTATTTTTTTCGTTGTGTACATGGATCCGTACATGGAATGGAGTATTGTTTGCCTCTGTATCTGCAGTAAGCCAGCAATGGATACTAATAAAAAGATAAAGCACCTTGGTTTTTCGTTTCATTCTGTGTAATTTAATATCACAGTCTCTTTGCTGAATCATATTTATCTTTACAAAATTCTCACATTTTATACTCGTAGTCAATTTAAAATGCATGTTTTAAGAGGCTATGCGAATTTTATTTTTGTCACTGTCACTCCAAGCGAAAACACGCTCAGTGCGAGAGGGGCGGATTCAGGGCGAAAGCGAAAAATGTTAGTTTTATAATATAAAAAAAAAACTACAATAGATAGTAAAATTTCAAATATCAAATCTCTAAATATTGTTAAAACACACCTAATAGAATATGTTTGAGTTCTGTTTATCGTTCCTATTCGTCAAACGAGGAGAAAAAGTGTGTTTGAAGACCTCATTTCAACAATTATTTCTATCGAGGAAAATTTATCCAAACATGTTTTCCAATTTTAAAACCCTAGTAGGCCAAGCAATGAAAAGGTATAGAGGGAAATGGTTGGAACACAATTTTTGACTTCGTAACGTTGTGTGGATTAGTTAGGAGGTAAACATATGAAAAGTCCCTGCTCCTAGCCTTAATGTTGGGGGGTAGGGGGGGGGTTCGAAGGTCCCTTTTTTCGGTTTTGTGCATATATCTCGGAAAGTATGCGTTATAGCGACATAAAACCTACACAAAATGAAAGCTGATTAAATTGTATACAAGTTTTATTCCGTCAAGTTTTTCGATATCTTGTATAGTTTTAGAGATATCCGCTCTTGAAAGTCTGTCATTTTGAAAAAAAACATTTTTGCTTCACATTTTTGCTCTTTTTGACCGGATAACTCTTCAACAATGCATCGATGTCTAAATAAT
Source organism: Ypsolopha sequella (assembly GCA_934047225.1). Taxonomy (NCBI): domain Eukaryota; kingdom Metazoa; phylum Arthropoda; class Insecta; order Lepidoptera; family Ypsolophidae; genus Ypsolopha; species Ypsolopha sequella. The sequence continues at coordinate 3,347,548 of OW203987.1, forward strand.
AATAATAATAATAATAATAATAATAAAAGCTGTTTATTTGTCACAAAACACGATACAAAATAATAATAATAATTAACATTAGAGGAGACAAATCGGTCTAAGACTCGGCCATTGACTTTTTGTAAACACAAAAAGCCGCCGATTTTCAGCCTTAGCCTTTAATGAAAAAGAAGAAACACAAAGAAAAATATGAACAATAGACAAATTAAAACTAAAATGATAAATACAAAAGACAAATTAAAACTAAAATTATAGATACAATTATAGATACAATTAGAACTTAATTATAATTGTATTGTCAAAATAAGTTACACAATATAAAATGACAAACAAACGTTAAATAAAATTAATATTAATAGACATAATTATACGATAACTACACCACAGGCCCACCACCAGCCAAGGACTGCACAGAAAGCAGCCATCTGCGACATTTAGTTTTAAAAGTGACAAGTGTGTTAGCCGCGCAAACAGGTGGCGGTAACATAGCACCATCCATCCATCCATCAGCCTGTATTTGTCCACTGCTGGACATAGACTTCCCCAATATTACGCCACTCTTGGTGGTCCAGCATCCTCATCCAGCTGCCATCCACCACTTCCTTCAGATCGTCAGCCCAACGGGCACGCACAAGGGTAGCCTACGCTACGCTTTGGTGTACGTGGTATCCATTCCAATGCCTTTTCGCCCAAACGGTTATCATGTCGGCGACAAATATGGCCAGTCCACTGCCACTTCAACTTACTGATTTGGCAGGCTGTGTCGGTCACCTTCGATCTCTGACAGATAACTTCGTTTCGGATAAATAGCACAGATGTTCATTTTAGAATATTTACTTGTAGGCCTGCTGACCAGGTGGCTCACACTTAATTAAAGAAGATCTAGACCATTTGAATGGGAAAATGTTTTGCTATGACCTGTTTGTGCATATATGAGTGTCTTCAAGACATTGGGTTAGTTTTATAAAACACAACCATTAAGTTGAAATGATGTTTATTACGTGAATTTAACAGTAGGTACCATTCAGTCATTTTCTTGCTCTCTTGGGGTATGAAGGACCGATGAAAAGGTATGATGAAACGGTCAGAGGATTCTCCTGTTCTTCTTCATCTTCGCAGTCACCTTGAGGGACCCCATTCAGGCAGTTCCCCTAGCAATTTTGGCATGCTGGGGAACATTTGAGGCTTGCTTTCTTGCAGCCACACTTCGAGCTGGCACAGTCTTTCGTGCATCGGCAGAAATCATTTTCAAGATGTCGTCCGGTGCAGCTGCTAACTCACTGTGCACTGAGACCAGGCAGTTGTTCTCAATCTTCCACCCGTACATCAGAGGAGGCAGGTCATTTCCTAGCCACAGCTGAACTTGGCGGAATGTTCGGAGGGAATGCCGTTTTACTGCTCCCTCGGTGGGAGGAAGACAAGAGATATCAGGCTTGATGGTGGCCACCGATTTCAAGAATGACTTGTACCTGTAATCATTGAGAGAGACTTCTTTCACTGGAGCCCCATACCACCTCAAGATGCAGGTTTCACCTGCCTTTTGTAATTGGGTGGTGGTGGAGGAAGAGTCTGAAAAGACCGCTGCTGCCTTCTGAACCTCTGGCGACTTCAGATACAACTTCGCAAATGCGACCTTGCTTTTTAGAAATGCGGAAGATGTTGTGTCGCATCCAGTAAAGGCGTGCAAAAACAGTACGTCCTTGAAACCTTGTTGCTGCAGCTCTTGGGACGAGAATAAGGAATTCCTTGTCTTCCCACGTCCAGGCTTGATGAAAATAATGTCCTTATGCACATCAGCTTTAGCCATCAAGAGGACCATGAGATCGACATCTTCACCTACAATGCCGACAGATGTTTCCGACATTTCCACAGCCGTATCCACAATCAGAACATCCGCATCACTTTCTGCTTGTAGGGTCCTGATCCCATTGTCCTCAAGCTTCACCTTAAGCATGTTGATGAGCCTGCTTTTGTTGAACTTGTTCGACAGAAAATCTTCTTGTTTAACGTTTATCTCGGTGTCTTCGGTGAAATGGATGTCAGCAGACTTGCTGAGCCGATAGCGCCTTTGCTGTTCTGCTACTTTCGTGCTTGAGGTTGACGAGGAATAGCCGTCAAAGACTACAGTACATCACTTTCCGTGCTAGTTCTTCGTTATAAAGTGGATGTAGCTCTCGCAGATTGTCGATATCTTGGCACCTCTTTGCCAAATTACTTTATGGAGCAGGAAACCTCCGTCAAATACGATGTGTAGCTGTGTGACATGTACATCCTTGGTCGTAGTGTTCAATAGTTTATATATCGCAGAACCCTACGGCCGGCATTTATTTTTGAGTGCATCGTTGAATAGTTAATTGGTCAAAAAGAGTAAAAATGGAAAAAAACATTTTTTTTCCAAATTTACAGACTTTTAAGAGCTGTTATCTCTAAAACTATTCAAGATATCGAAAAACTTGACTGAATAAAACTTGTATAAAATTTAATCAGCTTTCATTTTGTCTGAGATTTTATGTCGCTATAACGCATACTTTCCGAGATATATGCACAAAACCGAAAAAAGGGACCTTCGAACCCCCCCCCCGGCCCCCCAACATTAGGGCTAGGAGCAGGGACTTTTGATATGTTTACCTCCTAACTAGTCCAAACAACATTACGAAGTCAAAAATTGTGTTCCAACCATTTCCGTCTATACCTTTCTTTGAGAATTCGTTGCTTGGCCTATAGATTATATAGTCAAAATGCATATACCCGAAACTGATTATAATTTTCCGTGTATTTCATGAAATACACAAAAAAGAAACACCCGTATTCTTTTCGCATATCGCCTTAAATAGGTATATCATATCAAAATAAACAGACAACAATCGCACACCCTTTTTGACTTACAATTTTCCCGTTCTAAAATGTTTTTTTGTGTTCTAAAATCCTCGACTGACACGGTTACCAAAGTTCAACAATCAGCATATCGTGATCCAAGTAACCGCGGCAAAGCGAACTTTTCAGTAAATCGCGCGGAATAGCGCCCCTGCGTTGTCAATAGCGATAAATCCAAGTTTTACAGAGTTGTAAAAATGTAGATTGCGCCACCTTGCACTGTCGCGCCTTGTTCGTGAACAAGCCTTGAGATGAGGTGGTGGGGCCATGAAGCGGGCGCATCATCTGCGCATGCTATACATATAGGTACCATACCACTAATGTGTATTTCTCTGTTTCTTTTTCCCTCTGAAATATTTTTCTGTTTCAATTTTCAGGAGTTGGACAGGGATCATTTAGTGTGTCAGTGGCGGCCGGCCGGTTTTCATGGCGCCTCTTTACAATTTTTTTAAATTGAATGTGGGACGGTGTGGTCTGCCTGTCAGTGTGTGCGGACTGATATTTGTCGGAATAAATTACTAGCAATAAACTACACTAAAATACATACACTAAGTACAGACGTGGTAAAAAAAGATTCATATAGGTAGGTATTTAAATTCTGTGCCTAGTGACTTTGTATCAAAAATTCCAATTTCAACCACTCATCAAGGCCTCCGCCTTAGAATTTTAAATTTTGTATCGAAACAGACTAACTATAAACTGACTCTTATCACGGACTTATAAAATCAATATTTGTTCATTGAACGAAGAACTTGTCGGTAACCTGCAGTTTTAAACATGCGATGTCGCGCTGTTGGTCGAATAATGTAAATCTTTTAAATGAATTCACATTTTACAAATTGACACAAATTGCTGGTTTACAGCAATTCAGATTTTTGCGCTCAGTAAGTTTGATGCATAAATGTATACACTTAAAGGGGGTTCCACCAAACATGCTCTCGCGTTTAGACAATTTAAGAGGATGGCATACCCTAGCAACTTTTTTCATTACACGTCCAGCACAATAAGTCTAATGGCAAAGACTTTATTTGCTTTTCATAGAGGCGATTATATGTTGGCTCTTTGGCCTCTTTTTCTTGGACGCGTAATACTAGTGATCACGCAGCGAAACAACAAATTGGTGTGTTTTTAGCTAATACTGAAATATTTTGTAGGGAAAAAATATTGAATTTAGGTGATATACCTTAATACTTCTATTACCTATTTATTTTATGAAAAAAAAATCAAGTTGATCTCTTAACCGCGCTCTTGAAGCGAACGTTTGAAAACCAAAAAAAAAAGAGGGTGCAAAACATTTGTTTTTGACAAAAGTATAAATCTTAGTACATTGTTTATACGTAAGATCCCTAGAGAAAGATCTCTAGAAAAGATTAATAAACCATTTTTTTTTTCAATACAAGGAGAGTCCGAATTTCTTCAAATGAATCCTAGATAGCCTGGAGTTGGTCATGTTCTAGGCTCAGGTACAGTCTTAACAATTTAGCATTAGAGGGAATAAACGCTGCACGCTGGCTACTGTGGTGAGTTCGTCTTACTTTCTCACAAGACTCGTCCCATATAATATGCCCAAGTAGTTGAACTTCTTAGATAATTACACTTATTTGTTGAAATATTCTGATTTCATATTCTAAATTCTCCAAACGCAAGAGCATGTTTAGCGGAGCCAGGCCTTAAGTATAAAATTAAGCACCTTCGTAATGTTTACCACATCCATATTTTGTTTACGTGTACGTAATAATTAATTAGGAAGGTAAAAGCCTCCTTTCGTTTAGAGGTTGGAAAGGTTAAGGTAAAGTAAATTAAGTTTATAGTTATATAAACAACATTTTCGGCAAGATACGAGTATTCTGCGCATATTCGCGTTTTTCGTTAAAATTAAGTTAAGAGCCGTTTCACAGCCGGATTTTGAAAAACCCGCCTTTTTCTATCAAAACAGAACACACAAAATTTATTCAATAGTTATTCAACAAAACCTTATTACCTATGTATTGTGTATGCTGCCATCGCAGTTTCCCCTGGTTTCTGTAAATTAGAAATAAATATTTATATTTGGCTTTAGTAAGCTTTTCTTTTAGTTTGATACTTATAAACACAAGAAAAATCATAAGTTAAGTATTTTCGATATATATTTCGGCATCAGTCGAAGTGGGCCGAAATATATCTCGAAAATAATTAAATTGTTATTTTTCTTGTGTTTATAAGTATCAAATTTTCTGTAAATTAGATTTTCAAAATTCTTTTAATTCAAAATTTTTGAAATTCTTATTTACAGAAACCCATGGAAACTTTGCGATTGCAACATAGACGGTACATAGGTAACATGGTTTTGTTGTGAGTTTTGAATTTCAGTGTTCTGTTTCGATTAATTCGAAAAAGGCAGGTTTTTCACAATTCAGCTGCGAAACCGCTCTTAATTGGTAGTTATCGATTGTAAAGAAAAATTGAATATTATAAAAATTTAACAGTAGAAGTTGTATTTCTTAAGTTAATTTGAATTACATTATTTTCATATTTACTTTATTTGGAACAATATATGATTTTATAAACATAAATAATAATAATCAGTAAAACAATAACATGATTTTCGTCAGTTAGCTCCATTTTAACTTTTTATTATTTCCAGTGTACATCCCATAAACAGAACAGCGACTCGAGTGAAAATCCAAAAAGCATACCTGAAATAAAATACATACGAAACCTCTATGTAAATACTGCAGTTATCAGGCTTCCTATTGTGTACAAACAAATAGTCCAAAAATTCAAATGTAACTCGCGGTGCGAAGTGCGAACCGAGCCGCCGTGGATTTGTATGTAAACGGGATATCGTCAATTACGATATTTGAGACATGACTCGTACAAACAAATCCAGGTATTATTTCGGGACCACACTGCTTCAACGTTGCGTAGTTATGTTTCTTTTCGATAGTTGACTCTATTTACATCAGTAGTAATTTTTGCACGTCTGAAAGGGAAAATAAAACACGAGCGAATAAAAAAAAATTTACGAGATACTTACTGTTTTAGTAACTTGAGCGGTATGAATTTGAGTAAGCAAAAATTAACTAAACTGAAGACGAATATTGATAAATAATAAAATCCAGATCGAGCTTACAAAAAGTGGGCTGTAAATAATCCATTTTACATACAAGAATTATAAGCGTGCGACTTAATTACTTAGCGACTAGAAATATAGAGTGGGCGAATTCAAAGTATAAAATCGAAAATATTACAGCAAAAGTCAAAAAATAGGAGCGACGACGAGCGAAGCGAGGAGGAGCGTGTTAGGTTTACATGTAAGATAAAATAAGGAGCCAAACGAAGCGGAGCGAAGCGAGGCGACGTCCCTAGTTTTGTTACTTACAATTAAATTGTCACTAGAAAATTTTCCGCCTGCGAATTATTCAACTCAATCCAAATTTGTATTTTCAAGTCGCCAAATATTGAAAAAAAAAATGCAGGACATAATGTTGACACTCAAACAAATATCAGGTCGCTCAAATATTATGAAGCTTCTCAATTTTTAATTTAAGTTACTCAAATGAATGTTTTCAAGTTGCTGTTCTTTTGATTTCTCGTTACTCGCAGTCAGTCACTCACTTAGTAAAATAGTAAGTCAAATTAATTATTTTTGTCACTTGAAATTTTAATTTACAGTCACTTGTTTTATTACTACCCGTTTGAAAGACCAAGTTAAAATTTTTGAACATTGTTTAATTCTTTGATGTTAAGATATTTATTATGCACGTCTCTCGAACACACCCAACGTCTATGTAGTCTTTGGTATATCTCTCTGCTTCCGCTTGTCCTTGATAATATGGCTACAAACAAATAGCCACATAATTTGTTTAACTGAATAAATATGTACCCGTGAAGTTATTAGTGCCTATCATTCCATAATAATACCTAATAGGTTCTGGGCCATTAAAATAGTAAGTAATAAAGTGGAATCAACAAAAGGCACGAACAAAATTGTAGCTTGTAAAAATGGCGTCAGCAAATAATTATCCACAATTAAAAGCAGAAAATTTCGATAATTGGATATTCAGAGTAGAGAGCATATTGGAAGAAAAACAACTAAAGAATGTTGCAATGACGGATATTAACGATATCAAGGAAGAAGGTATGAAAGATTTTTTGGTTCAAGACGCCAAAGCAAAGTCAATCGTGATACAATGTATTTCAGACAAGCATTTGAATTTGATCAAAGATTGTAAAACAAGCAAGAATATGATTAATTTACTAAAAGAAATGTTTCAAAGAAGGAGCGTCATCTCTAAAATTCATCTAAGGCGAAAACTATTAACCCTGAAATGTCAACCTAACCAAAAATTAGAAGAATACTTTGCGGAATTTGACAACATTATAAGAGAGTTAGAATGTGCGAAAGAAAAAGTAGAAGAAACTGATAAAATTTGCTACTTACTGACAGGTCTGGACGAGAAATATGATACCGTAATTACTGCAATTGAGACCATAAATAATGAGGTAAAAATTGAATTTGTAAAAGCACGACTGTTGGATGAAGAACTTAAAATGACAAATCGTGGAAGTGATTTAACAAACTCAAGGGAAATGGCTTTTATTATAAAGTGTTATAAATGTCATAAACCTGGACACATTGCATCGGAATGTAGATTCAATAGAGGATCAGGACGTTCTCGTGGATTATCCAGAGGAGGAAGATACTTCAATCGAGGAAGAGGACAATATAGTCAAGGTCAAGGACAATACAGTCAAAGTCAAGGACAACACTATAGGACAACGAGTCAAACAGCGGCGACTACCGCAGAAGATGGGGCTTTCATGTTTATAGCAGGTATCGATAATGTGTATTGTAACCAAAGTAATAATGAACAAATTGAATGGATTATAGACTCAGGTTGTACAGAACATCTCATACAAGATAGTTTTGAAAAATATATGACAAATATAAAAATGTTAGAGCAGGAAATTAAAATATATGTTGCGAATGGTCAGTATATTACTACAAATAAAAAAGGTAAAATCGAAGTAATGTGTAATAACACGCCTGTAACAATAGAGGCATTAATAGTTGAGAATCTTTCTTTTAACTTGCTTTCTGTGAAGAAAATTGTAAATGAAAATTGTAAGGTTCAATTTAACAAGGAGAATGTCAAAATATGCAAGGAAAACAGTAATAAAAGTCTAATAGGTTACTGCAAAGGGAAACTTTATGTCTTATATACAGAAATAAGCAATAATGGTACTGTGTTGTGCAATCATATTTTTAGTAAGGAAGAAACATGGCACAGGCGACTAGGTCACCTCAACCGACGAAGTCTGCACATGATGAAATTACCAGTAAGTAACAAAACTTGTGAACCATGCATGCTAGGTAAATCAAAACGCCTACCATTTCTACCGGCACCGAGACCAAGATCATATGGTATAGGAGAGCTACTTCACACCGATGTGGCAGGACCAGCAAACGTCCCAGGAATACATGGTGAGTTATATTATCAGACTGTTACAGATGACTATTCACACTTTTGTGTAGTGTACTTGATGAAGAACATTCGATGTGATAATGGTGGTGAATTCAAAAACAAGAAAATAGAGAACTTTTGTAGAGAACGTGGAATATATATACAGTACACACAACCATACTCCCCACAAAGTAATGGAGTTGCAGAACGGATGAACCAAACATTGTATAATAAAGCGAGAACTCAAATGATAGAAACAAATCTACCAAAACATCTGTGGGGTGAAGCCATTGCATGTTCAACATATCAATTAAATAGATGTCCTTCAGCAGCAATAAATTTCCAGATACCAGAAGAAATTATGAGGGGAAAAACTGATATCTCAAAGATGAAAATATTTGGGAGTAAAGCGTGGGCAGTTAACTTACCCAGAGGAAACAAATTTGATCAGAGTATCAACAATACGAATGATGTTAAGCAAGGCAGTACAAGATGACCTTCCAATGAAACAGCTGGATGTTCCAACCGCATTTTTAAATGGTCAGCTAACGGAAGAAGTTTACATAAAACCACCTGAAGGAGTGACAGTTAAACAAGGAAAAGTACTCAAGCTGAACAAAGCCCTCTATGGACTTCGTGAAGCTCCAAAATGCTGGAACGAAAGATTTCACAAATTCATAACAGAGCAAGGATTTGAACAATCAAAATATGACTTTTGTTTTTATACAAAGGAGGGTGTATGGCTACTGTTATGGGTCGATGACATACTGATAATGGGAGAGTATACAGAGATAATTAAATTTACTGTTTAAACCTCAGACCAATAAACCAATAGACAAGATCTAATTAAGCAGAAACCTAGGATGGTAAAGCTATGCTACTTTCACATATACAACTCTCCGTATGAAAAAACAAGATGGCAGTATTTTTCTCAGTACGTTGATTTCAAGCCGGCTACAGCCCTATCTTTCAAACGCTTGCAACTAGGCATGTACCGGACTACGGGTTTACAGACTTTATCGATATCGATTTGGATAAAAAAAGCCTAATAATACTTGTTGTACAGTTAAAGAACTAGATTATCATAGTATTTTGTGCAACTGTAACATAATTTAAGTCATTGGGACACGAGTGCTTGTTAACGAAACGAACTAAGTGAGTTTCGTAATAGTTTTGCACAACTGTCGAAATGTCTATTTATGTTCAGTTGGACACAATACTTAATCAATGAGCATCAAAAATATCGTATTTTAATCATATTTTCAACTAACAATTTCACGGAAAATGAGAAGAACACTCGTTCATGAATCCCGAGTTCATCGACCGGTAATGCTGCCTTGAGTACCAATTAGAAGCAACTAGGATAGGCGTGGCTTGAGAAATAAGGTCGGGACTTATTTCTCGTCGCTGTTGTTGATTGGCTCTCTAGCGGTGTTGCAGTAAATTGGGTCAATAGCAGCGCGGAATCACGGTGTTATAATGTAATATTATCAGATAAACAGTGTAGGTACTTATAAAACTGATTTTGATGATGAAATTACCTTATTGTAGTATGGGAGTAGATAAAATAATATATGAAATTGAGAAACCTGCCAAATATTTATGGAATGAAATAATCAACTTTATTTTCAAAACTAAGAATACCACGTTTACATACATACATCCACACACACACGGTCCCACTCCCACTAAAAATACATATTTTGAGAGGAAGGCGCCGCCATGAAAACTAGCCTCCTTAACACTCAAAAGGATCCCTCTCAAACAATTGTGAAATAATGATAATAATAATAAAACTCAGAAAAATAATCAGAGGATAAAAGAAACAATTTGTTGCAAACTCCAGAATTACTGTTTTACATATTATTATATAAAAACATCAAAAATAAAAAAAACATATTGACCTTCGCATACAAAATGCATAATTGAATCGTTTTAATGAGAAGCTTAATTTTTTTCAAACTTAATGGTTGTTCAATTTCTCAATTTTCTCCAGTGAGTACGTTTGATTTTCACATGTCATTAAGATTTACAAAGCAGCCAAAAATAAACGTATTTATTGACCTTTGAAAATTATTGTTTTCGTCAGAAATGAGCGTATATTTTCGATGGGTGCAGTAATTTCCTTCGTCATGTGATGTATTCTAAGTTTCAAATACGTGTCGAACACGGAGTTATCCAACGAATGGCCATGTGTTTATCATAAATGTGAAGTGCTGTGGTTTTCCTACACTTTTGTTTGTAACTACAGCCTCAAACTCTCTCAGGATTTTCTCTGCTGTTTGGCAGATTTTTTGAATGCTTTTTGATGGCTTAGTCAGCCCTCCTCTGTCTTTTACACTCATTAGAGGCATGCTGTTAGCAGGTCCTTCCAGGGCTTGGAGAATTTTTTTTCAATGCAAGAACTTTTTCAATTTACGCACTACAAAGCCAGCTTTTGATGGTTCCATTGCAGTTCTCAAATCCTAGAATTAAACACAACACTTATTGGTCATTTTTAAACAGATAGTAGTAAAATAAGCATTAAAATTTGTGCAACAAGAGAGCAAAGTTTATTTTTGTTGCGAGTGCCGAGTTTGAATCTCGAGCAAGACTCGTGATTCTAAGTTAGAATTTTGAGCGTAGTGAAGGATTCAACCAAAACAGTTTCTGTTTTACTAGGTAAATTCAAGGTGGGCACCGCATCGTCTTTTAAGCGTGGTCGCAATAGTTCTTTTCAGAAAGCACTCTGGATTGAAGTGCCTTGAGGACACTTTCCAATTAGTTTTGTGCTGTTTCCAACTCCGGCTAATAGCAACAAACCATCGTTTACGAATGTCTTCATTTTTGGGGAACCTTAAGTAAAATAAGCTGAATCAATACTTCATATTAGCACAAAATCAGTAAAATTACCGACAACTGTTTTGACTTCACTAATAACCTCAAAACGGATTTAATTATTTTAATGATTTTAGGATTTACTTTTATTCTAAAAGCTATATTTACGTTACTATATGAAAACGACACGTCGTAAAATGTTGTCTTTCTTGATGGAATTCCATTTTATGGTTCATTTACTCGGAAAACATCACTTTTTACTCACTTGTGAAAACTGATATTGCTGTTCGAGTTTTCTTTATTCCCCGAATGGGATCTGCAACCACGCACGTAGCAGGACATTGTCCTTGTATCTTCAACCCTTTTCCATACGATAATTCGCAGCAAAACACAACTTAAATAAAATTTTGTTTAAAAATCTGCCATGTTACTTCCTAACGTAAACACAAGCTATAACGCGAACCAGGCCCTCGACACTCCTAATAAATCTTCATTTTGTATGGACGAGAGGAAAACTTGCTACCAACGTAACAGATTTATGTAATGTGTTCTGTGATCATATCGTGATTGAGGTTTTTTATTACTCTGTATTTGGTTGCCATGGTGGCAGCAATTAAAATAAAATTGTCAATGGTGGAAAAATTTGAATTCTTCTGCAATAATTTTTATGTACAAATTGAATTTATTGTTAAAATGAGTTAAAGTAGATATAAAACATGTGAAGTCTGTGGCACAAAGAAAGGAACTAGCGACAAAATATTCTTCAGATTCTCTCTTCACCTGGAACGGTAAGCAAACAAACCTCTACAAATACTTTCGTATCTTCGCAGATATGAAAAATTGTTTGTTTGAGATACTTCGAAGGGTAGGGACATATCGCTTACTAATTTAAGACTTTCCCAGAGTTTGGTTCAAGTTAGGAAAATGGGGCTAGATACTTTTTTACCTTGGGCAAATTTCGGTTGCGAAATCCATCTAAAAAAACAACTTGGTTACCATGTAGGTACTGAGTTTCTTAGCAAGAAGAAATTAGCATCCTACCTATAGTTAAATATTAGGTCATTAACTATGAACTTGCCGTTTTTATATAGTTGCTTGTGCTCACAACATAAAAATGCAATGATACGGCGTTTGATGATAAAAATATTTCCTTTGGCACAGTGAATCCTCTGAACCCTCAGACTATTTTACGAAGGGGAGCCATGTTGACCTTAAGAGGCCCCATTACACCTGGATTTTTCTCAAGATTCATACACGGTGGTGGATTTGCTTTCTTGGTCGCCCTAGGCCATGTAGTACAAGCCGCCCCTTTATTAGCTCCCATCATTTAGGTACTGTACTACATATGAATTTACTTTCTTGTCAACTTTTATAGATTCAGTTTAGTTATGTTTATGTCGTGCGTGAACAGAATATAAGTCAGTAAAGATTACAGGAAAAATATAGCGTTTGAGAAATTTCCGAAATCAAAAAGACAAGATAAAATTTTCTTTTCCAAAACTCGTATTACGGAACCCTAGGTATGCAAGACTAACTCGCACTTGACCAGTTTTTTTTATATTGCAGTGAGCACGAAAATGGAGACATTCTTCTAAAAACTTGTCTTCTAAGTCAAAAGAATATACCATTGGCATGGTAATGCGTTAATGGTGCGTATGGTGCTAACGGTATGAAGCTGTACATACGGACGGACGGGCAACGGAGTCTCACCATAAAGGTTCCTTTTGTACCTTTTAGGTACTACGGAATCCTTAAAATGAAAATTAACATAAGTAATTGAATATTTAGGTTATGCTTGTGATAATAAAATAGTTGTGAGGAAAAATAATAAAATTATGTGTTCATTTTCTTAATTTATTTTGCTAATTATTACCAATAATTATTGTCATACTTACTCATTTGGTTCTTATTGGTTTTAGGGTTCGTTTCTCCGGATTTGTAACAAAATATGAAGAAATAATTGTAACGGCCAAAATACCACTTTTGGCAAAAAAAACCTCGTTGTTAAAATTTTGCTATATGCATAAACATATTTTTAATGATATTTCAATAGCTATAAAACAATTGGCTTTTCCATAGTCGTGGTAACAGCCGTAAATTCTTAAAATAATCGGCTACCACGTTTATGGAAAATCTAATTGTTTTAAAGCTACCATAATATCATTAAACATATGTTTATACATATAGTAAACAATTTTTAGTTAAAATTTGTATTTTTGACGTTATAATTATTTCTTAATATTTTCTAACAGAAACTGAGAATAGACACTAATTCAAAAATTTAAATGCCAGGACCAGTGGATTTGATAATATCGATAGCAAAAATCTATCGACATCGATAAAATCTATATATCGATATCGATAAGCAACCACTAATTACCTCACTACGTATTTTATCATATTGGCAAACCTGCCCGCCAAATGTAATTTTGATTCTCAGGTTGGTAGTTAAACTCTCCTGGTTTACAATTAAAAAGTAAAAACTTCAATCGACGTTTTGTATAGAAGTGCCGCGTCTTAAAACGAAGTGGTTATATTGTCTTTGACGCGAACAAATTACAAAGGATTGCCAATGTTGCCACTTAAGAAAAGTAACAGTACATTATAATTTGGTGACTTGGACAGGAGTCATTAGGAGTCTAAATGAAGTTTTGGGTAGTACGTTTTGACGGCACCAAGACTTTTTCTATTGGTTTATTGTTCTGAGGTTTAAACAACAAAATGTAACAAGGAGTAAATTAAATGGACATAAAGAAACTGTAACAAGGATTAAGTTAAATGGATGATAAGTAAAATTGTAAGTGTAAATGGTTAATGAACATGATTGTTATAGTATGTAATAAAATAAAATTAAAACATAAATAATTTAGAATATTAACTTAATGTTAAAACTGGCTTATTGTTAATATTTCTTTTAAAGTGCTCTTTAACATGTATGCAATATCAAATTGAAAATTTAATATTGAAGGGGGGTGTTAAGATATTTATTATGCACGTCTCTCGAACACACCCAACGTCTATGTAGTCTTTGGTATATCTCTCTGCTTCCGCTTGTCCTTGATAATATGGCTACAAACAAATAGCCACATAATTTGTTTAACTGAATAAATATGTACCCGTGAAGTTATTAGTGCCTATCATTCCATAATAATACCTAATATTTGATACCGTGAAATTTCGGTGGCAAGCCGTAAACTGACACAGAAATCGTGAAAAAAAGAAAAATTTCTTCGTTTTGGCGTAGGCACTTCAATTTAAATACTATGGGACAGCTACTTTCTTTTTCCAATATCAGGCTTCCTTCCAAGTTGTAAGATATATCTAGGTTGCGTTCCTAAACGCCCGGGTAAATGTAAAATTTAACTGTCACTCGTTCCACAACCACCCGAGTGACACGAAGTATTTCATAAACCTTGTCAGAAATGTAAAATTCACTTTGACAGTTTAAATTTTACATTTACCCGGGCGTTTAGGAACGCTACTCTAGTTTACAAAATAACAATTTATGGATCAGTGATCTAGATCAATGTTACGAACAATAATCAAGAGCGAAAGGATTCCGTAATTTTGGTAACCGACTACTCAATAGTACATTGTTCACCGAGGGAAGAAAGGGGAAGATTACCAACGAGGGTGTAGTTTGAGGCCCGAGGCGAAGCCAAGGGCCTCAATACACATGAGTTGGGAATCGCACTTTCTCCCGAGTGATACATAGTGCTTTATACTACACCTGCGAGGAAATAGTATAATCTTACTTTTAATCAAGATACAATAAAAGAAACCGAATGACTCGCGTGCGATTGTCACTTTTTATTTCCTTCTTATTTTTTATTATGTACAGGAAAAGCAAGTGGCGAGTATCATTTTTAGAGTTTTATGTACGAGTTCGCAAAATAATACTGGCCACTTGGCCACTTGCTCATTCTTTATGTTATTTAAAAAAAAAACAGCACGTTAACAATGGATTTGCATATACTTTTTCTGCCCGCTCAAGCACGTTAACAATGAATTTTCATACACTTTTTCCGCCCGCATATTTGTATGACAGTAATGACGTATTTTCTGCATCGTTTTCAAAAAAGTAAGAAGGTACTTTCCGAGCAGGTGTAGTATAAAGGTATAAACTAGTTGAAGGAGTTGTCTGTCGAGTACAAATGTAAAACGGCAACACTACAATCTAAGTGAAGCGGGACGAGCACTGATTCTTGATTCAATTTCCGCGTCGTTACCGCTCCGCGGCCGCGTGTTTTCGTTCAGAAATATACGAAATATGCCCGAAATCGAATACGTTTTGTCACTACATTATGCCATTGGGTTCAGTAGACGCTCGACATGTGCCGCTGTACAGAAGTAACAGTTACTCAAAAGCCATCCAAGTAAAATAAAACAGTACATTGTACAGTGCGTATACGAAATAAAAATATGCTGTTGGAGCCTAAGAAAGTGTCGAATTTAAGAGGTTTCCATCGTTTTTTCGACATATATAACAAACAGAAAGATTTATTATTCCCAAAAATGTAAGGAAAACGCATGTATGACCACAGCCACCCACGTCTATACCATTCCAAAGTCGAAGTATGTACAGTTAGAGCACACTTATATACGTCAATATTTAAATATATCTTACATACTAAAACGTGAAATATAGTTTATTAAAAAATAAATTTATTTTAACACTTAAAAATATACTAACAACAAAACAAAATTAATCATAAATTTGAAAAAAAATATAATGAATAAAAATTAAAATATGTATTACATTTGTATATTTTTAGCCAACCACAAATGGATCATGTCATCAAAGGTACCGTTCCAATACGCCAGGGTAAATGTAAACTGAAAGCGAAAGAGATAAGACGGAATCTATTTATTAATCGTTTTGTAACAGCCACTTTGTAAAGGCAGTTTATTTACGTGGCAAAGGATATTTTTTTTGTTTATGTACTATTATTGTCGTAATAAAATGGCTTTATAAGTCATTCAGATGAATTATATAACGCAGAAACCAAAAAATGGCGCGTAATGTGATGACAATTCACATTTGTTTTGTGTTGTGTTTTCTTGATTATATTTGTTTTATTTTTGTAATTTCGTTTACTGTATTTGCATGTACTTTTGAGAAAAGAAATGTTTTTTGTATTTGTATTAAATGTTAAAGTGAAAATTTACCCCTAAATTTACAGGGCATAAAATTCATGTCATTTCAATGTCAAAGTGAATTTTACATTTCTGGCAAGGAACGACTTCAAGAATTGTTTGGGGCTGTTAGTTTTCACTCGGGTGGTTGTGGAACGGGTGACAGTTATTTTTTACATTTACCCCGGCGTTTAGGAACGCTACCTAAATAGGCTTTGTATTTTTGTATTTGTATTAAATGTCAAAGTGAAAATTTACCCCTAAATTTACAGGGCATAAAATTCATGTCATTTCAATGTCAAAGTGAATTTTACATTTCTGGCAAGGAACGACTTCATGAATTGTTTGGGGCTGTTAGTTTTCACTCGGGTGGTTGTGGAACGGGTGACAGTTATTTTTTACATTTACCCCGGCGTTTAGGAACGCTACCTAAATAGGCTTTGTATTTTTGTATTTGTATTAAATGTCAAAGTGAAAATTTACCCCTAAATTTACAGGGCATAAAATTCATGTCATTTCAATGTCAAAGTGAATTTTACATTTCTGGCAAGGAACGACTTCAAGAATTGTTTGGGGCTGTTAGTTTTCACTCGGGTGGTTGTGGAACGGGTGACAGTTATTTTTTACATTTACCCCGGCGTTTAGGAACGCTACCTAAATAGGCTTTGTATTTTTGTATTTGTATTAAATGTCAAAGTGAAAATTTACCCCTAAATTTACAGGGCATAAAATTCATGTCATTTCAATGTCAAAGTGAATTTTACATTTCTGGCAAGGAACGACTTCAAGAATTGTTTGGGGCTGTTAGTTTTCACTCGGGTGGTTGTGGAACGGGTGACAGTTATTTTTTACATTTACCCCGGCGTTTAGGAACGCTACCTAAATAGGCTTTGTATTTTTGTATTTGTATTAAATGTCAAAGTGAAAATTTACCCCTAAATTTACAGGGCATAAAATTCATGTCATTTCAATGTCAAAGTGAATTTTACATTTCTGGCAAGGAACGACTTCAAGAATTGTTTGGGGCTGTTAGTTTTCACTCGGGTGGTTGTGGAACGGGTGACAGTTATTTTTTACATTTACCCCGGCGTTTAGGAACGCTAACTAAATAGGCTTCTATATAGACAGTAGAAGTTTTTTGTCAAGGTTAATTTGATACTATTTTTAAATTGTTTCTCATTCAGATTTTGGATGAGTACTGGAACTTTTAATGCTATATTTACGAAAGTAAAAACAAATTTCAATTAAAAAAAAACATTAGTTTTAAAACAAACGAACCAACTTTCACATTTATAATACTATCTGCAGTAATTTCGAGTTCCAAAATGAATCAGTTCAAAAATCGTTCGTTTTAAAAACTTAGGCTCGGACTACATGCATCCATTCTGGTTCCGGATAAAAGAGACGAACCAATACGAGCAAGATTAACTGAATCGTGAAAATAGATACTTACATTCTTAGAAAAACTGTTTTAGAATCACACGAAATCTGCCTTCACAAATTTATGTGCACGCGCCAGAACCCCCCATCTAGATGTGTTTAAAGAGTAAATAGTTAGGTACTTTCTGGGCGGGCGCGTTCCTGCATTTTCATCGATGCTTTTACGTCAGATAGCTCATCAATTAACACTTTCGTCAGGTTCCAACACTGACAGCAGGATAGCGTAAACAATATTCAACGTGTGCGACAGTGATGGTATTAGAACCCGTCTCGTGACCCCTAATTTATGAACACGGCCCAGGAGTGGTAAGCCTATTGTCAATAAATAAATAAAAACCGGCCAAGTGCGAGTCCATACCAACACACAATATAAATACGGAACTCTACAAACATTATGGTAAATAACAACAATATTGATGCCAGCAACATCAAGGTAACAAAAAACAAGGCGCTAAAATGTTAGCGCCTGACAAACAATTCGTTACCCTCTGAGTGTGGAACCCTAATTTTTAATATTTGTCCTTTTTGTCACAATGTGGTTTTGTATCACTATCTAACCAAATTTGAAATTTGTATGAATTAGCGTTTAAAAGATATAGCTATCCCAAAAAACATTGAAATAATGCTATTTTTTTCGACGTTTCTTGTATGAAGGACATCCCTTGGGTCCCTAAAAATAGTTTAGGTCCGTGACACAGTCGACGCACTATAGCTCCTAGTGGGCGGGCGGGTGTGACATGGCTCCGCATCATGAACTGAAAGGTTATCGACGAAGGTTCTGACACACGAACCAAGTAAATGTTTACTCATGTCATTTTTGGGGAGAAAGGTCAGTTCTTTCAAACTGCTGATGCTGGTCGGGAATGGAAATTTTGTGGCTTTGAAATTTACTACAACTAGAAAGGACTAAGGTTTTCATCTTACATAATGTAAAAGTTCTATTATGACGTCATGAGAAATTTCCTTTTTTTCGGAGACCAAAGCTAATTCTTTGGCTACATGCCAAATATAGGACATGGATAGATAGAAAAACGATACGTGCTTTGGTGATTCGCTTAGGTGGTAAACGTGTCACTGAAATTATTTAAAATTATGTGCAAATACAAAAGCCATATCTTTTACTTCTAATTTAGCAACCTTGATTAATTCCACAGTGTGTCCCTCGTACAAGTGCACATCTGAAAAGTGAGACCTTATTTTATCGACAAAAAAATGTTTTTTTTTTTTTTGAAAATCTTTGTTTTATAAATTTGTTTGCCTACCCTGGAGACTATGTATAAAATATGTCATAACTTTTGATCTATCGCGAGTAATGCAATGAAATAAAATTGTTTTAATCCTTAAGAATAGACGTTGCATACCAAATCAAAAACAAAACATAATCGACTACCATTACTATAAAAATAATATCCTAAAAGATTATTTCTTTAATTTTTCCGTCTTTTTTTTCAGTCATAGTAAATTTTTTCAAAATAATGTCCGCAGTTCACTATATTTTTATTCCTATTTATCACTGCCTATTCCATTACCTTTCTAACAAAAAAAAATACAACATTCTATCATAAATACAATATTTTCTACGAGCGGTTAACCAAAGGCACTGCGCTCGCGTCCCATACAAAGATACCCAGGTGGAGTATTTTTTCAAGATTAAAAAAAAAACATAATTTTTTTTTGTGTATATATTTAGATCTAGTTTCACCCACTTTCGGATGTGCACTTGTACGAGGGACACACTGTATATTTTTTTTTTATAAAAATGGTTTAAGAATAAATTTTATTCAAGCTGTTGTGTTTGTACCTTATAAAAATTAGATAAACGTAGCAAAGGAAACGTTTCCCTGTCTCCTGTATGTCAGTAGTTCAAGTATTCACAGTATGTTTATTGGAGAAGCTCTAAACTTCAGACTTGCTAGTTTTCCAAGAATTTACAACTGGCCCCACTCCTAATTATATTCATAGTGACCTTGTAAACCAAAACACTTATGATAAATTATCGTTAAATTGAGAAACAATCAGCTAAGTAACGTTATTAACGGGACACCTGACGCTAAAACATCAACAACACCAGGTTTTCAAGGGTTCATTGGAAGAAACTAGGTCTCTCTTCATATTGAAGAAAATAAATTTGATTTATCGATCTTTTATAATTTTGTCAAAAAAAAAAAGTTTTCCATCCTCTTTCTTTTGGTTTTCAAACGTTCGTTTAAAAAACGCAGTTAAGACATCAACTTGTTTTTCTTTTTAAAATAGGCAGTAGAAATATGAAGGGATGTTACCTAAATCCAATATTTTTTTCCCTACAAAATATTTCAGTATTAGCTAAAAACACACCAATTTTTTGTTTCGCTGCGTGATCACTAGTATTACACGTCCAAAAATAAGAGGCTAAAGAGCCAACATACCTATATAATCGCCTCTATGAAAACTAAAAAATAAGGTCTTTGCCATTAGACTTATTGTGCTGGACGGGTAATAAAAAAAGTTGCTAGGGTATGCCATCCTCTTAAAATAGTTATCTAGTGCCGTTTGTTTGTGTCTCATCATTTATTTGGCGCCAACTCTTAAATTCTTAAACCCACTCAACGTATTTTATTTGTCCTAATAAAATTAAAATTAGCATCAACATTTTTATCGCCACAAAAACAGTTTTGTCATTAAAATTCAGTTAATACTTTGTTCATAGTTTCCTCGCAAGATGGCGACGCAAATGCATGGTGGGGCGCTAGAGGGCGCTGAGAAGTGACCTTTGTCAGTCTTGCGCCGACCGCCCGATGGGAAAGACGTCCGGTGGCCGGCCAGACGCAGGGGTCCGCGCTCAGAGATTTAGTAACAGAAGGTTCGTATTTATATATATATACCTCTATTTATAGGGTCTGCCACGTAACTTCTCCTTCTGTGACGTTTTAGATAAATGTTGCATGGTTTTGTGTGTCACTGTTGTTACTCCTAATACTAATACTGAAATAAATCAAATCTAACACCAAGCTATTCTGTTGATTAAATTCGATTGGTGCTATTCTCTGCAAATTGTAGGTGCAAATTACCGAAATGACACAACATAAAAAGACAGCAAAAATTTGTTGTATATAATTTATGACAAAATAAACCTACATCCCACTTCTGAAATCTGAAGAAGTGTCGCAATGTTCCCACAAGATGGCGTTTGCTCCGCAGTGAGGTGGTCCGGCGTCAATCTTGTGCCGATCGCCCGATGAGAAGGACCCCTGGTGGCCGGCCAGACGTAGGGGTTCGAGCCCAGAGATTTGGCGCTACTGTTCTCTGGAGGTACAACCCTGTTTTGTAGGAGTTGAATTGCTTCTTTATTATTATTATGTCCCGTTTTATAGATATATCAGTGTAGTTTAGATTGCAACTCGTAGTTACTAGATGGCGTTGACTGCTGAATTTTTCTGCCATCAAATAAGGTATCTTGTTATTTGCATGAAACTGTTTATTATTAAAAAGCACTGTATTTATATTTATACGTTCAGATGTCACTATTGAAGGTATTTAGGTAGTGGATATCTAGATTAAATAAACATCAAAAGAAATGAAAAGCTAATTTAAACATTTTCGGCATCACCCGAACGTGACCTGCAAGGAGATGTTTATTCGGTAACCAATATGGGTTTATAGGGTGCAATTAAACCGAAAATACAAACCGTCTTTAAATACAACCTTGAGTTACCTCGTTTGCTCAAACAACAAAACCCTTGTTAAAAAGTTGAAACACTCACTCCAGCGCCAGATGAAAGCGAAAAAAAACTCGCAAATAAATAAATAACAATTTTACTGTTCTTCGAGTTAAAAGAGCTTGTCAAATAAATAAAGGTGGTTTACCGATGTCAAACGTCTGCCCACTTGCCGCGAATTGACGAGACAGCGTTTGTATGTTTGATGAAATCCGGTCAAGTTCGAACTTTTACATGCGCAGGAGTGTCCCGTGATACTTAGGGGAAAGCATTTTAAATGTAGATGGCACCTTAGACACCGAAAATATATAAAAATTACAGTAATTTCTGTTTATTTGTATGCTCGTAATTTACATTGGGTATTACTTTTTAGGAAGATTTTTAGGAAATTACGCATTGAAATTTACTTTTAGGAAATTACTCGTCTAGTGGGGAGGCAGGGCTATTCTCAGTTGAGGGTAAATTTAATACTAATATTATTACTAGATACTGTATGCCGAGGATATCAGAATTATGATTCAAATAAAAGTGCGGTGCTCCTCCTGTTTAAACTGTTTTTAGTCATGAAATTATCGACTTATTTGTACGTAATTGTGGCACAGAATAAAATACTACGTTGTGGTTAGTTTAGTTTACAAATTATAAAGGGATAGTTTAGTTCTAATTTTTATGAAGAAAATAAATAATTTGATTTTGTATTTCTCTATCACTGCGTAGCTTAGCTAAATCGGAGCGAGTGAAAGCGGAATTTTTGGCGGAATTTTTCGAGCAAACCAAGCGTCATTGCACCTCTTTAGGATAGTGTATGCCCACAAATCAACTATTTCGAAAGCGATCCGAGTTACCTTTTATAACTTTATTGCCTAATAATCGTATTAGTAAAATGATGATATTTACTTTGAATTTATAGGATTAGCGCTGTCAAAACTATAGTTTCCTTTTAGCAAAATAGTTCTGAAATGGATGTTAGAAAAGCTAAATGACAATCCAAATTTTTTAGTTTCGACAGCACTAAAACTAAAATCTTTAAATTTGTGTACTTAGAATTTAATTTACTACCAACCTTTGTATGAAATGCTTTGCTTTAACAAGTGCACTAAACTAAATTTTTTCCTTCACATCCAGCATCGACACATGGAACTCTATACACAGTAACCAGTAAGTTGTTTTACTATTTTATTCTTCTAAAACTGAATATTATAATTTTGGCTTAAAATTTTCGGCTAAAACTCTCAGTGGATTGACATCATAAAAACGGGTAAACTCACTTTAATAGTAGTTTATGCTACAAGGGCGCAAAGGAATAAATTACGAGGACGATTTAAAACACGAGCGTAGCGAGTGTTTTAAACGTAACCAAGTGATTTATTGCTCTTGCGCCCGTGTATCATACTACGTTTTTCAATGCATAGTGTGAGGAAATAAAACAAATATAATTTTGTGAACTTGAAATTGTAATTGGCTCAAAAGAACTGTATCCAGAGCCGTTAAACAGTGGAAAAAAAAGTATGACATTTATGGTACACAGTAAAGGCTGCAGGTTAGCCAACCATTGTAAAAAAATAAAAAAAAAATAATGATAATAAAGCCCTAGGGCAAAATAATCGACTTTCTGTTCGGTTTTGATGCATAAAAAGTGGGCCTTTACGAGCACATGCATTGAAGCTTTTCATAATTTGAATACAATTCTGCATGACATTCTGCATTACTGTTTCATGTTAAAAATTACATGAATTATTCTAATTCGTTTATTAGCATTACACACTTAAATCTAACTTTAATTTTAATATGGCTCTCCAATAAAAAATTGGTTAATAATTTTCAAGTTTTTAAATATTTGTATGCCACTTTAGGCGGAACACAGCATGAAATATGTTGTATGTTACATTAAATTTTTTATCGGTGTCGCACAAAATATTTTTTTTTAATTTTCATTATGAAGTTTGACTTAAAGTGACGTTAACCGATTTTATATTTAAAAAAAATATTTATTATTTTTCCTAAAACTTTTTATTTTTATGTGTTTTAATAAATATTAACAAAAAATAAACAATTTTAAGCTATATTTCGATCTTTTCAGCGGGGTTGTCATCAGGCGAACGATTTATATTGATTGAAACATCTAAAAACAAGCTATTAACTGGTGATAATATTAAAAAGTATATTTATGTACACATCTTCTAAAACTTCTGTAGTTAGTTACGATTGGCCAGCATTAATTGATAGAAAATAACAAAACAAACAAATACACACGCATGACGCCATTACCCTGCAGTACAATACACGAACTCCTTTATCCTAGCCCGATCTTGGACCCCCAGTATGTACAACGTTTCAGTTCCCATTTGGATTCTCTATATTTCTAGAGGAATCCTAAATACTCTTTGTCCATCGCTCTGTTTGATAAGTCGTGAATCTTATGTAAAATTGGAACGCGGTCACGTCTGTTTCGATACTTTCCCCTTTTGAATCAACAGTCGTATTTTTAGAGTCCTTCGACAATCGGTGTCTGGGATACTGTTCGAAAGATCTTGTTTGTTTGGGTGATCAATGCTCATGTAAACCTGAACAGTACCAGTCGCATTTGCGTTGCTGAATGCTATGTTTTTTCAAGAATTCGCCGAGAGTAAATGACCTACCTAGAGTTAGAGAATAATGGGAATCTAAAAAGTACAGTGATTCATCATTTGTGGAAGTGCCCGCTTATGTTGTGATCTACGTAATGGTTATTTCTCTGCCAAAGCTAACACTAAAGCTCATGAATGAGCACCGCAGCCTCGCCTCAGAGCTTCATGAATGATCTGCAGCCATCTGTTGCAATCTGTCTAGATTATGCGCGTGCGTCAATTTACTCATTCGTAGCTCCTTTTCCAATTTTCATAATAAAATTTATATGTAACCATTCGGATTTTCTTTATAAATATTTAAATACTTATGTTGAACCTTCTGGGGCTGGGCATCAATTTTGTATTCTTTGCATTCCATTGTTTCCAATTATCAGAAATAATTGAAGTGGCCTCTATGGCATAGTATACTATGTCTATGGTGTATGAGCCAAATTTCGGTTTACCAATCCCGAGGTCGTGGAATCGCATCCGCAGGGCAAAGGTTAAGCCGTTGGTACCGGCTCCAATGGCCAGATATTAGTCGTTACGAAATAAAGAGATGGCTGTTACCTGAGTCCGTAGTGGTGGTATAGAGCACTGGATCTCGGCTTGCGATACTTGTCTCTTTCGAATTTAGCTCTACGTCAATAATCGACTAATCGTGATAGAATGATTCCTGTGACGTTTCTTTCCGGCTTCGACTCTTAATAGTCTCTATTGCTTGTCGTTAAAAGTCATGGTGAGGTCCCCAAATTCTGGTAGAGATTTCGTGGCTCATCAAAATTAGCCTCTAATAGTAGTAAATAAGAGTTACCCAAAGAAACGTCACAGAAATCCTGAGATAAAATAATAATAACACATAAAATAAAAGTTTGACTTAGGTACTTTACATTATAATATAAATAATTAATTAAAAATAAAATATTATATTATTGATAATTTTTCTATAAATATGGATAGTTATTACAATTAATAATGATAAAAATAAATAGTCAAACGACATTGGAACCTTTTGGAATTTCAAAACATAATATTTTTTTATTTAATTATGGGCTTGACGTGATGCCTGAGTAGTCAAAGGGCAGTCAATATAACATTGATCACTCCAGTCAGCCGGTCGGGTTGGTTGGACACGATCCAGCATGCTCGTTTCGCATAATCGTGGGTAATGGATTGGGGTGTGTGTACATTTACGCTTACTGCAACTCTTTCGGCTTTGCGTAGCTGTTGTGAGTAAAATACCATCTGAGATTCTTGCGGTCACACAAAATAACAGTCCATTGCAGTTTGCAGCTGGAAGAACAAAAGCGTTTTTTTGTTAGGACAACGAAATTGATTGTTTAGGTCTTATTTAAGGCAATATGCGAAAAAAATACGGGTGTTTCTTTTCTGTGTATTTCATGAAATATACGGAAAATTTTAATAAATTTCTGGTATATGCATTTTGACTATATAATCTAGGGTTTTGAAATTGGAAAACGTGTTTGGATAAATTTTCCTCGATAGAAATAATTGTTAAAATGAGTTCAACAAACACAATTTTTCTCCTCGTCTGACGAATAGGAACCATATACAGAACTCAAACATATTTTAGTAGGTGTGTTTGAACAATATCTAGAGATTTGATATTTGAAATTTGGCTAACTATTTTAGTTTTTTTTATAAAAATTATAAAACTAACATTTTTCGCTTTCGCCCTGAATCCGCCCCTCTCACACTGAGCGTGTTTTCGCTTGGAGTGACAGTGACAAAAATAAAATTCGCATAGCCTCTTAATAAAATCTACTACAATATAATCCTATTTTGTATCCTTTACTATACGTACACTCTTTGTTATCAATTATGATGGTCACAAAATCAGTCTCTCCATTTGTTAGTATCCTTTGTCAACATTTTCTTACTTGTATCACAGTTTTTGATGTTCTTGCGCATTTATAAGTAATAGTAAGTGGTTCCTTTGTTTTTCTTTCAAGGTTACTGTCTCGTTCGTTGCCCTTGCTCTCTTTAATTAGCGTCCTATTCTTGTCACATTTGACTTCACTTTGATCAAATAACGCAGATTCATTATCTGTTGCCCGGGATCACAACAGTTCTCTCGCCACTATACGAGTAGTAGCTGAGATGCTGTCGAGTTCTTTCGTTGTCTTCACGTTACTGGCATTAGTCAGAATACTGTGGTACGTTTCTGAGTCTTGATTTGTCTCTAAATCAGTGGCCAGATCCTTTATCTCTGCTAATGAGAGCGATTTGTTAGTGAATTGTGTGAAGTATGTTTTAGTAGGTGTGAAAAAGTGCAAAAATCTTGTGCAGTGTGCATTTGCCCTAAGACATTAATCCTGTACAGCACAATGTGTCGGTATTTAGTGAAAACTGCTTTTAGTTTGCACCATGTGGCTGATCGACTAGCCGAGATTGTTTTACTTTATTATTAGAAGTTGGTTGTATCCAGTTGTAATACGTTAAATAAGCTGCAAATTGGTAAGTCACCTAATTTTACTATTTACTTTTGATAAATGAGATTATTTTATTAATTAGTAGTCGTAATAACTCCTTAACTTTATTAGTAGCAAATAATCTCGCTTGCAAACAAGGGTTTGGGAACATTTTCATTGCTGTAAACCTCATATAGTGCTCAATAATGGTGCTTCCAACGCAACGAGGGGTTCAGATTTTACGACTTCAAACTCAAATGGTCGTCGAAGGCGTGGGTATAACCAGCCATTAGGCAAACCCGAATGTTCAATAAAATCTTCTAATGATGATGTGTCAGCATTAAAATACGAGAACCAAATAAAATAAAAATACGGGAAAAAAATATACAAATATCTGTAATAACTGTCCAGTTCACGCTTGCCTTGAGTCGTGGGCAATATTCTATTGGTGAAAGTATTTGTATTTGATGAACGCATCCGGCGTCAAGATAGATAGACTGCTTTTGTGTTGAATACATAAAACAGTCTTTTTGAATTAGACTGCCTCAGCTGTTATGCCATATTTCTTATTTTGTTGAATTGGAATTTTTATTTTCCATTAAAGTAGTGTGAACAGGAAAAATAGACCAAAAATTGCGTAATAGACAAAAATTTTAAACAACTTTGTTTTAGACTAGAAATAAATATACAATGAGCCCTAAATAAAAAAGTTGTTCTGGGGGAAAAAGAAGCGAAAATTGTACTTTTTGAACAGAATCAAATAAGGTTACATTTTCGATGTGTTTTTTTAATGCCGTATAGAATGAACCTATTCGCAATTTTATGCGATCACTTGTCATAAATTCAAATTAGCCCGTTCGTTATCGACTTTCGCTAACAATTGTAGAACAATGTAGATTTTTGAGCCCGATCGCGCCTTGTGGAATAAGACGATAAAAAGTAAAAAAATACATAAGGTTCAACCGAAAATCATCCAAAGTGACAGTTCTGAAAAACGATACCAGCAGCCCAAGTACCGTATTTCTATGACGCAAACGTCAGACTGAAGTGAGTAAAAGTGACAGTGACAGTGCAGGAAAGACTTTGTATTGCGTTTCATATAATAGTACCTATGCTATGCTGTTATGTTGGTAGCAGCAATTTCATCCAATCCATAGACATACAATTTTGTTTTATCCAATCATTTCGTTTAGTAGTCGTTGGTGCCAACATTACGGCATAGGTACTATTTTATGAAACGCACTTACTCTATAGGTACAGATCACGCCAAACATCTAGTCCACTCTGAACAGGAGGCGATTCGCATCGACAGGAACAAAATGTATGGGATGTTCTACGGAGGAGCAACTTCAGAGAGGACTAGAATTTCATAGTAGTATACAGCAGTTACTTTGATTTTTGCTAATTTGGCACGTAGGGAGTTAGTGCTTTGAACGGTTACTAAAAAAAAAAACTATACCAGTGGCAATTGGTCTGAAACAAGTTTTCTTGGTCTATCCAATTATGATAGACTTGCCATTTTTCTTTGCCAAGTCTGTTTTGATACTTCATGCTTTTATATTTGATTCCTGGCATTTTCAAGTGTGTAGCTGGTCTATGATCTATAATCTGTGGCTATGATAGTCAACATAGATGTGCAGACTATAAAGTACTGCTGAATCATAATAAACAGGTACATTCTGTTGATAAAAGAAAGATCTGCTGATACGATCCCCTGCCATTCCAACGAGATTAGCGCAAGACTTGCCGTTACCCTTCCCAATGCTAATATCAGCCTCACCTCCTTGTTACAGAGAGTCGGGAGTCGCGTGGGGTAGACGTGCGCGGGCGGCGGCACGGGCGGCGGGGGCGGGGGCCAGCTCGTGGCGGCGCCGCGAGCCCGGCGCGCAGCCGCGGAGGCCCATGGAGATCCTTACCAGCATCTACGCGCTGCTATCTGGAGGGGTGAGTCTTACGTCCTGGGACATAGAGTCAGGAGTCACGTGGCAGCTCCCGAGCCCGGCGTACAGTCGTGGAGATCCATGGAGATCCTCAAAATCACAGTGGCGTGCGGTCCATACAGACAAAAAGACACTGTCTACCCTGACAAATACGCATCATTTACGCATTTTTACGCATATCGTAATACAGTTTCTGCTAAAATGTAGCGACACCGACCGCCATCTATTGTCATTAGCGGGAACTGCGAATCTCAGTTCCGAGTCGCTCGCTCACTCGATGCAAAAGACATCGCGGAATGGTGTCTGTCGGTGTCAATGTGCGGGTCATATTCTAACAGTCTATGTTTGTGTGCGTAACTGTAAATACATGGCACACAATGTAAAAGTTTGTGCTTGTTTGCGTGCGAAATGTAGGCGACGACTCTGCAAAAAGCCGACGGCTTTTTACGACGTACACTGAAAGTGAAAAATTTTGAAAATCATCTACGCGCTGGTATCTGGAGAGGTGAGTCCTATGTCCTAGGACATAGAGTTGGGAGTCACGTGGAAGCCTTCAAGCCCGATGCGTATCCAAAATGGCCCGTGGGATCCTCACCAGCATCTACGCCGAGATGAAAAATAAACATGAATATAAATTATTATTACATTCGGCTTGAATACTCACGTGTGATTGTTGTTAGTCAAATATGCCAACCGTTTCATCGACCTAAGAACGACACTCGCCTTGGTAGTGCCAAAATTGTATCGGTGAAACGGTTGGCATATAGTCAACAACAATCACACGTGAGTGTTCAAGCCGTATGTAATAACAATTTAGTATGTCAGCTCACGCGAGTTTTAATAATATTACACATAAATATACATTTACAGTATCCGACGCTTAGGAGCAACTTATAGAATAAAACATATTCAAAGAGGAAAATGGAAAATCTGTGGCTTTCCACTTTTTTATTGTCTCGTGGGGGCGGTGGGCGCTGGCGTTGTGGTACATAGCCGAAAGCAATGAGCGAATACGTTTGTCTGGGTGTCGAAAGATGAAGCTGAGTTATATTTTTTTAATTAGCTGGCCACAAAAATATAATGTCACCTAGTCAACTTAATACAATAAAATTTTCCCCTTCGCATTTTTTACTCTATCACTATTTTAAATATGTTCTGTGACTCCTCCTTCAACTAAAATCCGCCCCGTCGACATCAATGTCTCGAAATACCATCCTTGTCTCAGACAGAAACACTGTCACAAAACATGTTTGCTATCGAGGGCCTAACGTCTGTGATCTCATTTAAAGTTTTTTTTTAATTTACTGCGTTATGCAAATATAAGCATTAGAAGTCGCATGGGTCAAGTTCGTGAAACCGATCACTGCCGAATGAATGCTTGAGGCGAAAACATAGAGAAGTTATTCTGTTGTTCGATAGGCGAAAATTATCTACAAACACGATTAGTTGTAAAATTATCATAAATGTTTTGTTACGGATAGGACTCACTGTTTTAACTGTGCAAGGAGGCACAGGTCGAACATTCGATGAGATTTTTTTTAAATAGTCATTCTCTGATCGGGATCATAGGTTTTGCAAACTTGACCGATGCGACTTCTAAGTTGTGTCGTAGTCCAATACAGACATTTATTGTTCTAAGAAACCAGGCACTACCAGCAGACTTTGTGTTGTTATCTGTATATATAAAATTCAAAGTCCTGACTGACTGACTGACTGACTGATATATCAACGCACAGCCTAAACCGCTGGTTCTAAAGACTTGAAATTTTGCATATAGATATCTTATATAGTGTAGGCATCCACTAAGAAAGGATTTTTCAAAATTCACCCCCTACTCGCATGCTTAGACTACGAACGCGCCCTGCTCGGCCTTCGGCCTCGCGGGCGCGTTCTCGGTCCTTTCATGCTCGTTTTTCGGCCGAGCACTACACCTTGACTCCCAGAGGGAGTGAGAGCACTTATAATGTTTGTTTCTGAAAAAAATGTGATTTGTTTCCTGTAGGCCACGCGGGCAAAGCCGCGGGCAGAGGCTAGTTTTTTATATACCTAACGTTGAAATACGGAAATTATACAAAAATACTCTACTGACAACAAATGATTAATCTTTCAGCACACTTCACCCACTCGTATCCATTTTGACAAGTCCATTCAAACTGCTCATTTCAGTCGAATATTTTTTTAAAGAAAGAAGAATATTAATTTATTTGAGGACAAATTAAACACGAAGGACAATATCACACACACATGAATAGATATACAAGGTGACTTTTTGATCATCGTCCAAATTCATACTGGAGGCTTGGTAAGTTATCAGCATCATGAATCGATAACAATTTTTGTTAAATTCGTATAATGAAATTTCGACTTCCCATAGTAATTTACTCCCAGTTCTGAGTGAATCACTATGGGGAGTCGAAATTTCATTTTATGTTTTTTACAAAAATCATAATTATTTCATGATGCTGATCACTTACCAAGGCTTAAGTATGAATTTGGACGATGTTGACAAATTCACCTTGTATAATCATAAGTTCTCCCTACCCTCTAGGAACTAAAACTAACTCTCACAAAGTTAAAAATAAATAAATTCAAATGAAAGTTACATTGAGCGCCAATTGCAGAACTCTACATGAGAACGTAAAATTTTGACTTGCAATTCGCCTGTTAACCAGGGTTTACATTTTGGCTTGTTGGAAGAAGAGTAACTACAGTAGAGACACTGAGTGATGGCGCCTATGACGTTTAAATGCCTACAAAGTATCGTAATTATTTACAAGCAAGTGTGAATTAAAAAATGTAATACTTAATTGTTGATAGTGATGTACTACTTGTTTCGGTTATTATTTTTCGATTTGAATGTTGCTTTATTGTGCAATAGAATTCGTATAGAAACAAAGATTTTTTTTAAAAAAAGTTTCTCATTTTTTGTAGGTCGTGTTTGAGGTCGCCAAGTTACGCAATAATATTTAATTAAAAACAAAACAATTACGAAGTTAAACTAAACGAAAATAAATGATAGTAAAATACTTTTTTCGATTTAGATATTTAAACATCTCTTGGGGGCCCCGGGGCACTACACCGCATAGCCCTCCGATAGCTACGCCACTGGTTTTGGCACATTTTCCTTTTGTATCATTATGTTGAATGTTGAATGACGTGTCTAATGTTAAGTAAACTCACACTTGATTTTTATTTTTAACCGAAATTTGAAATGTACCTCATCACTAAATGCAGCTGTCATAAGTGCCATCACTCAGTGGCTCTACTTTAGCGTTTAGCACATACACGTATTATCTCTACTCTCCCAACTTACCGTCTATAGTAATATTTTGTAACTGTATACACCTGATACACTACTCGTGTAAACTAGGCTTTAGGGTGGGTCATCCCGCTACAGCCCTAGGTGTTTTATCTTGATTGGTTTTATCCCAACGGAAATGCACACATCTTTAGATATATACATACATACATACAAACGCCGGATTATTCAAGTAGACTCTGAGAACTTCGTTCGCTTCGCTCATTTGTAAAAAAAAAATTTAAAAAAAATCTTTGGTAATGTTGCATTATTGTAAAATTCAGGTTCATAGAGACGTACATGTATTGTATGTATGAATGTTTTTCCGATGATAACCCGAGTATCTTTAATCGAAACGTCATGAAATTTGGTAGGCGAGTAAATGAGTCAAACATTTTTTTTAAGTTCGAACATGAACGAATCGCGAGTTCACAATTCGGGGCGAAAGTATTATATTATATGTGCTAGTAATTTTTAATGAGCGAGCGAATTTCACCGAGTCTACTTGAACAATCCGGCGTTTGTATGTATAAATGTTTGTCCGACGATAACTTGAGTATCGTTTATCAAGACGTCATTAACTTTGATAAGCGAGTAAATTAAACAAAAAGAATTTTTATATTCGAACATGAGTCAAATCGGTCAAGTGGTTGTCGAGATATGGGGTTGTAAGAGGGCGTCGCGAGTTCACAATTTGGGGCGAACTACTTGTTATAATAAATACTTTATTTATTTTTATAACAAAGATATGACCAATATTATATTTTTTTATTGCGAAATTCATCGCTTTGAATATTCTTATTTTATTAGAGTGCAATAAAGCCAATTCTGAAGGCTCTAATTTTAGTTTTAGTGCTGTCAAAGCTTAAAATTTTCCAAAGAAATTTAGATTCTAATCCCAAATCTTAAGGACTATTTTGTATCATAGAAAATGTAGCTTTGACAGCACTAAAACTAAAATTAAAGCCTTCAGAATCGGCTTTATGACAAACTTGAAATCAATCAGAAATAAATTTAAAAGCCCAAATATTTTGAAAAATATTCCCCGAGGAATGGTCTAAGATTTGAACCTGCGACCTCCCGCTTGCATGACAGGCGCGCTACCGACTGTGCTACCGAGGTTTGTATCTGAAACGACAATTTTTCCACCATACCGAAAGATCATAGGGACATAATGAAAACGTTGAATAATAGGTATATAAACTTTGACATGACGTCACAAACACCTAAGGCTCTTTGTATTTATTATGATATCAGTGACGTGTACATTGATAATGGTAAGTAAAATCAAGCTGTGTGCAAAACATGTAGAAAAATTAAAGAAAATCTATAGAAGGATACATTACATAGTAGATAACTTTAAACATACATCAATGAAATAATATTGAAAACTTTCTGACAATTAATTAATCTTAATAATTTTCTGTGTGCATGTTAGTTTTAAGATTGGTTGTGGGTTTTAGCTTTGTAGTGTAATTCTTTAAACAAAAATATAATATTACTTTTATCTTTATCTCCTGTCTGCGTCACTTCAAACATTTATATTATCTGTGAGTATGCTAAGGATAGTGGTACAATGAAAAAATACCTATAACTTTACTGTAAGATATTATGTGCCTCTCTCTGTTTGTACTCCTTGTTTGTAAATAAATAATAAATAAACTCGGAATGTATTTCGGCCCTAAGTGGGTCGTGTCGTCAGTCGAGTAACCAAACCGACCCACTTAGGGTACACCCTACTAAATATAAATACACTTAGGGCCGAAATATATTTCGAGTTTCCAATTTTTATTTATTTATAAATATTCAAGACAGGTATATTCTTCCTAAGACATGTATATTCTTTACTTAAAAGGAGACTCCAACAACTTGTTAAAAATGTATGATTAAGTTACAGATATAAATTATTTTGTATCTGTATTTTTTTTGTATTTTGTATTTAAAGTTATCTTTATTATATGTCTTTCTTAAATAAAAATCTTATCAAGCGAATTGCATATTTATTAAAGTATCCTATATATGCAATAGCTATGCCACCAAATAGTATGTAATATATGTACCTTTAACGGGACACCTGACGCTAGAACATCAACAACACCAGGTTTTCAAGGGTTCATTTTAAGAAACTAGGTCTCTCCTCATATTGAAAAAAATATATTTGATTTATCGATCTTTTATATAGAGATTCCACCTATAAACAATGTATTAAGATTTATACTTTTATGAAAAAAAAATGTTTTCCACCCTCTTTTTTTTTGGTTTTCAAACGTTCGTTTCAAAGACGCCGTTAAGAGATCAACTTGATTTTTTTTCATAAAATAGGCAATAGAAATATGAAGGGATGTTACCTAAATACAATATTTTTTTGCCTACAAAATATTTCAGTAATAGCTAAAAATACACCAATTTGTTGTTTCGCTGCGTGAACGCGTATTACGCGTCCAAGAACAAGAGGCCAAAGAGCCAACATATAATCGCCTCTATGAAAAGCAAATAAAGTCTTTGCCATAAGACTTATTGTTCTGGACGGGTAATAAAAAAAGTTGCTAGGGTATGCCATCTTCTTATGAACACTTCGGCACAATGCTGGTATTCTAAATTTAAATAAAAAACTATATTGATATAAATTTGTTAATACATATATGCCCATTTTATTAAATTGCATATGCTTGTAGCACATATGCATTTTTGCGGTGCATGCAGATGTTTTCAAGTTACACGACTGTATTGCTGGACCTTTATTTTTATTTTTATTTTGCAACAAAAGGTCGTTAGTGTCGTTTCGGCTGTAAATACTTTATACGAGCAAATGTCTGTTGTTTTTGTTGATTTTACTGCATCTTTTACTGTCGAAACAGGTGGCATATCTTTCATTAGTCTCCTTTATCTCTGGTTATTCTCTGACACAAAATTTTCTACCTGGCGTCAAAATTTTTATATATGCCCATGAGTGCAAAATGTATTCCTTATGAAACAGAACATAAACATGATTGTTAAATATCGTCATTTTTTTTCAAGTCTGCGTTACTCAGGCTTGGCTTGGCCTGGCTTAAAGATTGTCCTCTTACTTAGGATATGCAAAGATTTTGTATTTAGTAGGTATATATTTTTTGTATTTAGTTAAATACAAAATCCCTGCATATTCTTAGAGCACGATCTTACTTATGACAGCGATAAAAGGGCCGGGTTTATGACGAAACCCTGAAAATGGGTCATTGTCGGTCATTAGATACGGAAATGCCTACGACATTTTAGTCCCAACCTCCATTAGCTATTAGGCTCTCCTGCTTCATTTTCTTCACTGTCATTCATTCATTGTTCATGAAACAGCCCGAGACATAAAACGAAATTTTATTTTTATAACAGCAAGGGGTGAACCCGAAGATCGACTCGGTAGCTTTTCGCCTTCACTGCGGTGCCACCACTGCGGCACTTTTAGCGGCAAGCGCTGCGCTGACCACGCGCCATCTAGTGGGCAATCCCATAGACTGCATACACACGAGGTTAGTACACCGCCTGTGGATAGACGGATGTTAGGAAATACGCGTTGCCCTCATTCTGAGTTGCCGGGGAGGGACCACTTAGTTTGTTTGTGTAGGTAAAGATGGCGTTACAAAGGAAATCTTAAGCGTTTTTCGAGGGAAAGGTTTCCAGGAAAAATATATATAATTACTTTGCATATAAATACCGATCTATATATTCCCGAATATATTCTTCTTTAATACTGGTTCCATAGTATTATAATTGACCGTAACCTGGCGTTAGCGAACCCTGAAAATCAGATTAATTCGCATAGACTAAAATTATGTTAAGGTGTGTTAATTCTAAAACCATTCCGAGATTTTGCCCCTATTAGCCGTATTTTAGAACTTGTGGTCTAATAAAATAAACTTTTAACAAAAAAATAGCAACCGACTTCAATAGTAACAGCAGTCATTCACTAAAAAGTTAATAATAATTCTATAAAGACCGATGGTACCGAAGCAACACTTTTGCCGACTTCTTTCTTCCTGAAACGTTATGTTATCTAGAAGTCGGCGTTCTTATATTGGTTTCTATGTTGCTATATCGTAGGAAATACGCCGACTTCTAGATAACATAATGTTTCAGGAAGAAAGAAGTCGGCAAAAGTGTTGCTTCGGTACCATCGGTCTTTATAGAATTATTATTAACTTTTTAGTGAATGACTGCTGTTACTATTGAAGTCGGTTGCTATTTTTTTGTTAAAAGTTTATTTTATTTCACATTTTTTAGTGTTGCTGGGTTAAATTGTGAGGTATAGGTAGTTCTTGCAAACGTGGTGTTAATATGAAACGAAGTTCAAGTGAGTATAAGTAGCCATGTTTGAGTAGCTTCCTGCTATCAGCACCCTAACACAACATGATTACCGCAATCTCGAGTTATGTGCTGTCATCCGTTGAAGAGTTCTACGGTGATGAAGCCAAGATCGAAATTCAGGTGGGTACACTGGCAATTTTCAGCAATGCCCTGCAATGAGCACCCTAACACAAACTGGTTGCCGCAATCTAAAGTTATGTGCTGTCATCCGTTGAGGAGTTCTATGGTGATGAAGCCAGGATCGAAGGTCAGGTGGGTATTCTGATAATCTCCAAGTAATACCCTTGAATCAGCACCCTAACGCAGTGATTGCCGCAATCTCGAGTTATGTGCTCTGATCCGTTGAAGAGTTCTATGGTGAATATGTTGATGAAGCCAGGATCGAAGGTCAGGTGGAAGAATGTCGATTTTCAAGTAATACCTTGTAATCAGCACCCAAGTACATAGCGATTGCCTCAATTTCGAGAGATATGCTGTCATTTTCTGAGGAGTTCCACTGCCTATCTCTGAAGACCTTCATCAGATCATGACCAAACCCAAAATGGGACCTACCTGGAAGTATACTCTTTCAAACAAAAAAAGAATTGTTCAAATCGGTTAAGAAATGACGGAGTTATGGAGTAACAACGCCAAAAAAAAAAAAAAAAAACATACAGTCGAATTGAGAACCGCCTCCTTTTTGAAGTCGGTTAAAAAACATCATGATGATGAATATTTTTACGAAAATGCTGCAACTTCCATTTGCCTTCCTGTGACGTCACTTCAGAAATGGCTATTTAGAAATGTGTCCTTTGCCATCAAGATAAGTTTATAATAATTTGCTTCAGACTGATTTTACAGACAGATGAGTAGACAGACAGAGACAGACCACTTTTTTTATAAGCAACCACAATCACACAAAACACATTACAATCAGTATAATGTCTAAAATTCTCAAGTAACGTCAAATCCGATATATCTTTAAAAAATCAAGAAAAATATTATGGTCAATTTATATAGCAAAATATTGAAAACTATGTCTAAAAATGGCGTATATTCTCTAAAGGAAAATTAAAAAAAAATCTTTTAGAAGTTACTCAGCTATGTAATCATTGCCCTAGCATGTTCGTGTTAGCACACTCGCGTAAATCCGTTCAGATTATGACGTAGGAGTCTACAAAACGTTAACACACTCGCGTACATGCGTTCAGATTATGACGTAGGGGTGTAAAAACGTGAATACTATGAGACATTTTCTTGAAAAAAAAAGAAATGAGTGATTTAGCTGTCAAACAGAACGTTGCTCGTTCAATAAAATTTTGGCAACGTTCTGTTTGACAGCAAAACTTCTCTTATTTTTAAGAATGTCTCTCCTTGCTACGCCGTAGAAAAATAGTGTGTTACGCCGCACCGTAGCCAGAAGGCGCTACGATTCTATAGTATTTTCACTTTATATACTTACAACACCGTAGCCTGGACAAACGCATTAAACGTGAGAAAAAATACAGAATGCTCTATAATTTTTGTGCCTTACGTCTAATTGCATAACCCGTTTCCCCCAGG
The DNA here is from genome assembly GCA_934047225.1 of Ypsolopha sequella. Lineage (NCBI taxonomy): Eukaryota > Metazoa > Arthropoda > Insecta > Lepidoptera > Ypsolophidae > Ypsolopha > Ypsolopha sequella. Next base: position 3,385,113 of record OW203987.1, read on the forward strand.
GACATCCCCGAAGACGTGTTAAACACATACTGCTGGATCCACTCCACGTTCACTGTAGCAGGGGAGGCGCCCGGGGCGTACCCGGGCGTGAGAGGCGCTGTGCCCGGGGCACCCAGGCGATACGGGAAGTACTACCAATGGGTCGCTTTTACGCTGTTCTTTCAGGTTAGTCTAAAATACAATAGATGTAATTGTCGACACGTAGTCTATAGTCTAAGAAAATATATAATGTTTATTTGAGTTTAAAGCTGTTATGAAGAAGACGCTAAACCAACTATAGCCTCTCCAAAGGTCAACTTCAACTCCTCGTAATGCACCCTGATGTCAAAGGACGGTTCTACAATCTGACTTTTGGTGGTATAACCATGAAATTATAGAAACTGGGAATGGTACTGGACTATGAGTACGACCTCTAAATCGCGGAAAAGATAAGTGTTAATCTGGTCATATGGTCTAGTACTACAACCAGTTTTCATTATCAAATTAAATTTAACGGTGTACACATGAAATAATTTCTTGATGGGTCATAAGGGCACAAAATCTAGCACTGCGGTCACCAAGTCGCCTGCTCAGCGTAGTGATTAGAGCTATCCCCCAGCTGAAGCGGATGATGGTGAATATGGGTACAGGAAAAAAAGGGGCTCATCGACATATTTGTCCAAATCAAACCAAAAATGGCAGTTGATAGATTTTGAACGGGCCTTTAGTATGCCGTGTTCAAAACAAACTAAAAAGGGCTGGTTATATGGGCATAACAAAAACTCTATAAAAGACTAAAAGGAGCATATTGCGACGTAAACCGGGATAAAAAGAGCGCATTTTATTCGATACTGGCTAAGAAGGGGTACATTGACAACTTACAATCTTAGAACGCGCCCATTGCACCGCCATTTTAGATTTTGTGTCATACTTATAATATAGTCTGAAACCTTTAAATAGCTTTTTCTTGAAATAACATAAATGTGAAATAATTTTATTAACAAGAAACTTAAATAATACTAAATTATAAATAATACTAAAAATATACACTAACTACAAAGAACATAAAATTAAAAATAGACTAAATTAAATAAAAAATATTGTTTAAATCGCTGCCGCAGGGGAGGGTCCCCAGCAGGCTGGTGGCGTTACCTCGTTGGATTGTGAGGCTAATCCGCTGTCCGAGGTAGGCCCCACCAGAAGCGTCGACCAGGCGCGAGGAAATTTCTTGGAAAAGTCGTCGCGCTTCTGGTCCCCATGGCCCAAGAGTTTCTACCCCAAAAGGCACAAATATGTAGCCATCCCCTAAAGCTGCATATGTGCGTCTCTTGGAGGCCTCTGCTGCAGCTGCTGCCGCGCCAGCCCTAGTTGAGGTCGCATTGATGCGGGATGGGGCCAGTGTATCTACACAGGTCGCGTCCCACACCAAGGCCGCCCGTTCTTCCAAACTAAAAGATTAGCCCTTTCTTTTCCTGAAGCCTTCTATATTTAAATGTGAAAAACAGACAAGAGAAGAGAGCTATATAATGGTCTGCTAGTAGGAGTAACCGATACACATATAGGAGCACGCACGCGTCGATAAAGAAAGATGTGTAGTTCGCACGCGTCATCTAAAGTGGCTTCTGTGGTATATTCGTACATAAAGTAAGTAGTTTTATCGATTTTTTCGATTTATGTAAAGTTTATTAATACACAATATTATAAACTTAAAATAGAGAAAAAGATAACCCGTCAGTTGGCGATATCCAAGAACAATAAATATTGACCGCAAACGCGCTGTGTATTTAACAGGCTTTGAAATTCAAATTCAAATTCAAATTCAATCGTTTTCATCTTCATTAAGTATATTATTTTATTAAATTTAAGTAACTCAAACTTTAAGGTCTCAGTCAGGGGAATTACCTGCTTTACATCAGTCACTAAACACAGTATAGGTACGTGTTGCTACTTATTTTAATCTTCCAATTTTAAACGATTTTAACTTCTATGACAGTGTTATAAGAACTATCTTTAGGCAGGTGGTGTGAGCGACTGTACTCATTGTATAGGTACAAGTAAGTACTAAAGAGAAACACTCAAGTTCTTATCAACCGGCATTTTATTACATAAAATAATACAACAGAACGTAATTCAACAATCGAAATATCACTCTCGAGAGATATCGGCGCGCACAAGTCAGTACGTGACTCATGTTATACTTCGACTGCCTGCCTGTCAAACCGCGGCCCCTGGTGGAGGCGCATGGCATGGGGTAGAGACATCACGCCACTTCAACTCGCGAGCGATCACGACGTTGATTCCTTTCAGTACATACATTGACAAATAAAAATAATAAAAATTATTTCTGTTCATTCGTCCCATTTAGCAAAGGTTTCTGTATATGTAGCAATGGATCCCTAAATCTTTCAGTAAATAAGCAGGAGTGAGGTGGCGCGAGGTGTTTATAGTTGATTGGCCTCTGTCCGCATTATCCATCACGCGAAACGTCATCTCACTATAGTGCGTTCATACTCGAGTGGCCACTGGCGGTACTGTTGCCAGAATTTAGTTATATGAATGCAGATGTTTGACTAGACCATTGTTAAACTAAATAAATTTGGCTAATAAAGAACAGTTCTCGTACATTTTGATTTACTTCGTTAAAAATTGCTTTGAATCGGACATGACACATGATTTAAGACCAAATTTAGCAGCGAACTTTGAAACAATAACAAAACTCAGTAAATATTCGTAGCTGAATAAAATTTAATAAATTAACAACAATTTGTCAAAAGTAGATCATCAGAGAAATTTAATCTCATTCACCTTTCAGCTTTACTGCGTTATCAAAACAGTAATTAGGCAAATAGGGGACAGATGTGCGAGTGTGCGCGTAGCACAGAGGTCTACGCGTACTACGGCGTAGCTTGTAGCTTCGTAGCAAAAACGACATCAACGCAGAGTAAAAGTATTTTTGCGCGCTCTATTTATACCGCATGCGAACATTTTATTTAGCTAAAACTTTAAACCACTGATATTTTAGTTCACTGATATTTTATATTTCTTTATTTTTTTTTTATTACAATTACTTATTAGATAGGTACTAGGTACTAAATATTATTTGAACTTATGGTTGCTGTAATTTTATTTAGCATGTTACATTTTTCAATATAAAGACAACGTACGTATGTATGAGTAATTTTTAAATGTTATGGGTTCAGTTTTTATGAAATTTGACACGTCTTATGGTGTCATTATGTTTCTATGAAAATATATATAATCTATGTACACCTTTTCTTTCACCGCCTACACCCAGTGGCGTGCACAGAACTTTTTTCCGGAAAAGCAATCAGAAGGTCAAGTACGACAATAAAAAAAAATGAAAAAATTTAAATAACACTTTGAAAAAAAAAGTTTGTATGACGTCAGGGTAGGCACTGCCTACCCTAGAGTGGACATTTTCATACAAACTCTACACCTACTTAACACCTACTATCTATCTATAAACTGAAAAGTTGATCTGATAGTTTTTGCACCAAGATACCAGATTTAAATGAAACTACACAATCGATTGATCATACTGAACTTTCCGAAAGAAAATCTGCTTATACAAAAAATATAATGGCCCTTTTATGAAATCTAGAGGCATCTTGGGAGACATTTTGCCAAATAAGCTTTCCTTACTTATTTGGACCTGCTGAACTCGAATTTTGATGTTGGCGCCCAAATTGACCGCAAGTTAAGAATCCGAGATTGCGGACGTTGCCTTCATATTACGAATTTTACAATATTATTTGCACCATGAATTTTTTTTAATTTAAAAACGCGTTTAGGTTTACTTTTATCCTAAACCACAAAATTTGTCGTGTGAGACTATTTAAACGCCGTTTTTAGTATGTACAAAACTCGATAAACGGTTAATTATGCAAAAAGAATTGGGCATACCAACGCATCATCTAAATTCTTGTTCAGCAGGTTCAATTTAGTAAAAAAAAGCTCAATTGGCCAAACGTTACCAAAAGTGCCGCTAGAATTAAAAACTGTCAAAAAGTGAAAAACGAAACGTAATTTTTTTTTGTTTCCGCAATCTATCTTTCGGAAAGTTGTTTTATAGATTATCAGTAAATTGTGTGGTTTCATTTTAAGACACCTGTATTGACACCCGGCATATTAGCAAGTTTTTACCTATTTATTTAGAAATTGGAACTTCAAGTAAGAAGTCCACGCCAATCAAAGCGCGGGCACAAAGCTTCTTGTTTACAAAGTAGTATACATACAATAGATAGAGAATCAGCAGATTGAGTAGACCAGTTCACGCCGGCCCCACTACAGTGTACTTATTGAGTCCAATAGCAATAAAAGGATCATAATAAAGGATTGCGCACACTCGCGCTGACTTGGCTTCTGATGGGCTCTGCATTAGGAGATTAAAAGTATCAATTTGCAGTTAGGAAAACTTGCTTTTTCATTGACTGTTTGCTATACTTATATGTGTGTGTGGTTTTTTTTCATTAGACTTAAATTATAACAAACAAATGTTTTCAAGAGATACATTTTGTAGATCTTTGCGCCAAAATCATAGTTAACTATCGTGTTTATATTTTATTTGTTAGTTTTGGAGTTTAATATTAGTTTACCGTCTTTTTAGGGTTTCGTACCTTGGAATAAATAAACGGAACGCTTGTAAAATAAATTTGTTGTCTGTCCGTCTAAATAATTTAGGTTCTTTATTCTTAATTTTTTATTTTTGAATGTTTATAAATTATAGGTATATAAAACCGAATAGATCGAGCGAATGATTTACGTCCCAGTCTTGCCTTTTTGTTATTTTGATTTCATTCAATTTACTTGTCAAAATGTTTCATTTGTCGTGCGACCTCGCCTCCAAGCACGTGGCGCGAGGGTTGTCCTTTCATAACGTCTCACAGCCTGATTCTGATGATAAAATTCTGGTCAGTACAGAGTTTGCGTGAAGTTAGCCATAGATGGCGTTGCAGTAGCGCAATCTTGGAGCTTCGACAAGGAAGGAGGGGTTGCACGGGGAATACTGGAGCTGACAGCTGGCAGATCGCCTTATGTATTGGCCCAAACAGTACTCATTGACTATGACATTTTGTTCGTTGTCCACCCTCAAACTAGTGATGTTACTCGTCTATCAAAACTTTTACTGTGGGGCCAAACAGAAAACCGCGAGAAAAGACAGCTGTTTCATGCATTTTGGTCGAGTAAGTATTGCATGCTACACTTTTGAAATCGCCCTTAATATATATCGTTAAGGTGATATGTAAAAGTTTTAGCGTCCCTGTTACTCTATATACGAAAAAACCTTCAGTGCGAGAGGGACGGATTCGTGGAAAAGTAGCAAAAAGTCGGTTTTTTATTAATATAAAATCTACTAAAGTTGCTATCAAAATTTCGTTTAACTAGGTCCTAGATATCGTTAAAACCCATCGTATAAAATATAATTGCAGTCCATACGTTATTCTAAATTGTCAAACCAGGAGAATTGGTGTCGAAAAAGACCTAATTTCAATAAATATTTCTATCGAGCCGAATTTCTCCAATAGCGTTTCTATTTTAACAGATCCCTAGAAAAAGATTCTTAAAATAATATACTATTTTATCAAAATAATATATTATTTACCGAAGCAGATATGCAAGTTCTTAAAGTGTCTATTTTATTTCCGTAGTGCCTTAAATTCTTATCTAAATTTGATAACTAAACGAGTTAAATAATATAATCTACAACTTGGGTTTCTTTCCGACATGTTCCGATTTTTTTACACACTTTGTACCAGAATTGGCTCGATTCTGTATAATACAAAAACCGGGAGCTTAGAGCGAAAGTCTTCATCGTTTGAAAAGAAAACAAAAGTAACGTATCGTAATCGTATCGTATGTTTTCTATTCTATTCTATTCTATTCTATCGTTTTCACCCACTTTAAAAGAAGGATGTTGTATCTGTAAGATAAGTCTGAGCCACGATGTGGACTGCGATCTATTATTGTAGCGATAGTGAGAATTTAACAGGTTAAATAATGGTTTTGTTAGGTTAATTCAAATCTTTCGACATTATTATGTACTTAGATATGTCAATTCATATACAATAAGTATTTGGTGTTATCTTGTATAATATGCTATACAGTAACTAAAATATGAACATTGAAATAATAATATCTGATAATTCTTATAAATAAAACGGATTACTTTTTAGTAAAAGTGTCAAATTTTCAATTTCTACATTAAAAATAAAAATATTATTATCAGCCAAAGCCTCGTTAATTGTAAAATATGCCTTATCAATAAGTCGCTTCCTAATTGTATTACAAAATGACTCATGTTTGAGAGCACATATTTCCTTTGAAATCTGATTAAATAATTGTATACCTTGACCTGTAACTTTTAGATAATTTAGCCAGTGTGTGACTGGGAAAAGCCAACATTTCCCTATTTCTGGTATTGTGGCAGTGGGTATCTCCCATTTTGGCCAAAATAGACATATTGTCTTCAATGTATTACTCTCTGATATATGTATTGCTCTCCAATCATTGTCATGACACCTACTTTTAAAAATCCTTCTCTGCAAGAATCTCGAGACTCAAGACCTATAATGTTCCTTACTGCTCTTTTTTGCAAAACAAATACTCGATTCGCATCAGCAGCTGTCCCCCAAAAAACATGTCATAATGGAGTGAAAATATGCAAAACAAACACCTGGCTGCCTTTATTCCGCCTACTTAGTTTTTTTATCTTCCTTATTGCATATGTTGCAGAACTAAGTTTTTTGGTGAGTGCGTCTATTTGAGGGGCCAACGTTAGATTAACATCCAGATAAACACCTAGAAATTTTACCGTATTGGTAGTAGCAACATTCCTTTTCTCAAGAACGTCGTGTACGGGTTCTGGAATTTGATTTAATCTTGAAATTTAATTAAAGATACATATTTTTTCTACTAACACATAATTTTGGTTCAAGTAGAAATGTTTATAAGTGGAATATTCAGAATCATCTACAAAACTGTGAAGGTTAACTACTCCCTAAGTCTACAATTGACAGAATTTTGTCTCCAGTGATTCACTGTGGCGTTTTTCTATCCACGTTTAGGTAAAAAAAATACTTTATGCTCCCGTTCTAATAGCCAACGACGGTGGTGTGGTGGGCGCCATTTTATTATTTATCATTTTACAACTGCAACACTTGCGAGTTTACTGCTCACACCTGTGAGACTGGGCCGTCGCGTCACACTCATACACTAAAGTATCCTATTTTAAATTATGTACCAAATTGTTAAAGGCCTATGATTATTATTAACTAAATTTTAGACCAAGGTTGTATGATTGAAGACCATCACTTGTCTTGAAAACATGAAACCTTGAGGTAACCTCGTAATTTTTTTTTATAGAGTGACCTTAAAGCTATTGCGTTTTTGCTGAGACATGCCCATCAGAAGTACAGTCTACTATCTATATTATTTTTTATTAATCTGATTAACCAAGTTACGCCATGTGAAATGGTCAATCGAAGTTGTACATTTGATATTATACGGATCCTTATTGAACCCGTATAACTAGCTATAAGTTGAACGAACTATTAGAACTATTGACAAACAATATAAATCGTATTGAAATTTTGTTTATCACTTTAACACACTTTCATTTATAGTTCTACTTCGACAACATTTGTTTTTGTTTTGCGTTTTATTTGTCAGTCAATATATTTTTCACAAATTAAATTGTTGTACCAGGATTAAATACGTTAAAGTTAGATAAATTATGAAGTCGGTAGGACATCATAATTTATCTAACTTTAGAGGTAGGTAGCTCAGTGGGTAGGATGCCAGACTCTCAACTTTGAGACCCGGGTTTACTTCCTGCCGGGTCAAGCGTGCATAATGCGTTGTATTTTTGCTGGACCCATTGCTGGGCGGTGGAGGAAAATACTGTAAGATAATCTGTATGCTCTAAAAAGGTATATTTGTGCCCAAAGTACAGCCATAAGACTAACCCGTTACCAATATTCTGTTATTATATTACCAACATCATAGCAACTACTAGAGCAAATGAATTTTTTGTAAGACAGTGACATTCTTCAAACTCTGGCATGGCATCCAAAAATAACATTTTATAGCGTTATACTTTCATCGCCAATCACCAACAACAGCAGACTCCTGTCACCCGCAACTCATCAAACGCCACTGAAAAATAATGTCCGTCACTTGTCTGAATCATTTTCCTCGTGTGTAACTCAATATTTTCCCACTGTACCGAGCTGTCATAACTGTCAACTGGTGCTGCCATCTGTCACACAGCTCCCAAATTAGCGTGGCCAGTTTCTGAATAGACTGGTTTTTTATTTTTAATGTGACGTTATATGAGATTTATACAGAAATTTAAGAAAATCGGTTATGTTACAGTCTTTTTCCTTTAAGAGCACTGTGCCCGCCCGATAATATCCTTACTTACTCGTATTATTATTTTCCAAAGTTTATGTTAATAAATATTGAGTATTGACTTTTGTCTTTTAAATAATTATAATTATATAAAATAAGTTAAATAACAATTTTGTGAGATATATTTCGGGCCATTCGGGCCCAGCATCAGTCACAATCATTTTCTTTCCAAAGTTTAGCATTTTGTAACTTATTCCATGACTTGAACCTAAAACATTTACCATAATGAAATCCCCCCGAAATTTACAAGCGTTTAAAAGTAAATAATGAAATTTACACTCCAAGACCTTTAAACGCTTGTAGCTTTGATGTGTATATAATTTTGAAAAATGTTTTAGGTTTAAGGTTTCTCCCAACGCCAATGACCTTGAACTGAGTAACTTAATAACCATTTTATACGGTAACTAATAGCATTATTTAATAGAATAAAAATACATAATAATCTACTTGATACAAATAGTAATGTGGTTTTTCCTGAATTTTATTTTAATATACAGAAGTGAAGCAAGAAAATTCCAAGTTTACCCTTATTTCTCGATTTTTTGTCCACTTTTAACAATATAACTGCTACATTTTTTGTCGAAACAGTATAAAAATTTATAAACTTCTAGACAAAATAATATTAAATGATATGGTTTTCTCAGTTCTTGGAAATTCATTCTATTTTAGATAAAATAAATTAAAAACATACTATTTTCGCACTTGTCAGCCGCAGCGACTGACGTAACAGCCATGTTGCAGTGCGAGCTGATAAGAACTTTATTTTAATATGGTTTTGTTCGAAATTTCAACCACCACGAATCGAGTTGCTAATTATTCCGACGGAGCCACCTTAAGTCATGGATTAATGTACAAAAAAAATTACAAAATTCAAAATTATGGAAGACTTAATAAATTAAGACTTATTAAGGAATTAATAAATAACGATATTATGTATAAGTGAACAACGCTTATTTGGAGTTCTGTCGATGTGTTTTGTCAATACTTATCTAGATTTTCTGGAAGAAACAGGTAACTTTTTTTATTTGTTTACTTCAAACCTTACCATTCGAGTACAGGGCTTATCTCTTTGTTAGGTAGATAGTACTTAAGTGCCGCCTAAGTGTGACTTTAGAGTTTGTTACAGATTTGAACATGATGCCGAAAATTTTCGGAAAATGTCGATTTAAAAATACGTTTTTTTTTAATTTCGTCTTTATTTATTCACTGTATAGATAATAGTCAAGATCAATCTACGATATTATTTTCCTTGCGATAATTAGAAGAGTTTACGGCTTATGGCTTATACAGGAAGTGATTTTTCTCTGCAAAATCTCGGCTTTTTCCATGTTGACCCTTCCTTGTTCAGATGTAAGAATATTATCTCTAAAAGTTTTTTCAATGCATGTGCTCGTAAATGCCCACTTTTTATGCATCAAAACCGAACAGAAAGTCGATTATTACTAGGGCTTTATTATTATTATTTTTTTAAATTTGTTTACAATGGTTGGCTAACCTGCAGCCTTTCCTGTGTACCATAGACGTTATACTTTTTTTTTCCACTGTTTAACGGCTCTGGATACAGTCCTTTTGAGCCAATTACAATTTAAAGTTCACAAAATTATATTTGTTTTATTTCCTCACACTATGCATTGAAAAACGTAGTATGATACACGGGCGTAAGAGCAATAAATTACTCGGTTATGTTTAAAACACTCGCTACGCTCGTGTTTTCGTCCTCGTAATTTATTCCTTTGCGCCCTTGTAGCATAAACTACTATTATCTACTCCCATAACACAATAACGTAATTACAACATCAAAAGCGGTTTTATAAGTACCTACATTGTTTGACCGATGTTATAATATTCAATTATAAACTACTCGTATATAATGCCGCAATTCTGAAATGAAATGAAATAAAATATATTTATTCATGTAATGTAGGTATAACAGATACACTTATTACAGGTCAGTTTTATGTAATTTAAGTAATTAGATAATCTATGTGTGTAATAGTTTTATGTCATAAATAATAATATGGGGAAATATGCAGGAGAGTAATAAAGGTTGGGTTTACTGAAATTTAATAAAAAAAATCACTTTAATAAAATAAAAATATAGGAATAAGGAATAAATAATTATATAAATATATGCAATACATATAATAAATGTATGCCTAACTCCGCCCATTCGATTAGTCTTGTTAAAAAGAAGGGCAAGAAACTTAGCAAGATCATGTCTTTTTTTTCATAATATTAGTTAGAACTAAATGTAAAAAGTAAGCCAATTGTTCAATTGAATAAAGAGATAAAAAATACAAGACAGGAGAAAATTATGTCATGAAGGCAAAAAAAATAATACCTTTGTCTACCTATCCCATATAGTCCATCTGCTTTTACAGTCATTTCATCTATTAACTAATTAACGTTAATTCTAGAGGAATCATAACATAGGTTAAGAAATTATACTAACTATTATTATGACAGAGATCACTATCATAACCCCATGCTTTAGTATCAACTAATCATATATTTTATAATATGACTTCTTCAATAGGTCCTGCTTAATAAATAGTTTAAACTTCTGCGCTGTGATTGGCCAAATTTATTAAAACACTAGAGAACCAATCACAAGCGACGACGCGACGAGTAAAGACCCCACAGATATGGTTTCTATGAAAGACACTCTTTTCTCGTTCTCGCTTCTGATTGGTTCCCTAGCGGCAATACTGTCACAGACGCACTTGGACTTTATGACAGAGTGTCCATTTCTAATTTTATAATATATATCAATATGTGGTCACGTGAAAAGGGACTTGAAGGGATACAATTATCCAGAGAAAAACGAATTTTAAAACTTATTCCTGAAAATACAAGACAGGAGAAAATTATGTCATGAAGGCAAAAAAAATAATACCTTTGTCTACCTATCCCATATAGTCCATCTGCTTTTACAGTCATTTCATCTATTAACTAATTAACGTTAATTCTAGAGGAATCATAACATAGGTTAAGAAATTATACTAACTATTATTATGACAGAGATCACTATCATAACCCCATGCTTTAGTATCAACTAATCATATATTTTATAATATGACTTCTTCAATAGGTCCTGCTTAATAAATAGTTTAAACTTCTGCGCTGTGATTGGCCAAATTTATTAAAACACTAGAGAACCAATCACAAGCGACGACGCGACGAGTAAAGACCCCACAGATATGGTTTCTATGAAAGACACTCTTTTCTCGTTCTCGCTTCTGATTGGTTCCCTAGCGGCAATACTGTCACAGACGCACTTGGACTTTATGACAGAGTGTCCATTTCTAATTTTATAATATATATCAATATGTGGTCACGTGAAAAGGGACTTGAAGGGATACAATTATCCAGAGAAAAACGAATTTTAAAACTTATTCCTGAAAGCTCTAATTTGCCCAATTCTTTCAGGTCCTTCAGGTCCCTTTTCGCGTGACCACTCACATATGTTTTAAAGTGTGTAATTTATTCTGTACACCGCCTATTTACCGTATATTTCTTTTTTATAGGAGTTCTTCCATCCAAAGGTTGTCTGGAAGACTATCCTACTACTTATTATAAAACTGTTTCCTTATTTCTGTTTCCTGTATCTATCCATCCATCAGCCTGTGTTCGTCCATAGGACGTCCTGCGTCATCCTCATCCAGCCGCTACCCACAACGTCCTTCAGGTTGTTGGTCCAGCGGGCACGAGGTTGGCCTACGCTACGCTTTGCTGTCGTGGTCTCAATTTCAACGCCTTTCGGCCCCAACGGCCATCGTGTCGGCGACAAAAATAGCGAGCCCACTACCACTTCAACTTACTAATTCGGCAGGCTATGTCGGTCACTTTCGATCTTTGACAGATTGCCTCGTTTCAGATTTTATCCATCAGATACATCCCAAGCATAGCCCGCTCCATAGTGAGTGATATGAAACAATATCTTATATTAATTATTTTCTCGTATTTATCTTCTATATGTCTCGTATACAGCTATTCATACTGAAGACGGAGAAAGTGATGTAAAACAACATCCTATACCCCGATGCTTGCTCAAGCACAAACGAAATTTTGCGAATGCCGCTAAAAGCTCGTACCGAGTCTCCAGGATACATTTGGCTGTATCAATCGAAGTAACATTGTATGTTTATATATTTAGAGATTTCAGACAAACTTGTCACTCTGTTTTCTTCACCATCACTCGGTCAGTGAGAATGCACCGGAAGTTTTTACGCAAGCGCCATTCACTGGTTTGTTTTTAAACTTTCGACTCGTTTGGAACAAACGTGACAGTTTGACGTGCCAATATGACACAAGTGACAGAGTGTGGTGTCGACACAAATTGTATACTAAATTACGGATTTATGTGAAGATGAAATTTTTCTTTTCTAGATTTTATTCTTTAGCAATCGTTAGCTAATTAACACTGGTAGTGAATACTTTTATTATTTCTTCTAATTGAACTCTTCTAAAACTGCTTGGTCTTCCTTTGGTTCTGCTAAAGAGAACATTTCTTGTTTATCTCGTAAAAATTTAGCGTACAGAAAACATCAACGAGTGAAAATCAAAGAAACAAGATCAAACATTTTATTAATTTAATAAATAATATTATTTTGTATGTGTTACATGTTTTAGTGTTTCACGATGATGATGTTAAGAATCATAAATTCATAATTCGTCAATAAAGCGTTTAGTTGAACATTTTGATCAACAATTTACTCGTCGATTTATAAATAACATAAATCATAAAGGGAATTTTATTACTGTAACTTATTGCTATTCTGTCCATGAAATAAATACCTCCACACACGTTAAACATACACGTTTTAGTTTAAATAAAGGTTTAAAATCTCTCTACCGGTATTCCAGTGCTTGCATCAGGATAACGGGATAAACACTGATTGATAAGGGAGTAAGACAAGGATCTGTAGCGTCACCGTGGCTACTTAATCTATTTATGGACAGTTGTTTAAATGATTTAAAAAAGGCGAACTCTTACTATATACGCCGATAACCAAATTCTCCTCTTCGTCAACGGATGAGCTACAAGAGATAGTAACAATTATGGATGATGCCTTTGGAAAGAAAATAATGAAAATAAAGGTTATGGTGATATATGATGAAGCTGTGACTGAATGCGAGGTTAAGATTGGAGATGAGGAATAGGGCGGTCCAAGTTTGTATGAAAAAAAAAATTTGCTATTTTATACTTGCTCCACAAGTCTTTTCTCGTTCGGTTATCAACAAAAAGGTTGTATACCAAAATTGAGCCTTCTGTGACCACGTTTAGAGGTCGCTATGATTTGAAAGTAAAATATTATTTTACAAAAAGCCAAGTAAAAGGCGTCATTTTCTCCATCAAATCCTCTCATTTTACACTGGGATGGTAAATTGTTTCCCGATATTTTCGGTGGCGTAGAAAAAGTAGATCGTGTAGCTGTTATTGTAAGTGAAAGTGGAGTAGAAAAACTCTTGGCAGTTCCAGCAATCAAAAAAGGCACAGGAAAGGAACAAGCTACCGCATGCTTAAAGAACGTTGATGAGTGGCAGCTAAGAGATCAGGTGCGTGGCCTCTGCTTTGACACGACCTCTTCTAACACTGGTATGAATTTAGGGGCTTGTTCTCTGATTGAAAAAGCTCTAGATAAGGAACTGGTTTGGATTGCTTGCCGACACCATGTTTTCGAAGTTATTCTGTCCGATGTCTTCAAAGCGTTGTCCGGATCAAGCAGTGGACCGGATATCAAGCTCGTTGGATGGCCAAGGCTATTTACTGCTTGAAAATGTATTTGTTTTAAGACCAATTTAACCTGACTGCAGCAGAAAAGCGATCTGTTACAGAATTATCACTGTTTGTTAGTCTTATTTACGGACGATATTGGAATGAAGCCCCGCTGGCTGAAAAAGCCCCTTTGAACGATGCTAACTTCCTAACACAGATCAAAAACTATCCAAATCAGACGTTTAGCACCAACGCCCTGAAAGCATTTCACCGCCATCTTTGGTACTTCTCCGAGCATTTGATTGGTCTTTCTTTATTCGATCCGAGAATCACTCCCGACAGCAAAAGAATAATGGTTCAAAACCTTCAGAAACTGCCAACAAAAAAGGCTCTGAAAAGACCAGAGGGCAAAACCTTTCAATTACAAGACCCGTTTCCGTTACATATTTTTTTCACGCAACGAACCAAAGCGTTTTTTGACTTGCTTATCAGTGGTGGTCAAGAAAAATCGGAAGAATTTTTAGTAAAAGATCCTTTACAATGGCATACTGATGAAATTTATGTTGAAATGCAGAAATCAGCCCGCCAAATGAAAGTTGTTAATGACTGCGCAAAGCGAGGTATTGCTTTAATTCAAAAATATAATTCCAGCATCACAAAAAGCGAAGAACAAAACAATATCTTCTCCGCGTCGTCGATCTTCACAGAAAAAAATATCCAGTAGCCTCAAAATAAAATATTCTGAAAATTAATTTGGGTGATAAGGAAGGGAAGGACAGTGATTAACCATAACTAATTTCATGTCATTTCATCTTAATTTTACTTACATGGATAGTTTAATTTTTAATATTGTATTAAAACTTACTTCCTACAAAAATGCCTGATTTTTCTTTACACCCAAAAAATCGTCAAATCATAGCTACCCCTAAATATTGTTAGATTTCGCTCAAATTTTGCAGAGGGGGGTTTAACGTCTAATTGAATAGAAAGAAGCTTGTGGAGAAAGCAAAATTAAAAAAAAATTTTTTGGACCACCCTAATGAGGAAGTAGAGCAGGTTAACGAGGTTGCCTATCTGGGTTGTCTATTAACGCACGATGGAAAGTGTGACAGTGAAGTTGAAAGTAGTGTGAATGCGGGAAATAAAGTGAACGGAGCCCTGCACTCCATTATGGGCACCCAAAATGTGACTGCAAAGGCACGATTGGTGGTTCGTAATAGAGTGTTGGCTCCTACACTCACACATTTACTATAGTAGTGAATGTAATGTATGGCAAGATACAGATCAAAGTAGTGTGAATGCAGTGGAAATGCGTTTTTTACGGAGTATGTGTGGTTTAACATTGAATGATAGAGTGAAAGATTTTGACATACGGGATCGTTGCAGCCTGAAGGAAGATGTAATGACTAGAATAAAGAGGATGAATGAAAGTAGAGTGACGAAATAAATTTATTGTGCGCAAGTTGAAGGTAGAGGTAGACCAGGTCGCCCTAGAAGGACATATCGTCGCTGCGCCTGCAAAATCCGCTATGTGATTTGAAATTTTATGCAATTTTAATTCGTATCGTAATGAAAATACGAGTACTTATAAAAATTACATACATTTTAAAATCACATAGCGGATTTTGCAGGCGCAGCGACGATATGCTGACCAAATTGGCGACATATTGAAGCAGGGCAATGTCGAAATTACCCGGGATAGAAAAGCTTGTATGACTAGATTGATGGATGTGGAAGAGGAAAAAGAGATGTGTCAGGATCGTAGCAAATAGAAATCTGTAGTCTCTGCCTACATCTGGAGACAGGCCTGAGTATATATATATATGTGTATGTAAATTGTAACATCATAAATGAACCATCTCTATTATTTCTGGAGCCCTTCCAATGTGTAGAATTATTTCATAGACTCACACTTCACTTTAATAAACACAAGTTTCACAAGTTGCTCAGCATTGTTTGAAAGTTAACGTAAACTGTAAAAGCTATATTTACAGGCGCTAATGTTCGTTTTATTACAAAAGCTTTCTTGTAGGTGGGTTCAGCATACGGTAGCGATGCTGCAACATGATTTAGTCGGCCGACCTAATACCTATTATTATGATATTAATGTCGGTACATTATGTACGCCGCGTGGTGTAGAACGATGCAAGCGCGTGCGGCACGTTCAACTTAAAAAGCATATAAATAGAATGCACATCGGCCGTGTATGTATTTAGCGTAAGAAGCTTTCAGTACGACCGGGCAGTCGTGCCGCTCGCCTCGTCACCCGCGACCGCTTTCCGAACGCGCGCCGCTCAGTTTCGCGCCAACTTTACAACTCTTTCCGCGAAACATCGAACGTTTTCTTTTTTTTAATTTTGTGTCCGATCAGCCAGTGGTGTTGTTAGGAATCCGTTCGGAATCATCGAACCGGTGGTTGTTTGGGGCCAGCGACAGTGAGTGCTGATAATGACGATTTCTGGTCGTGCTCAACACGCCCGCTAATCACCGTCGGCGTGTAACCGTGTTTCAAAAATAAAACGTTGCCGATTCGAAACCGGAGCACCTCGAAGGTTAATGACAAAAAGCGTGGAATAATTGGACACTCAACAAAATAGAATGACACACAAACACTCAAAGATACATGTGTTTTTGCTCTTTAGCGACATGTCACAGTCTATGTTTAAACCATTCATTCACCGATTAAGACAATATTTAATTGCCTCAGCTTGAAAGCATACACAGCAACTCGTTAACTTTTAAAACAGTGCAGATCTGCAAAGCGTAGACCACAAAGACGCTACGTCACGTAGCGCAAACTTTTTTCGATCCCGATTTGAATTTTTGATACTACGGCAAAGAATTTTCATCTTACAGCCGCTTTTGTACTGGCCGTATAGAAAATACGCATAATAAAATGAGGTAGAATAGAATCGACGACGCACGCAGCAGGCATGGCTTATGTTGACCCAATATCGGGAAGTAAAACTGTCTGGCAGTTGATTATAATATTTTTGTATCGATATACACAACGGCAGTTAATGAGTGGAGATATTTAGCACCCATTGCTGACGGTTTTACTGTGACTGGCGATAATAGGGTGACTCAGTTCGTTGGAAAAGTCAATCTATTCTTAATTCAATCGAATTCTTTAGTTTTATCACGAGGCACTATTGCAACATTTCCAAACTTTATGTATAATTTGTTGACAAATTTTCTCTCTTTACAATGACGAGTTTATTATACGAATGCAAATGTCTGTACCTCATCGCTTTGACCCTCTTCTCTCTAGCTACAAACCTGCATGTATTCTTGTTTGTTATCATTGTTCCCTGTTAACTTGATGGTTTTGTAGTCTTTATTTTTATATTTAAGAAAACCAACACTTACTTTGCGTATACTAAGACATATATTTTATCCGCATCGTTTTTACAGACATTTATATTATGCAGACACTATATTCTTCACTTTATAATCTTGTAATACGCTATTTTCATTAAATTCACTCATTACTTTCACAGTATAACATTTTCAGGACATTGCACCAAATTTGCACCAGAATAATACTATAATAAAGCAATGATGACATAGATGACGTCACACTGTAAGAAATTTTATTATATTCACCTACCTAACGGATAAAACAGTTTTATTGCATCTGTATACGCATTTATGACACAATAACCTGTAAATTACGTTTGGTGCCCCGGTAAACCGCGGGGCCGTGCTCAAACAAAACTCCCTGTATCGTTAATAACGATAGGCCTGAATATATAATAAAAAAGTTAACAAAAACATTAAAACGTCCTCACCAGGGTGTCGAGAAGGCATTAGGGTATCATTTTCGCTGTTTTGGGGAGCGTTTCGAGACGAAATGACCACATTATCAGGGTGTTTCCGAACGTTTTCCCGCGCTATTTTTGATGTTCATCGTTTGGCTGCGTTCGGTCAATTGACAACCGATTGCGCCATTTTGATTGATAATACTTATTTTTTGGGTTTAGTAATCGTTTCGGCTTATTTTTATCGGTTTGGTCCGAAGCCAATCGATGATTAACCCGACGCTTTTTTATATTTGGGCGTTTTCAAATCACAAATCCTAAAAAAGCATAACATTAAAAGCAATATTTTTTATAGATTATAAATATTAAAAATATCTAACAATGAGGAATTAGAAAAAATATGGCTTACAAAAAAATTAATATATGTATAACGAAGATTATAATTGCTTTTATATTTACCATGATATTCTGAATTGCATTCTACCTAACTCTATCACAATTAATTTTAACCGGGAAAGTGCGAGTCGGACTCGCTTAACGGGCACCACCAGACAATACCGGTACGGAACCCTGAAAAAATGATTGTAAATAACAACAATAAATATGCCAAAGCAACATTAAACAAAGCGACAAAAACAAGGCGCTAAAATGGTAGCGCTTGACAATTCGCTACTCTTTGATTACGGAACCCAAATTTTCATTATTTTTTTGTTTAACTTTAGAGTATGAATAACAATCTGACCAAATTTGAAACTTGTATTTGAAACATTTCCGTCTTAACGATAGAGATAACTTTAAAAAATGCTACTATTTCGAGGTTTTCTGTATGGGGACCCCTCTGGGATTTTTTTTTTATTTGCCGTGATAGATGCCATATTAACAAGCATTCTATGAAAATTTCAACTGCCTAACTATAACACACGTACAACTGAACAGAAAGTCGATTATTTTGCCCTAGGGCTTTATTATTATTATTATTTTTTATTTATTTATAATGGTTGGCTAACCTGCAACCTTTCCTGTATACCATAAATGTAATGCTTTTTTTCCCACTGTTTAATGGCTCTGGATACAGTCCTTTTAAGCCAATCATAATTTAAAGTCCACAAGATTATATTTGTTTTATTTCCTCACACTATGCATTGAAAAACGTAGTATGATACACGGGCGTAAAAGCAATAAATTACTCGGTTGCGTTAAAAACAAAAGATAATCGAATGGGCGGAGGTATGCATGTATTTATATATGTAACCTATTACTATGTAGTATATAGGATAGGATTTGGTCGGCCGCCTGGATTCGTGCTGGGGGCTCGGTTGGTGATCATTGAACCTTGTTCCTGGTCCCTGGCCGGGTCTCCGGTATGGGCGGTTGATTGGATTTCACCTTGTATAATAATATTTTATCTATAATTTTAATCGTATATATATTGCTACATAAATTAAATAAACATTTAATCTAAGTAGTTCATGTACATTTATTATTTTATTACATATATTTTTATAAGATTAAAATTTGACTTGTGAAACGTGTATTATATATACCTACTTTGCAAAATAAACTTTTTGAATTTTGAATCTTGAATTTTAGGCTTAGTAATAGTGTCCCATTTGGCACCCTTCGGGCCCGGAACCCTAAACGACATAAGCTAGTTTAATACTTTTTCAAGAGAATCTCCTGCAAGTTTCAGGGTTAAAAGCGTTGTCTGACGTCATCAATTGTAAACGCATCAATCGCCGTGACGTACTGTAAACAGTGAATGTCCAGAACCGTGTAAACTGTCGATCTGCTACATAGTTTTATTTGACCGAGAAATTCTTAATTTAACCACGGTTGTGTAATCTTGTTCATGTAATCTTAGATTTGTTGCTGAGGTTTTTATTAGCTCGGGAGATTTGAAGGCTGTTGTTTTAATAGGGCAAATTTTATAAAAAAAAATTGCTTTTCTAAACTTCAAGAGTTGGTTTTTCGTGATTGCAGGTTTTTTGGTTGTCGTAACAGCCCCGCGGCTTGGAGCGCACTATGTTGTTATGGGTATATTCGCCCAGCCAACCCTGTTTCTTTTATGTCGTTTTAGGGTTCCGTACGCAATGGGTAACCAACGCGACCCTATTACTAAGACTCTGCTGTCCGTCTGTCACCAGGCTGTATCTCATGAACAGTGATAGTTAGACAGTTGAAATTTTCACAGATGATGTATTTATGTTGCCGCTATAACAACAAATACTAAAAAACAGAATAAAACAAATATTTAAGGCGGCTCCCATACAACAGACATGTTTTTTTGCCGTTTTTCTAGATAATGGTACGGAACCCTTCGTGCGCGAATTAGTCACATCTTGTTACTCGATGCAATAGTGTTACCGACTGTGCGCCGACAGTCTATCAGAAATATCATTATTGCCATGGCACGAACGATTCTTAGAGTAATAACAATAAAACAGAACAGACAAATCCATATAATAATAGTAAATTTTACCTAAGGCAAAAGAGGTTAGTAATAGTAGTTTATGCTACAAGGGCGAAAAGGAATAAATTACGAGGACGATTTAAAACACGAGCGTAGTGAGTGTTTTAAACGTAACCGAGTAATTTATTGCTCTTACGCCCGTGTATCATACTACGTTGTTCAATGCATAGTGTGAGGAAATAAAACAAATATAATCTTGTGGACTTTAAATTATGATTGGCTCAAACGGACTGTATCCAGAGCCGTTAAACAGTGGAAAAAAAGTATTACATTTATGGTACACAGGAAAGGTTGCAGGTTAGCCAACCATTGTCAATAAATTAAAAATAATAATAATAATAAAGCCCTAGGGCAAAATAATCGACTTTCTGTTCGGTTTTGATGCATAAAAATTGAGCCTTTACGAGCACTTGCATTGAAAAAATACTTATTCATTAACATCTCTTTATCTCACTTTTTATTGAAATGTCACATTATTTTTGTTTTTAATATGTCACAGCAGTTTACAAAAATAAATTTATTTTGAAAATAAAAATATTGCAATTAATTATGGATATGTTCAACACACCTTTATAATCTTGCGAAAAATTACTTTTGTTATTTAATTTACCTAAAACTTTTGTGTTTTTAACCAAAGATTTCAAAAGTTTAGATGAGCCCTGGCACCTAAAATCTATTGCATTGTTTTTGAATGTGTGCGTTAACATAAAGCCGACGCGCGCATACTTATGTCTGTCTATCTACGGTCAGCAAACTGATCAGACTACAAAAGTTGTTTAAAATTCAAAACTTTAAGTGCACTTAAGACGTCCAACTATCACTGTATTCAGATGAGCACTGACTCCAAACGTGTGAGCGTCACCCATTTAAAGGTGGAGGCATTTTGGTGCTCTTATACTACGGTAAGGGCTTATCTTTACTTTTGAAATCGTTGTTTTTAACAAATTGACAATTTTGAATAATCATAACTGACAACCGCCGTCAGCCAATGTCAGTAAAAATGTGAGAAAAACAGAATCTAAAATAAGCATAAATTCTCCGACAGTGGGAACTGATTTAAGTATTTAGATACCATTCATGCCTTATCGATAAGTGCCCGTGAATTGCAAGAACTATGCATACATACTCTTTTACCATATATAAATATATAAGGTCTTTCAATTGAAATTGAAAGTAATTTAGGAGGTGATTCAGTATTGTTAATACATCACATTCCACTGCAAAGCACTTTTTTTAGCGCGAACTTTCTCTTCACTTGTCCATACGAACTGAGTCAGCTGATCGGATCACTTTGTACTGAGAAGTGAAAAAAAAGTTCGCGCAAAAAAAGTGCAGTGGAATGTGTTGTATTAACGATACTGAGTCACCTCCTAAATTACTTTCCATTTAAATTGAAAGTCCTTATTTATATCGTCACGACATGAATCCCGGGGGGGTCCCGAGTGTGAACTGTGAAACATGCCTAATTGTGTTTTCCATTATTGTAATTAGGAAACAGGATTTAATTACTGAAAATTCAATTGTTATGAATGATTTCATAAATCCAGTTTGCATTTTGCAACTAATTTTCATATATTTTTTTAAGCGGATGTTTCCTTGTTCACGCCTCGTATGAGGCCTAATTCAGAACTTATACATCACTTCCGTGATCGACTTCAGGAAAGAATTCCGCAGATTAAAGCATTTTCATATTTGGTACTTGACAATAAAAGTGCTCTGACAGGAAAGTTCTTATATGAAAATAATTTGACTCAATTGCTTTGACTTGATATACGCATTAACGAAGGAGAATTTGATATCTTATTAGATATTATTACGTGTTTTAATCGTTTATTATATGTTTTTAGATCTCATTAATGGTAAATCAATGTTTATTCCATCAAAATAATAAAAAAAATGTAATGACCCCGAAGTTGATGCGCGCGCCGCCACCAGGAATCAAGAAGTTTGAAAGTTTATTATTTATGCTTTTCTCTGTGATTGACATCAAATGTCACAACATGCAGTGCGTACGTCTGGAACCGAAATCTAGAAATAGTACAAAGAATACCAAGAATTTTTCGTGCTGTCCCAAAGCTGATAGCAAAAGGTACCACATGGCAAAAATTATACGCTTAAATAATAACGGTTGTATCTCAAACACAACCTGCTCCTTTTTGCTATCAGTAAATCTTGTCAGAGTTGATGTTTGTGATTATTGATATTATCTATGACTGTTGTATACATGCTAATGATAATATTATGATACGTCCTCAGACTAACTAAAAAATCAAGACAGAGCGCACTCCTTGTAACGGGTGAAGCAGGCCACAAGTGACACAGTTTCGTGTTCGTATTCCTCTCAGTTTTTACTACGCAGCAACGCTCACTAAGCGCACACATGTTTACAAAACCGGCCTCACTTCAACGTTGACAGCGCTCCGTCTTTAGATATTTGGTCTGAGGATAAGTACATCTTGTTGAAAATTTAACACTTACTGCACTAATTTGAATTTATAATTTTTTTCTGAGCGTCATACAGTTAACGATCTTCTTTATTTAATTACCTTCCCACAACACATCGGCGTAGCGGATTTGCAAAGCAGAAAATCTATAGACTCGTAGCGTTTGCTACGCCGTAGCAAAAAGAGGCAGTATATTAAAACATACCAAATGAAGTATCTACTTAAATTCAAGTACATCTATAAAAATCTAATCATTAAAAAATCGGTAAAATAGTTTTGTAACGACAGTCCAGTTAAGCAAAATAATTGAACCTTCTTAAGAGGCTATGCAAATTCAAATTCAAATTTAAATATTCAAATTCAAATTCAAAATTCAAATTCAAATAGTTTATTTTGCAAAGCAGGTATAGATATATACACTTTTTACACGTCAAATTTAATCTAATAAAGAAAATATATGTAATAAAATAATAAATGTACATGAACTAAATTAAAGGTTTATTTAATTTATTTAATAACAAACACCATCCGTCGTGTGGTCTCAAAGATCTGCTGTAAACATATTCAAACAGACCTAGCAAACAAATTTCAACCCATACAGTTAGGCTTTGGGACCAAGGGAGGGTGTGAAGCCGCAGTGCACGCGGCTCGCACCTTCCTAGAACACGGTGGAGGGGAGGTTCTGCTGAAGGTGGATGTGCAGAACGCGTTTAACTCAATAGACAGGGGCGCCCTGCTGACACAAGTCAAGGAGAATATTCCTGCAGTATTTCATTATTTATGGCAGTGTTACAGCTCTCCCTCTAAACTTGTATATAAAAACCATCTGTTACAATCTGCTGTCGGCTGCCAGCAGGGTGACCCACTCGGACCGGCCATTTTCAGTTTGGCCATACAACCACAAATTAGTTCCCTCACATCCAAATTTAATGTATGGTATTTGGACGATGGGACTCTGGGAGGCGAAGCAGACTCTGTTTTAACAGACTTGGAAAAATTAATTCAGAATTTTCACTCTATCGGACTAAATTTGAATTTTTCTAAATGCGAATTATTTTTAAAAAAATCATTGTTAGCCCATGAGAAAAATGATATTATAACAAAATTTAATACTTTGGCCCCGAACATAAAAATCATAAATGATGAGTCGCTTTACCTCTTAGGTGCCCCAGTACTAGATGATTCTCTTCCCAATTTCATTTCGGAAAAAATTTCCAAATTTGAGGAATCATCGAGCCTCCTGAAAAAGGTCAGTCCACACATAGCATACAGCATAATTAAATTCTGTCTTTTTACGCCAAAATTCACGTACGTGCTACGTTGTAGCACCCTTTGGAAACATTCCTTACTTTTGACACGTGTAGACGAAATAATTAAAACGACTTTGATGGAAATTCTGAATTGCCCTTTAAACGACCGCAGCTGGACCCAAGCTAGTCTACCGATCCGATTTGGCGGTCTAGGAATCCGAAGGGTGTCCAACGTGGCACTCCCTGCATTCCTGTCCTCAGCTTACAGCACACTAGACCTCTTTGGTAGAATCACAAACCCATCACTTGGTGATGTTGAAGTCTCGTGCTTGGCTGAGGCCAGGAATGCATGGATTAATACTGCCGGCCCGAGTACGAATGTCCCGATGACTTCGGCTTTGCAGCGGTCTTGGGACGAGCCGCTCTGTATTCAGGTTCAAAAGAACCTACTGGATACCTCACTAAACCCTGCAGAGCGAGCTCGTCTTTTGGCGTCCAGCGAGCCGGAGTCTGGTTATTGGTTAAACGCTCTCCCATCGGCCAATATAGGGACACTCCTTGATAGGACATGTTTTACTTTGGCCGCCTGTCTGAGACTTGGCGCCCGGATAAATGAGCCACATCGCTGCCGTTGTGGTAAGGTCGTCGATCAGCTTGGTCATCATGGCCTAGCGTGCCAGCATAGTGCTGGTCGCCTGCCGCGTCATACCGCCCTTAACGACGTCATCCGTAGGGCCTTAGTCAGTGCCAACGTCCCGGCCACATTAGAGCCAAAAGGCCTCATTCGCGACGATGGCAAGAGGCCCGACGGATTGACGCTCATCCCCTGGAAGAATGGGAGGTCGCTGGTATGGGATGCCACATGCGTTGATACGGTCGCGGCGTCCTATCTTCAAGCGACCTCAGCCAGGGCGGGCGCGGCTGCGGCATCGGCAGAGGGCTCCAAGAGGCGCAGATATGTGGCCCTAGGGGAAGGTTACATATTTGTACCTTTCGGCGTGGAGACCCTTGGACCATGGGGACCAGAAGCGCGACAGTTCTTTAAGGAGGTCTCGTCGCGCCTGATCGACACCTCCGGTAACCCAAGGGCTGGAGCATACTTTGCTCAACGGATTAGCCTCGCGATCCAGCGAGGCAACGCCGCCAGCCTCTTGGGTACTTTTCCTAACGATGGCGGCGATCTGGGCAGCATATTTTATTTAACTTGATTTTTAATAGGTGCCGAACATTTTTTTTTATTTTTTATTTGTTAGTAATATTTATATTTTAAGTATATTTAATTTTAGTTTTACGGTATAATATTTTTATATTAGGTACTTAATTTTAATTTTGAATGTGTTTAGTTTAGTAGACTGTTATTTAAATTTAATTAAAAATTATGAACTAACTTTTGTCAAGTGAAATAAAATAATAAATACTATATTTGTTATTAATTTAATTTATGTAGCAATATATTTACGATTAAAATGATAGGTAAAATATATATTATACAAGGTAAAATCCAATCAGCCGCCCGAACCCATACCGGAGACCCGGCCAGGGACCAGGAACAAGGTTCAATGATCACCAACCGAGCCCCCAGCACGAATCCAGGCGGCCGACCAAATCCCATCCTATATACTACATACTAATCCTATCCTATACTACATCCTATATACTACATAATAATAGGTAATGCGAATTTTATTGTTGTCACTGTCACTACAAGCGAGGGGCGGATTCAGGGCAAAAGTGAAATAGGTTGGTTTTATATTTTCATTAAAAAAACTAAAATAGCTAGCAAAATTTTAAATATCAAATCTTTAGATATTGTTAAAACACATCTAATAAAATATGTTTGAGTTCTGTATATGATTCCTATTCGTCAAACGAGGAGAAAAAGTATGTTTGAAGATCTCATTTCAACAATTATTTCTATCGAGGAAAATTTATCCAAACATGTTTTCCAATTTCAAAACCCTAGATTATATATTCAAAATGCATTTACCAGAAATGTATTAAAATTTTCCGTGTATTTTATGAAATACACAGAAAAGAAACACCCGTATTTTTTTCGCATATCGCCTTAAGATAAGCTTTTCTTCTTGCACTGTCGATATAAGATAAGACGAAATGCACACCATGTATGACCTAATTACTGTTGTTTTGGTTTACTTTCCCAACATAAACGACAAAAAATCAGTACAACAATGTTCACATTACTTACCGGCTGAGTGTCAAACCTATCCAAGAATAACAGTTTGATGTAGATAGGACGACAATCTTAATTTAGCCGCCTTTACTCAAAGTGAATTGATCTTTAGGTCAATAAAGATGATTAGAATACCAAAATAAATGTCTAGAATTGCTTTTAGATATCCTATCACGGGTTTTGCTGGCGCCCATATTTTGTTACAGATACATAACCTGTATGTATCCCTGTTTGGATTATCACCGGTAATCACCATCATTTGAAATCTTGGATTCGATAAAGTAACTCTAACTTTTTCTTTCTCTTCTCATTCTACTTTTCAATTCCCCGACAAGATAAATTTTTAAAAATAAAAATAAATAAATAAACTTTCATTTTACATGAACATTCATACATATTTGTGTATAATTCTACTAAACTACATAATAGTTTGCGGCAGAAAAAGCTCCCTTTTACTTTCCACTATTTATGTAAATATTTCTAGGTTTGTTTAATTTTCAAGTTGATCAATCTAGTTATTAAAACACTTTTTAATATACTGATAGATATGATAATGCAAATAAAAATACTGAAAAATATAAAAAACAAAAAAAAATAAACAGTTATTTCTCTATTTCTATTAAACAATATTGACTTTACAGTTCCATAACTAAAATGAAAAGATAAAATGAAAACCCTTATAGGATTACTTTGTTGTCCGTCCGTCTGTATGTCCGTCTGTCAAGATCCTTTTTCTCGGGCCCTGTGACAGATATCTATTACTTGTTACTTCCTACAAAAGACACTATCGAACTGTTAAAAAAATTTGCCTTAAAACTCAACGTGAAAAAAATTATTGCCCTTCCCGTTATCAATCTCATACAAATTGGCTCGCTATGAAACCCTATACGACACTTCAAGTTGACTTAAATATTTGAAATTCCATTCAAAGTAGGTCTTAAGTATATGAAAAAAACAGAAAATACTATAAATACTATATTAATTATTTAAGAAGTAATCAATGACCTAAATAAATAACTTTATTAGACCGTTTAAACTAAAAAGAGTTTCCTGAATCAAGTTAATTTAAGTTAATTATGTACGGAACTCTCAGGAAAAGTGTCCTATTCGCACTTGACCGGCATTTTATTCTCAACAATGAAGGTCATCGTCATTATTGTACAAGTATTGCCGAATTCGGACAAATTCAATAGCCTGTTCGCTGCCCAGTGCCCACTGCTCAGACCATAACTATAAAAGTTACACGAACTTTACTTTTAGTACAATACGAATAGGTATGGTAATAACAACTTTTCCCGTAAAATGTAAGGTTTTCAGGATACTATCCGAAGTGCTTAATATAATAAGTTAATAACATACAAATTGACACGTTTTTAGAGTTGTGTAGGCAAAGTAAGTCTACCACGCGTGACACGCGTCTGTGAACTTGAAATTGTCTTTGCCAAAGTTTATTAATTTAATTGACTTAACAAGGTATCTCTTAAAAAAATTATAAAAGAGCCACAAAATTCGTTGACTCTACCTCTAACACGTTAACAGGCAGTGTCGATGCTACGGACCCTCCTGACTTAGTAAATGTGTGACCGGAAGTTGTGACCGGAAGTAAATGTGTGACCGGAAGTAAATTTTGTGACAGGAAGTAAACGCAAGACTGGAAATAAATAAAAGACTGGACGTAAATATAAGGCCAAAAGCAAATGAAAGACCGGAAGTAAATTAAAGACGGGAAGTAAATGAAAGACCGAAATAAATAAAAAACCGGAAGTGCATGTGTGACCAGAAGTAAGTGAAAGACCATAATTAAATGAAATACTGAAGTTAAAGTAAGACCAGAAGTATATGAAAGCCCGGAAGTAAATTATAAACCAGAAGTAAATTGAGACCAGAAGTAAATGTAAGAGCGAAAGTAAATGAAAGACCGAAAGTAAGGTAAGACCGGTAATAAATGAAAGACCTGAACTGAATGTAACACCAGTAGCAAATGCAAGACCAGGTGAAAATGGACGGCTGACATTAATAGAAACCACGTACTCAACTTATCATACAGAGTAAAATAAAATAAATTTGTTTGTTGACACTTGGTGGAACGTAGAAAACTATTCCATTTTAAATTCCATAAACCCCATAGTGGTAGTAGAGCTGATGCCGGGCTCGACTGTGGAGGTACCACCATCTTACTTGGAGACCCCCTCAAAGTACTCATAATTCGGGGGAGAGTAAGAGGACAGCTCACAGGCAAAAAACCAGGAGGCCCACCATGCCTGGGACCGATGGATGGCGGCATATCCATCCCTAATAGCCGGGCCTTATATGGAACAGACTGGTGACGGGCAGCGGCGTCACTGGTGCGAGGGTTCCGGCACCGCGCTCACCAACCCGCCTGTCCAGCGTTTGTGAGTATGGGCAATTCTTCCAGGATGACCGCCGGGAGTGGCAAAGTCCTGGAAAGGCTTATGTCCAGCAGTGTACGAACTAGGCTGATGGATGGAAACCCCATAGTACAAGTGACCTTCTGTTCATTAGAAAACTTTACTTAATCCTAGACTAGCACGCGAAGACAAAAGCGCGATTTCAAACACGTCTACTAAATTCGTCAGGCAAAAATATATATGTGGATATATATATTTTTTAATAATATCATATAATGTCAGCCTTCTATTGAGTTTATTAAAGATAATTGAATAGGTATCTAAATATTATATTTTCCACAAGTAAATCGATGCTTTGTTTACCACTTTATCTTTGATCGTATCCTTTAAGAAAATGACCGAAAATGCTTCAAACCGGGCCCATTCTTCGGAGGGACCCTATTATCTACTCCAAGCATCTGAGGACCCGTTTTGACTGGAAACGTGTCAAGATGGAGATCGCCGGGAAATAAGTCAAGGCCGGCAAGCAATCAATGCGCGCCTCGGAGAAAGTGGGATGTGATTAGTCCTCGAAGAATGTGGGATGTGGAAATGTCATTAGTTCGGATGCTGCAATCGGTTTGGCTTATCAATTTGACATCCACGGCAACGCAGTCTTTTTCCATCTAGAACAAGTGAAAGTCTGGTGCAGTTGGTGAGTCTTTGTTTCATCTGATACTCGCAAAATCGATGTGAATCAGAAGTAATCACATATTTACATTATATCGTACTACTAAATGAATCAATGAATAAATAGATCCTATACTGTACAAACACGAAATTATAACAGAATACAATGTAATTAATAAACAATATTGTACAAAGGCGGGCTGATTACTATAAGCAATTTAATGCAGCCAACCTTTGGGTGATGAAGAAATTATTATTAGCGAAATGTAGAAGTCAAACAAATAAATATACGCCAAAAGAAAACAAGAAAATAAAAGCCAATAAATTGAATATCTACTTACCTACATAACTAAATTACTTGATATCTAACTATTAAACTACTAGTACCTACTGAAATTGATAAGTAATGCCAAAAATTATAAAATTACTAGTATTTTTATTCTGTCAAGTATAAAATAACGTTGTCTTTCGCTATTTGTTTCCTTTCATTACTTCATAACGTTATTAATAACAAAAAAAATCAATCAATACAATATAAAAATATTTAAATATACGTAAAAATATTTGTATATATTGTATGTACATAGTGGCGTACATACATACAATATATATATATATATATATACTCACGCCTGTCTTCCAGAGGGGTAGACAGAGACAACAGATTTCCATCTGATATGATACTGACACACCTCTTTCGCCTCTTTTACATCCAGCAATCTAGTCACACAAGCTCTTCTATTCCGGATACTTTAGACCAAGGCTGGCCAAACCCAGGCACGCGGGCCACGAAGTGGCCCGCTAAGGCATTTGAATTTGCCCGCCAGTACTTAGGTTGGCAAATAAAAAGAAATTCACTTTAAATAAAAATAAATATGTTAATTCATTTAATTTACAAATAAAGTAAATTATGATACCTTATGAATATGGTAGTAGTGGTGGCCCGGCGCCGCCACAGTCTAAGAAATTTTGCTCACCTGGAAAATCTATTGGCCAGCCTTGCTTTAGACACTGCCTTTCTTCAGTATGTCGCCAAATTGGTCGGTATACCTGCTCTTAAGTGGCTCAGCATTTTAATCACCATTCTGTTTTCATTCATCCTCTCAGCTTTACTTCTCCAAACTACCGAAGCATTTTATTTTTCTATTCTAGTCACTACATCTTCTTTTAAACCGTAACGATCCCATATGTCAATATTTTTCACTAAATAGCGGTATTCTATAACGTTATAAACGTTTGCCATTATGGTACTTTGAAATTATCTAACATGTTTTCAAATTAGTTCTTTCATAGCTAAAACGTAAATTGTAAGTTAAACATTTTTTCAATGCATGTGCTCGTAAAGGCCCACTTTTTATGCATTAAAACCGAACAGAAAGTCGATTATTTTGCCCTAGGGCTTTAATATTATTATTTTTTTTTAATTTGTTTGCAATGGTTGACTAACCTGCAGCCTTTCTTGTGTACCATAGATGTTATACTTTTTTTTCCACTGTTTAACGGCTCTGGATACAATCCTTTTGAGCCAATCATAATTTAAAGTTCACAAGATTATATTTGTTTTCATTTCCTCACACTATGCATTGAAAAACGTAGTATGATACACGGGCGTAAAAGCAATAAATTACTCGGTTACGTTTAAAACACTCGCTACGCTCGTGTTTTAAATCGTCCTCGTAATTTATTCCTTTGCGCCCTTGTAGCATAAACTACTATTAAAGTAGTTATCGCAACTACGCTAACAAACCAAACTGGCTATAACGAGATCGTTATATAAAGTAACGTGCACTTTAACAATTATGTTGTATTCATTGGTTGCAGCTCAAATTTTGTCATTTTATTTTCGTGAATTTCTCAATAGCTATATTTTTCCTGTAATCTTTCCTGCACACATGAGTTTTGGAGATAAGGCGGCGCGGCGGACATGATTTTTTTTTTGTAGTTTTTCAAGGATTTCTCTAAATAATTGCAAGTAAATATAGTTAGGGTATATATTTTTACAATCAGCTCTTTAATATCTACAATTTGATACAAATATTGTATTTTTATAATAATTTTTTTTTTCTCTTTCGTATTGGAAATATTTTGAAAGATTTAAAATTTTTCAATTTATTTTTTACACGTCGCTTCTTGTATAAGTAAAACACTTGTAAAATCAGCTTAAAAACACCAAAAAAAAATATTATAATAATAACTTAACCATATTATTATATTTATTCCAAAAAGTAGACACCACATTAAAATATAAAAAACTATTAAATTCCGCTGGCACTAACTAATTATTTTTTAAAACAGAAATAAAAAAACCTGCAATTACACATAAATACTGAGTTTACTGAGAGATTTACCTAACCGAAAATATACGAAACCATTTAATCAATCTAAAACCAATCAATATCGCTGAAAAATAAACGGTAACAAATGAATAAACAAACCTCCACCCGTAATTTACTACCGCTGCTGTAAAAACGTACATATCTTTAAATTACCCAGGAACTAGAAACCTTGAATTTTGCACTATTTCCAACCTTGATAGTAACACTGACATGAACCATTTACACTAAACACAATAATATTTTGTATTTATAAATTCCCAACATACTCGAATTTTTTCTTTTCGGTTGTGTTCTAGATTTTTTTACACCAGCCAGTACTCAATTCTGAATTAGATACTTTTTTCCCAATGTTTTTATAAGGTCCATAAGCCAGCTTTCCTTGTCACCTTAGTTAAACAGATTAATAAAGTTGTCAATAAACTATGATGGCCATATTTAAAGTGGTAGATAATATAAATGATGACGTCATAATTCTTTGTATGGACTTTTTAAATAATTTTTTCTGAAAGCTATCGAGTGGGGTATCAAATGAAAGGGCTTCATAATTGTAAAAATATATTATACCAATACATTTCAGCCACCTGTTTTCTGATAAACAAAATAATATTTTAAAAACAGACCCAGTTTGGGCTCCTCCAGGTAGAAAACGGCTGAAGGAATTTTTGTAAAACATATGTCAACTTACTCGTAATACCCTCTAGTCTAACGTCAAGAAAGAAAAAAATATGTGATTATAAAAGTTATAATTTACAAAATTTATTTCATGAAAATTCCTTTAATTTTAGTACTGCATTCTGTATGGAAAACTTTGTGATGGTTTTTGCTACGCCCACGTATGTCACAAATGTCATAATTGTACGAAAAGGTAGACCGCAGCGTGCGACCATCTGTACAAATTCTTTATTTTAGTATTCTGAGAGAGTTCAAATCTACACCTATACACGAGCTCCTTAAACAAATATGAATACAAACACGGTTCATTGAATCCCACATTCTTGCCCAAAAATAGAAATTTCCAATTATTTTTAAGAGTTTTATTAGTCCAGTAATTTGTAACACCATTTCCGTATTCTCTATATTTGGACACCGATGACAAATCGGCCGCTCTTCGAAAGGCTAAACAGCCGTTGCGCGTGCATTTAACAATGAATTAAATCTACAAGTCGGTTATTTCTGATCGGTCCCCCTCTGTCGCGTCTCTCATTAGACACCGCCCCGACAGATGTAGAAAAGGATAGTGTGTGAACTCCTTTACATCATTGCTTTTGTTTATGTAGGCGACGGTTGATGTAGCGATGTTAAAAAGGTATTTTTAAGAAAGTCGAGCTGTTTTGATTAAGTTCCTTTAAAACGTTTTGAAATGGAAACTTTTTTGTCCTCATCTCGTAAGGGAATGTTTAGGACTTGTCCGTCACTTCCGGTTCGATTTTTTTTAAGGAAGGATAATTCTGATTAATTCATAAGTTAATGCTTATTTGATCAGAATCATAAAAAAACGACTTTGTAAGCGAGGGCGCTGCCATCACTGACATATTACTATGATATCTATGGTCGCCATTGGTTTATTATGTGATATTATGGTATTATGTGACTGAGAAAAGAGGTGACATAAGAAGTATGCACTTAAATAATTTACAGTTTTAGCTCTGACTCAAACCGCTGCTATTTTAAATCTGTTAGAACTTTGTCGTTACTTTAATAGCTCAGATATTTTGTCACACGTTATTGCTATTTGGATGATCCTAGAATTCTTAAGCCGTGTTTCGTTTTAATTCTGGATTTAGATGTCCACTGCACAGGTCCTCTAAAAAGAACGCTTTGGATGAATCATATTATGATTCCGTTCTAATGCCGTGTCTTTTGCACGCGTGAAAAAACTCTGACTCCATCCTACTTTCAAATCCTTTTATGATTCACCCAAGTCGGCCTTTTTACATCCCCAGGACTGCAGAGGAATTACTTTTCAATGTCCAGTACCTAATTAAACAAATAATAAAACTAAAGGTACCTTCAAACTTTTCTAAATACGAGTATGCCAAGTACCTATTAGAATTCATGGTTTGTTACAAAACACGTTCTTATTTATTGCCGGTAGAACGTGGAGCTATGTAGTCAATTTTTATTGCCACAATTTATTAATACAAACATTGTAATTTGATTTGATTAATTTATAATTCTTGCAAAAAGTCCTAGTTTTCCTTTGTTTGATATAACAACAATAATAAATATATGCATCATCACGAGTTGTATCGCCGAAAGAGTCTCAAAAGTGTCTTAAACATCAACTGACTAAAGAAATTGTTCTTAGAAATGTACCATCTGTCTTAGATAAAATCTTACCTCACACACATACCCACACAACTAACAACACTAAGCAGGTAGAGAATAGCTCTGTCCAAATAAATATTGATAAATATATGTTCGGCCAATAAATAAATACGGTTTACGGTGGGATCTAAAGTTTCTGCCGAGATCTATCGGTGGGCTGACGGACATACTTGCCGAACGAACTTGGCATTGGGCTGCCGGCTGACCACCAACTGCGGCTGACGTCATTTTTGACAAATTTGTGAGTTACAATGTGACTGGTGACCAATCATGAACATAATGCGACCTTAGCATACAGTGGTATAAGATGGCGCGTGGATGACAGTGACAGCTGTGAAACAAGGAATATGGTAGCGGCGTTAGTTCAGATTTTGGACACAACCAATCCACCTCAGCATTCCACGCGCCATGAGATCCTTGTAGCACTTGTACAGACCAGGGAGCTGTATTATTGAATCACTCGCCGTGAATCATATATTCAGGCACGAACAAAATTCACGTGCGAAGTTCAATTCGATTGGTCATGATTTTACGTATTTTTGAATTAGTTTTATTTATTAGTAAATTTATTTATTTAAATTATTTGTTTTATTTATTTATTTTATTTATTTATTTATAAGTTAAACGGTTTTCGTTTCACGCAGAAAAAATTAAAACCGGAAAGCAATATTTCGTTTATTTAAAGAACCGGTAATGAATGAAGGTGAACGTAACGTAAATTAAAAAGTTATAATATATGTCAGTCTCATTGATGCATCGACATTGACATTTTCTTCTTGTCATTCTTGCATAGTTTCTACTAGTAGAAATCGGAAAACGAGTGGGTCAGACCACTCGTTGCAGAATTCACGGAGAGAATTTTCAAAAAATACTGATTCCAAGTTTTCGTATGCGAATCATGCGGATTCATATGCGAATTGAAATTCGAATGATTCAAAAATACAGCTCTAGGACACTTACTTTGGTACAGACTTCCGAAGTCATTTTGACAAAAGGCATTTGTCAAAAAAATTAATAATGTACATTTATATTTTATATGCACAGATATTTTGTGTGTGTCTTAGGATTCAATATTTAATATTAGGTAGAAAAAACCGGCCAAGTGCGAGTCGGACTCGCGAACGAAGGATTCCGTACCATTATCTATAAAAACGGCAAAAAAAAAACATGTCTGTTGTATGGGAGCCCCCTGAAATATTTATTTTATTCTGTTTTTAGGGTTCCATGCCCAAAAGTATTCTGTTTTTTAGTATTTGTGGTTATAGCGGCAACAGGGATACATCATCTGTGAAAATTTCAATTGTCTAACTATCACGGTTCATGAGATACAGCCTGGTGACAGACGGACAGCGGAGTCTTAGTAATAGGGTCCCATTGGTTACCCTTTGCGTACGGAACCCTAAAAAGACTTCGCGTTGACAGAGCGTAGCATCCAGATAATATTTTGGTGAGTTTGTGCATTAATTTGACCCAAGTCGGTGCCTCGCTAGTCCATACTCTAGTCCATACTGTTCGTGGTTAGATCGACGAAGGTATTTTACGTTAAACCACAGTTTCTTTGTTTGCAATAATAGCGGCCATTTCTCACGATTAATGGTTGTAGAGGAAATTTAAAAGCCCCTAATAGTCGTGCGTAGGTATGCACAATTTATTTAGCTAGAAGTGGATCGGAGCTTTATTAAAGAAAATGTTTATAGATTACTTGACTGTTATATGACTTAATTAATAGTATAGAGTTGGATGGATAAAGAACGTTTAGATAACGTTTGTGCAAAAATACAAAGTGCACAAACAAAACTAGGTATATTTGAAAAAAAAAAACGTAATTTAGGTCACCGGAGGAGTTCTGAAACTGGTAAAAATGATTGATTCTGACTTTGATTTGTTTACAAAAAGTCTGTAAAATCCATGTAAAAGGTTTAACGTACTTATAAATCAAAAGTTACGTTTTGGTAATTTGCTCAGTCAGATTAAGTCTGATGCAAATGTGATTATTAACCTTAAATTGGTTACGGAAAACTGTAATAAACAGCAATTTTTTTATTGTAGTATGTACCTATGTATGAATATGGATTTATAGTATTATTCCACACTGTATTAGAAAATTATAGTTTTTGGATTTATTCCCTCAATTATGCCAAAAGAGCTCACTCCGCACCAAATGTCAATATTGTAGGTCTCATGCAAATATACTATATAGGTTTTGATGATCAGTCAGTGAGTTGGCACGCTTTGAAAAGTGGTATCTTTTATTGTGTTAAACTAAAATCTTGAATTTTTATATCGTCTTTTTTACATACTCTAGACCATAATATTCGATATTAATATTTAATTAATCCTTTTTGAATAAATTTGTGGGATAGTACGAGAGATTTTCTGTTCATAATGGATCCATGATGAGATATGGAAACCTAAAATTACTGCCGTACATCAACGCTGACACTGCACTCGTGGCAGTAACCGTGTGAATTATAAAAGCAGTCATTCACTGGCAACATATTGAACTCGAAAGTACATCTCATTTGGGCAACCTTACAGCACGCGTCAGCCACGGTTTCAGGAACTGCTATCTGTAAGAACATAGGTACACATAGTAGGTGCACATACACAAAACATTTAGTACCGTCTGGCATGGTATGGCGCAAAAAATCTCTCGGGTATTAACCCACTTGTGCGCTATTCCTGGCTTCAACTCTGGCGCAGTCCAATGGGTACTGCTTCGTACAGGTCGCGCGCATTAGGACCTTGCTTCCAGACACTGTTTGTGTGGTAAATGTCTTGAAGTTTATCTGTTTACTGTCTCTTCTATGAGCATTTTGACAGGTTATGGTATGTTAGTTTATTATTTTCATTTGGAAAACTATCCCTAAAAATTTTTTGATAATCGTCATATCATCTTTCAACTAATTTTACAAGTTAGGCATTATTTTATTTCGCTAACGTTATCTGCAGTAGCAGTGTAGTAAATCACGTAATGTTTATTTTTTTGGGTATTCTAAACAATCTTCACACCAATCCAATCCGACTCTCCATTTATTTATTGTTTAAGTAAACATTTTAAATTTTTTGATCATTCAGAATCATACTCGTAGAGTTAATACACTCGTGAGACTCATTGATAGTATTTGATACCTGTTGTAGGAACCTGCTTGGTTAAAGTTATATAGTTACTTTTTTTGAAATATGCCTCCTATAATCGAGAGAGAGCCACCAGCCAATAAATTTGTTTTAAATATATTTTAAACAAACAAAAACCAATAAGTATAATATATTTTAAACAAACAAAAACCAATAAGTACAATATATTTTAAACAAACAAAGACCAATAAGTACAATATATTTTAAACAAACAAAAACCAATAAGTATAATAAATTTTAAACAAACAAAAACGAATAAGTATAACATATTTTAAACAAACAAAAACTAATAAATATAATCTAAAAAACGAGGCGAAACTAAAAAAAAATCGTTTTTTGTGCAGCTTATGTAGAAATTGCAATGGACTTGAAGGGTTTATATTTATATTTTTACATACATTAATTCACTCAAACATAACTCTTGATTTACTTACTTGAAGGTACAATTTGCAACAGCTCTCGGCACGTATAACGCTGGTACTCCTACAAAAGATACACGACAGCACGTGCCCGTGTCACCAAATGATGTTAGGGTTTTAATCCTCTTTACGTGAAATGCTACCACGATTAGCCTAAAAATATAATTTTTGAACGTCAAGTTTAGAGTTGTGAACAGACTAAAGAAAAAAAAAATACAATTAATTGCTGAGAATACATCATTAACCAAACAGAAAAAGTTCTTTTTTTACAGTCAGTAAAAATAAATTACAAACTACCCCTTGAAAATAAGTTTTCTTTGCAGAAATTTCAGAATTTTGAGTGACAACTAAGGTTTATTTTTCGAAAACCAATCACAGCTCTACTATTTGTATTGAATGCAAAACCGATTCATGTAAGCCTTAATTTTCCAGTATGAATAAAAGTTATAGAATTAAATGAGACTTGAGGATAATTCATGATTTATATAAACCTCACCTCAATACGAGTTATGACTGCCTTCATCTGGGCGAGTGCACGCAGCCCGCAGTGTGAGGCGTAACGTCGTCGCGTAAACGTCTTCACTCGCCCAGATGAAGGCAGTCTAAATCTGCTGAAACTGGTCGGCTATCCCGATCATAACTCGTATTAAGGTGAGCCGTTTATATAAATCATGAATAAAAGTATGAATTAACCGCAAAATAATGTAATTTTAATGTATTTTCATCACAAGCGCCCCACGACATGCGACTGTAATTAGTGTCCGTTAAAAATTGTTTTTATTATCGTTTTACGCTTGGTTGTACTTCTGAACAAGGAGCGTACAGTGGGTAGCTCTATGTATCGAGTAACAAGATGGGACCAATTTTTACAGTCAGCAAAAACAAAATGCTCCAGTTTGCGCCCAGCTAACCTTATTTATTTGAATGTAGTTTTTTTTTTCTACACAACTACGAATTAGTCACATCTTGTTACTCGATACATAGGGTTACCCACTGTACGCCCGTAGCATGTTTGTGATTGTTAGCACTTAATGGAACATTGTGATTGAAATGTTAAATCAGTGGACAAGTACAACTGCATTTAAATGTTAAATCAGTGGACAAGTACAACTGCATTTAAATGTTAAATCAGTGGACAAGTACAACTGCATTTTAATGTTAAATCAGTGGACAAGTACAACTGCATTTAAATGTTAAATCAGTGGACAAGTACAACTGCATTTAAATGTTAAATCAGTGGACAAGTACAACTGCATTTAAATGTTAAATCAGTGGACAAGTACAACTGCATTTTAATGTTAAATCAGTGGACAAGTACAACTGCATTTAAATGTTAAATCAGTGGACAAGTACAACTGCATTTAAATGTTAAAACAATGGACAAGTACAACTGCTTTTAAATCACAACTAAGCAAATAGATAACAGTTCAGCTCGAATCCATCTTAGAGATAAAATTTTCCTCGTAACTTTCGTATTTGTATAGATGGCAAAAAAATAAAATGAAAATGGGTGCAGCAAAAGTCCGTCAACATTGGAATTTAAATTCAAGTTATATCTATTGCAACATCAGAATTAATTCGCATTCCATTCTACCCAGGTGCCTACTTAGCTTGGAGGAGTCGTATTTCTAGGTATCTGTATAGCTAGTGATGTGTCAAATTATGTGATACTTTTTTTATAATTAAGTTAAAGGTGATTTGTGCACAATTAATAAATATTTTATTTATTTATTTATTTACTTAAATGGTTAGTATTACAGAAAAAACTTAATTAAGGTTAGTAAAATACAAAAATAGAGAAAAAATAATGTTGGGACTAATAATACCCAAAGCAGGCTTCCGACACATTAACAGATTCTTTCTTAGACTGTAAAACTAACAACTTAGCACATAATAATAAATTCGAATATGTGTGCTCCAATACTAGAATTCTCCGTTACACGGAAGCACTATGAAGTTATTATAAATATGTTTTCAATGCATGTGCTCGTAAAGGCCCACTTTTTATGCATCAAAACCGAACAGAAAGTCGATTATTTTGCCCTAGGGCTTTATTATTATTATTTTTTTTTATTTGTTTGCAATGGTTGGCTAACCTGCAGCCCATATCCCTCTATAATTTGTGCTGCAGCCTTTCCTGTGTACCATAGATGTTATACTTTTTTTCCCACTGTTTAACGGCTCTGGATACAATCCTTTTGAGCCAGTCATAATTTAAAGTTCACAAGATTATATTTGTTTTCATTTCCTCACACTATGCATTGAAAAACGTAGTATGATACACGGGCGTAAAAGCAATAAATTACTCGGTTACGTTTAAAACACTCGCTACGCTCGTGTTTTAAATCGTCCTCGTAATTTATTCCTTTTCGCCCTAGTAGCATAAACTACTATTAAACATTCTGAATATTGTCCGCTTTTGCGTAATAAAATAATGATCAAAATATAAAAATTACTTCTTCAGTCGTATAGACCAATGAGCAGTCTTTAAAATACAAGAACTGCATCGTACGTCACTCGGGTTTAACCTAGTTCATCACCCCTGGGCTCAGTCAGCCTACTGCATCGCTACGAACTTCTTACTAACTTTGTACATTAAGAAAACTGTTCTACAGTCAGCGTCCGTTGAACCTGGCTCTGCTGGCCGATTCTGAATTTAAATACGTCTATATAAAGCTGGATTTTCGTGAATTCTAATCGAAAGAAGACAATACAAATTATTAATTTTTCCTCACTTCATACAGTTTGTTGAAATTGTATACAGGATAAAAAAAAACTATGACACTTTACCTCCTTGTGAATGTATGCGAATACTTATTACAATAATTATTTGCCAGTGTGTAATTTTGGTGCCCGCTGGACTGTCAGATGGCTTTATTACTATAATCCGTAAAAAGACCATATCCTTGATCCGCAGGACATGGGACAGTCCCAACAGCATCCTAGAAACCATAGCCATGATTTAAGTCGCCGCTATGGAGGTGTTTTGTGCGGAGAGTGATCGTGGAGACCTCCTCATCTCCTTGATCGCTCCTGGTACGGAGCACATAAGTTCTGTCTAGATAATTTAATTTAATTTTCTCTATTTGCTACTAACCAATTATTAGTAAGTCTTACTAACATGCTATGGATCAAAGTTGTCCGAAATAAAAGATTTTTATTTTATTTTTTATTACTGTCAATCTGAAGGACATTGCGGGTGGCGGCTGGACGATGATGACTGAGGACCGCCAAGAGTGGCGTAATATGGGGAAAGCCTATGTCCAGCACTGGACGAATACGGGCTGATGGATTGTGTAATTTTATTGCTAAATTTATTATTATTTACATTATCTCAACGTAAATATAGAACTCTTCATCACATCATATTACGAGAATACAAACAGTTTCAACTAAGTCCGCAAATAACAGTTGAGTCCCCGCTTTCAAATAGATCGAGTTAAACATTCGACTTCGATTCATCTCCGAGAGATATGATAGGATCAGAGATCTATCGGGTATCAAAGATAGTGATCGTCATACCTAGATGATAGTTGGCAACCCATCTGACAGATGTTACTATGATATAATGTGTGTAACTCTCGGTGGATCATTGATCTAGGTCTTGGGATCAAAACATCGTTTTAATAGTAGTAGAAATCTTAATGTGATTTTCCCTTTGACCTACCCAGTAGGGTAGTACCCACTAAGATAAAATCGTATTTTGAACGCTTAATATAACATAAAACATAACTATGTATTAACTTAGATTAATTAATTTACTTATGTGGTAGATTCTAATAGCACCAGAACAAACCCCTAAAGGTTTAAGGGGTGTATATTTGAAATATGTGCAACTGTACATGTGCATATAAAAAAAAAAATAGAGAGAGTGTAAAACAGCAAGAAAATCTAAAAAAAAATCTAGGTAAAAAGACATTTTTTTTAAATACGCAACGGTTTAATCTTAGCCATAAATACGCCTGAATAAGATATAGGATGAAGAGCACTCGTCCAGAAAGTACCTAAAAATAGAGAGTAACCACTCTCCTTCTACGGCTTGAAATGACGTCATGCCGGAACACGACGCGTCACTTAGCGTCATGGATTCGTCATGAGATTCGTTGACAGAACAGTCAACCTATATATTCTTTTATAAATATTTCTGTCAGTACATATTTTCGGTAACTTAAAATATATATTTATTTTCTAATCGAACATACATATTTTCGCAAACATATACAGTATATCAGCGTTGGAATACATCAATCTAAATCTCTTTTATCCCGAACAAATCCAACAATAAATCACTTGTAACCATAAAATTATAATTTATCAATGAGTTAAACTGCCATAAACTTTACTAAAGCCTAAGCTTGTAAAAACAAAATATTTTTATCGATCATCTCAATGCGTTCTGGTTTGCACAGTGTATAAATATATCTATATAAATATGTAGTACATCACAAATGCAACTAAAAAACAACTGAACTTTTCTTTCAGTTTGCCTTAAACTGTTTCTTTTCCACTGAGCTTAAAAAAGCAAACATGATGAATCAAAGTACTTTTAACGTCAATCATCGGAGCTTACACAAAGGTAACGTGAATCTTACGGGAAATACTATGAAGTTCTGACTAATATGAGGGTTTGAAACTTCCAAGAAAGATGGTTCATAGATTTGTGTATACCTACTTAAGGCTGTAAACAATCAGCGCTCCGTGATAAATTAAAGATGAAATTAACGCAAAGATTCAATTATTTGGATAGTAGATTTAACTATTTATAAAACTTAGTAAAAATCTGGTTTAGTAAAAAATATATAGTGATTTTACTTTCAAGTTCCCCATTCTGATAATTCTGCCGAGGTCCTTATTTCTT
Organism: Ypsolopha sequella; assembly: GCA_934047225.1. Taxonomy (NCBI): domain Eukaryota; kingdom Metazoa; phylum Arthropoda; class Insecta; order Lepidoptera; family Ypsolophidae; genus Ypsolopha; species Ypsolopha sequella. Next base: position 3,427,474 of record OW203987.1, read on the forward strand.
AGTCCAGCAACATCGAATATATTCACTTTAATATTTCAAAACAATTGACCTCTTCTTTTTTTCGTCAATATTTACGATTCAAAAACCATTTCGAGGAATAGCTTTCCTTAACCGTTTCTGGTATCCAAATATTAAAAAAGCATACATTTCCTTAATTAAACGAAAAAAGTGATGTCCTTCAGTCGACCTACAATGACGCCATCATGACACATTTCAATACGAAAAAATATATTTCTTGAACGCATCTTTAAGTCTGACAAGGATTTGATCATTCAACGTAATATAATTACGTCACGTCCTGTTAATACTAAATAACTTATAAAATTGATTTAAACGCACGAAAATATGTATCACTGAAATTACATACTTAAATTGATCTATTTATTCCAAAAAGCAGACAAAAATTGCACATTGAAGTCAAGATTCCCCTTAAAATCGATGAGAACTGATGATTTCCAAGATGATGATGCTGATGATGATCAGCAAACTACTAAATAGTAATTTGTATTACACATGGGATGAAGTAGCGACCATGAATCAGCCAAAAGTAGATTTCCGAATCCGAACTTCCGGGCAGTTTTTCACGTGATTGGACACACCGCGCCTGTAGTGGAGGAAATAAATATTATGAATGATTCAATCACTCATATTACAGATATGCCTTTTACATTTCTGACCGCCATTGTATCTGTAGTTTGAGTACTCGGCTTAGTATCCGAAGATCGTGGGTTTAAATCACATTTATGTTCGGTCTCCGTGTTTCGGATGGCACATCAAGCTACTGGTCCAATTTGTATGGCGATAGGGCTCACGCTAAGATGCAATAATCGTCAATGAAACGCGGGTGTACGAGTGTGTACTGTGACTTGTATTCCACAGTCCACACTTGAAAACACTTCTGTCACCCCCTTCATGTCGTGACGATGTACATTTTGTTACGTAAAAAAAATATATTTAAAAGAATTAAACAAACTTATATTATCAAGAATCAATTTAACACAAGATTTTCTTTGAAATACATGTTGTATCACTTCAGAATACACAAAAGGTAAGACGTATAACAAACAGATTGCATACAAGCTGGATGCCTTCTCATGGGAGGCGCCATTTACAGATCGCTACCATTTCCACGCAACATTTTTTTCTGGTATAAATAACAATACGTACCCGCATAGTAACTTCAAGTCAATAAGTAGTAACTCCATGTCCCGTGTTGTAAGACAGGACATCGCACGTAACTCACAGGAACTTGTATCGTTCACGCACGGGATTCCCAGCTGATAGTTCCTATCTATTGTTCTAGGATATAAATAAATAAAATCTAAGTAAAATGTGGAGGTCATCATCATCATCATCATCATCGGCCTTTGTGTCCTGCATTATTATGGTGGGCTGAAGAAGCTACACCAACTAACACCTGAGGCGAAAACATGGCTATCAAACCTGGACGGCGATTCTGGGAAGTGCACAAATATTGCGAAAGCAGATAAATCAATAATTTCCGTAGAAAATCCCTTGTAAATTCACTCGAAATCTACCGTAGCAATTTTTTTCGCACTTGCTAGAATCGCCGTCTTGGACTAGAAATACAGCTATACCTATATAAAATAAATAATGCAATTTTTTTTTCACGGGGAGGGGTATTGGCTATTTAATATGAAATAGACCCATCAGATAAAAACATTTTTTTTCCATGTGCTACAGCAATAAACCCCTCATTTTTATTTCCATCCATCCATCCATCAGCCTGTCTTTGTCCACTGCCGGACATAGGTAGACTTTTCCAAGATTTCGCCAATTTTGGCGGTCCTCTTGGAAGAAATGCCCATACTCACACACGCTGGGCAGGCGGGTTGGTGAGCGCGGTGCCGACACTCTCGCACCAGTGACGCCGCTGCCTGTTACCAGTCTGTTTTATAAAAAGGCTCTCCCGCGAATAGCTTCGAGGGGGTTTGCGAGTAAGATGGTGGTACATCCGCAGTCGAACTTGGCATCAGCTCTACCACCCCATTTTTATTTAATTGGTGTTTATTCCTTTTTTGCTGTCTTATTCCATTAGTTTCGAAGATACAACGGTTTTTTTGCAGTGTAATAAGTAAACATAAACTGAATATTTATTTATTATTCATTGTCTTAATATGACTTTATTTGTAGAATAGTTCAATGTTTTTTGATAATCTTCCGATACCCATATTGGGTAATGCGTTAGTTTAAGATGTCGTGTTTTATAACGCAATTTATCCGCCTTAACGCCTACGCTTGCTACGGCGTAGCAAGGTCTACGACCGCTACGCAATCGTCGTAATTGATATACATTTTTATCAATTAATTATCTATAATTCACTTTGCTTGAAGAGAATAGTATTGTTAACAATGATAACGTTAATAAATAATTGTTTTTCTTAAATGTCTGTTTATATTTAAGGTTAAACGTTAGTCGCTTAGCGCAAAGTGCATAACTTAACATTGTTTTATACCTTAACTTACAAACGTCCGATACTCCAGTTTTCTCAACTAAAAACTAAACCAATGATCAGTTAAGACAAGTGGGAATTCCAAGACGGGTATTACAAGTAGGTTTTGTCTCTTGGCACCTGTAATACCTGTGAGCCCATACAACTGCAATGTTTGGTCCTTATCGATTACTTGGGCGAGCGACAAGGCTGTGACATTATACTTGCTGCGGATTAACGGAATATCCCTACAGATGTATGTAAGTACATAGGTACACGTGTTAAATATAATTTTTCAATGCATGTGCTCGTAAAGGCCCACTTTTTATGCATCAAAACCGAACAGAAAGTTGATCATTTTGCCCTAGGGCTTTATTATTATTATTTTTTTAAATTTATTTACAATGGTTGGCTAACCTGCAGCCTTTCCTATGTACCATAAATGTCATACTTTTTTTCCACTGTTAAACGGCTCTGGATACAATCCTTTTGAGCCAATCATAATTTAAAGTTCACAAGATTATATTTGTTTTCATTTCCTCACACTATGCATTGAAAAACGTAGTATGATACACGGGCGTAAGAGCAATAAATTACTCGGTTACGTTTAAAACACTCGCTACGCTCGTGTTTTAAATCGTCCTCGTAATTTATTCCTTTGCGCCCTTGTAGCATAAACTACTATTTTAAGTTGCAAGTCTTTATTTAGTATAGCATAACGTAATTCAATGAAATATATAGCAATGGTATGTTTTGTAAAAAAATTGCTTTGAAGGAAAATTTGTGTGATGAACGTGCAGACTCGAAAAAGTGAGTTTGTGTCCAAAGTACGGTGAGACTTTACCGTTAGGTCAAATAATCGGTAAAATCATGTTTGATTGTTGAGCTCACAATCCCACAGGACACCTCTAACCAGAGCCGCATTATAGGACGTGGAGGCCCCTGGGCAACAACGAAGTAGAGGCACCTTCTTTGATTCAAGATCGATCATACGAGTATATCCGCTGTTTCCATAAGTGCTCACATGTGTTACTATAACAAAAAACAAAACTAAGAATACCTACAATAACATTATCTTATTGTTATAATTCGTGTTTTTTGGTAATTGTGTGATAAAACTTTGTTGAATAACAAGCTTCCAAATTTTTATACTTGTCACGCCAGTATAGTTCGCCATTTTGACGCTTCGCGTACAGTCCACTAAAATCAACATTTTTAATTTATTGGCGAAGCCACTATTGTGGGGTCCCCCCTCTTGTGGAGGCCCCGAGGCTGTAGCCACGGTTGCCCTCCTCTAAATCCGGCCCTGCCTCTAACATCCTCTCGGAAGACTGACAATATATTATATTATATTTAAATATAAAAAAAATCCGTGAATTACTCCCGTCAACTCCATGTAATATCATTATTTGCTAGACGTTTGTTTCTATACTTATTATTTCTTATAACACAACAAAATAATTAATTTACTAAATAGGGTTGCGTAGTAAAATACAGCCGGTGTCCTCCTGCCGCTACCCAAGATTGTTTTACTTAAACATTTCGGTATTCTCGGAAAGCTATTTTGTATTGTTAGACAAGAAAAAGTTTTATTTTTACCGTAGCTACAGTTCGAAGATTAATATTTATATATTTGTTAATGTTTACATTGTGTACAGACACACTTTTTTGTAATCCGTCTCCCAAGACAAGCAGAAATTACATAAAATGACAATCTCAATATATTCACAAATATTATGATTATTGCAGAATAGCCGCCTTTGCGACCACAATATATTGACCTTTCGTTCTCCCCGCAATTATTTCAACTTAAGCTGAAGGAAGGGTAAATAGTTCGGGAGTCAGAGTTCCTCGTATTCTGGTGGACGAGTCCCGCAGACGACCAAATGAGAAAATACTTGGCACACTTACAAACTGACACACTCCCCAATTATATTTCATTATTCATTCAGAGAAACGCTATTACGTAGCTTCCAAAGAAATATGTGGATCATTTTCTTACTGATATTATGTTATAAGCACCGCTAAAATATTTTCATTATTTCCGTCAATCAGAATTGGCTCAAACTTCACAAAGAAAGGAAGCAGCAAACAATAGGTATTCCGAATTGTTTCCAAATAGCTATCTATCAAACAATAAAAATATTTCATCTTCTACGAAAGAGATCACACAAATCTTATCCAGAATTACTGTGGGACTTTGGTTAACCCATGGTTATTTATACTTCCTGCATTATGAGGAGATTCACTGCGCCAAGGTGAAAGTACCGGGAATGGTGTTCCCGACAAGGGGAGCTGTATATTTACTCCTCTCATGAAGATGCCAATGTTGCCATTCGGTGTAGAAGATACACGGAGACGAACGGGCGAGGGAATTGTTGCGTGACGTCGTGCGAAGTTTTGATTTCTACCACGAATTGCGAACGTTTTGCATCCATTAACCGAATTTCGTTTGTGTAATTTTACACAATTTAATGTTTTTTGCTTTTGCAGCATGTTTTAGTATTCACCAATATCATAATAGTATTTCTAATTAGTGCACATGCACAGATACTTTTAGTCTACCCTTCTTTATTTTCAAATAAAACGCCTACTTGAATGTACATTAGTGATTGGTGAATCAAAACATTCGGATAAGGCTCTTCCTGAAGGCAAATAAATTTTTTACTGCGGGGAAAACTGTGCTGACATTGCAATCATAATAAAGGGGAAAAGTGGGCTTGCAGCACATTCCCCGATGGTGAAAACAAGTGCTGTCAGTCAATAGTATAAACAAAACTAGTACCAAACTCTAGCACACCTTTTTTATTTCACCTAAATGCATTCCCCATTGAAAGGCAAGCGAATGTAGCGCAACAAAAAGTATCCCTCAGCACTCTACCACTCCAGTGCTCGACGTGTCGTTGACTTGCACAGAGACTCAGGTTCGAGTCCCACCCCGCCATTCAGATCAGCTAATGAGGTACTAGTTGCCTGCATTCGGGATTGATGGACTCGGTTCAGTCAGTGCTACTCTGAGTGGTTTATTTATGCTCTACACTCGGAATTCGTATATTCGTATACAGATCTGAGTGGTTGATAATTGTACATGGCGGGGCTTCGTATTTTATGAATTTATTATTCCGGAGACATTATCAGTAATGAGAACAAATATTAGAAAACAATTAAATTCGAAAAAGTGCAAAAGAATAATACGAAAAGAAAAACCGTCTTTTGGGACTCAAAAAACCGGCCAAGTGCGAGTCAGACTCGCGTACCTAGGGTTCCGTATTGTGGATGATAAATTTAATTTTGTCATTTTTTTTCGTGAATTTCTTAACCGCTTTATTTTTCTGTAATCTTTACGTAAACATATGATCTTTTTCATATTTTTGGTCAACCAGTTTCGGAGATAAGGGGGGCGGACATACTATTTTTTATGGTTTTTTCAAGGATTACTCGAAATAGATGCAATTAAATATAGTCAAACAAACATATATATTTTGAAAATAAACTATTTAATACTTACAATCTGATACCCATATTGTATTTTTATAAATTATTTTTTTTATTTATTTTACTACTTTTTTTATATTTTTAATTTGTGCTTAATTTTCTTTTTATCGCTATATTATTTATTTTTTCCTGTAATTGGCCAGTTATTATCTATAATCGATATATTTTTCATATTTTTCGGTCTACCAGTTTCGGAGATAAGGGGTTGGGACATACATATTTTTGTGTTTTTTTTAAAGATTTCTCGAAACCAATAAATATAGTAAAAGTTTATATTTTTATAATTAACTTTTTAATATCTACAATTTGATACCCATATTGTATTTTTAGGATAATGTTTTTTATTTTTATCACTTTTGTTTTGGAAATATTTTGAACAATTTCAAATTTTTCATATCTTTTTTGAAACCGTGATATGTAAGCAAATTAATGATATTTTCGTGTCAAATTTCATGTCTTTATCTTTAACGGTGCTAAAGTTATGAGGCTGTGACATACGGACGGACGGACGGACAACGGAGTCTCACCATAAAGGTTCCTCTTGACCCTTTTAGGTACGGAACCCTAAAAAAGAAGACCCAATTATGCACAACCCAAAAGCAGTTTGATTTTATTATACACTATTGATATATTTAATACGTCTTGTAATGACAGCGATAGGGAATGGGTATTAATAATAATCAATATCAATATAAATAATTAATGCTACAATTTGTGATCGGTTGTCTAGTGTGTTTTGTATGTTTATATATTTTTTTGCTCTAAATATTTTTTTTTGCACTAAGAGCCATTGAACCTTTAATCGACCACTTAGTTCTGTATGAATTTGACGTATCAATCAAAGTGTGAATAAAAATGTAAAAAAAGACATCTTTAAGCGGTCAAAAATGGGTCAGTTGACCTATTTTCTTACCGCTTCGGGAATAGCCGATTAAAACCGACGATGTAAAGTAGTTTAGAATTTACAAAACAGTGTGCATTCACTTCCTTCCTGTGCTATTCATTTACAATTTCCTGTTCTTTGACCCACTTTACACATTCTATTTCTTTCAACTAGCTCTTAAGATGCCGTTTCGGTTTTGTTCCACGAACTAAAAATGTCACACCGCACTTCGGGTATTTTTATTTGTTTGCTTCAGAATTATGCAAAACTGTAGCCCAATTATTATTACAATAGTCACAAATATCATCCAGAACCAAAGAAAAGAGAATTTATTGTATCCAGTGTTATTATATAATACCAACGCATAATTGCTTTGTATCTAAAAATTATCGTTGATATTATCGTTTATCGTTTATTAATTATCGTTTTTATTATATTAAAAAAAATATGATGACCGCCTCTGTGTTTCTGGTTCGGACGTCTCGACCACTAATCCGGAGGTCGTGGGTTAAAATCCCGCAGGGGCAGATTTGTGTTCGGTTTGTTCGGAAGGCACGTTGCACTGTGGGTTTATATATGTGACCAAATTACGGCGATAGAAAAATAGAACTCACCACTCATCATATCACGCTGGGACGTAATAATCGTCGGTGAAACGTGATGTACGCGTACAAAATCTATACTAAAAAAACATCTGTATATCAAGGAAATACGTATATATAGGTATAGGTTAGATAAAGAATTCACATAATGGTAATAGGACAACGAGGATGCCTATGTCCGCGTTCTCCTACTAGTAGGACAACGAGGACGCCTATGTCCGCGTCATGCTACTAGTAAGACAACGAGGACGCCTATTTCTGCGTTCTGCTACTAGTAGGACAACGAGGACGCCTATGTCCGCGTCATGCTACTAGTAGGACAACGAGGACGCCTATGTCTGCGGCCTGCTACTAGTAGGACAACGAGGACGCCTATGTCCGCGTCATGCTACTAGTAGGACAACGAGGACGCCTATGTCTGCGTCATGCTACTAGTAGGACAACGAGGACGCCTATGTCCGCGTCATGCTACTAGTAGGACAACAAGGACTCCTATGACCGCGTTCTGCTACTAGTAGGACAACGAGAACGCCTATGTCCGCGTTCTGCTGCTAGTAGGACAAGGAGGACGCCTATGTCTACGTTCTGCTGCTAGTAGGACAACGAGGACGCCTATGTCCACGTTCTGCTACTAGTAGGACAACGAGGACACCTATGTCCGCGTTCTGCTGCTAGTAGGACAACGAGGACGCCTATGTCCGCGTTCTGCTGCTAGTATATGTTTATTCTTATTGCACACAGAAAACTTAATTCTAAATTATATAATAAAAGTTATGTACAATGGCGTAGGAAAACGAGGACGCCTATGTCCGCGTTCTGCTACTAGTAGGACAACGAGGACGCCTATGTACACGTTCTGCTACTAGTAGGACAACGAGGACACCTATGTCCACGTTCTGCTGCTAGTAGGACAACGAGGACGCCTATGTCCGCGTTCTGCTGCTAGTATATGTTTATTCTTATTGCACACAGAAAACTTAATTCTAAATTATATAATAAAAGTTATGTACAATGGCGTAGGAAAACGAGGACGCCTATGTCCGCGTTCTGCTACTAGTAGGACAACGAGGACGCCTATGTACACGTTCTGCTACTAGTAGGACAACGAGGACACCTATGTCCACGTTCTGCTGCTAGTAGGACAACAAGGACGCCTATGTCCGCGTTCTGCTGCTAGTATATGTTTATTCTTATTGCACACAGAAAACTTAATTCTAAATTATATAATAAAAGTTATGTACAATGGCGTGGGAAAACGAGGACGCCTATGTCCGCGTTCTGCTACTAGTAGGACAACGAGGACGCCTATGTCCGCGTTCTGCTGCTAGTAGGACAACGAGGACGCCCATGTCCGCGTTCTGCTGCTAGTAGGACAACGAGGACGCCTATGTCCGCGTTCTCATACTAGTAGGATGAAATAGTAGGACAACGAGGAAACACTCCCTATGACACCCCTCGGGGATTAATGCCGTTACAATATTAAGACATCAAATAATTTTTGTTCGTCAAATTGCCCTTTTAATAAGAGGACGGTAAAAACCGCGGAGCCTGTACCGCGAAATGTAAATTTTTCCTTACAACTGCAGCAGCAGCAGGTTATTTAGAGAAACAATAAATTATCGCGAACAAGACGCGCTGTGTCCAGTGACGTTGCCAGCATCTCGAATAATGTTGGATTCCTGGCTTTCCTGTGATCTTTGCTTCCTGTGATGATGCCCACATGAGTAATCAAAGAAACTATTATCGTAGCAAGCTATTCATCATAGAGAACATTTGTTTTAGAAATGCAAACGACTACGACTATTAGGCACGTGTCACAATGTGTCGTGATGTTTTTTTTTTGTTTTTTGTTATGTCGATTATATCAAATCTTAACATCAAGGCACAGTAACTAACTATGAGCAATTAATACATCATTAAAGTTAATCATATATACAGTGAAGTAAATAATATGAATGGTTTAAATCATAAATAATATACAAAATAATGATAATAACTCTTAAGTTCAATAAACTACAGTAAAAAAAATGCTACGAACTAAAGATCTAAAATTGAATAAGTTAAAAAAGATAAATAAATATTCTCACTTCTGGGTTGAAAAAGATTTTTGTTTGTTTTCTTTAGCTAAATATCATCTAATTCTAAAGAAATCTCATCTTTGTCTAACAACCAAATCGATGTTTTCTGTCTATACTTTGTGATTTGAGTACTTCTTTCGTTACTAGTTCTGAAAATATCAAGTTTAACACTTTGATATCCAACGCTAACATGACATAAATTATACGAGTCACCAGCAGTGAAACTAAAATCGCTTCCGGTAACCATTTTACTATTTAATTTTGATAAATCGTTGAAAAAACTCCAGACGTCAAAGAGATAATTTATGTCCTCGCACGGTCATATTAAATGAAATTGACTGTAAAAATTATGCTACTTTACTTTACGGCATAGTTATTATACCCAAACGTTCCAGATTTTTTGTAAACTAACGGTTTTCGTAGGTTCTGACTCTCGGCCAATGTGTGCAGACTTAGCAGATGATTTACTACGTATTTCTTCGGTCAACAGCTGCTGATTATAAGAATGATTTAGAGGCACTTACTTAATGCGGTTAATCTGTGCCAATAAATTGCCTTTGATACACCTTTATTCACGGTTAAAATATTTATTGTTTTACCAATTATACTTTTTGAAATAATACCAACGACGTAAAACATTACAATTTGTCCGAAGGGTGGTCTTATATTCTACGTTATAAATGCTTTTCTTCATTTATCTTCTGCCGTAGAGTAGAACGACGACATGTAAGACGTAAAGCGACCCACACAACTGTTTTTAGCTATGTTTTACTCGTCGACGCCTACACTCGGACAATCAGATCTCCATCGTGCCAGCACTTCTGATTTATAGGTTTCATCATCATCACTTACTAAACAAATCCCACTACGCAAGTAAACTGCTCTATTGGAGGTGCTCCAGACACTAGTTCGATGATTCCGCATGCTCATTCTCACAGTTTATGCCACAGAATGGCTTCAAAAGTGCATCGATGAAACCTGCAACCGATACAACGAACTATGAAACGAAGAAAACATGACTCAAGCATTATCGCTGCTCAAATTTATAAAAATACCAAAAAAGATCAATCAGCGGGACCTTTGAAATAAAATGGCGAACGCGGGAACAAATCTAACACTGCCAAAGTAGCTACCAAATAACCCAAGTGCCTTACCTCAACGAACCGTAAGCAATAAAACGGTGCTTCGAAAAAAAAACTAAGTGCTTTACAAACTATTAAAAAAATATGCGTGAGAACGAACCGACGAAAAAACGAGCCTACTCGCAACGTTTAAGATGTTAGACGTTTTTCGCGGGTTAAAGAATCTAATAAAAGTGAACTATGTGCACATCGACTCTCCAGTGTTCCGGTTACATTACTCTATCACCGTGATCCTCCTGATCTCGTTCAGTCTGATCGTGACGACGCGGCAGTACGTTGGGAACCCCATCGACTGCATTCACACCAAGGACATTCCCGAGGACGTGCTGAACACGTACTGCTGGATACATTCCACTTACACTCTCAAGAGTTTCTTCAACAAGAAGGTTGGCGTCGAGGTACCATATCCCGGGATCGGCAACAGCCGCGAGAAAGGGAAGGAAGATATGAGCGACAGGAAGATTTACAAGTACTACCAATGGGTGTGCTTTTGCCTATTTTTTCAGGTAAGTTTCTTTGATATATGAACATACTGCATCTTTCGAAGGCTTTTAATACTGATAATGTTACCCTACTCTTTGATGGGCTAAATCATATAGAAGTCAGGCGTATTGTTAGTATTATTCAGTGGCACCGATACTGTGATTTGTCAAACTATTGATTTTACCTGATTTTACTAGCGGAGATGAAAGAATTTTCTTTGAGTACCTCAGGAAACTGCGTTAGTTCTAACCATCTTCTTGATTTGCATAAACAATCTCTGTAAACGGAAAATACTAAGTCGTAAAATCATTACTTTTGTAATTGACATGATGCTTCTCATACAATGTATAACATGGATACATGCACGTAAAAAAGTTGTGGGATATTTATGAAATGGTTCTCCACTAACCTAACTCTTTTGGGCAGCTTTTTCATTTTTAGTACCGCTTTTGTTTTAATCAAGTTATGTCATGCTCAACATATTATGTAGATCTTATAAAAAACCCTTACGCTGAGCTCCTAGGACACTGAAAAGAGGAAACATGCTATTACCTATTGTAACCCAAACGTTGATAATCAAAATCTTTTACCTATTGTAACCCAAAAGTTGATAATCAAAATCTTTTACCTATTGTAACCCAAACGTTGATAATCAAAATCTTTTACCTATTGTAACCCAAACGTTGATAATCAAAATCTTTTACCTATTGTAACCCAAACGTTGATAATCAAAATCTTTTACCTATTGTAACCCAAACGTTGATAATCCAAATCTTTTACCTTTTGTTACCCAAACGTTGATAATCCAAATCTTTTACCTATTGTAACCCAAACGTTGATAATCAAAATCTTTTACCTATTGTAACCCAAACGTTGATAATCAAAATCTTTTACCTATTGTAACCCAAACGTTGATAATCAAAATCTTTTACCTATTGTAACCCAAACGTTGATAATCAAAATCTTTTACCTATTGTAACCCAAACGTTGATAATCCAAATCTTTTACCTTTTGTTACCCAAACGTTGATAATGAAAATCTTTTTCACACCCATATCATTACCAATACTCTCATACGCACCAATTAATTTCGTAATTTTATTGTTTTTTTGTTTGTTGAAATTATTAACAATAGTCAAAATTATAAAGGAGTTTCTTTTTGTACACTTATAATAATAATAAATTGCACTAAATTATGTTTAACTTATTGCGCCAACACACTGATGAAAACAAAATATTTTCTTTACGGTAAGAAATGCGGTGCTAACACTTAATGACATCATATACTCCAAACGTAATATGTTTTATACTAATAAAATAGTAGACATTTGCATTTCTTAACCAAACGTTCTAAGTAAACTACTTAAATGTATTATTTTATAATACTTTCTAAATGAACTAATATGAGTGACTAATTGAAAGAAAACGTTCTGCTTTTATTTTCGTACGTACCATTCAGAACTCGGCAATTCTTCACATTAATATTTTCGATGAAATAGGTTTCATCATCATCTAACTCTAACTCTAACTATTTTCAGAATGGTTATCTTTATAGGGCATTAAGTCACTATAACTATAAATACCTACACTTGGACATTTTCAGTATTTCATTTTATTGTCTAAAGCATAAATTGTGCAACCTACTCATGTAAAATTATTATTCTTATTAAAATCAAATTTACACTTAAGTAAGTACTAATAAATATTTTTCCTTCAATAAAGACACAGTAACTTACTCATACGCTACCACAATTCATTAGCCACAAAATGATCGCTCGAGTTGTTTACAACTTCTACACCGAAACCTGTTCATGTGAATTGTGAAGCGTTAAAATAAAGATGTACTATTATGATATCATATTGACTGACCGATTCTCGGATTTGTCAGTTGGTATTTTTTGTTTTTAGAATAACTTGAATTTTTGTAAAATGAACATAATGCAAACATTATGCTTTACTTCAAAATTTTCATTTTTCAAGATGTAATTATTTTTTTTTTCTAGATTAGACTACTTTCAAATAATTATTTGACAGTTAAAAACTTTTGTGAAACCCTATAATTGGTCTTTGTTTGTATACTTATAAGTTTACCACTATTATTTAAAATGACGATGTTTTTTTTAAATAAGCATATTGTAATTGACTGTTGGGTTTCCGAATAAAAATTATTAAATTATTATTATCACTTACTAAACAAATCTCTCCAAATAAGTTAGCCACTCTAATGAAGGTGCTCCAAGACACTAGTTCGATGATTCCGTATGCCAATTCTCAAATTTCATGCCACAGTATGGCTTCATCGACGAAATCTGCAACTGGTACAACAAACTATGAAACGAACAGAATATGACTCGAGCATTTTTACTGCTCAAATTCATCAAAATACCAACAAAAATCAATCAGTAGACCTTTGAAATAAAATGGCGAACGCAGTAACAATTCTAACACTGCCAAAGAAACTATCAAATAACCCAAGTGCCTTACCTCAACGAACTGTAAACAATAAAACGGTCCTTCGGAAACATACCAAGTGCTTTATAAACTATTGAAACAATATGCGTGTGAATGAAACAACTTGCAACGCTAGGAGGGTTGACTTCGTGCGCGTTCGCATCATTTAAGATGTTAGACATTTTTCGCGGGTTGAAAAATCTTATAAAAGTGAGCTATGTGCACATTGACTCTCCGGTGTTCTGGTTACATTACTCTATCACCGTGATCCTCCTGATCTCGTTCAGTCTGATCGTGACGACGCGGCAGTACGTTGGGAACCCCATCGACTGCATTCACACCAAGGACATTCCTGAGGACGTGCTGAACACGTACTGCTGGATACATTCCACTTACACTCTCAAGAGTCTCTTCAAAAAGAAGGTTGGCATCGAGGTGCCATATCCTGGGATCGGCAACAGCCGTGAAAAAGGGAATGAAGATATGAGCGACAGGAAGATTTACAAGTACTACCAATGGGTGTGCTTTTGCCTATTTTTTCAGGTAAGTTCTCTTTATTATCATATGCCTTAAATATCCCAAAAGAGTAACGGTGTTACTACAAAACGGTGTTTAACTTTAGACAGTGTTTAAATCTGTTGTTGTCGCCTTTTCTTTCATATTGTAAAAGAGTGACAGCAACAGATTTAAACACTGTCTAAAGTTAAACACGGTTTTGTAGTAACACCGTAAAAGTCCAACGTCAAAGAGTGAGCTTGGACGAAACACTGCGCCAATGCAGAGTATAGCTAATTAGGAGCTCTGTGTTGAGCAACTTTTGTTTTGTTTTCCTTCTGGGAATGTCTACTCGTAGGTACCGTCATTTGCTATTTCGGGACACAAAAATACTACAACTGCAACTAAGTTTTATTCAGAGCATTTTAACCCATTTACTATTTTTATTATTCATGAAAAATACACTGCTAACCCTTATTGCAAATTACAAACACTGATCGTGTAATAACTATCCCAAATATACGGATATAAGCAAATTAAATTGAAAATATTTATTTCTTTTTTATATTAATAATTGTATGTTACTTTTAAAATGTCATTCCGTGTGACCAGTAAATTTTAGCAGTCTTATTCCGTGACTGGCTTATGTACCCTCATAATTAAGCTGTGTGATTCAGGCACCAGAGACCACTAACTTTTTAGGGTTCCGTACCTAAAAGGTACAAAAGGGACCTTTATGGTGAGACTCCGTTGTCCGTCCGTCCGTATGTCACAGCCTCATAACTTTAGCACCGTTAAAGATACAGACATGAAATTTGACATGAAAATAGCATTAATTTGCTCACGGTTTAAAAAGAAATATGAAAAATTTGAAATTGTTCAAAATATTTCCAAAACCATAGTAATAAAAATAAAAAACATTATCCTAAAAATACAATATGGGTATCAAATTGTAGATATTAAAAAGTTTATTGTAAAAATATATACTTTTACTATATTTACTGGCACTGGTTTCGAGAAATCATTAAAAAACCACAAAAATATGCATTTCCCCCTCCTTATCTCCGCAACTGGTAAAACGAAAAATGTGAAAAAAATGTCGATTATAGATCATAGCTGGCCAATACACGAAAACAAAAGCGGTAAAAAAAAATTGAGCACGAATGAGAAATGTAAAAAAAGACGTAAAATAAATAAAAAAACTATTTTATAAAAATACAATATGGGTATTAAATTGTAGGTTTTAAAAAGTTTATTGTAAATATATATGGTTTGGCTATATTTAATTGCATCTATTTCGAGAAATCTTTGAAAAACCGTAAAATAAATATATGTCCCCCTTTATCTCCGAAACTGGTAGACCGAAAAATGTGAAAAAAAATTCGATTATAGGTAACTGGCCAATTACAGGAAAACAGAGACGATTAAAAAAAATGAGCACAATTGAAAAATATAAAAAAATATATAAAAAATATTTAATAAAAATGCAATACAATTTAAGTACTACAATTTTGGACCCATATTGCATTTTTATTAAATATTTTTTTACTTATTTACTTTAATATTTTTACTTTAATACTTATTAAAAAGCTGATTGTAAAAATATATAGTTTTTTCTATATTTAATTACATCTATTTCGAGAAATCCTTGAAAAACCATAAAAAATTATATGTCCCTCCCCTTATCTTCAGAACTGGTAGACCAAAAAATATGAAAAAAATCATGGTAATATGTGTTTACGTAAAGTTTACAGGAAAATTAAAGCGGTTGAGAAATTCACGAAAAAAAATCACAAAATTAAATTTATTTTCCACAATACGAAACCCTAGCGAGTACGCGAGTCTGGCTCGCGCTTGGCCAGTTTTTTTTATTTGTAAAAAGAAAATTTTTAGGTTTCTTTATTAATCCGTTCAGTTATCGATTTTCGGTACAATTTAAAAACAATAGATGTGGACCGCGATGGCGCCTTGTGAAATTGGACGGGTTTCAACACGCGTATCTTTTTAAACCTTCTCATCTTTTTACGTTTGTAAATCACATAAAATTAAACTCCAGAAACTTAACATCTCGTCAATCCTCGTGAAGCACTAACGTAAATATTATAAAATTTTATTTCAAATCCCTTTTTCTGTTGACCTAATTAAATGTTACGACGATACGTAACACTATCTATAACACGTTTGAAGTTATGTATAAGCTTTACGTTTATAGCATGTTCGCAGTGCTTGGCTCAACGTCAAATAAGGCAAGACAGGTGGAACGGCATGAAGCATTATGCTCGCCAGCTTACAGGGTGAAGTTAGCTGACAGCATCACCCCGCACATCAGTGGCGTGCACAGAACTTTTTGCTGGAAAAGCAAGCAATTGTTTAAAAATAACAATAAAAAAGATATGAAAAAATTTAAATATCGCTTTGAAAAAAAAACTTTGTATTGGAAATTTTCACTCTAGGGTAGACATTGTCCACCCTGGCGTCATACAATGTTTTTTTTTTTCAAAGTGATATTTAAATTTTTTCATATTTTTTTTATTGTTGTTCTTGACCAATTGTTTGCTTTTCCAGCAAAAAGTTCTGTGCACGCCACTGCCGCACATCGCCCGCCCCTTCCCCGTCAGCGCTTCAAATGTGAGCATCAACAATTCCATCTGTGGCTCTATTCACATCCGCAAAGTTAGCTGCATGAGATTGTCTATGGTTAGCTGGCTATCATATTAAGGATATATCGATCAATTTCTTTGCTTAGCCCTTTTATTGTGCAGCCAGCTGGCCTGGCGTACTGTACTATTAGTTGTCTCTATGAAACTGTGCCGCCAACCGACTGTTTTCTTCACCCTGAATTCCGAAACGGTTTTGATTAACGGCAACTTTTACAACGCATTAAACGGTACACAAAATAATAAAAATTGTGAATCAGGTCGTTTGTAAATACGGCCGGTATATGTACACAGACTAATAATATCAGCTTTGTTTTAGTTGAGCTGTTTGTTTACGAAGCGAGCAACGCCGCGTTGCGATACCAGGCTGCTGTGTGTCTGGCATGTTCATACTACCAGTACAGCCAACTAAGAAGGGGTACGTGAAGTTAGGCACAGGTGGCGACGCAGTTGCGTTTTCAGAGTGCCGATGATAAGAGGAGTATACGGGGACATTAAGGCGATACGTAAAAATTTTTGAGGGTCCCTGTTACTCCATATGCGAAGAAACCCTCAGTGCGAGAGGGACGGATTCGTGGTAAAGTAGCAAAAAGTCGGTTTTTTAGTAATATAAAATGTACTAAAGTTGCTATCAAAATTTCGTTTTACCAGGTCCTAGATACCGTTAAAACCCATCTAATAAAATATAAAAGCAGTCCATATGTCATTTTTAATTGTCAAACCAGGAGAAATGGTGTCGAAAAAGACCTAATTTCAATAAATATTTCTATCGAGTCGAATTTCTCCAAACGCGTTTCTGTTTTAACAGATCCCTAGAAAAAGATTCCAAAAATAATATACTGTTTTATCAAAATAATATATTATTTACCGAAGTAGATATGCAAGTTCTTAAAGTGTCGATTTTTTTTCCGTAGCGCCTGGATTTTTTTTGGGGCAGGGCAGGTAAGGCAGTACCAGGCTGTGCCTTTGGGGAACATGCACTGCAGCTGTCAGCCAGGCCTGTAAAAATCCAAATACTTTGGTGATACGTCAACCATCTCTAAATCACTTCAATTTTAAAAATATATGGAACATTACACGTATTTTATGTACTGCAAGCATTTCTGAAAGTTTTATCTCCCTCCCCCCCCCCCAACGGAAACGAAACCTGGCTACGAGCCTGACTTCATGCATGCCTTCATATATCACATAATCTGAATTTATTCAATTTTTGTGCCGCTAACTTGCGATTCGTCTAAAATGTAATCAATTCATGAAATTATATATTTAAAAAGTACTCGTACAAAATGAGTGATAATGATAAATAACTAATAAAACATATATTATAATGACTGTTAATGCATAAATACATAAAAAACTATCTAATTATGTGGATGCTACCGGCCAAACCCGATTTTAAGACAAGCTAGTTTGACTTAAGGCGATTACCATCGCCAAATTAGCAGCTCGATATTTGTCACTACAAATATCAACGGAAACGACATTGAAATAACGTTCATATCAGCGCGCAATGCATAGTGGCTGTTACGACGCTCGCTGCGTCCTTGAGAGGGCGAAATAGGGGAAAATTATACTTTTCACTTGGACGTGATTACTCGATTGAATAATCTTATGTTATGTTTATAGCTATAAAGTTTATCTATTTATCAAAGCATAGATGAATTCAATCGGCCAAGCAACTCAGGAGCAGTAGGGAATTTGAGGCCAAAAAACACCATTCAGTAAAAAAAAAAATTCATGTAGAAGTTTTGGTGGTATGAAAAAGAAAACTGTTGCATATGTTGTCTAAGAGTTGATTATTCATAATAGATTTTTTCATTATTTTTGGTTTGGCCATAAACGAGGAGTAGGCTTTAGAAAGTACCCATTTGGCAAAGGTAAGGGCCTTCGGAAGTCCTGCAGCGTAGGAGAGAACCGGTACGTTATGTTAGAAGGTAATCACTATCACTATCACTATCACTATCACTGCATAGTATAAAACAAAGTTACTTCCCGCTGTTTGTCTGTCCCTATGTATGCTTAGATCTTTAAAACTACGCAACGGATTTTGATACGTTTCTTTTTTAATAGATAGAGTGATTCAAGAGGAAGGTTTATATGTATAATACATGCCCGTGCCAAGCCGGGGCGGGTCGCTAATATGGATATGTCGAGTCGTGGTTATTTTCATGACAACCTTAAACTTCAGTGACCTAGGCCAAACTAGTTTGTCCTAAAACCGGGTTTGGTCGGTAACATACACATACATTAATTACTTGTAATTATGTAATTATAAATTACATTAGAGATATAAGATACCTTATTTATCTTCCCTCGTTTCGAACCTGCGAGCATGTAACTTTTACTTGCATAGATTTTAGAAACCTAGAGTTTTATCATCAAAATTCAAAATTCAAAATTCAAAATGTTTATTTTGCAAAGTATATATAATACACGTTTCGCAAGTCAAATTTTAATCTTATAAAAATATATGTAATAAAATAATAAATGTACATGAACTACTTAGATTAAATGTTTATTTAATTTATGTAGCAATATATATACGATTAAAATTATAGGTAAAATATTATTATACAATATTATATATCCATCAGATATAGCCACGATCGATTGTGGTATCAATATATTGTTAATTATTTGTTATCGAGAATCAATAATTATACGGGTTAAAGAAGACGTTTATTCTTTATATAGAGGATTTTAAAATCTTCTCCATACAAACATAAATAAAAAGCTCCTATAATTAAGCTTATAAGACTAGATTTAATGAGACATAAACTCACTTTTGGCTGATAATGGTGTCGATTCGGTGAAGCACATCTTAACTTATTTGACAGGACTAAACTTAATTTAAGCGTTCTGTCCTTGTCTTTTCGATAAAGAAAGAAAAAGACAGGACGCTAAAATAAGGTTAGTCCTGTCAAATAAGTTCAGTCGTGTTACACCGAATCGACAAAAATCTAGATATCTGAGTTTCCATTATCTATTAAAATTAAATTTGCTTGATATAAATTAAAAAGTACAGAAATAAGGAAATATCACAACGAAAAATTATTTTAAAGTCGTAGAAGTACCACTTGAACTTTTTAGATACCTACTAAATATAAGCCCAAACAAGATTTTTTTATGTAATTTAAATTTATGTAAAAATCAATTATTGTGTGTACGAAATTTTGAAAAAGAAACTTAACCTGTCAACTCCAAATTCTCTTCAATCATTATTACATTGGTTACATGGCCATGTCTCACCGTTACATAGTTTATATGCTTTGCCGTTAACATGATCCATGCCCAATATGCCCATGCATAGTCGACAGCACCTTGATTACCTACAACTTGTAGTCTCCCCCCTGTCTTTCAAGTAGTTTTTTTTATGAATCAGAAGGCAAATAATTTTATAGCTACTTAGACATGTTACAATAAAACGAAAACATGTCTAAGTAGCTATAAAATCATTGTAGCTACTTAGACATGTTTTCTTTTTCTTTTCAGTGTATCCAAAGGTGTTCAAAATAAATAACCCGAATTTGTAAGATACATTACATATGCTCCTAAATTTCAATCTAAATTAAGTCAGATATTTACCCGTATTTAGACGAAGAAGAGCAGAAAGAGCGTTAAAATGGCGCTGGCTCCGAATGCAAAGTAGACAACCAATATTAAGATAATAAGAGCTGCTTAGCGCCCCGTTTGTATTTTTATTCGAATTATGTTCAAAGATAAGTCCGAGTTTCAGTGTCACGTTTTTAAACATTTTATTTTATTGTTCAAGCTACATGTTTATGCCTGTTTCTTCATACCTATGCCTATACCTCTAAAACTTAGTTTAAAATAAAATAAAATAAATTAAACGAGTCATTCGTCATACTTAGGTATTGGATATTATTGTTATTATTCGAACATTAATTATAAATGTACTAATAAGCCATATTTCTTAATTTTAAAACTGCACAGTGCACATATCATCAGTCACATGCACATACATTCAGTTACATTGCTGTTTATGTAAGTAGGCTCGCAAAAATTATTTTTAGCATTTTCAGAGTAATAAAAATAATCAGTTTACATGACGTCATCAATTGTATGATCTCCAAAAAGTTAAGTGTCCTGAAACTGTTAGAAATTAATTTCTTCGATTTTGCATGTTTCGTATTTTTGTGTATATCTGAAGTTGGTCGCTCGTCTGAAACCCCACTCTAACCGCGACCGTCGTCCTCTGGCGGCAACATTAGCATGGTATAAAAATTAGCATAGTTCCCGGGACCCTGTTTATTTGTTACGTAATGTAAACAGTATTCTTCTGCCAAAATTAGTTTCCGCCACTAGCGTATCTCTATTACTGTCTCCCTCGTTTTTATGCGAATTCAGCAGTTTTTGTTCGTCCGTTTTGGTTTCTTAAATGCTGTAAACTGGTTCGTGTTGTGGTAAAGAACAGTTTATCACAACAAACTTTTATGTGCAGAAAAAAGTACTTACAATAAACGCTTTAAACATGTATTTCTAAATGACTCAACTGAACTGAAAGTTAATATTAAGTTAATCATAAAAATAAAAATACACAAATATGTCTTTATGTTATTGTATTAAAGACGAAAATGTAAAAAGCACTATACGTGGTAATGTGTCAATGGTTTATAAGGTTATTTCGTTTTTACAGTATTTGATTTTAAATTTATCAAAATTTCGAATACTTACGCATAAAAACTGATGCCATTACTCTTGCAGTGTGTTTGCACGAGTTGCTTATGCACCATTTCACGGTACAATCTGGCATTCCTCCTTCTTTGAAAATTTTGTTGTGCTCACTAGTGCGGACGGCGCACCGCGCAGCCTAAGACTGATCAACGCAATGCACATAAATATAAGCCCTGCCCACCTGGGCACATAAATGATGGCGTCAAGTTTTAAGCGAGTTTACGCTTCCATAAAATTTTAGTTCGTTAAAGTCGAGTACTCGAACCACTTGACCGGCAGCCAAAAGCAGAAAATTTCATGATGCTACATTTACGTCGTCGGTGACAAGTCGCAAGTCCATTAGAGCTGACAAGTGGACCCTGGCACACAGCCTAGTGTAGCATCCAGTAGTACGTTTACTTGTGTCTAATTTACTCTAAATTATTTGGAAACTTTGTGTAAAGCTTTTTCTTAAAAAATATAAAAAACGATAGATGTACACTCCCCGTACAGTGGGTCCCACTTTACGTTGCTAAAATTATGCTAACGAAAATAATTATTTTTTCAATGCAAGTGCTCGTAAAGGCCCACTTTTTATGCATCAAAACCGAACAGAAAGTCTATTATTTTGCCCTAGGGCTTTATTTTTTTAGTTATTTACAATGGTTGGCTAACCTGCAGCCTTTTCTGTGTACCATAAATATTATACTTTTTTTTTACACTGTTTAACGGCTCTGGATACAGTCCTTTTGAGCCAATCATAATATAAAGTACACAAGATTATATTTATTTTATTTCCTCACACTATGCATTGAAAAACACGGGTGTAAGAGCAATAAATTACTCGGTTACGTTTAAAACACTCGTTACGCTCGTGTTTTAAATCGTCCTCGTAATTTATTCCTTTTCGCCCTTGTAACATAAACTACTATTAATGAAATTGGCAAAAACAATTAACAGTTAAATCATGATAATAAAATTGTCATCGTCGACAAGTAAACCCTTTTCAAAGACTATTTGTACTTGGTATTTGCTCTTTGATAAATTTGTAATGCATTTGTAAATTCATCAGGCTGAAGGTCTCAAGGGAGTTGAATCAGCTTGTTTATGTGTGCGTGCTATATTGCACAGCTGCACATGTATGGGTGGGATATATCGCTTGCGCAGGTAGGCGTTTCAAATAAATTCGCTGTCAAACGAAAATAGTTCGATGATGGTTCCAAGAAGTTCAAAATAAAATTTGAATTTGAATTTGGAAGAGCAATATGGACAATAAATGGCTCTGTAACAAAAAAGTATTCTATGTCTGTAAATATTATTAGGAGTACGGGACTCACCGTGTTTAGTTTTTACATTTTCCCGAATTTTCGGCAGAGTTACATCTGCCATGGTCGCGGGATGACTGGCACAGAACACTTTATGACTGGTTGGTGCAGCGATGACGGCAGGCAAGGAAGCGTAGAGATCTACCCTCCGTCTCAGGGATCGCGACGAGCTCCACCTTCCCCTCACTGGACCAGTTCATGTGTCAGAATGCTGAAGCTGTTTGGCTCTACTTGCTGAAGCTGTTCGGCTCTACTTTAAGCCTGTACCTGAGCCTAGAGCATGACCAACTCCAGTCTATCTAGGATTCGTTTGAAGAAATTCGGACTCTCCTTGTATTGAAAAAAATATATTTGGTTTATTAATCTTTTCTCTAGGGATGTTACGTATAAACAATGTACTAAGATTTATACTTTTGTCAAAAAAAAATGTTTTGCACCCTCTCTTTTTTTGGTTATCAAACGTTCGCTTCAAGAACGTGGTTAAGAGATCAACTTTATTTTTTTTTCATAAAATAGGTAATAGAAATATGAAGGTATATCACCTAAATTTAATATTTTTTTCCCTACAAAATTTTTCAGTATTAGCTAAAAACACACCAATTTGTTGTTTCGCTGCGTGATCACTAGTATTACGCGTTCAAGAAAAAGAGGCCAAAGAGCCAACATATAATCGCCTCTATGACAAGCAAATAAAGTCTTTGCCGTAGGACTTATTGTGCTGGACGGGTAATAAAAAAAGTTGCTAGGGTATGCCATCTTCTTAAGTAGCTGTCCTGGCTGGGCTGACTGACCGGGGGGAAGTGCACAACATTCACAATTGCGGAGAATCTGTGCAGGACTCGTCGCCCCCGCTACGAATTTAGAATTTAGAATTTACCCTCCGTCTCTGTCGTTTATTGTTACTTGCGGCGACGACTGGATTTTCTTCATCTACCGTCCTACACACGTCCTACACACGTGACGGTGTCCGTTCGGAAAACAGACCTTGTTTTACGAGCCTTGCTCTTGCAAAACGCAATCAATCGTCGCCGCAAGTAACATTAAACGTGTAAATTTAAAATCTTATTCTATGTTTATGATGAAAAACACAGTTCAGTTGTTTTGCCAGGATGACATGTCGGTTCCAAAACTTGTAAAGATTGCTCGATAAATGCTAAAATAATATTATTAAAACTCGCGTGAGCTGACATACTAAATTATTATTACATAAGGCTTGACCACTCACGTGTGATTGTTGTTGACTATATGCCAACCGTTTCACCGATACAATTTCGCCATTATCAAGGCGAGTGTCGTTCTTAGGACGACGACGCGGCGTTCACCATCTTTGTCAAACGGGCACTGGTAGCCGCCTTGATAATGCCGAAATTGTGAAACGGTTCTCATATAGTCAACAACAATCACACGTGAGTGTTCAAGCCGTATGTAATAAATGCTAAAATGTCTAGTTCCAAAACAATTTTGAAGTACACACTTATTTGTTCGCATCTCGTATAGGGGGGGCCCAGAACTCGTACACAACTCGTATATAGGGGAGCCCAGAACTTGTACACTTACAATACGACTTTTTTAACGAAGGATAATTTGATATTTGAATATAGAGTTTTTAACCGTTAGGTATTATTCATGATATAAACTTACTAAGCTTATTTGGTCGGAAGAAAAAAAAATAAATGAACTCGTAAACGCTGTCATCACTGACATATTATTATGGTATCTATGGCCACCATTGATTCTTACCTCTTTGCTTCAGTAAAGAGGCGACTTAAGAAGTACCCACTTAAATAATGTAATTTACTTGCTGCACTGCTTTTTTCTCCGTTTACTTAGCATGAATCACAATAGAAATTATGATAAAGATACCGAAATAAATATTGAACTTAACTCCTGGTATTGGATTGCAAGGACATGATTTCAAAGAAACTTTGGCTTTCTACCAAAAGTCTCAGGTGGTGTGAAAAGAAAGCATTGCGACAATATAGTTCAGTTAGGATATCCTATAAACAAGGTCTCGTAGGTAGCTCGAGAGGATTTCAGATGTGGCAGTGTCAACTGAACACTCAACATTATTTAGAGTGCATTACATACTAGAAAATATCAATTAGAAACAAATTTCAAGAAAAATTTATATTCTGAAATAATTCCTCGCGCTGATTCGAACCTGCTGCAACCTCTTGCTTACACAGCAAGTGTGTTACGACTTCGCCACTGTAGTTCTAGTTGATCTTGTCATGTTTGTAATGTATTCTTAATAATGTTCAAAGTACATATTTATATCAGGCATATATTTGTTACATGTATTGCATATATTTTTAATATTATTTATTCCTTATTCCTACAATTTTTTATTTCATATAAATGTATTTTTTTATTAAATTTAAGTAAACCCAACTTTTATTATTTCCTTGTGTATTTTCCTATTTTATTATTTATTATACAAGGTGACTTTTTGATCATCGTCCAAATTCATATTGGAGGCTTTGTAAGTGATCAGCATCATGAATCGATAACAATTTTTGTGAAATTCGTATAATGAAATTTCGACTTCTCGTAATAATTCACTCCCAGTCCTAAGTGAATCACTATGGGGAGTCGAAATTTAGTTTCATGAATTTTACAAAAATCGTTATTCGTTCATGATGCTGATCACTTACCAAGGCTCAAGTATGAATTTGGACGATGTTCGCAAATTCACCTTGTATAAAACTATTACCTATTATTTAATTAAATTACATTAAAACCGACCTGTAATAAGTGTATCTGATATACCGACATTACATAAATAAATATATTTAATTTCATTTCAATTCGTACCCAAAGCGGTAGATTTTGCTATAAATCATAATATGAACATTGAAACATGAACTTTCCACCAACAATTCAATAATCTGTTTGATTATTCAAACTGCCGTGACTGACAGACAGGCAGAAAGATAACGCACAGTCTAAACCACTGAATATAGAAACATAATCTCTGGAAAAATGTTCCTTAAGTCCTTTAGGGGCATATACAAGGTGACTTTTTGATCATCGTCCAAATTCATACTGGTGGCTTGGTAAGTGATCAGTATCATGGATCAATATTGCAGAAAAGTGTAGTGGGGCCGAACGTGACCGGCGCTTGCGCGGCTCGTGACCTTGCTGACAAGTTGAATGACTACTATCTGTCTATTGTACGTGACACACCGCTGCGCCCTAACATTAGTTCAGCACTAGCAATGCTTAAGAACAGCACCCCTTCACAATCGAAATCCATGTTTCTGGTACCATTCACACTTTTAGAACTACATACAATAATAAACAAAATAAAGAAAAAAGCCACTAAAGACATTTACGGATTTCCGTGCGACCTACTACATCAAATACCAGACAATGTCTTATCTCTTTTATGCGAATTATTTAATAATAGTGCTTGTAATGGGATCTATCCTTCGTCACTAAAACAAATTAAAGTAGCTCCGGTATATAAAGGTAAAGGTAGTAAGACTGAAATGAAAAGGTATAGACCAATAGCTGTTGTCCCGGCCCCTTCCAAGATTTTTGAAATGGGTCTATGTCAGCGACTCCTTGGATTTTTGTCGCCATCACTCAGTGAACAGCAATATGCATACCGATCAGGCCGCTCCACTGCGTGCTGCGCGCGCCGTCTCCTGCGCGACGTGCTTGACCCTCTCGAGCGTCGGCGTCGTGTCGCCGCCGTCTTCTGTGACCTGTCGCGTGCGTTTGACCTAGTCGACCACAAACTTATCGCTGCAAAGTTAGAACACTACGGTATTCGCGGTCAAGTGCTCGATCTTCTTAATTCATTTCTCGCTGATAGGTCGCAGATCACGGAAGTGGACGGTGAGACTTCGCAGCCTGGTATCGTGGGTGATAGATCAGTGCCTCAGGGATCCAATGTGGGTAATACAATCTTCATCATCCTTATGAACGATCTTCCTAATGTGTCGAGAGTGGCGAAGATGGTTATGTATGCCGATGACATATGTGCTCTCGTAGAAGGTAAGGATGATGACGATCTGAAGAAAAACCTGGTCTCAATTATCAATGAGCTAACTGGATGGTTTACGGCCAACGGCATGCAACTAAATTTGGAGAAAACTCAAATAATAAAGTTCACTCTGCGCCAGTCGGTCGATGCGCAGCGGGTACCGCTCGTGGTGGGAGACATCCCGCTACCTGTCGTTAAGTCAGCCCGCTTCGTGGGTTTCACCTTCGATGAAGGTCTCCAGTGGTCGGAACACATTGACGCACTCTGCGCCAAATTGAATTCTGCGTACTATGGTCTCTCGCGACTGTCCCCCACATTGTCTAAAGAACACTTGCTTACTGCCTACTATGGATACTTCCATTCTTTACTTACTTACGGCATAGACCTGTGGGGACAGGCTGCGGATTGTGATAGACCGTTCAAAATTCAAAAGCGTGCAGTGCGACGTATCGCACGAGTTCCTGTTGACATGCATGCACGACCCTATTTTATAGAGCTGGGTATCCTGACGGTACCTAGTTTATTTATTTTGGAGGTGCTGAAATATGTAAAGCAGAACTCTGCCGAATTTCGTAACTTCGAATCTGGTGACCGTCGTTACCCCTCTCGCAGACCGAATGACCTACATGCCGTTAAGCATCGTCTCAGCAAGACAGGTAACTCCTTGCACTGCATAGCTCCGTCTTTGTTTAACAAGCTACCCGATCACATTAAAAAAGTGCCTACGTCGCGAACATTTGTAAGCAAAGTCAAAGCATTTCTTTTAGAAAAAGCATACTATTCTGTAAAAGAATACCTATCGGATGATGTTACATAAAAACTGTATTGTTGAAATATAATTGAAATATAACCTACTGTCCTACTTTAATTTTTTAATAATGTAATAATAATTTAATAATAATGTAATACTATTGAAATAATGTAATAATAATGTTAGACATGTAATGATAAATTATGAATAAATGAGTATGAGTATGAGTATGAGTATGAGTAATAACAATTTTGGTGAAATTCGTAAAATGAAATTTCGACTCCCCATAGTGATTCACTCGGTACTGGAATTGAATTTCTATGGGAAGCCGAAATTTCATTTAACGAATTTCTCAAAAATTGTTACTGATCCAAGATACTGATCACTTATCAAGCCTCCAGTATGAATTTGGACGATGATCAAAAAGTCACCTTGTATATTATGTCCAATGAGCCCGTCTCCTACATATGTTATGTCCAATGAGCCCGTCTCCTACATATATTATGTCCAATGAGCCCGTCTCCTACATATATTATGTCCAATGAGCCCGTCTCCTACATATATTATGTCCAATGAGCCCGTCTCTTACATATATTATGTCCAATGAGCCCGTCTCCTACATATGTTATGTCCAATGAGCCCGTCTCCTACATATATTATGTCCAATGAGCCCGTCTCCTACATATATTATGTCCAATGAGCCCGTCTCTTACATATATTATGTCCAATGAGCCCGTCTCCTACATATGTTATGTCCAATGAGCCCGTCTCCTACATATGTTATGTCCAATGAGCCCGTCTCCTACATATATTATGTCCAATGAGCCCGTCTCCTACATATGTTATGTCCAATGAGCCCGTCTCCTACATATATTATGTCCAATGAGCCCGTCTCCTACATATGTTATGTCCAATGAGCCCGTCTCCTACATATGTTATGTCCAAAGAGCCCGTCTCCTACATACATTATGTCCAATGAGCCCGTCTCCTACATATATTATGTCCAATGAGCCCGTCTCTTACATATATTATGTCCAATGAGCCCGTCTCCTACATATGTTATGTCCAATGAGCCCGTCTCTTACATATATTATGTCCAATGAGCCCGTCTCCTACATATGTTATGTCCAATGAGCCCGTCTCCTACATATATTATGTCCAATGAGCCCGTCTCCTACATATGTTATGTCCAATGAGCCCGTCTCTTACATATATTATGTCCAATGAGCCCGTCTCCTACATATGTTATGTCCAATGAGCCCGTCTCCTAATATATTATGTCCAATGAGCCCGTCTCCTACATATATTATGTCCAATGAGCCCGTCTCCTAATATATTATGTCCAATGAGCCCGTCTCCTACATATATTATGTCCAATGAGCCCGTCTCCTACATATGTTATGTCCAATGAGCCCGTCTCCTAATATATTATGTCCAATGAGCCCGTCTCCTACATATATTATGTCCAATGAGCCTGTCTCCTACATGAAGATTTTTATGAAAATCAAAATCAATTGCTATACGCTTGTTAACACACAAACACACATGCTATAGCAAAGTGTCGTGATCGTGACGGTCGAAGTCTTACACATTTTTCGATCTAGCTCTCGTTCGCCAAGTGTCTGGGGTGTAACGTGCGATAAGGAACTTCGTTTCAAAAAACAATTAAATAACCACAAAGTTTACAGTTAACCATGCAGCTACCAGAACTGAAGACGGGTAATAATTAGTACAATTAGCAACATCACGCTAAAGTGGAGCAACATTTGATCTCGTTCGAAAGTTAATGTGGAATCACCGCGTGGGTTCCGCTTGCGTTAAACTTTCACATACTTCTCTATGCCGGCTAATGTTTCTACAAACACGTCAAGTGTGAAATTAGTTCGGTCCTGAGGGTTCGGTAGCAGTAAAAAGTTAACCTGTAGCACAACAAAACAAATGTGATTCCCTAAAATAACATGTAGGAATCTAGGTACTTGGTAAATGAAAGTTTAGAGCACTTATGGCTGTCAATATTTTTAATAAACATATTAATACACTTTGTTGAGCAGTAAGACACAATGGAATAACATCTTGTGGTTATGACAAAACAATGTTAAACTTGGATCACGAAACTCGCGAAGTGTGCGCAGGAATTACACAATGAATGAATGAATGAATGAATGAACAAACACTTTATTGCACAGAAAAATTTAAATAAAATACAGAATACAGAATAACAAAAGGCAAGGGCGGACTTATTCCTTAAAGAAATTTCTTTCAGTAAACCGATGGCGTGGAGAAAGAAAAAAAAATTACAAGTGAAGTTATCATATTTGTGCCAAAAGAAAAATAATCTTCTTTAAGCCTAATATTTTAATATAATTCACAACATACTAATACATACATAAATACATACATACAAATAAAGTACGATCTACGTGGGATACTCGGAAAATTTTGCGAAGCAAAAAAAGTATTTTACGGTGTATAGTTTTATTATTAAATCTTTTCAAAGAACTCTCTACCAGCATCTATACAAAGTTTCATACGTCTAAACCAATTTTCGAAACACTTTCCAGTCGTCTCAGACACCTCTTCTACGGCTGTCTCGGACGCTGCTAGTGCATCTTCCGGTGATGAAAACTGTATCCTTATGAGTTGATGTTTTATTTTAGTAAATAAATATTGAAAATTGACTTTTTGAATTTTAAATGATTATAATTGCATAGAAAAATAGTTAAATGAAATTTTTTTGTGCGATTATTTGGGCCATTCGGGCCCGGCATCAGTCACAATGAAATAGTGAAATTATAACAGATAGGTAAAACAAAAAAAATATATATTAAAAAATAAAAACTATTTACATTTAACCTAACCTATTTACAAGATATTAAAAGAGTCACATAGCGCCATCCCACCGCATCGATGCAGACCTTTCTGTTCTTAGTTATGTAGCGATGAGATGGGATGGCGCCACGCGGTGAATGCCGTTCATGCCAATCTATTTCGTGGAGGACCAAGCAGTTGGAGGGATGTGAGTGGGGAATTAAAACGGAATGATGACTGTTTAATGTTGCTTGTTTAAGCCTGGACCATATTGTGCACCAAGCGACCAAATGAAACCATAATGTTTTATTTTAGGGAATAAAAAGAAGTCACACGGTGCTAAATCAGGGCTGTAAAAAGGTTGACCCAAATATGTTGCACACACGGATGTGCTGTTTCCTAGTTTTGAGCGCTGAGTGCGCTGGCGCGTTGTCACGGTAAAACAGTAGCCCGCGGAGCCCCGGGTTCGGTCGCTTGTTGCACACAGGAGTGAAAATTTCTGGCAAGCATTTGGTAGTATGCCATTCGGCTTTGAAGCTACTTTGATTTCGTAAAGGAATTGACAACAAATACCCCATCAAATTAAAAAAAACTAGCGATCAAAATCTTCCCTGCGCTTCTTGATCGATTCACTTTGGTAGGCGTTGTTTCGTTTTCAAACAGCCAAACTGTCAACTGGAGCTTCATTTCTGGATCCTATTTATAAATCCAAGTTTCATCACCTGTAATAATGTCGTAAACATGCCGAGACGAGCCTGCTTCAAATTTAGCAATCATGTCAATGCACCATTCTACGGGGGCCTGTTTCTGAGCAGCGGTGAGGTTGTACGGCACCCAGCGCGAAATTATCCTCCTCTCGCGAAGGTGCTCGTGTAGAATCTCATGAATGCGTTCCGATCCAATCTGCAATATTTGCTGAATCTTTTCATACGTAATTCGCCTATTATATTGACTTAAATTGTTCATTGCTAGCACGTTTTCTTCTGTAACAGCCGTCAAAGGGCGAACACTTGTTTCTTCATCCATCAAAGTTAGTCAACCGCACTTAAATTCGTTATACCCACGGTACTCGGTTGCCTTAGAAGGGCTTTCATCCATAAATACCATTTGAAGTCGTTCGTTTAAATACGATTCGCTCGGCTTTAGGCGACATTTGAAATCGTAAAAAATCATCGCGCAAAAATGCTCTCGTCGCAGATCTAATTTTTAATGAGACGCGATAGTTTAATTTAGCTCGTAAAAAATGTGCAGTAAAATTTTTAAAATTAAACGTTCGTAGGTTTACTTTTAAATAATTGTATAAGTATTCGAAATAAATATATGGTATATGGTATATACGTAATATGTATATGGTATATACGTATGTATTGGTATGTATGTTTATATATTCATTTCTTTATTTCCCGATTTATTTATGTATGTAGTATATAATTATTCTTTAACATTGTGTGTTTAATTAATTATAATCAAAATTGTACATTTAGTTAAGTTAGGTATAGATTTAGGTCTTTTCTGTAGCGTCACATAATTTTATATTTTTTCTTGATATCTCTCTGAGGAAAATGTTGAAGGGAGTAGATTTAACTATTTGTATACATAATTTTTGTTAGTTCCTTTTAGTTATATCTGCAGTTTACTTCTGTTATCTTTCCCTAAATAAATAAATAAATAAATTACAACTGGCCAATGTCTCATACATGCAATTTTTTTTCGCAAAACATAAACTCCCAACCCCCTTTATCTTTACATTGTCAATTATCTGAGATTGGACGCAACGCAACGGTTCAAATCTTCTATTATTATCCGTACAGCTGAACTCCCTGCCAGCATCTATCCGGATCCTGCAAATTAAGAGTAAACAGGTAATTTCTGAGCAAGCACCCTTCATCCAATGTTTCATTGCCGTTTTTCATCCGGCGTGGAAAGCTAAACTTTGAAAAAAAAAACTCGTCCCTGAAGGATATGGTATTTTAATGGTAGGCAATAAATATACATATTGGTACTAAATCTGCGATATTAAAATCTGTTTCGCCGCCATAACTCGTCGATTAGACACTAACCGATCCCGTTCACAAAGGCCTTCAAATAATAGTGTCTGGTATCCGATGGTGTATAAGTCATCTCATTGTGTGCGCCACGCAATTTGCTGAGCACTGGTCTAGCACCCTCCGGGGAGCTCGCACACGGTCCGAGATACACGGCAGTGTCGCGCACGTGGGTGGGGCCCTAATGTGTGATGCATACTACATTGTGTCCCTGGATTGTTGTAGGATCACCGCCTCTGTGGTTACTTAGCCGGAGGTCGGGCTTATTTTGTTCCCGGCCTGCGTGCTTATGCATTATAGTAATTGCTAACGAAGAGACGACGGTTGTTGCTTGCGTTCAGAGATCATTGTGCTCCCAAGGTGGCGGTAAAGATCGCAAATTCCGACTTGCTGTATTTAACTGATCGGTTATCCCCATCAAAAATAGTTATTGAGGTGAGCCGTTTTGCAATAATCTTACTGTACTTATTTCTTCTTACAATCATATAAAGAGCGAAAAGTGGGTTTGTGCAATTTTCCCCGATAATACTATTATTTCTAATAAATTATGTTATACATTCTTGTCTTTTCTTATTTAGAAACACAAACACTCGTTCGATATTTGAATTTGAATTTGATGAGTACGTAGAGCATCGCTCCTAATTCACTTTGACACATGTGATACTATTTCCATAAGTAATTTGGCTCGTTTAAGGAAGAGAAGTACAAAGTTTCGCTAGCTGCATCGAGTACGAGCCGCATCCGCTGAATGTAAATAAAGCTCATTTCGATCTCAGTTAATAATTGAGCGATTACGGAAACTAGAACAAATAATATCTGCAGTCCGATTCTGGCAACAATACTGCAACATATGTAATACAAACTGAGAATATTATTACTATTATTTATCTGCTGCAAGTTGCAGCATCCTGCAACGCCGTGTTATCAAGATGTCTGATTTTATAGGTATGAGGACTAGGGCGGCCATCTGCATCGAGGTGAACGTACACACACACACCGGCCGCAAAGTGGATATTATCTATGGCGATTTAAAGATCTTAATCGTTATCGAACCGTCTTCATTTCGTGTTCGGAAATTAATTTGCATGTGTTGAGAGTCTAAGGGCCAGTATCCGAATTGAGAAATTTTCAGCAAGCGATACTGAGACGACGGATAAGCCAATCACTGCGCTGCACAGCTTAACTTGAAGTGCCCAAATTGTGAAATCGGGGAGAAGTTTTTTTTAATATAATTGACAAAATAATCTCTTAAGTCAACAACACTGAGCCAACGGAAGAGCTACAAATAAACTAGTTTTATCTAAAAAAACACTAATTTTGGATATAACCTGAAGAGTGCGTTGTTCTAATAAACAAGCCAGTCAAGTTTACTAATGATACTTATAAAACATTTACCGTGTAAGTTAAATAGCTCATTATATCATATAGTTATCATATACTTTTTGTGTAAAATTATTAAAACGATCAATTTAAATAAAAAGTAAGCCACATTTTAATTTAAATGTCTCGAAATGTCTTGTTACTGTGAAAAATATTAGGGTAAAGCCACGGATTTTGCCACATTTGCCCTACTCGGAAATGTCCATTAAATTTTCTCTAAAATATAAGTTACTACAGTTTTTGAAGCATTTTTATCGAATTAAGTAGTTCATTGTCTAATATGGCAAGTGGTACAAGTTACAGAATACCGTTCTACAGCTGAGCAATTTCCACGTTTTCCCCAAAAATGGGGGATTTTAGAGTAAAAACAGCAGGGGAAATTCGAGGGCGGTTAACTTGGATCAAAATTTTCAAAACTTCTAGCCGTTTTAGATGTTTAATATTCAATTCCACGGCATCATTATATAATTGGCTAGTGTTTTATATGTTTGGCAAAAGAATACAACCGTTCTCTCTATGTGTTTTCGGTGCTCGAATAATTTTACGTTATTTCTGACTTTTTCATCACTAGTACAACGCGACCATTAATTGTCTCAAGTTTTTAGCTGAGTTTTGTGTTTTGTATTTCTTTACGACTGGCTACACTAACGTTAATTATAAAATAAATAATAATAGCTCCAACTGTCATATTGCGTTAGTAGATCAGTCAACTTTGTTGTGAGTGCGCATGGTCAGTGGCTTGTAAAACACGTTTTGTTCACATTTACCAAGGTAAGCTTCAGATTTTTACTGAGACTAATAGTGCTCTAGGTTCCAAAAACGTACAATTTTGAATACTGATGCTTACAAAGACTTACATTCACTGGTTTGCAAGTAATCTTTGTTTACGTTTACGCTACCGTGACCATTTCGCTACTTTTTCGACACTTCATCGACACCGGTGACGTATTTCTTACGACACCTCAACTTCGATACCATTTTAAAGGTTTGGTTACACACGGCGGTCTATTTATTCATTTACCTAAAGAGCTTAAAGTTTGTTTGTATGTAGGATAAAAATTTAATATATTAGACTTGTTTGTCCTTATGATTACATATAATTAACATAAATATTTTTTATTAATATTATAAATACGAAAGATAGTCTAATATATAATTTTCTTATATTTACAGATGCCTCTAACATCGCATCGGCTGAAAAGTCAAATGTATATTCAAATGTAAAAGAGGTTCCGAAAGAGTGCTAAAACGGTATAATGAAAAAAAGCTACCATGAACGAAAGCGAACAAGAAAAGTTGCGGGCAACATAGATAGAAAATAATAAAAAATATAGAATACAATCTCAATTAATTCAGGATGACAATTCACAAGTTGGCCTCTCTTGCAATGGCATAACTATCTCTAATAAAATTAAATGCAAATTTTGAAAACAAACTGTTACATTTTATTTTGATACTGTGTTTGGTGTAATCCAAACTTTATAATTTTTCACTACCAGTTTTCGTCACTTTTACGCTACCGTAGCGTAAATTTTTTGTCACTTTTACGTCACCGTCGCAAAAAATTCTGCGACACTTTTTCGCGATTTGTGGCAAAATTGGTGGCCTTACCCATTATTATAACTACATTTTTAATTTCAAGATAGGTATGACTGGTCACTGGTCAACTGAGTCAAAGCATTATATTTTTTTATTCACTATTGGGGCACAGACCCCCTTAACATTGTGTAAAAGGAAGCTTTTTTTACATTCGTTAAACAAATAATAAATCAATAACTATTTACTACCCAAACCGCCACAATCAATAAACTGTTGAGAATATGTAGATAAACAAGAAATGTAGTTCGTGCAAATTGGTAGCAAAATGGGAAAAGTCATAGCTAAATTGCTTTTAAGTTCGTAAATCACTGCCGTTGCCGATTTCACGAATGCATGCGACAATCATGCGAAGTTTTATTGACTCAAAATTGTTGCAATTTTTCCTACAAGAATCAGGCTGCGGGGCGGCAGGCTGCGGTTTTGGGTTCGATTCGCGGAAGTGAATATTATTAGCATATCGCTAGGTAAATATCTAGGCGGAACCAATATAGACTTGCGGGCTTTGCTCCCAACTGAGCAGGAATGTAAAGGAGTTATTGCGTAATAGACTGGCTTAATAACTTTGTTATTGAGGATAGTCGAGGATTTCAACAAAGTAGTTATTTGCTGGAAAATGAACGATATTTGCATGCGCAATATGCGGAACTGATACAATTGTGTCGATTCGGCGCAACACGAATTAACTTATTTGACAGAACTAAACTTAATTTGAGCCTTCTGTCTTTTTCTTTCCGTATCGAAAAGACAAAGACAGAACGCTTAAAATAAGGTTAGTCCTGTCAAATTAGTTAAGTTGTGTTTAGCCGAATCGACACCAATTTGCTGCGAGCTTTGACTAAGGATGTACTACATTCATTACACAATCCTTTGACTAAGGATGTACTACATTCATTACACAATCCTTTGACTAAGGATGTACTATATTCATTACACAATCCTTTGACTAAGGATGTACTACATTCATTACACAATCCTTTGACTAAGGATGTACTACATTCATTACACAATCCTTTGACTAAGGATGTCCTACATTCATTACACAATCCTTTGACTAAGGATGTACTACATTCATTACACAATCCTTTGACTAAGGATGTACTACATTCATTACACAATCCTTTGACTAAGGATGTACTACATTCATTACACAATCCTTTGACTAAGGATGTACTACATTCATTACACAATCCTTTGACTAAGGATGTCCTACATTCATTACACAATCCTTTGACTAAGGATGTACTACATTCATTACACAATCCTTTGACTAAGGATGTACTACATTCATTACACAATCCTTTGACTAAGGATGTACTACATTCATTACACAATCCTTTGACTAAGGATGTCCTACATTCATTACACAATCCTTTGACTAAGGATGTCCTACATTCATTACACAATCCTTTGACTAAGGATGTACTACATTCATTACACAGTCCTTTGACTAAGGATGTACTACATTCATTACACAATCCTTTCGCAAAGCTTGCAATAGTTACGCTACTGAATCACTTAGGATATACCATTACAATGAAAATCACCATTATGAAAATGTATCTCCACAATAATTGAATAAATATTATTTTAATGGCTTTTTAGCTTTTTATTATTTTAAATAGATTATAAATATAAATAAAAAAATATTAATTATCTTCGAAATATATTTCGACCAACTTGACCAACGCATCTCTACAATAAACATCGTAATAATATTAGATGTAGAGTTACTCTACTATCTATAGTATACAAGTGACCTACCCTACTCATTTGGATGTAGAGTTACTCTACTACCTATAGTATACAAGTGACCTACCCTACTCATTTGGATGTAGAGTTACTCTATTACCTATAGTATACAAATGACCCACCCTACTCATTTGGATGTATACTATACAAGTGACCTACCCTACTTATTTGGATGTAGAGTTACTCTACTACCTATAGTATACAAGTGACCTACCCTACTCATTTGGATGTAGAGTTACTCTACTACCTATAGTATACAAATGACCTACCCTACTCATTTGGATGTATACTATACAAGTGACCTACCCTACTCATTTTGATGTAGAGTTACTCTACTACCTATAGTATACAAGTGACCTACCCTACTCATTTGACTATTGTGCGTGTAATGAGTGTGTGCCGTCTGTACGTGGACGTTAATTCACCTCGAAGTGTCCACGAATCTCCCTGTGTCCATTCGAGTTGTGAATTTCATTCATTTACAGTGCGACAAGGTTCTACTGGTGCGTGGATATTAACTGCAACACTCTGTACCACACCTTCATAACTTGAATGTAGAAAATCCTTAGCTGGTGTCTGTGTGGCATAAAGAACCTCCCTGTAAAATTTTAAGTTTGTAGGTTAAGTAGTGGGCAAAAAAAACTCACCAAAAGAGCCTTCTGCACTTGTTATTGATCCATAATACTGACCACTTACCAAGCCTTCAGTATAAATTTGGTTGCATGATATTTTTTTTATTTTGATTGATTACCCTTTTTGTACATTTACATACATAACTAAGAACACATTTTTACATAAAGAACAGATATTGTGTACAAAGGCGGCACTTATTGCTAATAGCAATGCCTTCTAGGCAACCTTTGGGTGGAATGGAAAAGATGTTACTGAAATATTTTTTTTAACGTTTAGTGTTAATGCTAACGAAATAAGCAGAGTGCTAATTTTAATCAAAACGTAATCGTTATATATTTTTTAACATAGACTTACTTAAAAAAACTACATAAACATACAATACCTTGTTCCTGGTCCCTGGCTGGGTCTCCGGTATGGGTTCGGGCGGTTGATTGGATTTCACCTTGTATTATATATATTTTACCTATCATTTTAATCGTATATATATTGCTACATAAATTAAATAAACCTTTAACATGTACATTCATTATTTTATTACGTATATTCAGATAAAATTTGACTTGTAAAAAGTGTATTATATATACCTACTTTGCAAAATAAACTATTTGAATATGAAAAATTAAAATAAATAAAATAAACTTTACTTAAATACTTTAATAATAATACGTATAGAGACGGAATATTTAGTTGAAGTTATATTTTGACAGGTATCCAGTATGCAAAAAGTCCCTCACTATGAGTTTACATTTTATACTTTTTACGTCACCTTACATATTAAAAACTACGTATAAACTAAATAAAAATATGATAATAAATATTTTTACTTAATAAAAGCTTGTTTTACTGTTTTATTATATATATATACAGATTTTTATGAATGTTATGGTTGAAATTAAATAAAAAATAAAACTTTCGATATATATTTCGACCCACTTGGGGCCGTCGTCAGTCGAATATGGAATCAATTTTATTTATTATTATTATATTCGACTGACGACGGCCCCAAGTGGGACGAAATATATATCGAAAGTTTTATTTTTTATTTAATTTCAACCATAACATTCATAAAAATCTAAATAAAAATAGATTTAGATTAAATAGAAGAATTTACTAAAGTCCTCGAAATTATTCGTGAATTCCGACCCAGATTCATTACGAAGACAGACAAAACATTTCAGAACTAAAGACGAGCACCTTTACACGCGTACTGAAAGTTCAGGTTGTTTATGAAGAATCCTACGATGTTTGGACAAGCTGCCAAGAAGGTGACGCTATTTTATCGAGTTCAATAAATTTGTGGATGTATATGCGTTTGGTTACACAAAATTAGCGTAAACGGTGAGTCAGGGGAGATTACATGATGGTTGGCAACTTCAGCAACAAATTACTATTAAAGCAAAATTATGCAGGTTAACCCTATTAATTCTTGTCATAGCTAAAACAATTGTAAAACAATAGATCGTGGTCCGGATTAATCTTACAGATTATTAAATGTCTAAGAGCGCATGACGAAAGAACTCGCAAAAAAACAGATAACCTGTACCGTACCGCGGGCAAGTGAATATCCGTCTTATCGAGAAGTACACTCGACCTCACGCTACGGTTTTCTTTTTGCACGACTATCACCTCTATGTCGCCACATTAAGGGCTGCTTAGTAACGTTTGCTTAATTATATTTCGGAGTAGCTAACTGTACCAGTCATTCGACTAGCGACCTTACACATACATCGAAATTAAAATATAATTTGCTTGGTAGCTGTTACATAATTTAAATGAGAATGAAACTGTGAGCAGAATTCCTATATAACTCCTCCGCTTTTAAATTAAAAAAAAATTATATTTTTGTAGTTTCATTAGTATCACAACCAGCTTGCTACGCCACGCCGTAGCACTTTCGTAGAGCTCGTAGTGGGGGGGTGTTTATTAGGCAAGCGAATCGACCACACATTTAAGATCTTGTCGTGTTCGGAGTGTCATAATCATAATCATAATCATAGATATCATAGATTATGATTACGATATTAGATATTTAAGCCTCTCCTCATTATCTTATTAATAAATCTTATGAAGCAATTTTTAACTTAAGTATATTGTCAGAAAGTTTACATTAGAACGCTCGCTTCGTGCGCCGCGCACACGCATAACCAGCTAATTTCCAAGCTTTTCCTAGAATTTCTAAAGATTATGAAG
Organism: Ypsolopha sequella; assembly: GCA_934047225.1. NCBI lineage: Eukaryota > Metazoa > Arthropoda > Insecta > Lepidoptera > Ypsolophidae > Ypsolopha > Ypsolopha sequella. The sequence goes on from OW203987.1 coordinate 3,467,357, forward strand.
AAGAAAAAAGTTTATAAATGTCTCATATCTCATAAAACGAAAATAAAGAAGTTTCAACTCTCTTAGTTGAACAACTTTGCGTATTCACAATTCAAGGAGCTTAATTTGCAATTGTTTTCAATCAAATCAATTACGTTTTCAGATTGGGGAATGTCTAAAGCATGTCCACCATTGTAACATATAACATTTTATTTATAAACAAAAATTCAAAATTCAAAGTTTATTTTGCAAAGTAGGTATATATAATACACGTTTCACAAGTCAAAAACGTTTTCACAAGTCAAACACGTTTCACAAGTTCAAAAAGGAACCTTTAATAACAATAATAATTTAAATCTTTCTAAGCGACAAAAGAAAAAAATATACAAACTAATACTAGTACGTATCTAAAACAGAAAAATTAGATCAAGTATAAAACTGCCAAAATGATTTATTTAACTTCACTTGTATGCTCGTCTGTTCGGATCAAATCCTGTAACATTATTTTGACCCACTTCTACTTATCCCAGAGAGCAAAATTACTTTGAAGTTTTACAAAATAAAAGTAGTAATTTTTTTTGCTATTTAAGTATGTGTTTATGTGTTTCTCACAATATTACAAATATATTTGTGACTGATGCCGGGCCCGAATGGCCCGAAATATATCTCACTAAAATTTTATTTTACGTTGTTTTATGTTATTCTTATCATTTATAAAGACAAAAAAGTCAGTATTTAATATTTATTTTCACAATATTACGGCTACACTATTGTAAAAGTTAGCTTGAAAAGTTAGTTGAAAATCAGCGCTGCTCGATTTCTATGAGATCGGCAGCTTTGCTAAGCATGCCAGAAATGTTTAAAACTTTTTTTTTCTTCTATTTTAACCTATGTATAATTTTAATGTGTTTAGTTTTAAGTATTTAAACGGTCTAGCAAGTATTGTAGATCCTCTAGTGAGTGTGCAAGAATGACGGTATCATCAGCGTACCTAAGGTTATTGATTATTGTTCCGTTTACTTTAATTCCCACTTCTATTTCATCAAACGCTTCCAGAAAGATGTTTTCCGAGTACAAGTTGAACATTGAATCAAAATTGAATGCTTTTGAAATGTGGCTCTATAGACGCATTTTAAAGATTTCATGGAGAGATAGAATAACAAATGAAGAAGTGCTTAACAGATTTAATAAAAGGCTTGAAGTATTAAAAACAATTAAGAGACGAAAAACAGCATATTTTGGTCACATTTATCGACATGAAAAGTATAACATGTTGAAGAACATTTTAGAAGGGAAAATGGACGGAAAACGGGGAAGGGGGAGAAGGCAGATGACATGGAGTGATAACGTAAAAACTTGGACTAACATAAAAGACGCTGCCAGTCTCTGCAGACTGGCACAGAATAGAGAAGAGTTTCGTGTGGTGGTCGCCGACATCCGCTAGGATATGGCACCCCAAAGAAGAAGAAGTTTTAAGTATTTTTTTGGCAATAAACCTTTTTTACTTTTTTTTACTTTACTTTTTACTTTTACTCAAGAAAGGCTTTTTTACATTACGTACCTATTGTACCACTTAAGTAATATTTGTATCTGAAGCCATTAAAACCACTGATAAACTCTTTGGACTTTTATTTAGATCTACAAACAATGTTCACATCAGTCACCCAAGCGTGGACCAAGGGCATAGACAAACACACAGCCATAGACAATAAATAATGCCAGCTCTACACTTTACACCTTTATGTGTTATCATGATTTGAAACTTTACCTAGAAAACTGAACCGAACAACGATGGAGTCGGCAGTCAATTATTATTGCTATCGAGAATCAATAATTATACAGCTTAATAATTGCTATGCACATCCTGTCACAAATTATGATGTTGACGAAATACACAATAAAACCGAGTAACAAAAGTATTGGAAACATTGTATAATATAAAATATACGACATCCGGGAGACTTCTTTGGTTGCCAAATTATTGTATATTGTATAGGGATTTATTGAATCATTATGTCGTGTAGAGTTGCCGACTTAGTTCTCGTTTCGTTATTTATATCCGATGTTTATTTGCGACTGGTCGAACGCAAATATGGCGACGTTACTTACTGAGGGACTCACGGTATCTAACTTTACTTGTATGTTTACTTTAAATCTAAATCTGTTTTTATAGTAAATATATTTATTTTTGGGTCTTTGGTTTGTTTAAGATTTTAGTATTTATAAGTAGTTTTATAATGAACATTAACATGTAAAACAATAAGTGTTTTAATATACCTATACATTGAATTTATTTACCTTAATATACTCTATTTATTTTTATACTAATATAACTTATTAACGAACATAACTGAAATTATACAAAAAAGTTCCTTAAAATTAAGAAGGAAAATTGTAAAGGTAGTATTATCTTGTTATATTCGTAGGTATATACTACAATCACAACAAACTTTAACGGCAACTTACTTTAGAAGGAATGTACCTACGAATCGGCAGAAATATCTACATTAAACCTAATTCACAGGTTCTTAATTCAAAACATTTTTCTTCACTGAGTGAGCAAAATTGACCTTTGCTCACTGATTTTAAGCAACAAGGGCGCGCTTTTCGAGTTCGTAAGGTGAAAAGGTATATTTTTAATACTTATGTATCGCTTAATGCGAAATCCCAAATGTGAAATCAACAGGGGACAGTTTTATAAATGACTTGTGCTTTTTTTCGACGTAGGAAAGTCTGGAAACTTCAGAGTGGCGTTAAAATAAACAACTGAGCATTTTCCAACACATTTGAAACGTGAAATTCTTTATTTGAACTTTTCTTAAGACAATGCCCCCGGTTATAAATCTCACTGTTTCCGTGAAATCGTGAAAATCCACTTTTGAAGACGGATGTACATCGCATTGTCTGCATGTGTGTGATGGATGTACGTACAGTCACATAGATGTATGTATCATTTTGTTTTAGTCTACAGATGAACCTGACTGTACTTCAGAATTATCTTTAACACAAATTACACTGCAAAGAGAACTTCATAATTGTCAACAAAAACAAGAATAAAATAATGTATGAAATAAGACTAAAACGAAAACATAGCACATTACTCTTTATATCATAAATTACGTTGAGTTAAACGGATATACTTACTTTAAAACTTGTGTTTAAAGGCGCAGGTACCTTATGGTATACCTAACATACAATAACTTTTTTCTTCCATCTAGAAATATGAAATCTCTTCAATAAAATTTAAATTTTTATAGGCCTTTCTTCAGCGCACAGCGGCTTTGCTATTGTAACCCGGAGACTGTAAATAAAGTTGAAAATCGTGTGCGCCGAAATGCGCGCGAAATGATTCGGAATCTTCGATTAGATAACCCCTAAACTCTGATTTTTAATTCCGTAGAATTATGACAGTTCAAGGAAAGGGATGGAACTGTGCAAGTAAGCGAGATGAACTGTATCGTTTCTCCTTTACTAGCACAGCTTTCCCTGAAATGTCAGAATTCTACGAAATGAAAAATCAGAGTTTAGATCTATTATTCCATACAAAATCAGTTCAAAATCATGGCGCAAGTATGTTATACAATTATAGTAACATCTATACATCGCAATAAAACAACAATAACATAAGAGCTAAGTTATGATTTTTCGAAAATAAACCTTGTCCGCACTTTCATAAGATTTGTTTTCCACGATCCATTTCAGGACAAATTCTATTTTGCTTTCGTAGCTCGTAAAAACTATTAAAAAGTCGTAAAACCATATCAACCAGCCAGCGAATAAAGAGCTCAGTGATTGTTATTTTTTATATCTTTCAGCTTTAAATTAATGCATTGAGGTAGAAAACTGAATGACGTAAACGAATGCCAAAAATTGAATTTAGCATCAGTTTTCGGTGCCGGTTTTTGTGTGCTGATTCAGCATCTAGGGGTTACTTGATCGAAGTTCGGAATGCGTCTAATTTTCAGATTAAAATTTATTAAAATCACAATATTAGGTAAAGTATTTTTTTGCTTTTTAGGAGCGATAATTAATAAGATTTCCTTATTGGTCGTAATACATGACACAAAAAGATCACGTGAAAGAGACTATTTTCAAAAATAAAATCTATCGAGTGAAAGTTTTCAAATTAGGTAACGCTATTCACAGCCGAAACATGGGTATGTATGTAGTAGACTCATTATGATCATTCAAAAACTCTTGAAAAAGGAAAGCTTCCTCATAACTCTTAACTCTATTAATTATAATTGTCGCTAAAACAATATATCAAAGAATATGCAAAGCTTGAATACAAACATCAGATTTTTTTTACGATTTTTTTAGCGAAATAATTTGCGTATGGACGAGTACTATCGCCAATTTCCGGCTTCCGCGTCATTATCTTAACATCATGTATATGTATACAAACTGGTAGAAAAGACAGTCTCAGTGGAACATTTACCGTACGTAAAGGTCTGCTGTGACTAGTGCGCTGTGAAGCTACCAGCAGGTCCACCAGGCACGGCGCCAGGAGGGACAGGTCTACCAGGCACGGTGCCAGGAGGGACAGGTCTACCAGGCACGGTGCCAGGAGGGACAGGTCTACCAGGCACGGTGCCAGGAGGGACAGGTCTACCAGGCACGGTGCCAGGAGGGACAGGTCTACCAGGCACGGTGCCAGGAGGGACAGGTCCACCAGGCACGGCGCCAGGAGGGACAGGTCTACCAGGCACGGTGCCAGGAGGGACAGGTCTACCAGGCACGGTGCCAGGAGGGACAGGTCTACCAGGCACGGTGCCAGGAGGGACAGGTCTACCAGGCACGGCGCCAGGAGGGACAGGTCTACCAGGCACGGTGCCAGGAGGGACAGGTCTACCAGGCACGGTGCCAGGAGGGACAGGTCTACCAGGCACGGTGCCAGGAGGGACAGGTCTACCAGGCACGGCGCCAGGAGGGACAGGACTGAGGCGTCTTACATGCAGAATTGATATTATTATTATAGCAGTTTTGTCGCTTTTACACGCGTGTAAAAATGTATATGCTATCCTGTATACAGGGTGGAAAAAATTTAAGGGCCCTGGAGGGGAACTACCTTAAATCCTTTTGTTAGCTCATTTTACTGAAAGGAAACATTCCTTTATTTTTTAAAAGAAACAAAACTGCATTCAAAGATATTCTGAAATTCGCTTGTATCACCCGGGAATCGAACCAACTAAAAATAAAAATAAAAAAACCCTCGCTATTTTATCGTACCAATCGGTAGGATTATTGTTCTGAATAAAATTTGTCTAATAAATATTTGGTCTTACACTAATCTGTTGTACGAGATACTCATGAAATTAAATATTTATTACAAGCTCTTTGTTAACAATACCTAGGACTGTTCACTTGTAACAAGTAAATGACACGTTATAATTTTCTTATCTCTCTTACATCCAAAGACATCGTATGAAGTACAAGCTTGCTAATGTTATTTATTTTAAGCACCTTGTTGAATACTTCAATAAGAAAATCGTTAAATGGTAATAATAAATGTATGCAGAGCACAATTACTTCTTGCACTAGGTGTACTGACGAAAAGTTTAAAAAAGGAACGTATTTTTTTGCAACGCGGAGCAACAAATTTGAAGTTCGAACCATAACTTTCAACATTTTTAAAATCGATAAAAGTATTCGTTCGAAATTCAAATTTTGTTTTGTTTTGCTTTCATTCCGTGCTGTCATTGTGTAATAATGGCGTATAATTATTACTTTACAAGTGAACAGTACTAGGTTTTGTTAATAAAGAACTTGTAATAAATATTCAATTTCATGGGTATCTCGTACAACATATGAGTGTAAGACTTTAGTTTAGTAGACAAATTTTATCCTGAACAATAATCCTACCGATTCGTATAATAAAATAGCGAGGGTTATTTTTTAAATTTTTAGTTGGTTCAGTTCCCGGGTGAGACAAGCAAATTTTAGAAGATCTTTGAATTCAGTTTTGTTTCTTTTAAAAAATAAAGGAATGTTTCCTTTCAGTAAAATGAGCTAACTAAAGGATTTAAGGTAGTTCCCCTCCAGGGCCCTTTCATTTTTTCCACCCTGTATATTGGAACCTGGCAATAGTGTAAATTTTGAAATGCTTTTTAGGAAAGTGTTGCTCGTTGTCATTAGATTCCAACATTGCTGGTACTATTCGCTTGTACAAGTCCATAATCAATTTAGAAGTACGGTGAAGTGTTTTTGTTAAAACTATTTGGAATTAAAAAGTACAACCTTTTTCATTCACAATGTAATGAGAATGTAATCTAAATGTAAAAACAAACCCTAAACCCAAATCTTTTTGTATTATCTAAGGAGTGTGAAGTCACTAAATCATGTTGTGCCTAATCTGTCAAAAATATTCAAGTTTTTAGTAATAAAAGTAATGAAAATTTTTAACAAAAATCTCTATTTCCTTCGTAAGTAAGATTCGTTGTTGCACCAGCGACATCTGAAATATTAAACAATCCTTGTTTGCCAATAGTCTTATTGGTGATATTATTATGATTGGTGAGAATCGGGCCTGGCTACGTGTCTGTCCCCTCCATGTCCCCCCAGACTCCCCCTGGTGCCGGTACCAGCGTCGCGCGGTCACGACTCACGAACGAGCTTGCATTTTGCATTGCGTACAAAGACTGCAATGGTACGTGGAAATCCTGAAATTACTCAACTCTGCATATCGTGACTTTATGTGAAACTTAGAGAATAAGTTGACTTACTTGAAAGTTTTACAACTTGTAGAGGTCGTTCAAGTAAGTTTTTTTAACTCGACCGCTATATCGCTTTAATCATTTACAAGTAAGTTGTTCAATTCGCCTAGGTATTTATTCTAGGTAACTATTTTTCTCTTTTTGTACGTTGTCCTCGTAACTAAAGCGACTAGCACTGTGGAATTGGCGGGAAAATCGTAAATGTACTAAATAAGTATCACTAAAATCCGTGTTTTTTGCAAATATTTTGTTTCTGCAACTTTCCGTGATTCGTTACACTCAAAGCTCCTAAGTAGTGCCAATATTCCACTTATTTGGAAATTAATTTCCAAAGAGATGATCCGTTATTGGTTAACATTAATCTATATTTCCTACCTACATTTTAAATGCGAAATAATAATTAATTAATACAATACTAAAAACTAAACAAATAATAATCTCCTAGAAAAATTAAATTAAACCTATCTAAAGCTGAAATAAATAAAAAACCTTGTCGATGTTGTCGCTGCCGCATGGCAAGGTGCCAAAGACGCTAGCCGCGTAATTTCCAAATGATTTTCAAAATATTGGAGTTCAAATTGGAATTTGGAATTATTTCAACACGCGAATTCAATAATATTAAAAAATATATATATAAAATAAAATGAAAAAGTTTAAATAAATAAATAAAAATAATGAATTTAAGAAAAGCATTAAGATGGTTCTCTTTATTTTAATAAACCACATCCGCTTAAGTGATTAGTTCTGCATTTATCCCGTATTTGACGAGAAAAGGGTAAAAACCAATTTTTTCATGTTTTTGTAGTTAGGCGTAAAGCGTACTATAAAATGATAAATATTTAAAAACGCTGGTGATGGTACTGTAAATTTAGAATTAAGGTATGTGTATGCAGAGTTTCAGTTTCCTAAATCCATTTATAATTTTGACAAGTATTTGACATTAAAAATTTTGAATTGCACATTTTCACAAGGGTAGCCGCCTTAAATGTTATTCTAAATAGGAAAGGTAAGATGTATGCAGACCTATTTAGGCATGATCTTTTGATAAAAGTCATACATACTCGAGGGGGAAAATAGAAGGGAAAAGAGGAAGAGGCAGATCAAGGATCAAGTTCAGTGTCCATCTTAAGGTAAAGGCCAGGAATAACACGTTACCAAGAACTGATAGATTTGGCTCTGGACAGAGAAACCAGAAAATGCTACAACGACAAGAGCCTCGTAAATAATTGATGATGATGTAACACGATGCTATCGTTCTGAAAAAGAGATTGTCAAAGATTTTACGAGTGTCTACTGAAAAATTAAACCATCGTAAAACGTCCACGAAGTATTCATTCCAACGTGATCTATAAATAAACAATATTTATGAAAAAGTGATATTTATGAATACATATATTTCTATTCTATCAGAAGTGAAAATACGAGTTAAGGCGCTACGGAAAAAAATCGACACTTTCAGAACTTGCATATTTACTTCAGTAAATAATGTATTATTTTGATAAAATAGTATATTATTTTTGAAATCTTTTTCTAGGGATCTGTTAAAACAGAAACGCGATTGGAGAAATTCGGCTCGATAGAAATATTTATTGAAATGAGGTCTTTTTCGACACCAATTCTCCTGGTTTGACAATTTATAATGACATATGGACAGCAGTTATATTTTATTAGATGGGTTTTAACGGTATCTAAGACCTGGTTAAACGAAATTTTGATAGCAACTTTAGTACATTTTATATTAATAAAAAACCGACTTTTCGCTACTTTTCCACGAATCTGTCCCTCTCGCACTGAGGGTTTTTTCGCATATGGAGTAACAGGGACGCTAAAACTTTTACATATCGCCTTAATAAAATATTTGTTTTTGTGGAGTTCGTTCTTGTCTGTACTACCCTTACTATATAGCCAGGAAGCAAAAACAAGAAAGCACAAAAGACTGGCGTCTGACATAACAATACGTCTGCTATTTTCTACGCAGCTTGCCACTCCGCTATTCGCATTAACTTCTGCACATCAAACACCAATCTACATCATTTTTCTAATAAACATTCCTGAACATTTCTCATCAATGTCTGCCAAATCACATTCTACCAATTATTGTACCCCATAACGCGCAGTGGCGTGAAATAGCTAACTTTTGGCAGCAGCCCGCCACAGTTATGTCTAATAAACTGTTTTATTGACTGATCGGTCATCAGCTTGTTGATATAAATAAACTGGTTAACATAGTTGAGATATTTGGATATGTTCTACTTGTAGAAATATAACACGTATTTGTTACGCAAGGCAATATACCAAGTAAAGGTAAAAGGTTAATTCAAGGGTTTTATTTCAACAAAGATGTCAATTTCTATTTTAGCAAGAGTCTAGTTGTGGCTTAAAATAAGAGGTACTCGTAGTAACTAGAACAGAAAAAAAATTAAAGACAAGCGAAATTTATGGTGCGCGACGTAAGTGGAAGGTAGCCTATATATTTTATTATTTGTAGCTAGATAGGACCGCCCTAGAAGGACGTACGCCAACCAAATTGGCGACATGCTCAATAACTAAATTTTCATGTTATGTTTATGTTACTAAAGAAAGGCAAAGTCAAAAGTACCCGGAATAAAATAGCTTGTATGACTCGCTTAAATTTTCAAAAACACAGACATGTTACACCGCCTAATTAGAAAACATGCATGGTAAAACGTCAGTTCAATTACTTATGCAAGTTTACATATACATAATAAATGAAAATTATATAAGGGGAGGCGTGGACTTATCCTAATTTATTGTTCGTGTAGTTAAAAAAAAAACAGATGTTTAACCTCTCGTGACGTACTCTGTCTTTTCGCTCACGTTTTTACAGTCCTCGAGACATATATAATAAATAATCTGCCATCGTACAATGATATAAAATACAAAGAATATTTATTTCTTTTTAAATGTTGATCTACATACATCTTTCTACAATAATGTAGGTATTTAATGAACGAATTACATTATGGAAATATATATATATATTTTTTATAATTGTTTATTTAACTTCTATGGCAGTTAATCGAAATCATAAAAACAAGAACTCACTGTTGAGCTACAACATAAGTTTGATACTTTATCATTTTGATAATTCCGGTCAATTCTGGATAATTCGGAGTCAGCAATAGTATGTAATTTCGGACAATAATTCTGAATCGGTCCCACCTCTTCCATGTCAAATGAGTTCGAGACATTCCGGAACCCGCAACGTTGCGCAGTTACGGATACCTTGTCTTGTCCCTTCCTTCCCGTGTAATAGCTTACTGTGAAAAAATACAACTTTAAAAATTATAAAATGTGCTTTTTCTTCTCGCAGCATACATGCAAACTAGCCGAGACTAGGGAATGCAATCTTGCACCTAAATGTCAATCTCGGTATTTGCAAGATTAAAAAAAATCAATCTCGCAAGATCTCGGTATTAGCGAGATCTTGCACTTATAAAAATTCTATCGAAAAAATATTGTTTCAACTACTGGTTAGTAAAAAAAATTAAAACAAGATATCAATCCAACTAAAAGAATGTATTGTATTTTCTAGCGCAAAGTACATGATATATCTAAGTGAAACTTTGTATGTATTTAAATGTATTTAAACATACTTATAATAGTTAATTATATTATTCTACTGAAAAGCTTTCCCAAAGAAACACGCCAGCGCAAATGAAAAATTTATTCTCCTTTACATAATAACTTTAAAAACCAACTGTAAATGTTGTATGGTCATGTGCTTTTTATTTTCATTTGCTTTATTATGTTTCTTTGGAAAATTTGTTTAGTGTGAACAGTAGAGTAGAGTATATGATTTTATTTAAATATAGCGTGTGTTTTCACTTTATATAGCCTATAGGCTAGCCCAGCCACAGACAAGGTTCTTGCTAATTCCATGTTTATAGTCACCAATTTCTACAAAATTATTTAATGATTTTATTATGCAAAATGCAGTTATTGTCTTCTCTTTTTTTTAACTTATTCAAGTGTCGTCAATGCCCTGCATCTGTAATATGCGCTGCCGCTTAATCTCGCAAATCTTGCGAGATCTCGCACTGATAACGATGCGTGATTGATCTTGCAATATATGTGCGAGATCTCGGTATTTCGAGATCTCGGTATACCGAGATTGCATTCCCTAGCCGAGACGTGAGTTTGCAACCGGTGTTCTTATTAGCTACGTTACTTTTTGCACCATCTTTTGTATTTTCTTACGGTGTTTTGCCACAGGTGCAGCTGTAGGATAGTTTCGCTCTTTATCTAGAGACCTAGATTCTAATTCTGCCGGTCGGGCAAGGACCAATGAGTTTATTGAAATGTATGTACAGGTCCCGGCAGTAAATACTGCACTTACGCTTTGCGGAGAGTCGTCTTTGTCACCGGACTGTTAGTGCTTCGTGCAACAGAGATGACACTACGATACGATGTGCATTATTTACTGCCTGCCTGCCTACATGTATATAGTATTTGTATACTTGCTGATGATGAAGGAAAATACTGTGACGTAAAATGCATGCCCTAAAAATGCGTATTTGTGTCCGAAGTCCAGAAAAAGGTCCGGCCACTATCTTGCTCTGCTAAACGTTCTTGTTTTACTCAGTAACACCTCTGACGCTGCTTCCAGGCTAGATAATTAACGCAATTCATTTTTATTTATAAAGTTTTTTTTTTAAAGGAGCTTTTTAAATCAGCAACTAGCACTGCTTTAAAAAGCTCTTTTTTAGGGCTCCGTACCCAAAGGGTAACCAACGGGACCCTATTACTAAGACTCCGCTGTCCGTCTGTTACCAGGCTGTATCTCATGAACCGTGATAGTTAGTTGAAATTTTCACAGATGATGTATTTCTGTTGCCGCTATAACAACAAATACTAAACAACAGAATAGCATAAATATTTAAGGGGCTCCGATACAACAAACGTGATTTTATGCCGTTTTTATAGAAAATGGTACGGAACCCTTCGTACGCGAGTCCGACTCGCACTTGGCCGGATTTTTTTAAAACACCAGCCTAACTAACAGCAAATATTTTGAGAAAAATGCATATCTAACAGATTCGTCACATAACGTCGTTTGCTACGCTATCAGGTATCCGCGTGAGCTCCTCTAGGGGGTGGGGAACAGAGTGAGGGGGAGGGGGGGGACACAGACCGAGTGTGAACAGATAGACAGTAATGCACTTGTTGCTTCACATATGCACTCCATTTCACATCCGAAACCGGGAATCGACCCATATTTCTTTTTGTGCACCATTTAGTGCAGACGAACACTGGCTAACGTTTTTAATTAATTCGGTTTTTTCACATCTTCAATGTTCGAAGATTTGAGTGACATGGCTAATGGCTAGCCGCTCATACAGGGAACTTTAATAAAGTAACAACAGGTTTTCCAGTTGTTTGTTAAGTAGTAGAATCAGAACGAAACTGATTATATTATATAATGTAGTCATTTGTGCAACTGTAACATAATGAGTAACAACAACTGTAAAATAACAATATTCTTTCTCGTTTTCGATATAAAATAATAATTATTTTAACATTTTAATATAGGACCATTAAAATATAGTACATTTATGTACTATATGTATTTAATTATGTGGGTATGAAAAAACATTTATTTATTAATAAATAACATTCAAATTAAAATAAAAAGGACTAAAATAAATACACCTAAACTAAACTAAAATTATCCTTAAAAATAAACTAAAACACCTTAAAAGTTAAACTATATTATATATAAAAAACTATGAATAAAAATTTGTACTTGCACTAATAGTGCACTAAGATTGCAGAGACCAGTAAGTCAGCTCTCCTGGACGAGTAAGTAAGTCCGAGCCCGCAGGGTGAGAATTTTGTATACAAGTCCAGGAGGGCTACTTAATGGTCGAAGCATGTTTAGTGCCTTTCTCAATAATAAAACGAGAAATTTTCCGGGTTTATTGTTCCGTAGATATGGCCAATCAAAGCTAAAGAAATGAAATTTGGCGTGCTTTATAAATCTGCTGACTACATCTAATCCTGAGAATTTGGGCTCTCAAGTATTATCCAGGCCGAAGCTATGAGAGTTTGACAATACGACGAAACACTTCGAGAAAAAATACGTAGCGCCCTTTCTTCGGTTCGTCTTGGCACTGCCGTGCCGTGCCCCCAGACAACGATAAACAAAATGAAACAACAAATATGTTTGAATTAGTTGGTGTGTATCTAATGTCAAATACAAAATGTGATGTCAAATAAAAAAAAATGTTCATTGATTAATTATAATAACAGTAAAATATGAATAAATATAATTTTAGCTGTATTAGCTTTTTATTTGTAGTTTTAACAATTATATGATAATAATAAAAAATTTACTCGACTGATGACGGCCTCACTGATGAGGCCGAAATATATCGAAAATATAAAGTTTATTATTTTTTTATTATTATCATATAATTATTAAAACTACAAATAACAGTAAAACAAATACACGTAATATAATATTCAATAAAAATTTAATTAACATAATAAACAATGTAAAAGTATAATGACGCAAATAAATATAATAATAAATTAATTAAAAAACAAGGTCCCTGAAAAATTAAAATCAGGGGAAACTGGATAAAAAACAAACGTCAAATACACATATGTAAATACGGGTTTTTGAGATATTCATGTTATTTTCCGTACCGCAAAATGAAAAAATGGAACTCTTATAGGATCACTTTGTTTTCCGTCTGTCTGTCCGTATGTCTGTCTGTCACGACCCTTTTGCTCAAGCTCCGTATGAGGTATCAAGTTGGAACTGATAATACCTCTTACCGAAGTCAACGGCTCTATAGTGCTGAAAAAAACCAGGCTTCTAACTCGACGCAAAAAAAGGTTATTGCACTTTACATAATCAATTTCATACAAATTGAAGACCTATAGGGCACTTCCAGTTGACTTAGAAACTTGAAATTTCGTTTACAATTAGGTTTTACGGAAAAGGACAAAAATCTGAAAATTAAAAATGTTTAATTATTAAAAATGTTTAATTAGGAAGTTATCAAAGACCAATTAATTAGACCCTTTGTTTAATAGATCGTAAAATAATAATGTTTTAGAGTTCCGTAGCCGTATTGTGTGGTGGTAAGGAACCCTTTTTGTGCGATTCTGACTCGCACTTGGCCGGGCTTTTACTATTCAGATACTCACATTTCGTTTTCATTCGCCGGGTACGATGCGGTTCCCATTACCAGGGGCTCCGGTCGTAGCGTGTCGGACAGCATGCTGGGCACAGCTGAGTCCATGCTGGGCGCACCAGGGGGTATGGTTGAGTGGCAGGCGACCTACTACCAAATTAACATTATGTTAATACTTTGGTGCTAGGTCGATCACCCATACAAACCAACTACGATGATTGCATTTATTGGTATACAGGTAAAGTTCTGAGTCCCTGGATATATTCTAGCCCAGTTTGTTTGGCTGTTTTTTGAAACAAAAATATAGGGCAAATAACAAACAAATTGCTAATGATTTTGAATTAAAAGAGTCCGATTTTTATTGTAGGTCTTTAGTTTGTTAATGTTTTTAGTATTTTATAGGATTATTTAGTTGTAATTTTAAATAAAATGATCGATGAATTATTTATTATAACCATGATAATTTTGTAGTCTGAAGGCCATTGTTTTCTATCCATCGATTTGATATTAAAAAATTGCTATTAAATCCCTTTTAGATTGAGAAACTTGAAAAGAATTGTAAAAATTACTTGTGTCTAAATAAAATATTTGTATTTGTAATAAGTTTATCTGATATACCTACATTACACAAAAAAAATATGTTTCATTACACGTTAAATAATGTTTAAATAATGTTTAATCATCAAAATTGTTTTATCCTGATTTTCTGAGTTTTAATTTTATTGACATTTTATTTTATTTTATTGACATACTGTTTGTGACATTTTTGTATTTTTCTTTTCTGTGTAGTATGATTTTGTGTTTATTTTTTATTTGAATGGAACCCAGTTCTGAAATAAATGATTTTTATTTTTTATTTTTATTAAAAAAAAATTACATTAACTATGATAGAAATAAATTTCTATGTTTGAACACTTGGCGATTTTATCACTGAAATTAGGGTGAGTGTCCGTCATAACAAAATAGATAACAACATCTAAGACTCACTATTATTTATGCGAGAAAAGCTCGACGTTTCGGTCAACTTAAGAGTGACCTTCATCAGGCTTCGCGAGGTTCTCCGGCGCGTGCGACATATTCACGGGGACAGTCACTATTAAGGCACTACGGAAAAAAAATTGACACTTTTAGAACTTCTATATCTACTTCGGTAAATAATGTATAATTTTGATAAAATAGTATATTATTTTTGGAATCTTTCTCTAGGGATCTGTTAAAACAGAAACGCGATTGGAGAATTTCGGCTCGATAGAGATATTGATTGAAATGAGGTCTTTATCGACACCAATTCTCCTGGTTTGACAATTAAGAATGACATATGGACCGCAATTTTAATTTAGTAGATGGGTTTTAAAAGTATCTAGGACCTGGTTAAACGAAATTTTGATAGCATTTTTAGTACATTTTATATTAATAAAAAACCGACTTTTTGCTACTTTTCCACGTATCCGTCCCTCTCGCACTGAGGGTTTTTTCGTATATGGAGTAACAGGGACGCTAAAACTTTTACATATCGACTTAAGTTCACCAAAACGTCGAGTTTTTCTCGCATAAATCAAAGTGAGTCTTAACTGTTGTTATCTATTTCGTTATACTCGGCGATTTATCCATCGCAAGGAGATATACATTAATCATTGCAATATAGAAACGCAGAAAGAAAAACATCCAGATTTACTTTTCCTTCTGCGTTCTATACTGCAATGATATAATGTTAATGCAATTAACATTACCAATTTTTAAAATTTTAGACCATATAACAAATTGTTGTGTATAATATGATAACGCTGTAAAAAAAAACAGTTACTTATCTCAACAAGAAAATGTAAGAGTGACTGAGCGAGCAGAGCAGCTCCTTTATCTGTAACAAGTTGTACCTATAGTACAGGATGGGGCAGGTGTTTTTTTTTTACATTTAAATATTTTATAAAATAAATAAACGAAAAGGTTGATAATAATTATTCTTTATTAATTAAGAGCCAAGGGCCGGTTTTGTTTTTTAATTGCGTCATCCAAATGACCACACCTTCTCGATTGCGGCACTCTTATAAGCAAACACGCAAATTTTCAAAAACTTTGCAACATTCAAAAGTTTGTGACGATGTTAAATAGCTCATGCACCATAGGAGTTAAAAGCGCATTTCCCACTATCACGAACTGCCAGTTTCCTCCTTCGTGCAAAAAGTTTTCATCCTTCCAAAACTCACATCCGAAAAAGCACACACACTTGCGAGATGCACTTCGATTTCGTACGTCATTAACTTGAACAACATTTTTAGATCAGATGCGAGCTTTCATCACTCAAATAAAGTTTTCTATTGAGGCCAACAGTAAAAAGCTTCAGACAGATCGTTCTGTTAATATTTCACTTTATATTATTGCATTCGTCTGCCTGCTGAGACAGATTGATCGTTAACTATTACTAGATTAGTGCGGACTTTGTGACTCTCTTCAAGGACACAATGTGTGATATATTTAGTGTATTTTGTATCAACACAACTTTATATTATAATAGATACACATTAATTTTTAGGGTTCTGTAAAAAAGAAGGAACCATTATAGTGAGACTCCGTTGTCCGTCTACTATGTGTATTTCATGTTGCGGTGGCGATCTAGATAAGTTTTTTTATTTAGTTTAGTTTATTTTCATCATGGATTTTTAGGTTAGTTTTGCGTTTTTTGTTCAGGTAAGTTTAATTTTATAGGTCGGTTTTCAATGTTATTTAAGTTTCATTTTGTTTCAACAAATATAATGTCTCCCATTTATAAAGCAAAATTAATACTTGAGACTTGGTAAGTTCTCAGCATCAAGGTTCAATTACTCTCTCTGTGAAGTTCGTAAATTATTGAGGAAGATCTCCGGTATTACCTTTTTTATTATAGATAGAGAATATCGACGTTAGTACCTAGTGTAAGGACCAAAAAGGTACCTAACTAAATAAAGATCATCCTTCCATCCATCTATCAGCCTAGTTCGTTCACTGCTGGACATAAGCCTTTCCAGGACTTTGCCACTCCCGGCGGTCATCCTGGAAGAATTTCCCATACTCACACACGCTGGGCAGGCGGGTTGGTGAGCGCGGTGCCGGAACCCTCGCACCAGGGACGCTGCTGCCCGTCACCAGTCTGTTTCATATAAGGCCCGGCTATTAGGGATGGATATACCGCCATCCATCGGTCCCAGGCATGGATGGGCCTCCTGGTTTTTTGCCTGTGAGCTGTCCTCTTACTCTCCCCCGAATCACTTCGATGGGGTCTCCAAGTAAGATGGTAAGATTGTGGTACCTCCACAGTCGAGCCCGGCATCAGCTTTACCACCTTTTATAAAAATAAAGATACTTATTACCAATATTCATTATGTGTTTAGTTATTTTTGAGTCTGGCCCGCAGTATGTTAACACCTTACATTTTTAAAATAGCCAGATACAAAATCCATTTTATGTCCCTGCTCTAAATAGCTTAGAATTATCTATTTATACCTTTTATCTTCTTTTTAGAACCCATAAGAAAGACCTAGATACTATAAGATTTATAAATATAATATTTCTGTGCGCAGCACTGCTAGAAAGCAGTTGCTTTTATTTTAACATCCATAATTTAACCATTTATTTATAATGTTTAATGATCAAAATTGTTTTATACTGTTTTTCTACGAGTTTTAGTTTTAACTTTAATTTTATTGACATTTTATTTTATTTTATTGACATGCTGTTTGTGACATTTTTGTATTTTTCTTTTCTGTGTAATATGATGTTGTGTTTTTTTTTATTTTTATGGAACCCAGTTCTGAAATAAACTATTTTAATTTAATTTAATTTAATTTCTTGGATTTCAAGGCAATTTCAGCGTTCCTTTTGAAGGATGGAATCTTGTGATTAAGGGTCTGTTCTTCCCGCAGGCGATGCTGTTCTACGCGCCACGCTGGCTGTGGAAGGCGTGGGAGGGCGGCAAGATCCGCGCCCTCATGATGGACCTGGACGTGGGCGTCTGCACAGAGATAGAGAAGAAGACCAAGAAGAAGCTGATCCTCGACTACCTGTGGGAGAACCTGCGGTACCACAACTGGTGGGCCTACCGCTACTATCTGTGCGAGGGGCTGGCTCTTGTCAATGTTATAGGTGAGCGATCATGTGTCATGACATTTTCCTGACCTGTCTAAGCCTGAGATTGTCGATGGTGAAAAACTGAATTTTTGGGCAAATTTTTATTCATCTATTAATCATTCATTATAATCATTATTCATATTTTATTCATTACCTAACTTTTCGTTTTCATCATTGACACCACGGTACCTTTGTTGTTAACAAAGTAGTTATTTTATTTGAAAACTTAAGGAAGAAAAAATTTTATTGAAAAAAATCTCGCATATACATAGGCGACGAATCAGCCAATCACAGCGTGACATTTACTTTAAGCACCCTAAGTTGGATGGTCCAAGGCAATTTTCATACAAAGTTGTGGGAACCAATAACAACGACAGCAGTATTATAATTTTCTTTTGTTACTTATTTCTAAAAGTTCCATTAATTTTACACCCACGAATAAATTTTAACAAACAAAATGTTTTACAATCTAATGTTCCTATTTAAAACTTTCAAACATTGGACATGTAAACATTTGTTTTGTAAAGAATCTGATTATTCGCGAATATAAAATTAATTGATTGTGTAGAAAAAGGAAAAGAACGAAACTATAATACTTCTGCTGTCGTTATTAGTTCCCACAAGTTTGTATAAAAATTGCCTTGGACCATCCACCTTAACTTGAAGTTATCAAATGTAAAATCGTTGAATAGAAATTTATTTCTTTTTGTAAATTATTAGAAATACGTAAGGTTTCGAACTACCCGTAACTCGTTAAATTAGCAAGTATCTCCGTGGTATCGTTCGTAGCATTGTAGCGCCAATATCACGAGTATCTTTCGTAGCATCGCGCGGGCTGCTTTCGTAGCATCGCGTGGGCTACTTTCGTGTCGTAGCATCGCGCGGGTCACTTTCATAGCATGCATCGCTATACTTTAGTTACGATCTTGTGTAGTAAAAAAAAATGCATTTCTACGAATTCAATAAATTTATGCATTTTATACACAGGCCCGAGGCGAAGCCAAGGGCCTCAATACACACGAATTGGGAATCGCACTTTCTCCCGAGTGATACATAGTGCTTTATACTACACATACGAGGAAAATAAAAGATAAATTATGTTTAAAAACACTTCTACGTAACCACATATAATATAGGTACCTACTTTCCATACCCGTGTCAGGTAAAGTTACTCTAAGCTTTCATTAGACAGTAGCTAGCTAGTAATTTTACAAATTTAAAATTCAGATAAAACAAAAAAAGCGATTCGCGCGTGATTTTAACGTTTTGATTTCTTTTGATAACATCAGTAGGTAACAATTGACATACTAGAGCCTGGTTATAAACTTCTTGGTAGGTAACCTAATTTAATCATATAATGCCAAAAGACAAAAAGTTTTTGTCTGAGTTCGCAAGGCCACTTGCTCATGCTATATTAAAAAAAAACAGCACGTCAGCAATAGATTTGCATATACTTTTTCTGCCCGTTCAAGCACGTTAACAATGTATTTTCATACACTTTTTCCGCCCGCAATTTTGTATGACAGTAATGACATATTTTCTGCATCGTTTTCAAAAAAGTAAGAAGATACTTTCCGAGAAGGTGTAGTATAAAGTTATTTTATTGTACGATATTAATATCCCAATGCGATTAAGTTAGCATCTTCGCAATTCGTTTCGTTTGTGTACGTTCCAAGAAGTGTATCGGCTCAGTAGTAAAGCCTTTCTGTTTATTTATTCAGTGTGCAACTGCAGTTTTCTATCTTAATCCTGGCAGGTCGGCGCTCGGAGAAGGCTCTAGTACAAGTTATTCCACTGTTTTGGAATGTTCTTCATCTTTTCTGTAGGCAGTAGATACAACGCTATTTATTTTATTTTCATCCGGAAACGATTTTTTATCCAAAGATATTTTAATAATGGGTAAAAAAAGATCGTTTATTATTTTTTAATGCAAGTGCTCGTAAACGCCCACTTTTTATGCATCAAAACCGAACTGAAAGTCGATTATTTTGCCCTAGGGTTTTGGTTGGCTGACCTGCAGCCTTTCCTTTTTTTTCCACTTTTTTTCCACTGTTTAACGGCTCTGGATACAGTCCTTTTGAGCAAATCATAATTTAAAGTTCACAAGGATTTGTTTTATTTCCTCACACTATGCATTGAAAAACGTAGTATTATACACGGGCGTAAGAGCAATAAATTGCTCGGTTACGTTTAAAAACACTCGCTACGCTCGTGTTTTAAATCGTCCTCGTAATTTATTCCTTTTCGCCCTTGTATCATAAACTACTATAATGGCAATCTTATTTAAAATGCAGCAGCGGTAGCTTATGCGGTAAAACGCTGGCCTGAAAAAATCTCATGGGCTCTACTTCGTGTCATCGACTTGTTATGACGTCTTACACTTGGCCAGCTGTGAAAAGTTTTCACTTGTGTCGGCAGTCCCCATGACTGCCTATGTTATTTTTTTTATATTGAGCGGATATTGAACAGTATTAAACCAAATATTTCAAAAGTAAAGATAAGCCCTTACCGTAGTATGATAGCACCAAAATGTTCCACCTTTAAATGGGTGACGCTCACACGTTTCGAATCAGTGCTCATCTGAACACAGTAATAGTTGGACGTCTTAAGTGCACTTAAAGTTAATCATTTTAACAACTTTAGTAGTCTGATCAGTTTGCTGACCGTAGGTAGACAGATTGCGCACTCATAAGTATGTGCGCGTCGGCATTACGTTAATGCACACATTCAAAAACATTGCAATAGATTTTAGGTACCAGGGCTCATCTAAACTTTTGAAATCTTTGTATTAAACATAAGAAAAGGCGCTGCAAAACTGGAAATAAGTGCCTTTTTCGTACGTTTTACTGGTTTAGTTTGTAGTACACTTGTGTGGTACGTATTTGTTTTCAAGAGTCGACTCTCGGGGCTCCGCCGCCTGTTTTCCAATAAGGGCCAGGCAGGATTAATTCGTAAAGAAAACCGCTGTCGAGGCCGCCCTTCGGAAGCATGACGCGTGCGTGGGGCCATAAAAAAAGCGCACCTAATGTGTTTTATTATTTTTGCAATACATTTTAAGTTATTATTGCTATACGAGTACTTTTTATTTCATAGTAACAGCTACGATAAGCAAGTAGCTAAAGGGACTGCAAATGCTTTCTAGCCTTCTTTCATATTTTTTAATTGAACCAACCTGCTAATAAACAAAGGGTCGTAATAAAAGCTCTGAAAACTAAATTAATAACTGGCCAAGTGCGAGTCGGACTTCTGAAGGGTTCTGTACCATTATCTATAAAAACGGCAAAAAAACATGTCTGTTGTATGGGAGCCCCGTTAAATATTTATTTTATTCTGTTTTTTAGTATTTGTTGTTATAGCGGCAACAGAAATACATCATTTGTGAAAATTTCAACTGTCTAACTATCACGGTTCATAAGATAGACCCTGGTGACAGACAGACGGACAGCGGAGTCTTAGTAATAGGGTCCCGTTGGTTACCCTTTGAATACGGAACCCTTAGAATGAGGATGTTTAATTTATGAATGTTGCTGCTTTAAATAATAATCTACCAAAAACTTATGTGCTAATAAATATACGAAAACTACCGAAAACAACTGAATAAAATACTGAAAATTCCGAAAACTACTGTCAGCTATTTTTATAGTAGATCTCCGAATATTTTTCTTTCGTATTTCACGAATTCTGTTAAAACTAGAGATCTCGCTTTGCTCGCCTCTTTATTTTAACTTACATACAAACCTAAGGGTGTTATTTAAATGGTTAGCATAGTATTGGTATTTTTGTGAGCAGAAAAATATAATCTGTGAGCAGAAATAGCTAATTGATCAGCAACTCATGGCCAGCAAACATTTCAAAATCAATCAGCTATTTATGTCATTCTGGATGGCTGTAATTATTTTTGTACAGCATATTAATTATATAGAATAGAATAGAATATTAATTTATTTCGCAAGAAGGGAGTACAGTACAAGTTACAAGAATTTAAGCTTAAAATCTAAGATACACATAAAGTACAAATAACAAATGTACGCTGTTATCCTAGATAGGATTTTACGCCTGTAGAAAGGAATAACAGCCCCGTTTCCTTGGAGGACAGAATGGGGTAAAAAAACATAAGTACTTAGTTAATAGGCTTAACAACATTAACTAGTTATAGGTAAAAGAGAGAGAAAAAGCTATGTAAATAAAGGTATAATTTAAGATGTTAAGTATGTATATATATATATATATATATATATATATATGTGTGTGTGTATGTGTATGCGTATGTGTTATGTGTATGTGTGCATAGGAGAGAGATAGAAGGTGGGTGCATGTGTGGCATGCATTCGAGATTGTATGGGTTTGAAACATAGTTTTAGGAGGTTGTCTGTTTATTAAAATATCCACATGTTATGTATTAGTTTTCATGAAGTTTTCAGTTTCATCATATGTATTCTTCATAAGGAATGAGCAAAGTTTATTTTTGCATTGATAACGAGGTAATCCGTAAATGGGTAGGTATAAGCTACTCCTGTTTAATAAAATTTTGGTGAGCACTCAGAGCACAGCACAATTGCTTCGGCGTTGCGGAAAGTGCAGCCCCTTCGCCCTTGCGTAACAAAGCACAGTCACCCATGCTCACCTTCGGAGCTTCGGCTTGTTGGTCGCTGGCGACCAGCCTCAGCCACTACGGCTCGCACGGGTGCCTATGCTTTGTTACGGCAGGCGAAGGCTGTCCTTCCTCCACGCCTACGGCTTTTTATGTACACTCTAGGGGTAGTACCCACAAGACTGCATAGAGTCGGGATGCTCTGATTCGGTTTTGGAACATATTCAACCTATTTTTTGCATAGACATGTTTTCTCTGCTGATCAATCACGAAATCTTGCTGATCAAGTAGTTATTTTGCGGACTGAATGTTTATTATGCAAACTCATGTTATTGTAAGCTGCCTATTTATGATTTAATTTTTGACCATTATCAAAATTATTTGCGGAACAAAGATTGCTCCTTGATTTTTTTATTGCAAACAAAATCTTTGTCTGCTGACAAAATGATTTAAATGCTGTTTTTTGTGGCGCACCAAATTTTATAATTGCTTATTATTTATTTACTTCTCAAACCTAACACGCTCCTTCTCACTTCGTTCGTCGTCGCACCTATTTTTGACTTTTGGTTCATAGTTTTGTTTTTGAGTATATTTTATCGTTAAGTTCTTTCGGAAGTTCAGTTAGTTATTCGGAGGTTCATTATTTAAACCAGGTTTAATTTATTCTGTCGGTAGATGTTACACAGTTAACAGTTAAATTAGTATATTTTTCGATCACGAATTTTGCCGCTGCTCAGATAGTATAACAGTGTGCAGCAGTTCGCTGGGATTTCATTTGTTTTTCGGAGGCTTTATTATTATCCATAAACAAATATTGTAGGTTTGGCTGAGGATCTCTAGAACTGCATCCATCTCCATGGATACAGCACGTTTTAATTTAGCTATTTGCACACATTTCTACCTTGTGATTCTTATTTTTTTGTATATTCGAGCAGAAAATACATACATTGATAAGTCCGAAAAGACAGTCAAGTCAGCTCACACAAGAGTTCTATAGTGAGAGTCTAGACGCTAAGTTTTAGCCAATTTTCTTCCTGTGTATCTTTTTTGTCTACGCAGAAACAGTTATTGTTCGTGGTTATTTCTAAATAAGTATGTAAGTTTATGCAGACCGGCGTTTCCTTTTATCTCTAGAACGACTGAAACAATTTTAATGCAGTTTCTTGCAAATCTTTAATTTAATTACAGAGAAGTTGCGTGTATGAGATATGGATGGTTATCGCACGTCGACTGAGCGCTTCGTAATTACAAAAACTATATCACAAAATTTTTAATCTGTCCGGGTGATTGTTATTCTAAGCTTTCTTGTGTATTCGTCTGCCTGTCACAGAGCCTTTTCTCAAAAACTATGCAACGTAGGAACGTGTGAGGTCTTGATAACGCAAATGACCATTCCCCGCAGATCTCCTAAGTTTCTAAAGCAAAAGTTTTAATTTTTATAGCGTTAGTAGATATTGAGTCATAGATTATTATATAGGAAAATTGCAGGTTTCCTCGATGTGATAGTTGCAAAAAAAATAACAACTTAAATTAAAAAATATATATATTTGTTCTATTGACTGCTCATTATGTATTAGAGAACCCGAACTGTCCGAGCTCGACTCGTTCGTGGAAGGTTTTTTATTACAGTATTTCGGCGTTTGTGTTTCGCTGATGCAAAAAAAAAGATATCATTAAAATAACGATTTTATTATTACTACTGTGTTCATGCATGATAAGTGGTATTTAAATATGTATAATTTCTGTAAATAAAAACAAAAATAAACATAGTATTATCTATATTCTTAAGCAATGGTATCGATTCGGCATAACACGTCTTAACTTATTTGACAGGACTAACCTTATTTTAAGCGTCCTGTCTTTTTCTTTCTTTATCGAAATGACAAGGACAGAACGCTTAAATTAAGTTTAGTTCTGTCAAATAAGTTAAGATGTGCTTCACCGAATCGGTACCAATGTAGGCTTTCCAACTTTCCAAGTATATTCCAAATGTCCAGTTTTAATGACGAATGTCCCATTTCCTGTTAGACCTCTATTGCGCTGGCCCCATGGCTCACAAACTACAACATGTGTCGCGGCCCTGCACTGAATCTCCAACGAATCACGGCCGACCTCTAAATCTTACGTATTGAATTAAAATACACATAAAACAGACCTTTTACTGCTTGTAACTGTTGTGCAGACACTGCCCTATATTTATTGAGGATCGATTGACTTTTTGGTATTTTTAGCGGAACAAAGTTTCTACGTGATGTTCGCTCTACCTAGGGCTGCCAAAATTTGCTAGAGTCTCATCGGGACGCTCTGGGGTAATTCTCATTTGTATCAACTTCAAAGCAAATGCATGCGAAATTCAACGCGTGCAAAAGAGATGGCATGTTAGGCGGGCGTCGTCGCACGCACGTCAAATTTCAATCTCAAGTTGATGTTGATGAAAATGAGAATTACGCGGTAGACCCACTGGACTGAGGAATAAATTAATACGCAATTTTCAGAGACAAATATTTATTCGCTTATTTAAATTTACTGGGTGTTAAAATAAAGTTGCGGAAGCCGAAAATTGGCGATAGTACTCATACATACGAACAACTTTTCATGAAAATAAATTGAGAAATCGGGAAAAAAAATACCGGCCAAGTGCGAGTTGGACTCGCGCACGAAGGGTTCCGTAACATTTTCTATAAAGACGGCAAAAAAAACATCTGTTGTATGGGAGCCCCCTTAAATATTTATTTTATTCTGTTTTTTAGTATTTGTTGTTATAGCGGCGAAAAAAATACATCATCTGTGAAAATTTAAAATGTCTAACTATCACGGTTCATGAGTTACAGTCTGGTGACAGACGGACAGTGGAGTCTTAGTAATAGGGTCCCCTTTGGGTACGAACCCTAAAAATCTGTTGTTTCATACAATTGGTCAGGTAGCTATGTAATTTTTCAATGGAACAGCTGACTTTTTTCGCGATTCGAGGGTTGTCTCTATAGTGAAATTTGT
Organism: Ypsolopha sequella; assembly: GCA_934047225.1. Lineage (NCBI taxonomy): Eukaryota > Metazoa > Arthropoda > Insecta > Lepidoptera > Ypsolophidae > Ypsolopha > Ypsolopha sequella. Next base: position 3,492,901 of record OW203987.1, read on the forward strand.
TTGAAAAGATTCCGGCTTCCGTAACTTCATCTTAACACCCCAGTACATACACATTTACGTATTTGTAGCGAATGTATTACGAGTATTATTTTTTTCTGAGTACTTAATTTTTTTCATTAATACAAAATTCCTCGAAAATAAAAACAAAACTGTGCAAGTCATAGTTATTATACCTGAACTAAATATTTTTATTTGGCTATAATAAGCTTTTCATTTAATTTGATACTTGTAAACTCAAGAAAAATCACAATTAAAGTATTTTCGAGATATATTTCGGCCCACTTTTAATTGTTACCATTTCTTTTTCACTTTTTAAATGTTTTACTCATTCGACTGATGCCGGCCCCAAAGTGGGCCGAAATATATCTCTAAAATACATTAATTGTGATTATTCTTGTGTTTACAAGTGTCAAATTAAGTTATTATACATATTATGGTTCAGCTGACACTGTCGACTATATCGACTCCACAGTTTGCGGCAGCAAAGAATTTCTTTCATTCCACTGCGCGCAGATATCGGGACATTTTAGTGTTTGTCGGGACGTCGGGACAGAGGACTCATTAACGGTGACAGTCTCGATACATCGAGACGGATGGCAGCCCTAGCACTACCTAAATAATAGCCCGGCAATACGAGTGCAAATAGTTGCCCGGCAATACGAGTAGAAATAGTACACCGGCAATACGAGTACAAATAGTAGCCCGGCAATACGAGTACAAGTAATAGCTCGGCAATACGAGTACAAATAATAGCTCAGCAATACGAGTACAAATAGTAGCCCGGCAATACGAGTACAAGTAATAGCTCGGTAATACGAGTACAAATAATAGCTCGGCAGTACGAGTACAAATAGTAGCCCGGCAATACGAGTACAAATAATAGCTCGGCAATACGAGTACAAATAGTAGCCCGGCGATACGAGTACAAATAATATCTCGGCAATACGAGTACAAATAATAGCTCGGCAATACGAGTACAAATAGTAGCCCGGCGATATGAGTAAAAGTAATAGCTCGGCAATACGAGTACAAATAATAGCTCAGCAATACGAGTACAAATAGTAGCCCGGCGATACGAGTACAAGTAATACCTCGGCAATACGAGTACAAATAATAGCTTGGCAATACGAGTACAAATAGTAGCCCGGCAATACGATTACAAATAGTAGCCCGGCAATACGATTACAAATAAGACTAACTACCAACTTGGGATTAATTAATTTGTTGGTGGTAATTTAAAGCCACATCGAATTGAAAGTCCAAATGAAAATTCCATTTGCAAATTAAATTCCCAGTGATTTGTGGCAATAGTCTTTAATTCGATACGCAAAGACGACAATCAATATGTACGTAACATGTTACATAGACGAGAGTGCGTGTCGACAGAAGCGTAAATTATTGCTTCCTTGTACCTTCTGTCGGGTTAGCTATGAGAAAATGCTATTAGCAAACAATCTTAAAAGATATTAATAAATACGTACCCCTGCTACTTAACTATATCGCTCTAGAGACGATTACGACGTTTGTAGCTCAAATCGACTATTAAAAGACATGACGCTTCAGGGCAGTGAATCAGCAGTTTTAGGAGACTGAACGTTCAATGGGAAATTGACGATTTCCTTGCCATCGAACTGCCTTCCACTGGTGTTAAGGCGCTCTTATCCCAAATCAGTAATTTCAAAGTCAAATAGAACTTTCAAAAATCGTCTAAAACTTCAAAAAAAATATACGCAATATAGTTCAAACCTTTATCTAGGTCTTCCACGCATGTATTACATGATCAGATAAACTTTGCTCAAAAGAAATAATTCACGAACACAGCATGTAATGAGACCTTTCAAATCATGCCATTTCCATAATTCAACTCTTTTATTAACGAAACATCTGGTAATATTGCTCTTTAAATTTTCTAGGTCGACCTCGTAAGTGGGTTTTAATAAACATATCCCTTATTTTTAAACAATTTAAAAACCGATAAAAACAACGAAAAAGTACAAAAGTGTGGTTATTTTCTTTACTCTTTACACGTAAAGTATCCCTCTTCTGGGATAAGAGCGCCTTAAGTACAGACTTAGAATTGTACGTACGACCTGCATTTTCATTCATATACTTTATTCATATACTTTTGTAGCAACCACAACAAAACACCAAATAACACAAATGTATAACAACAACAAACCTTCAGGCCGCTACTCCGCTTGTGCTGAAGACAATCTCTACCCCAGCCACTTTTGTAGCAACCACAACAAAACACCAAATAACACAAATGTATAACAACAACAAACCTTCAGGCCGCTACTCCGCTTGTGCTGAAGACAATCTCTACCCCAGCCACTTTTGTAGCAACCACAACAAAACACCAAATAACACAAATGTATAACAACAACAAACCTTCAGGCCGCTACTCCGCTTGTGCTGAAGACAATCTCTACCCCAGCCACTTTTGTAGCAACCACAACAAAACACCAAATAACACAAATGTATAACAACAACAAACCTTCAGGCCGCTACTCCGCTTGTGCTGAAGACAATCTCTACCCCAGCCACTTTTCCTCCGACTTGTTACGAGTACTATAATTATCTGCTTAGCTCCATTTACCAAAGTACAATGATATTATATATAAGTACCTTGAAATACATATAATTAAAAGAACGGGATATTTTTATTTGAACATCAAAAATTCTATTTTGCAGAACTTTGTACGTTCTTAAATAATGAACGAATTTACATGAACACGTGAGTCCCTATCATTGCTGTTAGTTACAAGAATTTATCTTGAAACCTTCCTCAATATCTTTTAGTTACAAGAATACACCTTGAAACCTTCATCAATCGATTAGTTACTAGAATACACCTTGAAACCTTCCTCAATTTCTTTTAGTTACAAGAATACACCTTAAAACCTTCCTCAATCTCTTTTAGTTACAAGAATACACCTTGAATTCTTCTTCAATCGATTAGTTACTAGAATACACCTTGAAACCTTCCTCAATTTCTTTTAGTTACAAGAATACACCTTAAAACCTTCCTCAATCTCTTTTAGTTACCAGAATACACCTTGAAACCTACCTCAATCTCTTTCAGTTACAAGAATACACCTTGAAACTTTCCTCAATCTCTTTTAGTTACAAGAATACACCTTGAAACCTTCCTAAATCTTTTTTAGTTACAAGAATACACCTTGAAACCTACCTTAATCTCTTTTAGTTACAAGAATACACCTTGAAACCTTCCCAATCTCTTTTAAGTAGGGTTGCCAGATGCCCCATATTTTACAGCTTTCACCGTTTTTCAGGCTATGAAAATACATAAACAACGTAATTGCAAATTTTAAATGTAGGATAATTATACCTTTGCATCTCAGACCGAAGGGCTTTTAAATGCAATTTCTTCAAACACGAAGTACTAATTGATTAAAATTAAGGTTGTTATCATAATAATTGCTGTTTTAATAATGATCTCCCATAAAATAACGGTTCTTGGTGCAGGTGACAACTCTACTTCTAATTAAAAGTATAAAATATGTCGAACTCGAGGTGAACATATAAACTATCTCGAACTCAAAGTGAACATACAAACTATGTCAAACTTGAAGTGAACATACAAACCATGTTGAACTCGAAGTGAACATACAAACTATGTCAAACTTGAAGTGACCATACAAACCATGTTGAACTCGAAGTGAACATACAAACCATGTTGAATTCGAAGAGAACATACAAACCATGTCGAACTCGAAGTGAATATACAAACAATGTTGAACTCGAAGTGAACATACAAACATATCGAAACCTATTTCTAATAAAGCCGATTCTGAAGGCTTTAATTTTAAGATTTTATGTTTTTATTGCGAGATCCATCGCTTTGAATACTCTAATTATTATTAGCATGTAAGCAGGAGGTTTCAGGTTCAAATCCAGGCCCGAGGATGTTTTTCAAAATATTTATGCTTTTAAATTTGTTTCTGATTGATTTCAAGTTTGTAATGCACTCTTATAATAAGTAGCTTTAATTTTAGTTTTAGTGCTGTCAAAACTTAATTTTCTTCATTACAAAATAGTTCATAAGTGTAAAAGGGTCGATTCTCCGGATTTATAAAAAATATTAAGAAATAATTATAACGATCAAAATACAATTATGCTATATACATAAACATATATTTAATGATATTATGGGAGCCTCAAAATAATTGGATTTTCCATAAGCGTGATATTAGATTATTTTAGGAATTTACGGATGGTATCACGACTATGAAAATGCCAATGGTTTTATAGCTTATGTAATATAATTAAAAATATGTTTATGCATTTAGCAAACTTTTGTTAATAACTTGTCTAAGCTAAAAGTTGTATATTGGCCGTTATAATTATTTCTTAATATTTCGTTACAAATCCGGAAAATGGAATGGAAAAAATAAGTTTTGATAGCACTTAAACTAAAATTAAAGCCTTCAGAATCGGCTTTATTGTACTCATGTTTAATTCAAACTTAACCTCAATCCTATTGTTGCAGGGCAAATGTTTCTGATGAACAAGTTCTTCGACGGCGAGTTCCTCACGTTCGGGCTGGACGTCATCTCCTACATGGAGTCAGACCAGGAGGACAGGGTCGACCCCATGATCTACATATTTCCAAGGTGATCCTGTTTCTTTGTTGTAATACTAAACACGAGCAGGTAACTAGGTCGGCTTCAGCAAATAAACTATGTTTGAAACAACTCGTTTAGAGCGTTTACTGCTGCGTGGCATGTTTCAAAATGTCTTTCTGTGTAGAATTTACGCGCCGCCATCGAACCCTCCGAAACGCGGTGACGAATGGACCTTAAAATAACATTTTCACCTCACTGGCTTGAAAAGCGGCGCGCTTGCGCCTTTGCTGCTTAAAATCAGTGAGCAAAAGTCAATTTTCAAAGTCAATTTGAGCAAAAGTCAATTTTGCTCACTCAGGGAAGAAAAGTGTTTAAATTAAGAACCTGTGAATTGAAATTTTGTATTTCATTGGGTCACGAAACGTTCAGCAACTCCATAATTAACTGCTCAAGGAAAAAAGAGATAGCAAATATCAGCGTGGTGACTATATCTTTCACTCTATAAGGATTCCATACACATTGGGAGACTATCCATAGCCCTGCAGATTGTTAAATACCATAGACAAGGTAAACTTCTCGTCTCCTGTGTATAGCCTCCAAATTGGAAGGCTATACACAGCCCTGTAGCTTGTTGAATACCATAGACAAGTTAACTTCTAGTAATTCTGTTTTTAGCCTCCCAGCGTGTATGGAACCTATAGGTACCATATGGATTATGGACTCCGTATAAACCAATAAACTTCTACCGGAAACGGATAGAGTAAAACGCCCGCGGGATGACTGTGTTGATTTGCGTTTTCGATAAGTTTATCAGAGATTTTCTGATTTTTGACGGCTTTTGAGATTCAATTAACATTCCTTACATTTTTTTTTCATGTGCAATATTTTAATACGGTGTATTATTTAAAGAAAAAAACTATTAAATTCTTATAAGTTCGTTCGAAAATATAGTGTCTTTACATCTTGTGTTTTCTCGCTAGTGAGGTGCAAAGTTGTATGTGTCCCACGTTTTTTGTGCCTTTTGTGCTTTTTGTCGCTACGCTCGTGATTCAATTTTAAAATGCTTCGCTTTGCTTCGGGATTCAAACCCGGTACTCACAACAACAAAAAAACTTTGCTCTCTTTTTGCAAAAATAAATATTTCTTACAACTATCAAATTATAATAATCATTATTAACCTAAATGGCGTGTACAAAACGTCACTTTATTTCTCACGGGAAATAAAGTTGTATGAAAATCCATTATTTCCCGCTTTATGTAGTCGAATGGACTACAACTTTTAGAATTGATGTCTGTCTGTCTGCATGTCTCTCTGTCTGTCTTTCTTTCTGTCTGTATGTATGTATGATCCGTTTTAACTCAAGAACCACTCAACGGATTTGGATGCGGTGACCTGGTCATCGTGGTGACCCTGGCCAATATATTACCTTTATTATAGGGTATAAGAGTGTTTACAAAATAATCAACAAACCAAAAACGGGGCAAAGATTGAATAAACACAGGTGGAGCCGCGGGTGAAAGGCTAGTTAAAAAAACAGATTATTACCATTGAGTGACGTAATTTTTTTGCTTCATATAATAATCTACTCTTTTTTTGTAGTATCTCTTTGTTTTCAAATTTTCAGGACATCTTGTTACTAGTTGTTATGCCTGCTTTATAATTAGACAACTAGACTGTTTTGAGTTGTTCGGGATAGATTGTATCAATTTCCGGGATAGAGCCCCATGATCATTATTTTGAAACAATAATTTGAAAATTAAACTAGATGCCAATGAAGTGTTTTTTTTTCGCATATTTCGTTTAGATAATTACGACTCGTACTCTTTTCGTTACCCTGGATACTTGACCTACTTTTATTAACCAAATTTTATTATACTAGTAGTTCTATGTACCCCCAATATCTCAATGAGCTTATATCCGCTTTCCAGGATGGTGAAGTGCACCCTGTTCAACAAGTTCGGGTCTTCGGGCGAGGTGGAGCGGCACGACGCTCTCTGCATCCTGCCTCTCAACGTGGTCAACGAAAAGATCTACGTGTTCCTTTGGTTCTGGTTCGTGATCCTCGGCATCCTCACGTTCCTCACGCTCCTCTACCGTCTCGTAATCATCTTCTCCCCGCGCATGCGCGTCTACATGATGCGCATGCGGTTCCGGCTCGTACGACGCGACAACGTCGACACCATCGTGCGCCGGAGCAAGATGGGCGACTGGTATCTTCTCTACATCCTCGGGGAGAACCTAGACTCGGTGATATTTCGGGACATTATGCACGAGTTCGCGAACAAACTGAACCACAACTACCAGCACCACATCCATGGTGTCCCGGACGCGTGACCTCCGATCCCCGGGTGGGTGTTCCACACGTGACTGACGTCCTTGCAGCGCGACATGGACCCCCCGGTCTGAACTGCGCCTGCAATATACAAACTTTTTATTTGTGGACTTTTAGTGCGCAACCAAAGAAATATCGCTCCTTGTGAACGAATAACCAGTGCCCGAGGACGGCGCCTTGCCGCACCTCACTACCTTCTTCTTGAAGACGCCATGGTATGGACTTTTCGAATGATTCTGGACACTTTGCTATAGTATAATACCGCAGTGCAATTCTCAACATGCAATAATAGTTTGTACTTAATGTTTAAGAACGTGATCTCAAATACGAATCCTATCGAAGGCCTTTGAAGATCTACAACCGTATGTTATATATGTCCTGTGACGACCCCGTAAGAGTAACGTTAGTGTTCAATTTTAGAAGTATTTTTACATTTAATTTTGCTGCATTTGTTTCGGGAAGTCGCTTTCTTCTTCTAATCTATACTCTAGTTGTAAACTCGAAGATAAGCACACAAGTAGCACACAATGATATTTTCTACACCATTTCTCACTCACTGCAAAATTTAACAGACTTTATACAGTAAATAATTATATAAAGGTAATCGAATATGGAACGATCGGTGGATTTGTGCTGTATGTCTACAATGAGATAAATATAGCTCGGAAGGAGGCCAATGTCCCGAGTTCCCGTCTGTTTATGTCCGCCACGCTGCGCACGCGCTGCTAAACAAACTCACTCGTGTTTCTGCGCCAAAAGACATTTATACGTTAAATACAAACATACTATAGATCCGACATCGACGTGAAACATGGCTTTTTACTTGATTGTTATAAATAAATAAACATCTTTTCACTTCCTCCGTGAAATGTTAAATAATGTCTTGAAATTTAAATTCCTTGTAAGGCAAAGCAGCAATATTTGTCGTAGATCTTAGCATTATTGTAAACCTTTGGCCCTATGACGTAAGTATTCGCTTTCTGATGTCATCCCACATTGTACAGACTATCGACGCAGAATTGTATACTTCTCATATGGGTTAATAGACATCGCATTATTTAATTCGTGTAAATATATATTTTAAGACGGAAAACTGCGATTATTAATAATTTAGTTACTATAAAGTTGATTAACTTAGTTAAAAGGCTTTCTAAGCTAATCTTCTTTCAAGTGTACCATGAAATATGTTTGGCTTTGAATGAACCACGGAGCGACGCTGTCACGAGGCTGGCTGGCCGGGCAAAAGGACGCACCTTACCCCTGCTATACCCAAGGTCCCTAAAGAAACTTCCATCCCATATTGTACAATATCGATGTAATGAAAATTAATCCAATAAAAGATGGTTACGTTGGGACCGTAGTTAGTGCCTAATTCGTTACCTCGTATAGATGATTAAATAAATTACCTAAATAAAATTAGCTCTAAGAAAGTAACGTTCGTTCGAGTATTAGCAGACTAATATTGTAATCGTTAAAAACAAGTTTTGTCTTTGTTTAAAACACCTTTAAGTAATGACCAGTATTTAATGCCCTCTACACTTACACCACACAATTTTGTTTCTTAATCTTTATTTCATTTAGCGATGACAACCACTATACAATTAACTAGTGTTGTCTTCCTTACATACCAAAACACTGAAATCACGTGTCCAATTTCTAAAATTTAAAGTGATTGTTTATAACTTTATTTAATTTAAGTGATTCAGTATATCCACAAACATATTTCGATAAAAATTCAAAAACTACACCCCCAAGGAACACTGCTTTGAATTACAATTCAATTTAATAAATGGATTTTCTTATATACTGTTATCCATGACTTCGGACACACATGCAATAAAATATTCTATGCTGCATTATCTGCGTCGATGATTCGTCACTACATAAAGCAAGACCAAGCAACTGATGTCACCTTTTCTTTGATAAACACTTGTTTGTAATTTTCCACAATACGGCGGATGTCACATTTTCCTGAGCCCTTTTTCATAAAATTACATACAATAATTTTTAGAAAATACAGATGAATTATTGACCAATTAGTGAATGAATTTCTATGAAATGGGCCCAGTTTGAGCTTTTACAATGCCATGTTTAGTTTCTAGTCTAGCAGCCGAACCGCCAAATAGTGTGCCAAAAATGTAATAAATGATAATGAAATGAGTTGCGAATGAGAATGTTCGGGAGAAGAAACTTCTGCTGCGAAGATATTGAATAAATGATTGAAAACTGCACTGTGTATCCTTTTGACCTACATAATTTAATAGACAAGAACCAGGAAGAAAGAACTAATCTTCTTCTTTACTAATCAAACACTCTTTACATATAAATATATAATATATAGTATATATAGGTTATAGTTAGTTGTTTTTAATAACAGAAACATAAAAACTTAAATAACATTAAATAAAACTAAAACCTTACAAATTTAACTATAAAACTAATATGTCTCCTAAAGTAAAATTAAACTAAGTAAAAAATGTTTGCCAGATCGCCGCCGTCTTGTGGCAGGGTTCCCAGAATGCTGGCAGCATTTCCTCTTTGGATTGCCAAACTAAGGCGTTGTCCAAAGTATGCGCCAGCTCTTGGGTCCCCCGAAACGTCAACCAGCCGCGAGGAAATTTCTTTAAAAAGACATATCGCTTTTTGACCCCACGGCCCAAGGGTTTCGACTCCAAAAGGCGCAAACATGTTTATATGTTACAGTTTTTCTGTATAAACATGGTTATAGTTTGTTCCCTGGGGACGGGCATTTCCCTAATTACATGGACATGGAACCAATTTTGAAAATTCTTTCACCGTTGTAAATTTTAGATTCTTCACTTTGACAAGGTTTAATAAATAATTTCACTGTTGTAATGATAGACTGTTCACTTGGAAACGGGCTAGTGTTAGTTTCCTAAGCATATTTATGTTCAACAAGTTAGTATTATTGATACTTGTCGTTGTTGGTTCTTGATGGAACATTTGAAACATCTTGATTTGATCATCATTTGACAAGAAGTTAGTATTAAGTTAAAGTTATTTTTAACAAAAAACGTAAATATAAATTATAATTTTTTGGCATGGTCATTAATTATTAACAAATATTATTAAGAAAGTAATAAAAGCGGGTTATTTCTTTTTTTTACTATAACGGTGAGAATTGATCGCAAAAAAGATAGGTAACTGGATTGAAATGCATGCAACTGTACAGTCTGGATCCCAGTATAAAAATGAAAAGGTATGAAACAACTTCAAGTATGGTGTAACACCATTCAGTAGCCATAGGAGTCTAGCTAGTAGATATAACAAAGACAAGTTGAAAGCACTGAAATATTTACAAGCAATATCATGTTTCTGGATACTATACATTAGTAACATGAAAAGTTGTCAAATCGCTTAGGTGACATCATGTAGGCCCATATTCCTTGTTTATGTGTCTGTAAAATTAATACGGATACGTATAGATGTATTAATCATCTGCTAAGATAATTAAATACCTAACCGAGTGAAAATAAGCACCATTTACGAAGTATTAACTATCAAGATACGTTACAAAACGTCTAGACTTTGACGTGCACCTAATTATTACTACTTGTAACGGTTTATTCTGTGTGCGTCACGCAAACATAATTATATTTTCACCTCAGTAGCTCGAAAAGCGCGCCTTTGTTGCTTAAAACCAGTGAGCAAAATCGACTTTTGCTCACTGGTTTTAAGCAGTGAAGAAAAGTTTTCAAATTAAGAACACTGCAAACTGTTCAAAAGCTCCATGTCATTTGCTCAAGAGATATAGAGACAGCAAACATCAGCATTGCGGCTATCTCTTTCACTCTATATGGATTCCATTATGTATGTATACGTAAACTGGATTGAGCACTGAAGGATGTTACGCGTAGAAAAATAGACTCTATTTCATACAGTTAAAAGTTATTTTATTATGACACAACCAACTAGAGAAAACGTGCCGAGCGGGACAACACACAGTCGATGCCTGTGTCCTACTCGCACAGTTGCCATCACAAAAAAAACAAATTGCGATGGTAGGCTTGAGTTTTTCACGATTTAGTTTTTCAACGACTTTATAGTATTTAGCTTTTAGTAAATACTTTTTTTTTAACCGACTTGAAAAAAAGAGGAGGATCTCAATTCAACTGTATTTTTTTTGGGTATGTTATTCCTTATCTCCGTCAATTCTGAACTGAATTGAATGATTCTTTTTTTGTTTGGAAAAATTTCCTTTGAGGTAGGTCCCATTTTAAGATTGACCATGATCTGATGAAAGTTTTCAGAGATAGGCAGTGGAACGCCTCAGAAAGTAACAGCGTACCACTTGATATTAAGGAAATCGCTTTGTACTACGATGTTGATCGCAGAGTATTACTTGGAAATTGTCAATCTTCCACCTGACCTTCGATCCTGGTCTTATTAAGTCATTACCATAGAACTCTTTAACGAATGAGAGCACTTACCTCGAGATTGCGGCAATCACTTTGGTAGGGTGCTGATTGTCGGGCATTTCTTGGAAATTATCAGAATACCCACCTGACCTTCCATCCTGGCTTCACCACCATAGAACTCCTTAACGGACGACAGCATACCACTCAAGATTAAGGCAATCGCTTTGTATTAGGATAGTGATTGCCGAGTACTACTTGTAAATTGTAATTTCTCCACCTGAACTTTGATCTTGGCCTCATTACCATAGAACTCCTCAACGGGTGACAGCACATAACTTGAGATTACGGCAATCAGTTTGTATTAGGGTGCTGATTACAGGGTATTTATTAAATATAACCAATTATTACTTGTCCTTCGTTTTATATCAACAGCGCGTTTACAAGAACTATCCACATTACACAATTTGACCCGTCAACACTAAAAATGTAAAATAATAAACTTTTAACAAAAAATAGTAACCGACTTTAAATGTAACTGCAGCCATTCGCAAAAAAGTTGAAAATAATTATAAAATGACCGATGGTACTGAAATAACACTTTTTCCGACTTCTTTGTTCCTGAAAAATATGTTCTTTAAAAGTGACCGCGTTCCCTTGGTGCGTTCGCAACACAGAAACCAATATAAGAGCGCCGACTTCTAAAGAACATATTTTTTAGGAAGAAAGAAGGCGGAAAAAGTGTTATTTCGGTACCATCTGTCATTTTATAATTATTTTAAGCTTTTTAGCGAATGGCTGCAGTTACATTTGAAGTCCGTCACTATTTTTTTGTTAGGTTTATTTATGTTTTACATTTAGTTTTATCCGTAAATGTAAGATCAATCATTCCTTAATAAAGTTGGGATTATTCTTATGCTTGCAAACTGGTAACCCTTTTATCTAAAAATGGCACCACGGCCGTGACATTTGAAAACAAAATTGTAAAATTAATAATTTTTTGCAAAAATGGTTAAAGCATGCAGCGTGAAGGGCTGCAGAAGCCAAATTTTTGGGAATTGTGGGATATCGTTTCATAGGTAAGGCATAATTACAACGTTTTCTCGGAGAAATGATACATGTTTACATTGATACCGCTAGAGTAACCATGATATTGGGTTTTACATTACAGTCTTCCAAAAACTGAAAATATCCGAAGAAAATGGTTAGAAGTTTTAGGAAACGAAGTAAAGTGCAAAAATCCAGTAGTCTGCAGCCGCTATTTTAAAGCAGAAGACTTTAAACCAATAAAATAAATGTTTTGAATACGGTTTTTACTACCTACGTGGTCTCAATCAATTATTTTTAAATATGGTTACCCTACTTAGACAGAGATGAAATTATCTAGTATGACTTCTCGTTCTTCACGTTTTTTGAAACAAGTACTCAGTCCGGTTAGGGTATAGGTTCGTGGGATTCCATTCACTTTGGGAGGCTATACACAGCCCCACAGCTTGTCGGATACCATAGACAAGGTAAACTTCTCGAAATCCTGTGTATGGCCTCCTAATGTGTATGGAATCCGTACCATAGACTATGGACTCCGAATAAACAACTGACCTCTATAGTAATACAAATAACCATGCTGGCTATTGTCGGGGGATTTGGAGCGAGCCCGATTTATCGCCGTAGCAAAACGGGAGTCGGGGTTCTGACTGCAGGCGCTAACTTCAGCTAACTTCCATTTTGCTGGATAATTTCTCTTTCAGCGTCATGGAAAAGCATTACTTTAGTGCGAGTTTAGGTCACACTGCGCTATAAATATATTAATAATTCACGTGAATAGAAAAAGAATATAAATTTTCACCTCACTCGCCTGAAAACTTAACTTACTCGCGGAAACTTAAAGGTCAAACGTCACCCGGCCCGGACGCGATTCCAGCATACGTAATAAAAGGTTGTATCGATAGTTTAGCTGAGACGATAACATTTATATTTAATTTAATTATCGCTACCGGCAATTATCCAAAAACGTGGAAAGAATCGAGAGTATCTCCCATACCCAAAAAAGGGTCCAAAATTATGGTTGAGAACTACCGACCCGTGGCTATGCTGTGTGCAATGGCGAAGGTGTTCGAGATGGTTCTCTACGACCGTCTTCTGCCTCAGTGTCTACCTCACATCACCAGCGCTCAACATGCGTTCTTGCCACGACGGTCAGTGGCCACAAATTTGGTTACGATGGTCGACTATCTATCAAAGGAGATCGACGCCAAACCAGGTAACCAGGTAGACGTTATTTACCTGGATTTCCATAAGGCGTTTGACAGAGTGGACAATGACATACTCTTACTAAAACTTGGACAGATGGGTTTTGTGCCCAGACTATTGAAACTTTTTTCTAATTTCCTTCGCGACAGAGTACAATTTGTAAAATACGGCCCATACATTTCAGATGCATATCAAACGCGTTCTGGAATCAGTCAGGGGTCGAACCTGGGACCTTTCTTGTTTCTGCTTTTAATTAACGATCTTCCTAGTGTCGTCAATAACTCGAGAGTGCTGTTGTTCGCTGATGATGAGAAACTGATTAAGGTAATTGAATCCTTGGACGACAGCCTAAAATTACAGCAAGATATCGACGCTGTACTTCGGTGGAGTGTTGATAACAGGCTGTACTTCAACTTCAATAAGTGCGAAATGATGAGTTTTTCTCGTTCACCTGCGCCATTGCAACACCAATACATAGTAGGGGCCGACCCCATCGCACGAGTCACGCAGGTGCGCGATCTCGGTGTAGTCTTTGACCAACAACTGACCTTCTGTCAGCACGTAGAGAAGGTGACGAAAGCTGCCTTCCAGCGATTAGGATTTGTGCTACGTAATTCTACACCCCTCACCGCCGTGGCCACCCGGGTGCTGTATGCAGCTCTAGTTCGTAGTATTGTAGAAACGAATGCAGTGGTCTGGTGTCCACATGAAGATAAATATATCCTCATGTTGGAACAAGTCCAAAAACGTTTTTTAAGATATGTGTATAAGAAGAATCATAAATACTATCCTTTTATGTACCCAACTCGATTTCTTGAAGGTCATTTGGGCTATGAGTCAATTGAGCTCAGAAGAAACTTAGCTTTGGCAAAATTTATACTTGGCGTTATTCGAAATAAGATCGACTGTGTGGATCTTGTTGAGAAAATTCTAAAACTGTTTGTGCCCGATAGGTACCTCAGGGGGCGCAGTCATACGTTGTTCGCGGCGCCATTTTCGCGCACTAACCTTTATCGGTACTCGCCCGTCGCGCGAGCACTCGACATATTCTGCTCCCTGCTCGCTGAAGCACCAGAGTGTGATATTTTTGTGGATCGTATTAGTTATCTGATAGATGTTTGTAAGAGAATGTTAGAGAGAAGTATGAAAGTAAGTGCTTTAATTTAAGAACTATATTATTATAATGATTTAGATTTATCTGTTATGTTACAATTTTGAATGAATAAAAATTTGAAATTTGAAATTTGAAATTTGAAAAGCGCGCCTTTGCTGCTTAAAATCAGTGAGCAAAAGTCAATTTTGCTCACACAGTGAAGAAAAGTGTTGTGAATTAAGAACCTGTGAATTGACATTTCGTATATTTTTTGCTCACGAAACGTTCAGCAACTCCATAATTAACTTAACTGCTTAAGGGAAAAAGGAATAGCAAATATGGGCATGGTGGCTATCTCTTTCGCTCTATAAGGATTCCATGCACATTGGGAGGCTATACACAGACTCGCAGCTTGTCGGATACCATAGACAAGGTATACTTCTCGTAATCCTGTCTATAGCCTCCACATTGAGAGGCTATACACCGCCTTGCAGCTTGTCGGATACCATAGACATTAGACAAGGTAAACTTCCCTTAATTCTGTGTATGGCTATATCCCAGCGTGTATGGAATCCGTACCATAGACTATGGACTCCGTATAAAAAGGAGTCCGTACTTGCCATAAAAAAATAAATAAAAAAAAATAAAAAAAAAACGTCAAAACAATAACTAAAGCATTATTGTTCTCTGAGTGTTCTAAGGTACAAACCATTGAAATTGTACCGGAAACGGATAGAGTAAATTTTTTTTTTGTATTTACAGGTTAAATAATGAAATATGGGTATTACTTCTAAACACGCTGTCGATAAGAAACGAAGGTCAAGAGGTTTTCTGATATTTTCCAAGTAATACCCTGCAATCAGCACCCTAACACAGCAATTGCCGCAGTCTCAAGTAGATGTGATCTCATCCGTTTAAGAGTTTTGTGGTAATGAGGCCAGGATTGATGGTCGGGTGGAACAATGACAATTTCTAAACAATACCCAGCAATCAGCATCCTAGTACAAACCGATTGAATCAATCTCGAGTGGTATGCTGTCATTTTCTAGGAGTTCTACTGCCTATCTCGACCTTCTTCAGATCATGGCCAATCTCAAAACAGGACTTACCTGAAAGCATACTCTTCCAAACAAAAAAAGGTATCATTCAAATCGGTACAGAAAAAAAATACACAAAAAAAAACAGTGGAATTGAGAAACTCCTCCTTTTTTTTAATTCGGTAAAAAAGCAAAGGCAAGAATCCTTTAAGGCAGCGATTCTTAACCTGTGGTCCGCGGACCCCTGGGGGTCCCCGAGCATATGTATGGGAGTCCGCAGCCTAATCTATGGACCATTTAACAATCATAAATAAATGCCACCAAAAGTCTCGTAAATACTTCGCACGCCGTGATACTAAGTAACACGGCGAACCTTCATATAAAAAATAACCTTCTCATTAACGTGTTTTATGTGAAAAAGTATTTTTTTTGTAATTTGTAGAACTAAAATAAATAGTCCGAAATTTATTGCTGCTTTTTTATTAAGGGGGTCCTTAAAATTGTGCTTGATTTCCTAAGGGGTCCGTGGACAAAAAAGGTTAAGAAACGCTGCTTTAAGGGTATGTTAGTATGCCACATACATTGTTTTAAAAATAGCGGCATTTTTAATTAATGTACCGGAACAATAAGACGATTTGTTAAACTTAAAATACACTAATCTCGTGAACACCCTCGCTGGTCGTTGACCTCTGATAGCGTTAGTAGCACAGAATACAATTACTCAATGTGTTCGGTTGTGATGGTGCTACGGAGGAATTAACTACGTTGATAAGAGTGCGTAGCCATAGTTTAGAAAAATAATTATAAATTTTGGCGAAAACTTAAAGGTAATTTTTTTTCATCGTAATGATATCAGTATCGTGTATACTTTCATACCCTAAATTCTATCCATCCATCACCCCGTATTCGTCCACTGCTGGACATAGGCCTCCTCCGTATTACGCCACTCTTGGCGGTCCTCCAGTCCTCCTCATCCAGCCGCTACCCGCAACGTCCTTCAGAGCGTCAGTCCAGCGGGCAAGAGGGTGGCCTACGCTGCGCTTTGCTGTACTTGGTCTCCATTCCAATGCCTTACGGCCACAACGGTTATCACGTCGTCGACGACAAATATGGCCAGTCCACTGCCACTTCAACTTACTGATTCGGCAGGCTATGTCGGTCACCTTCGATCTGTGACGGATATCTTCGTTTCGGATTTTATCCATCAGAGATATCCCAAGCATAGCCCGCTCCTAAATTAACATAAAGAAATTATAATGAATGTCCTAATATAGCCACGATTTAGAAATAACTGAAGTTTTGCGTGCGCGGCATCTGATTAGAGCAGGATAGACAGTTGTAGTGGATCTCTTTTGTGGACTCTATGATATTTAAAGTTATGAATGTCATTGTCATATGTCTGTTTAGTTTAGCCATTGTAATGTGGAGTTTTTAGTTTAATAAACCCAATATAATTCTGGGATGTTTAGATTATTTACTACAATTTATTAAACTAAAATAAACATGGAAAAATATCTACGTCCAGAAAGATTCGAAGAAGACCCCTCCTCCGAAGGGGATTTGTCCCCTCAGTGGACACATTGGAAACAAACATTCGAGAATTTTCTCACTGCAATCACAAGTGCAGAAAAATCAGTGAGTACTGCTACGAAGTATCAACTGCTCGTAAACCATTTATCTCCAGCGTTATACACACACATTAAAGAAACAACCAGTTACGAGACTGCAATAAAAAAACTGAACGAACTCTTTATTAAACCACCAAATGAAATATTTTCAAGACACAAATTAATGAAAAGATTCCAACAAACTGGAGAATCCGTACACCAGTACTTACAAGCGTTAAAAGTTTTATCTAAAGATTGTGATTTCAAAAGTGTAACAGCCGAACAAAACGAAAATGATTATGTAAGAGATGCATTCATAGGTGGCCTCTCGTCTCCTGTAATCCGTCAAAGACTTCTCGAGAACCGCAATCTTTCCTTAGATACAGCTTATGAACAAGCTCGAACTCTAGAACTGGCTCAAATGCATAATGAGACATATCAACGAGAAAACGTTCCTTTGATCAATTCTATTAAAACGACACATGCTGACACAGTGAATAATACAGCAAATACAGAAAATGTTACTGCAGCCACTACGTCTACTGCTCACAGTTCACAATAAATGTGTTATTTTTGCGGAAACAAAAGACATCTACGGCGAAACTGTCCTGCTGTAGGAAGTACATGCCTGGCTTGTGGTAAACGAGGACATTTTGCCAAAGTCTGCAGAAATAAATGTCAACAAAATGCCGCAATCTTGACTAACGGCGATTCTAATGGAACGTTGTCAAGTATAACATCTGCAGCTGCTTGTGACTTGAGCAAAGCTACTATTCAAGTACTTATGAATAATAAAATAATGGCACGAGCACTCGTCGACACAGGCAGTACGGCAAGTTTTATTGACAAAAGACTTGTTGATCATTATGGTTTACTAAAGCTACCCTGTGACCAAAAGATTACAATGGCGCAATCCAGTCTAGTCTCTCGCGTAGAAGAATTATGTCCTCTAACTCTAGAATTACAAAATCAGAAACTAAATGTGAATTTGATGATTATGGAAGGACTTTGCTCAGACGTGATCCTAGGGCACGACATACTCAGTAAACATACGGCTTTAGAAATGAACTTTGGAGGACAAAAACCATCTCTGAAAGTATGTGCCCTATCACAGGCTAATATTGAACCTGTAAGTCTATTCAATAACCTTTTAGACTTCAACAAACCTGTCGCAATCAATTCGAGGAGACATTCAGAGGAAAATGCGAAATTTATAAACGAAGAGATTCAGAAGTTGTTATCAGATGGTATTATCGAACCAAGTCAATCACCATGGAGAGCGCAAGTTCTTGTCACTTCAAGTGAACATCACAAAAAGAGAATGGTAATAGACTATTCCTTAACAATTAACAGATTCACGCAACTGGATGCGTATCCTCTTCCTCTAATTGAAGATATTGTCAATAAAGTTGCAAAGTATAAAGTATTTAGCAAAATTGACTTGAAGAGTGCATATCACCAAATTCCGATTATAGAACGAGACAAACAGTACACAGCGTTTGAAGCGTGTGGAAACTTGTATCAATTTCGACGAATTCCTTTCGGTGTGACGAATGGAGTAGCAGCTTTCCAGAGAGCAATCAATAATATCATTGAAAAAGAGAAACTTGAAGGTGTTTACACTTATTTAGATGATATCACGATATGTGGCTCTGATCAAGCCGACCACGACAGCAAGTTGCGCAGATTCAAAGAGGTAGCGGCAAAATACAACTTAACATTAAATATGAGTAAGAGCGAATTCTCAAAAACAGAAATCAATCTACTGGGCTACAATATTTGCAACGGTGTTCTCAAGCCCGATCCAGAACGATTACGACCTCTTCTAGAACTGCCGATTCCGCAAAACTCTGCATCTCTGCGCAGAGCTATGGGCATGTTCGCACATTACGCTCGATGGATTGCCAATTTTTCGTCAAAAATACATCCTCTTGTAGCCAATGAATGCTACCCTATGACACATGATGCCGTAAATACATTTAAATCAATGAAGCTGGAAATAGCAAAGGCTGTTATCAATGCAATAGATACTAAAATACCGCTAACGGTAGAAACTGACGCGTCAGACTGTGCTATAGCAGCAACTCTATCACAAGAAGGAAGACCAGTTGCATTTTTTTCAAGAACTTTATCAAATAGTGAAAAAGGTCAATCGGCTATAGAAAAAGAAGCAGCCGCTATAGTAGAAAGCTTAAGAAAATGGAGACAATTTTTAATTGGGCGTACCTTTAAACTTGTTACTGATCAGAAATCTGTTGCTTTTATGTTCGATCAAAAGCAAAAACACTCTAAAATTAAGAATGACAAAATACAGCGTTGGAGACTGGAGTTATCCAACTATAGTTTTGACATTGTTTATCGTCCAGGAAAAGAAAACGTTGTAGCGGATACATTTTCCCGTGTTAACAATATGATTGCTTCCACGTCTTTAATTAACTTATCAAAGTTACATGACAACCTCTGTCACCCGGGCGTTACACGAATGATGCACTGGGTGCGCTCAAAAAGTCTACCGTTCTCTGTTGAAGATGTAAGACGTATTACAGCTGGGTGTCGAGCCTGCGCAGAAATAAAGCCTAGATTTATGCAATCATTTGGCACTTTGATTAAAGCGACTACACCGTTTGAAAGACTTTCAATGGATTTTAAAGGACCACTACCTAGTTCGACGCAAAATAAATATATTCTTACAGTAGTGGATGAATTTTCCAGATTTCCATTTGCATTTCCTTGTCCAGACTTAAGTGCCACTACAATCAAAAGGAAACTGACAACCCTGTTTGCGATATTCGGCATGCCAACATACATACATTCTGATAGAGGAACTAGCTTTTTATCGACAGACCTTAAAGATTACTTGCATGGTCTTGGTATTGCTACTAGTTATACAACTCCGTATAACCCGCAAGGAAATGGGCAGACAGAGAGGTACAATGGAATAATTTGGAAAGCTGTACAACTCGCTTTAAAGACGCAAAATTTGCCTATAACAGCTTGGGAGAATGTACTCACCCAAGCCCTTCATTCCATCCGATCACTGTTATGTACCTCAACAGGTTGTACCCCTCATGAAAGAATGTTCACTCATTCTAGACGTTCTTCCAATGGCCAGTCAATGCCAACCTGGCTCACAGAAGGCAAAAAAGCTCTCTTAAAAAATAATGTCAGATCTAGCAAGTACGATCCGATAGTTGAAGAAGTGGAATTACTAGAAGTGAATCCACTTCACTCTCATGTTAGACTACAGAGTGGGAGGGACATAACGGTTTCAAACAGACAGCTTGCACCGTGTGGAGAAACTGATCTGAGCACTGAACCTGGGACTCAACATTTTGAACGAGAGGCAGAATATCGGGCTTCAACTGAACCACAGCCAGGACCAAGTGCATCAACACCAGAATCAGTACGTAGTCACTCAGTCGTGTCTGAAACGCACGAGTCAGGAGCCCCACTACGTCGGTCAACCAGGGAACATCGTACTCCTCACTACTTGGAAGATTATGTCCAAAACTGAAGCCAGGGAGAATGTAGTGGATCTCTTTTGTGGACTCTATGATATTTAAAGTTATGAATGTCATTGTCATATGTCTGTTTAGTTTAGCCATTGTAATGTGGAGTTTTTAGTTTAATAAACCCAATATAATTCTGGGATGTTTAGATTATTTACTACAACAGTTAAAAAACAAAAGCGTTGGAGCAGGACCGAATTTTAGCATTGTGCATCCCCTTAAACGTAGGTTCTAGATAACGCTTGTCAGTGAGTGTTGCTACCTAACTGTTTTATATCTTAGGTCAAACTAGCAGATAACCTTAAAATTTGTAAACAGTGCAAGTCATTTCTGTTTCTGTTTGTTTGTATTAGTATTTCATGGAATTGTGTTTGGTATTCCCTAACATCAAAAATAAGATAAAGTAAGAGTAGCACTTGCGCATTAAAGATTAAGTATCAAATTAGTTCACGAAGAACTGAAAATTTATTTGCATACGGAACCCTAAAAAGCTCAGCTGTCTGTCATTATGAACACTACACACTACACGCTGTGACCGCCATTGTCTTCTGAGGCGACAGACCTGTGGGTCTACCGCGTAATTCTCATTTTCATCAACATCAACTTGAGATTGAAATTTGTCATGCGTGCGACGACGCGCGCCTAACATGTCATCTCTTTTGCACGCGTTGAATTTCGCATGCATTTGCTTGAAGTTGATACAAATGAGAATTACGCGGTAGAGCCCCTGTTTCTAAAAGTTGTTATTTATGTATGTATGATTATGTACTGTACTACCTCCTGTTTTCCTGGAATATCCGCTGGCAACCAATAAACGATCACACATTATTCCATTTTTATCGCTTATTCTTCTTTTCCTACTTATCCACTTTTACAATATATCAAGAAATCAAGAACTACTCAAGGGAATGTGAGAATGTGCTCGTGTTTTGTTTTATTTGTTTCATAAAGATGTTTCGATTGCCAACTAACAACGAGCCCAAATTGTTCTTCAACCTGACTATATCATCTAAGTCTATAGTTATATTACATCCCCTTTGTCCTACCTAATACCAAAACATAAAATTGAAAAGAATCTTCATGTTTGAGTGTGGATAAAGTCTAGGTTAAAACATTTTAATGTTAGGAAAATCTAAAAGTGATTATTTTAAAATTTGGGTAGATATTTGATCTCCATTGGAGCCATTGGAACTACGATAAGTATAAAAGTAAACATTCATTATCATTGCTTGAGGAAAATTACATTAAATGAACATAGAGATAGCAGGATAGTCTAGAGCTACAGAACCGGTGAAACCCAAGGTAATCAAATTCGTTAAAGTTTATGTGATTAATAAGCATTAATAACTCTACCAATTAATGAAAACTCGATTTCTTGCGCATATGAATGTACCAACATTATATATATTAGTTATATATATATATATATATTTCTAGACGACCAGCAGCCTTTACCGTATTCTATGCAGTGCTAATTTGGTGCTAATCACTCTGCTGTTTACGTCATAGATGTCATTTTCGTGGACGAAACTTGGTACAACACATTTATTTAATTATTAATTTCCATAAAGCACTCCCTACGTGTCAAATTTCATAGTAGAATAAGTAAAAACTACTTTAATTTTTGATAAGTCAGCGCATAAGAAGTGCTTTATATGGTAATCAATTAAAAAACAGGTAGTCGACAAAAGTGAAAACTTTAAATTGTGAAATGTTAACATTAGCATGTTGGTGAAGTGAAGCTATAAGATTTTTCCCTACCTAAAGAAATTTTCACTTTAAGGATTAAAAAAGGATTAAAAATACAAAGTGTTACACCAAGTTTCGTCTGCGTGCTGACGTCACTTATACGCACTTCAGTCTAAGGTTCGCGTCAGAGAAGTAAGGTTTTGGGACTGCAGGTTTAGAACGACCTACTCAGACGTGGAAGACGTCCGTTCTGAACGAGGCTAAAGATATACAGTGTATCCCTTCTAAGAGTGCACATCCGAAAGGGAGTGAAACTAGACCCTATTTTAACGAAAAAAAAATGTTTTTTTAATTTTTATGAATTTATATTTTAATTTTTTGTTGTCTACCGAGGACACTATGTATAAAATATGTCATAACTTTTGATCTACCGCGAGTAATGCAATGAAATAAAACTATTATGATCCTTAAGAATAGACGTTGCATATCAAATCAAAAACTTACCATAATCAACTAAGTACCATTACAATAAAAATAATATCCTAAAAGATTTTTTTTTTAATTTTTCAGTCTTTTTTTCAGCAATAGTAATTTTTTTCAAAATAATGTCCCCGTTTTAACAAAAAAAAAATGCAACTTTGTATCATAAACACAATAGTTTCTACGAGCGGTTAACAAAAGGCACTGCGCTCGCGTCCCGTACAAAGATGCTCAGGCGAAGCACTTTTAAAGATATAAAAAAAAAAACAAAAAAAATGTTTTGTTTGTTTTTGTCGATATGTTTAGATCTAGTTTTACCCCCTTTCGGGTGTGCACTCTTACGAGGGACAAACTGTATATGTACAGTGCGCGCCAATCTTTTAGTCGCCTCTGAAGCTAGCCCCAAGAATCGACGCATTAGCCGTTTTACGGTGTCAGGGGGACGTTACAGGAGCGAGGGCGCGGAGCACACCCGCCTGCATGCCGCACCACACCCCCCGCTCGCCGTTCGGCAGGTGTCAACATTATGCGTTAGTGTTAGTGCTACGTCGCGTTTATGGAAACCCTTCCAGTATTCAGAACCCCAGTACATCTGAGCTGCGGGAGCCTTTAAGCAATTGAACGCTCAGTTTGATGGATTAAATGCTACCCTGCTTTTAGTTCTGTAATGCGGGAGGCATTACAAACGCAGTACTAGCGTTATGGATGGATATGAATTCCTACCGCTACTCAGTCTAAAATTTTGGTTATAGGTTTAACAGAATACGCTCGGTAAGGACTTCTATGTAAACGAGCGAAAATTAAAGAAATAGTAATAATTTGAATTGCATAATAAAGATAATGTAATAAAAACTTATGACAGTGTAATCATAAAAATTTTAACATTAGACGAATCAACAAGTTATTTACAACAAAATTGTCGAGCGTTAGATTCTTGCTGGTTTTTAAATAATTAATGCATCTTTTTAGGTTTCCCGGTAGAGATGCGGTTTTAAAATAATTGTTTTCGTGACAAAGCGGTAACGGAACTAATTTAAATCAAAACAAACAACATAGAGATGCGTATGATATCGCTCTCTCACTCTCTTTGCACGTGCCGTTTGCGATCTGAGATCGGGGAGCATAGCGCAGAAATCCCTCCCGCGTATCAGATCAAGTACTTTTATGCTTTCTAGGGATCTGAGTAGAGGAAGCTTTTTAGTTATCAAGTCTTGATTACTATACCGGAAACAATACCCGAATCCAGATCGTTCGCGACTCTGAATACCGGAATGGTTTAAGGTAATTTTCTGTGAATTAATGCTGGTAAACCCTCCCGCAGCTCAGAATTACTGGGGTTCTGAATACTGGGAGGGTTTCCATATACGCTGCTACGTCCGTACACTACAACACGCGCGCGTTGCATGAAAAGTACGTTCGTGGAAAAAATTCTATGATTCGTTAAGTTAATCGTTGAATCTGTTTGTGTTGCCTTTATTTGTTGTTTTGTTGATTTAGTTTGTTAAAGTGTATTGTTGTTGTTATGCCTCGCGGTCGTTATAGCGTTTTAAGGCGACAATGTAGGAAAATGGTGTTTATATTAATTTGTTTTAATTAAACAGTTAAGATTGCACTAAAATAATAAATATACTCGTATATTAAATAGGTAGGTACAACCAGTACACCTTCCCACTTATAGTAAACATTTAATAATCAACCGTTCATATTATTGTTTCCTTGACTGTACCTGCGCAAGCTTGCACTCGTAACTCAATCAGAGGCGACTAAAAGATTGGCGCGCACTATATATCACATCAAGTAGAGCTCAACTCGCTGGCTATGGACAGACAGGCATGGAAAAGCCTGGTGTTGGCCCCAGACTCCGCGAAGAAGTAAAGATACTGAAGAGAAAGAGCGAGAATGACATTTGACACTTCAAATAAACACAAAAGGGCGGCTACGTATCTCTATAATTGTCCTCCTTGAATTGCGAGCAATGGGCAATGATTCCTTCAGTAGAGTCACTCGCCATGACAATGTTGCGATACGCGGTCGTATTATGTGTAATGGTCGGCGCCGGCATGGCCGCCGTGGGCATCGCACCCTTGGAGCCTAAGCCGGAGAAGTTTAGTAAGTTGTTCTTTTATTTTATACTTAGTTGTATTCTACTTCTTTAAACTATGGAGCCAACTGTAAAATGACCTAAATAATAACTGTTTCATACTAAAACTACTGGAACAAAATGCATGAGAAGCTGAATTTTTTCCAGATTTCTGGGTCTCTATATCAAAAGTTATTTGTCATAGTTTATACCCTAAATACCTATCACTAGATTCACTAGAGTGGTATTTTGTTTAAATAAAAAAATGCGACCTGAGGATTTCGTATAAGTACATAGAGAGTATTGTACACATGTATGTCCACCGCGCTGGCGCCTGCTTTTTGCGACGGGTCTGGTACGTTTTTGGGACGCATATGGTACTTATGGTGTGGTACGCACAGAGCATGCTCGTTTAGCGCCCAAATTTCACGCGTGTACACTGTTAAATCTGCACAGAAATTTACTTTTTTAATGTCAATTTACCAAAATTTATGTTATATGTTAGAAAAATTTTAAGCATTCAGTTTTATTTTTAAGTCCTTAATCTATTTAAGCACCTATACAGAACTAATAAAATAACGGTTAAAACTTATTCCACATAAGTAATTATGTACGTCCAACTTAACTTAGCACTTACGATCCATTAAACCCTTGGACGAATAAACTAAACTCTATTTATCCAAAGAGTCCAAGTTGTTTTTTTTCAGTACATACTGAATAATTAAATATAGGTAATTTTCTAAAAGGGTCAAGCAATGGGTAACTTTTATTTAAATACAATAATATGTAATTAATTACATAACAAATAATATATACACCTAAAATTAAAACTAAATAATCTTATAAGTACTGAAAACTTTAAATTTTATTTAATTGAATAAATATTATTTTAAAACTTTTTTTAGCTTTTAATTATTTTAAACAGATTATAAATATAAACAAAAAAGTAATAATTATTATCGAGATATATTTCGACCAATTAGTGGTCGTCGTCAGTCGAATTACAAAAATAGATATTTGACATATAATACTTGTATTTAAAAAGTGTCTAGCCTGCCACCAGCGGCCGTTTAGCAAAATAATGTATTCTGCCACTAGCGGCAGAATAACAAAAATAATTATTCTACAATAATTATTACAATAATTATTACAATAATAATTATTACAAGTTTATGATTATTGAAATGTAAATATATTCCAAACTCCACCCATTCAATTAGTCTTGCTAAGAAGAAGGGCAAGACCGACGCAGCACACCCCGACTCTATACAGTCTTTTGGCTACTACCCCTAGAGTGTATATAAAAAGTCAAAGGCGCGAAGGGAGGGCAGCCCTCGCCCGTCGTAACAACGGCCAGGCACCCGTGTGAGCCGTAGCGGCTGAGGCTGGTCACCGAAGGCGAAGGCAAGGGCGAAGGGGTTGCACTTCCCGCAGCGCCGTAGCCGATGCAGAAATGAATTTGTATTATAAAAATACTTCAGTATTGGTAGGTTCAAATGGTCCATAAGTTAACTCGTGGCAGGATAGCCGTTTCTGCTATTCAGCCACCACGCTATACTCACTACGTTCAACCAACGTATATTGAATATTGTAGTTGACGTTAGGAAGTACATTTCAATAATCATAAACTTGTGGTGGAATAATTATTTTTGTTATTCTACCGCTAATGGCAGAATATATTATTTTGCTAAACGGCCGCTGGTGGCAGGCTAGACACTTCCTTTTATTTAATGTAATTTTCTGATTTTTTCCTATACGTATGTATACTATTTATAAGACTTACTTGCGAAAGGAATTTCAAGTTTCTAAGTCAACTGGAAGTGTCCCACAGGTTTTAATGGTGGGGATCAATACAACCACCATTACAAATATTACGTAATAGATTTCGTACAAATTTGTAATATTGGTAATGATGATTTTATTGATAGTATTGGCTTGATATCTCACACGGGGCCCGAGAGAAATGTCTTGTAGGACGGACAGTATCGTAGTCCTAATTTTAAAAGCCTTTTTTTATAATCGATATTTTTAGTATTTACTTATTAGCTTTTATTTTTATTTTGAAATATACAACGTGTAACAGAAAGGTTCAATATGTATAGAACAACTTTTACCATGGCCCACCGTGAAATCTCGAAAAAAAAATCTGATCTTCATTTTGGCCGAGTAGGTATTGCACATTTCTATGAAACGGTTAATTTTTTTTCGTGATTTCAGGGTTGGCTCCATAGTAAAAGTGGTTCTATACCATTGATTGAATAAGCTCTTTAAATAATACAACTTTTTGTTACACGTTGTACACACTTATAAAAAAAATATAATTAGATTTTTTTTTTTTATTATTATTTTTGGAGTGCATTATAGATATGGTGGGAAAATTTATCGATCCAGATACGAATCTCGGTAGCGCAATCGGTAGCGCGCCTGTCATGTTAGCAGGGCGTCGCAGGTTCAAATCCTGGCCCGAGAATTTTTTTCAAAATATTTGTGCTTTTAAATTTGTTTTTGATTGATTTCTAGTTTGTAATGCACTCTAATAATAATTAGAGTATTCAAAGCGATAGATTTCGCAAGAAAAACATATAATTTTTTTTAATGTTTGTTTTTACCCACTTTGACTAATATTTGACTAACGACGACCCCAAAGTGGGTCGAAATATATAACATTTTTTTTTCTTTTCTTTACTTTCCTTTTCAAGATTCACATCTTGTTTCCTCAGACTTCAAGATATCACACGAGATCACTAATACAATGTGTCTCCAGGTCACCTGCAAGGGTGCTTCGTGAAGCAGCTGGACCGCGTGATCCCGTTCGGGCAGGCGGCTCCCTCTACCAGCCAGTGCATGGAGTACAGATGTAATAGAGATCATGTTGGACTCATCTCGTGAGTTGTCTTTTAGAAAACGTGCTATCGGCGGGGACAGCGTTCCCCTCTGGAAAAGTCGTAAATAAATGAATATCCTACCAAAAACATTTTCATGTAAAGTATGTTGCCAAGAGTCACAAGCTCATAAAGCCCCGGACAAAAATTAAAAAATATGTAGCTTTCACCAACTCCCCGTAAAGGGAGGTGCAGGTCTGTGTACCTTACCTTATGTTTACTAATATAAAAAACTATTAACACCGAAATTTCCTACCAGGTATTTACCCCTTGCATTTTGGCTGTTTACTTGACCCCCCCTCCCCCAGGTAAACACAAATGGTCAAAGTACAACATTTCCATAACAAAATGAAATAATTTTTTATTCGTCCCCTCCTAGAGACAATTTTTCCCAATGTTGTAACAAACATCGAAAACAGGTCGTAACAACAAGAAGTAAGGGAGCAAGCATACCTGTCTTCTTATACCATGACTTGTAAAAGCAACCCACTTCAACCATCCCTGACCTGACCGTGTCGTCACGGCTATGTTTCAGATGCGGCGTGGCGTTGGCGGCGCCACCATGCCGGGTGGTGAAAGATAAACACAAGCTCTACCCCGACTGCTGTCCCAGGATCGTTTGTCCTGACCACTTCGGCAATCACATTCTCTAGTATAAAACATATAAGTTAAGTTCTCTATATTAGATTAAATGTACACCGGCTGTAACCGATGTCAACTCTGTCTATGATTTCAAAATAAATGCTTTTCTTAACCTCAATATGGTTATTTTCACGTTATCAAAACCCAAGATACAAGACACGTATATTCACGAAAGTAGGTAATACAATAGACACAAATACGATGAAGAACACTTACCGGCCCATCTGACGTTCTTTACCTGATTCAGGTACCAATACTAGAAGATACGCAACACCTCTGCCGGGACGCATCTCTGTCGGAGCTTAGCCCAAAGCACATCGTAAGACACGAGTTCGAACGGTAGCTGGTAGAGAATACTAAATAGTATTAAGCTAGCCTATGTACGAAATTTTTACCTTGTGCCATAAAGACATTTATAGCACACTGTGCGTAAATTGACCGCTTTACGCACGCTGCGCGTGCGTAAAGTCGGCATTTTCCGCACTTGTGCTATATAAAATATACTATTATTATCATTTCGAGAATTTTTGATCTCGTTTCTCCCTCTTGGCCAAAAGAATTTAAAGAGAGAGAGACGGTACATCCCTCGGCAGAAGCACAGTCGACCGAGGTTCAGAGCCCCAGGGAAAGAAACCGGCGAACGATGCGAGCAGTATCGAGCAGAACCGCCTTATTATTATTATTATTATGTAGGTACACTTTTCAGTCATGGGCCCATAGGGACCCGGTCATTTGAAAGGCATTCATGGGGCCGAAGCCAACATTGAAGAGGCCTTTGGTACCATTTAATCTAAATGTGAGATGGCTGCATCCATGGAGGCCTCTCCCTCAATGTATCATTGAGATACACTAACGGACAGTCCCCCATAGTTGCAAAACTATTGCCAGGAAGGATGCGACTTGGAGTGGGCTATGATAATGGGATGCTAAATGGGCCGGATAACAGGGCTATAGAGTGAGATAACGGACATCTGCCTCGAAAATCTCTCACAAATTTAAGTATGGCAGATGGTGACTTGCTGCTTGATAACTATCCAACAGGATAGCCGTTGTGGGCTATCTAGCCACCATGGGGCGGCCAGGGGGCAACACTATATAAGCAGCTAAGGTTGTCGAGAGGTGAGTCTGTGGGGCGCAAGATCCTTATACAGTCAAGTGCCCCCGGCGTTATGACATTTTACACTTTCAACCTGGAGCATAGGTTCCGCTCTTGCATCTCCACTCTGGCCAGCTGGTTAAGGCAAGCGCAGAGGCAGGGTGTGTGTTGCTGTGTGTATGTGTGTGTGTAAGCGCATGTGTGATAGTGTCCCCTGGAGGTAGGGTCCGTGGTGTCGCCACTCACCATCGGCTCGCCACAAGCCGCCGTGCGGTGACTGATTGCACTGGACGTACTGAACGTAGCAGAGGGTGATGGGCTCGTCATATCCCTACGCCTTTATTATTATTAACGCCTTTAAAAGATCTAAAAATGCAGCATATACTGGCGTCCGTCCAGGGTTGGATTTCGTAGTATAATTATACTATTTGTACCATATTTTCATGACATGTAGTATGTAGTATCGTAATGGAACTATACTACGTAAAAATACCATAATTTTAACTTCAGGCCGACCGACTTTTTTATTGGTTGAGACGTTTTGTTTTTTAACATTTACCCTACAATATACGGAATTTGCATCGAATTTATGCCGTCTGACGACATGTTACGTCGAGTCAATGCCAAGGATGAAGTTCCGATCGACGAATTGGCTGAGATAGAGATCCAGTTGCCTTAATTTTATTAAATTATAATAAAAAATAAAATAAAATAAAATATTTTTAGTAAATTTTTTAAAATTTTCACTAACATATAGGCTATTTTATTTCAATTCAAACAAAAATCGACGAAAAACGAAACGTAGTATAATTTTAACCAAGTAGTATATTTTTAATTCCCATAGACAATAATTTTCCGAGGGTCTGAATCCAACCCTGCGTCCGTCGGTCAGTGTAGTACTGGACCGTGTGCTTTAAGCCTGGAAACTCCGGGTCGAAACCCGAATTGTGCGACGTGAATGTGTAAATATCCTTCCAGAGAAGAGTCTAGCAGGCTGTTGAGTACGTTCGCCGAGATAGTAGCTAGCGAGATGGGCCGATAGTTGCCCTTATCAGCCGCATACCCAGTTTTGTTTTTTATGATATAAACAACCACAGTACGCATCAGATCCTGTGGGAGGTGCGAGTGGCCCATGCATAGCGACAGAAACATTCCCAGTACACGTGGCAGGTGGACGCCCGTGTACTGAAGGTTCTCGATGATGAGGCCGTCTTGACCCGGCGACTTCCCTCTCGTCATTTTCTTTAAAACTATAGCCACTTGTTTAGCATAAAACCGAACTAGGTCAGTATCACGACAAGCCCCGGCATCGACTACCCGTTGCCGCGGTGGACCCAGTGACGACTGCAAACTGAAATGCTCTCCAAACAAGTTTGCAATATCCTCTGGTTCATTGAGACCAGAGACGCTCACAGGCAGCCCAGGTCTAACATTAAGTTTATTTGTAATCTTTCAAAAAACTTTAAAATCTTTATCGGCACGATAAGATGCTATAATGACGAGCCTAATCTGCTCTTGATGCCTCTTACACCACTTAACTTTACTCTTAAATACTTTACGAGCAAGGCACATATTGTCATACACGTCCCCAGAGTTCGGCATGCTGTACCACAGCCACAACTGATATGCAAGCCTGGCCTGCTTTAGAGCCTTATGCTTGTTTCATCCTACTATGCGGCCACTTTTCACAGAATGCCGGTGGTTAACATGCAAGGTCACAGCAGATTCAGATAAAATACTACCTATTTATACTACTACCTTCATATTTTATCCAAAATTAATGTATGCTCAGTATTGTCACAATGCCCATCACTACACGAGGACACTCCACCGTATAGACATATTGAATTTTCCGGTGTACGCGAAGTCTCCGTGAATACTAGCAGGTACCTACGACACGTCGTCGTGCGGGAACAGCCATGAAGTGGCACAATATCAGCTGACTTGCATAACAATCTTACGTCATCAACATTGTAGCTAGCAAAGTTACTCCTGTAACCTGTATTATACATTATTAACTTGGACGATTAAGTTTTTGCTGTGATGTGCTCCTTTTATCGTGTATGAATCGTCGTACTGTGATGTGCTCCTTTTATCGTGTATGAATCGTCGTACTGTGATGTGCTCCTTTTATCGTGTATGAATCGTCGTACTGTGATGTGCCCCTTTTATCGTGTATGAATCGTCGTACTGTGATGTGCTCCTTTTATCGTGTATGAATCGTCGTACTGTGATGTGCTCCTTTTAACGTGTATGAATCGTCGTACTGTGATGTGCTTTTTTTATCATGTATGAATCGTCGTACTGTGATGTGCTCCTTTTATCGTGTATGGATCGTCGTACTGTGATGTCCTCCTTTTATCGTGTATGAATCGTCGTACTGTGATGTGCTCCTTTTATCGTGTATGAATCGTCGTACTGTGATGTGCTCCTTTTATGGTGTATGAATCGTCGTACTGTGATTCCGTCTGGCCAGAATGTATCATTTAAAAACATATCTAATTTATGTATAAAAACATAAAGTTTAAATGAGTTGTAGCTCTTTTCCATCTTGTTGTTTATTTTAAAGAGAGTGACAGTCTCCTGCGTTTTTACTTTTTATGTACATAATCGGCTATGTCATAATATAGTATATATGTCATACATATCTCATAAATATAGTATATGTCATATATGTCATAATCGTTGACATAATAAAAAGATGATCGTTATAGCTTTAGCAGTCAGATGGGTATTTGTGTTACTGTTAAAATAAAAAATTGGTGCTTTTCAATTAACCTACTTCTACTTTGTCAAAATTCTTCACATAATTTAAGAAGCCCTAAGTCAAACCGCTTTTAATAGTACAAACTCACTGTAGATCCTACCTGCAGCAACCACTGCACTGACGACAAACAAAATATCTTAAACTTGGTTTTTAATAAATATAATTAATAGTAAGTAATAATATCATTAAAATCACAGTAATTTGAAATCACAAATGTTAAAAACAGATAACTGACTTTAAAATGGCTGATTGAAAAAATAATTGTGCCTCAAAAACACATATTTTGAAGGGAGTTTATTCGTTTATATGTAAGTAGCTTTTGCCAGCGGCTTCGCCCGCGTTGATTAAGTTATTGTATATTCGTACCGGATCTGTAAATATTTTTCAGTTTTTTTGTACGTAGTTGACCTGAGTCTGGTTTGGAGTATTTGGATTGTTTTTGGTTCTCATCATTTCTAATTTTGATCCCCATGTAAAGTGTCTTTGGCGAG
Source organism: Ypsolopha sequella (assembly GCA_934047225.1). Taxonomy (NCBI): domain Eukaryota; kingdom Metazoa; phylum Arthropoda; class Insecta; order Lepidoptera; family Ypsolophidae; genus Ypsolopha; species Ypsolopha sequella. Next base: position 3,525,822 of record OW203987.1, read on the forward strand.
GACGAAGAAGACCAAGACACGTTTCCGTCAAACCTGCTTTTCTGATTGTCACTACTTTTTGTGCTCTGAATTAATCCTCTGCTAATGTGTCTTTGGCGGTCTTTGACAACTGATGTAATCCCCTAGTATATGTTTGGCGAGGCTGAAGGCCGAGCCACGTCTTTGAACGACACTATTTCTTGTTCCTATGGGAGTTCTTATGTCCTTATGGGATAAAAAGTAGCCTATGTGCTATTCCAGGTCTAGAACTACATCTATGCAAAGTTTCAGCCCAATCGGTTTTGCAGGTACGTCGTGAAGGAGTAACGTACATCACTTTTCTATAGGAACTTGACAACCCATTGTCATCCCATGGGCACCGCTTTATCAGATAAAAAGTAGCCTATGTCCTATTACAGGTCTAAAACTAATTTGTGCAAAGCTCCGACCTAATCGGTTTAGTAGTTACGGCCTGAAGAATACTGCTACACTGCTACGAAATGTTGGACATTTTATGTCAACACGAATATTGCAATCTTAGAATAATTAATTTCAATAAAGTTCACTGAAAATCACAGCACCAAACACCATCTTTTGTTTCAGATTCTTTGAAATCGCCCCTTTTTTTTATTTCTGCTTATGTTGGCCAGTTCGATTTTCGAACAAACCTCTCTACAATGCCATATGGGCATTTTTTTTCTTTAGAGATTTCCACAAGTTTCCACATGAATTTGACGTTCCAAATTCAAATCACTGTACTCTCTTGGGAGTTTGATACAACTTTACCTCCCTTAACAGGTAAAGCTTTACTTTACGTTAAGATTGCATGATATGTAATTGGATATTGTCGAGCAGCTGGCGTGAAAACAATTTTTGCTGAATGTAATCTTGGACGAATATATATACAAGATGACTTTTTGATAATCGTCCAAATTCATACTGGTGGCTTGGTAAGTGATCAGTATCATGGATCAATAATTTTTTTTGTAAAATTCGTAAAATGAAATTTCGACTCCCCATAGTGATTCACTCGGAACTGGACGTGAATTTCTATTTTATTTTATTTTATTTTATTTATTTGGATCACCAACATCAGGTACATAAATACATTTTAATAACATAACATAAGGTTTTAAGCTATATGCCCAGATAATTACAGGTGAGCACCACATGCAAAAAAGGATATAGTGAACAATGTTAAATTATTTACAAATACAAAAGACTAAATTACGGGAATATGACATGATATAACTAAGATTAACTAAAAACTAATTATTGAATTAATACAAGTGACCTAGTATTTTAACACCTAGTGACCTATGACTTGTTTCAAGACGGATTTTTTAAAGTTACAAACACTACCATGAAATAAATCGAGACATGCACTGTGTTTATTAAACAGTGCTGAGAACCTGTTCAATGGGGAGTGATGTTGCCCCAAGTTGGATTTAGATGGTGTCGGCCGCAAAATCATGGCTTTACCTCTTGGTACTCTTCTGGGTATGTTAAATGGCAATTTGAGTAATAATTGAGGACAATCATATTCGCCTCGTGCTAGCCTTCTAAGGAATAACAGATCAATCAGAATTCTGCGATCAGCTAAAGAGTTCATTTTGAAGTATTTTAACCTGTCAACATATGATGGAAGTCTTTTCGCCATCCCACATGAGTATGACAAATGCCACAGAAACCTTTTCTGTAGTCTTTCGATACGGAGAATATGAGTTTTATAGTGGGGTGTCCATACTGCGCTGCAGTATTCTAGGACACTCCTAACAAGGGAATTGTACAGAAGTATTTTACTGGCCGACTTACGAAACATCTTAGCGCTACGTATAACAAAACCTAGCATTTTTGACGCTTTGTTAATAATATTATCCATATGTTCAATAAACTGAAGTTTGGAGTCGAAAATGACGCCCAAATCTTTTATGCTGTGAACATTTTTAAGAATGGCATTGTTTATGTGATAAGGATAGTCAATAATTTTGTGATTACGAGTGAAGTGGACATAGAAACATTTTTTTGAATTAAGTATCATTTTGTTACTTGAACACCACTCAGCAACTCTGTTCATATCTTCTTGAAGGAGTTCTGCGTCCGATGACGAGCTAATGGCTTTAATTATTTTAAGATCGCCCGCAAAGAGAAAAGCCTTGGAGTGTCTGAAACATTTTACAATGTCATTAACAAAGATATTATATAAAATATAATTTGTAATTATATTCCCAAATATGGGAAGCCGAAATTTCATTTTACAAATTTCACAAAAAATGTTATCGATCCAAGATACTGATCACTTACCAAGCCTCCAGTATGAATTTGGACGATGATCAAAAAGTCACCTTGTATATATTTTTCTGAATGGACAAAAGGATCGAAACAAATTTTATCTTTAATTAGGTACTTGTACATGTATGTTACCGGCCAAACCCGATTTTACCAAATAAATTTATTTTCTTTTTTCTTTCTAAATACGAGTAGACAAGTTAAATAAATTGTTCATCGACAGTCAACACCAATTAAGGTGTCAGTCAGTGTTAGAAGCTTTGCGACTTACTTATCTATAGGATTCCTACAAGAAAGGTATTATAATAAATGAAAAAATTGTTTTATAAAATCGATCATATAATTTTCATTTTCCACTTAAAATACGAAATTACACAAAATGTAAAAATATCATAAAACTCAGTTTAGAAGTTACAAATTCAGTATTTCACATGTAATTAATAAATACAGTAAAATTCTGGAATACACTTCGTCTCATATAAAATCAATCATTCACAGGCAGCAGGACATAATTAAATGTCATAAATTTAAATAAACTCGGAGACGGAGAGTCTCCAATTAATTAAAATTAAATCTAAGTATACCAAAATATAAATGCGAGAAATCAAAATATATTATATTAATAATTTATTTCTATTATCACTAAAGTATGTCATTTATTTTCAAATAATATAAATGTTTTCAAATACAAACATTCTCATCAGTGTATGTAATTTATGTAAAATTATGTTATTGGACACTCGACTGATTCGTCTTGCAACCATAATTATATATACAAGTTGTATCAGAAATATATTTACTGCTGGAACTGCGAGCACCAGTGGCGTGCACAGAACTGCGAGCACCAGTGGCGTGCACAGAACTGCGAGCACCAGTGGCGTGCACAGAACTGCGAGCACCAGTGGCGTGCACAGAACTGCGAGCACCAGTGGCGTGCACAGAACTGCGAGCACCAGTGGCGTGCACAGAACTGCGAGCACCAGTGGCGTGCACAGAACTGCGAGCACCAGTGGCGTGCACAGAACTGCGAGCACCAGTGGCGTGCACAGAACTTTTTGCTGGAAAAGCAAGCAGTTGGTCAAGAACAACAATAAAAAAAAATAGGAAAAAAATTTAATATCACTTTGAAAAAAAAAATTGTATGACGCCAGGGTAGACAATAACACCGATTCGGCGCAACACAACTTGACTTAATTAACAGGACTAAACTTAATTTAAGTGTTCTGTACTTTTCTTTCTGTATCGAAAAGACAAAGACGGGACGCTCAAAATAAGGTTAGTCTTGTCAGTTGTGTTGCGCCGAATCGGTACCAATGTCTACCCTAGAGTGAAAATTTCCTATCCAAAATTTTTTTTAAAGTGATATTTAAATTTTTTCATATATTTTTTATTGTTATTCTTGACCAATAGCTTGCTTTTCCAGCAAAAAGTTCTGTGCACGCCACTGGCGAGCACCTAACGAAACTGATATTACAGCTAAGATTCAATGATTTTTACAACAAAAACTTGACGTTACTGACAAACATGACGTTACTGTCAAACTTGACGTTACTGTCAAACTTGACGTTACTGTCAAACTTGACGTTACTGTCAAACTTGACGTTACTGTCAAACTTCATCAGGCTTCCCAGGATGCTACGGGTGCAAGAACCTCGCGCGGCCGAGTTCGACCGAAACGTCGAGATTGTTTCTTAAAACTGAAAGTGAGTGCTAGCTGCAATATCTATTTCGTTACGGTGGACACTCAACCTAAGTTTAGAGAAATAACTTCGAGCAGTCAGTGAAATAATCAAATGAAATAATTAAACACACTCGGTGTAACTACAAAACGGTGTTTAACTTTAGACAGTGTTTAAATCTGTTGCTGTCACTCTTTTACAATATGAAACAAAAGGTGACAACGACAAAATTTAAACACTGTCTAAAGTTAAACACCGTTTAGTAACACCGACTAGGTTCCAACACAGAGCTATACATATAAACTCACAAGGCAGACATTTGAAAAAAAGTTGACTTGCGTCCCAAAATTCTTTTAAAAGGACTTCAATATTTGGAAGGTACTTTTAAAAGATACCTGGCCGGGTCGTAGGAAACAAAAAACAGTATGTCAACAAACTGCTTTGGGCCCGTGCCACTACCGAACTTAATGTCCTTTTAAATGTCCTTTGGGCCTTAAGAGGATAGAGTTCAATAAGAACGAGCCCTCAAGGTCTGTGCCGGAGGGTACATATTGGAAGTCCGGACATACCGCCGCCCAACACTTATTGGAAGTGTGGACATACCGCCGCCCAACACTTACTGGAAGTGTGGACATACCGCCGCCCAACACTTATTGGAAGTGTGGACATACCGCCGCCCAACACTTATTGGAAGTGTGGACATACCGCCGCCCAACACTTATTGGAAGTGTGGACATACCGCCGCCCAACACTTATTGGAAGTGTGGACATACCGCCGCCCAACACTTATTGGAAGTGCGGACATACCGCCGCCCAACACTTATTGGAAGTGTGGACATACCGCCGCCCAACACTTATTGGAAGTGTGGACATACCGCCGCCCAACACTTATTGGAAGTGTGGACATACCGCCGCCCAACACTTATTGGAAGTGTGGACATACCGCCGCCCAACACTTATTGGAAGTGTGGACATACCGCCGCCCAACACTTATTGGAAGTGTGGACATACCGCCGCCCAACACTTATTGGAAGTGCGGACATACCGCCGCCCAACACTTATTGGAAGTGTGGACATACCGCCGCCCAACACTTATTGGAAGTGTGGACATACCGCCGCCCAACACTTATTGGAAGTGTGGACATACCGCCGCCCAACACTTATTGGAAGTGTGGACATACCGCCGCCCAACACTTATTGGAAGTGCGGACATACCGCCGCCCAACACTTATTGGAAGTGTGGACATACCGCCGCCCAACACTTATTGGAAGTGTGGACATACCGCCGCCCAACACTTATTGGAAGTGTGGACATACCGCCGCCCAACACTTATTGGAAGTGTGGACATACCGCCGCCCAACACTTATTGGAAGTGTGGACATACCGCCGCCCAACACTTATTGGAAGTGTGGACATACCGCCGCCCAACACTTATTGGAAGTGTGGACATACCGCCGCCCAACACTTATTGGAAGTGCGGACATACCGCCGCCCAACACTTATTGGAAGTGTGGACATACCGCCGCCCAACACTTATTGGAAGTGTGGACATACCGCCGCCCAACACTTATTTAAAGAAAAAATATTTACAACTCAACCCTGTTTTTAATTCGATTCGAAAAATAGGTGCAAAAGTAACATAAAATGAAACCACTAATTGTGGTGACAATATTGAACAACTAACCCAAATTTTTTTTTTTTTTTTACTTTTCCGTACTCATTTTAAACACCTAGCGTACTTGCCGTGTCAGCAAGAGGTCGCAGGTTCGAATCATGACTCGAGGAAATTTTCAAAATATTTGTCTTTTTCGAAATTTATTTCTTATAGATATTTTCTAGTTTGTAATGCACTCTAATAATGAGTATCCAAAACGATGCATTTCGTTATAAAACATAATAATCTTATTTAGCCCGGGTTCTTACTTCAGGGAACTTGTCAGAAATGTATAGTTTCATTTTATAATTAGCTGTCTATTAATAAAATACGATTTCTATTTATTTTCCTTTTAAATGGATATTCTGGGAATAAAAACGATACAAAAATAATAATTACAATATGAATAAAAGTGTTCTAAAATGCACCATTTGTAACATAAATTAAACAATAACAATTAGATATTGATACTTAAATAAATCGAAATTTTTCTTGTAAAACTTATGCTACTATACTAAATTTTAAATAGTAACTTTTAACATTTCATGACGGTGAAAATATTTCAATAGACGTTGTAGCAAATATTTTGATTGCTTAACTACTTTTACTTAGGCAGTGGCGACGGGTATCGTTCACAATAGCAAATCAATTTAAATATCTTTTTCTTAATTTTGAGTAAAAGTATTAAATGAATGTAAATTAACATTATATCATTGTTAATTTATATCTCCTTGCGATGGATAAATCGACAAGTGTTCAAACATAGAAATTTATTTCTGTCATAGTTTAAATGAATGTAATCAGGCTTTTCTAGCAAAATTGTGTTAATTTATGCATTACGTTGTAAATGATCTTGCACAACATATCAAAAATTAGAAAAACAATCATAAGCGTTTGGGGATGAAACCCGCCGCAATGACTATAAAAATATATTTTTTTATTTTGAAGTTGGTATGTAACAAATAAGAGATGGTCAATTGAACAGAGTCAGGTCGGTAATGACTCCTAAATGTAAAGTTTCGGCCAGCACAGTAGGTCTACCATGAGTTTAGACCTTGATACTCGCTAACGACTAACTAAAATATTTATATGAAAAACTGTACAGCGCTCCTAGCGGTTTAAGTGAGGAACCAGAATTTCTAATCACTACATAGTATAAAACAAAGTCGCTTCCCGCTGTCTGTCTGTCCCTATATATGCTTAGATCTTTAAAACTACGCACCGGATTTTAATGCGTTTTTTTTTTAATACATAGAGTGATTCAAGAGGAAGGTTTATATGTGTAATACATGCAAAATATAGTAAAGAAAACTGATAATTTTAGAGGTTAAGAACCCGCTCCGAATCGTACTTCATACATATCTAAAAACCATAATAACTCGCGAAAGTGGAACAATACAATCAAATAAATTTTAGGCTTTCATTTAGACGGTCAATATGAAGTGGTGTATGTCCCTGATTCTTTCACAAACATCGCGTTAAAGACCAGAAAAATATTTAAAATAAAGTAGAATAGAGTACTTTTACAAGGCTTCGTTAAGTGACTTGTGAACATTTAACAAGCAAAGTAAGGACATACACCACTTGGAAATATCATCAATATTCTAATTAATTAAAACAGAATAAAAAATAACAAGTAATCGAGGCACAATTAAGGTATTCGGAAATAATTATTATTTCCAACGCAAAGGGCGAGACTCGCTCAGCACAGTTCGAACGGCGTGGGGCAAAGCGTGAGGTGCTTGTTTAGATCAGTCAGCCAAATTTTAGCCGCTTTATTGTCGCGATACGTCTCGCTTCGAATGTGAGTTGACGTCGTTCTGCAACGGGTTCTTAAAGACATTCTGTAGTATATGTAGTATCAGCATTGCACCCGTCCGAAGCTGGGGCGGGTCGCTAGTACAATATATTTTACGCAGTCGCTAACGAGTATCTAGACCCAAATTCAAGGTAGGCCTACTGTACTGGCTTTGCTACAACAATCCGAAGTAATGAAATGGCAGCGACAAGTCACAAACTTAACAAATGATCCGGTCGAGAACTGGCAACAACAATCGACGTTTCGTTTTGTAAAACATTCCAAAAAGTCACAAAAAAAGGATATTCATCTATTTATTTATTTGTACCCAAATATGGGGACTTCTATTTGTAAATGAACACGTCGCAGTCCTTGAAACTATCAATAAGTTATTTCTACTAATATCAAATTTGAGAAATCAGACCTCAAGGTTGGAATTTTTAAATGCTAGTGATACTTTCCAATTGTGTTGTAGATACGTATAAAATGGCGAAAGCTCTACCTCATATTAAAACTACAATAAACCCCGCAAAAAATGTTATAATAAACATGGGACATGTTATTGAGAAATCGCGAGCTCAGAATTAATAAAATTTAGTTAACATTTTCAATTATCTCCAATTACTTATCACATAAGCTGTATAAAACAAACAGTTCTTCAAAATATAACTTACTTCACTCCGTGGATGGCTACATACAAAGTCCAAACAAATCATAATAAAAAGGTGAGTCGGATAACGCTTACATACAATTTATCGCGCGATACGAGATATGTTTCAATTTCTTTCCGAAATCATTTTTGCGTCTACCGCCGACTAAACACTCGCTCGGTTTGATAAAGAAGAAAACAATTTTCTATTGAAACCATAGACAATAGAGGGAATTACAATTCGGGACGAGTCGTGTGAAAGAGTGAGACGCACGCAGTCAAGGTCGTTGGCAGTGATTGGCGTATTAAAATATATCTGCACAACATGAATCCCCAGGGGGGTGTCAGAGGTGTACCGAGTGTGAACTGAGTCACAGTCCATACTCGGTACACCTGTGTTTCACCGACGATAATTACGTCCGAAAGTGATGGGTGGTGAGCCCTATCGCCGTACTTCGGGCACAAATACACGCTTTTACGGGCATGCATGTTTTCTTACGATGTTTACCTTCACCGTTCAGCAAGTGGTAAGTAAGAACAAATACTATGCACATAAATTCCGAAAAACTCGTTGGTGCATGCCCGACCGGGGATCGAACCTGGATCTCAAGATTGAGAGGCTAGTACCCCTGAGCTATCGCCACGCCACCTTTAAAACAATTTTTAAAATTTAAAGAAATAATGTCGAAATGAAATTGAAACTTGACGCGTATCACACTTAACTGTAGTTGTTATACATACATCTCATCCTTTTATTATGAATTCAACTTAAGGTAGCTATAAATCCATACAAATCGTTCTTCACTTAGTGGATGTCTACACACACTGCGTCATACAAAGGTCATACAAAGGTCATACAAATATATACACAAGACGACACCAATCTTAACAATAAGGCGAATCCGTTGCAGTCCTTACGTTCTGTATCAGTGCTTTATTTTGATATTGAAGTGACAAAATTTAATTTAAACTCTATCTACACGACACAAGTACGAATATTCCATAACACATAAACACACTAGTCTTTTATTTTGATGAGCATTTTATTGATTTCAGTTGATATATTGTTGAGATATTTATTTATGAGATACATCGTATTCGAGATTTATTACAAGATTCTGTTTAACAAGGCCGTAAATATTAAAAAAAAAAAACATTTTCAGCCAGTTAATTTCCACTTATTTAAGATACGACACGTCTATATTTGTAAAACATGCTGCAAAAAAGTTGCAAAAATCGAATCAATTTTGTAGATAACAATTACAAGTCAGGTACCTTAAACTTTTCAAAAAGTTGGCAAAAGATTCACAATCATCGTTGATTTAAAAACGTCACTTATGAAGAATAAATACAGCTAACTATAATTATAAAATGCCAGTTGTTTCAACACCACGATACAATAAACAATCTCAAGTCACATCATTAGTTGTATAAAATGAACGGCAGTGACTATTTACAACATAGACGTTTCTTATATTTTATAGGGTTATTTAGAACTTAATTTTGTTTAGCATGAGGCCTTCAGTGAGCGCGGGGTAAGAGGAAAGGCCACGAATTATATCCTTCTTACATCCAGTTTCAGAAAGGGTTTTTAAGTTTAATGGACCTCTAAAGTTGATGCCATCCCTTAAATAAAGTAATAGCATTCATTTTAAAGTTTCAATAAACTTAAAAAACCTTTCTGCAACTGGCCGTTAGACATTTAGACCCACACTGCTAACTCTTGCCAATGTTATAATATCGTCTGGTATGATTAGCTCAAGCTACCTAGTCTTCGTTTTTATTCCAAATTATACAAATACACATAAATTTTTATAAATAGTCACAAAATCGCGAACATACATATCTCAAATCAATCAATTGAGGTTATATTAACCCTATAGCTCTATCTTATCTTATGGCAACCTTACTAGGAATTATTGTTGACCATTTTGTTACAAATTGAACTAAAACTAGCGCCTAACTTCATCATAATCTACTTTCACTAACCCTGAACTCTCAGCGAACGGAACATTTCAACGATACGGATATAGCTAAACTAACTAGCCTTTGTTCCTCTTAACAGCTTGTCGATTCCAATATCATATTCTGACCATAACCCAAAAATTAAGGTAATCACACATTTCTATGATCACAAAAAACGGAAGAAAAATAAGATTGTTTAGACTAAATTTTGAGATTAACAAATCATCAAATCAGGTAAAAATGCACCGGAATGTTCTCAAACATCTCCAGGCTATGGTCTCAATAAAATCTATCCAGCATTATACTTACCACGACCGATACTATAAAGGCTCTACGTACAACATACGTGATAGCGATATAGTCTCTGTTCCCACAGCAACAAGGTACAGTTCCGCTTGTATCAGACGCTGAGCACGGCGATGTCGGGCGAGTGAGGGGGTGCGGTCGGCGCGGGAGGGGCGGGACGTCACGCGCGGGGACCCGCCTTCTCGCCCATACGTTTAGCTAATTCCGAGATTAGCTCTCTGCAAATAAGGAGATACTAGTATTAGTCAGGAATTGCATGATAACTGGTAATCTACCCCTGTACAACTAATAATAGATCGCATAGGGGATAAAAAAATATCCTCATCATCCTTCAGCCTAGTTCGTCCACTGCTGGACATAAGCCTTTCCAGGACTTTGCCACTCCCGGCGGTCATCCTGGAAGTATTGCCCATACTCACACACGCTGGGCAGGGTGGGTTGGTGAGCGCGGTGCCAGTACCCTCGCACCATTGACGCCGCTGCCCGTCACCAGTCTGTTCCATATAAGGCCCGGCTATTAGGGATGGATATACCGCCATCTATCGGTCCCAGGCATGGTGGGCCTCCTGGTTTTTTGCCTGTGAGCTGTCTTCTTACTCTCCCCCGAATAACTTCGAGGGGGTCTCCAAGTAACAAAAATATAATATAACAAAATAATTAAACGTTAATTAGATCTGTTGTCATAACAGCTGAAGGTTCCAGCGGTAGAGAGAGGTCCGGAAGGGGTGACACCGCGTCTCGCATCTCTCTCTTTCTCGAAGTCTCGCGTCAATAGTACCTGTATATAAGCGGGTCCATGTTCCGTGCGAGCATGTACAGCAGCCACCAGTCACCGACGTCGGCACGTTGCGACACCACCACGGCGGTCTCCATGGCGAGGGAGCGCGCGCGCGCGTGCAGGAGGCGCGGCCGGATCGATGGCACAAAAATTATCACTAGCCTGGAAGTAACATACAATATATTAGGTAGGACTCTCGTGTCTCAATGTGTCAAATTTTATGTTACAGTTGCACAAAATAATTAAAAAGAAACTAAGCAATATTTTAATGGAAAAGCAAGTTACAACTGCAAAATTCTGATATTCATTAAATTCATTAAATTAATTAATTCATTCATTAAAGAGTTCAAAACGCCAGCTTCGTCGCTAGAAAACCGTTTTCCTAGCTGATTCTGGGGTTCAGTTGTGAACGTTATGTATAAATTTATTAATTTATTTCAGTTCCTAGCCTACCCTGTGGTGTTAAGAGCGGTTTTGCAGCCGGATTGTGAAAAACCCGCCTTTTTTTATTAATCGAAACAGAACACTTAAAATCAATATTTATTTAATAGTTATTCAACAAAACCTTATAACCTATATAACAATACATAGATTATAAGGTTTTGTTGAATAAATATTGAGTGAATTTTGAATTTAATTGTTCTGTTTGGGTTAATTATAAAAAGGCGGGTTTTTCACAATCCGGCTGCGAAACCGCTCTTAATATGAAGTGGCAGAAGCCGGAAACCGGCGATACTACTAGTCCACACGAAATACGTTTCGCGAAAAAAAATTTGAGAAAACGACAAACAAAAAGCATTTGTCTCATACATTTTGGTCGAATAGCTATGTGACTTTTCTATGGAACAGCTGTTTTTTTTTAGGGTATGCTATAGGGTATACTTAACTTTCATATGTCTACACTTATTTAACTCTTATATTTATATTTATTTAGTTTTTTCGTACATAAATAGGCATTCTATACAAAATATACATTGAAATTTTATTATATTATTATCATATTTATTATTTTATTATATAATTTCATTTAACATTTTTTCGTTATTTTTTATAATAGGAACTTGATTTTTTTTGTCTGAGGTATACGCTAAAAAACAGCGCTGTTAGTATTTTATATTTAAATCTGGCAGCGCGGCTGAGTGTGATACCTGTTGCCGAAAAAATATTTGAGTTGAGCAATTTCATTGTTTGTTTGATTGATTTTTTTTGGCAATAAATCTGTTTTCTTTCTTTCTTTACAGGTTGATGCACCCTAGGCAAGACAGTATCGCTGATAGAAAATACCAAAATGGATAGCTTCTTTCTTTACTCCTATATCGACAATTTTGGACAGTAAATTATAAATAAATGTGTATGAGTTTATACATTAAATTATTATTACATACGGCTTGAACATTCACGTGTGATCGTTCTTGACTATACGCCAACCGTTTCACCGATACAATTTCAGCATTATCAAGGCGAGTGTCGTTCTTAGGATGACGACGTGGCGTTCACCGGCTGGCATATAGTCAACAACAATCACACGTGAGTGTGCAAGCCGTATGTAATAATAATTTACTATGTCAGCCCACGCGAGTTTTAATTATTTTAATTATACATTTGTAAATTGGCAATAGAATTGGGAACAAAAACAGAGAAAAAATATAAAAAAGAAGACAAGAAGCCAAGTCCCACCTGTACAACACCAGCAGCGACAGTATAACCGCCAGTATGATGTACCAGAACCAGAGGAAGATGTATGTCTTCTCGTTGACGATGTTCAGCGGCAGGATGCAGAGCGAGTCGTGAGTCTGTATCGAGCCGGACGCGCCGTACTTGTGGAATGTACACTTGGTCACGCGGGGGAACACGTAGATCATGGGGTCGTATCTGGAAATGTTTACAAATTTGTTGAGTTCTCATTACTTTAATTAAAACCGGCCAAGTGCTAGTCGGACTCGCGCAAAACATGTCTGTTGTATGGGAGCCCCCTTAAATATTTATTTTATTCTGTTTTTTAGTATTTGTTGTTATATCGGCAACAGAAATACATCATCTGTGAAAATTTTAACTGTCTAACTATCACGGTTCATGATATACAGCCTGGTGACAGACGGATAGACGGACAGACAGACGGACAGCGGAGTCTTATTAATAGGGTCCCGTTGGTTACCCTTTGGGTACGGAACCCTAAAAAAACATCTACCGAAGTGTGCACCGAGTCACACCATGCTATACTTACACTTACATTTGCGGCTACACATGAGTCGCGATCTAATTGATCTTATGACACTTCTTCACAATACATTTTTGTAAACTATGACAATAGCAACGAAACGTCATAGAATCGGTAAACTGCGGTCCACCTTTATTCTTTATTATTTATTCTTTAATGTACACAGAAAAGCAGTTAAGACATATAATAAATTAAAAGATATGTACACAGGCGAGCTTATCTCTAAAAAGATAATTCTTGCAGCAAACCTAAGCGAGAAAGGGTAATTTTATTAAAATAAGTAATCATATATACGTGTATATATCCTAAATAATATATATATATTATTTAGGATATATTAGGATATATTAGGATATATCCTAAATAATATATATATATTTATATGTACCCATCGTACGATATCTTAACAAAATATACATACATATTATAATATACTTACTTACACTTACTTACCTATAATACATATAAAGTATACATAAACTTACCTATTTACTATGACAGTGAGAGATAGTGCTCTTTTAGCTTTTTCTTGAAAAGGGATCAAAAATTATAATATATTATAATTTATATTTATTAAGATTATAATATTTATATATATTTAGGTTTTATATATATTTATTATTATTTACACATTTATATTTATATATATTTAAAAAACACTTTTAAAGAGATATATAATTATTTACAAGACTGATGCCGAACAATAGTTCGAAATATATCTCTTTAAAAGTGTTTTTTAAATATATATAAATATAAATGTGTAAATAATAATAAATATATATATAACCTAAATATATATAAATATTATAATTATAATTTATATTAGTGTCGGACACTCACCTGTCCTCCTGCGGCACCTCGCTGTAGCCGAGCACCCTGGTCCCGTACGAGAAGAACTCCCCGTTGAAGAAGTGGTCCATCATCCAGAGCTGCAGCACGATGTTCACGAGGCACAGCAGCTCGCAGCCCCAGTACCGCAACGCGTACATCTTGTGTCTCTGTCGGAGAGGGAGAACGAGTTTACTCTCTGTGCTGTGTTTGGATTACCATAGAGATAGCATTGTAGTACCTAAGAGGGAAACGAGTTTACTCTCTGCGCTGTGTTTTGATTACCATAGAGATAGCGTTGTAGTACCTAAGAGGGAAACGAGTTTACTCACTGTGCTGTGTTTTGATTACCATAGAGATAGCATTGTAGTACCTAAGAGGGAAACGAGTTTACTCTCTGTGCTGTGTTTTGATTACCATAGAGATAGCGTTGTAGTACCTAAGAGGGAAACGAGTTTACTCACTGTGCTGTGTTTTGATTACCATAGAGATAGCATTGTAGTACCTAAGAGGGAAACGTGTTTACTCTCTGTGCTGTGTTTTGATTACCATAGAGATGGCATTGTAGTACCTAAGAGGGAAACGAGTTTACTCTCTGTGCTGTGTTTTGATTACCATAGAGATAGCGTTGTAGTACCTAAGAGGGAAACGAGTTTACTCTCTGTGCTGTGTTTTGATTACCATAGAGATAGCATTGTAGTACCTAAGAGGGAAACGTGTTTACTCTCTGTGCTGTGTTTTGATTACCATAGAGATAGCATTGTAAGTACCTAAGAGGGAAACGAGTTTACTCTCTGTGCTGTGTTTTGATTACCATAGAGATAGCATTGTAGTACCTAAGAGGGAAACGTGTTTACTCTCTGTGCTGTGTTTTGATTACCATAGAGATAGCGTTGTAGTACCTAAGAGGGAAACGTGTTTACTCTCTGTGCTGTGTTTTGATTACCATAGAGATAGCATTGTAGTACCTAAGAGGGAAACGAGTTTACTCTCTGTGCTGTGTTTTGATTACCATAGAGATAGCATTGTAGTACCTAAGAGGGAAACGAGTTTACTCTCTGTGCTGTGTTTTGATTACCATAGAGATAGCATTGTAGTACATAAGAGGGAAACGAGTTTACTCTCTGTGCTGTGTTTTGATTACCATAGAGATAGCATTGTAGTACCTAAGAGGGAAACGAGTTTACTCTCTGTGCTGTGTTTTGATTACCATAGAGATAGCATTGTAGTACCTAAGAGGGAAACGTGTTTACTCTCTGTGCTGTGTTTTGATTACCATAGAGATAGCATTGTAGTACTTAAGAGGGAAACGAGTTTACTCTCTGTGCTGTGTTTTGATTACCATAGAGATAGCATTGTAGTACCTAAGAGGGAAACGAGTTTACTCTCTGTGCTGTGTTTTAATTACCATAGAGATAGCATTGTAGTACCTAAGAGGGAAACGAGTTTACTCTCTGTGCTGTGTTTTGATTACCATAGAGATAGCATTGTAGTACCTAAGAGGGAAACGTGTTTACTCTCTGTGCTGTGTTTTGATTACCATAGAGATAGCATTGTAGTACCTAAGAGGGAAACGTGTTTACTCTCTGTGCTGTGTTTTGATTACCATAGAGATAGCATTGTAGTACCTAAGAGGGAAACGAGTTTACTCTCTGTGCTGTGTTTTGATTACCATAGAGATAGCATTGTAGTACCTAAGAGGGAAACGAGTTTACTCTCTGTGCTGTGTTTTGATTACCATAGAGATAGCATTGTAGTACCTAAGAGGGAAACGAGTTTACTCTCTGTGCTGTGTTTTGATTACCATAGAGATAGCGTTGTAGTACCTAAGAGGGAAACGAGTTTACTCTTTGTGCTGTGTTTTGATTACCATAGAGATAGCATTGTAGTACCTAAGAGGGAAACGTGTTTACTCTCTGTGCTGTGTTTTGATTACCGTAGAGATAGCGTTGTAGTACCTAAGAGGGAAACGAGTTTACTCTCTGTGCTGTGTTTTGATTACCATAGAGATAGCGTTGTAGTACCTAAGAGGGAAACGAGTTTACTCTCTGTGCTGTGTTTTGATTACCATAGAGATAGCGTTGTAGTACCTAAGAGGGAAATGAGTTTACTCTCTGTGCTGTGTTTTGATTACCATAGAGATAGCGTTGTAGTACCTAAGAGGGAAACGAGTTTACTCTCTGTGCTGTGTTTTGATTACCATAGAGATAGCGTTGTAGTACCTAAGAGGGAAACGAGTTTACTCTCTGTGCTGTGTTTTGATTACCATAGAGATAGCGTTGTAGTACCTAAGAGGAAAACGAGTTTACTCTCTGTGCTGTGTTTTGATTACCATAGAGATAGCGTTGTAGTACCTAAGAGGGAAACGAGTTTACTCTCTGTGCTGTGTTTTGATTACCATAGAGATAGCGTTGTAGTACCTAAGAGGGAAACGAGTTTACTCTCTGTGCTGTGTTTTGATTACCATAGAGATAGCGTTGTAGTACCTAAGAGGGAAACGAGTTTACTCTCTGTGCTGTGTTTTGATTACCATAGAGATAGCGTTGTAGTACCTAAGAGGGAAACGAGTTTACTCTCTGTGCTGTGTTTTGATTACCATAGAGATAGCGTTGTAGTTCCTAAAAGCTTTTTATATTATTATTTATAAAATGTTCAAAATATGCCTTTTTCTCAAAATAATATTTTATTCTTATTGCACACAGAAAACTTAATTCTAAATTATATATAAAAGTAATGTACAATGGCGTGCTTATCTCAATAATGAGATTTCTTCCAGCAAACCAAGGGTGATAAGGATATTTGAAATAAATAAGACATTCATATTGTGCACGATAATACTTATACAGAAACAAGATTAAATTAATAGTAGATACCTAATAGTTACAAATAATAACAAACTACATAAAATTTACATGCCTACATAGTATAAATAAATATAACAATACATATTCAGTGAATAAATACACAATAAATTATATATATACATACATCTACACGATAGGTTGTCGAAGATAGTGCTCTTTTATTTTCCTTTTAAATACACCAATGGAGGGGCTATCCCTAATCGTGTGAGGAAGGGATTTCCACTAAAATAAATACTCGAAGAGACTAGGGCTTTAAGATTTTTATAGTAATCCTTTGAAGAACTAGTATTATGTTTCTTATATGTTTTAAGTGCTTCATCACGTAACTTCATCATGTATCGCACGTTGTCAGTAAGCCAAGGTGTGGGTTGGTCTTTCATTCGAGATTTTCTAATAGGTGCATGGGTATCAAAAAGTTTGAGGATCTCATTATTAAATACAGATATCATTTCATTTACGGAGTTTAATGATTTAACATATTCAAAATCAATGTTTTGTAGGTCTCGGTTAAAACTGTCCAGATTAATAAAACTCAAAGCTCTACGCCCACCTTGGACATGGCTTGTTTTTAGTTATTTTTAATTCAGCAAATATCATGGCGTGGCCTCTTTATCTAGTCAAATTTGTTGTTATATTTAAAACATTTGCGTCAGTACAAACCAAGTCAATTAGTGTCGCACTTTGGTCAGTAAGATGCGTTGGCTCCGTTACATGATTTTTAAGGTTGGTGTAGGAAAGAAATTCATGTATACGTGTCGTTTCACTAAATCGCCCAGGACAACGATTCGGTCATATTTTGCGAACGAAGCAATTGAATCTGTCAGGGCATCAAGAAAAATGTCTAAGTTCATCCAACCCGGTCTATACACTGATCCCAAAACCAGTTCGGTCGAGTTAATATTGACGCTAACCCACGTTTGCTCAATCTCGCTACTAGTGGATGGAAGAGTCACACTCCGCACCGTGATATCTCGCTTGACGTAGAAACCAACGCCACCACCGGACTTCTTTTTCCCAAGTATGTTCCCAAGTACTATAGTACGTATGTGCCTTGCACGCGACCCCACCCGCATTTATTCAACTCTGCTCCGTTTTTGGCTTGGGCGTTATTTTATTAACAGCCTTTATAGCCTATATGTTGAACAGGATCACTACGATGATAATAAAATAAACCGCATCCGAATCCGTTCAGTGTTTTCGGAGATGTGCGTGACCAAACAGACGAGAGAAAATAATTATAAAATCTATTATTCTTCTTAGTCACCCCCTTTCTATTTATATTACTTTTCTTCAATGTACAGACACACCGGGTTCAACTGTTTTATTATATGTATTGATTGATGACAAAATCAATCAGAAGACGACTTTCTGTAAATGCTACGGTCAGATGACATGGGTACAGGAAAAGAAAGGGCTAATTGACATTTATGTTATTTCAAGAAAAAGCTATTTAAAGGTTTCAGACTATATTATAAGTATGACAGAAAATCTAAAATGGCGGTGCAATGGGCGCGTTCTAAGATTGTAAGTTGTCAATGTACCCCTTCTTAGCCAGTATCGAATAAAATGCGCTCCTTTTATCCCTGTTTACGTCGCAATATGCTCCTTTTAGTCTTTTATAGGGTTTTTTCTCAAAAATATGTTGTAATGCTTTAATTACATATTGCATGGACATGCCAGAAAGTACTTCATCCTGTAGAGCTATTTCAAGTCTCCAGGAAATCTGAATAACTGTCCAGGAAATTCGTATGAAAATCCATTACATACCATGTTTTTTTTATTTAAACTATCCGTGTCTATGTTTTAAATGACTAAAGAGTTTGGCGATCATACGGTTTTTAGCGGCCAGTATAAAAAGAAAAAACATTACAATTTCGTGTTCAGAAAACGTTTGCTATATTTTATAATTAAAAATATATTATTTTTATTGATTTTATAGTTATATTTAAAACCATTGAACACTTAAAATTTAACCTCAATTTTATGAAGAGGGCTGGCCGTATACATTTGCCAACGAAAAAAAAAAACGAAAAAAAATTAAAAGCGGGAAATTATGTTGTTGCATAATATTTTCATTTAAAGCTTTTTGTGTAAATAAATTACAAAATGAGTTCAGAAAAAGGCTCTGATATAGATTGTACTCCTCCAGATCTAAAAGCGGAAGCGGAATTAGCAAAAAACAACTTGCTTCCGCCAAAATCTAAGGAAGGACATTTAAACAAATTATGAAAAGTTCATCAAGTGGAAAGCAGATAAACACACGAACAGTTGGTCGGAAAATGTGTTTTTGGCTTATTTCAGTCACCTTAGCCAAACAAAGCAGCCTTCCACTTTATGGGCGATGTACTCCATGCTCCGATGTGTTGAACTCAATAAGAATAAAATAAACTTGAAAAAATAAACTTTTAACAAAAAATAGCAACCGACTTCAATAGTAACAGCAGTCATTCACTAAAAAGTTAATAATAATTCTATAAAGACCGATGGTACCGAAGCAACACTTTTGCCGACTTCTTTCTTCCTGAAACAATATGTTATCTAGAAGTCGGCGCTCTTATGTTGCTATGTTGCTATATCGTAGGAAATACGCCGACTTCTAGATAACACATTGTTTCAGGAAGAAAGAAGTCAGCAAAAGTGTTGCTTCGGTACCATCGGTCTTTGTAGAATTATTATTAACTTTTTAGTGAATGACTGCTGTTACTATTGAAGTCGGTTGCTATTTTTTTGTTAAAAGTTTATTTTATTTCACATTTTTTAGTGTTGCTGGGTTAAATTGTGAAGTGTGGGTAGTTCTTGCAAACGTGGTGTTAATATGAAACGAAGTTCAAGTGAGTATAAGTAGCTATGTTTGAGTAGCTTCCTGCTATCAGCACCCTAACACAACATGATTACCGCAATCTCGAGTTATGTGCTGTCATTCGTTGAAGAGTTCTACGGTGATGAAGCCAAGATCGAAGGTCAGGTGGGTACACTGGCAATTTTCAAGCAATGCCCTGCAATGAGCACCCTAACACAAACTGATTGCCGCAATCCAAAGTTATGTGCTGTCATCCGTTGGTGATGAAGCCAGGATCGAAGGTCAGGTGGGTATTCTGATAATCTCCAAGTAATACCCTTGAATTAGCACCCTAACGCAGTGATTGCCGCAATCTCGAGTTATGTGCTCTGATCCGTTGAGGAGTTCTATGGTGAATATGGTGATGAAGCCAGGATCAAAAGTCAGGTGGAAGAATGTCGATTTTTAAGTAATACCTTGTAATCAGCACCCAGGTACAAAGCGATTACCTCAATTTCGATAGGTATGCTGTAATTATCTGAGGAGTTCCACTGCCTATCTCTGAATACCTTCATCAGATCATGATCAAACCCAAAATGGGACCAACCTGGAAGTACACTCTTTCAAACAAAAAAAGAATTGTTCAAATCGGTTCAGAAATGACGGAGTTATGGAGTAACAACACCACAAAAAAAAAACATACAGTCGAATTGAGAACCGCCTCCTTTTTGAAGTCGGTTAAAAATTATAACAATTTGACGGCATGGCTAATAAAAAGGCAATCAGATGGCTATATAAGCAAGAAGTCTAAAATATTTCAAGCCAACATATACATGATAAATATCATCATCATCATAAATTCTTTATTGCACAATTAAAAAGTACAAAATGGCGGACTTAATGCATAAAGCATTCTCTACCAGTCAACCCAAAGATGGTACAAGAAATATAAATAGTAGTTGGTAGGCGTGCAGGAGAAATTAAAAACTACAATGACAAAGTAATTAAAGTTACTCTAAATAACTAATAACTAGGTAACTTAACCTTACCTAAAAAAAAAAAACTAAATATGATTATACTTATGATGTACTTATATATATAATTTTATTATGTATACAGATATATATCTTACTTATAGAATACATAAATAACAATGAATAAGAATAATGAATAAATACATAAAATTTGTGATAAATGGGTACATAAATATCTAGTTATAAAGGTAAATAAATGATGTAATATTATTTTATGGCTCTAAAGTTATAATTAAGCCTTTAATTCATTATTAAAATCGAGTTTTTTGTTACAACCTACAGGTTGTTCTTATCATGGGAGTAAAAACGGTGTATGTAGAAGTCTGGAGCTTGGGAATCTAACTACAAAAGACGTCAAACACCGCGATAGCATTATTTTAGTAAAATTGCGTGACACATAAAACAAACTCGATCGATTGTTTGTTAATCAAGATGAGTTTGTTAACGTAATAAAAAAACTTATATAATTTGAAAATATCTCGTTTTATTTTTGAGAAAAGCACTATACATGCCTCGACCATAATTAGCTATCCTGGACTCGTATATAAAAGTCCTCGCCCTACGGGCTCGGCCTTTCAACTTACTCGTCCAGGATATCTTTAATTACTGGTCTCAGATGTAATGTACTATTGTTATGCCCATATAACAGGAAACCAGCCCTTTTTAGTTTGTTTTGAACACGGCATCTATCAACTGCCATTTTTGGTTTGATTTGGACAAATATGTCGATGAGCCCCTTTTTTTCCTGTACCCTTCTTTGTTCCCACAACTCCATCAACCGTGAATGAGGAGTTATAACAATATCTATACTGACCGGTACATTCTCATGAGAATTGGTCACCGTGATTTACATTACATGTTAGTGAATCAAGTAATGAAGTGACCACATTCGCACGATAATTACTAATAAATACTAACCACAAAATATGCGAGCTAATATGTACAAGGTTGAGCTGTACACAGGAAAATATAACCATAATCGCAATTTCATACATTCTTACCGAAAATGTGTTAGTGTTATGTATATATATCAATGTATATAAATTAAAATAATAATAATAAATATTGTAAAACCATTAATGTATTTAACATTGGTACGAGCGAACTACAGGAGGGAGAGCTGATGCCGGGCCCGATTGTGAAGGTACCACCATCTTATTTGGAGACCCCCTCGAAATAATTCGGGGGAGAGTAAGAGGACAGCTCACAGGCAAAAAACCAGGAGGCGCACCATGCCTGGGACCGATGGATGGCGGTATATCCATCCCTAATGGCCGGTCCTTCTATGGAACAGACTGGTGACGGGCAGCGGCGTCACTGGTGCGAGGGTTCCGGCACCGCGCTAACCAACCCGCCTGCCCAGCGTGTATGCATACTCATGAGTATAGGCAATTCTTCCAGGATGACCGCCGGGAGTGGCAAAGTCCTGGAAAGGCTTATTATATCCAGCAGTGGACGAGCTAGGCTGATGAATGGATGATGGATGAACGAGCGAACTATACTTTGCATCCCACTTCAATCCGCGGACCTAAAAAATTGAGTTAAGGCGATATGTCAAAGTTTTAGCGTCCCTGTTACTCCATATGCGAAAAAACCCTCAGTGCGAGTGGGACGGATTCGTGGAAAAGTAGCAAAATGTCGGTTTTTTATTAATATAAAATGTACTAAGCTATTTTGTCAAAAAGATTTTCAAGGAGACTTTACAAATACATAATATCCACATTTTGAATGCAATTTCACAATGAAATTAGTTAGGATTTCAGAATTACAGGAAAAAATAAAACAATTTAGAGGTCTTTTCGGAATAAAATTCGATCGTGAAAATTTTATCCAAAATTCAAATTCAAATTCAAAATTCAAATAGTTTATTTTGCAAAGTAGGTATATAAAATACACGTTTCACAAGTCAAAATTTATCTTATAAAAAAAAAATATATATATATATATAATAAAATAATAAATGTACATGAACTAGATTAAAGGTTTATTTAATTTATGTAGCAATATATATATGATTAAAATTATAGGTAAAATATATATTATACAAGGTGAAATCCAATCAACCGCCCGAACCCACTCCGGAGACCCGGCCAGGGACCAAGAACAAGGTTCAATGATCATCAACCAAGCCCCCAGCACGAATCCAGGCGGCCGACCAAATCCCATCCTATATACTACATACTAATAAGGTTACATATATAAATACATGCCTACCTCCGCCCATTCGATTAGTCGCGTTTCAATCGCGTTTTCCTTCAGTGAGATTCTTAATCAAATACTCAATAAACATTTACCCAAATATGAAATACGTAGATGACGTTATAGTCCTATAGTCGAGTAAATGGATTCGAAAAAGCCCCAAATTTTTTTTGGTATTGACTTAAATTGTTAAGAGCGGTATCGCAGCCCGATTATGAAAAACCCGCCTTTTCCTAATTAATCGAAACAGAACACTTAATGGTCCGTTTCGCCAAACATGCTCTCGCGTTTGGACAATTTAGCATATTAAAACAAAATATGTTTAACAAATAAAATTTGTGTAGGTAGTTGAAGAGTTGAACTACATTATAATTTTTCAGATTTGACACAAGCATCACAATTATTGAGAAAAAATATCGGAAAGATCAGTAAAATCACGGAAAACGTAAATTGGCTTTGGAACTAGTATGATCAGTCTACTGATCTAATTACAAACTAAAATATTTATTTATAGAGCAAAGAAATGAAAGTAGCCTTTACAGATTTTTATTATTTTTTATTTCCTTTCGTTATTTTAAAAGAAATACTCAAACATTCTACATTTTTCCTGTACAGAAAAATTACGCAAAAAGAAGTTTGTGTATTTCTTTTTAAATAACGAAAGGAAAAAAATATTAATATTTTATATGAATAAGGTACTTTGAACTCTTTACGTAAAAAAAATATATTTCAATTTGGAACAAAAAAAAATTTTTTTTTCTGTTTGCAACGCTAAATTACATTTTTCGTGATTTTAGTGATCTTTCCGATTTTTTTTCCGATGCTTGTGATACTTGTGTGAAATCTGAAAAATTATAATGTAGTTCAACTCCTTAACTACCTCCACAAATTTTATTTGTTAAAAATATTTTGTTTTAATATGCTAAATTGTCCAAACGCGAGAGCATGTTTGGCGAAACGGACCCTTAAATTCAAAATTCACTCAATAGTTATTTAACAAAACCTTATTATCTATGTATTGTATATGCTGCCATCGCAAAGTTTCCATTGGTTTCTGTAAATTAGAATACCAAAAAAGGAACCGTTTTGATTAATATTATATTTATTTGCCACAAAATCAAAACATAAAAATAAATTTTAGTTCATAAATTTATACGTATTTTGTTAACAAAATGGACCAATCTCAGCATTTGCTATAAGCTAAAAACATTACAGCGCTGATTTTCAGATTGACCCAATACAACTAAAATAACATTCTCACTCTCGTTGCAGGTAGGAATACACAAACACAAGACATTACATGCAGAAACTAATGGTCCTTATTACCAAACAATTTTTCGGTTTTCCAAGCACCAATTATAAAAACATTATCAGGTACCAATTTTTTTAATGTCTCTCTGCAAACTTCGTATTTCGTCAGTCGTCGTCGGATTTCTATGAAATGTGTTGATTGCCGAGAGACATTAAAAAATAGAAGCCGTGTACAGATATTGTAACTCACGAAGTACATTTGGTTATAGTTGTAGGTCAGTTCGGCGACTTCATTTCAAAAAATGTTATTTGACTATTTTTGGCTATTCTATTATCTTTAAGTCAATTTTTAATAAACTAGATGATAATATATTTAGTTGACTGCAAAATAAACATGTCAAATTTACCTAAAAGCCTCCAGTTTGAGGAATAAACAAAGTTTTTGAAAACACGTCCCAATAGACGGACTTAGCCTCCATGTCGGGTAAGACCGTCTAGTGGCGAGTTTACCTACAAATAGACAGTTTACGCAAAATATCTATACATTGTGTATGAGTTTGAATGTCTAACAGCTTAATGTGTGAACTCAAGTCTTAAACATAAGGTTCTAAATGCTTTATTTCGCAAAAAGAAGCTTTTGTCGGGTAAGTCCGGCATACATCGCATCATCTTCGCCATTCAGGGGTAGAAAATACATACATCACTTTCATTAAAAAATGATTTTCTTAGTAAAATTTAATTCCCAAAAGTCAAAACTTATAATTAAGTAATTAAAAAATGTAACAGTTTTAGAAATTATAAAAAAATTTGGGAAATATTTAATTGCATACCTAAGAATACTGGCTTGCACACAAAAAAACCTTTTTGCGTAACTAAGGTAAGGTTAGAACATTCGTTTTTTGTGTGCAATTCAGTATTTTTTAAGTAAGTATGCAATTAAATTCAACCCAAACTTAATAAGTAATCTAAGTATTGGTACCCAACTCTAATAATATACTTTAGACATAGTCTTAAAAGTAAAACAAAACTTCTTAAAACTCAAAAAAATCTCCTGTCTTTAAAAGAAAAATAACAAATCTCAACAAAACTTCTTAAATCTCAAAATCCAAACCAAAATAATTCGTTAGTAACTTAAAAAATCTAGAAGCAGATTTCAGATACACAAAAGGTTTACGACATCTGAAAACGGCGAAGTCCGACATGTGACGAACTTCCCCTCCAAAATCTAGACGGACTTCCCCACTAATACATTTTGAAGTTAGGTTATCTTTCACCAAGAATAACTAAGTGGAAAATGCGTTTAATTCTATTCTAATATAATAATTAGATAAATACACTAATAAAGGATAGTCTTGCCTCCATTGATTTGAAAAATAATGCACTTAAACCATTTTTTTTTTTTGTTCCCTTGGTTTCACAATAATGCAAGTTGTCAGGCGAACAAAACTAAAATGGCCGCTCATTCTGTTTGTGCTACACACAGCGCCATCTGTCAGTTTATTAGAACGAGAACCGGTCTACTATTTCATAGATTGTACAGCGATCTTTGTAGTTCCTTCAGAAACCGTTGTTTTTCTTGCTGGACGGACTTCCCCGACAGACGGACTTCGCCGAACTGACCTTAGTGAGGTGGACAGATTAATTCTAGAGGAATCATAACATAAGTTAGAACATTATACTTACTACTATTATGACAAAGATCACTATCATAACCCCATGCTTTATTATCGTCTAAGTAATCATTTATTTTATAATATGCCTTCTTCAATAGGCCCTGCTTAATAAACAGTTTAAACTTATTCTCTGACAAAGTAAGGACCTCCTTTGGAAGTTTCTTATAAAATATTATACCATGTCCTACGAAAGAGGTACCCACTTTGGCGAGTCTAATTTTTGGAAAAGCCATTTTATGCTTATTTCTGGTTTATTTACAGTGTTGCTCACCAAGCCCAATTTTTTTTCTAAAAAAGTCACAGTCCACACTCGATACACCCGCGTTTCACGTGATGAGTGGTGGTGAGCCCTATCGCCGTTCTTTGAGCAAAAAAAAAAACAATATTATACATCTGCATCACATTAATTTACCAATAACAGAAAGCCCTTGTTGTATCAGCTGATCAAACTGACATGAATAAATCCAGTTAATAGTTTCATTCTTGCGACACAAAGACGCCTCAATAAACGTCGGAATGCGAGCGAGTCGAGAGGCTACAGGCTACGACCCTTCCATGCGGCCATTAGGAGATGCATTCCGAACATTTCACATTTGATAAGTCCAGGGACCCGAAGAACTTAATTAAACTCTTCATTATTGGAATGCATTCAGACATTCTGGGATAAATATGGGGAAGATATGATTTAGTTTATTTTCAATGCATGTGCTCGTAAAGGCC
This sequence comes from Ypsolopha sequella, assembly GCA_934047225.1. Classification (NCBI taxonomy): domain Eukaryota; kingdom Metazoa; phylum Arthropoda; class Insecta; order Lepidoptera; family Ypsolophidae; genus Ypsolopha; species Ypsolopha sequella. Next base: position 3,552,486 of record OW203987.1, read on the forward strand.
CACTTTTTATGCATCAAAACCGAACAGAAAGTCGATTATTTTGCCCTAGGGCTTTATTATTATTATTTTTTTTTTATTTATTTACAATGGTTGGCTAACCTGCAGCCTTTCCTGTGTACCATAAATGTCATACTTTTTTTTCCACTGTTTAACGGCTCTGGATACAGCCCTTTTGAGCCAATTACAATTTAAAGTTTACAAAATTATATTTGTTTTATTTCCTCACACTATGCATTGAAAAACGTAGTATGATACATGGGCGTAAGAGCAATAAATTACTCGGTAAGTAATTAATTTGCGCCCTTGTAGCATAAACTACTATTATAAGTAATATTTAAACGGGTCTTCGAAAAGAAACCCCAGAGTTTTTAATTGTATATTATTTAATTATTATTAGAGTCAGAAACAAATTTAAAAGGACAAATATTTTGAAAAATGTCTTCGGGCCAGGATTTGAACCTGCGACCTACTGCTAACATGATAGGCGCGCTACCGACTGCGCTACCGAGGTTCGTATCCGGAACGACGAATTTTTTCACCATACCAGCCCCCCTATTCTGTATCTTTAGTTGCCAACTGCACGAGGTGCCTATCATCAAATACATAGCTAAAAACTGAAATTTCAAAATTGCCTTTAGTGGGTATTGAACTATTAACAATCTGTGTCGTCACTTCAAGTGCGAAAATATCCTTAGGACATCGGAATTCGATAGTATATCTATGTTTTTGATGATAGACACCCAGTCCAGAAGGCAACTAGAGATACACAATAGGCCCGCTGTACACCGAATTTTATTATAACCACTTAATATACCAGCTTGTAATGCACATACTAAACGCTCACGGTGGCGTTATGTAGTAATTTAGTTTATATTTAGTAAATAGTTTTGTTTATTCCTGATTTATTTATTTTCAAACATCGGATGGAAACTTGTTGCTTCATGGATGGAAAGTATCTCCACAAAACGGACGAATTCCAAAACTTGTCGACTTGGTTAAGCCAAGTAGCTTTAACAAGTTTTTTTTTGAAGATGCTTCTTATAGTGTCTATCTTTGACTAAAGCATATATTTGCTTTAGTCAAAGGTGTCTATATAGACGTATATCCAGCTCAAAACCTTTGTACTATGTTTTTAAGTTTGCTGTAAGTATACCTCATGTGAAAATTACTGAATAAAAGATGCTTGTAGATCTGTTTAGATGAATTTACGAAAGCTTTTTAACTATAATATTTTGCAAAAGCAGCTTTTTATAATATGAGACCAAAAAAAAGTGGCTTCTCAAATAAATCACCACATTTTTTAGGGTTCCGTAGTACCTAAAAGGTACAAAAGGAACCTTTATGGTGAGACTCCGTTGCCCGTCCGTCCGTATGTCACAGCCTCATAACTTTAACACCGTTAAAGATAAAGACTTGAAAGGCACAAAAATGGCATTAATTTGCCCACATAACAGTGTAAAAAAAATTTCAAAATATTTTCAAAACAAGAGAGAAAAATCAAAAATATTATCCTAAAAATACTTATACTATATTTACTGCCACTGTTTTCGAGAAATCTTTTAAAAACACAAAAATATGTATGTCCCCCCCTTATCACCAAAACTGGTAAACCGAAATATGAAAAAAATCATAGTAATGTGTTTACGTGCAAAAAATTCATCCACGATACGGAACCCTAGGTACGCGAGTCTGACTCGCACTTGACCGGTTTTTTTGCTAGTCTCCGGGTGGTCAAACACTGGCGCCTTGTCTATCTTATCAGGTTATCAGATACACCCATATGATATGTTCGGTCGTTACATCCGTCACAATGGGCTCTTGTCACCGGAGCTTCAGCACAACGGTTCCTTCACTTGATCGTCACAGCACGCTCAATGTTGATCATTATTCTGTTAACAGTAAGAGCTACCATATCGACATGTCGGAATCTGATAGTGAGACTGGAGACAGACTGTCTATAAACAGTTGATGATTTGAATAGGATGATTAGCTCGCGGGTCAAATTATTATTGCTGGGTTGATAAGCCTAATCACTTACCTACATGAACTGGTGAAAGACGCGCTTTTCCTTAAACGTATGGCAAACCCCTCAAATTAAGATGTGTTATCTCAATATTCAAGAGAAGCTGGTCGTTTAATCATAATTTAAAATTAAATTTCTAAAATACTTTGGTGAATAACTTATACAGTTATCCTTTGGTAGTGATACATTTTTAGGGTTCCGTACCCAAAGAGTACCGTAACCAACGGGACCCTATTACTAAGACTCCGCTGTCTGTCTGTCTGTCTGTCACCAGGCTGTATCTCATGAACCGTGATAGTTAGACAGTTGAAATTTTCACAGATGATGTATTTCTGTCGCCGCCATAATAAAAAATAATAAAAAAACAGAATAAAATGAATATTAAAGGGGACTCCCATATAACGGACATGTTTTTTTTTGCCGTTTTTATAGATAATGGTATGGAACCATTATCATGGTATGGTATGGGTATAAACTTTCGCACGTAAATTGAAAGCGAACGATTCAAAAATACGGCTCGACCGCAGCGGCAGATGCGTGCATCTTTGCCCTTTCCAGGGCGGATGTCGATCACACCTGGCGTTTTTTTATGTTCGCCTAGTAGCTGGGCAATGACAGGGGAGGTTGGTTATTGTCATTGTAGTCAAGTAATTGTGTGAAAACAGACGCAGACGCAGTCGAGTCGGGCTGCTGGTGGGGTGGGTAGCGCATAGCGCAGGATGACTTAATTCATGCTAGTTGCATTCATTGTGTTTGTGTTTCAATACTTTTATTATTGCAAATAACTTTTCAATGCCTAAAAAAATATGATTGCGGTATAGAAACGTAAAATAATAATAAATCTGGATCTAAGAACCTCTGTAGATGGTACTTACCATGAGTTTTGGACTCGATTACACGTTAGCGATGATTTGTATTAATAAAAAATAGGTATTTTTATTTGCAACCAAAAAGAAATACAAAAATATTTTATGCACTATTAGGTACTATGTTAGAAATTCTGGATCCTTTCCTAAACCACTAGGGGCTCCGTACTGTTTCTCATACAAATATTTTACGCAGTCGCTATCGTGTATCGAGTCCAAAACTCATTGTAGTCCTACAGAGGTCCTCTCATCCAGATTTAGGTACTTTTATTTTATTGAATGTTACATAATGTTAATGTAAATTTTTATCTCCCTGCCATGAATATATCGCCAAGCGTAAAAAATATAAAAACTTATTTCCATCAGTTAAGGCGTATGACCACGCTAAATAAGCAACTCGATGTGAGTCGATACAAATATCAACGGACACGACATTGAAATAATGTTTATTTCAGCGTGCCTTGAAAAGTGGCTGTTACGACAACCACTGCGTCTCCGGCTAGCGCAAAATAGGAGAAAATAATACTTTTCACATGGACGCCATGAACGAAAAAAAATTTTGAACTTAAATTTTTTAGATCTAAAAATTTCCTATAATTTGGTGCATAAATAATTAAAATTGCTTTAGGCGTTTGGAAAGAGTAAGAGAATTCTTGTGTTAATCATGTGAAACTTTCGATGACTTTCGATTTTTTTTGTCAAAACTTACAATAGAAAAACAGTTTATGAAACTTAAAATTTATTTTTGACTCTATAATGCCTATCATATATTTTTATGAAAAATTTTGGACCACCCGTGTGAGTAGTAGGCCTTCAAAGACAGGTCCAAATTGCAGTTGGCGTATCCATTCGCCTTAAACTTGAGTACCCATAAAATAGATCGCGCATCGTTTTTATTAACGTTCAATGCAGATTGTGTTTCAAAGAAGTGGATTTGTATTAAATATGGATGAAGGATATTGCGAAACGCTACCACCGCCGCTTTCCCACGCGATTCCACGACAAAACAACAGCCGATTCCCCTAATCATCATAATAGGAGTCCACGGTCATCTCGGGTTACGTTTCACACAAAAACCCATACTTGTGTCAGAGAATATAAAGTATTACTACTTGTGTGCTGCGCAGTTTGAGGGTAAAACAACATTTCGAAGAAATCGTCCGCATATGGCGCGCACGCGCACAACTCGAGTTTCAATCAAAATCTGCCTTTTTATCCATGTTAACTTTTACATCTACAAAAAATAAAACGTTAAAAGTTAGCCACCCAATCACACTTCCTTCACATGAACATATGTTTTGCTCGGGACGCAACCAAAGAAAGGCAAACTCATAACGTAAATTAGTTTCTTCATTTAAGGCGATATGTAAAAGTTTTAGCGTCCCTGTTACTCCATATGCGAAAAAATCCTCAGTGCAACAGGGACGGATTCGTGGAAAAGTAGCAAAAAGTCGGTTTTTATTAATATAAAATGTACTAAAGTTGCTATCAAAATTTTGTTTTACCAGGTTCTAGATACCGTTAAAACCCATCTAATAAAATATAGTTGCAGTCTATATGTCATTCTAAATTGTCAAACCAGGAGAATTGGTGTCGAAAAGGACCTCATTTCAATAAATATTTCTATCGAGCCGCATTTCTCCAATCGCGTTTCTGTTTTAACAAATCCCTAGAAAAATAATCCAAAAATAATATACTATTTTATCAAAATAATACTTTATTTACTGAAGTAGATATGCAAGTCCTTAAAGTATCGATTTTTTTTTCCGTAGCACCTTAATACTTAAGAGGATAGGTTCCGATTGCATACTACCCTGTTACTCCATGCGGAAATACCCGCAGTGCGAGAGGGACGGATTCTGGAAAAAAGTCAAAATGACATCCTTTTTCACTAATTTTATTACTTAAAATAAAGCATAGGTGCTATGAAATATATGTCCTGTTAAGGCTCCAGTCCCCTAAAAATCAGTATTCTTGCAAAATTATCAGAAAAGAAAGATTTTATTTTAGTTAGTAAGAAAGCAATAAATAAAATACATTTTACGTTAATTTATAGTGTGGAATTTGAAGATTTCAAAACTTATTTTTTCATTTACTTTAATGCTACTTTTAATAGGTTTTTTAGGCTTTAAACATACCTTTATTTATGTTCTACGCGTTGAGAGTCTCATTCATGCACACGTCACGTAAAAATTATGACAAAAACAAGAAATTTATTCAGGTAACATTTATTCCCATATCTTCAACAATAATCTTACCTGGTTACTTTTTTGGATAATACTTTAGTTTTCTTATTTCGAGTGCTTTAAGTAGTTGTGATTTTATGAATTCAACCACTGATAAAATATTTTTTTTCTACTAGAAAACTATCGTTTAGCGTAGTCAAATTTAAAACACTTAGAATAGAACTATTAATAAGTGAAATAACAAAAAACGGTATTTAAAAAATTACTTTAAGAACATTTATCAAATCGAAACTTATCGAGAGTTTAAAACACAAAACGCGTCGATATTTCCCTCAGTTTCGCTGGGACATCGCAGCGTTCAGACGTGTGTTGTGTAACTCGACGTCATTTTACCTCCCGCTCGCACGGTTGCTCCCTTTCCCTCGCTTAGATTCTTATGGAGAGGCGAACTGTATCATGAAAGTTGCTCTACTTGAATATTGCACTTATCATTTAATAAGTAAACAACTATGGATAAAATATTTTTTGAATATTTTAAGAAATCCCTGTTTCGATAAAATAAAGTCTAATCTACGTCCGTCCGTATTTCACAGCATCATAACTTTAGGACCGTAAAGATAAAGACATGAAATTTGGCACAAAAATAGCATTAATTTGCCTACATATTACATTGTAAAAAAATATGAAAAATTTGAAATTGTTTAAAATATTTTCAAAACAAAAGTGACAAAAATAAAAAATATCCTAAAAATACAATATGGGTATCAAACTGTTGACACTAAAAAGCTGATTGTAAAAATATATACTTTTACTATATTTACTGGCACTGGTTTTGTGAAATCTTTAAAAAAACTACAATAATGTGTATGTCCGAAACTGGTAGACCGAAAAATATGAAAAAAATGTCCATTATAGATCATAACTGAACAATAACCGGGAAAACAATAGTGATTTAAAAATATAAAAAAAAGTAAAATAAATAAAAAAAAATATTTATAAAATGCAATATGGGTATCACATTGTAGGTATTAAAAAGCTTATTGTAATAATATATATGGGTATTTGTCAAATTGGATGTACATTTGGAGAAAAAAAATGTCGCAAATGTTTGAACAACAGTAATTTTTTTTCTAATTGTGTTTTGATCATGAATTTGGTGCTGATTTCAAGGAAATTTATTTATTATTTGAATAATATTCATTAAATACTAGTATTCCTTTCATTTTCTCTGAAAGGAGTTTTTTCCCAAAATAGATATTTTTCGTTCTATGCAAAAGTAAATGTCACTCCTATACCTCAAATGTTTGTCGCGTTTGTAATGGCCTTAAATCGAATTATTTAAATTTACGGCTTTTCTATTCAGCACCTTGTGTGATGTAGTTAATGACATAAAGTTATTTTATACAAGGTTCCCCAGTAAAAAAATTGATAAAACGCTGAAAACCATTTGTCACGCCTAAAATACTTTTTGTTACATTACTTTTAGTAACGTGAATAACCGTACATTTTTTAATTACTGAACGCATTAGTAGGTTTTTAACTCTAGAAACACTAATATTTTTCTGATTGGCTGATGGTTAGCTATCACCGCCATGTTTTTTCCAGTAAAACGAGTGGTATGTGTGACATTCGAGTGAATTTACTTTTCGTTATAACAAAAGCGATACCACATTTTTCACGGTAAGTCATTCTGATTTAACAATCATAATTTAATTAGTGTAGATTGTTCAATTGTTTGTACAGCTACATGCGTTGTAATAAATTAAAATGAAACACCGCGTTCCCAGAACACTTTTTTTATGTTATTTTTCCTTTACTATTAGTTACGTTTAGTTACGCAACGAAAAATTTCTATAGAATATTTTGCGATCGCAAAATAAAGCTGCGTACATATTGGGCTCCTAAGACCTGGTTACTATTTTGTTTTTATAATATTATTTGAACATTTTTGATGAAATAGCTAGTTTTATTTTTTGTGTTTAATAAGTAAAAAAAGACAAAATGGTGTCGAATCGGTGTTACATGTTTGACAGGACTAAACTTAATTTAAGTGTTCTGTCCTTTTCGTTCTGTATCGAAAAGACAAGGACAGAACGCTTAAATTTTATTTAGTCCTGTCAAATATGTATTACCGAATCGACACCAATGGGGCCTCATGGTAAACTTACCTTAATGTTGACTATTCGTTACAATATTTGTGACATAGTTTTTCGTTACGTACATCTAATTTGACCAATACCCATATAGTTTATATTTAATTGCATCTATTTCGAGAAATCTTTGAAAATCTATAAAAAAAATGTATGTACCCCCTCTTATCTCCAAAACTGGTGGACCGAAATATATGAAAAAAACCATGGTAATATGCGTTTACGTAAGAATTACAGAAAAAATAAAGCGGTTGAGAAATTCACGGAAAAAAATGATAAAACTAAATTTATCATCCACAATACGGAACCCTAGGTTCTGACTAGAGTCTGACTCGCAATTGGCCGGTTTTTTTTTCAAGGTGTTTGCGGTAGGCCGTTTTTTTGGGCGGTTTTAATTTAGTTTTCGGAGCTTTTATTACTACCCTTAATTTTTACCAAAAGTATCCGGTTATCCGGATAATACATTATCCGTTATCCGGATAGTAAAAATCTGCGAATAATTGCATGCCCTAATTTGCTTAGATTAAGTTATGTTAATGTGTGTTAATTCGAAAACCCGTCAAGCCGTATTTTAAAAGTTGTGGTCCAAAAAACCCACGGGGATGGCGTGACACAAATTTTATACCAGCACCGCTGTCGCCACTTTTTGGAATAACTAAAGCTGAAGCTACATCCTTTTTATTACTTTACTTACTTTTATTTAAAATATCTTAAAAAGCTATCGAAGTCACTAAAACCGACAGTCGAGATAACAACATGCTAGACAATAATGCACCAAAACAAAAGAACGTACGCAGCTGCGTTTCTTATCATTAAAAGATCACATTTCTAAAACTAAATTTTTTACCTTTTTTATTGAACCTTAGTCATAATCATGGACACAGAAACTGACAGACACTTAATTACCGTAAGAGTTTCTATTTTTGATATTATATTACTTAAAGAACTGATTCCCATATGTGTGTGATTATTAGGAATACATAAATTTAAATGTTTCCATTGTTACGATTTGATTATTAATTTTCTACATTTCCAAATTTTATAAAGGTATTTTTTGTGTCAGGCATTAGTTAAATGAAAATCTTGATGAATAAAGAAATTTTCGGGTACAACTACACGCTTTTTAGGGCGTACAGGTTTCCTTAGAGCGATAGGGCTCATCACGTTGAGACGTAATAATCGTCAGAGAAACGCGGGTGTACTTATAGATACACGTATGGGTGGACTTATGACTTGCATCTCACAGTTCACACTCGGAACACCTCTTGACACCCTTTCGGTAAAAATCTGCAAATAATTGCATGACCTATAAAATGTGTTGTGTCTAAATACTAATCACTCTTACTGCTACCAATAAGCCATCTTTTCCAGATAGATTTACTTTTGTTTATTTTGCTTTTGCAAATTCATTTTGTTTGTTCCGATAAACAAACCAAACTTTGTAAATTACCGTTACTTGAATAATTAAAAATCTTCACATGTCAAATTTTAAGTAATCGTACACTCATTTAACGAAGTAGAGCAACATTCAGGTGCGGTCTCTAACATCTTAATGCAGCGGGGGGAGCGCCACTTCTAAAGCCTCAGGTAAGTAAGATGAAAGCGAAATGTTGCAAAGAGAGTCTGGGGCCTTAAGGTTTAATAAAGTTTATACAGAATTTAATGTGAACGGTACTTAAATAAACTTAAACCTCGACATGAAAACTTTTTTTTGAGCCATCTTTAGCACTTTATTTCTCAATATTGGAATGACGTTTGACGATTCTGTTTCGATATGAGTGTGTATTATATACCCGAAAGAAATACATATTTTTTCTTATGTAGAATTGCTAGATTCTTCATAACAGGAAGAATAAATTATGGTTTTGCGGAAACTATCCTCTTAAATCGAGGGCAGCATTTACAATGTTTACTTTTATAGCTATATCGAGCTATATTCCGCTCATCATCTAAATGCTTTAGGTGTTGATCTCAATGAAACTTTGCACACTTCTTTATATATGTTTCCCTTCCCCCCCACGCCGCACTTCGACATCATCAAGAGGTGCAAGATGGCGAGATATTAAAAAAGCGCCGAAAATGTGAAATGGTTTTAGGTAAAAACGGTTTTCATGAAACAGTAACTGTTTATTTATAGAAAAGTGTATAAACTCTTTTTTTTATTTCCAGTATAGATACAAATTACACAACTCGTTAAACTTTGGGTAAAAACGAGGCAATATTCACAATATCCTGACAGCAATTTATTATGATGGTGTTTCAACAAATTTTGCTTTTTGGGGTGTATAGAGACGTAGTAAGATGTCGTTAGAGTTTTAACTTATGAAAAAAAATATGAAGAAAATAAGCTGTTGACGTCACATTCAGTTTTTACCTTTTCTATGAATCTTAAGGAAAATCCAGGCATAAAGGGCCCCTTATCTTAAACTAAAAAAAGGTAAAAAGCACAGAATTCGGCTTGCTTTACTTGTCTCTTCAGAGTCCTAACAACACGATAAAGTAACAAAACGACAAATAGAAGTACATTTTCATGTCATACTTGAATATCAAAGTGTGCCGAAATACGAAATACGTGTCCAAAAAGAGTAAGATGTATTTAAAAGTCAAATAAATAAAAAATATTTGGTTGATTATTATCTAATTGATCATAAACGAAAATTGTTAAAAACGCGTTGACATAATGCTCTCGAGACTGCCGCCAGTTTTGAATTCGTCAGTTAGTGTTCGTATACCTTGCCTTTTAGGTATACCCACTAAAAATAGTCGAGCTGTTTGAGATCGGGGCTCCTGGGAGGCCAGCTAATGGTGCCGGTAACGGTCAATGGTAACTGGTAACGGTCAGCATTTGAACAAGGTAATCGTTGCTAAATAATGTAACAGTTTTATATACAAATATTTGTATTATTCGACTTGCAAATTTGCGCCTTTCTTTTTTAGACATCCTGTACCTTTTCTTTTAGTTTTATTTATTTTCGACTTGTAAACATAATGAATAGCTCCGTATAGAGAAGAATATATATTAATTCCGAACGAAATATAAAAAAATAACAGCTTTTGTCTACATCTGAAGTTCGCTTGCCCAGGGCAATACTTTATATTCTCTGCCCAGGGCATCGGGCAGTGAATCAGATTTTTTGTGGACTCTTGCGCACGCACATGATGCTAGTTGAAGTTGAAGGATAATAGGTATTTTTTGCAAGCAGTTTTTGCTAACCGGTGTTGTTTTACTATAGCATAGCACCTTCGATAGATATTGGCCCAGACATTTGGGATTATTATAATAAGGAGGTCAATAAACGAGAACATGGTTTCATTATAACAAGTCTAATGTCATTTTAAGGTAAACAAACTATGTCAAGAAAGGAACATTAACAGCGGTATCGCAGCCAGATTGTAAAAAACCCAACACTTAAATTCAAAATTCACTCAATATAGTTATTCAACAAAACCTTATTACCTATGTATTGTGTATGCTGCCTCCGCAAAGTTTCCATTGGTTTCAGTAAATTAGAATTTCAAAATTTTTTTACTTCAAAATTGTATGTGTTATTATGTGTTCTGTTTCGATTTATTACATTAAAAGGCGAGTTTTTCAAAATCCAGCTGATGATTCAACCAAAGCAGTAAATATTAATAAATGTATACACACGTAATAGATGATAAAACGTATGGGATAAGGACAGGAGTCGTTCATTCTAAGAGAATCGTAGTCAGATGGGCAAAAAATGGGCAAAGTTAAGAAATGAAGACCATTGAACCTGTGAGACCGAAGGTACTTAATTCTGGAAAGCGTGGCCACATCAAACGGACACGCACCGACAAAGTGCCAGGTTTGAAGACAATTGACAATGCGGTTGCGTGTACGCATCCTGCAAACTTATCGGCTCAACTAGATTAAACACATATGGTCCTAACTTGATTGCAATAATGGTCAATTTTCCATGTAACGAGTGAACAGATTCAGTGGGTAAGACCCAGTAGGCAGGTCTAGCACTGCATAATGATGGGGACATAACCGTTTATCGTGTTTCATATGCGACGGCAGTACCTCTTGGGCTTGATACCATGGCATTATGAGAATGCTTTGCCCCTTTATCCTGATAGTCCTTTTGCGCAACGTTCTCCTGTTGCTTGATTTGTCACACAACCTTTCGTCACTTTGCGCAAAAAGCGAGAAAACGTGTTCAATCTAATATACGAGTAGGGGATGAAAGTTTGGGAATTTCGTTAGTTATGTAGTTAAATTAAAACCATGAAAATTTGTTAAAGCCTTTTGGATAGAAATAAAGAAAATGATTCAACGTTTCTGAAAAATCATCCCCTAAGAAGGTAAAATAGGGAATGAAAGCTTGTAAGGAAATTTCGTTACTTTGGTCGATAAAACCATAAAAATTGGTATTTCGCCTTCTTGTTACACATAAAGAATGACGTGTTACAGAAGTTTTGAAAAATCATTCTCTGGAGGGCTAAATAGGGGAAAAAAATTTGACTGGGATTTTTTTGATCACGAAAATTGGAACGAAGCCTTTTGGTTAAAAATTAAGAATCACGTGTTTCAGCGTTTTTGAAAAATCATTCCCTAAAGGGAGAAAATAGGGGATGAAAATTTGTAAAGCAATTTCGTTAGTTCTATAGCTAAAACCGAAAAAATTGGTATTTAGCCTTCTAGCTAGAAATTGAGAATAACGTGTACCGAGTTTTGGGAAATTCATCCCCTAGAAAGCGAAATAGGGCATGGAAATTAGTATGGGAATTTCGTTAGTTTTGTAGAAAAACCATGAATATTGGTAATCAGCCATATGAATAAAAATTAAGTATGGTATTTCTCAGCGTTTTTAGAAAATCTTTCCCTAAGGGGATAACATAAGCTATAAAATTTTGTACGGGAATTTCGTAGTTTTGTAGGTAAAACCATGCAAATTAGTATGAAGCATTTTGGTAAGAAATTTAAAGTTTCAGCGTTTTTGCAAGATCATCTCTTAAAATGGTAATATATGGGATGAAAGTTTGTTAGGGAATTTCGTTAGTTTTGTAGGTAAAACCATTTAGTATGAAGCATTTTGGTAAGAAATTAAGAAGTGGATGGCCGTAGATTCTTTACTACGAAATGGAAATAGCGATAAAAAAATTAGAAACGCGGCTCGGCCTTAGGCCTCGCCAATAACACTTTAGCAGAGGATTAATTCATAAAACAACAAAACAGAAACTTTACTACGGAAATTCACAGAATAAAAGAGAATTTCGTTCGTAAATGTAGATTCTTTACTACGTGATCGAATCAGTTATAAAAAATAATCCCGGATAGAAATGCGGCACGGCCTTCGGCCTCCTCAAAGACAGTTTACCTGGAGATCAAATAAGAAATCAACAAAAAAAAATATCGAAACCAGAGCCAGGTCAAATACGTACTATAAAATTAATGGTCTTGAAAAAATTGGCAGATTCGATAGATACACAAAAAAGAAATCAACGCGGGCGAAGGCGCGGGCAAACGCTAGTACAGTATAAATTACTCCAAGAGGCTCTGTCAAAATCGGCCTATGGAGCAGATAAAACTACAAGAGCATCTATTTTTAATTGAATAATGAGGTAATAGCCGTTTAAAGTCATTAACCGGTAAATGGGTTGACGTTTTTAACAGATGGTTCACAGAAACCGACGAGGTGAACGAAGCCGACCACTTCGAACAATATGTCATCTGGTCCAGCAGAAATAAACTACGACAATGAAGCAGCAAAAACCATTTTATATTTAGACTCTTTCATTATTTCAAAACAGTGAAGAAACTGCGTTTAGTGGTTTTAGTCGGTCAACTAAAACGGATTTAAGGTACATTCTTTACGACATGCCACTTGAAACGACGACAAGACATGCAATTGAACCTAAAGTACAAACCGCAATTAAAATAAATATTACAAATGGACCCTAAAACATATATTCGCACATTTAGTTAGCTCATACTTTATAGCAAAAAGACAGATGTAACCTTGTAACGGATTTTAATAGTACATGATATTATTATTGAGATAACAGCCACACTTTACGATATACAAAAGAGCATATACAATAAATACGTTATGGAAGAGAAAACTTAGTTTTCTAAGTTAGAGTTAGACTAATCGAATGGGCGGAGGTAGGCATGTATAGTATTTTATTCTGTGCTATTAGTATGTAGTATATAGGATGTGATTTGGTCGGCCGCCTGGATTCGTGCTGGGCGCTCGGTTGGTGATCTTTGAACCTTGTTCCTGGTCCCTGGCCGGGTCTCCGGTGTGGGTTCGGGCGGTTGATTGGATTTCGCCTTATATAATATATATAATATATATAATATATGTATATTTTACCTATCATTTTAATCGTATATATATTGCTACATAAATTAAATAAACCTTTAATCTAGTTCATGTGCATTTATTATTTTATTACATATCTTTTTATTCGATTAAATTTGACGTGTAAAAAGTGTATTATATATACCTACTTTGCAAAATAAACTATTTGAATTTGAATTGACTTTAGAGTTAGAGTTAGCTGAAGAACCCTTATTAGATAAAACTTTACAAAAGAAAGGTCTTTATAAAGTTTTTTATCTGTCTATTGATAAGAAAGAGTCGCTAAACGATGATTGAATACAGGAATGTTCCGTCGGTTCCCCTATCAAAACCGACCCTCATTAGTAACCAACGAAGGGGTACCCCTCTTAGATCATCAGAGCAATGGCCCGATTGCCATCCTACGCAATAATGAATGACGACAAAGGATCATACTAAACCGGCGCAACGACAGGCCAGCACGTGGGCATTAGGAAACCACTTCCACGATGAATGGTGACGTTCCACTACAGTGAACATTTACTTGGATTGCGTTAAAAAACGCTGAGAAAAAGAAACTTTTACCGTATTTCGACTTGGAAAGCGATTGGTCAGAGCCCTGTCATTTTCAAGGCAATTTAACTAAGTTTTTCTTCATTTTGTGTAGTAAATTAAAGAAAGTTGTTCGTTTTAAGCATGGGAAGCAATATAGAACCAGCTTCTTTGAAATAAGGTTCTAGAAAATGTAAACTGAACACGTTTCTTATTATGATTAGCTTAAAACTGCTATAAATAAATTACCTGCACAAGTGTTGAGTAAAAACTGTCAACCACACAACAAGTAGAACAGTACAAACTGTCAACCCTCACAACAAGTAGAACAGTACAAACTGTCAACCCACACAACAAGTAGAACAGTACAAACTGTCAACCCTCACAACGAGTAGAACAGTACAAACTGTCAACCCACACAACAAGTAGAACAGTACAAACTGTCAACCCACACAACAAGTAGAACAGTACAAACTGTCAACCCACACAACAAGTAGAACAGTACAAACTGTCAACCCTCACAACGAGTAGAACAGTACAAACTGTCAACCCACACAACAAGTAGAACAGTACAAACTGTCAACCCACACAACAAGTAGAACAGTACAAACTGTCAACCCACACAACAAGTAGAACAGTACAAACTGTCAACCCACACAACAAGTAGCACAGTACAAACTGTCAACCCACACAACAATTAGAACAGTACAAACTGTCAACCCACACAACAAGTAGAACAGTACAAACTGTCAACCCACACAACAAGTAGCACAGTACAAACTGTCAACCCACACAACAATTAGAACAGTACAAACTGTCAACCCACACAACAAGTAGAACAGTACAAACTACAATCGATTGCACCTCGTATGTCACCTGCTGGGGCAATAACTCATATATCCGCCAGATGGCAGGAAAGGAAGTGCCATACAGGTACTCGGATATAGGCACCACGTATTTGGAACCGATCCATATAAATGGTTTGTTTTATTTGGCATCAAAGAATTTTTCTTTAACAAAATAGGTATTTAGGACCTATAAAATGAAAACCACATAAAATTATTCTATCGAAAAGCTGACTAGTAAAAATCAACTGAGCAAAAATTCCATCGACCAGAGCGCCACCGTTCTGCCCATTTCAAGCCCCCCTTTGCTTTCCCAGATCAATATTAAACTGGAAAAACCACACATGTTTCTGCGAACACATCCATCACGGTACCTGATTGTTTCTTATATAGATTGTATCTAAAGCATGGGTCTATAGCTCACAAAAAACTTGTACAAGATGATTTGATTTTAATCTATAATTCAGATAGACGTTACAGCTTTTGCGTCTACTGTGAGAGCTTTGATCATACGAAGGCAAGAATTGTATGAAGCAACTTATCCAAAAACAACATTTGTGCTTTTATTGGAAATTATCTTTATAATATAAACGATTAACCTGACTGACTGATCTTTCAACGCCTGGACCAGAGCTGGGCCAACTGCGGGCCACGGGCCATCTCCGGCCCGCAATCATCGACCCAGAAGTAGATAATTATATTACTAAAAACACATTTAACAGACATAAAATTAAGACTGTTAAATTATTTCTGTATATCGCCTTTGTGCGCCTTTAAGAAGCAATATCCTTAGAAGCATACTTTCTCATCTTCGTGATGAACAAAATCTGTACCCAAGTTCGAAGAACAACGGCTTAGAGTCGTAATAGACAGCCTCCGAGTACTTTCTAAACCGGAAAGGTAACTCCTCAGACGAGACCAGCTCTCAGACGTCCGCAAAAACACCATCACAGCAGACTTTATCGCAAGACCACAGATCCATTCCTGCTACAGTTGGAAAGAAACCAGTTGCTAGTAAAGGGCAGGAAGCAATAGACAGGGTTCAAGTTACGTAACATGGTATCTAACAACAAACGGGTACTGGACACTGACCGGGCACAAAAAGCCATGGCATTCGATGTCACGGCTATGAGAGCGATTAAAACTATAGTCACGCTCACGATTCGCTACAAACCCGTGAAAGGAAAATATGAAACGTAACATTATGAAATACTTGTGAAAGCTTAAAAATAGGGAGATAGGCGGTGATGGATGACGGAGATAAAAGATTGGTGTCAGTTATCGGTCCAGCTGGTGAAGTCGACACAAGATAAACGGACCATTCAAGGGTAAAGACAGTTTGGGCACCCCTTTCCATTTTGCATCAATCAGAACTAAACTCTTATGACGTTTCTTAAATATCTGAGCAGTGTATATTATATACAAGGTGACTTTTTGATCATCGTCCAAATTCATACTGGAGGCTTGATAAGTGATTAGTATCTTGGATCAGTAACAATTTTTGTTAAATTCGTAAAATGAAATTTCGGCTTCCCATAGAAATTCAGTTCCAGTCCCGAGTGAATCACTATGGGGAGTCGAAATTTCATTTTACGAACTTCACCAAAATTGTTATTGATCCATGATACTGATCACTTACCAAGTCACCAGCATGAATTTGGACGATGATCAAAAAGTCACCTTGTATAACCGATAAACACGCATTCACGAAAAAGCGAGTTATTATTAAATAACTCTTGAAATTGAAAATATTTTATTTTATATCTCTTTAAAAATGTGCTAACATACAAATACAAATTATACAAAAGTGAAAAGACAAAAAGGTCGGCATATAGCTAGCTGACACGCATGCAGACGGCCGCCGATTTCAAAATTCAAAATTCAAATTCAAAAAGTTTATTTTGCAAAGTAGGTATATATAATACACGTTTCACAAATCAAATTTCAGAGATGAAACACGTATTAAACCAAAATAACTATCAAACAAATCAAACAAAATAAATGAGAAACGGAAATAACTACAAAAATTAAAAATAAAATAGAAAATACAAATTTTTAGAGGGAACACCAGAAACAAACACCATATCGCTTTTTGAGGCCTTTGTTTATATATTATTTACTTGATTATTGGATTAGCAGTTTGCACCATATAGTATCTACAAATAGAAACTCGGTCAAAGCTAACTTCTTAATATTTTTTCCATCGAGGCAATTTTATTCTTTTACGTTTTGGACCATTTTGAGTTCTTAGAATTATAATGACATATCTATACATTTCTTTTTACCATTTTTGACTAAATTTTATAGTCTAAAATTCAAGATTAGAATTGTAATTTATGTTTATACTTATTATTATTTACTTATTAATTTATACATATATATAATTTATCTTTAAAATTTATCTATATAACGTGGTGTACGAAAGACTTATTTTGATTATACTTGGTCGTTACTACAATCTACTAGCTAGACCATCAGAAAATGTAATTTATGAACGTTTTCACTAACCTTGGAGACACTTAAATCAGGTGCTTTAATAGGACAAAAACAGGTTTCAGCAACTCTTATGTCGTGATTATCGGAACCTAAACAAATACCTAAGTAAAGCACCTGTACTACCTAAGTAGGCGTCATTAGTGAAAACGGGTTTAAGGGGGCTTATCCCTATTTTGGCTCTCTAATCCATTTTAAACAATGAAATTGTGATATTTTATTTTAGAGAAACAAAAAAAACATTTTAGATACATCCCTTCAGCAGATTTATAGCGGTTCAAAACGCGATACGTTATACTTTGCTCGATCAAAAAAAAAACCGAAACTTGGTAAATTTTTCATGTTTTTTTTTTCGTTTTATATAAAATTTACATTACGAAATTGTATGAAAATTACAGAACAAAAAAGGTAATTTTGTAAGGACTTTTGCGACTACTTTTTTGATTAATTTATACTGTAAGGTGATAGAACTTGATAGAACTTGATTCTAACACTAATAAAAGTCTTCTTGTACGAGTTGTTAGTGGAACTCGTACAAGATTTTATTAGTGTTACTTTTTTGAAACTTACACCGTAGCAACGTTGTAAAGCGTGAAGCGCGCGACGTTTCGGTTGTACAACAGACACGACTCAATTAGTAATACTTTATATTCTCTGACTCAGTAGAGTCCAGTTCTACTTGATGCAAAATGAGGTGCTCAATGTCAGGGAAAAGGGACCCTTAAGTTTAGAAATCTAAACAGTGGTATCGATTCGGCATAACACGTCTTAACTTATTTGACAGGACTAACCTTATTTTAAGCGTCCTGTCTTTTTCTTTCTTTATCGAAAAGACAAGGACAGAACGCGTAAATTAAGTTTAGTCCTGTCAAATAAGTTAAGATGTGCTTCACCGAATCGGTACTAATATTGAATAACTATTATTACGTTTAAACCGCTAAAAAATCAAGCACCTATTTTTATATTCACAACTGGCCATGCACAAAATACTTGAGACATTTTAGCAATAAGATAATAACGACAATTAAGGCTTTATCATTCTTATTGCATGTAGCAGATAACCCTTTATGACCCATCACTCTTGCGTGTCTCCAGAGTGCAAGTTATATCACTTACTATTTTACATCTACGTGACTTTTATACACTTCCCTTCACAATTTATTTTGCCGAAGACTATAACTATGAATATAAATTCAAGACACATACTTTTGTGAGAGGGACTGTTTCTGACTTTATGTGTTATTCTTATTTATTTTAGTTGATTATACCGTTTTGTGTTTGAGTTACTATTTTTAATTATTGTTACTAGTTTGTCCGTTTTAATTAAAGTAAATAAATCAATATTTATAAGTTTAATATATTTTATAAATTCCATATAATTTAACATACCGTGTAATGATGACCTGCTCAGAAAATGAAACCACGTATAGGGGATGTTATGAGGGTTCTTTGTACAAAATTTCATTTCGACATTCCTATTAATACATCTACAAGTTAATAATTAATTTAGATTCGCTCACAAGTGCAACGTACTAACCACGTTTTTTTAACAGGCTTAAAAAATGCGATGTTGCCGCTTCGTGCAGGTTACTGACATGTAGTAATACTGGAAGGGAAGGTGCACACTTGGAACACGATTTATTTTGTTCGAGAAAACAAATTTCTGTAAACAGAAATATTTTCTCGAAATTGTTTTTTTTATGGCTTTGTAGAGGTATTCCCTACATGTGGTTTCATTTTCTGAGCAGGTCATCATTACACCCAGTAAGTATATCAGCTAGAAATGGATCTACTAAAATGGCCAATAGATAAATATGTATATTATGCGTATATACAATAGGCTACTCATATTTCATACATCATCAATGGTGTAAGCGGTTACCAATTTAACATTAAACTTGTGTAATGCAATACAATACGGTTACAATTTAGCCCACATTTAGGAAGCCGAAACATCTTAGTCGGTAGTCCAGGGTTCATGTCCCTGTTCAGGCGCCACATGTACAGGCAACTGTCCAAAGATTATTGTTTTGTTATACTTTAGCGTGAGCATTTTATAGTTTGCTTATTTTGCAAACAATCATCGTACCATCAGTCGGGCTTCACACCAGCATTCGTCAGGTAGCCGCAGCATTCAGCTAGCCTCATGTACAGGCAACTGTCTAAAATAAGTAAACTATAAAATGCTTACGCTAAAGTATTACAAAATAATAATCTTTGGACAGTTGCCTGTACACACGCGCACCCAACACTATACACATTCGCCACACTAAATATTGTTGCACAACCCTACGATATAGTTATAATTATCTATTAGTAAATAGTTATAAATAAAAGAAGACTTTTTGAATAAATAGATATAAAAGAAGACTTGTTGAATAAATAGTTATAAAAGAAGACTTGCTGAATAAATAGTTATAAAAGAAGACTTGCTGAATAAATAGTTATAAATAAAAGAAGACTTGTTGAATAAATAGTTATAAAAGAAGACTTGTTGAATAAATAGTTATAAAAGAAGACTTGTTGAATAAATAGTTATAAAAGAAGACTTGTTGAATAAATAGTTATAAAAGAAGACTTGCTGAATAAATAGTTATAAAAGAAGACTTGCTGAATAAATAGTTATAAAAGAAGATTTGTTTAATAAATAGGTATAAAAGAAAACTTGTTAAATATATAGTTATAAAAGAAGACTTGTTGAATAAAGTCACTCTACTACTAACTATCCTTCATGTAAACTTGGCTACCAGGTTAACAAAATTTAAATACGAAAAAGTCATCTCAGATGTGTATGTTATCAATGCGTTCAGTACGATCTCCTGAATATAAGAGATGACCGGCGCAAAAACTTAAGGGATAGAAACTCTGACGTCATAAAGATTTAAAACGAATTTTTATTTAAGGCCCTACGCATCGAACACAATAATCGTATTAAGTAATTTTGAACCCAATGATATTCTCAGAAAGTCTACATTAGAACGCTCGCTTCGTGCGCTGCGAGCACGCATAATCAGTGAATTTGCGAGGTTTTTCTGGAATTTCTGAAAAAGTATTGAGAAATAAATAAAAATGGGTCTATAAGTGTCTTTAGTTATCTGTAAAGAAAATTCAGGAAAAGTTTTAATTCTCTCCGTTTCACACCTTTGCTATAAACACATTTATTCGCAATTTGACGAGCTTACTTTGTGATTTTTTTCTATCGAGTGAAGTTAACTCAATTACGTTTTTAGATTTAGATTGTGTTTAGAGCATATCCTCTATTGTAACATATATTTGGAATGGCAGGGCCTTAAATTGTGAATACAAAATTTACTGGAACGTATTGTTCCGTATTGTAACTTCTGAGAATAATATATTTTTTATCACATTATAATGTTCAATGTAGTATTTGTTCAATACTAATGTATGTTTGTGTTTATATTGTTAGCGTAACGTTTTGTTAAAATGATAAACTGAAGATGTTTAGGTACAGTGGAGACCACATCAAGCTATACACTTGCAGTACGACATTAGCCCCTACAGAGAAGAATATAAGGTAGGTACAAAGTCCAATGTGTCTTACTTGATGCGGTCTCCACTGTACAAAAATAACGATGGTACAATAAGTAACATCATTATAAATGATTTATTTATTGTATTACATAAGATGAGTTTGCCTATTACAGCTAGGGTTGCCAGATGGCCCAGATAAAAAAACCGAACATTTTTTATCAAAGGGTATGATTTTTTTATGGTACAATTTGTAGAATATTACCGGAAATTACTGAAGTTTAACATTAAACATTAGTAAACATTAAAACTTATATTTATTATTGCTAATAGGTAAGAAAAAATATCTGTTTTATCATATTTGGCACTAGATCCTACTGCTTTTAATAAACGTTTATTGCCTGAAATTATTTCTTTAAATTCAATGCAACTGAAAACACATAATTCGCTTTTTTTCGGTATTCACACCTAGTCAATCAGTCTTTCGTAATTACACATCACGATAAAAACTCTTTCTACGAAGGCATATGAGACGGGAACACTGCACACATATTGTACCATCTCGTGAGTGAGGTATATATATCGCGTATTTTCAAAAACCCGGTTTTCTATTGTCCGGTTTTCCAAAAATTTCTAGACCGGACAGCCGTTCAAAAAACCGTACTGTCCGGTCCAAAACCGGACATCTGGCAACCCTAATTACAACCAAATTGATACAAAAACTATGCTCATCGACTCTTTTTGCGACTAACAAAAAAGTGTACTTTTTAGCTTCTCATACTGATTGGCTTGAATATATGGATACTATAGGTATACAATATTTTCTATATTTCTTGTGATGAGTTTTCTTGACTTAGCAGTATAAAATAGGATGTCTCTAAAATCAAATTCATCTAGAATGTATGTACTTATAAATATTATTAGAGTGCAATACAAACTAGAAAATATCAATCAGAAACAAACCCATAGACAAGAATATGAAAAAATTCCCCGGGCCTCTTGTTATCAAGACAAGCGCGCTACCAATTGCGCCACCGAGGTTCCTACCCGGACCGGTGAAATAATATTTAGAGTATTCATAGCGATGGATTTCGCAAAATAAACATAATCCTATGTACTTATAGTCATTTTTAGGGTTCCGTAGTCAACAACAAGGAACCCTTATAGTTTCGCCATGTCCGTATGTCTATAAATATCTGTCTGTCCGCGGCTTAGTTTAAAGACTATTAGTACTAGAAAGCTGTAATTTGGCATGGGTATTTATCACGCCGATAAAGTGGTACAGTAAAATTTGAAAAAGATTTTTTTTAGGGTACCTCCCCTACACGTAGTGGGGATGATTTTTTTTTCTCGTCTATCCCCTAGTGTGGGGTGTCGTTGGATAGGTAATATTGGGGGTGTGAGAAGACCATTTCTCGATCCAGGGTTCCGTTTGCGAAATAGTAAGCTTAAAAGTATTAATTTTTGTTAGAGTCCAGTGTCCCCCTGCCAGCGAAACGGTTGTATTTGAAGACGTGAAAAAATCACAGCAGTAGTATACATAACGAAATTAAAAGGAAAACTATCACAGCTAAGTAGGCTTTACAAGTTAACGAGTACAGATCGCGCCAAACTTTTAGTCACCTCTAAACATGGGGCGATTCGCATCAGCAGGAACAAAATGTATGGGCCGTTCTTAGGAAGAGCAACTTCCGAGCGTACTAGAAGTTTGACGCGATCTGTATAAGTCGACAAACTTATAAAATGTACTTGGAGAAGAAGTCCGCATATTGTGCGGGGCAACTACGGAACCCTACACTGCGCGTGGCCCGACACGCACTTGGACGGTTTTTCTTCTTTGTTATAGTGTCCGCACGTAACAAAAGCCTCGCGCGTGTGGAGACGGCGGGCGCGGCGGCGGCGGCTGCTCGAAGGGACCTCACATTCCAAATGGGGATCGTTTCGTTACCAGAGGCTACGAGTTGAATGGTAATTTCCACCTTATTATTCAGGAATGCCAACTTTTTAGAGAGATTCACTTTTACTTTTATTTTCCGTAATAAATATATTTTCGTTCATTCTACAGCGTAGATTGTGTTCGCGAAAGCCGTTTGTTATCAGAGAAAATGGTCCAACCTATTATATAGCCTTTTTATTATTGTTATTCAATCCTGCTTTTAGTGGTTTTAGCAGAGACGTTTCAAAATTCAGATCTATTAGCAAACGAGACTGACGACTGAATACAGTCCGTCTGTCTGTCCGTCTGTCGCCATGTATCTCATGAACCGTGATAGTTAGACAGTTGAAATTTTCACAGATGATGTATTTCTTTTGCCGCTATAACAACAAATACTTTAAGGGGGCTCCCATACAACAGACATGTTTTTTTGCCGTTTTTATAGCTAATGGTACGGAACCCTTTGTGCGCGAGTCCGACTCGCACTTGGCCGGTTTTTATTTTTAATTTACAATGGTTGCTACTTCGCCTTGTGACAAGCGTCGCGTCGCGTCGATGAACTTAACCTAAAAAGTAAAAAGTTTACTCTTCCGCTACCGCTTCTCATTCTCATTCTCATCGCATCTCATCTCATTCTCTTAGGCCTCTTTAAATCTGAAGCTCACAAATTGAAATTGCGTTCTTGCTACATTAAAAAATCTTATGTTACGATACAAACATACGTAATTATTTAATTTGTTCTAGTTAAACTATGTAATATGTTTTATGTTATTATTACATTATGTTGTATTCGTCTATGGTTACGTAGCAACATCCATAATTACTTACTTTATGTCAGAATGCAAACATGTAAATCTTTAAATAAATAAATAAATCTAAAATCTAAAAATCTAAATGAGGGCAGGCAGGCGGTGACAAGCCATAGCCGAAGCCTACCACCAGTGATCCCTGTACTTCATCTGGATATACCATCACCGCATGACGTAAACAAGTGAAGAGCATACCTTGGCGTACCGCAGCAGGTATC
The DNA here is from genome assembly GCA_934047225.1 of Ypsolopha sequella. Taxonomy (NCBI): domain Eukaryota; kingdom Metazoa; phylum Arthropoda; class Insecta; order Lepidoptera; family Ypsolophidae; genus Ypsolopha; species Ypsolopha sequella. The sequence goes on from OW203987.1 coordinate 3,576,364, forward strand.
CGATGAGTACGTCCTTTTTCTTCTCCTTCTCCTCGACGTGGCAGGCGCCCACGTTAAGCCCCATTACCACAGTGCGCAGGAGGCCGCCCTCGCACGCGTCCCACAGGAACTTGGGCGTGTAGCACATTATCGCCTGCAACACCAAACTAGCGTTAGATACAATAGGGTAGCGACAAAGACCTGCCTGCTTCTCAATACCTATATATCATCATGACATGAATCCCAGAGGAAGTGTCAGAGGTGTTCCGAGTGTAAACTGTGAAATGCAAGTCAAATGTAACGGTTATAACGACGTCATATAATGGTATCAGTATGTAGATTGGAAAATCGTTTTTGTGACTAATTTATACGACGTCAAATAATGATATCATTGTAAAGGTTGAATAAACGATTTCACGACTATTTTTTAGCCATAATGTTTATTGAACAACGTATTGGTTGTATAAACGTTTCTGTTTGAATAAAAGGTTTTGTAAGACAACTGTCGTCGTGTGCAAAACCTAAACATAACTTTTATATAACATAACCATGGGATAAACATTAGTGCATGACATTTATATTACAACACTATTTTGTTTCTATGGTAGACTAACTAAGGTTTGTGTGCGACTAAAATGTTGAATTACAACGGTTATGTAACTTTAAGTAGACTTTTAAATCATTTAAAGGTTAAGCCCACACTTTAATAGAGCCATACCCATTTTTTTTGTACATATAGAAACGCGATTTTATTAAAAAATATGCATCTGAATAAAAGGCAGTGTTTGTTTTCTGTTCATGTTTTATATGAAGCAATAGATCTTATGTAAGTAATTGGAAACCCTAAAATCAACTGTCATTATAACAGCTATGTGACTTAACTGGTCACAAAAGGATCTAAGCATAATCAGTATCAAACCGAAAAGTCGGTCGTTATACTTCTATATAACGTTAAACCATCATTGGCTGAATTCTAATCTAATTACTAAACGACATTAACATCGTGTAATTGGTGCCAAAATCGCATTTTATTAACGTATATACGTCAATGCGACCAATGTTTTAGGATCTACTGAAAGTGTAAAACGTTTACTTGATCATTATACAACATTAATTTGTTAGTGAGGGGGGGGGTTCGAACATGGGTCTCCAGATTGAGAGGCCAGCGTCCTACCGCCTGAGCTAACATCGCGCTCTATACCTCTACATAAAAAATGCTATTTCTATTTTTGATTGCGCTAAAGTTAAGAGGCTATGCGAATTTTATTTTTGTCACTGTCACTCCAAGCGAAAAATCGCGCAGTGCGAGAGGGGCGGATTCAGGGCAAAAGGGAAAAAAGTTGGTTTTATATTTTTATTAAAAAAACTAAAATAGCTAGCAAAATTTCAAATATCAAATCTCTAGATATTGCTGAAACGCACATGATAAAATATGTTTGAGTTCTGTATTTGGTTCCTATTCGTCAAACGAGGAGAAAAAGTGTGTTTGAAGACCTCATTTCAACAATTATTTCTACCGAGGAAAATTTATCCAAACATGTTTTCCAATTTCAAAACCCTAGATTATATAGTCAAAATGCATATACCAGAAATTTATTACAATTTTCCCTGTATTTCATGAAATACACAGAAAAGAAACACCCGTATTTTTTTCGCATATCGCCTTAAGAGGCTATGCGAATTTTATTTTTGTCACTGTCATTCCAAGCGAAAACACGCTCAGTGCGATAGGGGCGGATTCAGGGCGAAAGCGAAAAATTCTAGTTTTATAATTTTTATAAAAAAACAAAAATAGCTAGCAAAATTTCAAATATCAAATCTCTAGATATTGTTTAAACACACCTAATAAAATATGTTTAAGTTCTGTATATAGTTCCTATTCGTCAAACGAGGAGAAAAAGTGTGTTTGAAGACCTCATTTCGACAATTATTTCTTTCGAGGAAAATTTATCCAAACATATTTTCCAATTTCAAAACCCTAGATTATATACTCAAAATGCATATACCAGAAATGTATTAAAATTTTCCGTGTATTTCATGAAATACACAGAAAAGCAGCACCTCTATTTTTTTACATATCGCCTTAAAGGAAGTTGAAAAGGGGCAGAGGGCATTTTCTCTTTCAGGCTTCAGCGCAGATGGAGCTGCGGGCAAAAAGCTAGTTAGAAAATAAATGCAAGTCGTCTTGTGAACTAGTACAAGAGAAAAGTTTAATGAAAATATCCCGAGTTAAACGATTCGAACACAACAATAGTCTTTGTTAACCAAATACATTGCAACAAGGGTCCTCTGTTGGATGAAGCCCAAATACTGAATCAAAAGCGAAAATCAAGGACACGACACTTTAACCTACATTCTGATACCAAAACAATATCTTCATTCACCGGTATGTCTTTCTAATACAGTTGTCAATTAGAGCAATTAGTGTGGCCATATCTGTCAATAGTTCACCATCGGTTTACAGTATAGCCACCAACCACAGGTCAATTCTTGCGCTATTTTAAACTTTATGACCTTCAAAATACGAGCTACCTATAAACACGGAACATGTGATGCTCACACAAGTAGCTCGTCATCAATTCACACTGTCTGCAGGACCGTTATGACACAGTGTCACACACCCTGAGAATCCTAACTCGGAAAGTTTAAGAGGCTATGTGAATTTTATTTTTGTCACAGTCACTTCAAGCGAAAAATCACGCAGTGCGAGAGGGGCGGATTCAGGGCAAAAGGGAAAAAAGTTGGTTTTATATTTTTATCAAAAAAACTAAAACAGCCAGCAAATTTTCCAAAATCTAAAATCTAGATATTGTTGAAACCCATCTAATAAAATATGGCTGTACATGGCTGCTACTCGTTAAACGAGAACAAGTTTAGTGTGTTAGAAGACCTCATTTCAACTATTATTTCTATCGAGGAAACTTTATCCAAACATGTTTTCCAAAATTAAATCCTCGGATTATATAGTCAAAATGCATATACCAGAAACTGATTATCATTTTCCGTGTATTTCATGAAATACACAGAAAAGAAACACCCGTATTTTTTTCACATATCGCCTTAAAGACTGATTCTAAAGTTTTCAGTTCATATGAATCACCTTGGCACTGAAAAGATAATGTTCCGGGTGTAAATAGCTGTAATAGATATTGACAAATAAACCAATAGCTGTAACAAATATCCGTTCGGCAAATTGAAAAATTCCCGCCGTTTGTAAAATGACTTCGTTATTTTCTAAAAAGCCGAAATCGAAAGTCTTTCACCCAAAAGTTTTAGGTTTACATGTAAGTAGAAATTGCGAGCCGAGCGAAGCGGAGCGCAGCAAATTAGAAAATGCCGAATTCTACTATTTGACGAAGATTCGTCAAATATCAAAATAGCGAGCGTTTAGAAACTGACGACGCCGTTTGTAAACGCCGGAATTTTACTATTAAATTTGCTTGCGACATTTAATTTTATACCAGAATTTACTCCGATTAACGGGACACCTGACGCTAGAACATTAACAACACCAGGTTTTCAAGGGTTCATTGGAAGAAGCTAGGTCTCTCCTCATATTGAAGAAAATATATTTGATTTATCGATCTTTTATCTAGGGATTCCACCTATAAACAATGTATTAGGATTTATACTTTTGTCAATAAAAAAATGTTTTCCACCCTCTTTTTTTTTTGTTTTCAAACGTTCGTTCCAAAAACGCGGTTAAGAGATCAATTTGTTTTTTTTATAAAATAGGCAATAGAAATATGAAGGGATTTTACCTAAATCCAATATTTTTTCCCTACAAAATATTTCAGTATTAGCTAAAATCACACCAATTTGTTGTTTCGCTGCGTGATCACTAGTATTACGCGTCCAAGAAAAAGAGGCCAAAGAGTCAACATATAATCGCCTCTATGAAAAGCAAATAAGGTCTTTGCCATTAGACTTATTGTGCTGGACGGGTAATAAAAAAAGTTGCTCGGGTATGCCATCCTCTATAAAATTGAACATCATCAGACTTGGGACCAACAATTGATATCTGAGATGAATACAAAGTTCAACAAGAGTGATTTAATGTCAACAAAAGGTATAAATGACGCAGGTTCTTCGATCCATCAGTAAAAAATGAGTTAAAGGTCAACAACTTGCATCCTTTGACCTCTGTGTCACCTAACAGCATCCGACAGCTCGTAACTCTACATGACGAGCTTGCTAGTTTTGCCAACTAAAATAGGGTTTAGAAAACGAATAAGAAAAATATTATATAATATCAAGCTTATATTAGAATAAATATTAAAAACGGATAAAATATTATTTTCAAGATTGCGATGACTGCTGAGCAAATCTCTCTAGATGATTACCAAAAAATACTTTGACCGCAGTTGCGTGAAGTTGCTCACGTAGGCAAGGACAGAAGGGTGTGGAATGTCGCAAATGTGCAACCTTTTTTTGCGTCGGAAGGGCCGAGGGTTTTTCGTCAAAGGGCAGTGGAACAAGGTGCAAGAAATAAATATCAAAGGGCTACTAAAATAGCAGGGTTCTGTAATGAATAAAGACTGAACCAGCCGATTGTTGTGACAGTATATAATATAACATTTCAGTGGAAGCACATATTTGTTATTTATTATTTGTAGCATTATATTTGTTATTTGTAGCAAAACCATTCTTTATTGCGGACATGATGTATCATGTGTATAATTAAGCTATTGTATTTAAATTTTGCATACAACTATTGTGTTTTAAACATTGAATTTTTTCCGTGTAATTGTCTAATTTTACGGTATCTATTTCATACTTAAACTGTAGTAAACAAACTTCGTAAACAGCTAGATTCACCCGCAAAATAAAAATATATTTTGACAAAATAGCCAATAGATTTCAAATAAAAGTGTAAACTACCAGAATTACTCAGAACAAACAACCAAACTAATGTATTAAAAATATATATACCAAAATAAAGTGTTGTGTAGCATTATGATTGGTTCGTTTCGTTAATAGATAATAACTTTATAATGTACCAAAACGAAATACTACCGATATTAATGGCGATATGTAACATTATTTTCAATGCATGCGGTCGTAAAGGCCCACTTTTTATGCATCAAAACCGAACAGAAAGTCGATTATTTTGCCCTAGGGCTTTATTATTAATTTTTTTTTTTTGTGGAAACCTGCAGCCTATCCTGTGTACCATAGATGTTATACTTTTTTTTCCACTGTTTAACGGCTCTGGATACAATCCTTTTGAGCCAATCATAATTTAAAGTTCACAAGATTATATTTGTTTTCATTTCCTCATACTATGCATTGAAAAACGTAGTATGATACACGGGCGTAAAAGCAATAAATTACTCGGTTACGTTTAACTCGTAATTTATTCCTTTTCGCCCTTGTAGCATAAACTACTATTAATGCCTATTTGTCCAAAAGTTACGTTATTTGCTTATTTGTATGTAACTCTATACAAAGATACTCACTTGAAGGAAAAGCACGAAGCAGACCCATTGGTAATAGGTGTAGTATTTCTTCTCCATCGTGCTATCATATTCATTCTTTATTCCTGGGTGCGCCACATCTTTACCCACCTGAGAACATTCACAAACATTATGTATGGATTCAGTTTCTAGACGAATCTGCAGTTATACAAGACTCGCATTTTGTCTGACAGGAAAGTCTGTGCTTAATTCGGAGACTACACAAATGGAAATTAAGTGATCAGGTTTTAAACGACCGTCCTTTTTTGAAACTACTTTGTTGCTGCATTTGATCAGCCAAATATTAGTAAAAATGGTATGCAAGTAAGAAATAGGAGCCACTTTTATAAACAAATATCACTTATAGTACTGAAAATGCCAATTTTTTGTTTATTATAAGTAGAACTGTAATATATAGCTAGGCATATTATGTGTAGGACTAGGTAAGGTTAGGTGTTATAGTTAGGTTGATAAACTATTTGGCTCATTATAACTTGGCAATCGATCTTTATGGACATAAGTCGTATTGATATTTTTGCGTATTCCAAAAACGAATAACAAGTCAATATAAATATCAAACAAAACACGAGAGGATTGTTCTTTGAACCATTGCTCAGAAGTGTTCCTTGGACTATTGCTCAGAATTGTTCCTTGGACCATTGCTCAGAATTGTTCCTTGGACTATTGCTCAGAATTGTTCCTTGGACCATTGCTCAGAATTGTTCCTTGGACTATTGCTCAGAATTGTTCCTTGGACCATTGCTCAGAATTGTTCCTTGTACTATTGCTCAGAATTGTTCCTTGGACCATTGCTCAGAATTGTTCCTTGGACTATTGCTCAGAATTGTTCCTTGGACCATTGCTCAGAATTGTTCCTTGGACTATTGCTCAGAATTGTTCCTTGGACCATTGCTCAGAATTGTTCCTTGGACCATTGCTGAGGATTGTTCTTAGAACCATTGCTGATATGCCATCGCGATTCTGAGCTGAAGGCATACTTTTGTTGATCCACAAGTTATTCATCTGCCCTCCTAATTCATATAAGTGTGTTAGACAAAAGTGATAAAAAGAATAATAAATGTAAAAAGTGTCCTGAAATCCACACCTCCTAAACAAACAATTTGATTCAACATCACCGTTATACAGACTGCCTTTTCGAAATGCACGAAATTGAGTAGGATAGAAAGCAGCAAGGAGAAACCTATTCATCTCGAAATTTATAATACAGGAAACACTGCTCAAGGACTGAACACTCTTAACCTTGATAATATAAAGACTAAAGTCAAATACTATATGATGGTGATGAGCTAAGCCGGTCAGGGTATAACTCACGTGCAATCTGCACAAGAAAGGAAATTGGCAGTTATGTCGGTCGGTTGTCATGTGTGGTAAATTGCACAGTTGCGTTGTGATGTCGAGATTTGAGCAGGCTTTTCAGACCTCAATGTGTTGTGCTTAGCTTGATCTAACATGACATCTTGACATGAAAGATGACTGAATTTTCTTGTGTAAATCACTCTCGAAATCCTGTTTTGTTTAGACATCTGTGTAGAACTTGTCAATCTTACGTCCCAAATATGTCGTCGCTTTGGTAACGAATAAAAGATTTTAACATTTTCTTCAAACAGTCTTTCAAAACATGTTTAGTAAAGCGTCAAAAACGAAGGTCTAACGTAGCTCGTCTATATATATTTATATCATATGAAGAGGACTAAGTGAATCTCTCACCTCCCTGGCAAAAGCGTCAGGCATGGTGAATGTGGAAGTAATCCAGCAGAAAGTGTTGACGACGTGAGTGGGCAGCCCGCTGACGATGCACTGTATCGGCTGGCCCACGTACTGCGTCGCGGTGATGATCATCGAGCACATCAGCAGCAGCACGGTCGTGAACACATTGTGCAGCCGGAACACCGCGTTGTCTATCCTTATCTCCTGGTACTTGAAGTACACACTCAATCCTCCCAGTAACTTGAACATTTTGGCTTATCCCTTCTGTCTTTCATTAACTAGAGCATCATAGACAATTCTAGACGTTGGATTTTGATTTTTTTAGAGCAAGGAATGTGCGTTTACATTTAGTCTTAACCGCTAGAGAAAAATCAGTCTTAAGTTAATTGAGATTGGACTTTAGTTTGCGTGGGAATGATAAGTCTTTATTGAAGAGATTATTGTCGAGATTTCATCGGATTTTCAGCATCTGAAACAAACAGAAAAAGGGTTTGTTTGTCCGGGATTATCTTTTTACGTACTTATTACTATTGCTAACAAGTATTCCTACGATTGCATTTTTAAAGGCGACAGTCAAATAAATCATCGAAATTATCTATAGAAAACACGAAAAAAAAAATTCAAGAACCGTGCAATACATCTTAATGTCATCTATTTGAACAACAGAAGGCAATCGCAATAATTAGTCTGGCAGTGTTGAGACTATAAAGCTAATAAGAAACCGTGTGATATTTCAAACACTTGCTTAATTTTATTTCAAGTCTCACGTCATTGAAAAAAACTTTGTCTATAACAAATTTGGCAACATATGGGGCTCCTTTACAGCGCTGGATCTAATAGAATCCAAATTTTCCATTTGTTTCACCAGTACCGATCTATTTATACACTCTGATTCTCCAAAAAAGCCAAATTGAATTCTGCTTCTTTGCATTGCAAAAATAATCCGATTAACTTTGTTCTTCCTGTCTTGGAAAAAGAAAAACAAAATCTATACGAGGGACTATTTTCAAACAGATCATGGCTTGTTTTTTTTTTTCTTAGCAAAATTAACTCTTCAACCCTTCAACCAATCAATAGATCGTAATGAAACTTTTGCAGCAAGATTAATTGTGGAGCGGCTAACATTAGCTGCTATTTTAATTTGTAATCGTTAACCAATGTTACATTAACTCAGAGTTCATTTAACTATCAGGTTCTCTCTCACCTTAACCTTCATTCACCACGTGGAAGGCTCACTTCCGCGGTCTATGTATAGTATTGTTATATATTACTAACTATACTATTGTAGTTGTAGCTATGTCTCATGGAATTTTGTAGTGCTTTTGTTTCAGTCATTGTTTTTGGTGAACTGTGCTATTTTAAATAGTTGACGGTGAATGTTGTTGCTTCTTGATGGAACGACATCTTGCAATATTAAATAAAACTTCTTGGTACTCGGTTCCACAAATATAATAATGTTTAATTACCTTTTAAGTTGCTACCGGTTTCGTCGTTTTACGACATCATCAGGCACTGTATTTGAGTACATTGTATGTTGAACCTACAATATACCCAAATGCACCCTCCTAGGTTATGACTTACTTCTTTTGATCGTATTATCAAACTAAATCCTGTCTATGTAAACACATAACATTCGTGGTTTAAAAAAAAATGTATTATTAACACCTCAAATACAGTGCCTGATGATGTCGTAAAACGACGAAACCGGTAGCAACTTAAAAGGTAATTAAACATTATTATATTTGTGGAACCGAGTACCAAGAAGTTTTATTTAATATTGTGCTATTTTAATTTGAAGCATCCGTAGTGATGAAATTACATAGTTTTTCAGGAAGCAAGGAATGTAATTTTTTATTCGTCACAATGTGTAATACTTTAATGTGAAATAAACTAATATTAATAATAAAATTGAGAGTACTACCATTCAATTTCATATTAGACAGCACAATATTTATTTTAACTATTGTTGTTTTTTTTAAACTTATTATAAATACCATGTATGTAAGTTAATATGTTTATTGTTTAAGTAGTTACTTAATTATTTATCAATCCAGGTTTGCTGGAAGAAATCTCTTTTTAGAGATAAGCTCGCCTATGTACAATCTCTGAGTACAATGTGCAAATATTATGTTTTTGTGTACAATAAAGAACATGAATAAAGATCACAAATAACTTATCACTACATCACTACATAGTATAAAACAAAGTCGCTTCCCGCTGTCTGTCTGTCCCTATGTAAGCTTAGATCTCTAAAACTACGCAACGGATTTTGATGCGGTTTTTTTTAACAGATAGAGTGATTCAAGAGAAAGATTTATATGTATAATACATGTAGAGAAACACTGATAATTTTAGAGGTTTCTAATAGGTGATGTCGTAAATAAACACATTTTTGCGCTTACATTGCAAACGCTGTCTGAACAGTATGAGATAGATCAAAATAATGTACTACAGTATTGTACACCTTAAAAAAGTGTACAAAAAAGTTCGCGATGGTATATGTCTATCTCTTAGGAATAACCCACAATAACCACTTTTTATCCTTTACTTTTTACGAGAAATTATGGCTTATTTACGAAGCGATTTTAAGCAATACAGCATTAATCCTTATCCAATTAAGAATAGAGACATTCTGTAGTATATTTAGTATCAGCATTGCACCCGTGCGAAGCCGGGGCGGGTCGCTAGTAATATATAAAGCACTAAGTAGCCCAAAGTTGACCGTTATCTCTAGTATAATACTATATAAAAAAAAAAAAATTTTTAGGAAACTCTGTTTTTACCAACGGCGACGCTGGGCTTCCTTTTCCCTAAGGGTCTTGGGGCGGGAAGTTCGCAAAGAGAAAACCGATAACTAAATCGAGTAAAAGCTGTACAAATCCATTATATAATAGAAGAATAATTCTTGTAGCTATTCGACATTCGAGTCCTTCGATCGACAATATTGATCAAAGTTCGAGTCTAACGAACGGCACACGATAACTCATACTCAGAACTACACTCGGCGTCAAAAAAATCGCACCTTTTGAAAAATTTACATCAAACAACTTTCATTCATATTTGGAATCAATTATAAGGGAACTATTTAGTATCAATTGAAAGGACATTTAACGACCTTGAAATAAACAATTGTTTCATTTCAATCACAAAACAAATCTCTCGAGTAAATAGTGTTGAAAAAAGTATTGCTCAAATATTTTGTTGTTTTAAGGCCCTTAATATCGCCAAATGGGTACTTTCTAAAGCCTACTCCTCTTTTATGGCCAAACCAAAAATATTGAAAAAATCTATTATGGATTATCAACTCTAGGACAACATATGCAACATTTTTCTTTTTCGTACCACCAAAACTTCTATATGAAAAATTGTTTGAACTGAATGGTGTTTTTTTGGCTTGAATTTTCTACTGCTCCTAAGCGGCTTAGGTGATTTAATTCATTTATGCTTTGATAAATAGATAAACTTGATAGCTATAAATATAACATAGAATTATTCAATGGAACAATGACGCCTATGTGAAAAGTATTATTTTCTCCTATTTTGCCCTTTCAAGGACGCAGCGAGCGTCGTAACAGCCACCAAGCATTGTGCACTGATTTGAACGTTATTTCAATGTCGTTTCCGTCGATATTCATACAGACAAACATCGAGCTGCTAATTTGGCGACGGCAATCGCCTTAAGTAAATTTTTCAAAAGGTGCGATTTTTTTGACGCAGAGTGTATACACCTGCTGCAGTTTACTCACTAACGAACGTAACGCCTCGTTAGACGATTTGTTGAGTTAACGACCTCTTATCACAGCTACTTGCATAGGTTATATGAAACAAAACACGTAGCGGGTACTTAGTTCACTCGATAGTATTGCAATAATGGCAATAATGGGAACAATGATTTTTAACCGAGTACCTATATCTACATTGCAGCCTGCTGACCAACACCTGTGTGAAAATTAACTACTACAAGAGACTACATTTCTTTTTTTAACGTATACGTAAAAGTGCAACTAAGTGCACAAGATTATAGACAAATCGCACACACAGTGCAAATGTGGAGTTGCCACCCAGACCATGCTCCACCTGCGTTCATGCCCTGTTTGTCCGAGCTCCTGCACGTGGGAAGACCTCTGGAAGGCTACGGCAAATGCAATTGACCTGGCCACCTATTGCAAATCATTTCTGTGATGTTTAACCAACAACACGAAAAGAAGAAGTGCACGAATAAAACAGAAGAGCATATAAGTGCACATTTGAAGTAGAGCAAATAAGTGCACAATGAAATAGTAGAGCAAATAAGTGCACATATGAAGTAGAGCAAATAAGTGCAAAATGAAATAGTAGAGCATATAAGTGCACATATGAAGTAGAGCAAATAAGTGCACAATGAAATAGTAGAGCATATAAGTGCACATATGAAGTACATATGAAGTAGAGCAAATAAGTGCACAATGAAATAGTAGAGCATATAAGTGCACATATGAAGTACATATGAAGTAAAGCAAATAAGTGCACAATGAAATAGAGGCATTGAGTATTGCACAAGAGTAAGACTACGGAAGAGTTACTTCAAAGCAATTAATACGAGTATATTCAATACAAAGGTCTCTGCGATTCTCCGTGCTATTCATTTACATACTCGTACTCACAATTTTAACTTAAACACGTTTTAACTTATTTGATAGGACTAAACTTAATTTAAGCATTCTGTCTTTTTCTTTCGGCATCGAAAAGACAAAAACAGGAAGCTTGAAATAAGGCTAGTCTTGTCAAATAAGTTAAGTAGTAAATCGACAAAAATGTGTGTTGTTCAATTTGCATTTTATTTCTGAATTAATACCATATTATATAACACCCATCATATACATATATCATACTAAGTAATAATATTCATAAAACTATTTTTAAATACAAAGTCATGTTGTGGTTAATAGATGTTTTTGACTGTTACATCTAAACCCAACTTACTGACAATTACTTGCTTTGTCCGTAGCTTGTGACCACCCTCATGAGGAAAATATGCCTTGTCGACATTAGAAGCCGTACCACCAGAGCCACCACAGGTTGTTGCATCGTATCAAGTCACTCGCCCGTTACAGACTTTTGTAGATATTATGTAAGCCATAGTAGATGCTACTGATTGTTGGCACTTGGCGGAATTTATAAAACATTGATTAAAAAACACTTGTACTTATCCACATATACAGTAAACTTTATTATGCCCGACCGGTTTCGCTGCAAAGCATTTTCTAGGGCCTTTTACAAATCCTTACTAACAAAGAAAATAATTGGCATAGATTAAATTATGTTAAGGTGTGTTAATTCGAAAACACACCTGTATTTTCGAAGTATTGGTCTAAAAAACCTCCTGATGATGAATATTTTTACGAAAAGGCTACAACTTCCATTTGCACTCGTGTGACGTCACTTGAGTAATGGCTGTTTAGAAATGTGTCCTTTGCTATCAAGATAAATTTATAATAATTTGCTTCAGACTAATTTGACAGCTAGATGACAGATTAGTAGACAGATAGAGACAGACCCCTTTTTTTATAAGCAATCACACATCACAATCAGTATAATGTCTAAAATTCTCAAGTGACAAGGTCATAGGATTCTTTAAAAAATCATAATAAAATAATGGTTGATTTATTTACCAAAATAATGAAAACCATGTCCTAAAATGACGTAAATACTCTGAAAAAAAAATTAAAAACATCTTTTAGAAATTAAGCCATGGGAATTTAATACTACAACTATGTCTAAAAATGACGTGCAATCCTGGAAAATGCTTTACATCGAAACCGGTCGGGCATAATAAACTTTACTGTATATGTAAATAAGTTCAAGTGTTTTTTGTAAGTTCCTGGAAAGACCAATCAACGGCTCGCCTACGTTCATTCCCCAGTACCTGTACGAGCACCCTGGGGGTCTACCGCGTAATTCTCATTTTCATCAACATCAACTTGAGATTGAAATTTGACGTGCGTGCGACGACGCCCGCCTAACATGCCATCTCTTTTGCACGCGTTGAATTTCGCATGCATTTGCTTGAAGTTGATACAAATGAGAATTACGCGGTAGAGCCCCTGGTCTCATCGTCGGTTATATCAGGCGCGGTACTGGACACTCGCAACACATAATACTCAGAGATAATATTCAAAATAAAACACTTATAAAATCTATGTATGCACGAATTTAATCATGTAAGCTTTATAGCACAAGTAAGAGCTAAAGTTGAAATTGTGCAATAGTACAACGTACATGTGCCAATTGACCATTACACGTTTATTGCAGGTTACCGATCGTCGCAGGTCGTTCACGTTCCGTGGAACACCTACACCTATTGTAAATACTGTAAATGTTACAACCACCTGTGTCACCATTATGTATTGTTTCATTGCTGCACAGATTAAAATATTATGTTCCATTGAAAACATATTGTGTAAATATTAACATACCTACTTCTAAATTGTACAGTCCAAAGGATGTATTGAGGTTGTGGGGATTTCTCTCTACAGTTGTATACCTCTAGAATCTAGATGATTGAATGAATGAAGAGCACCGTATATAAGGTGAAATTTATTCAACTGCCTGAATTCATACTGGAGACTCGGTTAGTGATCAGGAACAATGTTTAACGACTAGTAAGGTGAAATTCGAAAAAAATGCTTTTTTGCTCCTATACTGCCTATACTAGAATTTGTAATTGAACTAGTCCAGTGTGAATGGGAGCAAACATTTTTTTTTGCGATTTCCAAGAATGTGGTAATTGAACCTCGTTCCTGATCACTAGCAAATTCAAATTCAAATTCAAATAGTTTATTTTGCAAAGCAGGTATAGATATATACACTTTTTACACGTCAAATTTAATCTAATAAAGAAAATATATGTAATAAAATAATAAATGTACATGAACTAAATTAAAGGTTTATTTAATTTATGTAGCAATATATTTACGATTAAAATGATAGGTAAAATATATATTATACAAGGTAAAATCCAATCAGCCGCCCGAACCCATACCGGAGACCCGGCCAGGGACCAGGAACAAGGTTCAATGATCACCAACCGAGCCCCCAGCACGAATCCAGGCCGAAATAGCCGAGTCTCCAGTATGAATTCAGGCGGTTGATTAAATTTCACCTTGTATATTTATGAAGAAAACAACCGCTAATGTGGAGTGCGTATATTTCACTGATTGATTGTTTGCAAAATAAGTAAACTATAAAATGCTTACGCTAAAGTATTACGAAATAATAATCTTTGGACAGTTGACTGTACAGAGGTTACGGGTCAACGTGAGAAAATATGCTTCAAAGGCTTCTTTAAACCCTTGTTGTTGACACACGAAGACAAGTGTCTAATATACATACGCTTGGAAATGACATGCACTGAGTTACGTCACGTTTGAGTGCACTTTGGATGCAACACGACTTGCGATATAAACTTATACCTAGTTTGAAGCCGCAAGTTGTCCCCATACTGTACATGACATGCGGCCTCACTGCAGTCGCAAACTGCGCCGCATTCCAAAATGTATCTTTACATAAACCACTGCAATGACTCAGCAATAATAAGAATGACTCGTGTCCATATGAAAAAAAATGCGGAGCAAATCGATGCCACACTAAAAAAAAGGGCCAAGTTAAAAAACACGCGAAAAAGAAAAGCTTATATAACTCATTGAAATAATTGAAGATGGTAAAGTTGATGCCGGGCCCAAATTACTTTTTCGAATTTTCCACCCTTTCAATGTGTTCTCTGTAGCTTTAAATAAATAAAAAACAAAGGGGGTTCTCACGTAGCTTTAAAAATTTTTAATCTCTAAACATTGAGCACTTTTGTTATTATTATTATAAGAATTACAATTAAATGGAAAAAGTTAGCCTTTGAGACGATGCGCGATGATAATTTTATTTATTTAATCGTATGGCTTATAAAAGTTTACGAGTCGTTCATAATATTATTGGGAATGTCTTTAGCCATTCAGCTGCGGGGGATGAAGTTGCTCACGTCCGTCGGAATTACCCTTGTCACCCTGCACGTGTCCCCCGGGTGGTGCTAAACGAGCAACAACTGCTGGCTGCCGTACCCGTCCTCCAAGACCTCACGGCACAGAATTACCAAGTCGTTCAGAAATGTTAGCCATTCAGAAATGTTAGTTGTCAGTCGTTAACCATACGAACAGCTTTGTTCAAACCTCAAAAGGCCCTTCTAAGAGCCCCGCGATGATAATGAAAGACATTTTCATTTCAAAAAAGTATCTGCACTTGACCCCTACAAGTTAAAAAAACCGATCAAGTGCGAGTAGGCCTCGCGTCCTGAGAGTTCCATAACATTTAAATAAGTTAATACACTTGAATAATTTCAATAGAAATTACAAACTTATAAAACTACAAAATTTATGAAACAAAACTGCAAAATTAAGTTGGATGCGTATTCGGGGACGTAACCCTAGAAGTACATAAAAATCGGCGTTTTCAGTATTTGTTGTTTAAATACAGAATATGGTACAAAATATACAGAAATTACAAATTCCTAACTACTTTGGTCTTTGAGATAGATACCGTAACAAAAATGATCTAAAAATTACAACTTTGATAGCCCCCCATTTCTTTATTTTTGAAGATAAAAATGAATAAAAAATATATTTAGCTAGAGAAGCGTGACATACGGACGGACAGACAGACAGGACAGCGGAGTAACATTAATAGGGCTCCGTTTTGCCCTTTGGTTACGAAACCTTAAAAACAACACATAAATTTAATAAATCCCCTTTTGCCAAAATTTGAGCTCTTGTTTCACAATAAAACAGGCTGAGATACAGAAAGTTTTTCACTATCTACTTTCCGTAGGCTAACTTTCTGCTTTTAATTATTATTTTTTTTACTTAAATAAAAAAAATCGGTTAATCTATGCGAATTGAAATTTATAAAGCTGCGTAAGCACACCCTAAACTTTGTTTAAAAATATGAAAAAAAAAACTTCGTGAGTAAGTATGGGCATTTCTTCTAGGAGGACCGCCAAGAATGGCGGAATCTTCGAAAGGCCTATGTCCAGCAGTGGTTGAACCAGATGAATGAATGGATGGATGTAACTCCATTGATGAAATGTGGAAGGAGCAGAAGCAGTGTATCAGGCAGGATGGTAACAGATGAAGATCTGGTCCTCTAAAAAGGCCGTTTTGCATGAATCACATTATGATTTTGTTCTAGGGCCGTCTCTTTTGCACGCGTGAAAAAACTCTGACTCTATCCTACCTTCAAATCATTTTATGATTCACCCAAGTCGGCCTTTTTAGATCCCCTGTTGTCTCCTCCTGGTGCGTTGGAAGAAAACTCGAAACCCTGTAGTGTACCTATGTATGTAAGAAAAGAAAATCAAACAAGCCTGTTGTAAGAACAAATTGACCAAGTTATAAAATCCGAGCTAGCCGATAACAGGCCCTACATTACGGGTCATAAACCCATAGCGCTATAATAGAGAGAAGGGAGCTGGCTATTTCGGTGCACCTTGTTTTACAGCAGGAAAGTACTTTCTACTTACCTATTTATAAGTTAACCGCTCTCGGCTTCTGTAGAATGAACCGAATCAAACAAAATGGACTTTAGAATAATAGCTATTTACTGGCAAATTAAAATTAGAGCATTTATAACTAGTATAATAGTGCTTGCAAGATGTTGGGTCCAAAATTAGAAAGCAATTTCAACTAGGTAGCTACGGCCATAAGAATAAACTGCAACTCATTATAACACAAATTAGTTTTACAATAACTTGTCGATCTGAAATAGGTGTTACATATAGATACGTAGATACAGGAAGTTAATTAACAAATTATATCACAAGTATTTCCTCTATACTCTATAGACCGTTCATGTTAATTTAAATAGATAATTACAGCAGTGTTCAAAGATATATTTCATTTGACCATACTCGTAGTTAACTTCGAAAAATACACTACGACAAAAAAGATTGGTAGCATCAAATAAAACTCAGCTCAGCTCCAGCTCGCCAGAAGTCGCATGAATCAGAAGAAAGTCAATTGGTTCACAAATTACTCACACAAACCAAGACAGCAATCGGCAACAAAATCATCATAATTGTCAGTTGACCTGCGCCAGCGTTCCCGTGCCCGTTCTGTGAGTGACCTCCACTAGCTGTAGCTGATGCCATTGTAAGCCGCACCAATCAAATTTGCAATGGCCCGGATGTTTTGTGAGCTGATACTTGGTCCCATGGCCATCTGTGACGTGTGATAGCATTCATAAAACGACTAGCTATACACAGTGCAACACATCTCTCCTTGAGAGTCCATAGATGAAAGGTATTGGCGTTTCTGAAGTTGGTCTGTCGTCTCTCCCATCTGTCGCGTCGCATCATTCGCCGCAGCTAACTTCACTCAAGCGACTTTAAGTTTGACGCGAACATAACTAAACTCCGTTTACTAATTCTGCTGCAACTTCAGTAGGATGCATAACAACAATATTTCGAGGCGACTCCCGCGTTAAATTACTTATGGCCTATTGTGTTTCGATGCCACATCGGCCCGAGGTCAGCACGAATGGTCAATTGGTATCATCTTCAATTGACACATCGATCGCAATAAGCATCTGCTTACTTGGAGTACCCGTTCTAAAATTCGAAGAGGTAATACTTCACATACGGTCATTGGCTTTCTATACAGCACTGAAAAACCCGTGTCTAAAATATGGTCATTTCAAATTATCCTTATAGACTGCTAAGTGTTTGACAGACCTGACATAGTTTGCACTTTATTTTGGTAATTATTGATACCGTAATAAAATATCAACATGTAGCACACAATCCTTGATCAATGTAATGTCAAGTAGAGCCGCAGGTTCCAAACCCTGATAATGTAACATTCGTTTTGTATCATCTATCTCAGTGTCGGTTTCGTTTAGCAATGCCATTGTATTCAGATTATTTATATTATCAACTACAATTACTAGATTCTCAATTATTTCCTAAACATTTTACTGTGTAAACAGTTTATCGCAGTGTCGTAAACAATTCTGTTGACAATTTACACAATTGAACATTTGTCTAGGTGGAGTATTGTTATCTAAACAATTATTGTCTCCAGACGCAGTTGTTTGTTTACTCTCCACTATAGTTTACCAGGTTCATCCATCAGCCTAGTTCGTCCACTGCTGGACATAAACCTTTCCAGGACTTTGCCACTCCCGGCGGTCATCCTGGAAGAATGGCCCATACTCACACACGCTGGGCAGGCGGGTTCGTGAGCGCGGTGCCGGAACCCTCGCACCAGTGACGCCGCTGCCTGTCACCAGTCTGTTCCATATAAGGCTATTAGGGATGGATATACCGCCATCCATCAGTCCCAGGCATGGTGGACCTCCTAGTTTTTTGCCTGTGAGCTGTCCTCTTACTCTCCCCCGAATTACTTCGAGGGGGTCTCCAAGCAAGATGGTGGTACCTCCACAGTCGAGCCCGGCATCAGCTCTAACACCTTTTACCAGGTTAAGCTCCTGGAAATTTACTTTTATATCGTAAATATACCTTTCACACACATTCAAAGGAAGTGTAAAACAGGTACCTGAGACTATTGCCAAACGAGACATCTAGGTTCTAGTTCTGGCCCAGCATTTGAGAGCAAATGAAAAAGGTTAAAGCAAGATGAATTGAAACACCGCATCAGCCATGAATGATATTATGATGAATGGATCAATAAAACTATTTTGTTAATCTATTTATTCCTTATACGTTAAGTTGTTAACGGTTATACGGGTGAATCATAGTTAAGTATAGACTTAGATTCACTTACTAATAAATAAACCGTTGCGTGTCCTTAACGTGAACAATGAATGGAGCCAGGATCTGCATCCGATGACGCATGTTTCCTAGCTAACTTCTGATAATATTTTTATTAAGATTAATTGTTAGTCATCAATTATGTCTTGTGTGACCCGCGGGTCACGTCACAAAGGTTTAAGGGTCGATTCTCCGCATTTGTAACAAAATATTAATAATTATAATAACGGCCAAAACACAACTTTTAGCTAAGAGAAATGTATACCAATAGGTTGCTTTGTGCATAATAGTAGTTTATGCTACTAGGGCGAAAAGAAATAAATTTCGAGGACGATTTAAAACACGAGCGTAGCGAGTGTTTTAAACGTAACCGAGTAATTTATTGCTTTTACGCCCGCGTATCATACTACATTTTTCAATGCATAGTGTGAGGAAATGAAAACAAATATAATCTTGTGAACTTTAAATTATAATTGGCTCAAAAGGACTGTATCCATAGCCGTTAAACGGTGTAAAAAAAAGTATAACGTCTATGGTACACAGGAAAGGCTGCAGGTTAGCCAACCATTGTTAATCAATTAAAAAAATAATAATAATAAAGCCCTAGGGCAAAATAATCGACTTTCTGTTCGGTTTTGATGCATAAAAAGTGGGCCTTTACGAGCACATGCATTGAAAACATATTTTAATGATATTAAAATAACTATAAAACAGTTGGATTTTCGATAGGCGTGGATACCAGCCGTAAATTCCTAAAATAATCTATTATCACGCTTATAGAAAATACAATTATTTTAAAGCTACCACAATGTCATTGAAAATACGTTTATACTTATAGTGAACTTTTGGTATACATTGCTCTTAGCTACAAGTTTTATTTTAGCCGTTATAATTATTTCTTTATATTCTGTTACAAATATGGAGAATCAACCCTAATGCTTATCATCCCACATACCGAGTTGGTACTATACTGGGTAGGGATGTTCAAGTTTTTATTGCTCATTATGTCATCATATTTCACCACTTTTATAAGATATTTTCAAGCATAAAGTAGGGATGCAACGATACCGATGCCGATAATCGTAAACCGCAGGTTATCGTTATTTTTGACGATCATCGGTATCGTAAAACGTATTACGATTTATAACGAATCTTAAAACTAGTTTGATGTAATTTTTTTCGTGAAAAGGAATGCTTCAGATCACAACTACATGATTGAAATTAATGCTTATTTAAATGCACCCAATGCAGAGATGGATACAACAAACTATTCAAGCTATTGGAAAAAAATACAGTAATTCCGAATTTGAAAAAATTGGCTCATAAATATTTGTCCATCAAACCAGCTACCGTAGATTCAGAAAGATTGTTTTCTACAGCTGGTTTGATCCATACGGATATACGAAATAGACTAAAACCTGATAATTAATGTTATGTTTTCTAAACAAGACTTTAAAAGAAGTTGAATTTAATTATGTTACATAAAGGTGGTAAATTGTCTAAAATTTAAATAAATGTTGATTTTACTCAATTGTCTTGATTTATTAGATGTAAATAAAAAAATCGTAATGCATTCGTTATCGTATTCGCTATTACGATGTATTCGTCATTCGTATCGGTATCGTAATAGACATATCGTTGCATCCCTACATAAAAGTATTTCTTCTAGTAAAGCTACTAAAATAAACCAAGCTGTAGTGGAGCGGGACGGAACAGCCGACGCGACGACCGACGACGGTACAGAACTTACAAGAACTATTGTGAGACATTGTTCCCTACAAGTAACACTGTGAAAGGTTTAAGAACTGCTAGTGCAAGTTTTGTAGAAAAAATACACTTGCTTACAAGAATAATTAACTTAATTAATTGCTGATGATAACAAAGTATTTGACACTGTAAGGAATATATGTTAGGCAAGCCGTAGAAGGACGTATGCTGACCAAATCGGCAACAAGAAAGGATCAAAGAGAAAGGGAAAGTCAAAAAGCACCCGGAATAGAAGAGCTTGTATTGGTTGATGGATTTGGATGAGGCGAAAGAGGTGTGCCATTATCGTAGTAGATGGAAATCTGTGGTCCTTGTCTTCGCCTCCGGGAGACAGAAGTGAGTATATGTATGTCGACACAGTAGGTCCATGTTTAGATGGTTTCCAGGAATTGCTCCTGTCATTATAAAATCCTGATTAGTCTCAGTCACACAGACCAAAGAGTTCCGTATCGTTCAGCCTTCTCGTTAAATTAAGGCGTATGACCACGCTAAATAAGCAACTCGATGTGTGTCGGTACAAATATCAACGGAAACGACATTGAAATAATGTTCATTTCAGCGTGCCTTGAAAAGTGGCTGTTACGACAACCACTGCGTCTCCGGCTAGCGCAAAATAGGAGAAAATAATACTTTTCACATGGACGCCATGAAAGGAAAAAAAATTTGAACTTGAATTTTTTAGATCTAATAATTTCCTATAATTTGGTGAAATAATAATTAAAATCGCTTAAGGCGTTTGGAAGGAGTAAGAGAATTCTTGTGTTAATCATGTGAAACTTTCGTTTTTTTTTGTCAAAACTTACAATAGAAAAACAGTTTATGAAACTTGAAATTTATTTTTGACTCTATAATGCCTATCATATATTGTTATGAAAGTTTTTGGACCACCCGTGTGGGAGGAGTAGGCCTTCAAAGACAGGTCGAAATTGCAGTCGCCAAATAATGGTGTAACAAAGCATAGCTGCGTAACTGTGTACCCTTGTGTTGTACCAGAGACGGTATACAAAATGTTATACTAAAACTAAAAACGAGCAAGTACACCGCGAGTCAGATGTTATCGGCGCAACCTTTGGCCGAGGACGTTTATTTAATTTTGTGATGAATTACACAAGTTTTAATATTATGAAACCAAGAAAAACTCACTTTAAAACTTGCTTTATTATGTGAATATCGCCGACCAAACCTAATTATGACTTTTTGCCAAATCAAAACCAAACGCTTTCTTGAAAAACATTACTGCTGTGTATCATTGATCTCAAATACAAAATCTTTTATTGGGCATCTCAATCACACTAAAACTTTACAGTGGTTGGAGTCACCAGATTTACCTGTATTAGGTGACTCCGCTCTTCCAAAGCTAATTACATAATAATATGACTTTGTTGAAAATTTATCACTACATAGTATAAAACAAAGTCGCTTCCCGCTGTCTGTCCCTATGTATGCTTAGATCTTTAAAACTACGCAACGGATTTTGATGCGGTTTTTTTTTAATAGATAGAGTGATTCAAGAGGAAGGTTTATATGTATAATACATGCCCGTGCGAAGCAAGTACAAGTCCTCATAAAACCCTGAAACACGAAAAAGCAGTGAAAAAGGATCCCAAACGATAATGGTGATGTACTCTAGGTCGTACATCACAATATTTGTGTAGTAAGATGATCTTGTACTACGACCTTCGGAAGGTAGGTCCATGATATCTCCTACTATATATTATGCAAGTGTCGACGAGTGGAAGTCCTCAGTGCAACAGGTTTGTAAGCGATACGGTCCCGGTCAAGGTAAACCTACTGTACTAGTTGTGTTTCTGCAAGTGCGGGATTGCATCTAGTTGTGCCCTTGTTGCACCATGAAAGCGTCATGGTCCATGACGCTTTGTGTGATGGATGGATGAGGTGATTGTGGCACGCACGTCTAAACCAGTGACAAGTTAAGGCGATACGTAAAAGTTTTAGCGTCCCCATATGCGAAAAAACCCTCAGTGCGAGTGGGACGGATTCGTGGAAAAGTAGCAAAAAGTCGGTTTTTTATTAATATAAAATGTACTAAGCTATTTTATCAAAAAGATTTTCAAGGAGACTTTACAAATACATAATATCCACATTTTGAATGCAATTTCACAATGAAATTAGTTAGGATTTCAGAATTACAGGAAAAAATAAAACAATTTAGAGGTCTTTTCGGAATTAAATTCTGTCGAGAAAATTTCATCCAATCGCGTTTTCCTTCAGTGAGAATCTTAATCAAATACTCAATAAACATTTACCCAAAAATGAAATACGTAGATGACGTTATAGTGGAGTAAATGGATTCGAAAAAAGACCATTTTTATTTTGGTATTGCCTTAATAGAAAACAGTTCTACAGCTTTCTTAATCGATTCCTTTAAGAAATTTGTCTAAAATAGTACAAATGGTAATGATAAACAGTTATTTATAAGTGATACCTAAATTAGGACGAACGCAAGTACAGAAAACAATATACGATATCTGCAGATATGTATATTATCTAAAATAATTACTATCTCTCTATTCTATTGTTAAAATGAACGTAGTACGTCAATGATTATTAAGAGGATGGCATACCCTACCAACTTTTTTGATTACCCGTCCGGCACTACGAGTCTAATGGCAAAGACTTTATTTGCTTTTCATAGAGGCGATTATATGTTGGCTCTTTGGCCTCTTTTTCTTGGACGCGTAATACTAGTGATCACGCAGCAAAACAACAAATTGGTGTGTTTTTAGCTAATACTGAAATATTTTGTAGGAAAAAAAATATTGAATTTAGGTGATATACCTTCATATTTTTATTACCTATTTTATGGATAAAAAATCAAGTTGATTTCTCAACCGCGTTCTTGAAGCGAACGTTTGAAAACCAAAAAAAAAGAGGGTGCAAAACATTTTTTTTTGACAAAAGTATAAATCTTAGTACCTACATTGTTTATACGTAAGATCCCTAGAGAAAAGATTAATAAACCAAATATATTTTTTCCAATACAAGAAGAGTCCGAATTTCTTCAAACGAATCCTAGATAGCCTGGAGTTGATCATGCTCTAGGCTCAGGTACAGTCTTAATGCGATTATCGGCACTAAAAAAATCGCCACGGGGGCTTCGACAACGACTCCGAACGCTAAACACATGCGCAAACTATCGAACAAACGGTGTCTATCTCTATCTACTCCTGCGCATAATCACCGAGCAACTAGACAAGTTTCGGACAATAAATCAAAACATGGTCCGCCTCCAGCAACATACCATCAGAGGCGATTAAACCGGGAGAGACGGATGAACCAAATTATACGGGCTGCGCTTGCGCCGAAAAATGCGGTCTGGCCTCGGTCGTTCATCCTCAAAAAAGGCTCGTGGAGGGGTTACTTTCTCATGCTAGGGCTACTGCGTCTTATCGCACTGAAATCTACTATGGTGAAGTAATTTACGGGTGCGAATTATTAATTCAAACGCATAGTAGATTTTAGCGCGATATGACGAAGTTTTAGCCCTACGCTCCTACCTAGCGTTGCCATCCGTCCGGATAAAGTTTTAGCCCTACGCTCCTACCTAGCGTTGCCATCCGTCCGGATAAAGTTTTAGCCCTACGCTCCTACCTAGCGTTGCCATCCGTCCGGATAAAGTTTTAGCCCTACGCTCCTACCTAGCGTTGCCATCCGTCCGGATAAAGTTTTAGCCCTACGCTCCTACCTAGCGTTGCCATCCGTCCGGATAAAGTTTTAGCCCTACGCTCCTACCTAGCGTTGCCATCCGTCCGGATAAAGTTTTAGCCCTACGCTCCTACCTAGCGTTGCCATCCGTCCGGATAAAGTTTTAGCCCTACGCTCCTACCTAGCGTTGCCATCCTTCCGGATAAAGTTTTAGCCCTACGCTCCTACCTAGCGTTGCCATCCGTCCGGATAAAGTTTTAGCCCTACGCTCCTACCTAGCGTTGCCATCCTTCCGGATAAAGTTTTAGCCCTACGCTCCTACCTAGCGTTGCCATCCGTCCGGATAAAGTTTTAGCCCTACGCTCCTACCTAGCGTTGCCATCCGTCCGGATAAAGTTTTAGCCCTACGCTCCTACCTAGCGTTGCCATCCTTCCGGATAAAGTTTTAGCCCTACGCTCCTACCTAGCGTTGCCATCCGTCCGGATAAAGTTTTAGCCCTACGCTCCTACCTAGCGTTGCCATCCGTCCGGATAAAGTTTTAGCCCTACGCTCCTACCTAGCGTTGCCATCCGTCCGGATAAAGTTTTAGCCCTACGCTCCTACCTAGCGTTGCCATCCGTCCGGATAAAGTTTTAGCCCTACGCTCCTACCTAGCGTTGCCATCCTTCCGGATAAAGTTTTAGCCCTACGCTCCTACCTAGCGTTGCCATCCGTCCGGATAAAGTTTTAGCCCTACGCTCCTACCTAGCGTTGCCATCCGTCCGGATAAAGTCGGACAGTGTTAGGCTTTTTGACCTCTTGTCCGGCCAAATATAACTGCGCCCGGCCCGTCCGGTTTTTCTTAGATATAGATATAAATCTATCGTTCGGTCAGAAACGAGCGAGCGAGACGAGACTCGCTGACTCGCCAAGACACGCAAGTTCACATACTACCTACTTAGGTACTCGTAATAATTAAAATTTTCTTGTAAAATATGTGTATTATTCGATTTCTTTTTTTAAATCTCTTTTTTTAGAGCCCGGCCTTGGGATTCAAAAGTTCGGCTTTTAAATATGTGTTTTATTCGATATTTTTGTCAAAAATCCTTTTTTTTTTCTTTTCAATGCATGTGCTCGTAAAAGCCCACTTTTTATGCATCAAAACCGAACAGAAAGTCGATTATTTTGCCCTAGGGCTTTATTATTATTTTTTTTTATTTTTATTTGTTTGCAATGGTTGGCTAACCTGCAGCCTTTCCTGTGTACCATAGATGTTATACTTTTTTTTCCCACTGTTTAACGGCTCTGGATACAATCCTTTTGAGCCAATCATAATTTAAAGTTCACAAGATTATATTTGTTTTCATTTCCTCACACTAAGCATTGAAAAACGTAGTATGATACACGGGCGTAAAAGCAATAAATTACTCGGTTACGTTTAATCGGTTAATCGTCCTCGTAATTTATTCCTTTGCGCCCTTGTAGCATAAACTACTATAATGACCGGCCTTGGGACCCATAAGTCAAGCTTTTTTTATTTTTAGAGATGGCAACGCTAGCCCTACCCTAGCGTTAGCCGTACAAGTATACAACTGCTTAAAAATTATTTCAACTAATTGTACGAACGTTCTCGGCCAGTCGTTCGTGGACAGCTGTAGTAATTGATGCAATTTTGGAGCATATGCATAATACTTAATATGTGCATGCATGATCTAGCATCATAATAATACGACTGAAGTCATGATGGGATGGAATTAAAGCTTACAATGGTATCGATTCGGCATAACACGTCTTAACTTATTTGACAGGACTAACCTTATTTTAAGCGTTGTCTTTTTCTTTCTTTATCGAAAAGACAAGGACAGAACGCGTAAATTAAGTTTAGTCCCGTCAAATAAGTTAAGATGTGCTTCACCGAATCGGTACCAATTATGGGAACAAATATAATGACCACCAAAATTTACTTTGATATCCTATCAGTATCTCTATCAAAAAATAATAGTGAACAACAAATTTAGTAAATGTACACCAAATCTAGCCTTGAATATCCAGAACTCGGAAATCTTTCAGCGCAGAAGAGCCGGTAGGTTACGTTAGTGGCGCGACCGCCATCGCTAACTTCGTGGTTATTTTTTTTTTATGACAACCCAGCAATGTGCAGCCCAGAATCAATTTGGCCATTTAAAACATTAAAAATGGGGTTAATAATTTGGTGTACATTTACTAATTTAGGCAATAAAAAGTATAGTTTGTATGTTATCTTTTACTTTATCTGGTCATCTGGTGGCCAGTAAACACAAGCCATCATAAATCAGCCTTCTGGGTTCACAAAAGTGTGGGTGAATACCTAACTACACAAAATTATGTGAGATAAGTGGAAACTTCGTCTTTAACAAGGGAAAGTAAAATACTACATATTTCTAAGATCTATGAACTTGCAATACAATACAATATAGTTATTTATATCACTGTAAATTGGGTAAAAGAGTCAAAATATTTAACATAAATGAAATTGGGTAAAGCTAATTAGTGAGCAGGTGTATGATGGATGGTGAGATCTCAATTCATTGTTCAGTTTCATTTGTGTAAAAAGTCTTGATTCATATCTAGAGTGGATGCCAAGATTTAATTACAACTATTTATTATTTCAAAACATCATCACTAAATAGTCTAAGTACCTTTCTAGGGTCTAAGTCTAAGTAAATTGTCCATTCCACATGGTACAGTGGAGACTGCATCAAGTAAGACACATTGGACTTTCTACCTATCTTATATTCTTCTGTGTAAGGGCTAATGTCTTACTGCAAGTGTATAGCTTGATGTGGTCTCCACTGTACCAGTATTTAAAAATAAATATATTTTCTTATTACAAACAATTATACACTACTGTTCAGGCATGAACTCACTATAGGTATATTTACCATAGTGCTAAATTCCACATAGAATAGGTGCAATAAATATGTATAAGATGACCATGACATACCTACACATGTTTGGAATTATGTTATGCAAAAAGCATAATGCAAACATTTAATTTGCATAGAATTGCTATTTTTTTAACATTCATAATTAAACCTTAACCTGTGACTCTACTTGAAATTAAAATTATAGATGGTATAATAAAGAAAAATTTGGTTATTTTTTACATACAGGATATGAAACTCCAAAAATGAGAAGATAACTGTATAGTGCTTGGATTCAATTATAAATAGGTATTACAAAGATATGATTGGATTGGATTGTTTTGTAAAGTTTCATAAGTCAGGTCTACAAATTTGGAGCAAAAGGACCCAATTTACAGCGCATGTATTTGGTGATAACATGGCGTTTAATAACATGAATGTCATGTTTATATTTTCCTGAATTTTCAGAAAAGTTAATTTGGTCATGGGGTCACAGGATGGCCGGTTGGTGCAGCGATGATGACAGGCTATGAAGTGTAGCATTCTACCCTCCAAGTCATCTAATAGCCTGCGATGGTATCATTTGGAGAAAAAAAATAACACAGTGAGTCGCATAAGTGAGTCAAGACAAAAATAGCTTACCATGTACTCTGTATCAACAGCGCTCCAACCTTATGAAACCTTCGGAAGGGATACCTTTAGGTATTGACCTAATGTATAGGTAACGTATTTTAAAACATTTCATAAAGTCAATATTCATAACCAACCACAATAAAATAACAAGGGTATTGTAAACTAAATATGATATGCTTCTATTCACGGAGGCCTGACACTGCTTGTAATAGGGCCAAAGAGAATGACATACTTCACTGTTTACTACATCATTTATTGCACGGATAACTTCCAAAGTAGCTTATATGAACCCTTGATTATGTAAAACCGAAACCGGTCGGGTTAAATTAGTTTTTAACTGTGAAACGGGTGCAAGTGAATCTATTCATCATGCCCAAGAGAACCGACTCTTAATAATATAAAGGGGCTGAAGTCATGGAGGCCAAATTGCTGGCCACTAATGGCCACACATTACTAGCTACATGAATAAAAACAGGAATCTGCGAAACTCCTTGGAATATAATATATTATTCTCAACTTCTTGATATAAATTAACAATGAAACATATATAAATTGTTATTCAGTTCATGTCTAACACTAGGTTGTGCAAATCAAAACACGATATTTTTAAAAAATATTGTAACATAGTTGATAAGGAAATTAAATATACTTACTAATGTACCTCTATTATTATTTAAGTATTTAGAGGGCTTAAATTAAGAGTACGAGGCATTGCACAAAAACAGAGATTTACTTACCAATAATATTAGATGAAATATTTCGTCAGATCATTTCGAACGCACAAAACACCGTGTCTATAAATTACAAAGCAAAAGTCCAGAATTTTTAAAAAGTCGCAGTCTTAACAAGAAATGTATTCACAAATAGAATTTCTCATAAATATTTTGTTTGATTCTCGTAGAAATAAAATTGACACATAAACACACGAAACCACAAAACGCAAAGCTCTCCCTCGCCAGTCTATCCACAGAATAAAATCAAAAATGTTGAAGTCGAGCGCGCGTCTATGCTATGGATACCTATAGAAAGAGATACGTATAAATTAAAGTGAAATGGAGTAATACAAAATGATGTACGTGAAAGAGATGAATATAAAAAGCAAATTGACTTCAAACTGTCAAAAGCACAGAGCAATTTGTTTTTTGCTCTGTGAAAGGATGTGCCATTTTATTTTAATGTTGCCACTACAAAAAAAATACGTTTTTATCAAAATTGGGTCGTAATATAACGCTTGGACGAAACACTAAGGCAATGCTTAGTGCACTACTTACATTGATTGCGGTCTGGGGGGCCTACTGAAGTTTGGGAACATTGAAAATATGCCCTACAAAATGGAAAGAGAGACCACAGAGTTCACAGAAATGATATCTGTGGTAGAGACCAACCGACAGATGTAACTCAATTTAACAGTTTGTAGGGTTACGTACCTTTCCGAAAGGTGCCAAACAAACGGAAGCATATTACTATTATAAGTCTACGTCACAGAGCACATAAAGCCTCCGTTGCCTGTCCGTCCATCCGTAAGTTTGTCTGTGTCACAAGGGTCTAATCACTGATAGGAACAATAGTATTATGATACGAGGGTGAATCCAAAAGTTCTAAGCCCGACCGTGAAAATGAAAGAAAAGTGGGTTCAAAATTATTTTTATTCTTCGACATAGTCTCCATCTAGATCAACACACTTCTTCCACCTGACCTGCAACTTGTTTATACCCTCGAAAAAAAATGATTCCGGAAGGTCGTCAAAATAGTCATTAACTGCGACTATCACTTCTTCTCTAGTCGAATATTTAGATCCCCCCAAGTGTTTTTTTAAATTTGGAAAGAGATGATAGTCCGAGGGGGCTAAATCCGGCGAATAAGGTGGGTGGGGCAGCAACTCGTAACCACATTCATGGATCACAGCCATCGTTTCAACCGAAGTGTGAACTCGTGCATTGTCTTGATGAAACAAAATTCTCTTACGTAACATCCCCGGCCGTTTTTCTTTTATTTCTTCGCAAAGTTTTCGTAATAGGTTACAATAATAGCGTGAATTTATAGTTTCACCTTTAGGTAAATAATCCAATAAAATAACTCCCTTCGAATCCCAAAAAACAGATGCCATGACTTTGTTGGCTGACAAAACGCACTTGGCCTTTTTCGGCGTGGGTGAGCCAGATCTTTTCCACTGTTTGGATTGCTGTTTAGTTTCAGGAGTATGGTGATGAACCCAGCTTTCATCCATGGTAACAAAACGAGACATAAAATCCCCAGCATCTGCCTCAAAAAGTTCCAAACAGCCACGCGAAATTGTGAATCGAACTCGTTTTTGGTCAGCTGAAATCAATCTTGGGACCCAGCGAGCAGAAACCTTACGGAACCCCAATTCCACAGTTATAATGTTTTGCACTCGGCCATAACTGATGCCTGTGATCTCAGCTATCCTGCTAATGGTCAATCGTCGGTCTCCTAGGATGAGATCACAAATTTTGTCAGTGTTTTCTTTAGTGGTAGACGTTGAAGGCCTTCCGCTCCTTGGGTCATCTTCAATGGTCTCCCGACCGCGTTTAAATTCAGCTACCCACTTTTTGACAGTGGAATACGATGGAGCAGATTCCCCTAATGTTGTTTCCATATCTTCATGAATCTCTTTAGGTGAAAGACCTTTTTTATTGAGGTACTTAATCACAGCACGGTGTTCAATTTTCTCCATTGTGAAAAATCCCGTCAGACTGCGTTATACAAAATATCACAAAAAAATAATAGCTTGCAGTATCGAACTTCAACTTCACACAATCAATCACGAAAAAACATACTAACAAATGACGGTAGATTTACAAAGATTTGATACCTCTTTGTAGGTCGGGTTTAGAACTTTTGGATTCACCCTCGTATGTATGAGAAATAGAAATAGAAATAGTTTATTTGCAATTAATGTGGTTTATCGATATTACAATATTACTTAAAACTAATCAAGTAATCATTTATGTACAGCACATTTAACCAATTAAGGCATGCAAAAATTTAGCAATAACATATTTATGTTTAATGTAAGTATTAAAAACAAAATCAATCAATTTTCAACTCTTATTAGTAATTACAATGTCACAATATTTTATTTCTATAAATTCTTTTACAGTGTAAAAGCACTTATCTACTAACCAATTAAATAAATATTTTTTAAACAGTGTGTGTGGCATAAGTTTTAACTTGTCTGGTAATTTATTAAATATTTGTATTTGCATCGAAAAGCAATTTTTTTGAGCCAACGCGGTCTTTAAAGTTGGAGTTACTAGTCTGTTTGGATGTCTAGTATTGAATGAGCAGACGTCGTTGAGTGTGACAAATTGTTCCAGATGATTTTTAGTGAAACATGCCATTTCATAAATATAAAGGCTAGGTAATGAAAGCAGCTTTAGTTTTTTAAACAATGGCTTGCATGAATCTGTTGGAGCCGGGTATGGGTCTGAAGCTGCAGCCGTTATAGGTAAAAGCGTCACAATGAGTCTCAAGACAGGAATATAAAGCGGCCAAAAGCTGTCAGAAAGAGATCGCACATACCGTGAGAATGAGAGGAAATGTATGCGTCACGTACCACGTGATTACTTTGTAAGCCTTCGCTTGAGTCGTCACTTGAAAGTCACTTCAGATATAAAATCTTTGGTGCAGTGGGTAAAAGCATTTGATTTAAGAGGCCCCTTTACACTTGGATTGTTCTTAAGATTCATACAAAAGGTAAAAACTGAATGTGAAGTCAACAGTATAATTTTCTTCATATTTTTTATCTAGTGACATCTAACTTCGTCTCTATACAAACTCCGACATAATAACTGTCAGGATATCGTGAATATTGCCTCGTTTTTACGCAACCTTTAGCAAGTCTTACAATGTTTATCTATACTGGAAAAAAGAGATAAATACAGACCTCATTTAAATTTAAAAATTAAATTTATACACTTTACTATAAATAAACAGTAAGCGTTTCATAAAAAACTGATTTTACTTGAAACCATTTCAAAAATTTGGCGCTTTTTGAATATCTCGCCATCTTGCACCTCTTGATGAGTCATCTCGAGTTGGAATGTGGTGTAGGGGGAAGGAAAACATATATAAAGATGCGTGCAAAGTTTCATTGAGATCAAAGCCATCAGGATGTCACAAACACCAAGTATTTATATAGCAGCTGAGCGGGATGGCCCACCTTAAGAAACCAGGTTTTAGGGTTCTAATCCCCAGTGGATTTTTTTTTTCTTTTTGACTTTTTATTTATCGGCATTTAAATTTTAATTTTATCGTTTGTTTGGCATTATGACATCTTTCACTAAAAGTCAAAAATAGGAGAGACAACGAGCGAAGCGAGGAGGAGCGTGTTAGGTTTACATGTAAGATAAAATAAGGAGCCGAGCGAAGCAGAGCGGAGGTGACGTCCCTAGTTTAAACAGAATTTTTTGATATACACAAAAAACAACCTTATTATCATCTTATCATCACAAAAAACCTTATATATCATCCTCTCACTCATTTCCACGTACGGTATCTTTCTAGCAGCTTTATTTTCCTGTCTAGAGATGCTCGTGATAAAGGTAGGGTAGCCAGTTGAAATTTTCAGAGAATACATTTTATAATACCATGGCTTCTATCACGGACACAATACAAAAACTCCCTATTATAAAAAGTAGCATTTTTCAACGTGGGCGGTCATGTAAGCCAACACGTCCATTACGCTCAGCTATCGTTGGAAGGTCGGCTACATAAACAAACCAAACAAACTTGACATCGTGATTCTTGACCTTAGGACGATATTACACTATCAGTTTTCTTTAAAATGTTTTTTTTTCCTCATAAATGTTTTGTTTTACATTTGACCTCAAATATTTGATACCAATTTTGTATGAAAAGGGATCCTTTAACGGGACACCTGACTCTAGAACATCAACAACACCAGGTTTTCAAGGGTTCATTGGAAGAAACTAAGTCTCTCCTCATATTGAAGAAAATATATTAGATTGATCGATCTTTTATCTAGGGATTCCACCTATAAACAATGTTTTAAGATTTATACTTTATAAATGTTTTCCACTCTCTTTTTTTTGGTTTTCAAACGTTCGTTTCAAAAACGCGGCTAAGAGATCAACTTGTTTTTTTTTATAAAATAGGCTATTAAAATATGAAGGGATGTTACCTAAATCCAATATTTTTTTCCCTACAAAATATTTCAGTATTAGCTAAATAGACTGGAGACGGGCAGCGGCGTCATTGGTGCGAGGGTTCCGGCACCGCGTGTTAGGATATAGGTATTCCAGTAAAAAGCAGAGTTTAACGATCCAAATAATATAAGTACTATTTATTCATCGTTATTTCATCAGCAAAGGTGTGTCACGTATAGCTCGCTGAAGGCGCAGGCAGGCAGTAAAGAGGAACTATCCAAGGGACTTTTAGTCAAGTGGTTGAAGTGGCTTGTTCATAAAAACAAATATTAACAAGTAAGAAAGAGACAGAATATAGTGTTGAAATGATATTGATTTGTTTTTGTACATTCCAACACCGCGCTCACCAACCCGCCTGCCCAGCGTGTGTGAGTATGGGAAATTCTTCCAGGATACCGCCGGGAGTGGCAAAGTCCTGGAAAGGCTTATGTCAAGCAGTGGACGAACTAGGCTGATGGATGGATGATATACATATATCGTCATGACATGAATTCCCGAGGACTCCTCGGCGTGGAGGTGTCAGAGGTGTTCAGAGTGTGAACTGTGAATTGCAAGAATGAAATAAAATTATAGGTACCTACTAAAGTAAATAACATAATATTAATAATGAGGGATTCCTCATGCTAAAATAAAATAAATAATAAAATAAATATATTTCTATAAAATACATACATACATACGTGCCGGCACGACCGGCAGCCCCAATCCACCTTCATGTCGGTGGTAACGTCATCAGCAGAGCAGCCCAGTCCGTCTTCAGCATGTCTTTAGTCTCCGACTTCACTTCAGAGCTGATGGGAGGTGAATCGCGCAGCAGCTCTCGAGGGTAGGGTCGTCCGGAAGGTGATGGTCGTACAAAGGGGCAAGTTCGTGCATCAACGAGGAAGGAGGATGCACGGGGTAATTTAGAGCCGGATTCAGAGGTCTGGAAGCCCTGGGGCAACGAGAGAGTGAAGGCCCCTAATTGTTTTTATTAAAAATTTGACGAGAGAAAGAAAAGACCTATACCTGCCTATACCTAACAATGGGCCAATTATTTAACAATACCCAATTATTTGTGATTGTTAGGATTAATCAGAAAAAATCTATATCTACCACAAAATAACTAAAAAAGTTTGGCCCAGCCATTTTGCTTCTTTGCATTGAGGTAGGTATTCTTACCAAAATGTATTAAGTACTTATATCAATCAATCATCGACTTCGTCATTATACCGAAAAGAATCTAAAAACTCTGAGCACACCTGCGTACGTATGCACGTATGTATAATAAACTCTATCCAGCTAGCAACAGCTAAGCGCAGGCGCAGCAATGCCTATTACAAACAAAACAGGTCTGTTCAGTTCACTCTGACTGTATACTGTGCATGCATGAGTAGCTGTGTGTGTGCGAGCGCAGGGTGCTGCGCGTGTATGCGTTTGAGACATCGGCGCGCGGCGGTGGTCATCGAGGAACCAGTCGGACCGCTACTTACCGAAATTCCTGGAACAGAGGCGGAATGCTGCGGGATGCTCTAGTGGTGAAGCAAAAAGTTTCACTGGAATTCCATTGTACAGTGGAGACCACATCAAGCTGTACACTTGCAGTACGACATTAGCCCCTACAGAGAAGAATATAAGATAGGTACAAAGTCCAATGTGTCCAAGTCAATTGCTTGATGCGGTCTCCACTGTACAAGCTAGACGAAGTATTACCTACTACGTATAGACTAGCAGTTCCCATACATCAGTTTGTATCCACAAAAAAGGTGTAAACTTAGAGTAAAATTCTAACTAAATCTAGATGGCGTTGCTAAATGGCACAGCGATGTCACGTAACATAAAAATATTTCCCACTTCGATAATAGATGGCGTTGAAATATTTACTGTTAGTGCTGTCAACTTAGCACCATCAAATTTTTCTAAGCAAAACTAAATTCAAATTCAAATTCAAATTCAAATTCAAATAGTTTATTTTGCAAAGCAGGTATAGATATATACACTTTTTACACGTCATATCTAATAAAGAAAATATATGTAATAAAATAATAAATGTACATGAACTAAATTAAAGGTTTATTTAATTTATGTAGCAATATATTTACGATTAAAATGATAGGTAAAATATATATTATACAAGGTAAAATCCAATCAGCCGCCCGAACCCATACCGGAGACCCGGCCAGGGACCAGGAACAAGGTTCAATGATCACCAACCGAGCCCCCAGCACGAATCCAGGCGGCCCACGAAGGTGAAAAATCCATAAAAGCTGGTCGAAACCTAAAAACGTAAAAATTCTCGAAACACGTCAAAAATAATTTAAATTACTACCTGAATAAACAATGAAAAGGTTCACAGCAATTAGGGCTACCTGAAAAACGGGTTGTCATTTTTACATCAGTCCAAAGTTGAACTTGTTCAAAATTGGATGTGTTTACGACAATTTTAAGTCTTGCGTTTATTAATTTCTTACTCGGAAGTTTTAGTGAAAGTTTGTGTTTTTGCGATGGATTCTACTCCAGAAGGTAATTACCTATTTTTTACTATTTATTTTAGATACTCAATGACTTTTTTTTAAACATTAATGCCACTAAAACGACGTGAAAATGATTTTTTTCTGCTTAGTAATTTTCATGAAATGATAAAGTTGAATTTCCTGGCACATCCGGCTTTAATGTTAACATTGTTACAAAAAGTAATCATTAGTCTTGCTAAAACCACTGAAAATTTTCCCGTCCGAAACCGTCGCCTTAACAAAAATTTTATTTTATTAGTCATGTTTGCTAATTTTTGTTTTTTAATTGTTTTAGGATCAACTAACGAAGAAGCCTGTTTTAGCAGATACACTCTTGTCAGCTATTATAGGGAGTATGCTTCTCGATAGCATCACGAAAAACGGACATACTTGCAAGAAAAGATTTTACGTGTTACCGATTTTTCACACGAAACCAAGTGGTTGTTAACAAGATTAGTGTCGGATTACAACACCAAACTCCAACAAGCACATGACAATTTTACAGGGTGCGCCAACAAAAACAAAAATTGGTTCAATGCCTATGTTACTTTCCCTGTTGTGCATTCAGCCCACAACCAAGGAGGTGGCCGACCTTCCAAGAAGTTTGAGGAAACCAGTGATCGCTCAAAGATTTTTGGGAAAAACTTGGTCTACATAATATAGACAAACCAAGGCAGGGTGGAGGGGTGTCTACAGATGGAAACACGGCTTGAAATATGTTTCAGCATGCAGAGAAAGTAACTGAAATATCTAGTATCAGCCTGAATCTCTTAAATCGACTTCATTCAATTTTGAAGTTCATGGCAAGTGGATATAACATAAATGCTGCCAAATTTAAGATTTTCTGCTTGAAAACAGCATGTACTTTTGTGTTCCATTATCCATGGTTTAATATGCCTACGACGTTCCACAAAATACTGTTCTATGGCTTAAGCATAATTGAAACTTCGGAAGTAGCTATTGCTCAAGAGAGCAGAAACAAAGATGTGAGAAAATACAGGGAGCAATTTTCCAAATTTTTTTTTCGAAAGCAGTGTATGGTAAACACGTATCAAAGACTAATGGTGTCATCTGACCCTTTTATAAGTGATCTAAGAAAACTTTTCTACCTTTGTTTCAAAGTGTGTTAAATTTATTAGAGGATCCTGAAATTGACACTGTATAATAAACTAAAAATAATTATATATATTTTTTGATTATGAAAGACTTGCATTTCATTTTTGTATATTATTTATCTGTATGAAATTAAGGGGGAAGGGAGTCAGTGTAAGAGAAAGGAGGGGATAGTTATTTTTTAACACTATTAGGTATATTTTTAGATCCATATGAATTGTTACCCAAAAGCTAACCACTCCAGCTCATTTTTGACCCATTTTAGCAGAGGTAGAAGGATATTTGGTATTTTCCTCTGCCCACACTATCCCTCTATCCCTATAATTGGACCAGGAACAATCTTTCACCCAACCTATGACAAATTTGAAAAAAATAGGTTTTGGCCAGCTTTTTCGGATTTTTCACCTCTGTGCGGCCGACCAAATCCCATCCTATATACTACATACTAATAGGTTACATATATAAATACATGCCTACCTCCGCCCATTCGATTAGTCTTGCTAAGAAGAAGGGCAAGAAACTTAGCAAGATCATGTCTTTTTTTTCAACATAAAACTTATACTATACAATATATGACTTATATCTACTTTAACCAAGGGATAAGAAAATACAAGACAGCAGGAATTCAGGTTAATGAAAAAAAGAAAAACATATATATCTTTGTCTACCTGTCTCATATAGTCCTTTTCCTTTTACAGTCTGTAATCAATTAATCAATCAATTAATTAGAGGAATCATAAGTTAAGAAATTATACTATTTAATTAAATTATAACTTACTATCATTATCACTGTAACACCATGCTTCACCATCATCCAAATATTCATTTATTTTATAATATGCCTTTTTCAATAGGCCCTGCTTAATATACAGTTTAAACTTATTCTCTGACAAAGTAAGGACCTCCTTTGGAAGTTTATTGTAAAATCTTATACCATGTCCTACAAAAGAGGTACTCACCTTAGCGAGTCTGATTTTTGGAAAAGCCAGTTTATGCTTATTTCTGGTTTCCTTACAATGTTGCTTACCAAGCCTTGGGAAAGACTCAACATTTTTTCTGACATATCTAAGGACTTGGTAAATATATTCACAAGGAACCGTTGATATATTAATTTCTTTGAACTTTTGTCTTAATGAATCCCGGTGCTTCATACTATAAATAGCCCGAATTGCTCTCTTCTGCAAAACAAAGACTGCGTCTGTATCCGCGGCTCTACCCCATAACAGCATGCCGTATGACATAATGCTGTGAAAGTAACTAAAATAGACTAGTCTAGCAGTATCTACATCAGTAATTTGCCTTATGCGTCTAACAGCGTATGCGGCCGAACTAAGTCTACCACATAGGGCTTCTATGTGGGGACCCCACTGAAGACGAGAGTCTACCGTAATGCCTAAAAACTTTGTTTCGTTAACTAACTCCAGCTTGGACCCCTGCAAAAGCAAATTACCATCCACTTGAATTACATTTGGTATTATTACATTTACTATTATAGCCACATGTTTAATTGGTAACCATGAGAGTTTACTTGCAGCCAATTAAAAAAATTATGCCTATTTGCAACACTTGAGGGCTCGTAAAAAGTTGATGTATGGGAGTTGTCGGTCTATACGTAGTAATACTTAGACTATGGCACAAGTCAGTGGAAAGGTTTCTACCATTATTTCGATGGTTTCTACGTAATATGTAATCAATGTACACGGAAATATTGCCTACGCGGTATTGGTAATAGCCCTCTATGTAATAAAAGGCTGCTGTTGTTTTGACCTTACCGCTTTGTTTTTGAGTATCATTGCAGTATATAAGGTTAAATAATATTAGTTGGCGAAACTCAAAACATAGGTAGTACTAGTCTGTATGAACAACTGTTTGTATGGGAGCTAAGTGAAATTCATAACTTTTTTCACTTCCTCCTATTCAATTGCCCCGATCAGCTGACTGGTCCAGTATGGAAAGGCAAAAACTAATTTTAAAAATTTTGCACAATTCTAACATATGTTTCAAACTTCGCCAAATAATTTAATTTAACCTTGTAGAAACGCAGAAAGAAAAGTAAATCTGGATGTGAGGAGCTCTTATCCGGGATTCGAACCTGGGAACCTCTCGCTAGCCAAGCGATTGCTCTACCAACTGAGCTATCCAGAACTCAACACAACTGGCGAATTTACCCATGTTCTTCCCCATACTGCAATGATATCTATAGCACATATAATATAAATATCTGTACGAGTATACCCACTTTACGTAGTACTTTTTATATATATTTATGTTTATGTAGTTTATTACACACTATGTATATTTACGTATATTACTATGTATATATATATATATTTATACTTATGCGATGTATGCCAGAAGAGAGAATGGCGAAACGCATCTTATATTGCGAGCTTCTCAGTGGAAAACGCAAACAAGGCGGGCAATTCCTTAGGTTTAAGGACGTGCAGAAACGCCACATGAAAAGTTGCAATATAGAACATTTGACATGGGAGGACCAGGCTGAGGATCGAGCTGTGTGGCGGCATACAGTCAACACTAACATCTTCGAGTTCGAGGCTAAACGAAGAGCTACTCTTGACGCCAGACGTGATGAACTCCGATGTAGACCACCAGCTGCTGCCATACAACACAACTACTATAATGGAAAACTTACATGTAGCCTGTGCAACCGCACTTTCACAAACAAGATAGGCTACATAAGTCACATGAGGGCACATGACCGACGCTCTCCACAGCCGCAACAGTCGCCGTGACCGAACTCGGTCGGATGAATCATGTATATTTATAATATTTTATAGATTGTATTTATAGTAAGTATTGATATAAATTTTTATTTTGTAATTAAACTTGTATAATACTTTGTATGTTCTTCTTCTCTGTGTACACGTATGATTACTTCGTTTATGTTGCTTTTTCCTATTGTGATGGTTTATGTTCTGAGGATGGTTTTGCTGTCAGAAATCTCTGTTTAGAGATAAGCTCGCCAATGTGCATCCTTTTTCACTATAACTTTGTTTATGTTTATATTTCCGTGTTACAATAAAGAAGAAATAGTACTTTTTTTAGTAACGCTACCGCTGCAGCGCAGAGATGGACCACAGAGATGGACCACCTACTGTAGGTATAGCGCAATGGGCTACATGACCTAATGATAATCGTTAAGGCGATACCAAAAAAAAATGGGGTTTTTTCGAATCCATTTACTCCACTATAACGTCATCTACGTATGTCATTTTTGGGTAAATGTTTATTGAGTATTTGATTAATTCATTGCATCGACGATTTATTCATCGCATCGTATATTACCTACCTTTTTATTGGAGATCCCTGTTCAGTTTCTCAATTCCAGATTTACTTCTCCTCTGCGTTTCTATACCGGAATTATATAATGCAATTTATACCGGTTGAATTTTATAAGAACTGACAAAATGAATAACTTGCTTTTTTTCTCTAAGTATAGATAGACCATACGTAAGTGGATATTTGCGCGCGCGTGTGTGTGTGAGGCCCTATAGGCACAGTATAAACAAATCTGTGCTATAGGCGCGCGCGCACTCGCGCAGCGTCCCGCAGCATTTGGTCACAGGTCAATAGTCTCAAGTAAACTTGCTCATGGAGCCACAAAGCGAGAAAGTCACCAAAGATGCTGCT
Source organism: Ypsolopha sequella (assembly GCA_934047225.1). NCBI lineage: Eukaryota > Metazoa > Arthropoda > Insecta > Lepidoptera > Ypsolophidae > Ypsolopha > Ypsolopha sequella. The sequence continues at coordinate 3,616,712 of OW203987.1, forward strand.
TCTATTGATTTTATTATCAAGAACGCATTCCTCTTTTCAATAACCAGGGGCTCTACCGCGTAATTCTCATTTGTATCAACTTCAAGCAAATGCATGCGAAATTCAACGCGTGCAAAAGAGATGGCATGTTAGGCGGGCGTCGTCGCACGCATGTCAAATTTCAATCTCAAGTTGATATTGATGCAAATGAGAATTACGCGGTAGACCCACAGTACCCTATTTAGAAAGTGACATCTTGCATTACAGAATCAATCAATAAATCAACTTTGCACTCAACCATGTTGATACTTTCTTCGACAATAGGCGTCTTCACTGGCCAGCAACGACACAATTTCTTACATTTGCCTTCTGCTACGGCCAGATACTAGTAATAAAATCCCATTACAAAGTTCGCCAGGTGAAGTTAGTTGTCAGTGCAGCCGCCCCCCCCTCCCCCCGTCTGAGGATACCGACTTTCTCAGAGACGCTCAAAATTGTGTCGGCACAGTTCGTTGTCGCGCATTATAAGCGAAACTATCTCCAATATTAATTTACTTTCAAATATTAAAAGAATGACACAATAAATCTTTCAAGGTTCCAGAACACAACCATGGCAACCCATTACTCATACAAAATAAAAACACAAGCGTGCTTAAGTCAAAACTGTATTCATCGCATAATTAATTAATCACCAACATAAAAAGTTGTTCTACCTAAATTAATTAACACTGGCACTTAAAAATTAGACACATAAATAAAAAATAAACTTTAGGCAAGTCACATTTTCTTGACAACTCATCTATAAATCTTTGGATACAAAATCATTTTAACAAATAATCAACAGTCATAAGATATTTGAGCAACAAAATAACCCTAAAACTAACCGTTTAGGGTTCAATTTCCGTCGTTAACTACCCTTCTTGTCTTCTTTCAGCGGTAGCGTTTCGTCGTCGTAGTCGACTCGTCCAACTAATACGGGAACGGCTCCCTGTTCCTCGTGGCCATCTTGGTCGAAGGGCATGTCCCGCTTCGCCAACTCTTCTGCCAGCCGTTGGAAGAGTTCCCTGGATGATTACAAAATTGGTGTTAAATAAGCACGTTAAAATTTGGGTTCTATGTTAAATAGTATACAACATATATGTACTCTTGACATCATATATTTCGGTGTCTATTGCTAGAAAGAATACTGCTGCAACGCTTCTTCATTCCAACGCTTTGCAATAACAAGGTAATTTTGCTGGAGAGTACGTAAGGGTTCCAGAAAACGTTCCTAAAAAGTATTGATTTATTAAGCGTGACCCCAAGAATATGCTGTACTATTCTAGAACAAAATAAATATCACTACATAGTATAAAACAAAGTCGCTTCCCGCTGCCTGTCTGTCTCTATGTACAGATTTTGATGCGTTGTTTTTTTAAATAGATAGAATGATTCAAGAGGAAGGTTTATAATTGTAAAATACATGCATAATATAGTAGAGAAACACTGATAATTTTAGAGGTTTCTAATGTGATATTAAATAAACACATTTTTTTGCGCTTACACTGCAAACGCTGGCTGAACCCTACGAGATAGATCAAAATAATGTACTACAGTATTGTACACCTTAAAAAGGTCTACAAAAAACTCCGCGATGGTATATGTCTATCTCTTAGGGATAACCCACAATAACCATTTTTTATGCTTTATTTTTTACGAGAAATAATGGCTTAATTACGAAGCGATTTTAAGCAATACCGCATTAATACTTAACCAATTAAGTACCTTAAATGTTGTAGTATATTTAGTATCAGCATTGCACCCGTGCGAAGCCGGGGCGGGTCGCTAGTAAGTTATATTATAACTAAATCATACACCTCCGTGTATGTGTGTATAGAAACAGGTGATCACTGAAATGGCGATAGCAGCGGGGGACCTCTGTGCAGTCAACGTTGCAATTTATATATTATCTTTATTTATAGACTACCTTGGAGTCGGCACATCCACTTCCCTATACGGGATATCAATGGTCGGTGGTTACTTGCATGCCAACTGAAATTTGGACCTGTATTTGAAGGCCTACTCCTCCCACACGGGTGGTCTAAAAACTTTCAAAAAATATATGATAGGCATTATAGAGTCAAAAATAAATTTTAAGTTTCATAAACTGTTTTTCTATTGTAAGTTTTGACAAAAAAAAATCGAAAGTCATCGAAGGTTACAAAAATTCTCTTACTCCTTCCAAACGCCTAAAGCGATTTTAATCATTATTTAACTAAATAATAGGAAATTTTTAGATCTAAAATTTTTTTTTCGTTCATGGCGTCCATGTGAAAAGTATTATTTTCTCCTATTTTGCGCTAGCCAGGGACGCAGTGGTTGTCGTAACAGCCACTTTTCAAGGCACGCTGAAATGAACATTATTTTAATGTCGTTTCCGTTGATATTTGTACCGGCACAGATCGAGTTGCTAATTTAGCGTGGTCTACACCTTAACAATTAAGGTCAGATATTAGAGGCAGGGCGATGCAACTTGACTTTGGAACAAAGGGATAGTTGTTACAGACAGTTGCGTAGTATGAGGCAATAGATCTTGGTATTCGATATTTATTTCATTTTGATACCTCGAGCTGTCTCTACACTCGAAACACAAACAAACAGACAGACGGACAACAAAGTGATCCTAAAAGAATCCCTTACAGAGACGGCTCTGTAATAACGGACAGACAAACAGATATACCGACAGACAGTGATCACAAAAGATAAAGAGCACGGAAGCTTCAGCAACGACTCACTGAAAGACAAATCCGTTCATGTTCTTCGCGAGGTAGTAGAGGAAGAGCCAGTCGGCGAACTGGCAGCCGTTGACGACCTGGATCACGGAGTACGAGTCGAACTTGCCGGTCGACACCTGCCGGAACACCAGCTCGTTGAACCGCGCCGAGCGACGATACAAGCAGAACGTCATCAGTCTCCACACTACCGCTGAGGACAAAGAGGCATCATCAGCGTGGGCGTCATAAGCATAGCCAGCCAGGTAGGGGCAGGGGTGGTCACGCCCCCCCCCCCCGCCAGAAAACCTGATGCCCTCAAAAGAAATTTTAAAAATTATATTTTATTAAAAATAGTTTTGAACAAAACCAATTTCATTCAGGCTGTCCCGTTATTCTGAAATCGCGGCTACATTAGGACATTAACTATAATTAATTTCTTTATGTAATAAAATGTTATTTTCTAGTTAGTATCTGCGTGTGTTTGTTTCGTTTCAATCGGTTTTGAAATATGGAAACTGAATCGCTTTTTCGTGAAATTCATGCTTTTTTTTAAAGTAATATAAATAAAAGAAGATTAAAACTATGTTTATTTATAAAGAATAATTAACACATAATTGTATTGAGTCAAAAAACACGACATATTTTTTTTCAACTTTTTACCATCTACATTGACGGAACTGAATCCAATGTAAAACTGATGTTTAGCATTGTGAGGCAGTCGTTTTACCCCCGGTGGAAAGTGCGTTTGATTGATACAGCCAAATGGATACTAGAGACTCGGTAAGTGACCATAACAAGGTTCAATGTCTCGTATCGCGAAATTTGCAATATTTATTTATTAATTTTCACACTGATTGTTTCAGGGTTGGGTAAAAATAAATAGACAATAAAAATGCAAAGTTAATTACTGAACCTTATCGGGTCTACAATACAGAGTGTTGGTGTAACGATCAAAGTCAAAGTACATGACGGTGTTGAAGGTAATCCCTACTCAATAGATTCGAAAAAAACTCGATTAATAATCTCAGTTTGTTTACTTCACAAAACATTTACTCTTCAAACATATCAAACTGACGATGCATAATTTAATTGTATTATTAACTAATTGATAAGCAAATCTGAGGTTCAATTGACGCATGTTAAAATAAATAACTAATACATATATTATAGCAACACGTTACGAAAGCGATAACATTAAATGTAAACATGAGCAAAGCTTTAAATATTATCGCAAGTAACAAATTAATTAAATATGTATATGGGTAAGAACTTCTGAAACATGTTCGTGTTCGAGATACAAAACTAAATACAATGAGAAAGGATAGAAGATTAGCAGAAGAAGCCAAGGAAGTGTGTAAGGATCGTAGTAAGGCGGCGGACGAAAAAAACATAGAAGTCTGATTAGCGCTGAAAAATGAGCCCACAAAAACCGTGTTGAACACAGTTTAGTATGGCGACGGCTCCTATCATTGTCTCTTTGAGTCGGCCAATCAGGTCTGGCTTTATGTCGCATGATACACATTACGAACAAAACATGAGCCTTTTGCACTTTTAAGTCTTTGGTACCATTTTCGAATGACACTGTTTTTTTTCAATCGCCGTAGTTATGAATCGAGAATGGAGGAACAGGAACCAGAACCACAGGATGGTGTAGATCTTCTCGTCATCACGCAGAGCGCGTCGTGCTGCTGGATCGAGCCACTCGGCCCGTACTTCTGGAATACGCACTTTGTTACCTACAACATACGGGCTAGTTTATACTAACCCAGCACAGAAGCGATGAAGAGGAACAGGAACCAGAACCACAGGATGGTGTAGATCTTCTCGTCATCACGCAGAGCACGTCGTGCTGCTGGATCGAGCCACTCGGCCCGTACTTCTGGAATACGCACTTTGTTACCTACAACATACGGGCTAGTTTATACTAACCCAGCACAGAAGCGATGAAGAGGAACAGGAACCAGAACCACAGGATGGTGTAGATCTTCTCGTGGATGATGTTGAGCGCCATCACGCAGAGCGCGTCGTGCTGCTGGATCGAGCCGCTTGGACCGTACTTGTGGAATATGCACTTTGTTACCTACAACATACGGGCTAGTTTAGATTGCATAGTAGCTCTCCTACTTGCCATACTGATCATATGGGAATTGTATGGGAAGGTTTGAGAACTAGTCCTACAATAAAACTGTATGGTAGGACGACATAAATAGTAAAGATTTTTTAAAGCGATTTTAAGTATTACAATGAATGACGTAATTTTTGAGTGAAATGTCAAATAAATCCAAAAAATTATGAAATTTGATTGGGCCCTGTAATCCATTAAAGAGCTTGTATCAGTCAAATAGCCAAACACATTGTTATATAAAAGATAATTAATAATAATGATGTTGATTAATACCTAAGTGAAAGTTCCCAAAACAAACAGAATACGACGCCAAGAAGAAGAGCTATACCAGTATTCATAAAAATCAAATTTGGCACCTTTGGGAATATAGTCTCGAGCGGATCAGCGATCCTGTCCCAGTCGATGTTGATGACATGCCCACCGAGCGGCACGAACTGCCCGTGCAGGAACCTATCCGTGACGTAGATCTGCAGCATTATGTTCAGCAAGTTGGCCACCTCCATGGCGACCAGCCACGTCGACCAGGTGCGCGTCACGCGGAGCCTGCGGGCATACCTCGATCACTTATACAAAATGTAGAGTATGCGCTATACATACGCTGTCTGGTGTGTTCCTGTATTGGGTAGCAAAACGTCACAGTCACGAGGGCCGCGGGCGAGGGTGCACGGTGAAGCTATTACCAAATATGTGAGCATTGTCGAGCCAGTGTAGTGGTAGGGAAACGCTAGAATAAGATACCATGACCCTACACAAATCTATTTCGTAAATGATATGTTCCGGCGGCGGTTGAAGAGGGATGAGGGATTTAGATCTAAGAGATAAACCATTAACACATTTAATCGTCATCTTATAGATGTTATGGGAGTGAGTTAACTAACCTCAATATGATATCCTTGCGAATCAGATCCAGCCGCTTCTGAAGCGAGGACTTGGAGGGTACAGATTTACCGTTCACCGTCATGTCCTCATTGTGCAGCGCTATTCTGGCTAGCTGCAGACCATCCACCAGCGCCTTTACCCTCCCACCTGGACATGTTCATGGCATTTGTTTTGAGGCTATTTATAATGTTCTGAGAGAACTCAAAAGAGGCTCTGCCTTTTCACCACCACCCTAAGGATGTGATAAAATTGGCCAATCACAGCGCAGAATTGGGGTGCTAAAATGTAATATTACAACATCGGATAAACAATGTAAGTACTTATAAAACCGCTTTTGATGTTATTACATTACAAAATGTGTGTGTTTGGAATGGGCACGTGCCACGGCGGCAACGACCGCGGCTACTGGGGCGCCACGCCGGGCGGTGCCGCGTGCTACTGGGGCGCCGCGCCAGGCGATGCCGCGTGCCAGGAGAACCATGTATCGGCCTCCGTACAGTTGTTTATATTTACATATTTGTCTACTAATGTCAACCTTCATATTCTTCCTTCTTGTAAAATTATAGATTAAAAACCATCAAAAAACGCAAGAATCCTTTCTTTAAAAACCAATTACCACAAAAACCTTTTCATATTGAACAGTTGCAGTCCAAGGGCTGCTACAACCGTCCTGCTGGGAGGCGCCGCTCACGTGAACACTGCACAAGTGCACACCTATACTGTACCTTATAGTGGAACAACTTCACCTCTTTGTGAATTCACCAGGATAGCTTTGTATCATACATAATGTATATGTTATAGTTTTGTCTTTTATTATTGTTCATATTTAATTCTAGTATTATTTTTTATGTAGCCTGTATAGTGATCAGTGTCCCACTGCTTGGCAAAGGGCTCTCCTTGTTGATACCACGCACATCGCAGCCCTGTGCTACATCCGACACCCCGCTAAAAATGAATGGAGATCGTCCCGCCAGTCCGCCACGCCATCGTCTTTTTGGTTTGCCTGGCCGTCGCGTCGATAGGCAAATCATCTGGCACCCACTCGGTCGCGATTTTATTTTATTAATATTGTTAATATCGTATTAAGTTAAAACATGTAAAAATAGTTGTATGTTTTAGTTTTAAAAAATAAACTGTTGTAGTATGATGTTGATGTTGTTGTTTTATTGACCTGAATTAAAAGAATTTTATTTTATTTATTTAACAGGGCAATAAAGCTGATTCTGAAGGCTTAAACTTTAGTTATAGTGCTGTTAAAACTTGAAATTTTCAAAAGTAATTTAACATCTGTTCCTTACAGCTAAGGACTATTTTGCAATGAAGAAAATTTAGTTTTGACAGCACTAAAACTAAAATTAAAGCCTTCAGAATCAGCTTTAATGTCAAAAGTATTCGGAATAGAAGAGCTTGTATGACTAGATTGATGGATATGGAAGAGGCGAAAGTGGTGTGTCAGTATCGCAGCAGATGGAAATATGTACCTATGCTTACCCCTCTGGGAGACAGGCGTGCGAGTATATGTATGTATGTATGTAAGTATTAATTTATATTTTAAATTACTATTTTGAGATGATTTTTGAAAAATGTTGAAATACATGTTTTATTATTCTTTGTATCAAGTTTTAAATTGATACACGCAGTGAATACGATTTTCGATACAAAAATTTTTACTCCATTTCACCCCCTTAGGGGTTGCTTTTCGAAAAATCCTTTCTATGTGCACCCCTGAAAATCCTAAAACAAGTGTACGTATGTTAATTTTATCTCGGGAATCTCCATTAAAAATTCCGAACGCCTAGCGTGAACGATGTCGGCAAAATTGAGGTTTTTTGTTAAAACTTTGACCCCTTTTTACAACCCCTTGGGATACGAATTTTCCAAAATCCTTTTAAAGTGTGCATTCTTACGACACCGTCCAAATATCAAGTATCAACGTCCAGCGGTTGGGGGGCTGTACGTTGTCTATCAGACGTCACTCAGGACAAATATTTATTTTGATTGATGTGGTATGTAGTTCGAAAAAATGTCACTTAAGGCGATTAGTGTTGCCAAATTAGCAGCTCGATGTTTGTCGGTACGAATATTGATGGAAATGACATTGAAATAACGTTCATATCAGCGCGCAATGCATTAGTGGATGTTACGACGCTCGCTGCGTCCTTGATAGGAGAAAATAATACTTTTCACAAGGACGTGATTATTCGATTGAATAATTCTATGTTATGTTTATAGCTATCAAGTTTATCTATCACTTAAAGTATAAATTAATTAAATCGACCAAGCCGCTTAGGAGCAGTAGGGAGTTAAAGCCAAAAAACACCATTCAGTTGTTTTTTTTTTTCATATAGAAGTTTTGGTGGTATGAAAAAGATAAATGTTGCATATGTTGTCCTAGAGTTGATAATTCATATACATTTTTTTCAATATTTTTGGTGGGTTCATAAAAGAGGAGTAGGCTTTAGAAAGTACCCATTTGGCGATACTAAGGCCCTTAAGATATGTTCTAGATGTAACCTGGCTTACAAGGAAAAAACCGTAACAAAACATTTAGGTACCATTTCCCAAAACCAGTCGTCTCTGTCATCATTAAAATACAAGTGCATTAACCTAAATAATGTTCTCAAAAGTGTTGTGATAGTGATAAGATAAGCTGACACACCGACGCATACATCACTGTATAATAATTTCTTATAAAAACATTGCTTTTTCATGAGAAACATTGGTGCACGATTTAAATATTTGTATAGCGTATCTAGGATACTTGAGTTGTCTAGTGGCTAGAACATTATACAAACAAACAATAGTACCCATTGCTAGACGTGGATACAAAAGGGGGTACAATAGGTGCAATTCGCTTAGATTAAATTATGTTAAGGGTTAAGGTGTGTTAATTCGAAAACCATTTCGAGATTTAGGTTTCATTAGCCGTATTTTAGAACTTGTGGTCTAAAAAACCTCATGATGATGGATATTTTTACGAAAAAGCTGCAACTTTCATTTGCGTTCGTGTGACGTCACTTGAGAAATGGCTGTTTAGAAATGTGTCCTTTGCTTTAAAGATAAATTTATAATAATTTGGTTCCGGCTGACTTGCCAGATGGATGACAGATGAGTAGACAGACAGAGACAGACCACTTTTTTATAAGCAATCACACATCACAATCAAAATATTGTCTAAAATTCTTAAGTGACGGCATATCAGACAATTCTTTAAAAAATTATAAAAAAATTATGATTAATTTATATACATATAATGAAAAGTATGTCCTGAAATGGCGTAAAAACCTTGAAAATATAAAAAATAAATCTTTTTGGAAATTAAGCCAGGGGAATCTTGGACCCGCGCTTGCCCACTGCACTCAACTATGGGATATTCCCTTGTCAGATTCTGGACCTCCCTAAGGGTCAGGACTATCTCTTGCTTCTTAGGATTCCGTACTTAAGGCCCTTAATATCGCCAAATGGGTACTTTCTAAAGCCTACTCCCCTTTTATGGCCAAACCAAAAATATTGATAAAATGTATTATGGATTATCAACTCTAGGACAACATAATGCAACATTTTTCTTTTTCGTACCACCAAAACTTCTATATGAAAAATTGTTTCAACTGAATGGTGTTTTTTGGCTTGAATTTCCTACTGCTCCTAAGCGGCTTAGGTGATTTAATTCATTTATGCTTTGATAAATAGATAAACTTGATAGCTATAAATATAACATAGAATTATTCAATCGAACAATGACGCCTATGTGAAAAGTATTATTTTCTCCTATTTTACCCTTTCAAGGACGCAGCGAGCGTCGTAACAGCCACCACGCATTGTGCACTGATTTGAACGTTATTTCAATGTCGTTTCCGTCGATATTCATACAGACAAACATCGAGCTGCTAATTTGGCGACGGTAATCGCCTTAAGAATTAAATACCGGAACGTTTATTGTGCGCCTCGTGTAACTCTCCATCTTAAGTTTCGAAATACTTAGTCACAAATTTTACTTGTCCACACAGAGCTCTGACGTTTATTTTTCAAAAGTACGGTGAAATGGCAATTCCATAATATATGGAACCCTGCGTTCACGAATCATATGTGCTATAGTACCTTTTCGATTGTTTCGATAGCAACATCAATTTATAAATAAAGTAACCAACCCACCTTCCTTCTTCTTCCACACATAATGCGGCAGGTAGAAGCAGATGGACTGTATGAAGAGCACGAAGGGCACCCACTGGTAGTAGGTGTGATGTATTCTCTCGTCCGAATCGGACATGGGCCCCACGCCGGGGTGCGGCAGGAAACCAGCCTGCAGCATGCTCTCGTTGTAGTGACGGACCTGGCGTATACAGCTTTAGTTAGATATAACTGCGACATATTATTATTTATTTATTTAAAAGTATAACATGACAGTTTAAAAACTAATGCGTTATACAATATAATATTATTAAAATAAGTAAATATTTATTGAACAAATTAACAAACCCTTTCAGTCATCACACTCGCAAAACGCCAAACATTCATCAATCACAGTCATCAATCTGTCAGCAAATAAGTCACATTCCGGTACTGACGCCAACAGTGCATTGAGTGAAGTTCGCGCGCGCACAAGCGGAGACTTGCTGCTGCGAGCAACAGTGCGCGCCGTAGGTACTGACAACAGAACATGCTTGCGAGCTCTGAGGTATTTGTCGGGCACAAACAGTTGTGGACAGTCTGATTCACCGCGCAATATGCGACAGGCTGTAACAAGTTGCTCACAGTCTCTTCGAACTTCCAACGAGTTATATCCCAGCATACCAAGAAGATACTTCGTCGGGTACATAAAGGGATAGTACCCATATTTCTTTTTGTACAGAAAACGGAGGAACGCTTTATGCACTTTCTCGAGCAAAAGCGCATATGTTGATTCATGAGGACATAGAAAATACATCAGCGCTACATGAATCCACGATTCCGAGTATTTACACTCGAACACCCACGTATCACCAACGATTATTACGTCACACACAGCGTGATGGCTGCTGGTGAGCCCTACTCTTCAGGCACAAATATGTACGTACAGCTTAACGTGTCTTCCGAAGCACAAGATCGAACACAATGAGGGCTACTATCGACGTCAGGTGGCGCCACTGAGGCGACAGGTATACAGAAACGTCAAATGCCCGCGAAACGGCGAAAGCTATGGCTTTTTATTAGTTATTTGTGTATTAGTCGAGATAAATTCATAGTTTCAGGTTTATTATTCAAGGTACGGTGCAATGAAAGTAAATAAATTAAGATTAGAGCTAAAGAAAAGAGGGGCTAAAACAAAACTTAAGTCCTCCTTTCGTTTTCGAACATAACGGATCTGCACATCATTGCGGCATTGTTTATTCGCATTCAAGAAAGAAAAATTGCCCGGCGATAGCGATGACTTAAATAATGTCTTTTATTTGTTTTAAATTAATTCGCATTTATATTTTGTTTGTTAGAAAGAAAAAAAATATATATTATATGGATAAGCAAAACAAAAAATCGAACTTCTATGTAAATCTAACCTAACAAACCTTTGACATATACCTTACGTGCCAGTGGCGCCAACTGGTGGCCTTTATAAAAGTAGACCCCATTGTGCTGCTATGGGTATTTGAATCCGAGATCTCCAGATTATTGGTCCAGACGATTGAATCACTATGGCTTACAGTAGAGCCACTGAGTGATGGCGCCTATGACGTTTAAATGCCTACAAAGTATCGTAATTATTTATAAGCAAGTGTGAATTAAAAAATGTAATACTTCATTGTTGGTAGTGATGTACTACTTGTTTTGGTTATTATTTTTCGATTTGAATGTTGCTTTATTGTGCAATAGAATTCGTATAGAAACAAAGAATTTTTTTTAAAAAAGTTTCTCATTTTTATAGGTCGTGTTTGAGGTCGCCAAGTTACGCAATAATATTTAACAAAACAATGACGAAGTTAAACTAAACGAAAATAAATGATAGTAAAATACTTTTGTCGATTTAGATATTTAAACATCTCTTGGGGGCCCCGGGGCACTACACCGCATAGCCCTCCGATAGCTACGCCACGGGTTTTGGCACATTTTCCTTTTGTATCATTATGTTGAATGTTGAATGACGTGTCTAATGTTGAGTAAACTCACACTTGATTTTTATTTTTAACCGAAATTTGAAATGTAACTCATACCTAAATGCAGCTGTCATAAGTGCCATCACTCAGTGGCCCTACTTTAGTGGTTCATTGAGTAAATTTTGAATCGAAGTGTTCTGTTTCGATTAATTAGAAAAAGGTGGGATTTTTTCCATCCGGCTGCTAAACGGGTCTTAAGTCAATTTCTGTATTTGGTTTCTATCATACAGATGTGAAAACCCACTCTCATATAAATTGTGTTGTAAGCGCGAGCTAGTCAGCATAACGTGAATCTTGTCGCGAACCCCTAACTATCAACTGGCGAACCCCTAGGGATTCGCGTACCACACTTTGAGAAAGAGCCACAGAGGCGGTCAAAAGAAACTGGAAGGAAATTACCCGAATAAAGATTGTCATTCTGCAGGACGACTATGGAAGGTAAGGTTAATTATTTATGGTTTCAGCTGTATATTGCAAACTGGTGCTATTATATTGCAAACTGGTGCTATTATATTGCAAACTGGTGCTATTATATTGCAAACTGGTGCTATTATATTGCAAACTGGTGCTATTATATTGCAAACTGGTGCTATTATATTGCAAACTGGTGCTATTACATTGCAAACTGGTGCTATTATATTGCAAACTGGTGCTATTATATTGCAAACTGGTGCTATTATATTGCAAACTGGTGCTATTATTTTCTTTCAAGATAGAAGAATAAAATAGACACTGAGAAGGAAGGCTCATAAAGACCTTGAGAACGATCATCAGCACAATTACTTACTACAGTAAAAGTGGCCATGAAGAAGCAGTAGGTCTTGATCACGTGTTCAGGCACCCCCTGGTCTGAGATACATCTGATATGTTCTCCGAAGTACTCCCTCCCACAGACCAGAACAACACATGCCAGCAACACCACAACTGTGACCCTGTAGTGGCATTTGAACACAAAGTTCTCTAATTTCGGCTTCAAAGGGTTAAAGCGTAGCTGTGGAGTCAACGTATTCAGTGTTGCCATCAACATCTTGGCTGTTTGTGTTTAATACTTCTTTTGTATATACTTTTTCCGTTTGTTAGATGTTTTGTTTCAGCTCATTGTCTGTGCAACCTGAAAGAGAATAACACGACGTGGGATATTATTGTATCGTTTAGCTGTCATTTGTGAAGTATATAGCCCACGACACGACATACAGGCGCGGGTTCAGTAGTTCAGGGGTGGGGCAATTTCTGTAAATCGGTTTTAGGTTGTCAACTTCGTGCCAACCGCGCCTACGGGGTATAAGGGTTGGCGGGCAGGGTCTCGTAGGGGATGCGTAAGGTGTGGCCGGAGGGTGAGCGAGCACGACGCGTGGGGCGGACCAAGGCGGATGGCCAGTCGCCGGGGAGGTCGCTCCATAGATAAGGGTACTATAAACCGATGTGTAATGGATCTCTTTTGTAGACTCTATGACATTTTAAAGTTGTCAATGTCATACTTGTGTACGGCCCTGCACACTGTCGCGTGCTACCTCGTACCCGTCAACCCCTGTACAAATGCCAAATGCCAAATGGGTACTTTCTAAAGCCTACTCCTTGTTAAAGCCTACTCCTTGTTTATGGCCAAACCAAAAATAATGAAAAAATGTATTATGAATAATCAAGTCTTAGACAACATATGCAACATTTTTCTTTTTCATACCACCAAAACTTCTACATCAAATTTTTTTTAACTGAATGGTGTTTTTCGGCTTAAATTTCCTACTGCTCCTAAGTGGCTTGGCTGATTGAATTCATGTATGCTTTGATAAATAGATAAACTTGATAGCTATAAACATAACATATGATTATTCAATCGAACAATCACGTCCATGTGAAAAGTATAATTTTCTCCTATTTCGCCCTATCAAGGACGCAGCGAGCGTCGTAACAGCTACTATGCATTGCGCGCTGATATAAACGTTATTTCAATGTCGTTGCCGTTGATATTCGTAGTGACAAATATCGAGCTGCTAATTTGGCGATGGTAATCGCCTTAAAGAACCCTAGGCTGGATAGGAACACTCGGGTTGTAACGCTGAGTTTTTGAACGAGTTTCGTCGTGTACCGAGCGACACTAAGATACGGAACACTATAATTAGTACCTACTTGGTATGAAACAAATGATATCGAGCACCTTCATGCTGAGCCACACTTGTAAAATTAATTGCTAGCTAAGACATAGATAATGTAGTTGTTTGTGCAAGCTGTTTTATAATACCTATACGAGTTCCTAAGCTCGATCTCAACCGACAGAAAAAGTTGAGCACTCAATTATGATTTTTTGCAAAGTTTACTAAATTTACAAATAAATGTCTTAGAACTATCGCTATATCGATTTGAATAACTAGTTAAGCAACATAAATACTTTTTGTTCAATCCTTAAATATTTGGAAAACATATTGTTTCGCTCATTTATTACCCAAACCGTCGAACGCCAGCATTTTGCATGCATAGCAAAAAATCCCAAGCTGTTTTATATTCGAGAAACCAGTTTTTGCTCTAAATTGTTTTAGTTTTAGCACTATATGCACTAACAAGTTATAAAATTGACTGAATACCATTAGAGGAGCAGGTTCATGTTACGGACCTAGTAAGTTCGTTGATTTTGAGACTGGTGGAATTCCAGTATTTTTAAATAACCGAATTAAATACTAAGTTTTAAGGAAACATTTACCTTTCAAGACGAGACAACATATACACAAAACCTACTCACAACTCTCCAATCTTATCACTATCCCTAACGCTAAACTGGAGAGCTTAACACTGAACTCATTGTAAATGAAAACTTTCTTAGTGACTTTCCAAGTTGTCCACAAGCTCGCGTCCCGTGTGCCGACATGAGCGACTGCAGAATGTTCCACTTAGCCGGTATCAATGATTATGATAAGGTATCACCTGCTACGTCTTATGATAACATTCGATACGGGATTTATAATCTGATCCAACGAAATTATTTAGAGAACTTACTTATGACTAAGATTTGACTAAGGAAAGTTTTTAGAACTCAAATAACAGGATTAGTCAAGGGTCTGTAGTGTAGAAGTCTGGAGTGGTGATTGAAACACAGACGTTAAGTTGACATGTTTAATGGTCAACTGCCAAAATAGAGTGATCCCGTTAACTGTACAATATTCTGTAATATAATTACTTATTGCTAAATAAACAGCATGCGTCACAATGTTGCAGTCAGTAGCGGCATGTCGCAGTAATGCTATAAAACAATGTTTATACGTTGTTACTATACTTCAGAACACTAGCTAGCATACTACGTTTTCAGTAGGTACCTACCTATTATACAACAGACAGTCGTAGACAGATATATGGAAAATTTGTTGAAAATCGTACAGTATCATACCCTACAACCCGACCGCTGACATATTGCCGATCATACATTTCATCGGCAATATGTCAGCGGTCAGGTTTGTACTTACACAACTCGTAAATTAAAAGTAAAACGGATAAAGGATCTTTAAGGATCTTATAGATGGCAATATAGATGAGGCAGAGGTCGTACTAAATAAGTTTGTATAAGCCTGAAAGTAAAAAGTATTAAAACTATGACAGAAATAAATTTCTATGTTTGAACACTTGGCGATTTATCCATCGCAAGGAGATATAAATTAACATTATATCATTGCAGTATAGAAACGCAGAAATAAAAGTAAATCTGGATGTGAGGAGCTCTGAACCGGGAATCGAACCCGGGACCTCTCGCTTGCCGGGCGATTGCCCGGTTCAGAGCTCCTCACATCCAGATTTACTTTTATTTCTGCGTTTCTATACTGCAATGATATAATGTTAATTTATATCTCCTTGCGATGGATAAATCGCCAAGTGTTCAAACATAGAAATTTATTTCTGTCATAGTTTCGATAAGAGAAATGTGTATTCTTCACTACCCGATACTGTAACAAGTGACGGTAGGGCATAATGGTCTTTGACTAGCTTTGAATACACTAGCGTCCTCTAGGCGCCAAGTGGCTCACTATAAATAACATTGCAGTATGGGAAAGCACATCGGTAAATTCACGAGTTGTGTTGAGACCTGGATAGCTCAGAGGTTAGAGCAATCGCCCGGCAAGCGAGAGGTCCCGGGTTCGATTCCCGGTTCAGAGCTCCTCACATCCAGATTTACTTTTATTTCTGCTTTTCTATACTGCAATGATATAATGTTAATTTAAAAAGTATTACATAAAATTTTAATATTTGTAAAAATGTTCAAATTATTATAATTACATAAGAAAACAGTTAAATTTAATTTAACTGTTTTCTTATGTAATTATAATAATTTAAAAGACTAAGGGTCAACTTTCAATATTTATTTACATAAAAATTTTCAAGAAACTACTTGATTTATCACTAACTAGCGACTAGTAGCGACCCGCCCCAGCTTCACGCGGGTGCAATGCTGATACTAAACATACTACAAAATGTCTCTAAAATTATCAGTGTTTCTCTACTATATTATGCATGAATTATACATATAAACCTTCCTCTTGAATCACTCTATCTATTAAAAAAAACCGCATCAAAATCCGTTGCGTAGTTTTAAAGATCTAAGCATACATAGGGACAGAAGCGGGAAGCGACTTTGTTTTATACTATGTAAATAAATAAATAAAAAATAAAAATACATTTATTGGTCTTTAAAACACAAGCATACAAAACAAAATAGCAACACAAATTAAAACAGACAAAGTAAGACATTTTGTAAAAAACATAATTCCTGACACCTACGCTGGCTTTGCAGCCGTCTTGCAGCATGTCAGTTACAATAATGTAATCAGGGATATAGACACATATTTAAACAATAAAAATAAGAATAATAATAAAATTGTGAACTTAATTCTAAATAGTGCACGCTTTTGTGAGTAAGGTGAGGGTGTGTGAGAGTGTGTGTGTGTTTGTAAGGATTTATGAAAGGTTTACTGGATCAGGAAATACGAGTATTGTGAATGATGTATTCGGGAAGTTGCACCTATTTAACTATCTCTAAAAGTTTTTCCGTCTTCTCGTAGTTGAGAGGCATAAGCCATAATTTGATTTGTTTCATATACTCTTTGGGTTCCATCACGTCGCTATCCTTAGCAAATTGTTTTAAAAGATAAGGCCCCAAAAAATTTCCGAACTTCTGTGCAAAGCTAGTTCCACATAAAGGTGTTTCCAAAATGCATCTTCTTCTGCTTGAAAATAGTTTGACATCTTTATTTATACAGATTATATGTTTAAGAACAGAAAATACAAAAAGTTGTCGCACTGACATCACTTTAGATTCTAATAGCAACTTGTGGGTTGGGTGTTTATACGGCTTTTTGAAGAGAACCTTGAGCACGGCCCTTTGGGCTCTTTCTACTTCTATTAAGGTTGTTTTTGACGTTCCGCCCCAGGCACCAATGCAGTATCCGATAAGAGACTCGGCCAAAACCAAATAAATATTTCGTTTTAGAGCAAAGTCTTCAATTGAACTGAGTCTTTTAAATACGGTAAGTAATCTACGGAGCCGATTTGAGAGGTTGTGGCAATGAAATGACCAGTTTAATTTGTTATCTAAGTAGATCCCTAAATATTTGATTGTATCCACCCTATCAATTGCTGGACAGTCGCAATTCATACAGCAATCCATTTTGTGAAGTTGCAGAAATAGTTCAGAATCTGGTCTAGACATGTAGTGATTATTATGCCAGAAATAAATTCTACGTCCTTAATTTACCTGCAAAGACACCCATCATGTAGTAGACAAACTCAGACAGTTAATTTTTTTATATGACGCTTGGTGCAGTGCATCTTTGACCCCCCATCCATCCCCCCCCCCCCCTCAAATTGGAGAGGCTCCCCAAGGCAACCGATCTTTATCGGTAGATATTGGTCCAATAAACAACTGTGGCAAGTGGCATCCTTTCTTCCCGAAAACTAAACTGGATGAGCTACCCTATTAATACTAACAGCATGAATGTTGCTTCATGACTAACAGGGATTCATGTAGTGACGATATTTTTTTTATTTAGGTACAATTCCAATTTCAAAGAAAATAGTAGATATCGGATTAAGATATCTTGACATTTCAGATGAGTAAAGATAGTGTAAGGACCGTGAAATGATTCGCAATATGATTCAAAGTCACAAGACTTCTGTCACGTCCATCTCTATTTAATACAAAATCTGCTCTGTCCTTTGTCAGACCTCAAAATTGTATTACTTTATGTAATATACTAACGACTTCACCTTATCTCTATATTAATTTTAGTTATATAATTATATATTTAAATATATAAAAATGAGACACAATTATTATAAGATATCAAAATAGTCCTGTCATGTCACCATTATTACTCCAACTGATGCCGGGCCCGAAATATATCTTGGACTCTACTGTGATATCCTGATTTCTTATAATAATTGTGTCTCATTTATATATATTTACCTTTATAATTATATATCAAAAATAAAAGTAACAAGCTGATAAACGCAATATAATTTTATTTAAATATATTTATTTTAGCATATATGTAAATAAGTAGATATTATATAAAAAAAACATGCTAACAATCTCGCTACGACAAAAGGGACTGCTCACGCATGATACATACATACATAACTCTCCAACAGACATCGAGACTGACACCATAAAGAAAGCGTTCCTTATCTCATAGGTCTCACATTCCCACCTTTTTGTCTAATCCTTTACTTATTTATTTGGTTAACTAAAACGAGAGTGAGTGGGAGGCAAGATACGTTTCTTTAAGATAAAGAGAGAGAAAAGAACCCGTTAGGAGAGTAGTTTTGTGTTGACTACCGAGTTTACGCGTTGTGTTGGTGATGGGAAACAATATCGATGCTTTTTGTTATCGATAAAATATTATTATTAGCTGCACGCAATCTTTGTATTAATTTAATACTAACCTAAATTAAATATTACTTGCAACAACCAATCCAGATATAGATAGAAATATAGTTTTACTGTTTTATTAATATTTCTTCAAAAACGGAAAACACCAAGCATAACTCTAAAATTACTTTTGCAATACAGCTGAAATACACGAATACGAGATATTATATTATTTTAATGTTCTGCCAGCAAACGAAGGAAAAAGGTGTTAAATATGGCCAGTAGATTGTTATATTAGCTAGTATTTAAATTTTAAAAGACTTTACAGATACACCCTGAAAACGGAAGAAAATATATCTTTATGATTTCGACGCAATTTTTGTAATAAAAATTATAAAAGGCAATACGGCCGAAACAAAAATTAAAAATCTTTAGTTTTGCTTTTTTTCTGACAATATTCGCAGTTTCTTAAAATTCCTAAGAGCGCTACAGCAAAATTTTCGTAAAGTAAGCATTTTTAACGACCTAATTCTCAGAATCGGTAAAAGTTTTGTATGAAAATCTTTTAACCACCATAAGTTACAAAACTAAAAATAAATACCACGTCAAAAGGACCAAGATCATTGTACGTGCTACACTTTTGCACCGGTGCTGGGGCCACCTGGAGCTCAACTTAAACCGGCCAGTTGCCGGCCGTAAATACCTAATGTTGAATCGAGCCCGAGCGGGGAACAGCTCTTAACCAAAAAAGCATTAGTAATAAAAAAAAATTAAATACCACTTACCTTGTATCTAAACTTCTTGGTGATAATGGCCTTTATCGTCAACTTTTCTATTCATTGAGGTGTATTTCAACACCTTCTTTGAAGAATATTCACATCCTCTCATATTCACAGACAGCAGGTTTCTTCAAAACACAAACTGTAAAAAAAAATACAAATATCGATGTCGATAGCTTTAGTACCACTGTCCCATCACTACAATATCGCTTTGGGGCAGGCGCTTGAGAGAATTAAGTTAGTTTTTACCTGCCCCCTCCCACGCCGCCGCAGCCGTGACTCAGACCGGACATTCATCATGAGCAAATCATCCAATAGCTGGTCCATGTTCCCGGCGTTGAACATCTTGTTTTGACTCTTTCTCCTCGTAACTGGAAGCTATCTAGACATCTAGTGGGGGATATCGAGTTATTTCTTTATAGCTGTATTTCTAGCAGTTTTAACTTTAGTGCTAACGACTAATACTAGGTACAAATACATGCATAGGTATATCAACGTTTAGTGCGGTTAAGAGGGCGCCGAGCAAAATAATCTAAAACTTAAGTCACTGTTAAATTGATTTATTGAATAATATTTCAATGATAAATAAATAAAATATATATTTATTATCACAGAGAATGTATCTACACTTCCGCCGCAGCAAATATTTAAAATAACTTATGGTGTAAGAAACAAATCTATCTAAAGTAGGCCCAAAATCGAAAAAAGGTATTGGGGTTTTAGTAATTTCAATAACTTAACTGTCGAATTTTGTCTCAACCACAATTCAAGACAATCATAAACGTTATAAAATACAACTGGGCCGTTTCACATTTTTAAAATTTTGTCTGGTTAATTAAATATGATTTTTTCTGTTAAATTCAATAAACTCGACCACGATAAAAAAAGACCACGAGAGAACAAGCGAGGTGTCTAATCGTTCTACGCTCGGCGCAGCCTTAAAACTTTCTTTATTACAAATAAAAATAAGCAAAAGTTCTAGTTTTGATAGCACTAAAACTTATACCGAAGTCCTCGGAATCAGCTATTCCTCAAAACAATTAACCCGTCTAGTTTTGCAATTACCTAAAACAAAGGACAATAGAGCGCAAGCGCGATCGCGCTTATTAATTATAAGGGTTAACTACATTATTATGAACCGTTTATTGGCCGCACACATAAATTAGACATCACCGCTTTCTGTATTAACCTCTAGCAATCATACATGATCATTAGTATCTATTGCTTCAGACAGCCGAGCAACATTTCTCAAGACATTCATCGAGCTGCCTGAGGCGTTCACACGATACGATTTTCTTAATATGGTACTATAAAACCCGTCTACCTCGATGGTTATCGCTTTATCGACAAATCTGTGACTACATAGTCACTTTGGCTGTCTTATAGCTGTAGCTGTTGCTACGTGCTACGACGACGATGTAGCAAACTGCAATAAGCATTTAGTTAATGCCTACAACATTCCGTCAATTATCAGGACAGAAAATAAGGATTTTAGGGATCCATTTATCTTCTTGCCCGGTCGTTTTAAGGCGATAACGTTCATATCAGTGCACAATGCGTGGTGGCTGTTACGACGCTCGCTGCGTCCTTGATAGGGCAAAATAGGAGAAAATAATACTTTTCACATGGACGTGATTGTTCGATTGAATAATTCTATGTTATATTTATAGCTATCAAGTTTATCTATTTATCAAAGCATAAATGAATTAAATCACCTAAGCCGCTTAGGAGCAGTAGGGAATTCTAGCCAAAAAACACCATTCAGTTAAAACAATTTTTCATACAGAAGTTTTGGTGGTACGAAAAAAGAAAAATGTTGCATATGTTGTCCTAGAGTTGATAATCCATAATACATTTTTTCAATATTTTTGGTTTGGCCATAAAAGAGGAGTAGGCTTTAGAAAGTACCTATTTGGCGGTATTAAGGGCCTTAAGTCCGGAACAAGAGTGGGCGTGAGGCAACAAGGCCGAAGTAATTGCGTCCATCTGCGTAGCTCGGAGCTACGTACTCGTAGCGAGCGGCGCAGGCGCAGACTAAGGGAACTCCTCCATTAGCGCTCCTCGTGTTACGTGACCGGCTAATGAAGAGGTCGAACTCACGTGATCACATCTGATATTCGTTGCTGGGCAGTTGCACTTGTTCACAAGTGATACAGGAGAAGCGGGGTCAGTTTTCAATGGAAACCTGGAATTTTTAACTATCAAATACACCCAAATTAAACAAAGATGCAGTCAAAAGCAGCCAAGCGCATAACCATCATAATTGTTCACAAACTAAAAAAAAAACTTTGTCTTCTTATTCAAATGTAATTTGTTATATTTTTAAGCGGATTTTGAACCCAATAGCGTTTTCCTAGAAGTTTTAGCTGGGTTCGATACAAAAGTACTTGGTGGAAACGATATCATTCAGAGATAATTTGTTTTGCTTTGAAAATTGACATTTGGAAAAACATACAACCAGCTGCTTTTGATTCTATACCCATCATTGCCACAGAACAAATAAACAAATCCACGGTTATTATTTTCCATTAACTCACAATGTTTTATATAAAAACGGCTCACCTCAATACGTGTTATGATCGGGAAAGCCGAACAGTTTCAGCAGATTTAGACTGCCTTCATCTGGGCGAGTAAAGACATTTACGCGACGACGTTACGCCTTACTTATATTCCATTATTATATTCCATATTTCGCCTTACGTCGTCGTCGCGTAAACGTCTTTACTCGCTCAGATGAAGGCAGTCTAAATCTGCTGAAACTGGTCGGCTTTCCCGATCATAACACGTATTGAGGTGAGCCGTTTTTATATAAATCATGAATTATCCTCAAGTCTCATTTAATTCTATAACTCACAATGTGGCACAGTCCGATGACCATTCTCGACGACCACTGGCGTTGCGCAAGAGCACCACATTCCGGGCCATCACTCCATTAGTAGTTAAATATTAGAGGTTATCTCAAATAATGTGTGGGTAGACAGAAGCTCAGATTTAATAAGGTAGGTACTATTTTATAGCGATAATAAAGCCGATTCTGAAGGCTTTAATTTTAGTTTTAGTGCTGTCAAAACTAAATTTTGGTCATTGCAAAATAGTATTTAAACGTTGTGAATAGAAGCTAAATTGCCTTGGAATAATTTTAGTTTTGACAGAACTAAAACTAAAATTAAAGCCTACAGAATCAGCTACAATATCAATTAGTTTACTTGTTTAAAAATGTGTACATAGTTACTTATTTCTTATGGCGCAAAGCTATCGTTAAAAAACAATTATGGGAATGTACATTTCATTAAATTGTAGATTTCTTATCTTTTCGTACGTAAGTATATACAAGGTGAATTTGTGAACATCGTCCAAATTCATACTTGAGCCTTGGTAAGTGATCAGCATCATGAACCAGTAACGATTTTTGTAAAATTCATAAAATGAAATTTCGACTTCCCATAGTGATATTAGTGATTCACTTAGGACTGGGAGTGAATTACTATGGGAAGTCAAAATTTCGTTACACGAATTTCACAAAAATCGTTATCTGTTCATGATGCCGATCACTTACCAAGCCTCTGGTATGAATTTGGACGATGGTCAAAAAGTCACCTTGTATATGTATAAGGTCTTTCAATTTAAATGGTGATTCAGTATCGTTAATACATCATATTCCATAGCAATGCACTTTTTTTTGCGCGAACTTTTTTTTCACTTCTCAGTACAAAGTGGTCCGATCAGCTGACTCAGTTTGTATGGACAAGTGAAGAAAAAGTTCGCGCATAAAAAAGTACTTTGCAGTGGAATGTGATGTATTAACGATACTGAATCACCTCCTAAATTACTTTCCATTTAAATTGAAAGACCTTATACAACGTGTAACAGAAAGGTGTAACCATATTTGAAGAGCTCATTCAGTCAATGGTATAGAACAACTTTTACTATGAAGCCAAACGCTAAAATCTCAAAAAAAATATCTGCCCTTCCATACATTTCGGACGAGCGGCATTACATTTTTCTATGAAACAGTTGAATTTTTTTTCGAGATACAGGGTTTGTTCCATAGAAAAAGTTGTTCTATACCATTGACTGAATGAGCTCTTCAAATATGGTTACACCTTTCTGTTACACGTAGTTTACACGCTATCAGCTATGTTGACCCCATTTATGTTGTAGCATGAAGGTAACAGCAAAACGATAAAAATAATCTTTAGTTGAATTTAATGCAGTTATAGCCTGGGTGTACTGCACAGGCGCTGAGGTTTTCATTAAAATCTAGTTTTTGGACATCGGACCCCAAATAAACAAACATAATCCCTTTGTATATAATTTCCGTCACAAGCACATGGTAACATTTGCACGTAAACAATACATCGCACGTCTCCTGCCCCACCAAATAGATCTAAAAACGGTCGTAGTCAAGAATCCTTTGCGGCAACTATAATTATGTATACTAAATACTAAGGTCTACGGCCCCAATATTCCTATACCAATCATCCAATCATGTTCAATTGACATTCCACAAACATAATCACCACCGACAACCCCGGGATATATGTATATTCGGAATATTGATATAACCGCATCGATATCAATCGGTACATCACTTATGCTTATAAAAAAAATCGTAGGAAGTACTTCAACTTCAAGTGTGTCATAAAATGACTTGCATTTTTTTTATCTATTTCTCTATATACTTATAATAACTGTCTGTAAATTATCACAAAATAAAACGAAAACTAATATAAAATGAAAACTAATATTTCTGGAAAGTCATTAGAATTACTATTTCGACAAGATAATACGAGTACTAAATAACAAGTACTTAGATAGTATTAGATTCATTCATAATTAACCGACTTCAAAAAGGAGGCGGTTCTCAATTCGACTGTATGTTTTTTTTTTTTTTTTTTTTTTTTTTGGCGTTGTTACTCCATAACTCCGTTATTTCTGAACCGATTTGAACAATTCTTTTTTTGTTTGAAAGAGTGTACTTCCAGGTAGGTCCCATTTTGGGTTTGTTTATGATCTGATGAAGGTCTTCAGAGATAGGCAGTGGAACTCCTCAGAAAATGACAGCATACCTCTCGAAATTGAGGTAATCGCTTTGTACCTGGGTGCTGATTACAAGGTATTACTTGAAAATCATCATTCTTCCACCTGACCTTCGATCCTGGCTTCATCACCATATTCACCATAGAACTCCTCAACGGATCAGAGCACATAACTCGAGATTGCGGCAATCACTGCGTTAGGGTGCTAATTCAAGGGTATTACTTGGAGATTACCAGAATAGCCACCTGACCTTCGATCCTGGCTTCATCACCATAGAACTCCTCAACGGATGACAGCACATAACTTTGGATTGCGGCAATCAGTTTGTGTTATGGTGCTCATTGCAGGGCATTGCTTGAAAATTGCCAGTGTACCCACCTGACCTTCGATCTTGGCTTCATCACCGTAGAACTCTTTAACGAATGACAGCACATAACTCGAGATTGATAGCAGGAAGCTACCCAAACATAGCTACTTATACTCACTTGAACTTCGTTTCATATTAAAACCACGTTTGCAAGAACTACCCATATTTCACAATTTAACCCAGTAACACTAAAAAATGTGAAATAAAATAAACTTTTAACAAAAAAATAGCAACCGACTTCAATAGTAACAGCAGTCATTCACTAAAAAGTTAATAATAATTCTATAAAGACCGATGGTACCGAAGCAACACTTTTGCCGACTTCTTTCTTCCTGAAACATTATGTTATCTAGAAGTCGGCGTATTTCCTACGATATAGCAACATAAAAACCAATATAAGAACGCCGACTTCTAGATAACATAACGTTTCAGGAAGAAAGAAGTCGGCAAAAGTGTTGCTTCGGTACCATCGGTCTTTATAGAATTATTATTAACTTTTTAGTGAATGACTGCTGTTACTATTGAAGTCGGTTGCTATTTTTTTGTTAAAAGTTTATTTTTTATTGCAAATTTTCCTCAAAGCGATTGGTTATGTGGAACACGTTTCGACATATGCTACGGACTACGGCGTAGCAAGCTCGAGCTACGTTACGTCTACGCGCCTTTATTTTTGTTTTTCCATTTAAAACATCTACACATTATCAGTACTCAATACAACCAGCATAATTTCTGAACAGGCCTAGTTCCTTGATCACAAGCACGCAAGTGGGTCAATCTGCGGGTCAATTTGATAAAGACAAAACTACTTGCTGTTTATTAACCACACGCTTATATACATATAGTTTCGTAATATTTTAGATTTTATCTCCTAGGTAATAAGGGGCTAGATATCTGCATACATTCATTATAGACTACGTTTATGCCACATAACATAATCGCTAGTCATTTATATGCAGTGTAAAGGCTCAGTTATCATGGCAATAATAAAATTGGTTGTTACCGCATGAACATTTAATGTTTTACTGCCTGTGTTGTATATTGTGTACGGTGGTTTATTATATTTTATTGCGTTTTAATTTATTTAATTAACAAGATTTCAACTTTAAAAGAGCCGGCCGAATACGAATGTCTATTAGTTGTGTAAATATTTCCAAATATTTATTTCCATTGCCAAAAGTAATTCGTGTAATTAGGTAGTAATTGAGAGGCTGTAATGGAAGGTATAGAAGCGAAATAACGCAAAGGAGAAAAAACCGGCCAAGTGCGAGTCGGACTCGCGCACGAAGGGTTCCATACCATTATATATAAAAACGGCAAAAAAAACATGTCTGTTGTCTGGGAGCCTCCTTAAATAATAATTTTATTCTGTTTTTTAGTATGTGTTGTTATAGCGGCAACAGAAATGCATCATCTGGAAAAATTTCAACTTTCTAACTATCACGGTTCATGAGATACAGCCTGGTGACAGACGGACAGACAGACGGACAGCGGAGTCGTTGGGTACGGAACCCGAAAAAATAATGTTTTAAATAGCTACTGATTAAAAAAAATTGCTGACAAAATTCTCAAAACCAAAATCGAGATAAATATTCTTAAAATCCATTTAATACGAGTAAAATATGTTTGAATTCTGTACATGATTCCTATTCATCAAACGAGGAGAAAAAGTATGTTGGAAGACCTCATTTCAATAATTACTTCTATCGAGGCAAATTCATCCAACCATGTTTTATTTCCAAAATAAAAACCTTAAATTTATAGTCAAAATTCGTGTACCAGAGATTGATTGCAATTTTTGTGTATTTTTTGAAATATGATGTACTTCCTATCGTTTTGTATCACATTGGCTTCGTAACACTTAGATTATATATTTTTAGATACCTAGTAAATGAACGGAGATCGCGACATGTCATTGCTTCAAACGATTTACAAAAACCCGCCTGTGACTTCTTTTTTCTGGCAGTTGCAGCTTACCTGGTACAAACGTCATACTTGGGTTTATTATTATTTTTTAAAACGGTCAAGTGCGAGTAAGCCTCGCGCCTTGAGGTGAGGGTTCCTTTACCATTTAAATAGGTACATATAGGTACTTAAATCATTTAAACAGAAATTACAAACCTATCACTATTTACAAATTGTATTAAACAAAACTGCAACATTAAGTTGGTTGATAAATGGGCGTTTTTAGTATTTGTTGTTTAAATACAGCATATGGTACACAATATACAGAAATTTCAAATTCCTAACTGCTTTGGCCTTTGAGATAGATCCCGTAACAAAAATGGATTAAAAATAGGAACTTTGATAGCCCCTCATTTCTTTATTTTTTAAGATTAAAATATATATATATATATATATTTATGCTCTACTTAATGAGCTCTAGTCAATGACACCCCACATACTAGGGTAAGAAAAAAAAACTTTTTTTGGTCTCCATTTTCATGTACATATATGTATCTATGTATATGAAAAATTATTGAATTAGATTTGAAATTCAAAATTCTGTTTTGGGTTAACATTTTACACAACATATAAAAATTTCAGGTTTCTATCTCATTCCGTCTAAGAGCTAGAGACCCGTGACATACGGACAGATAGACGGACAGCGGAGTGACATTAATAGGGCTCCGATTTGTCTTTTGGGTACGGCACCCCCAAAAACGACACGTCCCGTCTTCACACGGGGTCGACGAAACATCTATTTTCTCAAAAATATGTTGTAATGCTATTGCATAGACATGCCAGAAAGTACTTCATCCTGTAGAGCTATTTCAAGTCTCCAGGAAACCTGAATAACTGTCCAGGAAATTCGTATGAAAATCCATTACATACCATGTTTTTTTTTTTTAACTAACCGTGTCTATGTTTTAATTGACTAAAGAGTTTGGCGATCATACGGTTTTTAGCGGCCAGTATAAAAATAAAAAACATTACAATTTCGTGTTCAGAAAACGTTTGCTATATTTTATAATTGAAAATATATTATTTTTATTGATTTTATAGTTATATTTAAAACCATTGAACACTTAAAATTTAACCTCAATTTTCAAATTACATATGCACGAAAAAAAAAACGAAAAAATAATTAAAAGCGGGAAATTATGTTGTTGCATAATATTTTCATTTAAAGTTTTTTGTGTAAATAAATTACAAAATGAGTTCAGAAGAAGGCTCTGATATAGATTGTACTCCTCCAGATCTAAAAGCGGAAGCGGAATTAGCAAAAAACAACTTGGTTCCGCCAAAATCTAAGGAAGGATATTCAAACAAATTACGAAAAGTTCATCAAGTGGAAAGCAAATAAACACACGAACAGTTGGTCGGAAAATGTGTTTTTGGCTTATTTCAGTCACCTTAGCCAAACAAAGCAGCCTTCCACTTTATGGGCGATGTATTCCATGCTCCGATGTGTTGTGCTCAATAAGAATAAAATAAAATTGAAAAATGACAACAATTTGACGGCATGGCTAAAAAGGCAATCAGATGGCTATATAAGCAAGAAATCTAAAATATTTCAAGCCAACATATATAGATGATAAATATCTAGTTATAAAGGTAAATAAATGATGTAATATTATTTTATGGCTCTAAAGTTGTAAATAGGCCTTTAATTCATTATTAAAATTAAGTTTTTTGTTGTAGGTTGTTCTTATCATGGGCGTAAAAACGGTGCATGTAGAAGTCTGGAGCTTGGAAACTAACTACAAAAGACGTCAAACACCGCTATAGCATTATTTTAGTAAAATTGCGTGACACATAAAACAAACTCGATCGATTGTTTGTTATTCAAGATGAGTTTGTTAACGTAATAAAAAAACTTATATAATTTGAAAATATCTCGTTTTATTTTTGAAAAAAGCACTATACATGCTTCGACCATAATTAGCTATCCTGGACTCGTATATAAAAGTCCTCGCCCTACGGGCTCGGTCTTTTAACGTCCAGGATATCTTTAATTACTGGTCTCAGATGTAATGTACTATTAGAGTAAATGTAAATGTAATGTACATATAAAAATTCCTGAAAACCGCATTCAAATCCACTTAGAAGTTGAGAAGTTGTAAGGGAATAAACATACAAACGCTATTTGCTATTTTTTTTTTATACTTTACAAAACTAGAGATAAGAAACAAAAGAAAACAGAAAGTATATAAATTCTGAACTCGGTAGTCCGAGAGAATTTATCAAAAAATTCGATTTGAAAATTTGAACCACGTCGTATTTCTTCCATTAGTATTTACGAACTGCAAGGCACAAGGCACAAGGCACAAGGCATGTCCTTATGCCCCATTATAGGCGAACGTGAGAACAAACTTAATGCCGCATGAAAATGCAACACACATCGCGTTCCTGATATTTTGAAATGAGTACCTATGTCCATGTGTAGGGCTGCCATATTTTGAAATGAGTACCTATGTCCATGTGTAGGGCTGCCATATTTTGAAATGAGTACCTATGTCCATGTGTAGGGCTGCCATATTTTGAAATGAGTACCTATGTCCATGTGTAGGGCTGCCATATTTTGAAATGAGTACCTATGTCCATGTGTAGGGCTGCCATATTTTGAAATGAGTACCTATGTCCATGTGTAGGGCTGCCATATTTTGAAATGAGTACCTATGTCCATGTGTAGGGCTGCCATATTTTGAAATGAGTACCTATGTCCATGTGTAGGGCTGCCATATTTTGAAATGAGTACCTATGTCCATGTGTAGGGCTGCCATATTTTGAAATGAGTACCTATGTCCATGTGTAGGGCTGCCATATTTTGAAATGAGTACCTATGTCCATGTGTAGGGCTGCCATATTTTGAAATGAGTACCTATGTCCATGTGCAGGGCTGCCATATTTTGAAATGAGTACCTATGTCCATGTGTAGGGCTGCCATATTTTGCTAGGGTCTCATCGGGACGCTCTGGAATGGGGAGTAAATTAATACGCAATTTTAAGGGACAAATATTTATTCGCTTATTTAGTTTTACTGGGTGTTAAGATGAAGTTGCGGAAGCCGGAAACTGGCGATAGTACTTGTATAGGTACATACGAACAACTTTTCACGAAAATAAATTGAGAAATCTAGAAAAATTATCAGTTGTTTCATACATTTTGATTGGGTATATAGCTATGTAACTTTTCTATGGAACAGCTGATTTTTATTCGCGATTCAAGGTCATCTCCATAGTAAAATTCGTAGCGAATGTAGTTAATACGAGTATTACATTTTTTTGCGTACTTAATTTTTTTCAGTAATATAGAATTCCTCAAAAATAAAACAAAACTGTGCATGTCATAGTTAATAAGTTACCTATTATAGCTCATCTGACACTGTCGACTATATCGACTCCACAGTTTGTGGCAGCAGAGAATTTCTTTCATTCCACTGGGCGCAGATATCGGGACAATCCTGGACATTTTAGTGTTTGTCGGAACGCCGGGACTCGGGACAGAGGACTCAATAACGGTGACAGTTCCAATATATCGGGACGGATGACAGCCCTATGCATGTGTCTAGCCAAGTTCGTTTATCACCTCTCTCCAGCCGAGCTTAATGAAATACAGAAAGAAGTATAAGACTGATTTGATTCAACGTATGACTTTCACCATCTTGGGTCATACATAACTCAAAACAGTAATTTGATGCGCAACGTTCATCGTAATTTTATGAAAAAGAAAAAAAAAAACAAAAATGTTTATTGTGATAACCAAATATTTATAATAATAATAATAATAAGGCGTAGGGATGTGACGACCCCATCGCCCTCTGGTATGTCCTGTACGTCCAGTGCAATCAGTCACCGCAGGGCGGCTTGTGGCGAGCCGATGGTGAGTGGCGACACCACGGACCCTACCTCCAGGGGACACTATCACACATGCGCTACACACACACATACACACAGCAACACACCCCCTACCTCTGCGCTTGCCTTAACCAGCCGGCCAGAGTGGAGATGCAAGAGCGGAACCTATGCTCCAGGTTGGAAGTGTAAAATGTCATAACGCCGGGGGCACTTGACTGTTAGAAGGATCTTGCGCCCCGCAGACTCACCTCTCGACAACCTTAGCTGCTTACATAGTGTTGCCCTCTGGCCGCCCCATGGTGGCTAGATAGGGGGCCCACAACGGCTATCCTGGTGGATAGTTATTAAGCAGCAAGTCACCATCTGCCATATTTAAATTTGTGAGAGATTTTCGAGGCAGATGTCCGTTATCTCACTCCATAGCCCTGTTATCCGGCCCATTTAGCATCCCATCCTCATAGCCCATTCCAAGTCGCTTCCTTCCTGGCAATAGTTTGGCAACTGTGGGGGACTGTCCGTTAGTGCATCACAATGATACATTGAGGGAGAGCCCCCCATGGATGCAGCCATCTCACATATAGATTAAATGGTACCAAAGGCCTCTTCAATGTTGGCTTCGGCCCCATGAATGCCTTTCAAATG
This sequence comes from Ypsolopha sequella, assembly GCA_934047225.1. Lineage (NCBI taxonomy): Eukaryota > Metazoa > Arthropoda > Insecta > Lepidoptera > Ypsolophidae > Ypsolopha > Ypsolopha sequella. The sequence continues at coordinate 3,648,046 of OW203987.1, forward strand.
ACCGGGTCCCTATGGGCCCGTGACTGAAAAGTGTACCTACATAATAATAATAATAAGCCTTTATTTTTCCAAATGAAATGCTTCAATAAATTTATAAACTGAAGCAGCATGCACACTCCAAATACTCCTTTTTTTTAGACATTTTGAGTAAATAGTTTCAATTAGAAATACAAACATTAATTATAAATTTCATTCCATAATACAAATAAATTAATAATCAAAAATTATACATAATGAATCAGTAAATGTCCTTAAAATTATGTATTAAAATAAGAAAAATATGAAAAAATAGTGAGTTTAAATGTCAATAGTTGCAGTTTATTAGACATACCTATGTACAAAAAATTAAAAAATGACTTTCCATTAATAATAATGAATTTTAAGTGGCATGCAAAATAATATTTCATCTGGGCACCCATATCTGAGTGAAGGCCTCCTCCATCTTTTGCCACAGAACCAAATATTTACATAATTACAATTACAGCTGGAGCCTTCTTTTAAGTAAAAATACCTGTATCAGAAGACTCCGCTCCTTCAGTGCGCAGCTTTGGTTTTAGAAAACTGTTTCAAAAATTTGCTTAAAATTTAAAATACAAAATATACAAAAAAAAAAAATTCAGTACTAAATTCGTATCTCTATCACGGAACAATAGTCACGCAGATTGTAAGCCACTTTTTGGACTGACTGTACAAAGAAATGAGCTTGAAGGCACGTAGCACTCTCTGAATATGGCTTCAAACAAAAGCTTGGTCACTGCACGATTCCCAAAAGGGGACTCGGTTGGATGGCATTACCAGAAACAGTGACTAACTTTAGTTACTTGAATTGAATATTTTCCTTAGTTGTCATTTGTTGTACAAAACCTTTTTTGTCGCTGCCACGACTGTGTCACAATTTAAGTATTTAGAAAAAATATATATAAAATAATAAGTAATTGAGCTTAGTATTATGTTGGATGTGTTAGATGTATCTATCTATGAGTATATATTAATTTGTTGAAAACATGAGTATATTTATCATACTAATCGAATGGGTGGAGGTAGACATGTATTTATATATGTAACCTATTAGTATGTAGTACTCGTATATAGGATGGGATTTGGTCGGCCGCCTGGATTCGTGCTGGGGGCTCGGTTGATGATCGTGAACCTTGTTCCTGGTCCTTGGCCGGCTCTCCGGTATGGGTTCGGGCGGTTGATTGGATTTTACCTTGTATAATTATAGATTTTACCTATCATTTTGTCTTATATATATTGCTATATAAATTAAATAAACCTTTAATTTAGTTTATGTACATTTATTATTTTATTACATATTTTATAAGATTAAATTTGACTTGTGAAATTTAAGTGTATTATGTATACCTTTACAAAATAAACTATTTGAATTCATAATTTTAGTAAAGCATGAAACTTCATCCACTTCAACGTCAATCTGAAACGAGACGGATTTTTTTTCTTGACAAATTAAATTGCATATAACATAATAAAATATATAAATAATATATAGTCACGACATGAATCCCCGAGGGGGTGTCAGAGGTGTTCCCGAGTGAACTGCAACTGTGAAATGCAAGTCACAGTCCACACTCGGTACACCCGTGTTTCACCGACAATTATTACGTCCAACGTGATGGGTGGTGAACGTTATCGCCATTTTTCAGGCACAAATACACGCTTTTTAAGGCATGCAGGTTTCCTCACGATGTTTTCCTTCACTGTGCAGCAAGTGGTAAGTATTAGGTAATACAAACACTGTGCACATAAATTCCGAAAAACTCATTGGTGCATGCCAGACCGGGGATCGAACCTGGATCTCAAGATTGAGAGACCAGCGTTCTACCGCCTGAGCCACCGCCGCTAAATTGAATAATTAAATTATATCGTTGTGCTAAGAAAGAGGTATCAATAATCTTAGGTTACAATGAGATGTTCTGTGGCTAAGAAAGAGGTATCAATAATCTTAGGTTACAATGAGATGTTCTGTGGCTAAGAAAGAGGTATCAATAATCTTAGGTTACAATGAGATGTTCTGTGGCTAAGAAAGAGGTATCAATAATCTTAGGTTACAATGAGATGTTCTGTGGCTAAGAAAGAGGTATCAATAATCTTAGGTTACAATGAGATGTTCTGTGGCTAAGAAAGAGGTATCAATAATCTTAGGTTACAATGAGATGTTCTGTGGCTAAGAAAGAGGTATCAATAATCTTAGGTTACAATGAGATGTTCTGTGGCTAAGAAAGAGGTATCAATAATCTTAGGTTACAATGAGATGTTCTGTGGCTAAGAAAGAGGTATCAATAATCTTAGGTTACAATGAGATGTTCTGTGGCTAAGAAAGAGGTATCAATAATCTTAGGTTACAATGAGATGTTCTGTGGCTAAGAAAGAGGTATCAATAATCTTAGGTTACAATGAGATGTTCTGTGGCTAAGAAAGAGGTATCAATAATCTTAGGTTACAATGAGATGTTCTGTGGCTAAGAAAGAGGTATCAATAATCTTAGGTTACAATGAGATGTTCTGTGGCTAAGAAAGAGGTATCAATAATCTTAGGTTACAATAAGATGTTCTGTGGCTAAGAGAAAATGTTACTTCTTTTAAACAACATTTTGGTGAAATAATTTTACTATTTTAAGCAAAGAAGTCATACATAAGATTCAAACAAGTAGATATATTTAAAAGAATATACAAATATGCATACTTTACACGCCAAGATAAAGCAGAATTCTGAAGATTGTGCACGATGCATGATGAAAAAGAATCTTGTTTGGAAGGTTTAAGGACGAAATTGGTATACAGTCATCCAAAAAGCCCGGAGAACCAGTCAAGTTAGTAGAAAGGTGAACTGCACGCCGCAATGAGAACTTGGAATCTTAGCTTATTAAGATTAGGGTCGAATTTGGTTTGGAAGATGAACTGAAGAAGGCATTTTGCAGTGGGGCAGCGATCTCGCAGGTTTGACAGGATCCGTGTTACCCAGCACTCCCCCCCACTTCGTCCCTCGTAGTTGCTGAGCAGCCAAGGGGCTATTCTTTGAGGTTGTCGATCGTAAAAGTAGTAGTTGGCCTGGTTTTTCTGTGGAAGTCGGTTGCTCTTGCTGTCTTTTTGCAAGGTATAGGCTCATTGGGGACTCTATGCTTCGAGATTGGTTGATTTGAACTCTGACTGAATCTTTCCCTCGCTCGGGAGATTCCTAGCTAAGAAATTTAATATAAAGAATTCTGATAGAAATGAAATTGAAATTGAAAAAGAGATGCCGCGAATAGTCGAATACCGATTAATCGCCTTTCCCTATGGCGAAAAGTCGAATAACTCGCCATTATTATTCGACATAAAAAAGGAATATAGAAAATAATTTATTCGTTATCAAATTATAATACGCTTGTATATAGTCTTGAACTTACTAATCATTTATTTGTTACTGTAATCAAATTTTTTTTAAGGTTATGTATGAGAAAAGAAAACAATGAAGTTATAAAAATCAGTCTCATATTATACTTATTTTACATTTTTAAATGCTGAAAACCCTTTTCTTTTCCGAGGCAGTTTTGATTTATGAAGAAAAGCGCAACCGACTTGATCCCAATCGTGCAGAAAAACTAGTTTTTTTTGCACCACAATCTGCCCCTTTTTGTCTTTAAATATTAATTAAAAAGCCTAACTTCAACATGACATGACTAATTTTTGGCAAACTTTTTATATTAATGATAATAATTAATACTAAGTGTGTTTTGTTTATTAAAAAAATTAGAAATTGATTATTTTTAAGTGATTATTTTTGATAATTTTTTTTGTTCACTAAAAGTTTATTTTAGACAACTATTCGCCGAATGTCGAATAATACTAGCTATTATTCGGTATTCGTCGAATAACAAAAAAATATCGAGTAATGCCGAATATCGAATAATAGCGAGTATTCGCGGCATCTCTTTGAAATTATTTATTTGCCTTCCAAACATAATCATTATGAGTATAATTACACATAAATTTGTTTTTAAAAAGTATAAGACAAAAAGGAATAAGCTTAGCTATATGCTTTGATAGAAAAATAAAATGATCTTCACAGCGCTGATTTTCAGCTTGTCCCCGTTCTCTCAGAATGTACAAATATGCGGGTAGAAAATTGGGAAAAAAGTGGGAAACACCAGGTTTTCGAAGGTTCATTTGAAGAAACTAGGTCTCTTCTCATATTGAAGAAAATATATACGATTTATCGATCTTTTATTTAGGGATTCCACCTATAAACAATGTATTAAGATTTATACTATTGTCAAAAAAGAAATGTTTTCCACCCTCTTTTTTTGGTTTTCAAACATTCGTTTCAAAAACGCGGTTAAGATATGAACTTGTTTTTTTTTTTGTAAAATAGGCAATAGAAATATGAAGGGATTTTACTTAAATCCAATATTTTTTTCCCTACAAAATATTTCAGTATTAGCTAAAAACACACCAAGTTGTTGTTTCGCTGGGTGATCACTAGTTTTACGCGTCCAAGAACAAGAGGCCAAAGAGCCAACATATAATCGTCTCTATGAAAAGCAAATAAGGTCTTTGCCATTAGACATATCGTGCTGGACGGGAAATAAAAAAAGTTGCTAGGGTATGCCATCCTCTTAACATTATGATATGAATATAGTATGCATTACATTTAAAAATAGAAATAAGAAAATACTTCTAGGTAGGTACTTTATTCCACCAAAAAGGCAAAAGGTAGTGAAATCAAGTGATACTCGGCTATCTAGATGGTGTCTAGGTCCGACCATTTGTCAAAGATAACGATAAAGAACGAGTGTTATCCATTCGGCAATATTAAACATGCCGAAACGACGTGATATGAAGGTTTGTTTCTACGTTTTATGTGTAGTTTTAGGGTTACGTTACAAACGGAAAGCCTTACAGCGAAACTCCGGAATTTGTCCACGGCTTAACTTGACCGTGAGTAGATCGATAAAGCTGAAAAGCATGCAGTTTAAATATTACCTACTACGCTGAGTCTTTAAGTTAATAAATAAAAATAAATCTTTGTCACATTTTCACAAATTCGAGTAGCGTGTCTAAAAATTTCGTAGTTATGAGATTTCATCCCCGATGGCGGAACCCATTACGTGGTGTACCAAGTACAATGGACAAGTTTTTATCTTGATACGCAAGTGTGTATGTCAATAGCAAGACAACCTCGACACACATTCACACATCTGCTGCACTGCTTTTTATGACATTAACAGAGTTATGAAATAAATAAATATGAAACATTTTACTTTATATAAGTAACTAGCGGACGCCCCGCGGCGTTACTCGCGTGGTTTCCGTTTCTTCCGATCCCTTGGGAATTACCTAAAATCCCCTTCTTAGGGTATGTCTACGTCATACAAGGAACCTACTGTCCAAATTTCATGTTCCTAGGTCCAGCCGTTTGGTCTGGGTGTTGATAGATCAGTCAGTCAGTCAGGGTATTTTTATACTGGGTGTTAAGATGATGTTGCGGAAGCCGGAAACTGGCGACATTATACTTTTCTGCACGATTATCCATTACGATAGGGTATATTTCATTCATTTGTGTTGCATCACGTTGTCTGGTCTGCTCCAAAAAGAGGAAGAGAAATAATATAAATAATTCGCATAATTAGTTAAATACATAATTTTGTTGTAAAAGAAAACAATAGAATTTCTTTTAAAAGTTCATTAAGTGATTAGGTAATTTTTTGTACGTTTAATTTGATTTTGTGATTCTTTTTTCTTTTTTTTTTCTTTCATTGTCTTTCGAAATTATTACATTGTTTCAATCTTTTATTAATTATAATGTAAATGTATATTAATAATAAGTTTGATCTTGTTTATTAAACATATATATATATTTTATTTCATTATATAAAATTACATATGTACACATTAATTGGTTACATATATATATAAATAATTAATGTTTAAACGAGCAGCACTGGTTGGCGGGGGACGAGACGTCTCCAGAGCAGAGACGGGTGCGTCTCTGCTTCCGCCAACTGACGTCACACGTCACTCCTCTCATTTTTATAGCATGCAGTGTTTACCTGTTATTGGAGTTACATACACTCTATTCCTACTGTACGATAGTTCAAGAGGCTATGTGAATTTTATTTTTGTCTCTGTCACTCCAAGCGAAAACACGCTCAGTGCGAGAGGGGCGGATTCAGGGCGAAAGCGAAAAATGTTAGTTTTATAATTTTTATAAAAAAACTAAAATAGCTAGCAAAATTTAAATTATCAAATCTCTAGATATTGTTGAAACACACCTAATAAAATATGTTTGAGTTCTGTATATGGTTCCTATTCGTTAAACGAGGAGAAAAAGTATGTTTGAAGACCTCAGTTCAACAATTATTTCTATGGAGGAAAATTTATCCAAACATGTTTTCCAATTTCAAAACCCTAGATTATATAGTCAAAATGCATATACCAGAAATAAATTAAAATTTTCCGTGTATTTCATGAAATACACAGAAAAGAAACACCCGTATTTTTTTCGCATATCGCCTTAATTGTATGTTGTAAAGTGTATCATCTGTTGGTAGACCAAATAAATAAAATAAAATAAATAAAAATAAATATCCGTAATCGGTACTATACTAGGAATAGAATGACCGCAAGCAATAATTGTCTTTTCCTTAAATTATGCATCAAGCCTTTATCTTCATAGAAATAAAGTACTCATAATAATGATTTAAGTAAATGACACACCTTTTCAATCATTGGGTGCGGCTTCAATTGTAATCAGATAAGTATTTTATTAGATTTATCATAATTAATGACTTATTCTTAACCTTCAGCGTTGTAGACGCCAAATAAAGGATTGTTTCTACTACCCTAGTACTCGTACTGACAGATCGACCACTTCTGTGATCAAGAGGTTCAGACGTCTAGACCACAAATCCGGATATAGCAGATTCAAATTCCGTAGGTTTTTTTTCGTGGTTAATTCTGATTTGTATCAACTTCAAGCAAATGCATGTGAATATCAACGCGTGCAAAAGAGATGGCATGTTTGACGGGCGTCGTCGCACGCACGGCAAATTTAAATCTTAAGTTGATGTTGATGAAAATCAGAATTACGCGGTAGACCCGCTGGCCGCCCTAAGACGAATGTCGACAAAATTGGCGACATACTGATTTCAAATTCAAATTCAAATTCAAATTCAAATTTCAAGAAGGGCGAAGTCAAAACTACCATGAATAGAAGAGTGTATGACTTTCGAAGGAAGCGAAAGAGACATGTCAGGATCGTAGCTGATGGAATTCTGTAGTAGTCTGGAAGACAGGCGTGGGTATATGTACTAGGTATGAAATTGATTTACAATAGAATTCCAGCAGCACGATCGTGGCTAAAGAAATGCTACCTGATATTTCTCATTGTCGCTAAATTAATAGTTTCCAGTCTAGATCGTGGTTCGGATCCATTTATAGATTAATTGAAGATTGATAGGTAATTCTATTCACGCACGATTGATTTCGCCTGACTAAATTCTAAATTCGTAGCGGGGGCACTGATTCTCGATAATCGTGAATATTGTGCACTTCCCCCCGGTCAGTCAGCCCAGCCAGGAGCCGAACAGCTTTAGCAAGCAGAGCCGAACAGCTTCAGCACTAAAGCTTCGCCTGACTAGTTTAATTAACAGTACAACTTCTTTAAAGCCAAACGGATGATGATTCCCCGCTTGGCACTGCGGGCCGCGGCACAATCTATTTATCATAAGGAGTCGCTTATCACTCAACTATAGGTATTAGCTGTCGATTCTTATCAGTCTCCAATATAAATTCAAATGTTCATTTCGCTAGAAGCAATGTCTGCACAATACAACATGTTGCGCTGAATTTCAGTATGGTCCCCGCATATTCTTTCTTAGGAAACACTGTATTTATTATTCAGGTCCAGTGGCATTGAACTTGGTTGATGCACACATTTGTGACACTTTCTTCGGAGTGGCTCCGAACAAGTGACTAAACGGCGCCGTAACGGTTCCATTATGGTAATGCAACAACCAAATACAAGTTCTCAGAATGTGTACATGTACCGATTACCAATAAGGTGTGCGTTACGAAAGATCTTCACGTTTAGGCAAATGAGCGCTCACATTGTATTTATATTCTACTTTTTCAGTGATCTTTTTTAGGGTCAAGAAAGGTATACTAGGGTGGTTTGATAAGTCTCTTGGTTCCAGTAGTTGTAATAGATTGCGGCCAACAACTGATACTTCACCAAAAATATGATCTTCACGGTTACAAATTTTTTAATGACAACGAATAAAAAAGAACTTTGGCACCAAAAGAAAATGGAGAGAATTTCTATTAGCGTGATTCAATTCTTTTTTTTAGAAGCGATAAAAGCTGAAGAGGTTCAAGAAGGGTATTGTCAACATTCGGTGACTCATGTCCTTCCTATGGAACTATTCGGCTTTGGATTAATGACTTTAAATGCGGCAGAAAAAGCGATGTAGACGCACCACGTGCAGGAGCTCCGAAAACAGCGGTCACATCAGAAGTTGTTGATGAAGTCCATGACATGGTTTTGGCAGACAGACGACTGAAAGTCCGTGAACTAGCAGACGCCGTAGGCATATCAACGGAGCGGATCCATTTTATTTTACATGACGTGTTACACATGAAAAAGCTTTGCGCAAGATGGATCCCGTGTTTGTTGACTCCAGAGCAAATGAGAATCCATGTAGGAATATCTATCGACTGTTTGGAGATTTTTCATAAGGACTCTTCGGATTTTTGTGACCATGCATGAAACTTGGGTTGACCATTGATAACCCGAAATTAAAAAACAATCAAAACAGTGCACTAAGGCAGGTGAACCAGCTCCGAAAAAAGCTAAATGCGTATACCTTCGGCCGGAAAGGTTGGCATGCGATGCGAAGAAAATTATATTGATTGAGTCCCTCGGAAAGGGTTGAAATATTAATGAAGAATACTATCCAGGATATACTAATACTATGCTTTTAAAAAAATTGCATGAAGATATCGCAGAAAAGAGGCCTGAGTTGACGAAAAAAAGGCGCTGTTCTTTCATAACAATGCGCAAGCCTATTCAAGTCAGGTTGTTCAAAAAAATTGATGGAGTTAAGATTTGAAATCCTTCGACATCCACCTTATTCACCAGATTGAGCTCCGTCCGACTATCATCTCTTAACCGAGTTAAAAAAAAACTTACTAGACAGAAATTTCAATCAGATTAGTAACTGATTAAAACAGTAAGTGACCATTTTGAGACGCTCGAAGAAAGTCATTTTCATGAAGGGATAATGTAATGAAGTTTGAAAACGCTGGACCAAGTGTGAACTCCGAGTGGACTATGTGAAAAATAAATAAAAATAAAATCACTTGTGTTACTTTCATTACTATACCAAGAAACTTATCAAACCATCCTCGTATAATTTATTTATGTTATTTGTATTTTTATTTATTTATTCAAAGAAAGTGACTTTTCAAGTAAAACCTTTTATCACAGAATGATGAATTTTGGGAATACAAACGAAAACAAATTACTATAAAAACTAAAAACGAAAGACCTGCCATAGGAACTATTTACTTATATTCTACAGAGAGGATAACATTACCCTTTTGGTAGATGACATTGATCAGTTAGATCACAAACGAATGGCACATTTCTGTAGTTGAAGGGCGTTAACTACCGAGTCATGCGGGTACTTATTGTCTATAATTTTTCCAAATGCTTTGTCTTGCTTTATTTCGGAATATTCGAGTAAGGTTTGTTTGATAAGCAATTCAATACACAATACGCACTAAAAAAGCGTTAAATGTTTTCATGTTTAAATTAAAATTACTATTATTCCGTAAGGACGCGAACAAAACAACAGATATGCCCTCTTTAATGAGTACAGTAGTGCCGCGGTAATCCGGATAGGCAAAAACAGGCCCTTGGCGGATTACCGAGCCGTCCGGGTAACAAAGTTTATTTAATCAATTATTGAAAAGTACAAGTGAGACAAAGATGATAGACATATTACATACAAAATTACATATGTAGAAAATTACAAAACATGTAAGAAATCTGCGTGTTGGGCATGAAGTTAAAGAAAATGGAAGTTTACATGCTTATAATTCTTCTGCTTATAATTTTCCGTCATTTCAAAAACACAGCCTCTAAGTCGAAGGAGAAACATAACTTTGTGGCTATCAAATTTGTTATCTTCAGCCCATTTCAAAGCAGTGTATAAATAAAGCGCCCATTGTTTCTGAATTTCCCGGCGCCGGATTACAGCGATCACCGAATAAGCGGGAGTCCGGATTAGCGAGGCCCTGCTTTATTGTTTGGCGAGAGTAACCGGGATATCAGTAGTGTTGGCCTCGGAGGCCAAAATTTGACCACATAGCCAAATAGGCGGACACACAACATAAGTTAATCACAGTTTTCTAGACCGCCGCGCCGTGCTGAGTCAGTCTGTGACTCAATCAAGACAAAAGGAAATCCTTATTGTACGTAACATTATGAACGTATTATTTATACATATTCTATTTGCTGTGCTCGAAACAAAACATTACCAGTCTCAAAATAGGAGTCTCCTAACACAACTAAGGAAGGCCTGGCCCACGGGAGGAGCAGCAGGCAAGCATAATCAGTGAATTTTCGAAGTTTTTCTGGATATTCCGAAAAAGTATTTGGTGTAGGTAATTTTTAGCTTTACGTATAAAAATCAGCCGTGTTTGATGAGTTAATTCAGACAAAAGACTCAAGCCGCTTAGATAATAAACGTATCACTTAAAACGGAGTGATTTTCAAAAGTAAGATCTATCGAGTGAACTGTGTCCAATTCGGTAACTGTTTTACAACGGTAAACGGTAAATATAAAGATCTGAAAAAACATGTCTGCAAGTTTTATATTGCTAAGTAGTTAACTCAGCATTTGAAATACCAAAGGCAAGACCTTAATGAGGGAATCCTAAATGACAATTAATTACCGTTTTGATAGCTCCTACACAGCATCCCTGACGATCGTCAGCTGCCAGAGATAGAGATATGGATTGTTTATATCTTGTTTAACGACAGTCAGCCGTTGGGCAGTCGATATTTTAATTACAAACATCACAAGTCGTAAATTGCTGGAGTGGACAGAGGCAGGACGAATAGAGATTGATGAGAGAACTGGATGGAGAGTTTAATTACTCTGAGTTCAGGTTATTTCTGAATCGACACGGACGCGGACGTTCGAGCCGAGGAAGACTAGAAAGAAAGAAAGAAAACGTAATTTATACTAAGAAAGAAATAATTTATTTGCTGAGAATACATGTGGATACAAATAATGGTCTTATAAAAATATATACCTATAGTATACTTCCATCTAAATATGGCATGCAAATATTTATATTATTATTACATGTTATAAGCTATAGTATAAATAAAAAGTTTTATACAAAACATCAATATTTTAGGCTTTAAAATCTTAGGAGCCACTCAATGTAAGCATTTTTACTAGAAAAGATAAGGTCAGTCTGTGACACACAACTTATCTCTCTGTCTTGTCTGATATTTAATAACTCGGCCGTGTGTTTTAAAGTAAAGAGGGTTTCATTAAACAAAAAGACATATTTCTCTGATGTATAAGCAAGGTAAAGGCAACATTATTGAGTATAATGTCTCTGCTTGAACTAAGCTAGATCACTAATTTAGAAAACAACTCGGCGAACAAAGACCTCTCGAGTTACGCATCGTCAGCCATACCAGAGTATGACATCAAATACTCCGGTACTTGCATCACTAGCTAAAGCGGAGACAAGCGAATTTTAGACGTGATCATTACACAAACATTATATCTATGCATAACTTTCCTGATGATGATGAAGCATACCAGTTGTGCAGGTTTACAAATGTAAGGAACTTGACTCCTGCGAAAACAGCTGCCTGTTGTACTTACATTATAAACAAAATGTTAGAACCAAAAATAGTGCAACACAGGCTTATTAGATTACATACTAGATGTTTTGGAAGACTATAGTATAGTTACTGCATTACCAGTAAGGGGTTTATCGTCAAAATCGACACTTTTTGAAGTTATTTATCTGCTGTTCAAAACAAGTCCCAAATTAAATAAATACGACAATTAATAAAATATGTGCAACAATTTTGGGACCTGTTTCGAGATTTTGGACTATCAAAAAGGCGAATGGTAGAATTTCACTCGATATAAATAATTATTGAAATGAGGTCTATGAGGTCTAAGTTTATACTTTTTTATATTCCGGCAAATTGGGATAGCCATGGGATAGCATACAGACTTCAAAAATATTTATATAGTTGGGTTTTAATTTAACAATACTTAAATGACTGGTTATAGAAATTTTCATAGATATTTTAGTTAATTTTGTATTAATTTAAAACTAACGTTTTTTAAATTTTCCCCGATTCCGTTCCTCTCGAACGACACACGGTTGCGGTAGCCGAAAACTGGCGATAGTACTGGCCCATACTTACAACTTTCCTTGAAAAAAAAATCTGTTATTGTTATTTCATACATTTTGGTCGAGTATCTATGTAGCTTTTCTATGGAACAGCTGATTTTTTTTCCGCGTTTCGAGGGTTGGCTCCATAGAAAAAGGTGTTCGTATGGACGAGTACTATCGCCAGTTTCCGGCTCTCGCAACTTCATCATAAAAATTGCATATCTGTTAATAATTTACGTAGGCAATATAATATAATAGTGGTGAAACTGATAACCGCATGTTGTAACCCGTTACATCATCAGTACATCTTCAACTACCGGCGCTACGTCACTCATTGTTGTGTTCTATAGCAGGCGAGCTAGCAACGGAAATCATTATATTAGCAATCAGTGCTCGTAAGTGCGGCCTTGACTCTAAATTACCCTTGTAACTTGTTTCCTACTGGGCTGGAAACTAAAACGAGTGTACAATTGTTTACTGTATCAGCTGGGCGTGGCGTATCATTTCACGGCTTCCGAATTTTGGTAAAACTTTCCAGTCTTCATGTTTTGAAATTTAAACAAAGACCCCGTCGGTGTCTAACTATCAAAGTGGTGTATTCAGGGATTCAGGGACTAGGGAACATTTATAGGAAATCTTGATTACTCAAGTTTTTTTTTTTTTAGGAAAGAGCGTATTATAAAGAAAACGGAAAAAAAATGACATTATTATTTTGAAAGTTAACAAAACTTGCCAAGTTATATACCAAAAGTGTGAATAGGAAATACGTAAGCGAGAGTAATGCAAACATGAACATAGGTAATTTACGTTCATGAACGCAAAGTTAATAATTTCTAATTTGGGACGCTGTCTTTGAATTATTAATAATGATACCATTTATAGTCTTTTTTATTTATATTATTATTATTATATTTATTAAAGTAAATTATAGATTTACACAAATAATCAATAATCTAATTACAATCAATTAATAATTTCAACTGATGCCGGAGTCAGTGGGGCCCGAAATATATATTGATTTATTACTAAGTTTATTTATATTAATGTGTTATTTGTGTAAATCTACAATTTAATTTAATATACATTAAATTTAATTATAATAAAATAAATAAAAATAATAATGATACCAATTATTAGTAGGCATAGGCATCAAACATGAATGAAGTTAGTAGAAGCTTATATTGCCTTTTACATAGAAAGAAAACAAAACCCTAAATACCCTTCAAGGAAAAGGTTCAAGTTGTCAAGGAAATAAAATCGTGACAAATGTAACACTTTGTTCTTTGTATTGTTTATTCGTTCAACAGGTAGACCCGTTCCTAGAATAACTTTGTTTGAAGTAGAAAAATGTAACTGACACCATCAAAGGTTTCTATACAAATCCTTATGAATGGTGGACTGTGAGAAATACATATATCTATATCTTTTGTGTGATGAAAATTCGGTGGGATTTTTTTATTATTCGGTAACAGGATCGTTTGAGACTTCGGATAACTCTGCAAGTGTAGCGCCGCACTTTCAATTTAAATCACCTTCAACAGTATTTCAATTTCTATAAAACAAAATAAGGGTTGTTTTTTTTTCAGTGTTTATATGTATAACGACATGAATCTCCGAGGCCGTGCCAGAGGTGTTTCGAGTGTGAAGTATGAAATGCAAGTCACAGTCCATACTCGGTACACCCACGTTTCACCAACAATTGTTACGCCCCAACGTGAGCTATATCGCCGTACTTCGGGCACAAACACTCGCTTTTATATGTTTTCCTTCACCCTGCAGCAAGTGGTAGGCGTACGAACAAATATTATGCACATAAATTCCGAAAAACACACTGGATCTCAAGATTGAGAGGCCAGCGTTCTATATACCACTGAACTACCGCCACTTTCGTTTTAAACGGGAAAAAAAAACGACACTTAGATCTTGCATAATATATTATTTTGATAAAATAGTATATTATTTTTGGAATCTTTTTCTAGGGATCTGTTAAGAGGCTATACGAATTGTATTTTTGTCACTGTCACTCCAAGCGAAAAATCGCGCAGTGCGAGAGGGGCGGATTCAGGGCAAAAGGGAAAAAAGTTGGTTTTATATTTTTATTCAAAAAACTAAAATAGCTAGCTAAATTTCAAATATCAAATCTCTAGATATTGTTGAAACACACCTAATAAAATATGTTTGAGTACTGTATATGGTTCCTATTCATCAAACGAGGAGAAAAAGTGTGTTTGAAGACCTCATTTCAACAATTATTTCTATCGAGGAAAATTTATCCAAACATGTTTTCCAATTTCAAAACCCTAGATTATAGAGTCAAAATGCATAAACCAGAAATTTATTAAAATTTTCCGTGTATTTCGTGAAATACACAGAAAAAAACACCCGTATTTTTTTCGCATATCGCCTTAAAACAGAAACGCGATTGGAAAAATTCGGCTCGATACAAATATTTATTGAAATGAGGTCTTTTTCAACACCAATTCTCCTGGTTAATGAATAATGACATATGGACTGCAATTATATTTTATTAGATGGGTTTTAACAATATCTAGGACCTGCCCCCCTATTCTGTATCTTTGGTTGCCAACTGAACTGGGTGCGTATCATCAAAAACACAGACAAAAACTGAAATTTCAAAATTGCCTTCAGTGGGTATTGAACTATTAACAATCTGTGTCGTCACTTCAAGTGCGAACATATCCTTAGGCAATCTGAATTCGGTAGTATATCTATGTTTTTGATGATAGGCACCCCGCTAGTTAAACGAAATTTTGATAGCAACTTTAGTACATTTTATATTAATAAAAACCGGCCAAGTGCGAGTCGGACTCGCGCACGAAGGGTTCCGTACCATTATCTATAATAACAGCAAAAAACCGGAACCCTAAAACTTACTTTTGGGTACGGAACCCTAAAAACCGACATTTTGCTACTTTTCCACGAATCCGTCCCTCTCGGACTGAGGGTTTTTTCGCATATGGAGTAACAGGGACGCTAAATCTTTTACATATCGCCTTAATAAACCCTCTATTAATCTCTTGAGAATGCCGATAAGGCGAAACTAGTTGGGTTATTATAAAATGTATATAACAGTACGTACATACAAGTACAAGTGTTTTATTCATCCATGATGATATTTCACATAGAGCGGACAATCGCGAGAATTCGTTTTAATAAAAATGTATTTTATTTTTAAGACTTAATGCTTTTCAAATATTGAAATTAAATGATACGACAGGAAATTATTGTTTTAGCATTTTGAAAAAGGTAGACCTACTCATGTTTCGACCTAGTAATTTTGGACACTTTCTAGTGCTGTAATGCTTCTTTTTGCTAGAGTGTTTACTTTTATTATGGGTACTACTGCTTATCTATCTAAGGTTGAATAAATAAATTGTAGGTATACACAAAATTCATCATGCCTTCCGGAGTTTGGTTTGAAATCACGTAATTTGTTGTTATTAAAATATGCAGGGATTTATCACAGTTTGCTTACAATAACAACACATTTGTTTTGCCAAATAATGAGGAAGTTTGTAATCGACCGATTTCGTTTGTTACCATTTGACCACAACCAACTTACATAATAAATCAAGCAGTGCAACATTATATTGGTAGATTGTGGTCATTGTTGACCACATTTTAGTTAATTTACAGGTTTCAAATGAAAAAATGGATTGTCTTTGTAGTAGTAAATATATTCAGAAAATATTAACCATGATTGATTGACTTGATTAAGTCAGTATAAAAAAAATGGTTGCTGACGCATCATTTACCATTCAGTTAAAGTACAATATTGTCATTGTCTATGTCGATTCGTATCTCGTAAAATCGTTATAATTAATAGTCATTCATTATTGCTTTATACAATATCGTATCGAATAAAAATCCGATAACGGAAACGTTAAAATAAATCGTAGGGACTAACTAAAACTTATGCTAAAACCAGCCGTCCAATCGATCATTCGTACACGCTAACACTACAATTTAGATTACAATATTAATTATATATCACAATGGGACGTCCCTTCTTCTTCAAAACCAGCTCACACACAAATATATATATTACGAACGAAGGCACGAGGATCACCTACAGCTACGACTACGTGTAAACATGCCCGAACTCGGCTAAATGCTCAGTCTGAATTTCGCTTGGAAGAGACTATAATATTATAAAGTACGAGCGTAAAGTATTAAAGCGGTTCTGGAATATAAATGTGGCCTATCGGCAGCGGGTCCGGCGGAGGTCGTTCCCCGCGACGGCACTAAATAATGGAATGTCGGCGTGCAGGCGCTCCCAGCGGTCTCTGTGCGCGCAGGTAGCCGCGCGGCAACCTCGCCACGTTGCCGCTCCGACTCTCCCTTCTCCACGGTCACACACCTCCTTCACTCGGCGCACTACACCGTGTCCTTCCCTTCGAACTTCTCCGCTAACTCCCCCATCAGCTCCTTGTAGATGAGCGGGTCGATATTCTTGCCGAGCTGGTAGAGCACGAACCAGTCCCCGATCTGCAACTTGCGGGCCACCGTCTCGACCTGTTCTTGCGGCGCAAGGCGGCTGCGCGCGCGCAACAGGTAGAGGCGCACCCGCGGCCCGGCTACCACGGCCACGCGGTACACGAGCGAGATGCCGCTCAGGATCGATAATATAATGAACCAGAACCACAGGAACACGTAGATCTTCTCGTTGACGATGTTCAGCGGCAGAACGCACAGCCCGTCGAACTTCTGCACGGATCCCGAGGGACCATACTTGTGGAAGGTGCACTTGGTCACCTTCGGGAACACTCGGGACATCGGGTCCTCTCGTTCTTCGGGTTCCATCTCGGTGAAACGCACCACGTCACTGCCGTACGTCGAGAACTCGCCGTCCAGGAAGAAGTCCATGAAGTAGATCTGTCCGACGACATTGATGAAGTTGAGCACTTCACAGATGAAGAAGCGGAATGCGTAGATGTTCTGCGTGTGCAGGTTCGAGTGGAAGTAGTCGACGAGCAGCTTCTTGCGGTCTGCCTTGCGGTCCTCACCGACGACCGGGCAGTTCAGGTCCAGCACTAGCATCTTGATGCGGCCCCCCTCCCACATCTTCCACAGATAGCGGGGCACGTAGAACAGTATTGCTTGGAAGAATAACACGAAACACACCCACTGGTAGTACTTGTGGTATTTCACTTCGTCCTGCCCCTCGACGTGGGGGACCACTCCGGGCTGCACCATGTCCTTGCCGACCTTCCCGACGAGCCGGTTGGGGATCGTGAACGTGGAGTAGATCCAGCAGTACGTGTCCATGACGGCGAGTGGGATCTCGTCCACGATGCAATCGATGGGGTCGCCGATGTACTGCCGCGAGGTGACCAGCAGGGAGAACGCGATCAGAACGATCACGGTGGCCTTGTAGTGCAGTCGGAAGACATTGTTATCGATGCAGACACTGTCGAGCTTGAGTAGCCCCTTAACGGAGCCGAAGACGTCAAACATGGCGGAGAGCCGCGGCGCGCCGCGTCGCTAGCGAGAGAAGGGGCGTGCGCTTCGCCCTCGGCGCGAGTGCGGAATGGCGGGCGGCGATCGGCAAGGGGCACGGGGCCAGGGGGAAGGACCACCGGCACGTCACATGGTAGGGTTGCCACTCAAGGAAAAATTTCTGCTGGGGCAGTAGAATTCTGAGTAATATTTCGTAAAAGCGTAACACCCCACGCTTAATCTTACCAATAGGCGACCCTAAAAAAATAAAATCAGCATGCATTCCCTCAACGATTATTCTTTAATGGCATTCTTGACAATTATTCTTTAATGGTGATTTAAAACGGCCGTCATATTAAAAATACATTCCTCCAATTCCAAAATAATAAATAAAACACCTCACGTTAGCCCTTGGCTGACCAATAAACAGGATGCTCTGAAATTCGACCTATTCCTTGAAAAGAGTTTTACTAGAGATCATTTCCAACAGATTAAGCCCTATCTAGGGGTCGAAAAAAATGGTCTCCGAGTTACGAAGGTTATTAAGGAAATTTTCAAACTTTCAGACTGGTAACGAAAAACAAATTATTCAAAAATAATGATTCCTCTCTCGGCACTTATTTGTTATTTTTCTGATTAATAATAAATGAGTGATAATTTATAAAAAATACACATGCCCAGAATTCCCATAATCTCAGAAGTAAAAGGTCTTAAGTGGAAAGAAAACCATTTATATTTTGTAATTTTCGAAATATCGAAGTGTTTTACTTGAGAAATAATTATCATTTTCGATAAGCATTATACTTGTTAGGCATTATTTGTTGGAAATGATCTCTAGTATAACCCCTTTCAAGGAATAGGTCGAATTTCAGAGCACTATGTATACTTGGCATAACAACTTAACGCAGGACATGACTAGTCGATAAAAATATGAATTTTGAATGAACACGGCTAAAGTCATAAGATTAACGACGCTGCCAGTGATATTTACAACAAACTCGAAACGAACTGCGAGACCTCTGACGAAGACATATAAAACATCAACATATAACACGGCTTAGCAGTAACATAACAACCACGCACACACCCACATACTCGCAACAACCTGACCTACAGGAAATCTCGAAGTCTAATATAAAGTAATAAGGCTCACGCTCCAATAAGAAAAATTCGACTTACCAAAAGATGCCCATCCATATATAATTATTACCCGTCTCTCCACAAATCCAAAAAGTACTTTAGGATGCATATCCGGTATTCTCTACCATCACATCCTGAGAGCACGGTCAGAGAATATAAAGTATTACTACGTAAAGAAGCGACACTCACCTCCCCGCGCGAATTTAACGTCCCCCGCAAGTTAGTGGAAATCTGGAGTCAGGCAGAGCTCGATTACCACTCGTTTGCTGCGCGCGTGTTTTGTTGCAAAGTTTTATCACGATACTGATTTTTAATCAGTATGGTGCGTTATTGCAGTGTTTATGGATGCCTGGAAAACTTTTTTTCAAAAATTAGAATTGCGTGATCAAACCTTACAATTTCGTTCAGTAACGCATTTGGAACAATAAAATCAGTATTTATAACTTTCCACGTTTTGACAAGTTTTCATTTTTTTTCCAAAATTTATGTTTGAGTAGTTGTTAATTATATGATGATCATTTATGCATACGAAACTATATAGGTACCTACTAAGCTTAGGCATACTATATATATATATATATAATATATATATGTATCTATATATTTACTTTTAATGTAACGAAAAAGCAGCGGTAACTCAGGGGTAGAACGCTGGCCTCTTAATCTTGAGATGTCTAAGGTTCGATCTCCGGTCGGGCATGCACCAATGAGTTCTTCGGAATTTACATAGTATTTGCTAATAGGTACTTACCACTTGTGAACAGTGAAGGAAAAACATAGTAAGGAAACCTGCATGCCCTAAAAAGAGTGTATTTGTGCCCGAAGAACGATGATAGGGCTCACCACCCATCACGTTGGGACGTAATATTTGCAGGTGAAACGCGGGTTTACCGAGTGTGGGTGGACTGTGACTTGCATTTCAAAGTTCACACTCGGAACACATCCGACACCCCCCGGGGCATTCAGGTCGTAACGATTTATATACATATATAAGGTTAAATAACATTATTTGGCGAAACTCAAAACAAAGGTAGTACTAGTCTATATGGACAACTGTTTGTATGGGAGCTAAGCGAAATTCTTAACTTTTTTTCACTTCCTCCTGTACAAATTGCTCCGATCAGCTGACTCGTCCAGTATGGAAAGGTGAAAACGAATTTTAAGAATTTTCACTATCCTATTAAAAAAAGTTATTCATATGGACATGTTCTACATATGTTTCAAATTTCGCCAACTAATTGAATTTAATATATATACATATATTTTATATATATATATGTATATATATATATATATACATATATTTTTTTAATACTGATTAATCCACGGGGAACCAGAAATTGGACTACTCTAAAATTTAGGAAGAGAATCACATAAGTTGCTGACTTATATTGTGTCCCTCTCGGGCGACGACGCTCACACGATTGCTGCCAGCCCTAGACTAGCTCACGCACACACACAAGCGTGTGCGGACAAGCCAGATGCGCGTGAGAGTGTAGGTAAATAACTTGAGCCTTGACTATGAAGTGTCGGGGGTGTGGCACGGTCTTCCATACCATTACAGTGCCAATGCAATGGTTCCTGTAGTCCTATAAAACATGGGTCTTCAGGGGCTAGTGTAAATCCTTGGGTTCATTCGTTAATCGAGTCTGGTCAAGCCATGCTGGGATCGGTGCATTTCATTCATTCATTGAAATCGCGAGATTTCTAAGCGGCCCATTACCATTGAGCTGGATAGACAAGTGTAAAATGAAAGCGTTGGAACAGAACAGATTTTTCTAGATACCATTGTCTTAAAACTGGCTTTAAAACAACATTTCGCAACTGGTATCACTGAATCCGGTTTAGTTTCCTCCTCGGACGAAGCATCAAATGGGCTTGACACGCGAATAACAATACCAAGAGCAAGCAGGATAGACCAATAGTTGGACAGCTAAGAGTGAAGGAGATGAAGACAAAATTTTCTGTCCTTATCTGCGTCTCGCCTTTTATTGTTGGGCAAACTAGCAGTTTTGCCCAACATACTAACAACAAACCGCTTCATGTGATTTGATTTTATTTGATAATTTTGTGATCCGTTGTTGAAAAGTGTTTGGAACGCAAATTATTTCGTGATAACTACGCAAAGAACACTGAGGATATGGTACATTGTTGTGTTTTAGGATGTAAAAGCCGTAGTGAGCGGAAATATGAAGATATTACATTTCACTCGTAAGTGCTATATTTTGACAAATTTGACATGCTTTTCTTTGTTTTAGGGCGTTGAAATATTAATTTTGAATCTAAAGTTCGTATTTCAAGTATATTTTTTTAGGCTATATTATGCTACTATGTTCAGTAGGGGCGTGAAGTGTCATAGAAGTCGGCCATGTTTCATCACGTTTCATGGTGTATAAAATTCGGTCGTCTTATACGTATTTTAGGGATACCATTTCCAAAATTGGGGAAAATAATCTCTGTTTCGGTAAATTTATTAAAACTTTATTTCATTTTATTATTTTATTTTTAGGTTTCCAAAAGATTCGGCAGTGAAAAGAAAATGGATTCTGTCAACAGGGCGACAAAATTGGGAACCACATAAATACACTAAGCTGTGCTCAAAACATTTTGGAAAAGCGTGTTTTCGGAAAACACAGAAAAATATGACTTACCTCTATGAATTCTCAGTTCCTACGTTACATATACATGTAAGTATATTCGTCTATTGTGTCTAGTAATATACAATGTTTAAAGGATAACGGTGCATGTTAGATGATGTTGCGGAAACCGTAAACTGGCAATAGTAACCATCTATAGGAAAAACTATTACTATGAGGCCAAACCAAAAATCGTGACAAAAGAATGCAATACCTACTCGGCCAAAATGTATAAATCAGATGTTTTATTTTATTTAAAGGACAATAAATTATTTTACAATGAAACTTGTTTTATTTAATGTTAACATGAGTTTTCCCTGGGTGATGTCAGTTATATAAAAGTCTGCCTAACAATAAAATAAAAGTAATAAAAATATTCAAATCCAAATTCAAATAGTTTATTTTGCAAAGCAGGTATAGATATATACACTTTTTACACGTCAAATTTAATCTAATAAAGAAAATATATGTAATAAAATAATAAATGTACATGAACTAAGTTAAAGGTTTATTTAATTTATGTAGCAATATATTTACGATAAAAATGATAGGTAAAATATATATTATACAAGGTAAAATCCTATCAGCCGCCCGAACCCATACCGGAGACCCGGCCAGGGACCAGGAACAAGGTTCAATGATCACCAACCGAGCCCCCAGCACGAAACATAGTTACTCGTTAAAATACATTTGAACTACGAATTCAAATTACAGTAGTTATAGAACTTAAATAAAACGGGGTAAAAAATTTGTTAAGCCTGGTCACTCTGTTTTTGGATGTACTTTGTTTCTGTCCCTTACGGGTGCACGCAAATAGCAAGTCCATTTGATGCTTCGTCCGAGGTTTCCTCCATCACCTGGTAGAAATCGATTTCCACAAATTGGGAACATTATAATGCACGCCATGCGCCGCCATACTGCCCCTCCCCGCGCTCCGCCTTCTTCTCCGCAGACGCCTCGCTTAGTCGCTTGGTCTCCGGGCAACGCGACACGTGAACGTCACAATACTGACCCCATTTCTCTTATAAAAGCCATGATACAGAGATCACAGAGTCATTCAAATACTACTTCTATTACCAGGGTGGTAGGAGTGTTACCAGGCGCCAACGTGCCTCGGTAGCCCAAGTACTACCTGCGTTTGTCTATTTGTTGTATTTACTCGGTGGCTTTTTGGTGACGTCATCTGAGTGCCTACTACGTTGCGAGATAATGACCGAAATAATTGATTCTATTCAATGAAAGAACGCGTAATAGTCGTACTACGATTGTGGGAGGAAATTGATAAATGAGAGGAAAACTTTACACATAAATAAACTCATTCATAAAAGTTTAAAGAAAGATTCTTTAGTAGAAAGTTAAGTGAAAACTTAACATGATGAAACTTCCATTAATATTTCACAACATTCGAGATGTTGGAGTTAAACAAAGACATTCCTCCTCAAAAACCATCCTAGGTCCCTTCCTTTCTTTCGAAGGACAATTATAATGCCTATTCTCGTTTGAATTTATTCAGGACGAACTCAACTTCACATTCTTTAATCATCTCTCATGTAATACCCAAAGATTTCAAAAGTTTATATGAGCCCTGGCACCTAAAATCTATTGCATTGTTTTTGAAAATACCGAGGCGCGCACACTTATGAGTGTGCAATCTGTCTATCTACGGTCAGCAAACTGATCTGGGGATTTAAAAAGGCCGCTTTGGGTGAATCATATCATGATTCTGTTGTAATGCCGTTTCTTGTGCACGCATGAAGAAACTCTGACTCTATCCTACTTTCAAATCATTTCATGATTCACCCAAGTTGGCCTTTTTAGATCCCCTGACTACTAAAGTAATAAAAATTCAAAACTTTAAGTGCACTCAGGCGTCCAACTATCACTGTGTTCAGATGAGCACTGATTCCAAACGTGTGTGTAAGCGTCACCCATGTAAAGGTGGAAACATTTTGGTGCTGTCTTACTAAAGTAAAGGCTTATCTTTACTTTTGAAATCTTTGGTAATACCTAAGACAGCCGTTACCGATATCAGCAGAGGCAGAGAGGTCCAAAATTTTTGTCTAGACCTCCTTGGAGACAAAGCCGCCCCAGTTTGCTGCTGTGTGTGCAGTGTGAAAAATAAAAGCGGTCGGTGTAAGGAAATTACCTAAAATATTGACATATTGCATTCAAAAACTTTGGAAAAGTCGTTTGCCTTAGCCGGGTATCGGTAATCAGCGAAAATGATAAAATACTCGTAATCATCATTGTTCATGTCTCAAAGAAAAACCATGGAATCTACAAAATCAAGGAAAGGTACAATAACCACTGAAGATAGTAAATATATTTTATTTAAGGCGATATGCGAAAAAAATACGGGTGTTTCTTTTCTGTGTATTTCATGAAATACACGGAAATTTTTTATAAATTTCTGGTATATGCATTTTGAGTATATAATCTAGGGTTTTGAAATTGGAAAACATGTTTGGATAAATTTTCTCCAATAGAAATAAATTGTTGAAATGAGGTCTTCAAACACACTTTTTCTCCTCGTTTGACGAATAGGAACCATATACAGAACTCAAAAATATTTTATTAGGTGTGTTTCAACAATATCTAGAGAATTTATATTTGAAATTTTGCTAGCTACTTTAAGTTTTTTTATAAAAATATAAAACCAGCTTCTTTCCCTTTTGCCCTAAATCCGCCCCTCTCGCACTGCGCGATTTTTCGCTTGGAGTGACAGTGACAAAAATAAAATTCACATAGCATCTTAACATTTAAGAACTTAGGTATGTTAGATTTCATACTCTTCCTTCAATATCGTTCTTTCTTAGAGATATTTGTTTCTTAACTTTGACGCTTTCAACTGACTGTTTTACTTATTTCGAAAACTTCTCGAATAAAGCGCACTTGTTTGCTGTTTCACACTTCTCGAATAAAGCGCACTTGTTTGCTGTTTCACACTTCTCGAATAAAGCGCACTTGTTTGCTGTTTGCTGTTTCACACTTCTCGAATAAAGCGCACTTGTTTGCTGTTTGCTGTTTCACACTTCTCGAATAAAGCGCACTTGTTTGCTGTTTCACACTGTATTTACCGGTTTCGAATATCAATCCATTTTAAATACTTTATTAGCTTTTGACAGTAGCGATTATTGTTTGGCTCATTGGCCTATTTTGATTACACGGGTAATACTAATGATCACGCACCGAAACAACAGATTTGAGGGTTTTTTAGGTAATAGTTAAATATTTTATAGGCAAAAAATTATTTAATTTTTGTAACTGCACTTCATATTTGTATTATAGGTCTACCAGAATCTCATGGCAAATGGGGAAATAAAATTTTGTGGTGTGCAATACTGGGGAAATTGGATTAAACGATCTTGATACTGTTTATTTTTTATTTAGGTCTAGTATTAATGAACATGAAGTATATTAGTTATGTGTATGAAAGAATGAAAAATAAATAAATCATAAATTTTGTTTACTAATTTATTTTATAGTATAAAATAAAAGGATATAGAATTCAATTATACGAATAATTTAACACCTCATTCAGAACTAGAAAACGGTTTCAAGACTTCTACTTCTATTTCTTGTTCTTCATCAGATGATGAAGATAAAGAGGTATTTATTATAAATCGCCCTATTATAAATTTTTTCCCCCCTCCTTTTTTTACCAGGCGTGGAAAACACATCATTATTCGATGTGCCCTCACTTACGATTCGCCGTATAGTAGTACTGGAAACCCCTGTAAAGAAGTCACAATTAAGTATCTAAGAAAAATAAAACTAAAAGTATCAAAACAACTCACTCCAACTTACCGGTCAACTCTACCACGCGCTTTAAAATAGATGATTGAGTTTGATTAACACCTTCTTCACCCTTTATTTTATGATAAACATTGAAAACAATATTTCTCGCTTGAGATCGAAGTGGTTGTTTCGATATTTTCACAAAAACAACCAATTGTAAGAAGATAATCACAAAATCTCAGCAGCTTTCGTTCTTTGATTTGACAGGTGACACTGTGACATTGCTATATAAAAATCTATTTTTTGTTTATTTTTTAAATGCCATGAGATTCTGGTAGACCTATAAAGTCGCCGTCAATAGAAATTGTGGACTATGTAAACAAACCGTTTTCTCAATTTTTCTCAAGGTTCTGTCACGGAGTCTCATTGAACATTATTCCAAATCATGAAGCATCAAGTCTTACCAGTCATTCACTGTATTTCATTATGAAATATTCAATAATCACCAGTTAAAATATATTATAGAATCAATAGTCAATTCTGTACTGCGTCGAGATTGCTGTCATATTTTTTTCTCATCGAATCTGTATTGTCTTTGAAAATTGGTGATGTACGAATCTATTTGAATATAAACCTATTTTATTCGTAATGTTTTTTTATTCCGTATTTTTTTTTTAACAGCGTTACTTCGTAATCTTTGACATAAACGTGTGTGTGATTCTATCGAGAGCTGTGTGATCTTCCAGCGTTGCTCTAAAATGTGTAGCTCATGTCCTAAAAGTAAAAGAAAAAATGAAAGAACTGGATGGGATAATAGATACGGCCAACGACTCTGTGACGGAACCATTTGTAATTAACGTGGGCGATTTGACTAGCGATTCATCAGAATATTTTAGCGATGAATCAAATAAAGAAAACTAATTAAGCACCTAACATATTTTAATCACATACTTACCCATCTCTAGATAGTTCACCTATTCATAGACAAAGACAACATGGCGCTTTGTTTACATAGTCCACAATTTCTATTGACGGCTACTGTACCTAGTTTTTGAAAAAAAATCAAATCGATCCCGTAACGGCGTTCTTGTTGGGAACACTGTAAAACAAAAAAAAATTGGCTTGAAATATATTTTTTTAGACACAACTACCTTAAAACCTTAACAATTTTTTCATTTTATTTGTTCAGTTCACTTAATAAAGATCAACAAAATTTAATCATACCTATACAAGGTGACTTTTTGATCATCGTCCAAATTCATACTGGAGACTTAATAAGTGATCAGTATCTTAGATCAGTAACAACTTTTGTGAAATTCGTAAATTGAAATTTCGGCTTCTCATAGAAATTCAGTTCGACTTCCGAGTGAATTACTATGGGGAGTCGAAATTTCATTTTACGAATTTCACCAAAATTGTTATTGATCCATGATACTGATCACTTACCAAGCCACCAGTATGAATTTGGACGATGATCAAAAATTCACCTTGTATATTTTTCAATTTAAAGAGTGTCCTAATTTCTTCAAACGAATCCTCGAAAGATTTTGATGTTCTAGGCTCAGTTCCAATTCTTACGGGGTTTTAGATTTTTATTTTCCATGTGCAAATAAGTAAACATGGCGTGGAGTATGCAAGTGCGTTTTCTTCAAGATGCTTTCTAAGTTACACCAAGCGCCGACAACCGCAAGTTATCATCAAACCCTTTCACTGACTGCATTTATTTTACATTTCGTATAGTTTGTAGATACGACGCACCGTTTTTTATCACGTTACACATGCCATCTTCAGTCAACCACAGCAACCTTTTACAGGTCATCATTTATTCAAGGTTACAAGTTAGAGATCCCCTCCAATCCATCAAATAAAACCCATTAAGTAAATGTAAAATAACCATGTTAACTAACAGCTAGCTTAAAGGAAGAATCTCCTCCGGGAGGTCTCCATCTGGTGCCGGCGTCCGGCGATGATCCACTCGTAGTCCCCGGTCTTGGAGGAGAAGGTTCCTTGCTGGAGAGAGACCAGCTTCAGGGTGAACCGGGGCCCCAACTCGCGCAGCTTCGCTCGCTTGCCGTCCGTCGTGAACTCGTATCTAGCGGGGAAATTGTTATTTAGATACATTTACCATTAGCATTTATTTTTTTGCTTATAGAACATGGATGAGATCGGCCCAAGCCCAGCGATCTCAACAAAGATATTCGATATTATATTTCGGTCCTTAAGTTTAAACGTCAGTCGCTTAGCGCAAAGTGCATAACTTAACTTTGTATTCCTTGTTTACAGTTAAAAATTGAAAAAAATTTTGGTGTGTGGCAGTTGACGCCAATGAAATCGGAAACGAATTCGACACGCTTCAGAGTTCAGTCGATAAATAAAAAAATTGATTTTTATCACTCAGGAAAGGAATTGATGGCGTAAAAAACAGTATTCTTCTACCCAGCAAATGGGGGGAACGTTGGGAGAAACGATCGACAGCTCGTGGTAATGATTTATTTTTCTCTACTATCCTATACACATCCTGAGGGCACGGTCTTCCCTACCATTACAGTGCCTCCCGGTCTACTCTTGGATATGCAATGGTTCCTGTAGTCCCATAATGAACAGCATAACATAACAGATTTATCCAAGTTACTGAACAATTAACATATATTTTATTAGCTTAAAATTATAACATTACAAAGGAATATCCCAAGCATTAAACAATAACTAAAACATATAATTAAAGGAAAATAAACTACACAGTAATGTTGCTTTAAGGGCATCGTTTTTGATAGTTCGCTCTCACAGTGGTTATAACATTCTTTCATCACGTCTCGATTGGTCTACCACTATAAAGATCACACCAAGCGTTTTGATTCGCGATTTGCTGTCTCCCACTCCCAAGGAACTTCCCGTTCCTCAAAGACCTGAAACCTCAGTGATAAAATACGAAGGGAAGAGAAAGAGAATTTTTCACGTGTACATTCGTGGGTACATTCCTAGAGAGTTTTATGGATTTAAAGTAGCCGATATTCAAAGGATATAATAAAATATTACGCGTCGATTCGGTGTAACCCGATTCAACTTATTTGACAGGACAGGACTGTATCGAAAAGACAAAGACAGGACGCTTAAAATAAGGTTAGTCCTGTCAAATAGGTTAAGTTGTGTTACACTGAATCGACACTAATACAGTAAAAAAATTATAAATTCAGTTCCGTAGAATTTGATATTACCCAACGTTGTAAACATTATCTGGGCAGCTTCCTGGCATAACCTTGCATTCCAAATATTAGGGCGAGATACAGGTGCAAGTAAACAAATGTTATACAATTTTAATGTCCTGAAATATCAAGGGAATTTAAGGCGCTCTTATCCCAGAAGAGTGACTCTCTGTCTTTTTCTTTACGTGTAAGGAGTAAAGAAAATAACCACACTTTTGTACTTTTTCGTTGTTTTTATCGGTTTTTAAATTATTTAAAAATAAGGGATCTGTTTATTAAAACCAACTTACGTGGTCAACCTAGAAAATTTAAAGAGCAATATTACCAGATATGTTTCGTTAATAAAAGAGTGGAATTATGGAAATGGCATGATTTGAAAGGTCTTATTACATGCTGTGTTCGTGAATTATTTCTATCGAGCAAAGTTTATCTGATCGTGTAACACATGCGTGTATGACCTAGATAAAGGTTCGAACTATATTGCGTATTTTTTTTGGAAGTTTTAGACGATATTTGAAAGTTCTATTTGACTTTGAAATTACTGATTTTGGGATAAGAGCGCCTTAAGTAGAATGACGAAAAAAAATATGGTCCGCAAGTGGAAGGTGGAGCTCGACTGGGCCGCCCTAGAAGGACGTATGCTGACCAAATTGACGAAATATTGAAGGGCAATGTCAAAAATACCCGAAATAGAAGAGCTTGTATGACTAAATCGATGATTGTAGAAGAGGCGAATGAAGTGTGTCAGGATCATTGCAGATGTAGGTAAATTTGTAGTCTCTGCCTACTCCTCTGGGAGACATGCGTGAGTATATTAATGTGTGGATGTAAAATCAAATAGGTAACTAATATCGACACAATAATGAAATAGTTTTCGCATGTCATAATTTGTCTCGCGAGTTCAACAACAAAATATGTATCAATGGACACCAATGTAGATCGCACTAATTGAAGAGGTTAAATGACCAGAGCAAGTCAGTAGTTGCTAGAGTATCGTATTCTAGGTCGAATTATTTCCTAATGTTATTGTTGTTTGATACATCTATATGTATGTAGGTAAATATTTGTTATTATTTATAACACGTAGGGAAATAGAAATAATAAAAGTATAGGAACTTTACGATATATTTCGTCCTCTGTAATGAGGTCGTCAATGGTATCGATTCGGCATAACACGTCTTAACTTATTTGACAGGACTAACCTTATTTTAAGCGTCCTGTCTTTTTCTTTCTTTATCGAAATGACAAGGACGGAACGCGTAAATCAAGTTTAGTCCGGTCAAATAAGTTAAGATGTGCTTCACCGAATCGGTACCAATGTCGATTGAAGAGGTAAAAATATTCCGTGAAATTCCTATTTTTTATTATTGCTATTTCCGTACGTGTTATAAATAACAACAAAATAGCAATATATAGTTTGGCGTTATCCCGATAAGACAAACTTTTTTTTTAAGTCCAATTACCCGAATCATAATAGGTCTATGAAATTGCTGAAATTTTCTTACAGATTCATGAGTTCATAATTCCTGTAATAGCTATTTCAATTATTTGTTTTTCGTTTGAAAGTTGAATTCAAGATTATACATATATCTACGTATTAAATTTTGTTTTTATTTTCAGTATTATTATAAAAATTTAATCTTCAAAAACAGTTCGTTCTACATGCCATCCTTTTCCATGATAAGATTCGTAATAATTTTTCACAGCTGACACTTTTTAAAAATTAAACTAATGTTGCTGTTAGCTTAATGTTGTCTCAATCATATACAAAAGAAATTACATAATTTGGATTTGTCATTCCTAAAATAAATTCAAAAATGTTAGTAGTTTCCTTCAAATTGTCTATAAAAAAATGGCAATTTCATATGTAAAGACCTACTATGTTACTACAAAACGGTGTTTAACTTTAGACAGTGTTTAAATTTGTTGTTGTCACCTTTTCTTTCATAACGTAAAAAAGTGACAGCAACAGATTTAAACACTGTCTAAAGTTAAACACCGTTTTGTAGTAACACCGCTAATATTTAATTACTTCAATTTTTTTTTACATTCTATTTGATGTGTAGTTATAATAAGTGTATAAGTTACCGGCCAAATCGTATTTTGGCTAAGGCTAAACAAGTTCATCCTTAAATCGGGTTTTACCGGTAACATTTACATATAATAATATTGCATAAATAAATATATTTCATTTCATTTCCTCATCATTATCACAGTACTCACCGATGATGTCTAAAGAATATGTAGTCACGCTGGTTGTGGAAGGTGACGGCCCGACGGCCCCGGAACTGCGGCTCGTAGTGGAACAGCGCGCCCAGCATGCGGCCCACGGTCAGACCGAGCCGCGTGCTGAAGTTGTTTAGGATCACCTGGGGAAGGGGGGCAGGGTAAACTACTAAATACAAATCGACCATCAATAAAAAATTTGAGAAAAATGTGACAAAATCTATGAATGCTACCTCAGGTCTATGTTCTGTAATTTCCTTATAATCTTTCCTAAGTTCTGGAGTTATTTTACAACTGGAAAGTCTGAAGTGTGCAGTGGGCCCGTCAGGAAGGTGTATTAGCAGGAAGCCATTGGGTTGCTTCTGGTTCTCATTGATGATAATGACGTCTGTCACATCCTCTCGTTTTGCTGAATCGACTATTCTCTTTACTGATGATCTGCAAATAAACATTATTTCGGTAAATAAAATAAGTATTATAGCAACAACTACTACTTGTGGAGTTATATCTATGGACAACATTTTTAAAGTTTGTTCAGAGATACTTTTTGCAATAGATTACAAAATGTTTAATTCTAAATCATTAATTTGCGGCGCATATAAGTCAGTATAATTAGCAAAGAACCAATGTAGCCGATTCTGGAGGCTTTAATTTAAGTTTTAGTGCTGTCAAAACTAAAACTTTTTCAAAGTAATTTAGCTTCTGTTCCTAACAGTTAAAGACTATTTTGTAATCAAGAAAATTAAGTTTTGACAGCACTAAAACTAAAATTAAAGCCTTCAGAATCGGCTTTAGTGTCTTGCATAGAACATTTTCCCGGAAAAGTAATCAGAAGGTCAAGTTTGACAATAAAAACATATGAAAAAATTTAAATAACACTTTGAAAAAAGAAAAGCTGCCTAGTGCCTACCCTAGAAAGAACATTTTCAAACAAACTTTTCTTTTCAACGTGTTATTTAAATTTTTTCATATATTTTTTATTGTCAAACTTGGCCTTCTGATTGCTTTTCCGGAAAAAAGTTCTATGCACGCCACTGCAAAGAACCCAGCACAAAACCTATGGGAAAAGCCATTCCTTTGGATAATATAGTTTTTAAATCATAATGCTATTATTTCCAAAATTTCAGCCAAATCAACTGAACAGCTTTTTCTATATATTTTGTGCAGTTTCTATAGATACCAAACACAAAGCTATATACAAGGTGACTTTTTGATCATCGTCCAAATTCATACTGAAAGCTTGATAAGTGATCAGTATCTTGGATCAATAACAATTTTTGTGAAATTTGTAAAATGAAATTTCGGCTTCCCATAGAAATTCACTTCCAGTTCCGAGTGAATCACTATGGGGAGTCGAAATTTCATTTTGCGAATTTTACAAAAATGATTATTGATCGACGATACTGATCACTTACCAAGCCACCAGTATTAATTTGGACGATGATCAAAATTATGCGTAATTTACAACAGTAATTGATGGTGAATTTTTCTTGGGCTCTATGATGATAATTATATTTTAATTAATTAACAAACAATTAATACACACCTCTGTCTATACCGAGATATGGAATTAGGTATCATTCTCTGCAGTTCTTTGCCAAATATTCTAGTTTTTCCATGAGGGTTGTCAGAATATGTAATCAATACTTTAGGTTCATATGAGTTCTGATAATATGATGATAACTCGTCCAGTTCTAAATCTTTTTGTGCCTGTAACAAATGAATTTAAATATTTTGATCAGGATAAAATCAAACAAATGAAATAGATAAGTATTACAACAGAATAAAGAATAATATTTATAAACAAATCTGTTAGTAATAAGGGGGCGTGCATCAATCATGTGACGCTAATTAGGGGAGGGGCGGTTGTAATCCAGAGTTGTCATGTAGAAGAAGAGGGGTTCTGAATAAATATCATGTGACTTTTCTCTTTAAATAAAGCCAGCCGGGTCACTAGTAATATTTTTAAATGACTTAACTAGTATGTCTACTATTTATTAAATGTGGTTAGAAAACATAATATACATTATACTGGGTGTTAGGATGAAGTTGCAGAAGCCAGAAACTGGCGATAGTACTCATCCATACGAACAGCTTTAACTACGAAACCAAAACCTGAATAATTTAATAATTTATACTGTAAGGTGTAACTCCTTGATGGAACTTCATTCTAACACTAATCAAAGTCTTCTTGTACGAGTTTCAGTATTTTATTTCTTTAATTATTGCGACTAGTTTCGTCTATTTGACATTGTCGGGCTGATTGGAATAGGTTAACAGTAAAAGTTTAAAAAGACTTTTACTGTTAACCTATTCCAATCAGCCCGACGATGTCAAATAGACGAAACTAGTCGCAATAATTAAAGAAATAAAATAGTGGAACTCGTACAAGAAGACTTTCATTAGTTTATGAAACAATTCATATTTTTTCTCGATTTCTCAATTATTTTCCTGAAAAGTTGTTTTATGGAAGAGTTCTATTGCCAGTTTTCGGCTTCTGCAATTTCAGCTTAACACCGTGTATATTTGTCAGTGGCGTGCACAGAACTTTTTGCTGGAAAAGCAAACAATTGGTCAAGAAACACAATTAAAAAAATATGAAAAAATTTAAATACCACTTTGAAAAAAAAATTTTTGTATGACGCCAGGGTAGACAATGTCTACCCTAGAGTGAAAATTTCTTATACAAACTTTTTTTTTTCAAAGTGATCTTTGTATTTTTTTATATTTTTTTTATTGTTGTTCTTGATCAATTGTTTGATATTCCAGCAAAAAGTTCTGTGCACGCCACTGATATTTGTTGATTAATTTATTCACCTTTTAAATTTCTCATGATAAGTCACGTGACATTGGGGAAGAAGCGGGGCGGTGAACAAGAATGTCAGTGAGATGTCACTGGGGTGTCAAAGAAGCGGGGCGGTGAACAAGAATGTCAGTGAGATGTCACTGGGGTGTCAAAATTCAGCCAAATGTGAGTTACTTGATTTATAGACACCCCATGCAATAAATATACCTAATCAACTCAATAATATAGAAGATAACATTTTCTCCGAACCAAAAATGTATGACAAGTTAATGATGATGGAAATTCAAAATTATTCTCAGATTTTTTCTCTTAGGCAGCATATTTTATGGCCATGCCCTGCCCTTTCTTTTCATAATAATTGTAGAAAAATGTTAGCATCATAATCTAAAACATTAAATAAAATTAATTGTACCTGGGTAAAAATAGTATATTACGATACGAGAGCGATGAAACGTTTTCTGACGAGTGTGAGTTTGCGGCACGAGCCGAAGGCGAGTGCTGCAATCACACGAGTCGAGAAAAAGTTTCTCGCACGAGTTTCGTATAATTATTTATAGCACAAGTGCGGAAAATGCCGACTTTACGCGCAGCGTGCGTAAAGCGGTCATTTTACGCACAGTGTGCTATAAAATATATTTTTTAATAGGCAATTTTTTGTAATTTTCTTGCATTCAAAATATTTAGAGCACATTACAACAAATAACAATTTTCAAGTAGATAGTCGTCTTACAATAATTTTATCTTACTTAATATTTGTTTGATTCTAATTGATCTTTTCTATCTTGTAATGAACTCTAATAATACTTAAGAGTATCTAAAGTGATGGAAATTTAATCTCCCTTACATTCTTTGCAAAAAGTAATAGGAATGACATTCACTGGACTCAATCACAGAAATCTTTAGCCAGATTTTATACTTATGTGTTCAACAAATGCTCAAATCCTATTTCTTCTATCAGTAATAATGTACTACTGTGGCCAGAAGACATGGAATTTTACATATGTAGGCATAACCACAACTTTGTTAGATTTAGGTAAATAATTATATATTATTAAATTGTTACTCATGCATCCAAACTAATGTAGTTCAATCATTTTAATACAGAGACAGACCTCTTCCTGCTCCTCTGCATCAGCATTGGCCAGCATCGTCTCATCCTTCTCTCTGAGAGACTCCAAGGTGTGCGGCACCTTCTTAGGAACATCGTCACCTTCTTGTTTCTTCTCCAATTTACGTCTGAATACAATAAATCAGTAAAGGATTACTTTTGTCTTGGAAATTTAATGTAACCTAAAATTATTTGTAGATTTTTATGTTATGATTTAATAGACAGATTATGACTTTGATAGCTCATGCAATGATCAGAGATTATATTTTATAAACCTGAATAGTTTAAATAACGGAATTATTTAGAATCAACGTAAAAACTACGAAAAACAATAACATAACCAAACTAACTTTTTTTTGTCTTTACCGCGTGCCATTTTGTTGTGAGTTTATTCTTTCTTCAGGACACAAGAACTTGTTGTAAGTTTTCTATGCTATTCTATTCAAACATCAATTTTTTTTGGGTTTCAGCAAAGTTTTTACAAAAACAAATACCAATCAAACGTGGTTTTATTTTCTTTCGTTTGACTGACAGTTACAACTTACATTATTAGGGCTAAGTTTCAAAACGTGTGATCTTCGTGCGAAATTTCACTCGTTTTTAAGAAAGAGACAAAGCTATATACTAGAAAGAGAATGAAAGATCTGGTTTTGAAACGCTTGCGAGTGATTCCCGTGAGAAAAGCGTTTTGAAACGGTCTGGAGTGACACACGTCAAGTAAATACATAACCTCAAATCAAAATAAATAAATTAAGTAAAGTACCTAAATACCTATTGCTTTTAATATGGATGGCATTGCAACCTTTGCATTTGCAAGCCATAATCCTGTCGAAGCAGTTTCGAAACATTTTCCCGTATTCGTACGGAAATGTTGAATTCTATTTTCAAAAATTGTCCGAATCCCGAGAAAACTCCGAAATGACAACTGTCAGGCGAATTTTAACGGTACCCAAACAGAGTTAGAAATCGCACTTGTCAGTGCGATATTCACATTTCCCGAAAGCGTTTCTAAACACTTAGCGCAACTGTCAGGTAACAGTTCGTTTACCCTCGGTTTCACTCGGGTCGATTTTTGAACGATGCAGGGTAAAATTCGCATCGCTCCGAGTGATAATCACACGTTACGAAACGTACCCTAATACAAAAAAAAGAACTTAGAGTATGGTTATCAGATTAAACATATTCATCACTCTCAGCTATCGTTGGAAAGACGGTTATGTAAATAAACAGAATAAACCCACCACCATAGTACATACCATGGTTGGTGTTTTATAGTGGTCTGAAGTTAGCTGCCCAATCACATTTGACTGCCAACGTTTGAGGGTCGTGACTGAATCGTAGGTGTTTTTAGTGGAAAATAGTAGTTTATTGTGATCTAAAGATCGTACTCTTAGATGAATCACAAGTGCGAGGAGCGTAAGACACTATTTAATCGCAAAACATCGTGAAACGCTCCTCACACTTGTGATTCAAATAATTTACGTCACACGTGATTAAACACTTTATATACTACGGGTGCCGACGTTTTTATAAAAATTTACTTTGGAGGCGTAGTGGTCAAAATTTTAAATTTTATAAACATAGGGCTTCAAGACAGATTATTGACCTGATGATTTTTTATATGATACGAGTAGATGTTTTTATTTCAAGTGACAAATACTGATTGGTAAATATATGTAAAAGTGATAGTTTTCCCGATATATAAATTTTTTTGAATGTAGACATTCACATTTACCAAATTTTTTTTCTCAATATGCTTCAAAGTGCCTTGAGTTTGGCTTCCATATTATGAATAATCAAGTAATCCTCTACTCAAAATATATATATAACTTCTGCGGTCACTTGCGGCCGCACGAGAAAGTATTCAAATATCCGAATTTATTTTCGGTAGTTTTTGGAACATGACACCATCCTGGTAAAATAATTTTTATTTAATTATGTAAGAAATCCCAGAAAATCCAAGAACATAATGGTCCCAGTTTTAAATTTTATGAATATGGCTTCAAGTTAAAATATTGATCTGATGATTTTTTTACCTGACAGACAGATATTCAAGTGACAAATAGTTAAAAGTTTTTTTTTTATGATTTACATTTAATTTTTCTCAAAATATTGCAAAACTCCACTGTGGGGCGGTGGGTAATGTAAATCAACCGGTTCACTACGCCCAGCTATCGTAGGAAGGTGGGTTACGAAAATAAGCCGGACTTGACATCTTAACCGACCACTAATGGGTGTGGTTATCAAAATAAACAGACTCACTAAGATCAGTGGGTCTACCGCATAATTCTCATTTTCATCAACATCAAATTGAGATTGAAATTTGTGGTGCGTGCGACGACGCCCGCCTAACATGCCATCTCTTTTGCACGCGTTATTTTCGCATGCATTTGCTGGAAGTTGATACAAATGAGAATCACGCGGTAGAGCCCCAGCTATCGTTGGTAAGTCGGCTACGTAAACTAAGCGTAAACCAACCGAATAAACCCATAGGTACAAGAGTCATGCTCAGTAGTCCTTTATCTTCGAAGCCAACCACCATACCATGGTAGTTCGTAGTGGCCTGAAGTTAGCTGCACAATCTCGTTTGACAGCCAATTTTTAACGTCTGTTGAGGGTCATGACCGAATAGGAAAACATAACATGAGGAAAATAGTGGTTTATTGTGATCTGATGACCATACCCTCATCTTTCGTAGTGGCCTGAAGTTAGCAGCAAAACCGATTTTTCCATCTATTTTTGAGTAATATAGCTCGAGCCCTGTGACAGCTGTCAGCGCTATACATATTTGAGCATGAGAAAGAGAGTTAGAAATACAAATTGTGTAGCGCTGTCCTGCTGTCACAGGGCTCAAGCCATTAAGTATTACTACGTAAAAAGCGACACTCACCTCCCCGCGCGAGATTATCGTCCCCCGCAAGTTAGTGGCAAATCTGGTGGCACGCAGAGCTCGAATACCACTCGTTCACTGCGCGCGTATTTTGTTTTTTTATTTCATTACGATACTGATTTTTAATTAATATGGTTCGTTTTTATGATATTTATGGATGCATTGAAAACGGAGCAAAAAATAAAGAACGGAGATTTTTTAAATTTCCTGCCGATGAATTAAAGCAAAGCATTTTCTTTTATGTATTGGTTTAGGAAGTTAACTGCAACTCTCAAACAGTTGGTAAGAAAATTTCAACATCAAGTTGGAATTTTAAAAATCGAATGTTTTTGTGTGACCGTTCGAGCTGAGCAAATTTCAACATGTCCTAAAAAATGTGTATTTGTGCCCGAAGTACGGCGATAGGGCTCACCACCCATCACGTTGGGACGTAATAATTGTAGGTGAATCGCGGGTGTACCGAGTGTGGACTGTGACTTGCATTTCAAACTTCACACTCGGAATACCTCTAACACCCCCTCGAGCATTTGATTCAAGTCGTGACGATGTATATATTTTTAATACAAAAATAATCCATGGGGAACCAGAACTAGGACCTAGGGATTAACCACGCTAAAATTTAGGAAGATAATCATGTAAGTTGCTGAATTATAATGATCGACGACGCTCACACGCTTGCTGCCAGCCCTAGACTAGCTCACGCACACTTACAAGCGTGTGCGGACAAGCTAGTGCGCGAGTGGGAGTGTAGGTAAATAACTTGAGCACTCAGTATGAAGTGTCGGGGGTGTGCTAAGGGAGTGGCTGTGAGATCACATAAACCACTATTTTCCACCTGATACAGGCAGATCATATTACTGTTAAAACAAGGAGTGTCGCCTCGCTCCGCTTGGCTCCCCAAATTAATTTATATGTAAAGCTAACACGCTCCTCTCGTCACGTATTTCTGACCTTTGGTGAAAGATTTTCAGAGAGAAACACAAAATATTAAATTTGTTTCAGCGATCTAAACTTATTTTAATCATTTATAATTTAGTCTTGTTTTTAAAAAGGTTTTATTTAACTACCTATTAGAGCTCGCTCCACTAAAAAATATCGCCCACGACGGCGAAATTCTTTTTACGATTTTTGAAATATTAACAAACACTTTTTTGGTGGCACAGTCTCTAGACAGCTACAAAGCACCAAACTATTGGGCTCTCTCTATGGTTATCAATGTTTGATATCGGACCAATAAAACAGCAACATTAAATACAACTAATATAATACAACTAATTCAAGAGCACATCCTGCCTCGCGAGCTCCAACAACATGGGGTCGTCGAAGAATTTGTTGATGGAGACGTCCTCGCTGAGCCCCTTGCGCCGGCGCGTCTTGATCATGAACTCTCGGGCCAGGTGCGTCGCTGGCTGCGGCTCCAGCGGTCTGGGGACAGAGGGGTCAGTCAATATTCCGTTCAGTTCTTGCAATACACGAAGACATTATCTGCTCTGGGCAGTAACAACAATTCCATATATTTGACTCGATTTTTCGATAGGTTTGCCAAAAGCACCTCAAGGCTTAAGGAGCCTAAAAACTTACTTTTTTTACTTTCTGATAAACCTTGTATATGCGTGTTGCGCTAGTGTGCGTGCCTGCCGGAGCGTGTTGTACACACACATTTGCATGATATACAGAATATACAGATACTTTACACATGCAA
Organism: Ypsolopha sequella; assembly: GCA_934047225.1. NCBI lineage: Eukaryota > Metazoa > Arthropoda > Insecta > Lepidoptera > Ypsolophidae > Ypsolopha > Ypsolopha sequella. Next base: position 3,687,392 of record OW203987.1, read on the forward strand.
AGCGGATTAGTCGTTGTAAATTGCAAAAATATTAAAATATATATAATATAATGATTAAGTACGCTCGTCCAGAAAGTGGGAGAGTGAAAGTCCGCGTTCAGTCAGTCTGTCTAGGACAGGGATTTTTCCTCTGCGGGCCAATATTTACAAACAGTATCTATGGGGAGCCAGGCTTTGAAAATAATATAATTCTTTATTGAAATAAAAATATATGTTGTTTCCGAAATGAAGACATTGAAAAAGTTTAAAGATTCAACGACATTAAAATCTCTTAGTTATGCAAAATTAAATGACATTAACAATAGGCACTTAAATCAGGTACAGTGGAGACCGCATCAAGTAAGACACATTGGACTTTGTACCCATCGTATATTCTTCTCTGTAGGGGCTAATTTCGTACTGCAGGTGTATAGCTTGATGTGGTCTCCACTGTACACTATGAAATAGGGACGTATAGTCCGTGTTTTTATACTTGACGTAAGTGATAAACAACAATGGCGTACCGCATACCAATACAATTTTACATTTCGTAGGGATGGGTAGCGATGCGCAATGACGGATATTTTTATCGATTGTCTCGATTAATCGCGATTATTTTTTCGAAGTCGACTACATATTTCGCCGTCGATAAACGAATGTAAGTCGAACTTTCTCATTGTAAACCTAACTGTATTTTGTTTTTGTGCAATACTTATAAAGTCATTGTTTTACATTTTATATACCAATTTATGTTTAATATAAGTACTAGGCATCCGCTAAAAATCAGCGCCATGGACCTGTCATGACATTAAGCTGAGCGGAGACCTTTTTGGTACATTCTGTGCTAACTTTAAGTTTTAACTATAATTTAATGTACCAAATAAATATGTTTCAAATAAACATAATTCTATTCTATTCTAAAATCGACAAAAACATTTCGTCATCTCGCATATCGATCTTTCATTCTCGTTACGTTATCCCATCCCTAAAACATAATGTCAAACTCTTCTGTGAATTTATTTTGTCTGTGTAAAGGAATTCCATAAAAGTACGATTTTAGCTAAAAAATGTTATTTAAAATGACAATTTAAAGCATTTTTCAGTGCTAATTAATGCATGAGTGTGTAAACTAGTGTATGTAACTTACTATGGTAATCTACGTTGCGTGATTCTTTCGGAATGTCGTGATATGTGATGGAGTGATCTTTGTTTACTACTTACTTCATGTATAAAAACACGGACTATAGATGTTATGTTATGTTTCTTCTGGGACGATGGTCGCGGGCCGGAGATGTACCGCGGACCGCTAGGGTCTTCCAGAAAATCTACGACGCTACTACCTGTAACTATGACGTCATACCAGAACAATTGTAGTAGTTGATGCAATAGACAAACTCACCTAATAGTGATGGTCTTATCGAGCGGGTCCCCGGGCACGATCTGCCAGTGATGGAACACTTGCAGACAGAACGCCTGCCCCTGCGTGTGCGTGCGCAGATCCGTCTCGAACCCGAACGAGTCTATCGCGGGCACGAACGCCTTGATCGTGTAGAGGGGGGAGCCGGGCACCGGCGCGTCCTGTGTCACGTGACCTGCGCGGGAACTAACATTATTAAAACTTCAACCTACACATATCGTCATGACATGAATCTCCAAGGGGATGTCAGAGGTGTTCCAAAGTGTCAACTGTGACAGTTCACACTTGTATTTCACCGACGATTATTACGTCCCAAACGCGATAGGTGGTAAGCCCTATCGCCGTACTTCGGGCACAAATGAACCAACATCACAACGTGCCTTCCGACACAAGATTAATGTGTACCGCGGGGATTGAACCCAAGACCTCTGGGTCAGCAGGCGAGCGCTCTACCACTCAGCCACAGAGGCAGCCAAACCTACAATCAAGACGTATTCCTGTAAATTGTTTTCAAAAACACCATTCATTTCGCCATAAAGAAATGTCCGAAGCCAAATAACACTGTGGTGTCGTCAAAGACATCACCATTATAGTTTTATCATATTTGTTAATAAATATACGAAACTATATCTTTAATAACTCGAGCGACCGATTTTAAAATTTGCATACAAAAACCTTTTTTTTTTGTATTATATCGACCCACAATCGCTCGATCTTAAAAATATTGTAAACCGATTTCATAAGATCTGTTCGACAATAGGTATCCATCTCATGTGAACTCATACCACTCTTTCCTTTCCTCCCCTCGCCTCACCGCGCGGCAGCGGTTTCGATCAAACTTTACCACCGAATGTGTTCACTAATAAGTAGCACCATCTATCGGTAGAAGCGCGTACCTCTTCGTTTAGCGAGTACCGTGTAGACGGCGGACACGCAGTCGGCGGGCGCCTGCACCTCCACGAACAAGTATGGCTCCATCAGTCTCGGCGTCGCCATCAGGAATGCTGAGTATGCCACCTGGAATAATGCTCAACTGTTACAGTACCGGGTGAAACATGACGGCTGACGAATAATATTACTACTCTAAATATTATTATAGTAATTTACAAGATAGAAAAATTAATTTCGCTGCGAAACATTTATCTCAGACGGATCTCGACGAACCCATATTTCTGCCTATCGTGGACCAGTGACGTCCGATTTGATCGTAACCGTCCGAGGCTACACATATTGTAGAACGTCAGCGCCATCTGTGTTACCTACGAAAAGAAGAGAAATGCACAGAACGCCTTCGTGAGCGTTTACATGTCCGTGAGCGTTTGAAATGTACATGGTCACTATAAACATTATTAGGAGAACGGGACATAACGTGTTTAGTTTTTATACATTACATAATTTTCGGCAGAGTTACATTTACCATGGCCATCCCGTGACTCTGCTGAAAAGTCGGTGAAACCCGTTAAAGTATAGTAACAACGTATAAACATTGTTTTATAGCATTACTGCGACATGCCGCTACTGACTGCAACATTTTGACGTATGCTGTTTATTTAGCAATAAGTACAGATTATTGTACAGTTTACGGGACCACTCTATTTTGGCAGTTGACCATTAAACATGTTTCAATCATCACTCCAGACCACTACACTATCATCACCTTGGCTCTAATCATGTTATTTGACCGTAGTCGTACTTCTAATAATGTTTCAAATATGTTAGTCACAAATCATTGTAATTATAGCTTGTCGTCTCCGACGCCATCCCCCCAACCCGTAGAAACCTCTACTTGATGCTTCTCTTGTCAGTGAACTAACCGCCATTCTTCTTCGCTGCTTCGTACGATAAAAAAAAGTTGCGAAGTGATGAAGACAATGTCCGCTGATAAGGCAAAAACTACTGATCCGATTGAACTGAATTTTAGTGTGCGCGTGCAGAATATGATGAGGCTTTAGGAAAAAAATCCGTACTTAAGCATGCATTTTTGTCAACTCACTCGTCTGGCTGTGGGAATAATTTGTCCGCCCCCTCTGTGTAAGGGCTCCTGTGCTATAACCGCGTCTAATATCTTGAATTTGACGTTTCTGATCGGCTCCTCGCACAATGGTCCTTCTCTGGTGCCCCACTGGAAGCCCTGTACAATGCTGTCTTTGACCGACGCTAGCAGATGTTTGTCCACTTCGGAGGGCAATGTATCGTCCACTAAAATGTTGGGGCCTGTCGCGTCGGGACCAAACGCCCATATTGAACGCGCCGCTAGCAAATCCCAATCGTATCTGTGAACAAAATAAAATTGTGGTAAAATAAGAAAACCGACAGGCCGGAGATGATCCGAGTGACAACTTTCATGAACAATCAAACTTCAAATATCCACTTTTGACCGCCGATTTTACATGCAAACAAGAAAGTATAACATCCCAAGTATAAAAGTAATAGTCAAGAAAACTGTAGCATATCGATCCAACTCTTAGCAGATAAGTCATGGTGTACCACAGGGAAGTGTTTCGGGTCCTTTGTTTTTTTTTGGCACTATCGTGAGCTTTGTTCAGTCTCCGCGAAGTGTTCTCTACTCACTTAGTCTGGAAGAAGTCTCCGAGCCTTTTCCTGTCCCAGGTGGCGCTCACGGCTCCAGCCTCGATGTCCTCAGCCAAGCCTCGCTCCAGCGGCTCGGCTATCATCGTCAGCTTGTTGCGTTTGTTCGGAGTCTCCGCGAAGCACTTTAGAGAGGATGTCTCCACGACTGTCTCGCAGAATGATACCACCGGGTCGGCGACTGTGGAAAATACCGACGTTTAAGCTTATGGCAAACAATGGATGAGTTGATCACGATTTACACAGGTCTGTGAAGAATTGCGTTTAAAAGAAGAGGTACTCCCAGCAGTGGACAGTAACGGATTGATATGTGACATGGTACAATCGCCTCCATGGTCTTCTGTGGGATTCTAACGTCTCTATCACTATCCGGGAGGTCTCGTTTATGTCCATTCTGCGTGCTTCAGAAGTCACGTTATGCTGTGGGTCCATATTTGTGACCGAAGCACGGCAAGAGCTCGCCGGTGCCGAGGATCACATGCTCGCCGGACTCCTCCACTCGCGTCGACAGCAGCGGGTACGACTTCCTCACCTTTAATATCGATCTCGGAGTACATGTTCCTGAGGTCGTGCATGACACAGTCGAGGTAGAGTTCGCCGGTGCCGAGGATCACGTGCTCGCCGGACTCCTCCACTCGCGTCGACAGCAGCGGATACGACTTGTTCACCTGTGGGACAAATTACACTTATGTCAAATAGCCAACACAGCTGTATGGTGCGAGAGCTTATTGCATTACCAGATTTTAGCGTGCATGAAAGGAGATGCTCAAGCTCAAGTAGTGTTAACTAAGATACAACCACTGATTCCTCCAAATGATATGGTTTGCTATGCTAGACTAGCTGGACCAACTAACTGACAAATCATTTCACTTTCAGGTGATTCGTCACGGTTTCGTTCCCAAACTTATGATTTTTTTTCTTATTTGTTAATAAAAATTATAAAATAATTGTAATTTAAATAGTAAAATAGTTGTGCGTTTGGGAACGCGACCACCTTTAACTGGTGGTAGGCTTGTGACCACCCTCATGACGTCATGAGAAGCCGTACCGAGAGACTGGTTAGGGTACTTTTGGGGCGAGCGCGCTCCGTTTTAGGTATCATCGACGCTTTTCACCAGGCGCGGTGCGGTGGTAGTTGTGGTATTTTTCAGTCTTCGATATTATAGCTTAAGGTGATATACCGTGCTAGCAAAGGTCCCCGTTACTCCAGGCAGAAAGACCCGCAGTGCGAAAGGGACGGAATCGGGGAAAATTATCAAAAAGTCGGTTTTAAATTAATGCAAAATTAACTAAAATAGCCACAAAAAATTCCATAACCAGTAATTTAGGTGTAGTTAAAACCCATCTAAATAAATATTTTTCAAGTCTGTATGCTATCTTAATTTGTCAGAATATCAAAAAAAGTGTAAATTTAGACCTGATTTCAATAATTATTTCTATCGAATGAAATTCCTCCAATCGCGTTTCTGATAGACCAAAATCTAGTAAAAGGTCCCAAAATTGTTATACTAATTTATTTTACTTGGAACTTTATTAAAAGAGCAGATAAATAACTTCAAAAAGTGTCAATTTTCACGGTATAGCCCCTTAATATAAAAAATGCCAGTATAAACTTTACCAGTATTGACCCACAAAATTTACAATTTGGCTTTATTATTTCCAAAAATGGTTTTGTTCGCTAACTAGATGATATCGTAACATTTCGAAATAAAAAAAATGAAAATGATTCTGTATTTTCTCTGTATTTCTTAACAAATTTATGGTACCTTAGGAGACGCGAGTTTGTCCCCGAAAATATACCCGCTATGGATAAACGGATGATGTCAACTGAGTTACCCCCTAGTTTTGCTGAAACTTACAATAATTATGAAATATAATTTGATTCGAAAGAAATTCAATGATCTGTTTATCTAATTTTCTTATATTTAGCAAAAAAGGTACGCGTTAGACTAACTTTTTTAAAGGAATAAGCAGTGTGGGTAAAAAAGTTGATTGACCCGGGTACGAGTGTTGACTGTGTTCCCCTCGGGAATATGTCCTTGTTAGTATCGCCTCACCTTCCTGAGTCCGTCCAGCATTTTGGGCAGCTCCGAAGGGTTGACCGGCTCGACAGCTATCTTGACGACCGCCTGCGTGTTGAACCGCATCGGTCTGAACGTGTGCAGTTCCTCGTCCTCATTGGCGGAGACCAGGGTGCACGTCTTCACTATTGGCTGGTCGACGCCCTCGATCAGGCACCAGCAGCCGGCCGGCACGCGGTTCAGCTCCACCTGAGTTGGGAGAACCGTTTTTATTTCAGTTTCAGAACTAAAGGCGGATCCAGGATTTTAATTCGGTCGACAGAGCCTCGGTCAAGATTTTTTAGAAGAATTTATTCCTTTAAACTGTTCTTCAAATCTTGACAAGAGGCCCCCCTCAAATTAAAGCAATCAATAAACCCGAAATATGAAATGAAATATATTTATTTATTTAATGTAGGTAGGGAATACATCAGATACATTTATTACAGTTCGCTTTTACTGTAATATAATATAATAAAATAATTTCTAATAGGTTTATATAATTCTATAAAACACTATATCCGCGTCTCTACCCCACAGTAGCATGCTGTATGACAGAATGCTAAAATAGACTAATCTCAATCCGAGACTCAACTACAAAAAAAACAAGGTTTTAAAAATATTTATTTAATCGAACCGCGATCTCATCACATGGAATCAAATTAATGACCCCTTACGTCTAAGGCTGATGGTTTTGGGGGCGTATTCGATCCACCCTAGTTTAGAACCACTGGAGGACAGTTCTCATTATTTCGCATTCTGAATATGAATAATGCTGCATCTGCGCAAGGAAGTTAGTGAAAAAAGACGGGAGAAGAAGAGTTATTTAATAGTATAAATCCTTTTAAATATCGGAGTCTTAAAGAAAACGCAATTATAAGAATATATCTAACGACGACAGTACCTATAAAAAAAAGTTCCAAATAAAAATGCTAACATTACCTTGTACCTCGCCTCGTTGATCCACAACCGACCGACATTCATGATCCGCGAGTCTTCCTCGTCCTGAGTACTGTAGTTCTCACCCAACACCCGCACCGTCTGACCGGCGTACAACGTTCCGGACATTATCCTAGCTAATACCTGTTAACAATTTAACTTATATTATATTGATGCGGTAACACATGGTAGGTGGTAGAGCTGACGCCGGGCTCGACTGTGGAGGGACCACCATCTTGCTCAAACCCCCCCAAGTTATTCGGGGGAGAGTAAACAGCATCCAAACAGGCACCACAGGTAGCCCATCATGCCTGTGACCAATTGATGGCGGTATATCCATTCCCAATCACCAGCCCTTATATAAAACAGACTGGTGAAGGGCACCGTCGTCACTAGTGTGAGGGTTTCGGCAGCGCGCTCACCAACCTGCCTGCCTGGCGTGTGTATGAACTATCCAGGTTTTTGTAAGCAAATGAAATAAGCTGATTTCATTCATTCCGAAGAGCGTACCGACTGAAGTACCGCTGCATCGTTCAAACAAAAATAATTAATGAAAAGAAAAACATGATAACGGCAAAAGCGAACTAATAAACGCCAGTGTGTAAGTTACCAAGAAGAAGGTGCAGTCCTCAGTGGGGTACATCTTGGTGGTGTGCGCAACGAGTCTGCCGGACTGGTCGCAGGTGACCATGTCGTCAAACAGTGGTCCGGACACGCCGCGGTACGTGTGTGCCACCTTGCGGGGCGCCGCCTCCAGCGGGGACGGGATGTGTCGCACCACCATGTCCACGAAACCGCTGGGGAAATTCATTTGAGTCAATAAAGGAGTAAACAGCAGTAATTAATACTACAAGTGAAATGTTTTTGTAGCAGAGAGTGGTTACTGTTAAGGCGATATGCGTAAAAATACGGGTGTTTTTTTTCAGTGTATTTCATGAAATACACGGAAAATTTCAATAAATTTCTGATATATGCATTTTGACTATATAATCTAGGGTTTTGAAATTGGAAAACATAATTGGATAAATTTTCCTCGGTAGAAATAATTGTTGAAATGAGGTCTTCAAACACACTTTTTCTCCTCGTTTGACGAATAGGAACCATATACATAACTCAAACATATTTTATTAGGTGTGTTTCAAAAATATCTAGAGATTTGATATTTGAAAGTTTGCAGCTATTTTAGTTTTTTTAATAAGCATATAAAACCAACTTTTTCCCTTTTGCCCTGAATCCGCCCCTCTCGCACTGCGCGATTTTTCGCTTTTTTGTGACAGTGACAAAAATAAAATTAGCATAGCCTCTTAATAATAACAGAACAATTAAGGACAGACATTATGCAACTCAGTTATGGGCGTGACTAAATGTAATGCTATTTCATTTAGCTATTACATGCACGCTCGATGAAACTTGCGAAGGCAATACAATCGCACCGATTTCGTCGCAGGCACTAAACTGAAAACGTGTCAAGAGAAACACAATTCTGGTAATACTGTGAAGGACTCCATATGCTACACGACACACTTTTTTTTTTTTTTGAAAGAAAGAAAGAAAGAAAGAAAATAAATTTAATGGCGCGTTTACAAAAAAAAAAAAAAAGAACTTATAGCTAACAAAGTAGAAAAGGTTTACTTAAGTAGGAAGTAATCTATAGATAAAAATAACAACACGACCATAGGATGTAGCTCAGCTATGTGCCATCCAAAACATGCTTTGGTTGGCGCTGGTTTTCAGCTACCTCCGTTACAATTGCATGATAAGGTATTTACGAGTCGTTAACAATTTTATTAACTAAATTGAAAAATCAATAACAAATGGCAGAATTGGCATTTTCTCATTGTACACTCTGAGTAATACAATTTTATATTATATGTCTATTTTTAAGAAAAATATTAATATTTATATAATAATTGTATGTTAAAAATACAAAATTACCAGAAATCTCCAAAGAATCTGCTGCAGACGAGACGTAGGAGCGGCCTGATGTTCAGCTTGGACTCCTGCTTTGTCAGTTTGATGCCGAGCTCGTCCAGCACTCCTGGCAGAGTGTCGTCCACGTCACCTACCACCTGCAGGTGGAGTTACATATTTATGTTTTGGGACCCCTGTGGTGGCACCCCTTGTTTTAACAGGTACAGGAGTACGGTCTTTGAGAAGGTAGTTCTGTGCAACCGTGCACATTATTCTGCTGGGATGAAACTTGGCACATGTTGAAGTGTACATCTATAGAGTACAGGTAACATATAACTATATACTGATTATTTTTTGGACGACTTTTCGTAATGGCGAATGATTGCATTTTTTCAAATACCAGCCGATATTTCTGGACGATATCATTTGATAACAAAAATTAGGATAGTGATGGTCTCTATGGATACAGGACAACCTTTTTTAGACCAAATTTTTTTCCGCCCTCCACCCTGCGCTCCAGCATGCCCTGCCGGGGAGAACCACTTCTTAAATGCTACCTATAGATATGTACTTGTGCCAAGTTTCATTCCAGCCAGCAGGTTAAAGAGCAAGGTTGGGTCCCTTAGCCTCGGTACTATTGATAACCTAATCTCAGTTTTTTGAAAAGAAAAGTATATTTTTTTCAAAATAGTCTTTCTTTGGTTCAATTAAGTTTTTCCCATAAGTATAAAAGATACCTTGTAAAATTACTCTGCCTAAAATATCCTACATAAAAAATTTCCATACATTCAACACAATAACACATAATTATAATGAAATACAAAAACTATTGCTTCTCCAGAACTAGTGGCTAGATAAAACGGCTAGAAAAATAAAAGTCATTATTTTTTATAAACTTCATATAATCTCGCTCGATTTGAAAAGCCCCAGCTATCTTTATTACATCAAGACAGTGGTTGTTAGGGAAAGAAAGGACGACTGTTGCTTCCGTCTGCAGAAGATTGACCTTTGGGTCTCCCAAAACATAGAACCCTTGCTGTATTCTCTATCGCTTCTAAGACAGCACACAAAAACCCCTACAATAAGTACTAACCTGAGCAAAGATCTTGTAGAGCGGCTCCAGAATGAACTCAACAAAGCTCCTCTGAGCGGAGGCGTGCGGCTGCTTCTTAGTGAACCGTCTGGTCTTAGCGTTGAAGTAGACGTCGCCCCACAGCCAGGCGGCGAGATCGCCGGCGCGCAGCCCAGCCGCGGGGTGGGCTGCCGCGTACATCGCAGCGAACGACTCCACGCTGAAGCACACGTCGTACAGGGACGATGCGAAGCATACGTTACCTGGAATACGCATTTTTTTCAAGTTGTAATAGACTGAAAATTTAGCATTTTTTTAATAACTTATTATGGATTTACACTTAGGTGAGGCTAATCGCCGCGCCTGTTGGAAAGTGTCGACGAGAATTAGTCAAAATATAATAAATCTAGGACCCGGGAAAAATATCAAAACCTTTCATGACAATACATTTAATTTTTACATGGAACGCACCCGTACACAGTATACGACGTACAGATTATTTATTGTAATTATGAATATTTTTGTTGGTACTAGGTTTTTCAAACATGTGGTCACCAATTTGTCACCAGTCTCTCAATTAGTGGCACACTTACATACAGATACATACATATACTCACACCTGTCTCCCTGAGGGGTAGGCAGAGACTACAGATTTCTGCTACGATCCTGATACACCTTTTTCGCTTCTTCCACATCCATCAATCTAGTCATACAAGCTCATATATTCCGTGTACTATTGACTTCGCTTTGCTCTCTCTTTATATGCCCAAACTAAATGTCTCCTTACCCAATAAAGGCGAGAACACGATGGCGGGCTCGTCGGGGTTGTCCTGCGGCTGATGCGTGGCCAGCATGGTGTTGAGCTCATCGATGATGTGCCGCAGCTTGTAGTAGGCGTCGGCCGGCGGCAGCTTCAGCTCCAGCATGAGACGGTCCACCTTGTTGATGCAGACGGTCAGCGGGACGCGCTCCTGCACTGCGTGACGTAGCAGACGCTCCGTGTTCAGCATTATACCTTCCGCCGCGTCCACGAATAGGACTGCGCCTGTGTGTCAATGATGAAAGAGTTACTATTTAATCACATAAATCGTGTGGGGATTTACTGGGGTGGTGACAAAACATGCAAAACAACTTCAAATTAATAACCATTTTAACGGGGATCGTTTCGTGTCGGGTGCAAAATGCACAACTTATGTTCTTCTTATTTTAGAATTAAAAATATTAAACAAATGAGATTTATGTCATTTTACGAACATAGTTTAATGTCACTTGGGCTTTTCTGGCAAAATTTTGTTATTTTAAGCATTATGTTGTAAATGAATAAGCACAACTTTAAACACGTTTTAAGACAAAAATTAGTTAGTAGACTTGAATAGTTTAACCGAAAAATACAAACTTATTATATACAAAATGTATAAAAAACAGACAGAAAAAAACAGAAATTAATAACACCAAAAACCAGACTAAAAAAGACGCAAAAACAAGGGAAACATATTAAATTAGTAATGTTTAACAATATACCGACAGCTGTATCAAAGTTACCGCTCTTTGAATTTAAAAGCAAGGTAAAACTTTTTTCTTGCAGAATAATCCATTCTACTCTATTAATGAATTCATGAATTTAAACATAAAGCCAAGTTCATTTCCTAATTAGACATTTAAATTTATTTTCAATTAAGTATGACATTTTTAATTTAAATTTTAGCCACACATTTTTAATAATGGATTTCATATGTATACCGATTGTGTATGTACAATTGTACATATTTTGCATTTAATGTGATATTTATAGTAATAATAATTGACAAACCTTTTAAAATGTGGTTCGTTATACATAAAAGAAACTGCAAAATTATGTTGATCAAGTATTCACTCAATAGAATGACATAAATTGCAAAGCAAAATAGCAGAAGTATAACATTAGTTACCATCAGAAATCCTCAAAGCAGCAGTAACTTCATCACTAAAGTTAACATGTCCTGGAGTATCCATGATGTTCAGCAGATGTGACTTGCCCTTAATGTCCTTGAGTAAAAGAGTGACAGGCATCGACTTGATAGAGACTCCTCGTTCTTGCTCCACAAATAATGTGTCAGTGTAGCGCATCGGGATGGTTGTGTCATTGTTGATGGTGCTAGGGTGGGTCTGTCTCATCAGGCAGTCGACAAAAGATGTTTTGCCTGGAAAGGAAATCAAATGTAATGTTTATGCTTTGTTGAAAAAATTACATCAGGAACAACTTTAATCTGTAAGATGGATCTAAGCCACAATTTTAATTGTAATCCATTATTTTACAATACATAGTTTTAGAAATAATGAGAATTAGAGGGTTATAGAATTGACCAGATTTAATGAATAATTCAGATTTCAGATAAAACCTTTACATATGGCATATTACATTTTGAAGGAAACCTTCACAATGAATCTAAACAATCTACAGAGCAATCTGTTATAAAAATCTGGTCCACATTTCATTAACAAAAAAAGTTCACCATTGTGTAAATGTCCCATCAATGTAACATTTCTCATCAAGTTGGTGTTATCCAACATGTCGGCGAGGTATTCCATGTCATATGTCGTCTCTGGAAGCTGCTGTTCTTGGACTTGGAAGTTCTTCTGCTTCACAGGCTCAATCAGCGGCTTATCCAAGGCTTGTGTGTCTTCTTCTTGAACTACTGTCTCCACATCTGGCCCATACACCTCTATCGCTTGCGGGTAGTACCTGTAAATTTTCAAGCTATTACTGGAAGGGAATAAACAAATAGCAAAGTATGCTGTAATGTACAACATAGTATTATTAACTACCAGAAACAGGAATAAATAAGACGAAAAAAGTGTAATTAAGGGTGAACGCAATCAATCCAAGCCGTTTTATCTGGCTTCCTTTGATGTGTCTCCGCACATTAGTTCCGCCAATATCTTGTTTTAAGCTAAAAGACTCACTGGAAGCTTTGCAGTTTAAATTTTGCAAAACTTCAATTCTCAAGCGTGAATCTACAAAATATAACCATAGAAATATTTTGAGGTTATGTTTGCAAACAATTCAAAAGTTCCAAAGCTGGTACCTCTTGTCCTCGTGAAGTACGACGGACATGGGGGCGACCTCAGCCTCCCCTTCAGCGTCTTCATCTTCTTCCATCGCATCCTCATCATCGCGAGCGTCCCCCTGACCGTAAACACTTTGCTCATCTTCGGAATCAGACTCGAGGTCCGGCCCGATGTAATTACCGAATTCGTCGTAAAGATCTCCGTCCATTTTGCTTCAAATAGCCGATATAAGGTGAGAAATTTCAACAAAATAATGTGAAATTCAAAATCAAAACACTCGCTTTTTCATTCGGGCGCCGGGCTGACCCACAGAACACTTTTAGGCTGACTGACCACAGAACAAAATTGAATTTGTGACAATTGTCGCGTTTAAGTTTAACGTACAAGCATCGCCGCAGCGATAAAGTGTGAAACGCAACCATTTTGCATGACTTTGACAAGCATCGAGCATCACAAATATTTTCCAATGCTTTCTGCATCGTATACGTATACAGAGCCTCAAACGTATGTGTTCCGGTGGCGAAAACTGGCACGCAGTAAATATAGAAGCTATTTTAGTTTGGCCCACTGAAACGGATAAGTTTGTGGCTCTGAGTATGGTTATCAGATTAAACAGATTTATCACGCTCAGCTATCGTCGGTCCCTGCGGTCCGAAATCGAATTACAATGGATCATAAGCCATTCACTTCATACTTTCGTAATCGACTTTAGCGATATAATTCTATTTCGGAACGCGGGGGGTAACTTCGGTTGGGGAAAAGTTTCTTCGCATTTTATATAAAAACTTAAGACATTTTTTTTTCAAAATTTATTTACATTTAAATATAGTCTATATGTGCCATTTTGTTCGATAACTTTCTGCCATCTTCTATGTAGTGATCCATCCCGTTGCTGTAGATATGTTGGGACTTCTGATCAATAAAACGCGACAGGTACCTAGTTTTGGCAGTCCTTTCTTGATGAAAAATCCTGACACTGTCTAAAGAATTCTGAAGAGACCGAAACGGGCGGAAATCTGAAGATGCAAGGTCAAGGCTATATGGTGGATGCATTAACACATCCCAGCTTTTTTGATATCATCTACCAGATTCATAGTTGGAGGGAGTAAGAGGGGAGCCTCTTGAGCCATTTACAAAGATTCGCAGTTATTATTTTATCAAACTTCAAAAATCGTATTAAAGTAACCTCAAAATATTATGGGTTTTCACACAAACTAGTTGTGTTCGCAGAGTCGGTCTTTGAACTATTTAAACCTACCAATGCAGAAGTCAATTTTTGAACCATTTGAACCTATCAGTACAGAAATCACTTTTTTGACATAAATTCGCTTCTGCATCGGCTCCGGCTTTTTATATATACTCTAACAGAGTAGCCACAGAACTTTTAAGAATCGAGGTGCAATGAGTCGCTTTTTGAACAGTTTGAACCTACCAGTAAAGGAGTCGGGGTGCACTAAGTCGGTTTTTGAACAGTCGAACCTACCAGTACAGAAGTCGGAGTGCACTGAGTCGGTTTTGTTTGAACAGCTTGAACCTAAACCTTCTGTCAAAATTACGTCAACAACAATAAAATAAAATTATACAAAAGTTCGAGGTTATTTTGTCAAAGTTTGATATTTTTTATTGCAGAAAGTTCTAGTAGCTAGATCTGAAACGTGGTGAGATTGTTCAATATATTTGCACAAAAAAAATTCAAGAGCCTACTACAAGTCCCGTTTATAAAAGACGAGCCCACATCTCTATATTGTGGGTTATAATGTACTCCTTGGTGGATTGTCTAGATCACGGTCCGAATCATAAATTACCGTAAATTATGTACGTCAATGTCTTTTTTTTTAAACTGTGAGTGAACGAGAACGAATAGATCGAGTTAATTTGAGTTTTTTGCCCTGCGGTCCGTAATAGAATTACAATGGATCATAAGCCATTCACTTCATACTTTCGTAATCGATTTTAGCGATATAATTCTATTTCGGAACGCAGGGTTGGTTTTGTCAATTGTATCCCTCTATAATTTGTGGTCAATTGTCATTGATGTGCTGATTTTTCGTGTTTTCTTGCGGTTTTTCAATAAAATCGCAGTGTTTTATTTACACAAGGCTTCTTTTCTACGTATTTCAACGAACAGAGCTTTAATTTTATTTACCTTGTTTATCACGTCCCCGGTTTCCCATTGTTGATACCGCAGTAAATCAGCTTAGAAAAAGCTAAGAATTGGAAAAAATAGGTCTAGAATTAACCCAGGCAGGCCTTGAAAAATAGTGCTCGCGTGATCTTCTAACTTCGGTGAGTACACACCACATTGTCTGTTGTTTGTGATGTACAAAAATTGAGATGAAGTACACCCGCCTGCTAAGGTCATTGTGCTCATGATAACCGAACGGTGCGGCCCAGCTGTGCGCTGCGTTGCCTGCAATTGATTTTAATTATTATTATCCCGCCGCCTTCAAAGACGTTCTGTGTACTCGTTAATAATGTGTGCACGGTGGACTTGTGCCAAGTATTACACTGTAACTGTAATGTTGTGGATACCTATTTATCTAATGCTGCCCTTTGGCCAAATATTTATTAATCAATAAGTGCATTATCTCTATATCTTTTGTTACAACCAGCAAAATTATCTTGCTTCCATTGTTGTACCATTACACTTTATTTTGAGACAAAATATTGGTCAGTGTTGATAAGGGGGCATGATACTGTTTTTAATTCCAATGACTGCATTGTAGTGAGGAAAAAAGTATTTTAAGTGGTAAAAATATTTCATTTGTATGAATAAATATTAATATTTCTAAACTCATTTGTGTCCAATGAACAAGGATTGATTGTGTGAAAACCCTGAGAGTAATCTCTGTTTGTGATAAATAAGTTTAAAAAGATACAGTTGAGAAGTAACCCAATAGTAAGGTTTTCAATTTTTATTATTTCGAACTGTAACCCTTCAACTCTAACACAATGCAGTTTCTCCAAAAGGAATTATTGTATATACTGTTTGGTTATTGTAGTATTTTATTTGGCCATCTTTCAACACCTAAAGAGTAACATTAAACAAACAAAGTTCTTGAGATATTAGGCTATGTATGTATGTAGCAATGATCATATTATGACTAATATAGATTTCAATGACTAATGTTTTCTGTTCAGTATATAAAGATAAACATTTTGAGCAGCTACTTCCCTGGCTTAGCTTTTTATCCACTTTTTTTTACTGAATATTTATCTTTTGTATTTTTCTTTGTCTTGCATGTTGTTCAACACAATCCTTACAAGTATTATTAACTAGTAGACGCCCTACCAAAACTTGTTTGTCTCCATCCCATGAAAATTTCCTAAAATTTATTTGTAGTGGATCATACAAGGAACCACTTATCTTAATTTATTTGTAGTGGATCATACAAGGAACCTCTTGTCTTAATTTATTTGTAGTGGATCATACAAGGAACCACTTGTCTTAATTTATTTGTAGTGGGTCATACAAGGAACCACTTGTCTTAATTTGTTTGTAGTGGATCATACAAGGAACCACTTGTCTTAATTTCATGGTGCTAGCTACAGCTATTTTAGTTGTGGCATTGTCAAGCAGTCACTGTATTCTTTTTTACATATAGATTTGTAAATGGCTTGTTTGTTTATACTATTCTGCAATCATTCAGTGAGTTTTAGTGAAGCTTTTGTATGAAGATAGATTGTGTCTCTGTACCATACTGTTTGAGTGATGTCTATTGTCTAATGGGATACTTAAGTATAATTTTATGGAACTGCTTTCACCATGTAACTGCATTTTATTATAAAAAATAGGAGTTAAGAAATAAGGCAAATATTTGTTTATACATTTGTAATTGTTTTTATTTAGTTACAAAATCTCGAAAGGCCATTCAAGTACCATAAGAAAACACTAAAGTTTTTCACACAGTCTATTCTTACAATAAGAACAATGAAGTTGC
Organism: Ypsolopha sequella; assembly: GCA_934047225.1. NCBI lineage: Eukaryota > Metazoa > Arthropoda > Insecta > Lepidoptera > Ypsolophidae > Ypsolopha > Ypsolopha sequella. The sequence goes on from OW203987.1 coordinate 3,704,348, forward strand.
TCACTGAAGCCTGAATACAATAGTATCTTTGTAAACTGTCCACAACTGTTATACACCTTGATAACTAAGTATGTCAGTTGAGCAGTAACTGGTCCCTTTGTGGAGCTTTAAACTGTTTTAATTTGACCCTTGACAAGGTAGGCTGATAAGTGATATGTTATAATTATAAACTTTTATACTGTGTAAGGGAAAGATTGTTCCTCTTAGAAGTGAGTATTATTTCGTCTATGGTATTATCAACAAAGTTATTCTTCGAATATTATGTATATTATTTTGCCAGCGGCTTCTTCGCTAATATGTGACTCAGTGGACATTCGCCCCATGAACCAATTAACACATTGTTAATGGTTTCGTGATGTGGGCACATGTAGCGCCATCTAGTGAAGAAATGACGGACTTAACTGTTGTTTAATTTTATGTAAATAACATATATCGTCACGACATGAATCCTCGAGGGAGTGTCTGAGGTGTTCCGACAGTAAACTGTGAAATGCAAGTCACAGTCCATACTCGGTTCACTCGCGTTTCACCGACGATTATAAGGTACCAACTTGATGGGTGGTGAGCCCTATCGCCGTACTTTGGGCTAGAATACATGCTTTTTAGGGCATGCAGGTTTACTTACGATGTTTTCCTTCACCATTCAGCAAGTGGTAAGTGAGAACAAATAAATACCTACTATCATACTACAGGACAATCTAGGAGAAGAAAACTAATAAAACAAACAATAGTATTGTTAAAATCTTGAACCTAGAAATAAATAAATCATACTTTGCACATTAATTCCGAAAAACTCATTGGTGCGTGCCCAACCAGGGATCGAAACTGGATCTCAAGATTGAGAGGCCAGCATTCTAGCCCTAAGGTAATGACGATTTTTTTTTTTTGCATATTAGTCCGGCATATATAATTACTTTTTAGATCAGGGATGGCCAAGAGGTCGATCGCGGAGGTGATTTAAGTAGCCCAAGTAAAAGTCAATTAAATAATAAAGACGAAATATTACTCCAATGAGTTTTTCGGAATTTAAGTGCATAGTATTTGTTCTTACCATTTGCTGGAAGTAAACCATCGTAAGGATACCGGCTGCATGCCCTTAAAGAAGCGAAGTACGGAGATAGGACTCACCATCCATCACGTTGTCGTAATCGTAAGTGAAACGCGGGTGTACCGAGTATGAACTGTGACTTGCATTTCACAGTTCACACTCATAACACCTCTGACTCCTCGGGGATTTAGGTCGTGACGTTTTATTATTTTATTTGTATTTATAAAAAATCAGCTTTGGTATAAGACTTAATAGCAGCTGCAGTTATATACTAGTTTTAATAACAAAATCTTTCTTCATCAGGTGCCAAAAATACAAGCAAGAGACTGAGAGCTTATAAAAGACTGAATAACAAAGAGAGCAAGTGAAATGTGACATGTCAAACCAAACACAGTAACTATGTCAAAAGTGCTGAGTGCCCTTGGAGGGGCATTGCCGGACGACCGACCACTGCTCTCCCTGCAGATCGTAGAGAGTGTAGCCAAGTGTCCCACCGGGTACTGGCCGGTGAACAGGACATATGATGAAGACTCTGATGCTGGGCTGCTGAAGCAAAATGGTCTCTTCGGGAAGAAAGCTAGTCATTATATTTGCTTGTCCAAAACTGAAGGTGAGTGCTCTGTAAAAATAATTTTATTTAAGCTAAAGGTCGTGGAACTGATGCCAGATGGAGGTACCACCATCTTACTTGCAAAACCTCAAAGTTATTCAGGGAATTTATGAGGACAGCTCTCAAACAGACACAACCAGGTGGCCCACCATGCCTGGGATCGATTGATGGCGGTATATCCATCCCCAATTGCTGAGTCTTATAAAACAGACTGGTGCAAGAGTTTCGGCACCGCTCTCTCACCTTCCTGCCCAGCGTGTGTGAGTATGAGTAATTCTTCCAGGGGGAATGCAAAGAATGGCAAAATCTTGAAAAGGCATATGTCCAGCAGTTGATGAACCGGGATGATGGATGGAACTATAAAATACGTTATCATATTCAGGGCTGCGTTCAGCTTGATCGTCGGGCGACGAAACGCTTGCCAATCATCTATTTTGCACGCATTTAATTCGTATATGCTATCCTGCTGTCAATGTCGCCCGGCGATCAAACTGAATGCAGCCCATGTGAGAAACGATGTCAAGTGCCATTAAAAGTGTTTACCTTGATGATGATGATGATGATGATGATGATGATGATGATGATGATGATGATGATGATGATGTTGAAGTGGGACGCCTGCTGGGCACAGGTGGATGGTCGGCTCTCCATTTGGAGCTATTCCATCCAATTCCCATTGCTTGGAGCTTTGGTATCCTATTGTCCCAGGGGCGTTCCTCCTCTCCTCTTCTTGTACCTTCATTATTGACACATGTCTATTCCGCCTGTATTGGCCAGTTAGAATACCTACCAACATACCTAGGTTGACTCTGCTTAGGTTAAGAGCGGTTTGTATGTTGCCATCGCAAAGTTTCCATTAGTTTCTGTAAATTAAAATTTCAAAAATTTTGAATTAAAAAATATTTAAAATTTTAATTTACAGCAAACAAAGGAAATTTTGCGATGGCAACATACACAGTACATAGGTAATGAGGTTTTCGATTAATTAGAAAAAGGCAGGTTTTTCACAATCCAGCTGCAAAGCTGCTATCTTACGTTTTTGTAGACGATAATCGAGAGAAACATCTTCGATATTCGGCAGCCCTCGATGTTTCTCCATTCATCTGGTTCTTCTGAAGCCAGGTGGCTTATACCCTTGTTTGTGACGTTTGCAGGAATAGGAAGCGTAGGTTCAGGTCCGATGAACCTGTCCTCTGGTCAATCTGCTTTTTCAATACCTTCAAAATGCCTTGGGACCCAAGCTACTATTATTTCGGTTTTTTTACCTAGTTTGAATGTGCACTCAATGTTTACCTTAGCCAAGGGCTCTGATTATAACATAGTAAAATTGTTTTAAAATTATTTTCACAAAATATTTCAAATTATTTTGCTGGTCAAAGTTTTATCGGTGATCTAAGACGACCCTCCCATTCTCACGAACTGCTCCGAAATGGTGCTTCTGTGACTATAAATATCCGCCTTCTCATGTGACGAGTGCGGGCACCCGCTCCGACACTGAGTCCCCACGCCCCCAACAGGGGAGTGTGGGAAGACTACAAACCGACGCGTACGATCAATATTAAACCAATGATCATGATCAATTTGTTTATTGTCCCCAGGCGTCCCCGGCTACGTAATGGACGGTATAGTGGTGGTGGGGGAGCGCGAGGCGGCGCCTCCGGGGTACAGCGTAGCGGGGCGCGCGGGGAAGCGGCGGCTGTGCACGCGTGTCTCCCGCACCGCTGCCGCCCCCGCCGCGCCCCCCCTCACTGACGTCATCGTCTGCTCCAAGATGAGACACGCACCGCAGGGGTTCATACTGGCTGGGTGAGGCACTTACTAGAGAAACTATCATAGAAATTGTATTATATTTTAAACACTTGGCGATTTCATTATATAAGGTCTTTCAATTTAAATGGAAAGTTATTTAGGAGGTGATTCAGTATCGTTAATACACCACATTCCACTGCAAAGCACTCTTTTTTACGCGAAGTTTTTTTTCACTTCTCAGTACAAAGTGGTCCGATCAGCTGACTCAGTTTGTATGGACAAGTGAAGAAAAAGTTCGCGCAAAAAAAAGTACTTTGCAGTGGAATGTGATGTATTAACGATACTGAATCACCTCCTAAATTACTTTCCATTTAAATTGAAAGACCTTATATAATTTCGGTATAGAAACGCAGAAGACCGGGAGGTTTAGCGCTCCTCGCGATTTACTTTTCGTCCGCGTTTCTAATACCCCAGTGATATGTTAATTCCCTAATCCACTTGGACATAAGCTATAGGCTGAAGGTCCAAGTGAAGAGTCTTGACAATTATATATTTTCAAAATTGGTTCAGTAGTTTCAGAGATTACCCCCGGGAGTATAATGAATGGCTATGTCCTTCAGGAACTCCCCGTTCCCAGGGAACAACCTATAGCCAGTGGCGAGCACAGATTTTTTAGAGAGGGTAGGCATAAAAATATAAGGGCTAAAACTTACCAAATAATTCCTGCATGTTGTCAAATTACCGATGTTTGTGATTTGCCACCTCAAATATCCATAAATTGACTGATTTTATAGACATATCAATTTGCGGATACTCAAAGTGGCCTTTAAAAAGGCCGTTTGTTCATTCGTCAACAAATATTATGATAGCATCCAAAATACAGGTCAAATTCAAAGAAAAAGTGAATAAAAGAACCGGCCAAAATAGGGGCGTGTTCACATTACGCTCTCTATTTGCGGCTCACTGTGAACCATCAGTTAGCGTCCTTTGGAATGGAGCGTTCACACTACCCATGCAGTTTGCGGCTAACGCTTTTAGCCGCAAACGTCGGTGGCGTAGGTACGTTAGTTTGCTTAGCTACAGTCAACTGCTCGCCGAGTCACCAATTTGCGGCTCAGGCCACTGACTGTGAGAGCTCTGTGATTTGCGGCTCAGAGTCGGCCGCTGATTGTGAGCATAGTGTAAACACACCCTAAGTGATATAAATTAAATCTTGACGTCTGTCTTTTTGTAAATATGCCTGTAATATAGAATCGTAAAAGCTGGTTGTGCGTTGAATTTCAGCAAGAAGGGTTTTTTCTATTGAAATCATAGAAACATCTGTGAGTCGTTGCTGGCCTTGTGTGTTTCTCAAATAGTTGTGGATGCGTTTCAGCGACGAGAATGACCTCTCGGTTGAAGCACTGCTTGCGGGAATAGTGATGATTAATTTTGCCAAGCGCAGTACTTCGGGAAAAACTGTGTTAATGTTGTTTTGGTATAAATATTGTATAATTTCGTAAATACTGAGGTCTTCCAGTTCCGTACATCTATAAAGGCATTTGAGCTCACTTATAAGGCGATCCAATTTAAAGTTATGTGATTTATAAATGTTAACAAAACTTGCAACTATTTCTCCCGGAAAAGTCATATTTAGATTACTGTATGTATTGAAATTTTCATGTGAAAGTAGTTCAAAAAACTTCAAATCTTTGAGATTGTTGTATCGGTCCTGACATTCGTTAAGAATGTGATCTACAATTTCAATAAAAATCCGTTTAAAATTGAGTTTTGTATCCACAATATTACGTTTTCTATTTGGCGGCCCTGCAATTTGTTCTACTTTTTCGTAAATGGTCTCGAATCTGCATCTGAATGACTCCAAGAACGATTCGAATTTGTTTATTTTTTGGACACAATAGACTACATCTGATATTTTTTTTTGCATGATTTCATCAAGCACATCAGTTTCAGCAAAAATTTCGTTGAAAACATGGAGAAGGAACTGAAATTCAAAGCTTTTTATGTTAAACAACAACGACGAAACTTGACTTATCGTTTCGCCATCCCACGACCCTTCGTTTTCAGTCATATCCTCAAATAAATCAGTTAAATGTGCGTAAGAGTTGAAAATGTCATTTACCGTACGGGAATTGTAAGTCCACTGTGCTTCCGTGACGCGGGGCAATGTTTTCATATCTGCCATTTGATTGTAATGAGCTTGTCTATAGGGGCTATTATGAAAGAAGTTAGCTATTGTTTTAATAATATGAAAAAAACATTTAGTCTCTTTGATACATTCGCAGGACTTGGAAAGCAATAAATTTAAAACGTACGCCGAGCACCAAACGTCTAAAACCTGAGGACAATGTAACCGAACGCCGTTCAGTTCAGAGGACAACACTGCTGCACCATCATATGTCTGAGCAATTAATTTTGACGAACAGTTAAATTCTGATATAACCTCTAGAATATTATCACTCAAAGTATTTACGGTGCGGTAAGAACTAATGTCAATATATTTAATGAATCGATCAACGATTTCAGAGTTATGGAAATATCTCAAAACCAGAACTAATTGTTCAGTTCCACGAATATCTGGAGTTTCAACGATCATTACTGCAACAAAATCAGTAGCAGTTATTTGTTCCTTAATTGTCTCAGTCATTATAGAAGCTAAACTCGAGATCAAATCATTTTTAATGCGATTTGACAACCCCATGAATCCACTTGTCGAATTTTGTAATTCTTGGTCCAAAATTCCGTCGTATTTTGCGATCAAGTCCACCATCTCAAAGTAGTTTCCCTTATTTATTGACGAAGCAGATTCGTCACCAAAAGCGAGCTCTTGTTTTCCAAGAAAGCAAACAATATCAACCAATCGCTGGAAAATGTTTCGGTTCCGATCGACTTTCGCGTTGTGTTCGATGATATCTATTGAGTTCAAATGCGTCTCGGTACGATTTTTTCCAAAGGTATGGTATTGTAAAGACGCTTCCAAATGTTTCTCCGATTGATCATGGTTTTTTGCAGCCGTAGATAAATTACTCAAATCCGTGTAACCGGTATCGTTCCAAACAGATGAGCCTTGGTAATGTGAAAATAGCAGACAGGGGAAACAATACAATCGATTCTTATGTTTACAACCTGTCAGCCAGTTGAATGTTTCATAATTTTTTGGATTGAATTTTCGAGATGCTCTACCTTTTGTTTGAGTTAATGGCAATTCCGGTACGCCTCGGCCTTTCGCAATTATTTGTTTTTGATCATCAAAACATAATTTGGAAAACGCACCATTTCTCAACTTTTGGACACACACATCGCCAGAACAACATTCACAGTAAATACTAGTACTAGTACTAGCCATTTCATACAATTTCAAACCACAATTTTAGTTTTTTGGCCTGTACTGTAGTGCTAACCATCAATTTGCAACGAACGATCAAAACTATAATGGCGGCAGGGTTCCCAGATACGATTTCCCAATTTTCCCCAGATTTAAAATTATTTTTCCCCAAAATAGGAAATTTCCTTTTTTTAATAATCCCTCTTGATTTGGTCCACGCTTGACACGAATTCAAAAAAAAAGTTCATTATTATTTTTCTGACCTAACCTAAAAAATAGAACAATGTTGTGTTCTCCAAGTAATTGTAATTCCCCCTTGAAACAATAGGGAAAAAAATTTAACATGTTTCAGATCAATATCAATCAATGCATACAGGGAGTCCCAAAAGTCAACGTTATCCCTTGGAGGGCTGATAGGCCAGCTCATGAGTGACCATAATATCAAAATATGACCTCAGTAAAAGGAAGATCGTTTTCGAGTTGTTTTTATGAATTTCGTAAAATTTGACAACATCGACTAGTTTTTCGAGAGCCAAAGCTACCCAGTTTTAAATTCTAAAGTAAAAAAAAATGTTGCGCAACCCTGAATAGCCTTGCTATTGATATAGTCAAAAATGTAACTAGAAATACTATATCCTCAAGAAGAAAAAAATATTTTTTGGGCGATTCATGAGCAATTTTTTGTAATTAGACAACTTCGACATCTCACCCTGAAAAAGAAATTTACTATGTAGTATAACGTACTAAACTACACTGTAGGATACTGATACAAAATAAAATGAACTTTTAACAAAAAAATAGTAACCGACTTCAAATGTAACAGCAGTCATTCACTAAAAAGTTAAAAATAATTGGTACCGATTGTACCGAAACAACACTTTTGCCGACTTCTTTCTTCCTGAAACATTATGTTATCTAGAAGTTGCTCTCAGAATAAGCTCTCATATTGGTTTTTATGTTGCTACATCGTAGGGAATATACGCTGACTTCTTACATTGACTGGTTAAATTGTGAAATATGGGTAGTTCTTGCAAACGCGCTGCTGATATGAAACGAAGTTCAAGTGAGTATAATGACTACGTTTAATAGCTTCCTGCTCTCAGCACACTAACACAAAGTGATTGCCGCAATCTCGAGTTATGTACTGTCATCCGTTGAGAAGTTCTATGGTCATGAAGCCAGGATCAAAGATCATGTGCGTACACTAGCAATTTCCAAGCAACGCCCTGCAATCAGCACCCTAACAAAAACTGATTGCCGCAATCTAAAGTTATGTTCTATGGTGATGAAGCTAGGATCGAAGGTCAGGTGGGTATTCTGATAATTTCCAAGTAATACCCTTCAATCAGCACCCTAACACAGTGATTGCCGCAATCTCGAGTTATGTGCTCTTATCCGTTGAGGAGTTATATGGTAATGAGGCCAGGATCGAAGGTCAGGTCGATTTTCAAGTAATACCCTGCAATCAACATCCTGGTACAGTGGTTACCTCAATCTCGAGAGGTATGCTGTCATTTTTGAGGAGTTCCACTGCCTATCTCTGAAGACCTTCACAGAACATGTTCAAACCTTAAATGGGATCTAACGGGAAGCATACTCTTCCAAACGAAAAAAGAATCATTCAAATTGGTTAAAAAATGACGGGGTTATGGAGCAACAACGCCAAAAAAAAAACAGATTAATTGAGAACCTGTTCCTTTTTAGAGTTCCGCAGTACCTAAAAGGTACAAAAGGAACCTTCATAGTAAGACTCCGCTGTTCGTCTGTCCGTCCGTCCGTGTGGCACAACCTCATAGCATTAATTTGCCCACATATTACGGTGTAAAAAAAATATGAAAAATTTGAAATTGTTCAAAATATTTAAAAAACAAAAGGGAGAAACATAAAAAATATTATCCTAAAAATCAATATGGATATCAAATTGTAGATATTAAAAAGGTGATTGTAAAAAATATATACTTTTACTATTTACTGGCAACTGATTTCGAAAAATCTTTAAAAAACCACAACAGATGTATGTCCCCCCTTATCTCCGAAACTGGTAGACCGAAAAATATGAAAAAAATGACGATTACAGATCATAACTGGCCAATTACAGAAAACCTATAGTGATTAAAAAAAAGTGGAGAACAAATGATAAAATAAAAAAAGTAAAAAAAATATTTTATAAAAATACAATATGGGTATCATAGATGTTATAAAAGCTGACTGTAAAAATATACAGTTTGGCTATATTTAGTTGCATCTATTTCGAGAAATCCTTCAAAAACCATAAAAAAATGTATGTCCCCCCCCTTAACTCCAAAACTGGTCGACCGAAAAATATGAAAAAAATCATGGTTCTTACGTAAAGATCACAGGAATAATCAAGCTGTTGAGAAATTCACGAAAAATTACAAAATTAAATTTATCATCCACAATTACGGAACCCTAGGTACGCAAGTCTGACTCGCACTTTGTCGGTTTTTTTGAAGTTGGTTAAAAAATAATCGGAATTTTCGTCGGTACTTCATGCATCACGCATTCATAATCCAAAAAAAGAAATTTCCCCAAAGACCAAATTTTTCCCCAAAATCGCTAAAAAAATACCCAATCTGGGAACCCTAAATGGCGGCGCGGCGTGGCTGGCATGAAAAACGGTGGCGTAATTATGGCTTCGTAAAACTTCGGTGATTGTCGGCAAAAGTCGGATAAGAACCAGTCGGGGGCTGCGTTCACTTTGATCGCCAGACGACGCGACCGTGTAGCACTTTGACACATAGAATAAAGGTGGCGTTAAACCGGCTTAGATATTCTAAGGTATGGCCCGGTCCGGAATGATAAGAGAAAATGGGTGCATTGGTACAAACATATCAGTTGTTTCTACTCTTGAAATAGATTCTTTCTGTACGGCTTCGCAGGTGAGAGGTTGTATCGCACGAGAGCGAGTGATAGTACCTACCAGGGTCAGACTGGCCATAGAGTCAGGGTGGCGATTGCCATCCGGGCCCTCGCCTGCGCGGGCCCCCCCCCGGGGTTACTATACTATCTACACGTAAAATAGTTCACATATATACGAAGATAATTTTCAAAGTTTTGAATTTCTTTCAATTTTCAATTTTGTATAAAGATTTTGCAAAACTACCTATCTAAATCATATCATATCAATAAATGAAGCGTATTTTTCTAGATATTAGAGTGAAAAACTTTTTTTTTTTAAGAAATATCAATTGCAGAGGTGATGAAAATTTGCAAATTATTGTCTAAGCCAGTGACGTATTCTCCATAGGGTCATTCGGGCGATCGCCCGGGGCGGCCCTGCCCCAAGAGGCAGCCCTTCAGTTTCGTAATTTAGAATCTTTAGCAATTTTAACAAACTCACATTAAAAAAATACGTATTTGGCGGCTCACCCGTACGCACTCCCTTTTTTCCCTCGCCAGTTGGTTAAGGGAGGCGGCCCAATCGTATTCGCCCGGGGCGTAGAAAACCAAAATACGTCTCTGGTCTAAGCTCGTCATTTTGCTTATTAAAAACAGAAAACTGTTAGTCCCCCGGCCGAATGAAATCTTGACTAGGAGTTTTGAAAAAAATAATTTTGCCATCCGGCCCAGTCCGACGCTGGTACCTACCTAACAAGAACTCACCGAACGAATTCGTGTGTTTTTGAGTGTCTTACTTTTTATTTGCTTTTAATTCACTTGATCTTTTACAAAGCACAAACATTTATTTACCAAAAAAGAAAATCACAATTACACAGCGGATTTTCACTTGCGGGCTCCAGGTAAACATTTACATAGAACACGTTTTTTTACTATTTATTTAGCTTCTACCCGTGGCCTACAGAAAACAAACGACGTTTTTTTTTCAGAAACACTCATAATAAGCACTCTCTCTCCCTCTCAATTGAACATAAAAACTGGCAATATCCCAAACAAAGCTAGCGAGGCCGAAAAACGAGCATGCGAGGACGGAGAACGCGCCCTCGCATGCTCGTTTTTCAGCCTCGCTAGAATATATAGCCTTAGGGCTTACGGCAACATTTATACCGAAAGCTGCATTTTAGGCAGAAAGCAAGCCGCTTTGTCCAGTAATACTAGGGACCAATATGAATGATCATCCGAGGAAATGAAAATTTTATTTATTAGAATTCAAGATGGCGGACCTTTGGCGGCTGCAAAATTTAAAAAAATTACAGAATCAAAACGGCTTCACCGATTTTAGTGATTAGGGTGTCCATCAATTTGTATTGACATTTTTAATAATAAAAAAATATACTGTTTAAGAAATTAAAGATGGCAGCCGAATATTAATAAAATTGTGAAATTTTCTAAATAGTTTTTTCATTCTTATGAAAATAACAACTAAATTTCCTATGACATGGTCACATGTCTTTACTATTTAATAAATCCTGATAATATTATTTACAAAACAAAATAAAAATCTTAAAAATCCCATGACTAGTTTTTAAACTATACGCATTTCAAAAGAACCGCGCGGTTTTGAAAGTCGTCACTGCACGTGATGTGATATATCATAAAATGAGAACGAGTGCACGAATTTCAGTAATTTACATATCAGACTATTTGTATTTATATCCTGTAATTTATACAGTCTTGTAAAAGCCGGCCAAGTGCGAGTTGGACTCGCGCACAAATGGTTTCGTACCAAGTACACCACTGTTTATTTGTTTTGGTTATCCCTTACTAATTTCAATATAAATGGGCGATAACAATATTTTTATGATTTTCTACAGTTTTTTTTTCCTAAGCCCTATGACTATGACTAATACTCCCGGCTTCCGCGACGCTCTGCGAAAAACTTTATAAACTAACTAGCGACCCGCCCCGGCTTCGTACATACGGGTGCAATGCTGATACTAAATATACTTGTCTTTATATATTGCAAAATGTATTTAAGGTACTTAATTGGATAAGGATTAATACTGTATTGCTTAAAATCGCTTCGTAATAAAAAGTAAAGGATAAAAAATTGTTATTCTAAGATAGATAGACATATACCATCGCAGACTTTTTTGTAGACCTTTTTAAGTTGTACAATACTGTACTACATTATTTTGATCTATCTCGTAGGGTTCAGCCAGCGTTTGCAATGTAAGGGCAAAAAATGTGTTTATTTACGACATCACATTGGAAACCTCAATTATCAGTGTTTCTCTAATATATTATGCATGTATTATACATACAAACCTTCCTCTTAAATCACTCTATCTATTAAAAAAAAAACGCAACAAAATCTGTTCCGTAGTTTTAAAGATCTAAGCATACATAGGGACAGACAGACAGCGGGAAGCGACTTTGTTTTATACTATGTAGTGAAGTTGCACTATTACTCACTGAACGAATAGATTCAGATGTGAGTGTGTAAAGTAAAATACCAGTCTATAGGTAGTTAGGAATGTGTCTTGCCCGCGACCCCACCCGCGTTTATTCAGCTCTGCCCCGTTTTCGACTTGGGTGTTATTTTATAGCCTATATGTTGAACACTAAGATGATAATAAAAAAACCGCATCCAAATCCGTTCAGTACAGACAGACAGACAGACAATTTTTTTTTCTAAAAATCGCTGATTTGTGTTCTATTATTCTTTTTTAGTCGGGTGACTCTATTTTTATTACTTTTCTTCAATGTACAGACATACCGGGTTCTACTGTTTTACTACTACCTTCGGCCTCGCGGGCCCGTTCTCCGTCCTCGCATTCTCGTTTTCCTTTGGTTCCAACGAGTTACCGAAACCAGTCACAGTGTAACTCGTTGCGACAAAAAATAATAAAATGTCCCAACCAGTTACACTGTTACTCGATGGACCAACTTTTCGCCGAAATAAGAACTAGCAAAAGGTAGCTAGTTATGCTGATGTCCGTAAAACGCCATGTCTAGAAGTCACCGACGCCACCTCGACCCCTTTTGTGTAGGTTTTTCCAAGCCTATAAACAATTTGAAAAACCAAACTATGCTTAGTTGTTATTGTTACTCACTCATCACAATAGGTTTACGCTTTCGGTAAATTTGATCGGAAAATATTACTTCGCCTTAGATCGTTATTTCCTACTTGCTTTAGGGAACAGTGTTACTCGTTGGGACGAAAAAAGCTGTCAAGTAACAGATTTTAATCCCAACGAGTGACACTTTTGATTTGGGGGAGTGACTCGTTGGGATGAAAAATAAAAAGTTGTCCCATCGAGTTACACTGTGACTGGTTTTGGTGTAACTCGTTGGGACCAAAGGCTCGTTTTCGGCCTCGCTGGGTTTGTTTGAGGTATTGTCAGTTTGTATATTCAATTGAAAGGGAGGGAAAGAGCTTATAATGTTTGTTTCTGAAAAAATATGTCATTTTTGTTTCCTGTAGGCCACGCGGGTGAAGCCACGGGCAGAAGCTAGTATTAAATATTTTATTTTTGACTCACCAACAATGTTTCATTTAGGATAAAATCTAGTGAGAAGGCAATTTTATTTTTTTTTTATCTAAAAACGACTGGAAGCGAGTTGTGTCGGCTCCGCTGCTCCCCATGGTCTCTATTTTTAAAAGTTTGTCGTAGCGGATATAAATGGATATTCATGCATTTATTTTTCCCGAAAAATAGGCTTTTGACTCTTTTTTTTTTAAAGAAAAGCGACAATTAAAGAGCACGTTTGTGAAAAATAACCTGTAAAATAATCCTGAAACTTTTTTTCAATTCGAATGTATGTTCCATAGAGAAATAAACGGCAAAATGGTGTGCTACAAGCTGAGCGGCGGCAGCACCGACACCTCACCGACCCACAAGATGGTAGACTACGAGAACGTGCTCCATGACATCACGCCCATAGCGAACAGGAGGTGAGTGTCACACGAAATAGTATGCCACAAGCTGAGCGGCGGCAGCACCGACACCTCCAACTTGTTTATCGCAGTCCTGGACTTTTGCACATGATTAGTGCCATTTAGTCTAGTTGTATTTGAGGAAAAGAAGAGTGGGGCGCCCGAGATCAAGGTGGCATCATCATCATCATCATCCATCCATCAGCCTAGTTCGTCCACTGCTCGACAAGCCTTTCCAGGACTTTGCCACTTCCGGCGGTCATCCTGGAAGAATTGCCCATACTCACACACGCTGGGCAAGCGGGTTGGTGAGTGCGGTGCCGGAACCCCCGCACCAGTGACGCCGCTGCCCGTCACCAGTCTGGTCCATATAAGGCCCGGCTATTAGGGATGGATATACCGCCATCCATCGGTCCCAGGCATGTTGGGCCTCCTCGTATTTTTGCCTGTGAGTTGTCCTCTTACTCTCCCCCGAATTACTTCGAGGGGGTCTCTAAGTAAGACTGGGTAAGCTGGCATCGTTCAGTAACAAAGGAGGCGGAGATCGTGAGTCTTAAGTGGGAGGACCGAAATCTCATTTGAAGGCCTAAAGGCTACACACAGTCAATAAGTCGAGTAAGTATTTGAGGACGGTACCCGAACGCCGTGCTTTATTTAGAACATTATGAAATTTAACAGGACGTGTTTATCTGGGGGCACCACAGAAATTTATTGTTCTGTGGGAAGCACGGCAGTGACCCCGGCAAGTCTAAAAAAAAACGCGGAACGGCCGTACCATCCTTTTCTCGAAAGAGTACTTACTTACTACAAGTTTTTACCTATATTTGATTATTAAATATCTCAAGTCAAGCTTCCCTTATTTTGTCACTGACTGACCTATCATCATAACTCTAAAGGTGTTCTAGCAGGCCTACGAACTTGAAATTTTGCATGCGGTTAGTGTTAATTGTACATTGCAACAAAAAATATAAAAATGTTATTTGCGGTTGATAATTTAATATTTCCACACAAAGTTATATACCAAGTTACGGTGGAAGGATAGCGTTGCGTTGTGAGACTTGAAAGTTTTGTACATTTTATGTTTTTGATGAGTTATTTATACTACACATACGGAGATAATTAGAGGAACGCAATAAAAAATAGTAAAATTACTCAAATTTTTCATGCTTCCTTTTTATGTAAATTTTTTGCATCTTTAACTTTATAAAAGTTTTGGACTCAATTATTCGAGAAGTAAATGGCAACATTTCTTCAATATTTTCTGAAGTTTCAATTCCCTCACGGAGTAATCTAGAGTTTAAGTTGAGTCAATTAAAAATTTTAATTAGTTAACAATATTCTTATCACTAAGGACTTAGTTTTTTTTGTCTATCTAGGACTCTCAGGAGTAATTCTGCGCCTGTAGCATGATGACGGGCGACATCGTTTGTCATCATGCTACGTGTGTTGGTGCATTTTCGAAATCGTCCACTGCTGGACATAGGCCTCCCCAATATTACGCCACTCTTGGCGGTCCTCAGTCATCCTCATCCACCCGCCACCCGCAACGTCCGTCAGATCGTCAGTCCAGCGAGCACGAGGGTGGCCTACGCTACGCTTTGCTGTACGTGGTCTCCATTCCAATGCCTTAAGGCCCCAACGGTTATCACGTCGGCGACAAATATGGCCAGTCCACTGCCACTTCAACTTACTGATTCGGCAGGCTATGTCGGTCACCTTCGATCTCTTACGGATATCTGTACGTACGTGGAGGAAAGTAATCAAATATGGAATACCATTTAGATTTTTTGTTTAAAAAAAATAAAAGAAGGAAAATTAAAGACGTTTGTTAGTAATTATAATCAGTCATTTATTTTTTCTTGACCTAATAATCGTTTTTGTTTTTACTATAACTAAATAATTTTTTATTTTTAAAAAACCAAATTGGCAAAAATGGAATGGAATAGCTGCCCAAATATGGAATATTAGAAAAAGTCACGTGATTCCTATTTAGAAAAAAAAAACAAAAGAGTAAGTAAATTTTGGAAAAATATAATGAGGAATTACAAAAATCACAAATTCGAATGTCAAAATCTGAACCTGCACAGACACTATGAACCCAGAAAGAAGACATTAAACTTTTAACCCATGTTTTTCCTTGAGTATCTTGAGAAAACAAAAAACGCCCACTAAAGTGAGTGAAAGAGATAAAAAATTACTTTGAATTGCATCTCGAAGTGTTAGTTTTAGAGAAATGGTGGTATTCCATATTAGGGATACTATTCCATATTTGGTAACTTTCCTCTAAGTTTGCCGGTGAGCGAGGACGCTGGTACAACTCGGCGACCTAACTAACGTTTCATATGAAGGCAGTGTTAATTCGCCACCGGCAAACTTTCGCGTGTACAACTGTAATGATTAACCGAGATAGAGTAAGGTCTTAATTATCTTATTCACATAGTATGTAGTACATACTATGTAGTAGTAGTACTACATAATTGGTAGTAGTACATACTATAATATGTACATACTAAAGCCGGCTTTAATTTTTATTTTAGTGCTGTCAAAATTTAAAATTTTCCAAACTAATTCAGCTCCTGTTCCTGACACATATGAACTATTTTGCAATTGTGAAAATTTAGTTTTGACAGCACTAAAACTAAAATTAAAGCCTTCAGAATCGGCTACACTATGTACAAGAAATGCGCTGAATATGCCAAGCTCTCAGGCTCCGTCCCTGTGTCTTTAATCTTAATTTCCGAGGGTGACGCGTTTGGCGACCTCATTTATGAGATTTATTAATAAAAGTTTGTTTATGTTATTTCAGTTCATTTTCCTCATTATACAAAGAGTTCAAACTGTGCTTGAACGGAAAAGATAGGTAAAATATAAACTAAAAGAGTTTGATTTAATGAGTGTGTTTTGGATTGTTTTAATAAAACTTGCGATAATTAGCATGTGTTCTGTGTAACTGAGTTGTGTTTACATCTTTGTCTTGTTTTCACAAGTTTAATTATAAATATACTACTTACAATCTTATATTATATATTCAATACGATTTTATAACAAAACAATAATGCATCATCTACCAAGATCTTACATAGACGTTAAGAGTGAAACAAGAGTGTGTTTGAGTGAAGGTGGTGGGAAATATTTGGCTGAATCAGCGTGAGGACAGTATCTTGCAGTAATTTATGCTGTTTCGGTGAAGGAGGTCATTCTCTTACGACTTACTAATAAAATTACATACACGGAAAATGACCTCACTTGCCGAAACAATTTATGCTTGTGCCATTTTATTAAAATAGTTTTGCTTTTAGGCAGTTTAAACTCTTCAAATATCTCCTTTTGACTCTTTTACTGTCACAACATTTACCAATTACCACTATTTGCGTAAAATCAATAATAATAATAATTTAACGTTCAGATCTCTTGTGAATCAAACTTGTGACCGAGGGGGTCATTACAACCCCATATCCCGGCAACCCGTTGACCGATTTAGCTCATGTTCGAACTTAAAAATATTTTTTGTCTCAGTTACTAGCCTACCAAATTTCATGTCATGACGTCTCGATCAACGATACTCGAGTTATCGTCGGACAAACATTCATACATACATACAAACGCCGGACTGTTCAAGTTGATTCGGGGAACTTCGTTCGCTCGTTCAAAAATTTCACGCTAATAGAAAAAATATGAGTACAGATTCGGATTCAGCGCACAACTTTATTCAAGAAACAAAAACCATGTTGGCCGGTGTTTTCTGTTAATGTTATTATCCGGCCTGCGGGAGCTCGAGACGCTATTGGCGGTCCACCACAACCTAAACGTAATAATTGGATCAGTCTTTCAAAGACACGTGCTCGTCCGGTTTCAGCTCGATTCTTCGGTTTCAACGAAATCACAAATAGTAACTCTAACGTTTCCAACTAAAGATAATGGAAAGAAAAAGAACGGTAACACAATTATTTATTATATTTATTTTGTAAATTAATATTAAATATTGACTTTTTGTCTTTTTAAATGATTATACCTATAATTACATAAAACACAGTTAAACGAAATTTAGAGATATATTTTGGGCCATTCGGGCCCGGCATCAGTCGCATTGTCCCGAATGACCCGAAATATATGTCACAAAAATTTCATTTAACTGTGTTTTATGTAATTATAATCATTTATATTTATTTTGGTATTTATTTATTTATTTTAGCTTCAAATTAATTGGAATTTCCATTGTCGTAAATTTAACTGTAAATCCCAAGAAACTCTTAACTTCACGGACTATGGATAATTCATATACCTAAATCATAAATAAATATATTATTGCACACAGTATATAATTGGTAAACATTATGATTGGCTGAGATTTATTGTGTAGGCTGTATAATAACTTGCTGAAAATGTAATCTGCACCTTCCCAGAGTGCGCGGCATCCCCGAGCGAGGTGCGAAGGTGTCCCCACTGATCAACGATCTGAACAACCTGAACCTGAAGCAGCCGAGCGGCTACACGAATGTGGACGAGTTCACGACGAGCCACGACTACGAGGCGCTGAGTCCCTCGTACAACATCAAGCCGTCGCGCCCCGCGCCGCGCCCGCCCTCTAGCGGCGAGCCTGTCACGCACAGGTCCGTTTATGTTGTTTTCTAAAACATACAATTTTCTTTAAAAAAAAAACATGAGAAATATGATATTATTTATAACCTAGCTATTTACAAGAAAGAGTCGCGTGAGCTGACATACTAAATTATTGTTACATACGGCTTGAACACTCACGTGTGATTGTTGTTGACTATATGCCAACCGTTTCACCGATACAATTTCGGCATTATCAAGACGAGTGTCGTTCGTAGGACAAAGTTTTGTTTAATAACCGCCCCTAATAACAAACAATTGGAACAATTAAAAGAATCAAGTTCACCCACCATCCCACCTCCCTCGACGACGCAGCCAACGCTCAGCGCACGAGCAATGCGTGCAGCTCACCGATCGGCGGCTGCCAGTGCCCGTTTGACAACGGCGGTGAACGCCGCGTCGTCGTCCTAAGAATGGCACTCGCATTGATAATGCCGAAATTGTATCGGTGAAACGGTTGGCATATAGTCAACAACAATCACACGTGAGTGTTCAAGCCGTATGTAATAATAATTTACAAGAAAGAGGTTTATTTAAAACAAATTTTCCTACTTTTGTTAGACAGAGTTACCATTCAACGGCTGCGATGTCTTTATCGTTTTTAGTTCCTTTAATAATACATAGAGCTCGACCTGGGGCTCTACCGCGTAATTCTCATTTATATCAACTTCAAGCAAATGCATGCGAAATTCAACGCGTGCAAAAGAGATGGCATGTTAGGCGGGCGTCGTCGCACGCACGACAAATTTCAATCTCAAGTTGATGTTGATGAAAATGAGAATTACGCGGTAGACCCACTGGCCCCGTAGAAGGACGTATGCTGACCAAATTGGCGATATACTGAACAAGGGCCAAGTCGAAAACACCCGGAATAGAAGTGCTTGTATGACCAGATTGATATATGTGGAAAAGGCGAAGGAGGTGGTCAGGATAGTAGCAGATGGAAATACATAGTCTGCGTACCCTTTTGGGATACAGAATGTATGTATTATACAGCACCACCTGTCGACTTGTTGGTAAAACGGAAGCGCTATCAGCGCTCATGATCTATATTTTGTTTATTTAATACAGAAACGGTAACGTTGTACCTTTCAGCCCCGGCCCCGTGTCCCCGACGCCGCCGGGCGGCAGGCGGAAAGGGCCCGCGCCGCTGCCGCGACAGTCCAGCAACTACCTGACCCTCGGCGGATACAACGGTATGGAGGGGGTCCCGTTTGTGCTGAACCCCAAGTTGAGAGGTGTCCCGAGCGCCGCACTGGTGAGTCACTGTATATAACGGTCCTGTCAGCCCCAGCTCCAAGGTTTGGTTTTATGAGGGACCAACCAAAATTTGTCATCTTATAGTCATAAATTAAACTACAATAAACTAAACAGGGTGTAGATTTGGTCCACAACTTGCTTCACATGAATACGGTATACAAGGTGACTTTTTGATCATCGTCAAAATTCATACTGGAAGTTTGATAAGTGATCACTATCTTGGATCAATAACAATTTTTGTGAAATTCCTAAAATTAAATTTCGGCTTCCCATAGAAATTCACTTCCAGTCCCGAGTGAATCACTATGGGTAGTCGAAATTTCATTTTACGAATTTCACCAAAATTGTTATTGATCCATGATACCAGTGGCGTGCACAGAACTTTTTTCCGGAAAAGCAATCAGAAGGTCAAGTACGACAACAAAAAAAATATGAAAATTTTTTATTAACACTGAAAAATAAAAGTTTGTATGACGCCAGGGTAGGCACTGCCTTTCCTAGAGTGAACATTTTCATACAAACTTTTTTTTTTTCAAAGTGTTATTCAAATTTTTTCATATTTTTTTTAGTGTCGTACTTGACCTTCTGATTGCTTTTCCGGAAAAAAGTTCTGTGCACGCCACTGCATGATACTGATCACTTGCCGAGCCACCAGTATGAATTTGGACGATGATCAAAAAGTCACCTTGTATATATTTTTTGTTTTAACAAAACGTGTAATATTTTCCAGATGCAGATGCCGGTGATAAAACTTCGCACAAAGTTCGAGCTGGATAGAGATTACTCATACAACTTCTCTGTGGAGCGACAGACGTGAGGCCACTTGCCATTCAATTATTCTCCTTATGGACTGAAACATAAACCACAAAGTTGTGTAACAAACCTATCACTTTATTCATTCGTATTCGATGGAAGAATCAAGCTCATTTCCATTCAATTTGTTACTTTATGGTGCTTCTAGGGATCTATTTAATTCTCAATTTTGGAGTAATTATAAAAATTATGTAACTTCTCCTCATCTGATCACTCTGTCAACTGCTTGTGGTAAGTATTTTTATAACTATAATACACGTAATGATGTATTTTGTATTGATACCATTTATTGGTATTTCTTTAATATTCTTTCCTCTTATATGAACTATGAGTAAATTAATTACATTTAATTTGAATAAAATGGTTTATGTCTGACATTCTTATGTAGGAAATGAGAGCAATGTTTATATAATAATTATTTATTGACTGTTTATATTGTATTACGTTTGAGTTGTCAATTTTCTTAACTAAAATTAAAATGTGAATGAATGAAGATAATTAATTTATATTAATTTAGTTTTATGGATGAAGTCACAAGTAAAGTCTTAGGTAGCCGTATGGTGGCGGGAGCGGTGGTGGAATAGTGGGGACGACCCGGTGGACATATATCACTATCCCTCCCACTCACTAACCGCTGATACAAACTTGTGTTTGATTTTATGTTTGTCAACTTGTAAGATATACTGGGTGTAATGATGACCTGAAGGCCTATTATGTATCTTTAGTTGCCATCTGGACTGGGTGTCTATCATCAAACACATAGATATACTATCAAATTCCGATTTCCTAAGGATATGTTCGCACTTGAAGTGACGACACAGTTTGTTAATAGTTCAATACCCACTAAAGGCAATTTTGAAATTTCAGTTTTTATCTATGTTTTTGATGATAGGCACCTAGTTCAGTTGGCAACTAAAGATACAGAATAGGGGGGCTGCTCAGAAAATGAAACCACATGTAGGGAATACCTCTACAAAGCCATAAAAAAAACAATTTCGAGAAAATATTTCTGTTTACAGAAATTTGTTTTTTACGAACAAAATAAATCGTGTTCCAAGTGTGCACCTTCCCTTCCAGTATTACTACATGTCAGTAACCTGCACGAAGCGGCAACATCGCATTTTTTAAGCCTGTTAAAAAAACGTGGTTAGTACGTTGCACTTGTGAGCGAAACTAAATTAATTATTAATTTGTTGATGTATTAATAGGAATGTCGAAATGAAATTTAGTACAAAGAACCATCATAACATCCCCTATACGTGGTTTCATTTTCTGAGCAGGTCATCATTACACGGTGTATACTCCGCGCACGAGTTGAATGCCGGCGGGAGCTGAGGTGAAGGCCGGGGGCACCTCCACCCTGCCGTCCGCACACCTCCCTCGCATGCCTGCAGTGTATTGTTATGTGAAGAGCAGTGATAGGAATAGGTAGTGCAATTTAGGGTTAACGACCTTAAACGTTATATTAGTATGGATACGCCGGCGGGAGTGCACTATTACATAATGTTGTCAATAACTTTAATGCATTTCATTTGCTTGTTTTTATTTTTTATCATATTGGAGAAGATATATATACGTCGGGAATTTCAGAACAGTAAAAAACATTTATAGAATTAAATGAGACTTGAGGATAATTCATGATTTATATAAAAACGGCTCACCTCAATACGTGTTATGATCGGGAAAGCCGACCAGTTTCAGCAGATTTAGACTGCCTTCATCTGGGCGAGTAAAGACGTTGGCGCGACGACGTTACGCCTCATACTGCGGGCTGCGGCTCGCAGGGCTCGAGATGACATCGATGCAGATGGTATTGGTGGTTGGACCGGTAGGGCGTCCGCACAATTAGTTACTTCAATTGGTTACCACCAATACCATCTGCATCGATGTCATCCCGAGCCCTGCGAGCCGCAGCCCGCAGTGTGAGGCGTAACGTCGTCGCGTAAACGTCTTTACTCGCCCAGATGAAGGCAGTCTAAATCTGCTGAAACTGGTCGGCTTTCCCGATCATAACACGTATTGAGGTGAGCCGTTTTTATATAAATCAGTAAAAAACATTGTTAAATTAACAATGAATGTTTATTTTATATATCACTACGTATAATAATATTTTAAATATATATTACTATTGAATGTAACTAGTAATAATCCTTGTAAAACCCCGCAACATTGTACTACCTACTTCACTTGTGAAGAGAGAACGGCTGTGTGTGTGTATTGTATAGCACATACCACAGGTTTACATTCAACTCGCGCGCATACTGTACCTACACTATATCCGTGCCGAAGACAGTGATTTCTGCAGTTTTCGTAAATACTATATGACGTAAACGCGAAATTAGTTTTATATAAAACAAAAAAATTATGTATTATGTATGACATTGGTTAAGTATAAAATTATAAATACAAGTAGCAATGAACTACATATCTTATTTTATTGTATTTGTGAGTTTAGGGAAGGAGTGTAAATGTTAGTGAACCCGAGGCCTTGTAATGTTAGTATGTTTCACATATTTAGTGCCACGTTCCAAGATGAACATTACTTGGTACTGAGGACAATTTATGTGAAACTAAGTATAGTGTCATAAAGTAACACGTGCGAGCGAGCGGGGGAACTCGAGCTACGTTGTGTGCAGCGGCTGGTACCAATCTAGGACGAAGAATTATGTGAAGAAGGAACACTCACCTACCGCCGATGTAACGTCGTCCGCAAATTAGAAGGACAAGTGGGAGCACCAGCCCCGGATCTACATTATCAAAAAGGGAGGGCAGAGTGCCAATTTGCCGCCCTTTAGGCAAAAATATTCAACAAATAAAACGCCAACATTTCTACAAAATAAATTTAATAAAGAATAATACAATTTCTCTCGGGGGCGTTTATCGCACATTGTGTGAAAGGAAGGCATATACAGATTTTTGTACTTGTACTGAGTGGTGACTGATGGGCGGCTGACTGCCCGCCCTCTAGTATTTGCCGCCCGGGGCAAGTGCCCCTCCTCGCCCCCCCCTAGATCCGGGCCTGGGGAGCACTCACTACTTGCACAAAATAACCACTTACAGAAGGTTTACTTCGCATAACTAGCGAAAACAGGCGCACGCACACATAGACGCGTACGTATGACGTCTATGCATGTGTACGTCTGTTTTCGCTTCGTCGAGTCGGCCTTCTGGTAGTATCTATTTTGTGCTACTTGGCTGCCGGCCTTCCGCTGCATGTACAGACAACAAAAGAGATAAGTAACTAGGCTTAGCGCAACCACTTTAATCCTAAGAGCCACTGTCGAGTGATAAATGAGATTAAGAACCTGTGTAATAGTGCCTGCGTGTGTGTATAAACCAAGTATTCCTCATCTCACCCTAGGATCTTAGGATCAAAGTGTCCATCTCGTTTGTTGACTGTACACACACACAAACAAATGCGTGTGGACAAACTGATGCTCTCGTGTACAAATATAGGATAATTAAAACTGTTCGCTTGTATCGAGTGTCGGGGTGTTTGGTATCGCATCGCGTTGCTAGAGTTATTTCGCTCGTTCTGTAGTTACTTGGACGTTCGGATATGTTGATGCGCTAACTACTCATCTTGGTTCTGTAGAAGAATTAGGCTTCAGACAAAAGGTGGTGCAAGAAAACTTTTTATTGTCAAACAGGCATGATTTTGTTAGTGTTTTTGTAATAACGAGTCTGAAGTACGAATGTACTGAGTAAAACCATTGTTTTAAATCAAAAGTAAACCTGAAGAACGATTAATGTGCCAATTTATTTCAATAAAAGTCAAAGTGACTGTGTTCAGTACAATTAATTTGACGTAACTGGTTACCGAGTGTTTATCAGCCATTTTGTTATCCCTAGTCAATTATTTTTCAAGTGTACCCAGTTTAGATTGTGACTAATTTCTTTACAAAATTAGTTCTCCAATCGTTTCCAATGGTATCGATTCGGCATAACACGTCTTAACTTATTTTGACAGGACTAACCTTATTTTAAGCGTCCTGTCTTCTTCTTTCTTTATTGAAAAAACAAGGACAGAACGCTTAAATTTAGTTTAGTCCTGTCAAATAAGTTAAAATGTGCTTCACCGAATCGGTACCATTTTCAAGTATTGTACTTACGAGTATAAAATATTGTACTCAGTTGCCCTTTTGCACGATGAACTTATGTTGTGAGGAATTTTCGGAATAAATAATAATTGCTGATTCTTTTTTACATGATACCGTCATTACGAAGAAAAGTTGAGGCTGTCGTGTTTAGATTACCATATTTGTAGACTGAAGAATTGAAAGTATTACAGGGTGGTTGGTGTAACGTTTGTTGTTGTGAGCACTTTAATTTCTTCGTATTCTACTGACTTACTTTAAAGATCTTACCTCTGTTTATAATATAAATTATAATTATCAGATTATTTAGCATGTTATTGTCGCCTCACGGGCGTACGTCCAACATTATTAATTTAAAATAAGATTATACAGAAACAAGCTGTAGTTTTAATTTATTATTGTAGGTATAATATACAAATATTGTCTCAAATAAAGATATGGTCTCTGTATAGCAATTCATTTACATGAATCAACGATTAATGAAATAGACACTAATTTTATCAGGGATTATATTTATTTATTAGTAAATGTGTAAATATTATGTTCCATTCTGCAAATAGACTAGGCGCTTTTTATTATGACTATGTATTTTAATTTTAATAGCAAAGCCTGGCATAATGATGAAATAAATATTAAATTATTGAATTTCGTAGTTTAATTAATTAACAATCCCGAGTCTCTGATATACGCAGTATTAGGGGAGTATGAAAAGAAAGACTGAATAAGAAAAATAGTTACTGATATACGCAGTATTAGGGGAGTATGAAAAGAAAGACTGAATAACAAAAATAGTTTCTGATATACGCAGTATTAGGGGAGTATGAAAAGAAAGACTGAATAACAAAAATACTTTCTGATATACGCAGTATTAGGGGAGTATGAAAAGAAATACTGAATAACAAAAATAGTTTCTGATATACGCAGTATTAGGGGAGTATGAAAAGAAAGACTGAATAACAAAAATAGTTTCTGATATACGCAGTATTAGGGGAGTATGAAAAGAAAGACTGAATAACAAAAATAGTTTCTTTTTTGTCAAAATGTGTCAAGTTTCACAATGGGTACAATAATGTATAAATTATTTTGCACTTAAAACAACAACAAGTAAGGTTTACACAGAGATGTGGCTAGTCTATAGACGCGCTAGAAAACGCATAGGTGAATCTTTATAAAACACATTTTATAACTAAATATGTGTAGTTGAGATGATTGCAACTGCCTCATTGAGATAAAAAGAATAATAGTTATTTTATTTAAAAACAAAACAGGGTTCTCCACGAGTGTTAGCAGCGGCGGCAAACTGGTTAAACTCGCCATGAAGGGGACATAACTATAAAAATAAAACTATATGCAGATATGAACAGTTCATTTTCTTCAATCGCATAGCGGGATCCTTATGGCGAATGTACATCGGAATTTAGAACCACACTGAGAGCATGCGCATTACTAATACAATAAAACAAGGGTCATTCTGGTTTGAATCGACCACAAAGCGTTATGCCCACACGAAACACGACCTTATACTACGTACATTAGCTTGATTAGAATGATAGGTCTCATCAGTTCACAGATTTTACGCTTTTTAATCCAACATTAAACAATTCAATTGAATGCCATTTTATCTGGCTTCCGATAATGTGACACCGCCATTAGTTCCGATAATGTGACTCCGCCATTAGTTCCGATAATGTGACACCGCCAATGTCGAGTTATAATATAACTTTTTAAGACTGTCAGTCTTATCCAGCTATAAAGTACGGAGTATAGTTCAATAGTGACAGTAAAACTACTCAGCCACAGAAACTCTGCCGATAGTTTCCACTCCAGCAACTGGCAGGAATGAAAGTAATCGGCAAAGTTTCTCCGACAGTTGCAATCCCAACTATCGATCAACCAAAGTCACCATTTTCCAGTCTTATTAACTCTCAATCAGAATTGAACCCAAACAATACAAACACATACCGTGTTACTACAAAACGGTGTTTAACTTTAGACAGTGTTTAAATCTGATGTTGTCGCCTTTTCTTTCATATTGTAAAAGAGTGACAGCAACAGATTTAAACACTGTCTAAAGTTAAACACCGTTTTGTAGTTACACAGATAATATTTTTCACTCAAGCCAAAAACAATATAACCTCTATCTAGTCTTTGATGTGGCAAAAAATAAACATACAACTATAATAATAAAATCGATTAAAAGCTTTGAGTGTTGATCTTTGATGAATAAACCATAATTAATACAAATACAGTATTTTGATCCTAAATTCGAAGCAGAGTCAAACCTTATTTCTTCAAACTGTTTGTTACATGCTTTCTCTTAAAACCGTTATATACAAACCTGTAAAGATAAAAATTATATCATTTACTCTGAAGTAACATTGCTGATAGGTATATGCTTCGAATAGGAAATGATTAAAAAGTCAATCCATAACATACAACACTTCAATCTCACGACCTGATATTAGTTGAATTAACATATTTTACGCAAAATGATCCTTACCGCCTGAAAATAAAGAATATAACAAATGTATCCGGCGTAAAGCTGAAATACATCAAAACCCAGCTTATATCAGAGCATCAGAATGTATGTGAAAGTGGTGCATAGTCCGATGTGCCGTACGTCATTGCGGCTCGGTCGGCGGTTGCTTCATCTGTTTCTGTTGCTCGAGGAGACGCTCCAGCGGCGAGGGGCCCGGGCCCGACCAAAGGGACTGCAACAAACGAACTGTTGTTGCAATCCGTGTCAACTGAATCATGTTCCAAACAGTGATGTAGTGAATCATGTTCGAAACAGTTACGTAGTGAATCATGTTGCAAACAGTTACTTAGTGAATCATGTTCGAAACAGTGACATGGTGAATCATGTTCGAAACAGTGACATAGTGAATCATGTTCGAAACAGTGACATAGTGAATCATGTTCGAAACAGTGACATAGTGAATCATGTTCGAAACAGTGACATAGTGAATCATGTTCGAAACAGTGACATAGTGAATCATGTTCGAAACAGTGACATAGTGAATCATGTTCGAAACAGTGACATAGTGAATCATGTTCGAAACAGTGACATAGTGAATCATGTTCGAAACAGTGACATAGTGAATCATGTTCGAAACAGTTTCGTGGTGAATCATGTTGGAAACGGTTACGTAGTGAATCATATCCGTTAGTGATATGTGTCTGATGCAAAGGTATTTTCATAGTTTAAAGCGATTACGACCTAAGTCTTATCGTTTATGTGTGAAAATCGCGAAACTTTATAGCATGCTGAACAACTTCCCAAAGAAACATAAGGGCGCGAATGAAAATAAAAACAAAATACAAAATTCACAGTAACTTATCAAATTAGTTTTAAAACGGAAAAAATATTTGTTCATTTCCAAAAGTGTGCTTCTTTGGTAAAATTGTTCAATATGATCAGTAGATTATGTAGTTTTATTTAAAGATACCATCCATTTACAGCCGGTATATCATATAGTAAAATTAGTAATCATTTTGGAAAACTTCAATTGTAATCAATTTAAAACACCCATATCACATAAAATTATAACCAGAAATATCACAAACAAAAGGCTTTGTACCCCAAAAATAAATAATTATTATGGTGAGCGTACAAGAAAATTTTTATTACCTAATATTTTGAATGAAATGCCTGTAACAATAAGAAGCAAGGAAAAAAATGTAACTAAGCATACTTATAAAAAATATGTTTATAGTCATCTTTTGGATGACTACACAACTAAAATAAAAAAAAAATTGAAAATCTGTTTAACTTTAATTATAAGTAATTTTTCTTTTGTAGTATTAGTCGGCTAGTAGTTAAGTTAAGAGAGTAACATCTGCCAATAAACTTTTTTATAGTTTGGCGGAAACAATCAAAAATGTAATGTTATTTTTTTTCTGCGAATAAATTTTTCTTATTTTTTTCTATATATTTAATATTTACGTAGTGATAGTGACGGTCTAATGAAGTCAAACAGTTGGGGCAAGCAAAGTTGGTTAAACTGACGTCAGCTGATAGGTCCAGCCCAACTGGCTAAAATCAGCTTGGCACACTAAGGATAACTGTGGCTTGCCAACAATGGTCTACATCGAGCTAGGACCAAACAAAACAACAACTGTAAACGAAGAGCCTAAACGTTGCCAGAAGTAAGCGCTAACGGTCTGTTAATGAATAAAAGAAGATTTGCAAAGAGCGTGACAGATTTATGTCTTCCAAGAGAATCTCTATATTGAGTAAGATGCAGTTAGCCACAAAGCATTCAAAGTAGACTTGCTAGCGAATTAGCTTTTCTGTAATGCGGTGTATTTCTTTAAATAAATAATTATTATTTTCATCTTGGTACAGGAACTAGTTTATTATTCAGTAAATTCGAGCATTGAATGTGATACGCACTCAGTTAGTAATAAAATTTGTAGGAATAAGCCGAATCATACATTGTAAGTGCCTTAACCCATAAACGGGCATAAGGTTTTCGCATGAAATATTGAAGTCATAAATGATTTAATAATATATTTAAAGAAATAAATAAATTTCAAAAAAAAATACTATATATTTTGGTACCATGTCAATAATTAGTGCGAGTGTGTAAAAATAAGAAGAAAAACAAAATAAATATAAAATATATTACCAGTTAAGGTAGAAAAAAATTTGTTTGGCAAATATTCCCTCTGCCTTAGAAAAGATAAAAAATTGTACTGGCAATGGGAAACTTATTAGAGAAAAAATAGGAGTCAAAGTCATTTGAAACCGGAAGCAATTAAGGGCGTCATTGTGGTCGTCTATAGACGACCGGACGTGCACTCTCTGTCATGGATTGCATAGAAAGTGTTCGGAAATACGACCTTTGCCGAAGAGACCAAGATTCCTACGTACATTATTTATATGGTACTACTGCACGTGAGTGTATATCAGTTATCAAAATATTTTACTACTTATATCAGCTCATGCGAGTTTTAACAGATTATAAATGATATACTTTCTATGGTTTGTTATCCCCTGAGTTGTTGCATAGCCGGCAGCCAGCCTGTCGAACAGTTTTTAACGTTGCTGCATAGCCGACCGCCGGCATAACAAATGAATTCTTGCCCGCTTCTATTTAGAAGGAGCTCAGACATAATGAACTGTCGGCATCACTTTTTGTTGTGTGTGTTTTTAATTATGAGAAAAAATGACAGCAAATTGAGTCCATTTGGACCTTCTAGCACATAATGGCAGTTCTAAGCATAGCGCTCCATACAGGACCCTAGAAGCGAGTTTTGCGCTCGTAAAACCGGAGGGGTTATACAATGTATGTCACCTGTTGCGGTTGCGCACCGCCCCACGCGGCGGCCTCACGCGGCGCTCCGCTAAACAGCGAGTACGTGTTCCCTTGTGTCTCCGGAACACCGCTCTCAGACTTCTGCCAACAAACAGATTACATGCAGATTATTTTATAGCGAAATCCATCGCTTTGGATATTCAATTGTTATTAAAGTGAATTAAAAAGTAGAAATCAATCAGAAACAAATTTCAAGTAAACAAAATTATCTCCATTTTGGACTATGTTTTGGTTAAACGGAATGAGTGCTGCATAAATCAATGTTTCCTTAAAATAGCGTGACCACGGAAGATAGTATGTGTGCCTTAGGTGCGACAAAAGAGTGGTGCAGTGCTCAGCGTATAGGTTTACACAAACACAAGTGCAAACTAATCTGTCCCCGTGCGTCGCTAGTCCAAGAGCAGACTAACTTCCGCGATCACTTTTTAATAAACCTTACCTCTGCATGATCCAAGGTGTTACCCCCCACGTCTCCATGCATCGGCTCCTTAAAGTTCATATTCAGGGGACTCCTCCTCATGTCCGCCAACACATTCGAGCCAAAACTCAAGCCACCCATCTCCATCAGATCCTTCCCGTACTGAGGCCCCTTCACCGCCTGCTGATACCCCAACTTGTTGAACTGAGGATACATGGACGAGTCGTAGCTCACGGCGGGCTGGTAGCTCCCGAAGTTATTCAACGACGAATTGAAGTTTTGACTCGACACTAAGTTTTGGACGGTCTGCATTTGAGGTTGTCCCACAGCGGATAAATAGTTCGGAGACATGGTTTGGTCCAGCTTGTTTTGACCAAAATTTTGGTTGAATGACGGCATGTTTTGGTAAGGATTCGGAGGAGGCATGCTAGTTAAATGGGGGGAGTAGAAATTGGGAAGGTTTATCGAAGGCGGACTAGAAAAGTTGGGGGTGAAGTTGGGTGGAGGGTTTTCGGGTTTCCACCAGGGGGGAGGTTGGTGGAACGTGTCCGGCATTTGTGGCGGGGGATTCATCATCCAGTTAGGTCGCGCCGGCTGCTGTGGATTGCTGCCGAATAACGTGTTATTGCCGAGCTGGAAGTTGTCTTCCCTAAATTTGTTATCTTGGGAGCCGAGTTGGTTATCTTGAGCGCTCTGCCAGTATCGGTACTGGTTGGCGAATCTCGGAGGAAGATCGTTCAAGAAGTTCTTTTTATCGCCCGATATTTGGTAGTTCTGGTTTCCGAACTTATGGCCGTCTTGGTACGGCTCCTGTCGTAAGTTTTGCTTTTGCAGCGCCGCGGATCTGACATCGATCTCTTTAGGATTCACAACGGGCAGTCTTATACCTTGATTGTTCACGTTATGCTGCGCTTGGTAGTTCGGGTTGTAATTTAGTCCTGTGTTCTGCAGTCCATAGTTCTTATGCTGTAAATTGAACCTGGGTCCTTCATAAGGTCCTTGGATGGGCATTCCAGGGCCTTGGGTCGGCCAGTTGGGTGACGGCGCGTGATCTTGTTTCTTAGGCATGTTGTACGTTTGATGTGTGCTCTGTGACGATTGACTCGCCTTGGATTCTTTCTTGACGTCATCCTTTTCAGATTTCTTCACAGGTTCCGGGTCTGTGTTTTGCAGATGCGGGTAGCCGGCGGACTTGTCCTTGAGAGACAGGATGCCTCCAGTTTTCCTGCCTATCGGGAGATTGGCGAGGGATTTTATGGCTTTCGGTTGGATAACTTTGGGTTTGGCATCTTTATTTGTGGCTGAAGCATCATTGGTGTCCGTCATCGAGTCTGGCGTTGGTGGTGGAGTCACAAATTTCACCTAAAACACCAAGTAGTGTTGGTATGAATTTTTTACATAGATTGCTTCACGAATTATAAATGTACCCTGTATTGCTATTTAATATTCACCTGCTTGTTAGTTTCCTCTTGTTTCCGCATAATGGCCGCCATGGCAATGTTGACGCGCTGTTTCCGAGTCGCTTCCTTTTTACTTTCTTCAGTTTTCGCCGCCTCCTCCACTGTCTCTTCTTCTGGTTCCTGGTTAAAATCAACTATCATTACAAAATCGAACTCTCAACTTTAGTACTTGTAATATAAAGGTGGAAAGGTATCTTTACTTGGGGACCCCCTCGAAGTAATTCGGGGGAGAGTAAGAGGACAGCTCACAGACAAAAAACCAGGAGGCCCACCATACTTGGGACCGATAGATGGCGGTATATCCATCCCTAATAGCCGGGCCTTATATGGAACAGACTGGTGACGGGCAGCAGCGTTACTGGTGCGAGGGTTCCGGCAACGCGCTCACCAACCCACCTGCCCAGCGTGTGTGAGTATGGTCAATTCTTCCAGGATGACCGCCGGGAGTGGCAAAGTCCTGGAAAGGCTTATGTCCAGCAGTGGACGAACTAGGCTGATGGATGGATGGATGGATCTTTACCGGATCGTCCTGTGTGTTAGCCATGGCGCGCTCCTCCCTCGCTCGCTCCAACGATCCTTGTGGCTTCAAGATGCCAACACGTTTCTCACGTACTAAAACATAATTATAAAAATACAAGTAAGTAAAAACCGACATTCTAGATTATTTCAGCGACAACACTTAGTCAGAACTTTCTATTACTTGTACCACCTTTTTCCCTAAAGTCGGCCTCAGATATGACGACGGGCGGCGCCGGCCTCGGCTTCTCCTCGTCGCTCTCGGCCTCCAGCTCCTCTTCGTCCTCGGCCTCGTCGGCTTTCGTCGCGGCCGCTATGGACAACTCGGCCAAAGCTTTAGAAAGCTGCTCGCCACCGAGCGAGGACGCGGTGAAGATTGACCTGCCGTCCTCTGTGCTGTGGAAACGAGGGATCATATAAAAGAGCCGTAGTGAAAAAACACAATTTATTTTAGCCTGAGAAAACCACTGATATAATATAGTTGTAATAAATATATATGTCGGAATAACGCGACGCTAGCGCCATTTACCGGAAGCTCTATGAAACGGGACGCCAGCGCCACCAAGCGGCGGCGTTTGACAGAGTCTACGGCGTAGCAGCGCGCGGCGCGCACTGTTGCCGTTTTGGCATTTTTAATGCTAAATTTGGCACTTTTTCACCTTAATTAGCATGTTAAATTTGAACTTAGCATATTGCATTATTTTAGCATTTTTTGTTTGCAAAGCAACCTAGAGGTTTAAAAGTGTAATTTTATAATAACAACCAGTACAGACAAATATGTTATTTTAGACTATCGTCTATGAAAACACTTTATGGGGAAATCCCGAGCAACGTTCAGGAAACGGATGTCGTTAACTACACTAAACTCAATTCTGCATGTCAGATATGGACTCCGAAGATCACAAAAATTTTGTCATTCCTATAATATTCCTGATGACGTGCTGAAACTCATTAAAGAACATGCAATGGCTAATGAAAGTGGCACGTCAACGTCACAACAAGACGAACCTGATGATGACCTTCAGGTAAAATAGAAGACTAAGATTTTGTTTTTTGATTTAATAAATACTTTAAATTAAATTGGCATTTTATTTAGCACTTTAAAAATTGTACTTAGCATTTTTTAGTATTTTTCCGGCGAAAAGTTGGCATTTTTCTAAATTATAAAACGGCAACACTGGCGGCGCGAGCCTCAGTCTTGCTCCGGCCGCCAAACAGGGAACACGCTTAGAAACTGTCGCGTACTGTTTACTTCGAGTGAATTAATTTTGATTGTAAATTATTATCCAGTGCGTTAAAAATCACTTACCGAAGTTAGTGTTATAATTTGAACCAACATTTCCCATCGAAACACCCACTGCGCATATTAACTATGGCTGATGATAACGAGCCAAACGAACCCAATCCGTTACAATGTTGCTACATAGAGCATTTATTTTATTTTTATTTTTTGTATAATTAAAACGGTGTACAAAAATGAAATTTCGAAATATATTTCGGCCCACTTTGGGGCCGGCATCATTCGAATTATTGTTATTTATATTAATATACCGGCCGGCGCCCCAAAGAAGGCCGAAATATATTTCGGAATTAAGTTTTTGTACGCCGTTTTAATTATACAAAAAATTAAAATGATATAATATAGGAAATTCATATGACAATAAATTTTATATACGGTAAAGAGAATCGGAACCATATTTTGAGACAGTATGCTTCTCGCAGAGTATTGAGTGTAATTCTATTAAGAAAAGTTCCGTTGTAGTGGAGGGGGTCGAGTAACCCTTAATAAAACAAACATACATCAAAATGTTGAGCACAACAAAAGATTCGTTTTGAGTCGAGCACTTACATATTATATTCAAATCAAATACCGGCAAAACCTGATTTTTGACCTAAGCCAAACGTTCGTGGTCATTTTTTACGACAACCCAAAACTAATTGGGCCGGTAACATTTATTTATTTATTTATTTATTTAAATAAATTGTACAGCATTACAGTTATAATTATCAAATCTCTTGATTTTCAAATCAAACGCAATAAGGTGTATTTTTAATCAATGTTTCCAAAGTTTTAACTCGTTAGGTTGTCACTTTCTGCGTTAACAAATGTCACCAGGTAAGTTCTCACCTAACGGAGAGCATCTCGGGACACATCTCAGCAAGTTTCCTGCCGAGCAGTATCAGTCTGTGCGACCGGATCTTGTGTTCGAGCTCCGGCTCGTGAGCGAGCTGGATCTGTGTGTTCTCCGACGGGGAACTGAAACCAACATCGAACACAGAATTATAGTGCGCGCCAATCTTTTAGTCGCCTCTGAATGAGTTACGAGTGCAAGCTTGCGCAGGTACAGTCAACGAAACAATAATATCAACGGTCGATTATTAAATGCTTACTATAAGTGGGAAGGTGTATTTGTTGTACCTACCTATTTAATTATTTATGTATTATTTTAGAGCAATCTTAACTATATAAATAAAACGCATTAATGTAAACACCATTTTCCTACATTGTCGTCTTAAAACGCTATAACGTCAACAACTATAAACTTTAACAAACTAAATCAACAAAACAACAAATAAAGGCAACAAAAACAATAACTAACAGATTCAACGATAAACTTTACGAATCATGGAATTTTTTCCTCGAATGTACTTTTCATGGAACGCGCGCATGTGTAGTGTACGTACGTAGCACTAACACTAACGCATAGTGTTGACACCTGCTAAATGGCGAGCGGGGGGTGTGGTGCGGCACGCAGGCGGGTGTGCTCCGCGCTTTCGCTCCTGTAACGTCCCCCTGACACAGTAAAACGGCTATTGCGTCTCCTCGTGCGGCTATCTTCAGAAGCGACTAAAAGATTGGCGCGCACCCACTGGTCTATACCAATGCTTTTCAATCTTTTTCACGGCGCGGCCCCTTTAGTATGGAAAAATATTCTTTTTCGCTTTTAAATAAGGTGATCTATTTAAATAATTATAACGTTAACTATTAAGGGGACGATAGGCAGTGGCGCGCATACAACTTTTTTCCGAAAAAGCAATCAGAAGGTCAAGTTTGACACAAAAAAAATATGAAAAAAATTTAATTAACATTATGAAAAAAAAAAGTTTGTATGAAAATGTTCAGTCTAGGGTAGGCAGTGCCTACCCTGGCGTCATACAAACTTTTTTTTTTTCAAAGTGTTATTTAAATTTTTATATTTTTTTAATTGTCAAACTTGACCTTCTCGTTGCTTTTCCAGAAAAAAGTTCTATGCACGCCACTGGTCGATAGGTCTACAAATAATACAATTTTTATCTTTAAATATAAACTTGGCAACTCTGTACGCGAGTTCGCATACAAATTATTCATTAAAAAAATTACTGCTACCTCGCGCCATTGATACAAATCTATCTAACTATCCTACTTACACTGTAACACGTACCGCGTTTGGTAACAAAAGAGCAAGTAAGACGGATAGATACTGTACCCTTGACGCGTGCTAAGCCTGCAGACCGTACAATTGTTTACAGAAACGAAAGTTACAGAAACAACCTTTCCCCGTCACTGTTGTCATCCTCCCGATCGTCGGCTTGCGTCTCGTCGACCTTGAAGTCCGGTATTCGATCCCCGAAGGTGTCCCAGGCGGCGCGCTCTAGGAACTTGAGTCCCACGAGGGAGGCCTCTATCGGGAGGAAGCCGTGCAGTTCCTCGTCCTCCGGGAGGGGGACCGATTCATCTACAACAGATTTAATTATTTAATAATAATAATTATGCTGCTGGACCCGAGGTGAGCACAACAAAAGATTAAAGTCAAAAAAAAAAACAAAAATCATTTATTTATACCAGAAATAGCTTAACCTAAAAATGTACAATTAATAGAACATAATTAATAAATATAACTTTCCTTACAATATATTGGTAGGTATGCACAGCAATATACATATATTCACAAAGGAGTAAAGACATTAGTGTAGTATAGCTACTATACATTACAGGTATAATAATATAGCGGATTTTTAAGTACCTACTAGTTGCAAATGTTAAGAGTATGGCGCAAAAAGCTCTCAACTACGATTCGAGGCGAGTGCAAAATTGGTCGGAATACTGCTGTCCCTCTCAGGCGCGCGGTAAACGCGGCGCGTAGCTGTGTGTGTGTACCATTCATTCATAACCATAACCCCTGCGTTCCGAAATAGAATTATATCGCTAAAATCGATTATGAAAGTATGAAGTGAATGGCTTATGATCCATTGTAATTCTATTACGGACCGCAGGGAACGTCTCGAATGTTCATGGTTTGCTTTTTTTTTGTTTTCTACGTCGGGGAATCGTAAGTGAACATACCTACTATAAAAATATACTATAAATAATAATAAAAATATACTATAACCTATAAAAATACTGTCTTAATCAGAATAACAGCATAATTCGGTTGAAATATGCTCGAATTGCAAATGATTTTGGTATTACGTTTGTATGGCCAATTAATTTTGCACCGGCCTCTTAAGCCTTGTTAATATGAGCCCTGAGACCTAAGCTAGTTTGAGAACAAACTGTATTTTAGGTCTCAAGTATTTTAGTATTTTAGGTCAGTCGTTTATAGTCCATTGACACCTCTCCACCCTTTAGCCGCTCAGCAAATGTTGCCCCCTTGTCTCTCTGTGCGAGCGACGAGTTGGCGTGTACCCGCCTGCCCATTTTTTTCCGCGTTTTAGTCCCAGTTACTCAGTCCGCTAACATCTCGACCCAATAGTCTGGTTCCCTTTGTTTTCATTCCTTACAATAGTCCTACACAGACCGGGGGTTGTCCTTGGGTGCACTCCTACAGTACTACATTAATGACGTGCTCTGAAAATTAAACTACATGCTCCACTGATCATACTGAACCACTTCTATAGAAAAACTGTTGAACAAAGAAAATTAAAAAATTTACTTAGCCTAACTTTCTAAGATCACGCGTACACCTCCATGCACACGCTATCACAAAATTGTGAGGTGTCTATGGAAAGTTAATATAATTTTTTAGGCTGAGTCCATTGAAATTATCTAGATCTATGTTTAAGTGAAACTACTAGAACTAAAAATCGTAAATTTTGAGTAATATCTTAA
The DNA here is from genome assembly GCA_934047225.1 of Ypsolopha sequella. Taxonomy (NCBI): domain Eukaryota; kingdom Metazoa; phylum Arthropoda; class Insecta; order Lepidoptera; family Ypsolophidae; genus Ypsolopha; species Ypsolopha sequella. The sequence goes on from OW203987.1 coordinate 3,741,470, forward strand.
CAACAAACGAAATTTAACGGTTTTTTAGCCGAATGTACTTATATCGTTTTAGATAAAATTAAAAAATTAAAAAGAGTCAGTGTTACCTAAATTAATAATAACCAAAAATAATATTTGAAAACGTCTACAATCTTGCCAAAATCATGGTTCTCTTGAAACAAGTTTTCAATTTTGCGCCCGCGACGTAATCGGCACGATTGTATTGTCCTCGCAAGTTTCATGGAGCGTGCACCTTGTAGCGAAATGAAACAGCATGACATTTGGCCACGCCTACAACTGAGTTGGCCACATCATGATGTCTGCTCTTAATAACTACTCGACATTTTCTATGGGAAAGCGAAAAAAATGTTCATGTATTTGTAAAGAATCATAAAGGTTTGAAACTGATACTTGTCGTTGTTGGTTCTTGATGGAACATTTGCAACATATTGTAAATAAAACAAATACTTGGTAACTGTTGCACTGTTTTTTATTAGACTAGCGACCGGTTTCGTTAAAATAACATCTTTAGGCTTTTATGATATAGGTACGAATCATTTAACGAAACCGGTCGCTAGTCTAAAAAAAAAACAGTGGAACAGTTACCAAGTATTTGTTTTATTTACAATATCATAAAGGTTTATCTCTATGATGAGTAGAGCATGTGGTTTAATTTTCATTAATACACCTGGTGACCTTGTACGAGTATTTTAATGATCAGGAACAAACCAAGCTCTACGTAACATACGCAACTTACATAGATCACCGTTGAAGTATTGATTGTCCTCAGCGAGCTTGTTGAGGGTGTGCGCGAGCGCCGGCCACAGCTGCGGCCGCGAGATGAACGCCGGCGTGGATACCAGCTGCCGGTGCTGCGTCACCCATTGTAGGTACACTTTCACTGAGGATATATATCCGGTTATTTATTACAGAAGAAAGCAACATTCGTTAAGCATTTGGACTGACAATTATAGTTGGCTGAGTGTCTAACACGCATGAGTTCACTACCTACAGACTTGTGCCAGAATCTTGTACCATTGACCTCTACTACATCTACCAGACGCGAAATTCAGTACTAGAATATAGTAAGTAATATATTAAAGCCGATCCTGAAGGCTTTAATTTTAGTTTTAGTGCTGTCAAAACTAAATTTTCTTCATTGCAAAATAGTCCTTAAAATAGCAAGTTTTGACAGCACTATAACTAAAATTAAAGCCTTCAGAATCAGCTTTACTACGTACCTATATTTAGTTGTAAATTATCGTAATATATAAAATACAGATTTCTGTAACGCCTTTTATAAGCACGTAAAAAATTACAAAATACCTACTAAACTCCGGCCGTTCATTCGAGAGAATGGTGACGTTTGCAAATGTCAGGGGATAAAACCTTTTTTTTACTGTTTTGCATTTCAATATTTTATATTTATCATGATGATTTTAGGGTAGATTGTATATCGTTAAAAGGTCCCATTTGTTAATAAAAAGTATTTTTGTCGTATATATTTTCCACTTCCTAGTACAAAACTTAATGAATCAGCTGAATCAATTTCTACGTAAAAGTTAAAAAAAAGCGCAAAAAATATTATTTTTGGCGAAAAGTTGTCTATTAGCGATACTGTGTTTACTTGAATTTAAGAACCTTTTATAGAGGTTGCCATTTTATTTATGTAGCGGAAATCATATTGAATTATGACTCTGTATCTAAGTGATCAATGTTCTATTACCCTTTTTGTGAAACTCTTAATTTGTTTTTATCGTTTTCCCGAGTCCAGCACCGAGTCAGTTACTATATATATATATTATTACTTGCCAATATGGTAGTTTGGCTGTATAAATAAATGTCACCTTTCAAAGAACTCGTGCTATAACTAAAATTTCCTTCTGCTCATTATTTCTGTCAAATCAGCAATCATAATGCCTGCAGTATGAATCCTCGAATTTTGGAATCGACATTTCAGAAAAAGGTTTATAATATCTGCGGTGTAAGGCAGTGTTGTCGTATTATAAAACTGATATACCTTACCAAATAATAAGATCGTATATATATTCTATTCCAGGGTTTTTATTTATAAAAAAAGTTTAAATAATCATGATTTGGATTTATTTCGTCCCATTTGTTGTACCGTTGATATTTTTTTAACGTGCCTTTATTTATTTTTGTCGTGAAGAAGCTCTTGTTGACTTGCAGTATTTTTTCGAGATATCGCCACACTCCATCTGTCATCATTCTCTCGAATTAACGGCAGCAGTTTAGAGTCAATCTAAAATAATTAATATTTGTTGAAATATAATACTTTTACCGTTTATTGTTCTAATCATAACTTGACATCAGTGCTAAATAAATAAATTAGACAATAGTGATCTGACTGCTGAGATTAGAACTAACAGAGTAAATGAGCTCTAAATATAATACATTATGTGATGGTGGGATCCACTCGGCTACAGGAGACAGTGTTAAATTGTAAAACATGGTGGTCATTGACAACACCACAACACAAAAACAAACATTCTCGTATCGCAACCAAATATATCTACAGGGGGTGTCGGTCATGAGTCATACAACATTAAATTTATTTCTAAAACAAATAAATTTTTGAGACATTTTTAACTCAAATTAGGTAGTTGTAAATTCGTGGACTTCCCAAAATCCCGGGATTTTTAAGTCAAGTAAAAAAAAACTCGTAATCCCGGATTTTTCTTTTTTGTGTAGATAACGCCTTAAATCACACCCAGGTTACGATCACTGGTAATGACATTTTATCGTTATTATAGTCTGTATAATGTTAACTTACTTAATTTAGTAGTATTTAATCAATTAGAAAGTTTTATTAAATTTAGCCAGTTTTTCTATGTTTTACAAATGACATTAAAAAAATACAACTAAGGGTTTACTAGAACTTTCATAAGTTTAAAAATCTAGAAAACCCTGCGACATTGATAAGGCGGACATATGATTCTGTAAGTATATACTCACAAGCAGGTCTAGCGTGTGTCGGCGGTTCAGCTAACGTATAGGCGGGCAGTAACATCGCTAGCAGCGCGCCGGCCGCGAGCGAGCCGCCGAGCGACGCCGCCTGAGCCTCCGACGCGCTCAGAGATGACTCTGTGACGGTCAGGGACTCTGTGGCCCAGTGGACCAGCCAGATCGTTACGCATGTCATCTGGAACAAAATAGTGTTCTAAAGGTATGTATTTGCTGCTACAATTGACATTCTGAAGATAGAATGATATTAAATATAAGGTCTTAAGGTGGATGTAATGGATCGCGTTCCCAAACGCAAAACTCATTATTGTTATTCTTATTTTTGAATAAAAAGCATTGGTCCCGCGAATCGACGGATGAACTCCGCGCTGGAAAGGGCGTAGCAATTAGTTGTCTCGCTCAGAGTAACACACTCTACCTAGTGCGAGTGAGAGAAGTTGTAGTTTTTGCCGTAAATGCCCATAAGTTAGTACTTCCGTTCCTAATCAATGATATCGATGTATTTGAAAATTGTATGGGTTTACTCATTAACTACACAATGTTAACGAGAATTGCCTGTTGTTAGATTTGTGACTAGAACAGAATTTATCACTGGAAAGAAACACTCAAAATAGTGTATTTTAGTTCCGTTGGAACGAGTTTTCTGATTTCTGTGTTTCTTGTTATAAAACATTGTGTTAAAAAAGAACAACAGGGAATTCCAGATATAATATGTCAGATCAAACTTATTCAGTTATCATTATAAAAACCGGCCAAGTGCGAGTCGGACGCGCGCACAGAGGGTTCCGTACCATTTTCTATAAAAACGGAAAAAAAAACATGTCTGTTGTATGGGAGCCCCCTTAAATATCTATTTTATTGTGTTTTTCTAGTATTTGTGGTTTTAGCGGCATCAGAAATACATAATCTGTGAAAATTTCAACTGTCTAACTATCACGGTTCATGAGATACAGCCTGGTGACAGACGGACGGACAGACGGACAGCGGAGTCTTAGTAATAGGGTCCCGTTGGTTACCCTTTGGGTACGGAACCTCAAAAATAAGGCGATATGGAAGAATGACAGAGGAACTCATATTGTATGGCGGAATCTCCTTACGTACAGCCCTTTAATAACTTTATGTCATTATGCGACCAGAGTTTTATGTCAATTAGGCTTTTCTAGCAAAGTTTTGTTATTTAATGCATTACTTTGTAAATGATCCTGCGTAGTAAACGTATACGTTTACTAGTAAATAGTAAACGTATACATACACTGAAACACAATATTATACCCATTATATTTTTAAATATACACGATAAAAAGAACAATGGAAATTGGTATTGAACCTTTTGGTTAGACATTAAGAATGATTTGTTTCAGAAAATCATCTTCCAAGGAGGTAAAAAATAAAAAAAATCGGCCAAGTGCGAGTCGGACTCACGCACGAAGGGTTCCGTACGATTATCTATAAAAACGTAAAAAAAAACATGTCTGTTGTATGGGAGCCCCCTTAAATATTTATTTTATTGTGTTTTTTAGTATTTGTTGTTATAGCAACAACAGAAATACATCATTTGTGAAAATTTCAACTGTCTAACTATCACGGTTCAAAGATACAGCCTGGTGACAGACGGACAGACGGACAGCAGAGTCTTAGTAATAGGGTCCCGTTGGTTACCCTTTGGGTACGGAACCTCAAAAATAAGGCGATATGGAAGAATGACAGAGGAACTCATATTGTATGGCGGAATCTCCTTACGTACAGCCCTTTAATAACTTTATGTCATTATGCGACCAGAGTTTTATGTCAATTAGGCTTTTCTAGCAAAGTTTTGTTATTTAATGCATTACTTTGTAAATGATCCTGCGCAACAACTATAAAGAGTGTTTATTGTTGTTTTACAGGATCATTTAGACCTTAAGCATAAAATAATGCAAAGTAGCTGGAAAATCTTTTTTTTTTTTTTTTAATCTTATTTATTTTACAAGCCATACATCTTAAGATTAATTAATTGACATTAAAATATGTTCGCCTAATGCCATTAATCACAGTTATTTATTACTGTTTAGCCCTTGGTTGGTTTAGTCGTAGTCCTGAAAATTGAATAATAACTTACCTTGACAAGAGTCATAGACTCAAAGCTGTCTGTTGCTATCAACGCTGACAGAGATGAGTTCAGCATATTTACTAGTTGAGTCGCCGTTTCTAAGCTGTAAACAAAATATATATCAATTATTCCAATTGTTTATTAACTTAACTAAATTAAATGAACAAAACAACTTCTCACATGACCTTCGGAATATATGTGCATAGTATTTTGTCTACATACAATTACAACTTGTTGAACGATGAAGAAAAACACTAAGGTAAACATGCAGGCTCTAAAAACACTAAGGTAAACATGCAGGCTCTAAAAACACTAAGGTAAACATGCAGGCTCTAAAAACACTAAGGTAAACATGCAGGCTCTAAAAACACTAAGGTAAACATGCAGGCTCTAAAAACACTAAGGTAAACATGCAGGCTCTAAAAACACTAAGGTAAACATGCAGGCTCTAAAAACACTAAGGTAAACATGCAGGCTCTAAAAACACTAAGGTAAACATGCAGGCTCTAAAAACACTAAGGTAAACATGCAGGCTCTAAAAACACTAAGGTAAACATGCAGGCTCTAAAAAGCGTATATATTTGCCCAAAGTACAGCAAAAGGCTCAATCCCTATCACCTCGGGACGTAAAAATCGTCAGGGAAAAGAGGGTGTACGAGTGTTGAGTGTTATATTGACAATAACACTCGGAAACTCCTCTGACACCCCCCTCGGGACACATGCCGTGGCGATGTGTTCTCACAAAACAGGGGCTCTACCGCGTAATTCTCATTTGTATCAACTTCAAGCAAATGCACGCGAAATTCAACGCGTGCAAAAGAGATGGCATGTTAGGCGGGCGTCGTCGCACGCACGACAAATTTCAATCTCAAGTTGATGTTGATGAAAATGAGAATTACGCAGTAGACCCACTGAACTGGGTGACTTACTCTTCAAGAGTGTGGACCATGTGTAAAGTCCGTATGAGCGTGTTGACGTAGGAGCGAGCGTCCAGGGGTCGTGTGGGCATCACATTCGTGGACTTGTGTCCAGTGGTTGTGATACCCGGTAGAACGGGGAGATCTTTCATTTCTCTGGGAACAAAGTACAGAATGTGAGGTGGCAAATATGTTAGTTTTACATTTCAAGGACATAGGGGGAAAAAAACGATGATCGTCCCAAAGACTCTATGAAACAGAATGGAATGTGGTCATAGCAAAATCGAAGGAATATTCGGTAAGACAAAGCGTTTTTTTTAATGGAATAACTTCCTAAAATATGGAGTAATACAATAAAATTATGTTATTCAACTTCCGTGCGTGCACGAAAGGAGTCTCCCTGAGTAAAATAAACTGAGCTACAACCACTGATAACCCCAAATACGTCAAATCAGTGTTTGCCTCCGTGGCAAACCATGGACAGTAAGACCAAAGACCAACCAACTGATAAATATTTTCACTTCAACTGTTGGTACGCTTCGGCCGAGGCTTATCACCATCCTCATAACGAAACAATGCCGCCAAGCGACATATTCCATGACGTCATTAGAAGCCGTACGGGAAATTGGTTACATACAGTTGCGCAGTATCAGTCGAAAGACTGAGACTTCTTTCATGCAACGTAGAGATCTACAAAGTTTTTTTTTTTTTTTGGAAAGTTCCAGATTAATATTTATCGTTTTAGTCATCTATTCACACTATTATTCGAATCAAAAGATCTTGGGAATACAAATGGCTACGGCTCTATCCACCTCTCACTTACACACTATCTCCGTCTATATTATAGATAGCATTAAGGGGATTTATTACAGATGTCGCTAGCATAGGTCCGGACAATAAATACTACCGTCCGCTATGTCAAACTTTGTTGTTGTGTGTGGTCCGGTTTTCCTACTGTCTTTCTCCAATATCTCGCATCTTTTTTACTTCCTCTTATATATTTGTCATTGTTATTATGTTATTCGTTTTTAATATGGGATTTTTCGGAAATAAATTAAGACCATTATTAAAGCAACCTGGAACGGCACACAAAGGTGTAATTCCAAGAAATTTATCAAAAATTACAAAATACTACCCAAAAAATAACAATGTACTGAAATGACAGATACAGGGATGATTTAGCAGTGCGGATCCTCGCATAGCAGTCCATGTGTATATTGTCGATCGCACAAATCCCATACTGTGACGTAAATATATCAGGTGTTTGGTCTATGCTGACCATTGTTTTCTTCTGATGCTGATAGTAGAGCTAACTACTGCTCCCACGAACTGTACCTGGGCACGAAAGTCTCCGTGTACATGGCGATAATATTGCCAAACCTCCTATACGCTGCAGAGACATGGTGCTTATACCGCCACCAAATCCGCACCCTCGACCGATTCCACCTTAAATGCCTCCGAAATATACTTAAGATCAGATGGTCTGATCGGCTGCGGAACACCGAAGTGCTGCAACCCGCCAATGTGGGTGGCATAGAGGCGTACATCATGCGGCGACAGCTTCGGTGGTGCGGACAAGTGTCACGGATGGCGGAGGAGCGGGTGGCGAAGCGCATCTTCTTTTCAGAACTCCAGTCCGGAAAGCGAAAGAGTGGAGGTCGGTGGGTCTACCGCGTAATTCTCATTTTCATCAACATCAACTTGAGATTGAAATTTGACGTGCGTGCGACGACGCCCGCCTAACATGCCATCTCTTTTGCACGCGTTGAATTTCGCATGCATTTGCTTGAAGTTGATACAAATGAGAATTACGCGGTAGAGCCCCAGTACCTAAGGTAATAGGATGTTCTGAAAAGACACTTAAAAAGATTCAACATTGAGCCGTCACAGTGGGAGGATAAGGCAGCTCAACGCGCAGAGTGGCGGAACCTTGTTCAAAAGAAAGTTTATGACTATGAACAAGAACGAAGGCCCTATTTAGACCGAAAAAGGGACAAACTTAAGTCTCGGCCAGCTGCGGACATCTCTTACAACTACATGAATGGTGTGCTGACGTGCGCTCTATGTGGGCGTACATTTAATGCAAAAATCGGTTACGCGAGTCACTTGAGAGCACATCAGAGAGCTGGACAGCTTAGCTCTCAAAGTTGACAGGATTTAAAGAAGCTGTCGCTGTAGCCGAGAACGGCTGTGAGGCTTTATATATAGTAAAGCTAAGGAATCCCAAGGTCTTTTGACTCAGGTAATCAACAACAAAAATCATCCACAAACCTTGCGGCAGCGAGTGTCCTGGCGAGGTTGGCGGGCGCGGGAGGAAACGGCGCGCGCACCAGCAGCGACCGCACGTGCCAGTAGACCGCCGCTAGCTTCCGGCCGCGACGCCACGCCACCAGCGCGAGCTGGTTGTACGGCTGGCCCGAGTGGGCCGACACCAGCAGGGCGTGTCTGGAATACACCACTCTCTTTACTCTAGTCTTTCTGATTCACGCGTACTGAACGTCCCGTTAAAGGACTATTATCGAAAGACGTGACTGAGATTTTCTTTTAAACAATCTGGCTACACTAAAAATTTATTTCCCTGCACCCAGTCAACTTCGAAAAAGAAAATTTATTTATTTTATTTGTTTTCGGTACGTCTGTCTCAGGTTTATTTGTACCTGACTGCATAGTGTTTAATAGCGCGCGACGCGGCTTAGTTGAATCACAGGTGCGAGGAGCGTGACATACTGTTTAATCGCAAAAACATCGTGTCACGCTCCTCGCACTTGTGATTCAACTAAGTGGCGTCGCGCGTGATTAAACACTATGCTACGAGTGCAGAAGATTAGATATAACATATAGATTTCTAAATTAGGTTTAGTTGACGAATTCATAAACAATCTCCCATGGTTTGCTGACCACGACAGGCGGGTAGACTGGATGTGTTGTTAACAAACTTGGCAAGCTAAACTAGTGCTTGTCGCTACGTCATTGTATACAAAATCAACAATAATTGCATACCTGTAGAAGGTGTGCGCTAGGGTGAGATGATGCCGGTACCGCGCCAGGTCGCCGAGGTGCACCAGACAGTGCTGCGCGATGTAGCGCGCCGCCGCCGCCGCCGCCGTCGCTGGCTGCACGCTCCAGCCCTCCACTACTCCTACGAGCGAAGCGCGCCGTCTGAGAACGGGTCAGAAAGAAAGAAAATAAATGTTATTCGAGTGTTTACAAAAAATAAAGAAACTTAAATTAACAAAGCAAAAAGGTAGTGAGTATATTATACAGGGTGGAAAAAATTAAAGGGCCCTGGAGGGGAACTACCTTAAATCCTTTAGTTAGCTCATTTTACTGAAAGGAAACATTCCTTTATTTTTTAAAAGAAACAAAACTGTATTCAAAGATCTTCTAAAATTTGCTTGTCTCACCCGGGAACTGAACCAACTAAAAATTAAAAAAATAAACCCTTGCTATTTTAGTATACGAATCGGTAGAATTATTGTTCACGATAAAATCTGTCTATTAAACTAAAGTCTTACACTCATCTGTTGTACGAGATACCCATGAAATTGAATATTTATTACAAGTTCTTTATTAACAATACCTAGTACTGTTCACTTGTAAAGTAATAATTATACGCCATTATTACAAAATGACAGCACGTTATGAAAGCAAAACAAAACAAAATTTTAATTTCGAATGAAATTATGGTTCGAACTTCAAATTTGTTGCTCCGCGTTGCAAAAAAAATACGTTCCTTTTTTAAACTTTTCGTCAGTACGCCTAGTGCAAGAAGTAATTGTGCTCTGCATACATTTATTATTACCATTTAACGATTTTCTTATTGAAGTCTTCAACAAGGTACTTAAGATAACATTAGCAAGCTTGTATTTCATACGATGTCTTTGGATGTAAGAGAGATAAGAAAATTAGAACGTTTCATTTACTTGTTACAAGTGAACAGTACTAGGTATTGTTAACAAAGAACTTGTAATAAATATTTAATTTCATGAGTATCTCGTACAACAGATGAGTGTAAGACCAAATGTTTATTAGACAAATTTTATTCTGAACAATAATCCTACCGATTTGTATGATAAAATAGCGAGGGCTTATTTTTTTAATTTTTAGTTGGTTCGATTCCCGGGTGAGACAAGCGAATTTCAGAATATCTTTGAATGCAGTTTTGTTTCTTTTAAAAAATAAAGGAATGTTTCCTTTCAGTAAAATGAGCTAACTAAACGATTTAAGGTAGCTCCCCTCCAGGGCCCTTAAATTTTTTCCACCCTGTATATAAAAAGAACAACACGACAAAAGGATGTAACTGAGCTGTGTGCCATCCAAAACATACTTTGGTTGGCGCTGTTTACACAAAATTATAACAGAAAATAATAATAGCAGCTAAAAACCACAAAGGTTTAAACTTGTGCTATCGTGAGTCACGTTACACTTAGCTATGAATTGGCACTTTGCTTACAATAAACAGCTAAAATTATAAATGTATACATAGATTTGTACTTTTACTGGAGCTAGGTAAGAGAAAAAATTAAAAAAAATGTAGAATATATAGTTATGATGAATTATTTGAATCAAGAAAAAGTTTTTTGTAAAGGTGTATTAACTCCTCCCAGCTCAGAACATTAAATACATCAATGCCTCCCCCATACATTTATTGAGCAAGCATTATAAGAATTGCAGACAGAAATGATGCTATGAAAAGTAGGAATATTACTAAAATAATAGAATGTTACAAAGATTTTGGTAAAATAAATTTTTAATTTTCATTTTATTCCATTAATAAAAATAAATGAACATAAGATAAACAAGATGGTGCCGGGCTCAACTGTGGAGGTACCACCATCTTACTTGGAGACCCCCTCGACAGAGAATATAAAGTATTACTACGTACCCTCGAAGTAATTCGGGGGAGAGTAAGAGTACAGCTCACAGGCAAAAAACCAGGAGGCCCACCATGCTTGGGACCGATGGATAGTGGTATATCCATCCCTAATAGCCGGGCCTTATATGGAACAGACTGGTAACGGGCAGCGGCGTCACTGGTGCTAGGGTTCCGGCACCGCGCTCACCAACCCGCCTGCCCAGCGTGTGTGAGCATGGGCAATTCTCCCAGGATGACCGCCGAGAGTGGCAAAGTCCTGGAAAGGCTTATGTCCAGCAGTGGACGAACTAGGCTGATGGATGAAGATAAACAAAACCCGAATAGATAGGTAAATAAAATTATTATAATGAGTTAGAAAACAATGGCTAATGATCATTGATGTTATTTTTCTGAGGCCTACTTGCACTAAGCAACTTAAGCCAGGTTAAATAGCTAAATTTATATGCTATATCCTTGTCTCTATGGTTTGATGTGACATATACATAGTATAAAAACTTTGTTAACTTGAGTTAAGTTACTTGATGCAGGGTGTGGGGCTGAGCTAACTAAATCATGAATGAAAGGTCGTCATACTAACCTAAACGGGAGATCTAACTTGAATGTAGTACAGATCTGATGTAGAAGACACAGGTAGAAGCCGGCAGCTGCTTGCAGGACCCATGACAGCATTGCCTGACCCTCACTTCTACTGGGGTTCTGAAACAGTCATATACAACAACTACAAACCTTGGTACAGCAACACTGGTTCTAATTCCATCTCTTTTGCACTTGTGAAAAATACATCTTCTATCCTGCTGTTTCAAGTGAACCACCGAACCAGCCATCCTAATGTCATCGGGGATTGGCCAATCTGATGGTGATGACAGTTACCAGGGGTAAGTAGGTAAACATGCTTTTGGTACACACAAGTAGCCAGAGGCATCTAGATCAAAGTGTTGGTATACACAAGTAGCCAGAGGCATCTAGATCAAAGTTTTGGTATAAACCAGTAGCTAGAGGCATCTAGATCAAAGTTTTGGTATACACAGGTATCCAGGGGCATCTACATCAAAGTTTTGGTATACAAAAGTATCCAGAGGCATCTACATCAAAGTTTTGGTATACAAAAGTATCCAGAGGCATCTACATCAAAGTTTTGGTATACACAAGTAGCCAGAGGCATCTACATCAAAGTTTTGGTATACAAAAGTATCCAGAGGCATCTACATCAAAGTTTTGGTATACAAAAGTATCCAGAGGCATCTACATCAAAGTTTTGGTATACACAAGTAGCCAGAGGCATCTCAATCAAAGTTTTGGTATACACAAGTATACAGAGGCATCTACATCAAATTTTTGGTATACACAAGTAGCCAGAGGCATCTCAATCAAAGTTTTGGTATACACAAGTATCCAGAGGTATCTACATCAAAGTTTTGGTATACACAAGTAACCAGAGGCATCTAAACCAAAGTTTGGGTATTTGATCATTCAACATAGTAATGAATTTTAAGAATATAAACGTGTCCTGTACCAAAGAAACATTATTAAGTTTTGAGTTATTTATGAATTTTATAGCCATTTTATTGCAATCAGAGACACCCCAAAAGCTAATGGTAATTTAGCCCTTACTATTAACTCTCTATGATCTGTCTCTTATACTGTTTAACCTTTCTGCTACGTGGGATGTTTTGGACAACACAATGTGCTCTAGGAAAACAATGATATCCCATAATTATAGAAATAAGATTGAATTTTAATTTATTTTAAACTTTATTTTGAAGTAAATAAATAAATGATCTTATCTTAATCGACTGGCTGCAGATGAATAAATGATAATAATTACTTCAGTTAACTTGAATTGTTTTGAAGTAAAATATTATATCTATAATTTTTTGCTATTCTACTTATACTCTACCATAAACTGACATTATAACACCTATTGGATGTATGTATAATGTAATACCTTTCTATCCTTAGAGATGGCTTGCAGAGCTTCAATCTGCTGCTTGAAGCCAATGTTCCATAAGTCTTGTTCTACTTTCTTGTCCAGTGCATAGTCCAGGTCTAGTACTAGTACTTTTTGATACACCTGTCGAAGATATTCAGCTCTCATTTGCTTTAATTACCTACTCATCTATATAGTAGGTAGGAGCCAATAGATTTGGCACCATAAATTTGAAAGAAAACAGTTAGTGTTGCAGTGGCGTGCACAGAACTTTATTCCGGAAAAGCAACCAGAAGGTAAAGTTTGACAATAAAAATAATATGAAAAAATGTAAATAACACTTTGAAAAAAGAAAGTTTGTATGACGATAGGGTAGGCACTGTCTACCCTAGAGTGAACATTTTTATACAAACTTTTTTTTTTTCGAAGTGTTATTTAAATTTTTTGATATTTTTTTTATTGTCAAACTTGACCTTCTGGTTGCTTTTCCGGAATAAAGTTCTGTGCACTCCACTGAGTGTTGGTGCACAAAGAGAAAAAACAGAAGAAACCTCAGTTGATGTTAAATGTATAAGTACAGAGTTCAGTTTGGCGCCTCTTTCTCTATATGTGTCGGTTAGATTTGTACTACATTAAAAACAGTAAAAAATATAAAATAAAATATAATATTATTGTTAAGTAAATACAGTAAAACCATGTTTGGTTGTGAAACTGTAGTCTGTTTCAGATTTCTACCAATCTAACATGGTGACAGGGTCAGAACATAGTGATACAAACATGGAGTGGCTGTGGTAACAGTTGTGATCCATTGGACAGGGATACTGGAATACTGTACAAAATGGTGACAGGGTCAGAACATAGTGATACAAACATGGAGTGGCTGTGGTAACAGTTGTGATCCATTGGACAGGGATACTTGAATACTGTACAAAATGGTGACAGGGTCAGAACATAGTGATACAAACATGGAGTGGCTGTGGTAACAGTTGTGATCCATTGGACAGGGATACTTGAATACTGTACAAAATCCTGTCACTGTATTTTTAATGTTAATTAAATTTAAATGCATGATTATACAAAGAGTCATGTATCACTACTAAACTGCCAAGCAGCATTTTGGCACAATTTATTTAAAATTTAATTTTACACTCCAGTACCAAATTTATTTTTAAATAAATTTAATGCTATTCAAAAAGGATTAAGAAAAAATATATCCTGCTGCAACACAAGGTTATCACCTTGTATCACAAGTTATTGTAAATCACCTTTTGTAGTTGTTGTTGTGTAGCCCATAGCGTGCGGTCTTGGAGCATTGATGTTCCACTTTTGAATTTCAATATTTTCTGTTTCAACTCTTCTGCCTCCCTGGAACCAAATCGCATGCCATGTATTTCTGTAGCTTCTTGTAAGTAGCTTATGGAGAAGAAATTTTTCATAATGATCTTCTAAGAAAAAGTTGTTTATAAGTGGTCAGCTATTCCAAACGGCAGCATTTTCGTAATCCTACCACAGTGACGCTCTTTTGGATTTTAGGAAACCCACGTATACAGTTTGGGAGATTCTAGGACCTTCATAAAAGATCATTCTGGCTTCCAGTAATGAGGAAATTCCGAAGTTTTGTATAGTAAAAGTTAGACAAGGTTATATAAATGTTGACTCACCTTAGCATCTGTACAGCAGCATTGAGAACCATTTTTTTAGAGGCTTAACGCCTCGATATTTGTCAGAACATTAGGCAAAGAAAAATTCAACTAAAATAGGTAAAGGTAAAGAAAAATAAAATTCTAAAAACAATCGAATCGAGATCCATGCACGTCAATTTTGTTGACAGTTTTTTTTTTAATTTGATAAAAAAGAAATTATAGGCAACGGTTCCCTTTATACAGCCAAGCTTTTATTTCACACACAAGCCACGTTCCGAATTAAGGTCATCGTATATTATAATGCCTCAGCAACGGACCAGTAACAGATTAGCACCGTCTCAACTCCAACTGCCGCCAACACCGTGCCACCCGCTCGCGTATCGGCTATGCGATCGGCCCTGCGGCCATCAGGCGACCGCGTAGCGTAGGCGAATGGACAGCGCGGGACGGCGCGTCGTCGGCTTGGCGTCCGATAGCAATCCTTTCTTGAATGACGGGGCATATGGGGGAGATGGGTAAGGTGGCGCGGCGGCAACGTGACGTTGTCAGCGCGTAGACACACAAGAGACAATGCATGACCGGCTTGTGGCAAGCGAGCCGTCAAAAAGAGCAGGTCTTCTAAAATGTACACACTACTACAAAAATGTCACATACGGAACACGTTTTAGAGCTCATATTTCAATCCTTTACTTCGAGGTGGTCTGGTGCCGATCCGTTATGTATGATGTGGTATGATATTTTCTTAATCTGGTGCCGAGCGTTTTTCCTTATGTCAAATTTATTGTTAAATAAGATTCCTAGATGGCACTGTCGTATTCTTTAGCGCTTTGGCGAGACTTAAGCAACAGAATCAAAGACGAAATTTGCACAGATTTCAAACAAATTAAAACCCACCGACTGAAATTTATTGCTACGAAACATATTTAATAATATTTATCTGAGTATTTTATCCATGGTGACATGGACACCGACATCGGAATGAATGCTAATAACTGAGAAAAAAAACAAGAAAAACGCTCTTCTAGGGGGATCGCCTCGCTCCGCTCCACTTGGCTTGGTTCTCTTAATTTATTTAGGTACATTAAACCTTACACGCTCCACTTCACTTCGCTCGTCGTCGCACCCATTTTTGATTTTTTTTAAACTTAATTAAAACTATGACAGAAATAAATTTCTATGTTTAAACCCTTGGCGATTTATCCACTTAAGTTTATCCATCGCAAGGAGATATAAATTAACATTATATCATTGCATGCAGTATAGAAACGCAGAAAGAAAAGTAAATCTGGATGTGAGGAGCTCTGAACCGCGAGAGGTCGGGTTCGAATCCCGGTTCACTTTCCTTATCGAAAAGACAAGGACAGAACGCTTAAATTAAGTTTAGTTCTGTCAAATAAGTTAGGATGTACTTCATCGAATCGGTACCAATGTATTTTATACTGAATAATAAATTAATAAATTACAATAAATAAATTACAATAAATTACAAATAAAATAAACTTTTAACAAAAAAATAGCAACCGACTTCAATAGTAACAGCAGTCATTCACTAAAAAGTTAATAATAATTCTATAAAGACCGATGGTACCGAAGCAACACTTTTGCCGACTTCTTTCTTCCTGAAACGTTATGTTATCTAGAAGTCGGCGTTCTTATATTGGTTTTTATGTTGCTATATCGTAGGAAATACGCCGACTTCTAGATAACATAATGTTTCAGGAAGAAAGAAGTCGGCAAAAGTGTTGCTTCGGTACCATCGGTCTTTATAGAATTATTATTAACTTTTTAGTGAATGACTGCTGTTACTATTGAAGTCGGTTGCTATTTTTTTGTTAAAAGTTTATTTTATTTCACATTTTTTAGTGTTGCTGGGTTAAATTGTGAAATATGGGTAGTTCTTGCAAACGTGGTTTTAATATGAAACGAAGTTCAAGTGAGTATAAGTAGCTATGTTTGAGTAGCTTCCTGCTATCAATCTCGAGTTATGTGCTGTCATTCGTTAAAGAGTTCTATGGTGATGAAGCCAAGATCGAAGGTCAGGTGGGTACACTGGCAATTTTCAAGCAATGCCCTGCAATGAGCACCATAACACAAACTGATTGCCGCAATCCAAAGTTATGTGCTGTCATCCGTTGAGGAGTTCTATGGTGATGAAGCCAGGATCGAAGGTCAGGTGGGTATTCTGGTAATCTCCAAGTAATACCCTTGAATTAGCACCCTAACGCAGTGATTGCCGCAATCTCGAGTTATGTGCTCTGATCCGTTGAGGAGTTCTATGGTGAATATGGTGATGAAGCCAGGATCGAAGGCCAGGTGAAAGAATGATGATTTTCAAGTAATACCTTGTAATCAGCACCCAGGTACAAAGCGATTACTTCAATTTCGAGAGGTATGCTGTCATTTTCTGAGGAGTTCCACTGCCTATCTCTGAAGACCTTCATCAGATCATGACCAAACCTAAAATGGGACCTACCTGGAAGTACACTTTTTCAAACAAAAAAAGAATTGTTCAAATTGGTTCAGAAATGACGGAGTTATGGAGTAACAACGCCAAAAAAAAAAAAAAAAATAAATAAAAAAAACATACAGTCGAATTGAGAACCGCCTCCTTTTTGAAGTCGGTTAAAAAGACAAGGACAGAACGCTTAAATTAAGTTTAGTTCTGTCAAATAAGTTAGGATGTACTTCATCGAATCGGTACCAATGTATTTTATACTGAATAATAAATTAATATGAATACAAATTCACACGCCGCGCCCGTTCCTTCACTGTCAGTATGTTCGCGCGATTTCATACTAAATGGAACATCATGTGGCTATAAACTATAAATTAATACTAAGTCGAGCATCCAAAATGTTACAAAGATTCGGTAATGTTAACCAAAAATAAACTCCTGAAACAAGGTTTCAATTTTGCGCCCGTAACGAATTCAGCATTACTGTCTTCATAAGTTTCATGGAGTACCTCAATGAGTTCAAGAAGGAAGGAGATGCCCATCTAAACATTTTCCCAAACTACAACCGGCACCACACTTTATGACGCCTCGGACGTCAGTATATCTCTCTCTTTCATACATCATATATTTCTTTCATATTTTTCTCTCTGTCTCGCTGGTACTAACTTCACTCGGGTTTGGCGCGAACATGAATGCCGCGTTGCGTAGGTGTGCGATGTAACCTTGTACGTGCGTATATGAATCCTTAATTTCTTTTTTATGGTAATAAGTCAGTTCCACACCGATATACACATACAATTTTAATTATGTTACTTGCAATTTACAATAATCACTTTCGCTATTTGTGTACATATTTTTTAAGATACAATTGGCATTCAATCCGACTGCTACAAAAATCCATAAAGGCCCTATAGCACCAGTTTCGAGCCGAATTGAGATTCCGCTACTGAATTGCATACCTAGATTAATATGATTATAATGATAACGATTGTTTTTTTACATGACTTCCCATAAAAAAGCGTTATGTTTTCATGTATGTATGTAGGTATGTACACGACTGCCCAAAAAAGAGTTTTCTATTTTCAGGGTTCATTTCAGGGCACACGACCGTCCAAAAAGAGTTATACATATTTTCAGGGTTCATATATGTATGTAACTAACTTACTTACTCGCCGTAGTCGGGTAAAAAGCTAGACAAATGAAACTAAGTTTATTCCATTAGTCTGCTAACCAAATCTTATCCTAAAAAAAAATAGCTCTCTAGTATTATCCAGGCCGAAGTTATTATTAGATTTATTGACATCAGAAAAATGTTTTCGTGGTATTTTACTTCTGAAAATAAAGTTCATTATTTCATTTCATTATTTTTTTCATCTAATTTTTAGTTTCCTATTATTATTATATTTTCCTAGTATCGTATATTAAGTTCCCCTTAGCAAAATTTTAAATTTCCTACATAAGTTTCTAAGACAAAAATAAAATACAGGTTTATAAAAATGACGCCCGTACAAAGTTGCTTTTGTTCAAACTCGCGTGAGGTGGTAGCGAACATCATGGCCGCCATTATGGACTTCGATAATATAATTACCGCTTCGAAAATGGTTTATTTAGTTGTTAAACAAGCAAAAAACATGATGTACGGTTACTTTCTGATGATACGATATCCCATCTGGCTTTTTAAATTTTTTTTCATAGTTTTTGCAGCCCTTTACTGTGCAACAAGGCATTTTTAATAGAAGTTCAAACACAAACACACTGCACAATCTCCCGCGGAACACTGAGTCGCGCTTGTGCTAAATTGGCATTTTAGCACTTACGCACTGGGGTCATTTACTCGCTTCGTTGGCCTGGTCCTTACCTTTAGGTCAATGGAGTACCTACATAATATTATAGCGACATTTGGCCACGCCCACAACTGAGTTGGTCGCGCGTGTCATGATGTCTCACAGAAAGTGGTGTGTGACATCTGCTCTTAAGGCCTGGTCCGTGGTACACAACAATCCTATTGAGTGATTTTTAACTTGATTATATTGTCAGAAAGTCTACATTTAAAACGCTCACT
Organism: Ypsolopha sequella; assembly: GCA_934047225.1. Taxonomy (NCBI): domain Eukaryota; kingdom Metazoa; phylum Arthropoda; class Insecta; order Lepidoptera; family Ypsolophidae; genus Ypsolopha; species Ypsolopha sequella. The sequence goes on from OW203987.1 coordinate 3,760,403, forward strand.
TCGTGCGGTGTCGGCACGCATAATCAGGGAATTTTCAAGGTTTTTCTGAAAAAATATTTGATGTAAGCATTTTTTGTTTTGAGAACGGAAAATAAACCATGTTTTCATGTTATAGCAGAAATTTCAGACATAAAACTCGAGACGCTTAGACAAAAAACGTAAACCTATTATAACTTAAATAGGCGTAATTTTCAAAAATAAAATCTATCGAATTGTGTTCGATTAGGTACCTAACTGTCTTTACAAAGGAAAGAGAAAGGTCTGAAAAAACATGTCTGTGAGTTTTACAATGATAGGGTCAGTAGTTGACTCAGCATCGAGCGACTACATGATGGTTCCATCCGTCAGCCCGTATTCGTCCACTGCTGGACATAGGCCTCCCCCATATTACGCCACTCTTGGCGGTCCTTAGTCATCCTCATCCAGCTGCCACCCACAACGTCCTTTAGATCGTCAGTCCAGCGGGCACGAGGGCGGCCTACGCTGCGCTTTGCTGTACGTGGTCGGTCTCCATTCCAATGCCTTACGGCCCCAACCATGGCCAGTCCACTGCCACTTCAACTTACTGATTCGGCAGGCCATGTCGGTGACTTTCGATCTCTGACGGATATCTTCGTTTCGGATTTTATCCAACAGATATATCCCAAGCATGCATGATGGTTGCAAGAAACAAATGCAAAGAATGTTGCAGATGAAAAGTTATTTGACAAAAGGGATAGCAAACAACAAGTATAATATTTCAATGTTTTTATTCAAGAATAAAACAAAAGTTAAATAAAATTTGATAATTCAGTACATATTAGAAATAATGTCCTATTTAATTTATAAATTAATGACACAAACACACAAAGATAGACCTTGTAACATTAAAAACAGCGGGTTGTGTCAGAGATACAACCGTTAATTACTTAAGTGGGTACTTCGTATACTGCCTCTTTACGCTCCCATATTTGCCCGGCACTAACATAGCAAGTTGAAAAATAAATGAAGATATTAACTATAGCAAACTGACTGAAAAGTGCATGATACCGGAGCCGTAAAATTATTTCAAAAGAAACAATGTCAAGTCAAGAAGCTTAAATTGGAGCCAAGAAACTTCTTGACTGGAGCAAACGCTGACTTCCTTTGACAAGGCCAAGCAAAAAAAATATCCTATCTCCACTAAGGTAGTAAACTGATTATTTTATAAACTTGGTGTTTTTACTCAAATTCAAAGATAACTTAAAACTGACAGTGTGTTTTAGTGAGGGGACATGTACAGACAGGCAGCAAAGGAGATAAGTAACCAGGCCCAGCGCAAACACTTTGATCCTAAGACCTACAGGTGGTGATTGATTATATAAAAATCTAAATATATAAAACAAAGTCGTGTTAGTTACACCACTTATAACTCAAGATCGGCTGGATTGATGTTAGTTATCTCTTTTTTGGTGTATTCTTATCCGCTCCGAATAGCAGAATAAGTAATAATATATCGGATAAGTTATCGAATAAATAAATTAATTAATTTTACGAATGCAAACAGCATGTGGTGCCATCTGTTGACAAAACTACGCATATAAAAGAAACCTATTTATCTAGCGTTCTGATATCATTAAATAACATCTAAACCCCAAGTTTTAAAATCGCTTAGTTATTCCAAGAACTATTATTTCTGCATATATTCAATACCCTACGCTAAGCCTACAACGGTACTGAAACTACATGGGTCCCAGCCATTCTTCTTTCGCAATGGCAAGCAATAAAACATTTTCTATATTTGCAAAAAAGTTGTATTACCTTAATGAAATCCTAAATTAAGTTTAACTAAAGTTAACACGATATTATTAGACTGTTAGGCGGAACGAAGTTCGCCGGGTCAGCTAGTACTTAATAAATAGTGCATGTATGTATGTATTAACCAAGTACTTCACATCTCATCTATCGCTAACCTGTGTGTCTTGGGATCGAAAGTGTTTGCGCTGGGCCTGGTTTCTTGTTTCCTTTGCTGTCTGTACTCGATTCTGCTAAAAATCGATACTTTTATGTTACTTTTGAGGTACTTCGTTATGTAAGACGCGAATAAAATTTTATATGTACAATAAATTTTATTTAAGCCATTTTTTTTAAATTGTATTTCCCCTTATTACATTCAGTAATTTTTTTTTTTTAATTTAACATTAAATCTGATCTATAATACGTGTATTTATTACATATACAAATATTTTACAATATATTCGTTTTATTGTTTTGGTAAATGTGCAATTGTTTTTATTTTTTCCTTCAATATTTCGTTTTTAACCAATGAAACTGGTAAATACCAATAATGGTATTGATATTAAACACTTAGAAATATTTATTCTCATTTTATCATTTATCGACTGTAGCATAGCAAAATTAACTCGTACGTTGAATTTGTGATTTTAAACACGACCCATTTCCGGTCGTCCGATTGATCTAGCAATGTTCATTACCACAGTCATTTTCGCATATAGAAATATTGTTTCTTTTTGTTATTTTACTTTCCATTCCGATACAATTCCGGAATTTACTAATTTCATCTGGGAAAATGTTTAGCTTTGCATTGAACTTAATTTTACTTCTTTTGATTTTACGAGAATTTCCAAATTCCGTACTTACCATATCTCACATAATTTAATATGGGTTAATTTTTGCTTAAGAGGCTCTGCGAATTTTATTTTTGTCACTGTCACTCCAAGCGAAAAATCGCGCAGTGCGAGAGGGGCGGATTCAGGGCAAAAGGTAAAAAAATTTGGTTTTATATTTTTATTAAAAAAAAACAAAATAGCTAGCAAAATTTCAAATATCAAATCTCTAGATATTGTTGAAACACACCTAATAAAATATGTTCGAGTTCTGTATAGGTTCCTGTTCGTCAAACGAGGAGAAAAAGTGTGGTTGAAGTTGAAGACCTCATTTCAACAATTATTTCTATCGAGGAAAATTTATCCAAACATGATTTCCAATTTCAAAACCCTAGACTACGAGTATATAGTCAAAATGCATGTACCAGAAATTTATTAAAATTTTCCATGCATTTCATAAAATACACAGAAAAGAAACACCCGTATTTTTTTCGCATATCGCGTTAGTTCTATTTGTTGTATTCAACTAAAGATTCATTATTCCGTTACCATTCTGAGATTTTTGTTCCCTCCCAGATTTCAAGCTAGTTGTAAGCAAGTCTTGAGTGGTTTATTAATGATTATAATATAATTTTTTTATAAACTGAAGTTTTTGTATATTTCTTTGTCTACCTTACAGTCAATATTCTTCCGTAGGTAGGAAGATTTTAATATTATTTTCATTTTATCTACAAGCACTGTTTTGGAGGACACCCACCAAATACAGAAAGCTTATAGTACACTGACACAAATATCGATAATTAGGTCGCCGTAGGGTGATCTCATTCATAGATAAAAGCATCCGGCGGGTTGGCTCTCAATAATTAGGTCGCCGTAGGGTGATCTCATTCATAGATAAAAGCATCCGGCGGGTTGGCTCTCAATAATTAGGTCGCCGTAGGGTGATCTCATTCATAGATAAAAGCATCCGGCGGGTTGGCTCTCAAAAATAAACTTCCTGATGGGTGGGGCGACGAGTGCATTTGCATACCGAAGTCATATTTTTTTTATTATTCCGATCAAATATTATACATTAATAACAAATAATTAACGATTAAAAATCTTTATAATAAGGATATGCTTGATTAAAAAAAACAAGCTAACCATAAAGTTATTTTTTCAAAAGAACTCCCTGTCAAAGTACTTTTATTGTCCAGTAAAATCCTTGATCTGCGGAATTCTTTCATGAAGTAGAAAGGGCCGAATTTAGGCTTGCTACAGCCCCGGGGCCTCCACAAGAGAAAGGCCCCCACAATAGTTTCTTGGTATTATTTTTATTCAAAGTCGATAAATATGCAGAATTGTGAAAAAAAAAACAACGAAAAAACATCCAAGCAGAACATTTTATATATTTTTTGATTTATCTCGCAACAAATTATTGTTACATTGAATGTCTAACCTAATTTAAAAAAACTAGGGGCCTCCACTCCCTTGTTGCCCCAGGGCCTCCAGTCCTCTAAATCCGACACTGGAAGTAGATCACGGAAGGAAGTGACGTACGAGTTTTGAACAGGCTGCCATATACGAGATGCGAACTTAGAAGTATCCACTTAAAAAAGAGAACCTATCCCATTTTCACTTAGCCATATAATAAGAAAAAAGAAACTGTTATGTATGTACATTACATATAGATGACCGTATCAGGATAGTACATAAATATGTATCTTAGAAAAAATGGGCTAGGTGAGCGTAGCATTTTAAGTGATGATAAAATAAATGTATTGTAAAATATTGATCAGATCCACCTTCTTTCTTCAACCGTCACCTGAATGTTACTCAATTTGTTCGATTGCATTGCATCATCTGTCGAACGAATCGAATAACCCGGGTGTTGGGCCAAGCCTCATCCAAAATACTTGCCGAATATCACAAATGAGGTAGAAAACGTGAGCAAAAGATTACGCTTGGCGGTACCACGTCAACACGCACCTTAAGGCGATATGTAAAAGTTTTAGCGTCCCTGTTACTCAATATGCGAAAAAACCCTCAGTGCGAGTGGGACGGATTCGTGGAAAAGTAGCAAAAAGTCGGTTTTTTATTAATATAAAATGTACTAAGCTATTTTGTCAAAAAGATTTTCAAGGAGACTTTACAAATACGTAAAATCCACATTTTGAATGCAATAAGTTAAGATTTCAGAATTACAGGAAAAAATAATACAATTTAGAAGTCTTTTCGCAATTAAATTATATCGAGAAATTTTCATCCAATCACATTTTCCTTCAGTGAGAATCTTAATCAAATACTCAATAAACATTTACCCAAAAATGAAATACGTAGATGACGTTATAATGGAGTAAATGGATTCGAAAAAAACCCATTTTTTTTTTTGGTATCGCCTTAAAACGCTACCTACTTCAAAATTTCCTCACATGTAGTTCCGATGCTGAATGTCATGTGATCGTCAAACCATATTTGAATATTCAGTTTGCGACTGCTCAAACCTCAAAGTATTAATGACGTTCTCAGGTAATTAAACCACATGCTCTACTGATATTAATGAACCATTTTCATAGAAAACGGTTGAAACAACGCGATTAATAAAAAAAACACTCCCGTGATACATTTTTAATACCTATTCGTCATTGTCTATGGAAAAGCGAAACAAAACTTCGTGTATTTGTAAAAGTTTATCTGTGTAATCAGTGGAGCTTTTGGTTTAATTTTCTGAGCACTACACCCTAAGTCTGAAAGTGAAGTCGATTTAGCAGTGACATGCTTGGAACTTTTTCCTGGAAAAGCAATGACAGTTGTGTCAATTCAGCGTAACACGACTTAACTTATTTGACAGAACTAACCTTATTTTAAGCGTCCTATCTTTTTCTTTCTTTATCGAAAAGAAAAGGGCAGAACGCTTAAATTAAGTTTAGTCCTGTCAAATAAGTTAAGATGTGCTACACCGAATCGATACCTGTCAAGTATGACTAGTGAAAAGGTATGAAAATAAAAAATACGATTTTAAAAAAAAGCATGACAATGTCTTCTCTAGGGCACGCTAGCATGTCTTGCCGCCATAAAAATATATATTTTTAAAACCCGTGTTTTAATTTTTTATAGCGTTTTTCCTTGTGTCAAATTTAGTGTTAAATAAGATTCCTAGATGGCACTGTCGTATACCTTAGCATGTATTATGTATTGTGTATTTATTTTAGGTATTTTGCTATCCATTTGATTATTATTATTTATTTTGTGCACCACCTTCGCGTTATTTTTTTTCCAACGATTAATTTCCACCCAAAGGTTGTCTGGAAGAAATCGCTATAAGTGATAAGGCCGCCATTTGTTACCTTCTCTCATAAGTTTGTTCTTTTACCTTATTTTATTAACTTTGGTGTACAATAAAGAGTATTTGTCTTGTCTTGTCTTGTCTTGTCTTAGCAACATAATCAAACGCAAAATTTGCACAGATTCCAAACCTAAAAACAATTTGACATTGATTGCTACGAAACACATTTTATCTATGGTGACATGGACAGCGACATCTGGAGGAAAGCTAAGAAAAAAAACAACGAGAAAAGGCACGTTCCAGGCACGCCACTGTCACGATTTAGAGGATGAGTCCTGGCCGCTATTTCTGTTACCTAGTCACTAGTATCACAAATCTGTACACTGATAGCGCAGTTTCTACTTTCACTGATTAAAATGCATCTCACTGTCCGCCAACGAAATTAATTGACCCACGAGATATGCACTATCAGTCTGTACATGCGAGGCTTCAAAAGTAATAAACTTAATGGATAAAGAAAATATGGCGTTACAATAATTAGTAAACTAAAACTAAACTATAACCCGACATCGCCTTAGGTAGGAGAGGGGCAGTTTACATGTCAACCGAGTTTTTTGGCTAGGTACTTGTCTTTGTTGTTATTAACATGTTTTGTAGGGCCGTGTTAAAATTGTCTTCTCATCAAGAAAGAATGAAAAGAAGAGATGTATTTCGAAAAACACTGTATAACAAAAACGAATTAGACATATTCTGTGATTATGAAAAAGGAGTCCAGCTCAGCTTAAAAGCACAGCCAAAGCCACAGCACTGATGTTCTGCTGGATCCTACTAAAATTAAAACTAATAACTAATCTAAACGTAATAAAATCGAACTTAATCAAGTCGACATACAGTTTTAAACGTTACCTTGAAGTTGTTTTCCCTGGTTAGTACCTACTCATAGCTAGCTATGAAAATAATTAATCCTGAAATTCAATAAGTCAATAAATAAACTCCTTCCCCCGCACCGCTAACATAACCAAGAGGACGGCTGAGTTAATATTACTGGTACAAATTATACAATACCTAGGCGTTCTTTTCGACATATTAATTATATCAATGAATGAATATATCAATATATGGTTCATAAATAGACGAATCAAGATTAACTTAAACTCAACGCTGAAATAAATCGTAAAGATTTCATTTCATTTCATATACTTCATTATTCAAGAAATGCGAATTTTTATTTTAGGCCTTAATAATATCAAAAGTTCAAGAAAATTTACTATTTTAGTAAAGATACGCAACCTATGTGTTGTTATTTCTCTAAAAGATACTTCAGAAGAAGTATCTTGCGTCAATGGTACTTAAAAATATATTGAAATAACATTCAACATTACAAACCTTAACATTATAAACATTTTAGTGTGCAAAACTCTTAGAATCCTTACAACTATGTGATTTAAGAATAAAATGTTTTATTAAAAATAAAGCCAAATAAAGTTATAAGTAATTAAAATATACGTAGTTATACTTTTGCAACAAAATATGGATGGTGATGTTCTTTACTCGGGACGATTCAATTACTTTTATCACAATTTTATTCCAAACCCGAATGATGGAACTTTCTAGACAGAGTTTAGTCAGCTGATCATGCCTCAACTTTACACTGACACGGCTTTCACCCTGTCACAGGGTAAACTTGTGCTACGATTCGCTGCAGGCCAATCTCTATATTCCATCATTCAATCTTAAAGCTTTCACCACACACATTACGATGCAATGTATTTTGATTATGAAAAATTTAATTAACAATATTGCAAGTTACCATGTCATTGTAAAGAAATATAAATTTCATGTAGTATTAACGAAATGATTCATAGAGACTTCACGGATTGCTAGATCCGTGAAGTCTCTATGAATCATTACGTTAAATTAACCATTAAAAACAATTTATAAAATATTAGTGGCAGCCCAGGCAGCGATTTATCGCTTCTTCTTCGATTAACACTGAGTGAATATAGCTGTAGATTGCCAAGACCGTGCGCGACCGTCCCGTGGGGTGACACAGACGCTGGCGGGAACAAGATAACTTCGACTGCGCGGCTGCGACTGTCGGTGTTTTTTTTTTTAATAGTTTTACGGCTCTGGATGCAAGTCCTTTTGAGCCAATCGTTTTTATTAGATACGCCAGTGTTGCCACATCAGTTTTATAAAAGTCACTATATGTTTCATGAAAAGTCACTAATTGATGATAAATTGGGCCAAAAAATCGCTAAAAGTATGGAAGACTACGCAGAAAAAAGTCACTAAAATTGTTATGAAAACAATTTTTGGAACGAAGTTCCTTATCGCACCTTACACTCCAAGTAATTGGCGAATAAGAGGTAGGCCGAAAAAAGTGTAACATTTCGACCCACACGACACTTTTGCTATAGTACGTTAGAACTTCGTTCCAACCAAGTTGGCAACACTGAGTGACGCGCAATAGCTCGCGCTTCCCTCTCCCACTACACCACCCGCCCCCGCTAGAGTACCTCGTCCCCACCAGCGTCTGTAGCCCCGCGGACGATCGCGTACAATCCTGTTCGTTTATAGCAAACATTTACCGTCCAGATGAACATTTATTACCGCCATAGTTCCTTGATACAATCACGACGGATCTTCAGATATCTTCCTACCACTCACACTTCGTTGACTGATATGTTCAAGCCATCACATCCCAGTACTGTAGCAGCCGTTCACCGGATGGCAGCGACATCCCTTGTGGCCTGATGAAGTTCAACTCGATGGCTTTGAACCTTTTCTTCACTTCCACGTCGAATAGCTGTTGGAGAAAAATATTGGATTTTTTGAAGAGTCTGACTAACCTTTATATTTTTTTCAATGCATGTGCTCGTAAAGGCCCACTTTTTATGCATCAAAATCGAACAAAAAGTCGATTATTTTGCCCTAGGGCTTTATTATTTTTTTATTTTTTTACAATGGTTGGCTAACCTGCAGCCTTTGCTGTGTACCATAGATGTTATACTTTTTTTTCCACTGTTTAACGGCTCTATATACAGTCCTTTTGAGCCAATTATAATTTAAAGTTCACAAGATTATATTTATTTTCATTTCCTCACACTATGCATTGAAAAACGTAGTATGATACACGGGCGTAAAAGCAATAAATTACTCGGTTACGTTTAAAACACTCGCTACGCTCGTGTTTTAAATCGTCCTCGTAATTTGTTCCTTTTCGCCCTAGTAGCATAAACTACTATTTGTGTATTTCCCCATATTATTATTTTTATTATTTAAAACTATTATACATATTATATTTATATATTACATTAAAACTGACCTGTAATCTGTATTACATAAACAAATTGAACGATTCTAAACTGCTAACGACACGATAAGACGAACTTTTATATTTTTTTACTCTGAATTTACAAAGGAACTTGATCATGATCACAAACTAGCTACGTCCCTCCCTCTGCTACTACCTCTTCTGTCAGTAATGCTGTAGATAGTATGGTCCTCACCGCGGCGTCATCAAGTTCCGGTATGGCGACGGTCCCGGCCCGCTCCCCCACCGCGGCGACCACGCGCGCCGCCGCCTGGCTGACCGCGGGCACGGCGTGTCTCCGCAGCGCGCCCACCTCCCACAGCGAGGAGCCCAGCGCGCGGGAATTGTGCGCACACGTCTCCTCCATCACGTACGGATCATTCGACACTGGAAGGGAAAGGAGGATTTAGATTTGCTAACTGAAAACTTTAAAAGTACGGTTTATCTCTCCTCACATTTTTTTTTTCATGTCTACTAGTGCATTGTTTATACTGAGGAATAAATGACGACAGTGGAACTAAACTGGTCTATCTGCCTTCGTAGTTTCTAACTTCAACATCTATTGCTATCGCTTTCAAATGTATGCTGAAGCAGGTTGGCCGCTAGCTGCACCAGACCCACTGCTTCCTCCGGCGACGCCAGCAGCGCCAGGCGGGACAGTTCAAGTAACTCACTGATAGCGGGCGCGTCTTCGTAGCAGATCATCCGCTTGAGCGCCGGGTGGCGGTGCAGCAGGTTGGCCACCAGCTGCACCAGACCCACTGCTTCCTCCGGCGACGCCAGCAGCGCCAGGCGGGAGAGGCGCTTCGCGAACGCCGCTACCAGGCTTTCTGGAAGATGCCTGTAACACACGTAAAAAATACCGTACTATGTCAGTGAGAAATGTAAAATATACCGTACTATGTCAGTGAGAAATGTAAAATATACCGTACTATGTCAGTGAGAAATGTAAAATATACCGTACTATGTCAGTGAGAAATGTAACATATACCGTACTATGTCAGTGAGAAATGTAACATATACCGTACTATGTCAGTGAGAAATGTAACATATACCGTACTATGTCAGTGAGAAATGTAAAATACACCGTACTATGTCAGTGAGAAATGTAAAATATACCGTACTATGTCAGTGAGAAATGTAAAATATACCGTACTATGTCAGTGAGAAATGAAAAATATACCGTACTATGTCAGTGAGAAATGTAAAATATACCGTACTATGTCAGTGAGAAATGTAAAATATACCGTACTATGTCAGTGAGAAATGTAAAATATACCGTACTATGTCAGTGAGAAATGTAACATATACCGTACTATGTCAGTGAGAAATGTAACATATACCGTACTATGTCAGTGAGAAATGTAAAATATACCGTACTATGAAATGTAAAATCCGATAGCTTATAATTTCACTAGGTTAGGTTAGTTTATTCATTTATTTAGTTTAATAATACCTTGTAAAAAGTACCATGTAATTGTAAACTAACAACTGTATTTACTAGTAAAATTATAAACTATCGGACTATACGTACAATCTTACGGTGATACATACAAATATAGATAAGCAAACAAACATCAGCATCATCAAAGTCTCTCTGGGCGAAATTCGTGCGCCAACTTTCCCCCACTACATCGATTTTTTGCTCAAGATGTTTGCCGGAATGTGTACTGTAGTAGAAAATAACTGTACAATATATATGTAAATAAATTTAAGCCCGTGTGCCTGAGCGAAATAACTGTACAATATATATGTAAATAAATTTAAGCCCGTGTGCCTGAGCGAAATAACTGTACAATATATATGTAAATAAATTTAAGCCCGTGTGCCTGAGCGAAATAACTGTACAATATATATGTAAATAAATTTAAGCCCGTGTGCCTGAGCGAAATAACTGTACAATATATATGTAAATAAATTTAAGCCCGTGTGCCTGAGCGAAATAACTGTACAATATATATGTAAATAAATTTAAGCCCGTGTGCCTGAGCGAAATAACTGTACAATATATATGTAAATAAATTTAAGCCCGTGTGCCTGAGCGAAATCCTAGACCACCCATTCAAAAATTATAACAAAGCACAAAAAATTTTGAATTTTTGAAAATTTCCCATTTTTACTGTAGTTAGCGATAGCGATATTTATCACTTTTAGTATGAAATTGTGTCAGATGACGTCACTTTTGATAGCCGATATATTGATTGAGATATCAAAAAATAATTTTACTGTTTTTAGTATTTTAATCACAATTGATTTTCATAAAAATCTTCATGTAGGAGACAGGCTGCCCGTTCTTCTTAGCAAGACTAATCGAATGGGCGGAGGTAGGCATGTATTTATATATGTAACCTATTACTATGTAGTATATAGGATGGGATTTGGTCGGCCGCCTGGATTCGTGCTGGGGGCTCGGTTGGTGATCATTGAACCTTGTTCCTGGTCCCTGGCCGGGTCTCCGGTATGGGTTCGGGCGGTTGATTGGATTTCACCTTGTATAATAATATTTTACCTATAATTTTAATCGTATATATATTGCTACATAAATTAAATAAACATTTAATCTAAGTAGTTCATGTACATTTATTATTTTATTACATATATTTTTATAAGATTAAAATTTGACTTGTGAAACGTGTATTATATATACCTACTTTGCTAAATAAACTTTTTGAATTTTTGAATTTTGAATTTTGGCTCATTTTTGAATTTGTAGAATTTACTTTTCTATCGAAGGTTGAGCAACAAAATAAATAATAAAACAATTATTCATAGAATTGAAAAAAATCACAAATAAATATAATAAACGTAGGAGGTTGCAATTGTCATCGCTTAAAAAGATTTCTTCCAGACAATCTTTGGCCGGGATTTGTATACGGAAAACACTCGAAGGCTATGTACTGATACAGAAACTAATGTTACACACTTAAATAACAAAGCAGATTCTTTAAATTTAGTTTCAGTGATGTCAAAACTTAATTTTCTTCATTGCAAAATAGTCCTTAATCGTTAGGAACAGAAGTTAAATTACTATGGAAAAATTCAAGTTTTGACAGCACTAAAACAAAAATTAAAACCTTCAGAATCAGCTTTAATATAGTGACAATATTTATCTATACAATTTATATATGATTAATACGAAAACTATAATTGTATAAAAAGAAAAATCAAAACTCACGTGGAACTGAGGAAGATGTCTGCCAGATGCAGCAGCCGTTTCTTGTACCTCGTGGCGAACATGGAGGGCTCGAACATGGCGTAGAGGCGATCGTAGATGTCGGGGTAGTCGATGTTGTGTCGACGCACTAGGTCCAGCACGCCTTGCAGCGCCAGCATGCTTATTGGACCACCTGGGGGCAAGTAGGGACATGGCAGGCATGAAATGTACTTCGCTGTGTGGCGCAAACTTAGATTCTATATGATTTGATCTTCTAACAAAAGAAATAGTCAATATTCATCAAATTTAACCATGAACCTAAAATGACGGATTCAAGATGATAAAAAAAAAGATGGCGGCCGATTATGATAAAAAAAAATAGTCTACATATATATTATATTTCGTATCCATTACGGGTTCCGTCAATGTTAGAAGTGAAAAGAATCAAAAAATTGCTTTATTAGACACGCCACATAACGTCTATATTATTGGAAAAAGTCTTGTGAAAAGGGTCCCAGTGTAGTTCTGCTTACTATCTTTTGCCCGCGGCTTGGTCCGCATGGGTGTCAGATATAAATTAGAATATGATTTTCCAATAGAACTTTAAAATCTCGTCAGGCAAAATATTTTCTTTTTTACAAAAGTACATTGACACTGTATGGTTGATTTTCGAAATATCGTTTCTGCGAGCACGCCTTACCCTAAAATACATGTTTCATTATTTATTTGCAAGACTTTTACGCCAAGGTTCAAGATAATATACACACAGCAAAGCTTTGCACCCCGTTTTACTCTATAAGGGGGTGATTTTTGAAAAATACTGTGTTTTATTATTTGTTTTTCTGCAAACAGTATTTGTAATTGCAACACGCAGTGAATACGATTTTCGATACAAAAATGGTCACCCCATTTCACCACCTGAGGGGTTGATTTTCAAAAAAATTAAAAAAACTATAAAAACATTAAAACTATTTAAATGAGGCTGGGTACTCTCTTTCCCCCTCTTGTTAAGGCAAAGTTGTAATGACCAAAAGGCCAACAATAACCTATGCACTCCAAAAAAAAAATCTACTTCATCATTAAACCCTGGACCAGTGGAGTATACTCAATTGCTTTGCAGATTACTTGAAAAACCCCAAACACTACTGTTTTAATAGATATCTGAAGAATATGTGTGTCTACCGCCGGCTTCCTACAACATACAACGAGCGCTTTGCAGATATGGATCCATTCTGTTCAAGTAAATCTGCGTTCAAACGCAACATTTCCCGGCGCCTGCTGGATCAACTATGATTATTATAAACCTTATCTACGAGTATATAGGTACTATTTATTATTCACAATTTTTATTTATTTAACACGTTTAACAGTTTAAGTTATATTCTTAACCTACATCACGAATAAAACTTATTCTATGTAAACTCACCTTTATGCCCACCTGAAATAACAGACCCACACAAGTACACGTACACATACACTCATCACTCCACACATTCTCACTTAGGCCTAATTGTGGTCTAAGCATTCTCACAAACAACGTCGACGATTCGGTGTGGCATGTTTGGCGGGACTAGGCTTGGTATAGGTGTTCTGTCTTTTTCTTTCAGTATTGAAACGACAGGGACGGAGCGCTTGAATCGGGTTTGGTCCTGTCAGACATGTGACATCGATCTGACACCAATATCTAGTTTAGCAAGTCAACACAGAGTCTTGCGTCTTTTTCTTTTTCTTAATTTAGTTTTTTGCAAATTGTTTCATGTTAGTTCCTAGTATAACATTATATATATTTATTGTTAGCATAGTGAAATCCGTAATTGGCACTATTAGCTGATGTTATATTTAGTTAATATTTTATGTATTTGCTGTGGATTTTTGTTCATAAATAAAATAAAATAAAATAAAATAAAATAAAATAAATATCATAATTTCCCTCATTTTTTATGAAAAACTAAAACCGAAGCTTTCAGTTTTGAAAAATTCGGAAAATCCTGTAACATTTATTTATTTTATTTTATCTCGGGATTAAAAATATTGACTGCCTAGCGTGAACGGTGTCGACAAAATGGAAGTTTTTTGGCAAAATTTTTAAACCTTTTTTTGAACCCCTTGCGGTGCGAATTTTCCAAAATCCTTTCTTAGTCGACAGTGGCGGACTGACAAACGTTGAGACTGTACATAAACTCAAGCCTATCTCCCAGGGTAAGCGAACACATGTTACGATCCTGAAACACCTCTTTCACATACAAGCCCATCAAATCAGATGCTTTAAATTAAACAATACAGACCAGCATCAAGACTGTCACACAGCATGTCAGTGGCGAGCTGCGGTCTCGCCAGCAGCGGCATCACGCGCTCCACCAGCAACATAAGCGCCCGGCGATGTGTCCGCGAGGAGCTCATCAGCGGCCACTGGCACGCGAACCCCCAGCACCGGTTGGCGTAGCGGCGGCACGCCGCCGCGTTGTACATGAATTGGGGCTTGCCTGCAATTACATACTTTTGTTATTTAAACTTAACTTAGCAAGGTAGTTCTCATTGTTCAGCCGTCGTCGTTCGCAGCAACTGATCTAAGGAGAAGTTGCATCAAATTGCTGACATATATTATGTAGAGGTTATCACTATCAGAATAAACAGATTCATCACGTTCAGCTATCGTTGGTAAGTCGGTTATGTAAATAAACCGAATAAACCCACACGACCGATCATCGAAGTGTCAAACCACTATATATCCTAAGTCTATGGTCCATACCATGGTGGTGTAGTGGCCTGAAGTTAGCTTCATGTTTGACAGTAAATTTTTCCCAATGATTTTTGACGTTTGTTGAGGGTCGTGACCGAATCGTGAGTGTTTTCTTGGTGTTTTTGGTGGAAAATAGTAGTTTATTGTGATCTGATAACCACACTCATAATCTACAACAGAAAAAATGTGCTATAAACATGCAATTTAATTTACGAACATGTCATGTCATGCATGATCATGATCAAATTACCCTTTGAATCGTTAAGCAACCTATATATTATCTGTGAAATAATGTTGTCATGTTGAAATACAGTGTTGAATGATACTCACCTTCCATGTCGCAAAGCACTTTCTCCTCATTTTCATCATCGTCCATCCTGTCCTTCATCTTGGTCCTGACATCAGGTGAGATCTCGGTCATCAGCAGTTTATCCAGGAGCTCCAAGTAATTCTGGATGTATATGGCTGTTGGTGACCTGGTGGAACAATAAAACATTCAAGTTTCAGTAATACTACATCTACTAATGATGTTTTATGACCTTGTTAATCTTTTTTTTTAATAAATATGATAAATTGACTTTTTTGTTTTTTTAATTATAAACCATTTGGGCCAAAATATATCTTACACTATTTAATTTAATGTTTTTTTTAATTTTTGTATATTAATAGGCTGGACACAATGAACAGACTGGAGTAGTTTTGACATTTTCATGTCACAGTCCTGGCTGTAAAGATTTTATATCATAAAGTTAAACTCACTTGCGGTAAGCCAATGTCGGAAGAACTTTGAGTCCATATTGTTGCACATCTCGGTATTCACTGAACTCTTGAAACCTGGCGATTGGTGCTGACATGGACATTTCAGAGTCCAGAAGAACATTGAATATGTTCTGGAAAATACAAAAAATGTATCAATAAGAAAATATATCATAGGCAGAACTTAAATACAAAATTTAGAGCTCTACTAAAATACTGCTGAACTGAACTGATACTGAACACAAAACAGGTACGAATATACCATAAAACTAAAAGCACAGGGGCAGTTATGTTAGATTTCATCAAATGTAACCTCCCTCGACTCATTAACATACATCAGTGCGGTATAGAAACACATAAGTAAATCTAGAATTGAGGAACACTGAATCAGAACTCTCCTTGCAATGAAAAACTCAATAAGTACCAAAATTATATGAAAACTTGCTGAAAATTCATGGAATTACTATGATGGGGATAGCCAACCACCTTCAGAAGGCCGTTCAAAAATAACATTTTTGTTAGGTTCCAAACGGACAATAGGATAGCACATAAAATTATCAATGCATGCAACACAGATGGCATCAGAACCTGTGTCGCGGCACCTAATTTATGAATGGAACTCAGCAGCTTTTGTCTGGGCAAGTCCCTGGGGCATTTGCACAACAATGTCATACTGGTTGCGGGTGGCGGCTCACAACGCACAGGACATGATTGGTGACTGATCTGCATCTGCTGAAACTGGTTGTATATCCTGATCATTGTTATTATTTCAAGTGAGCTGTTTGTTTACATAAAGTACCAAAATACATTAATTTGCTTCAATCACAGATTTCCCTTGTCTCATTGTAGTGTGGTTGGTTAGCTATCTGGGGATCTAAAAAGGCCGACTTGGGTCAATCATAAAATTATTTGAAAGTAAGATGGAGTCAGAATTTTTGCATGCATGCAAAAGAGGCGGCATTAGAATGGAATCATAATATGATTCATCCAAAGCGGCCTTTTTACAGGACCTGATCTGCCTCAGCTTCTGTAAGGCTGTAAGTGCTCTTGGTGTTTACCTTAAGTCTTCCAGCCGGAAACTGATAGCCTGTAGAGCTTTCCAAAGGATAGCGACCCTCCGCCTGCATCAACTTGCAAGCTGTGACCAAAGCTTGAAGCTTGGAGCTGGTACGACCACGCTTTATACATTCCAGAGTACATTTCAGAGCAGACTCGTAGCATTCAATCAGCCATCTTGTATATTGACCTTCTAGTGATAAATCTGAAATATATTTAAGGTTAGTTCAATAAAAGCAATTTCATTTTGTATACTTTAGGCAAATAATTATCATCTTCGATTGTTTTATTAGTATTAGGTATGTCAAATAACTCAATGTAAAGTCAAGCAAAGTGCACAAAGTAGGTACGTAAAGAGAAGTATGAAATAGTATATACCTGCTGGGCACAGCGGAACAACTTTTTCGACCAATTCCCCTCGCTTTAGTAATTCCGCGAATATCACCTCAATCGTTAGCAAGAGGGGTGTGTAGTTATCAGTTTCAGCCTGAAAAAAAGCAATTATTTATTGATCTCTGTAACCTCTAGGCTGTCCTGCGGCGGTGTCGGGCGGTGCAAACCCACCTCAAACATTTTTATGATATCAGCCAGGTTGTTAGCATGTTTCTTGGAGTTGAGAAACTCGTTGGCTTTATTCCGTAAATGTGTAGAAGTCATTTTCGGGCCGGGACACTGTATTTTAATGATAATATGATGAAACTGCGATTTAGCAGCAACAAAATACAAGCAAAAGAAATGTCAAGTTCATCATTCACATTCAACACAAGTCGCAACAAAATGTCAAGAACTTGATTTTCGAACGTACCGCGGCTCTATATCCATTCATGATCGGGCTCGCACACTATTTAGAATCTGATCAACAGCGTGTTCCGCATGACGCTAATAGTGCTAAAATTTAATGATCAAACGAATTTACCTGTACTTAATAATAATAAATAGTAGATTTGGTGTGTTCGCGGACCGAGACTACAATATGGTTATCATCGTGACCGTGGAAGGATTTGCAGGTAAGATTACTAGGTACCATCAAACGACTCACGCCCATCTAGTCGCTCAGAAAGAATATTGGCGTCCATCACTTCTTACAGTGCATCAAATTTGTTTATGTTACGTGAATACAAATGGTATACTACTTCACTAGGTCCAAGAAGTGATTTTTTCTAACTTTGAGTCATGATTTAATAATAAACTCATATGCACTGAATAACCTATTTTTTAAATTTCCACCGGCTGTCTGTCACTTTTCATAGATCGCTCAGAGTGCAAACGCTCTGAAGCATAAGCAATGATAGCATAACATGGCGTTGTTAGTGATGTCATCTATGACGTTATAGCGACCATTGTATGGCTATCGTTATCGCGCTAACACTGACTCGGAATGACCGTTGAAGCGATAAAACCGATTATGTCATCATTCGAAACGCGCTTTATGTCGTATAATGAGGGGTTTTCAAAGTCAAATTAAAAAAGAAAAAGTAGTACTGAACGACTCAATAGATGGCGCAGCCTGTACTAAAAGTGTCAAAAAATGTCTTCCTGGCACACGAACCTATACCCTAACCGGACTGAGTACTTGTTTCAAAAAACGTGAAGAACGAGAAGTCATACTAGATAATTTCATCTCTGTCTAAGTAGGGTAACCATATTTAAAAATAATTGATTGAGACCACGTAGGTAGTAAAAACCGTATTCAAAACATTTATTTTATTGGTTTAAAGTCTTCTGCTTTAAAATAGCGGCTGCAGACTACTGGATTTTTGCACTTTACTTCGTTTCCTAAAACTTCTAACCATTTTCTTCGGATATTTTCAGTTTTTGGAAGACTGTAATGTAAAACCCAATATCATGGTTACTCTAGCGGTATCAATGTAAACATGTATCATTTCTCCGAGAAAACGTTGTAATTATGCCTTACCTATAAAACGATATCCCACAATTCCCAAAAATTTGGCTTCTGCAGCCCTTCACGCTGCATGCTTTAACCATTTTTGCAAAAAATTATAAATTTTACAATTTTGTTTTCAAATGTCACGGCCGTGGCGCCATTTTTAGAAAAAGGGTTACCAGTTTGCAAGCATAAGAATAATCCCAACTTTATTAAGGAATGATTGATCTTACATTTACGGATAAAACTAAATGTAAAACATAAATAAACCGAACAAAAAAATAGTGACGGACTTCAAATGTAACTGCAGCCATTCGCTAAAAAGCTTAAAATAATTATAAAATGACAGATGGTACCGAAATAACACTTTTTCCGCCTTCTTTCTTCCTAAAAAATATGTTCTTTAGAAGTCGGCGCTCTTATATTGGTTTCTGTGTTGCTATAACCAAGGGAACGCGGTCACTTTTAAAGAACATATTTTTCAGGAACAAAGAAGTCGGAAAAAGTGTTATTTCAGTACCATCGTTCATTTTATAATTATTTTCAACTTTTTTGCGAATGGCTGCAGTTACATTTAAAGTCGGTTACTATTTTTTGTTAAAAGTTTATTATTTTACATTTTTAGTGTTGACGGGTCAAATTGTGTAATGTGGATAGTTCTTGTAAACGCGCTGTTGATATAAAACGAAGGACAAGTAATAATTGGTTATATTTAATAAATACCCTGTAATCAGCACCCTAATACAAACTGATTGCCGTAATATCAAGTTATGTGCTGTCACCCGTTGAGGAGTTCTATGGTAATGAGGCCAAGATCAAAGTTCAGGTGGAGAAATTACAATTTACAAGTAGTACTCGGCAATCACTATCCTAATACAAAGCGATTGCCTTAATCTTGAGTGGTATGCTGTCGTCCGTTAAGGAGTTCTATGGTGGTGAAGCCAGGATGGAAGGTCAGGTGGGTATTCTGATAATTTCCAAGAAATGCCCGACAATCAGCACCCTACCAAAGTGATTGCCGCAATCTCGAGGTAAGTGCTCTCATTCGTTAAAGAGTTCTATGGTAATGACTTAATAAGACCAGGATCGAAGGTCAGGTGGAAGATTGACAATTTCCAAGTAATACTCTGCGATCAACATCGTAGTACAAAGCGATTTCCTTAATATCAAGTGGTACGCTGTTACTTTCTGAGGCGTTCCACTGCCTATCTCTGAAAACTTTCATCAGATCATGGTCAATCTTAAAATGGGACCTACCTCAAAGGAAATTTTTCCAAACAAAAAAAGAATCATTCAATTCAGTTCAGAATTGACGGAGATAAGGAATAACATACCCAAAAAAAATACAGTTGAATTGAGATCCTCCTCTTTTTTTCAAGTCGGTTAAAAAAAAAGTATTTACTAAAAGCTAAATACTATAAAGTCGTTGAAAAACTAAATCGTGAAAAACTCAAGCCTACCATCGCAATTTGTTTTTTTTGTGATGGCAACTGTGCGAGTAGGACACAGGCATCGACTGTGTGTTGTCCCGCTCGGCACGTTTTCTCTAGTTGGTTGTGTCATAATAAAATAACTTTTAACTGTATGAAATAGAGTCTATTTTTCTACGCGTAACATCCTTCAGTGCTCAATCCAGTTTACGTATACATCCATGTCCTGGCAACACTAGTTTCTTTTGATTTTGACACTTCTTCTTTGCTTCGTTCTTTTTTGTGGTCAATCCATGCCTCACATGTATTATTGCTAAGATCTATTGTTTTTTCCGTAATTAATTCTTAGGGAAACTGTCCTATATTTTTACAATGAGGGCTTTTCATGACAGCTCTTAGTCAAGTTTCACCAAAATGAACTAGATGGCGCTGACGTATGCTCTAATTTCAAAAATGTATGACGTAACAAAATCTACTCTATGACAAGACCGAACTTCATATATTATAATAAAGAATTCAATATATTTAATATTATATAGTACTATTTTCCACATAAGCGTTAGATTGTGGAAAAATCAATAATGAAATAGCATTAATTACCTAATTCTTTGGATAATGTAACTTAAATTAAACTTTAAATGTTTTGGTGCTAGAGTGTCTTTTTTCACCAACTAAAGTCTAATCCACAAAAAAAAACCAGCCATTAAAAACAATATTTCTCCGCTAAAATGGGTTTCTAAACCACCAGTTTTAGTGCAAATTCCCTAAGTTGGCAACACTGAATCAGGAACCATAGAGTAGACTGTATATTTTTGACATGAGAGCATGCGTCAGCGCCGTCTATTGATCGCACTCTGAACTATTTTTTTTTTTTTAATGCTGTCTGAAAAGCCCTCATTAGCTACAACGATGGGCTGACCATGTTAAAAGTTGAATGACATACCAAGCTATTTTGTTAACGTAAACAATATATATAGAAAACAACACAATATAAACACAACGAAATAGGAATGTCTTTATGAAGGTTGTTGTTGGATTTGACAATTGACTTGACAATTTTTATCTTGCTGCCCACAGATTAAAAAATAATCTAAGCTTTTTGACACTTGAAAGCAGGGTAACGCCATCTATGTTTACTTCTGAAAGCTTGATCAAGGTCAGTCTGGAAAACCGCTCATTAGGTAGCGTTCCTAAGCGCCGGGGTAAATGTAAAAATGAACTGTCACCAGTTCCACAACCCGAGTAAAAACGGAGAGCTCCGAACAATTCTCAAAGTTGTTCATAACCTTTTCAGAAATATAAAATTTACATCGAAATAGAAATGTAAAATTAAATTAAATTAAGCTTAGCCACCCAACGAGGTAACGCTGCCAGTGTCTTGGGTCCCTCTCATCTGGCAGTGATTTGGAAAAAGTTTTTTATTTAATTTAATTTGTTTAGGAAATTTATTTATTTTTACTTAGTTTAGATACAAACACTGTTATATGATAAATTGTTTTAAATAAACTTTTCACAGTAAAATTTTACACGCCGTAAATTCAGAGGTTTTTTTCACTTTGACATTTGTCATAACATTACGCGCCAATTTTTGGTTTCTAGGTTATAGAATTCTTCGGAGTGACTCGTAAAGCCATTTTATTTCGGTAATAATGTTACAATATACAAAAATATCTTTTGCCACGTAAATAAACTGCCTTTACAAAGTGGCCGTTCCAAAACGATTATAAAAATATAGCTTGATTAGAATAGCAGCTGTAAGGATTACTAACGCCACAACTTTGTACTAGCGGCTAAAAACGAACTAATTTTTAACACATGCTTTTCGCTGTATTCTTACAAATAAGTAAAAATAATTTACTAAAAATAACATGGAAAGTAAACAGTATTGAGTATTTTTTTTCTTTTAGAAAGCAGTTAATTGTAGTTGGTTTGTAATTACAAAAATAACGATTTGATTTTTATACGTCACGACAATTGATTAAAGTGAGTCGATCATTTTAAGATTAACCGATAGTTTGTATGAATGTTTGAAGTAAATACCAGTGGCAGCAGATTCGGTGATATTAAATCACTTGTTTATTTGCCCTTAAGCATTTACAAAAGATTCCTGTATTTGTAATAAGCATAATATAATAATCGAGTTAAGTAAACTTAATTTTAATGTTGATCTATTGAATATAAAATAACTAGCCTGATGACTTTTTTCCTATAAAAAATTTGTAGGGTGAATAGTTTTCAAAAAAAAGCAGCTACTAGAACTCAGTCGATAAACAGACACACAAAATCTCGATTTACTAAGTAATGTCCCATCACTAAGGGAGGTACTTCGAGAGCTGTCATTCTAATCAAGCTATATTTTACAAACTATACTGAGAAACTATAGTATTCCACCTCTCTTTCACTTTTACGAAGTAAACTTTTTTAATAAATTTTACCCTGGCGCTTAGGGGAACGCAACCTCATACAAAAAAAATCTATCAGCTGTCTTGTCTGTTCCGATCTGTCACTGTCACTTTTATTCCGTGTGATGGCGAGATTCTCTGCATATTTCTTTTTTCAATAGTTCCCAATGTTTGTGGGTTAAAAGAATTTAATTGCGAGTGTAAACATGGCCATCTGTTTGCGGTCCTTTTATCAGAAAATTTTGCCGATACATGGTATCGTATCAACAAAAAATCACTCCAACCGCCTATCGCGAAGAATTGCACAGCGGACGCAATTTCTAGAAGATGTAAGTAGTTTCAAACCTTTTAGACGATGCAAGTTACCTAACTCTTCCTACATAACCTCGGTACATGTTTTTCCTTGAACAAATTTAGCGCTAGTGCTGAAAAATCGTCAGCTCAATAAAGTGCCGTCAACAAAATTCTCAGTTGTTTCTAATTCACACATTTAACTATTTTCATTAGGCCCTTAGTACGTCCTAGTGCATTTTCAAAGCAAGGTCACTTGTATTTTTAAGTTTTTCATACAGCTTTATAATTTCATAATAATCACTGACATTTTAGAGGTTAAATATATTATGTCTGTATAGGTACATATACCTTGGTGTATATAAGGTAGCGTTCCAATACGCCGGCGTAAAAATTCTAAATTCGTAGCGGAGGCGATGAGTCCTGCACTGATTCTCGGTAATCATGAATATTGTGCACTTCCCCCCTGTCAGTCAGCCGGGGAAATGTAAAGTTTTATTTGTAAAACTTAAAGAGATAAGACTGAGATGGAATCTATTTTCTAATCGTTTTGGAATGGCCACCTTGTAAAGGCAGTTTATTAATAAAATGGCTTTACAAGTCATTCCAAAGAATTCTATAACCCAGAAACCAAAAAATTGCGAAATTTGCCTCAGAATTTATAGGTCCTAAAATTTAACTGTCAAAAGTCCATTTTACATTTCTCACAAGGTTCATTAACAACTTAGAGAATTGTTCGGAGCTGTTCGTTTTCACATATAAAATTTTATATTTACTATGGCGTTTAGGAACACAATTTAAATATGTATATTCAAAAATGGCATTATTGTATTTCCGAGAATTGGGGAGGATGGCGTGGTGTGTATGGCAATATAAGTAAATTCCATACCAATAGTCAAATAATCAATCAAAGCCGTTTTATCTGGCTTTCTTTAATGTGTCTTTGCACATTAGTTCCGCCAATGTCTGGTTTTAAGTGAAGAGACACTGGAAGCTTTACAGTTAAAAAGTTTCCAAACTTGAATTCTCAAGCAAAGACAAAGGACATCACAATATAAGTAATAATAAGAACACGGAAGGACCTCGTCAAATTAAATATCTATTTAAATTAATTTATCACTTTCAATTTGATGAATCACAAACTAAATAACCATTTGATAAATTAAACAATCAGTATGTTTGTTTTAATCCCATTTACTGAAACATTTATAGCTTTCTAAAATAAATTTACCAGCAAACCTAAATAAAAATTACATCAGTAAAGCAATTACATATTTATCATAAATTGTAATACAAATTGAATGAATATTAGAATTATTAAATTGACCATGAAAAATAAAATGATTCATGCTTGTTGTTCCAGCCTATTGAACAAATACATTGATTATGCTGTGCTGCTGACAGCTAACTTCACACCTTCCCACTTTGTTCACCCAAATTGTATGTTGTAAACAAAAAGCTCCCAATAAATGCTATGATCACTATGAGATGAGCTGTTTGTTTACATAATGAATTCTCAAGCTTCATTTAAATATTTAATGAATTAGCTGGAAAACCCAAGTTAGCTATGTAAACTCTTTATTCCCTAATAGGTCTTTTATAAGTAAATTCATGTTTTACTTATTTTTAGTTTTTAAAATGATTTTCTTATAAGTAACTTAGAGTATTATTTTTAGTTTTTGAACCATCGGCGCATCTCCAGCTGCCAGCTTGCACCAAAATGTACATCAGAGACCAATATTGATGACTTGTGCATACATAATGTGCTAGCCACCAGCTTACTGAAGGAAACACCATCCTCCTCTATAAGACACGACATTCACAGCACAGAGAATGTAAAATGTTGGAGCCCTGCTTCAAGAGACAGCATTACAGTCAAGAGCTTGAGCCTGACCTCTGATGACTATGTGGAGCAGAAAGTGCAACCTCACAGCATCACTGACTTTCAAACTAATCTTAATGATATAGATTTGAATCATTACTGTACTGATGTAAGTATTACTTATCAACAACAATCACATGTGAGTGTTCAAGCCGCATGTAATAATTATTAAGTAAGTCAGCTCACATGAGTTATTAAGTACAATTACTTAATATTAAGATTACCTATGACAACACCTTCTTTGTTGCGTTCTCTTTCGTGCTATGACTTCGCTTTATAGATTCGCTATGTCGTAGACTGCGTACTTACGTATTAAAATGGTAAAAATAGTATCATGCACACTTGAAAAGTTTGTTTAATTTTTTCACTGTTTCAGACATTTGAACCGACCTGCCTGTCCGAGTTCGAAAGAGATGCAGTGGCGTACTGCAGCGGGCCGACTGTGGTGCCCTCGGCGCGCGTCACTACGCCCGACTCGGCCGAGTCTAGTAGCGAGGGGGGACCCAGTGAGGAGCAACTTACTAAAGTGTTTAATGTGCTGTCAGCTACTGTAAGTACCGCACATTCGAACCGACCTGCCTGTCCGAATTCGAAAGAGATGCAGTGGCGTACTGCAGCGGGCCGACTGTGGTGCCCTCGGCGCGCGTCACTACGCCCGACTCGGCCGAGTATAGTAGCGAGGGGGGACCCAGTGAGGAGTAACTTACTAAAGTGTTTAATGTGCTGTCAGCTACTGTAAGTACCGCACATTCGAACCGACCTGCCTGTCCGAATTCGAAAGAGATGCAGTGGCGTACTGCAGCGGGCCGACTGTGGTGCCCTCGGCGCGCGTCACTACGCCCGACTCGGCCGAGTCTAGTAGCGTGGGGGGACCCAGTGAGGAGCAACTTACTAAAGTGTTTAATGTGCTGTCAGCTACTGTAAGTACCGCACATTCGAACCGACCTGCCTGTCCGAATTCGAAAGAGATGCAGTGGCGTACTGCAGCGGGCCGACTGTGGTGCCCTCGGCGCGCGTCACTACGCCCGACTCGGCCGAGTCTAGTAGCGAGGGGGGACCCAGTGAGGAGCAACTTACTAAAGTGTTTAATGTGCTGTCAGCTACTGTAAGTACCGCACATTCGAACCGACCTGCCTGTCCGAATTCGAAAGAGATGCAGTGGCGTACTGCAGCGGGCCGACTGTGGTGCCCTCGGCGCGCGTCACTACGCCCGACTCGGCCGAGTCTAGTAGCGAGGGGGGACCCAGTGAGGAGCAACTTACTAAAGTGTTTAATGTGCTGTCAGCTACTGTAAGTACCGCACATTCGAACCGACCTGCCTGTCCGAATTCGAAAGAGATGCAGTGGCGTACTGCAGCGGGCCGACTGTGGTGCCCTCGGCGCGCGTCACTACGCCCGACTCGGCCGAGTCTAGTAGCGAGGGGGGACCCAGTGAGGAGCAACTTACTAAAGTGTTTAATGTGCTGTCAGCTACTGTAAGTACCGCACATTCGAACCGACCTGCCTGTCCGAATTCGAAAGAGATGCAGTGGCGTACTGCAGAGGGCCGACTGTGGTGCCCTCGGCGCACGTCACTACGCCCGACTCGGCCGAGTCTAGTAGCGAGGGGGGACCCAGTGAGGAGCAACTTACTAAAGTGTTTAATGTGCTGTCAGCTACTGTAAGTACCGCACATTCGAACCGACCTGCCTGTCCGAATTCGAAAGAGATGCAGTGGCGTACTGCAGAGGGCCGACTGTGGTGCCCTCGGCGCACGTCACTACGCCCGACTCGGCCGAGTCTAGTAGCGAGGGGGGACCCAGTGAGGAGCAACTTACTAAAGTGTTTAATGTGCTGTCAGCTACTGTAAGTACCGCACATTCGAACCGACCTGCCTGTCCGAATTCGAACGAGATGCAGTGGCGTACTGCAGAGGGCCGACTGTGGTGCCCTCGGCGCACGTCACTACGCCCGACTCGGCCGAGTCTAGTAGCGAGGGGGGACCCAGTGAGGAGCAACTTACTAAAGTGTTTAATGTGCTGTCAGCTACTGTAAGTACCGCACATTCGAACCGACCTGCCTGTCCGAATTCGAAAGAGATGCAGTGGCGTACTGCAGAGGGCCGACTGTGGTGCCCTCGGCGCACGTCACTACGCCCGACTCGGCCGAGTCTAGTAGCGAGGGGGGACCCAGTGAGGAGCAACTTACTAAAGTGTTTAATGTGCTGTCAGCTACTGTAAGTACCGCACATTCGAACCGACCTGCCTGTCCGAATTCGAACGAGATGCAGTGGCGTACTGCAGAGGGCCGACTGTGGTGCCCTCGGCGCACGTCACTACGCCCGACTCGGCCGAGTCTAGTAGCGAGGGGGGACCCAGTGAGGAGCAACTTACTAAAGTGTTTAATGTGCTGTCAGCTACTGTAAGTACCGCACATTCGAACCGACCTGCCTGTCCGAATTCGAAAGAGATGCAGTGGCGTACTGCAGAGGGCC
The DNA here is from genome assembly GCA_934047225.1 of Ypsolopha sequella. NCBI lineage: Eukaryota > Metazoa > Arthropoda > Insecta > Lepidoptera > Ypsolophidae > Ypsolopha > Ypsolopha sequella. The sequence goes on from OW203987.1 coordinate 3,787,638, forward strand.
GACTGTGGTGCCCTCGGCGCACGTCACTACGCCCGACTCGGCCGAGTCTAGTAGCGAGGGGGGACCCAGTGAGGAGCAACTTACTAAAGTGTTTAATGTGCTGTCAGCTACTGTAAGTACCGCACATTCGAACCGACCTGCCTGTCCGAATTCGAAAGAGATGCAGTGGCGTACTGCAGAGGGCCGACTGTGGTGCCCTCGGCGCACGTCACTACGCCCGACTCGGCCGAGTCTAGTAGCGAGGGGGGACCCAGTGAGGAGCAACTTACTAAAGTGTTTAATGTGCTGTCAGCTACTGTAAGTACCGCACATTCGAACCGACCTGCCTGTCCGAATTCGAAAGAGATGCAGTGGCGTACTGCAGCGGGCCGACTGTGGTGCCCTCGGCGCACGTCACTACGCCCGACTCGGCCGAGTCTAGTAGCGAGGGGGGACCCAGTGAGGAGCAACTTACTAAAGTGTTAAATGTGCCCTCAGCTACTGTAAGTACGATTTAAAAAAATTATTAGGAGTATCAGACTCTCCTTGTGTACTTTTACTTTCCCGAATTTTTGGCAAAGTTCTGCGATGGTCACTTATGACTAGAGATGGGCGCGGGAAAATTCCCGGTGTTTATCGGGGAAAATTCGGTGGGCTTTTTTTTTGTGATAGACTGCTGAAGCTATTACATACACCTTTTACTGATAAAGTTTTTCTGAAATATGCATTGGTTTCTGAGAAAAAAAAATTAAAAAAATTTGTATGTAGAAAACAATGATACTGTCAATTAAAGAAGAACTTTCTGTCATTTAGCTACAATACGGCAAATCTACTTATTTGCCATGGTGGATAGCTTTTATTTCAAAATATATTAAAACAAAATGTCAAAATGAAAACACCCGAATATTTTCCCAAACGGGTGTTTTCACGGAAACTTTCCGGGAATTTTCCCGCAATCGGGAATTTTCCCGGGTGGAAACCCATCTCTACTTATGACAGCCATCCATTATAAAAGTAAACACGTGATTCAGTTTTGGTAATAATGTTTATAGCACACCGTGCGTAAAATGACCACTTTACGCACGCGCAGCGTAAAGTCGGCATTTTCCGCACTTGTGCTATAAAAAATTATACGAAACTCGTGCGAGAAACTTTTTCTCGACTCGTGTGATTGCAGCACTCGCCTTCGGCTCGTGCCCCAAACTCACACTCGTCAGAAAACGTTTTATCGCTCTCGTATCGTAATGTACTATTATAGTAAATAACCATGTAAACCTAAAATCTTATAACATATTAAAAATTCTAATAGTCTGACATTTCAAGCTAGGTCAGAATTAATCTATAATACCTATGGCTATCCTAGACGCAACTACTTGTATGTAAAGGACCCCTCAAAAAAGTAATTAGTGATCCCCGATCATTTGACGTCAATGCCTCCGATAGAAAAGTTCAGAAAATACATTTTAAAAAGACAATATTATAATTTCAGATGCCAAACTTATTTGTGAAACCGCTGGACTACTCCATCTACCATCCAAACTTGGTATTTGTAAACAATATTCGAGGGAAGACAACTGTGTAAGTTTTAATTTAATATTTTAATTTTTTTCATTTTAATTTAGTATGTTTTAAATTTCACAATTTGTTCGCAGGGGCCTGTTTCACTACGTCAAACAAGTAGCTCTACTGCGTACAGTGGGGCACCTGAGGTTCGCCTACGTCAAGTTCGAAGTTATGAAAATCACTGTCAATCCTGAGGACTCATCTGTAAAGTTAGTTCACTTGCACTGGGCTTTTTTTTAATCTATCCATCGGCCTGTCTTCGTCCCCTGCTGGGCATAGTCTTTTCCACGATTACGCCACTCTTGGTGGTTCTCTTGGAAGTTATTCCCATACTCATACTTGCTGGGCAGGCGGGTAGGTGAGCGCGGTGCCGAAACCCTCGCAGTAGTACGCCGCCGTCCGTCATCAATCTGTTTTATTTAAGGCCCGCCATTAGAGATGGATATACCGCCATCAATCGGTCCCAGGCATGATGGGCCACCTGGTTGTGCCTGTTTGAGACCTGTCCTCTTATTCTCCCCGAATATTTCCACAGTGGTAGAGCTGATGCCGGGCTCGACTGTGGAGGTACCACCATCTTACTTGGAGACCCCCTCGAAGTAATTCGGGGGAGAGTAAGAGGACAGCTCACAGGCAAAAAACCAGGAGGTCCACCATGCCTGGGACCGATGGATGGCGGTATATCCATCCCTAATAGCCGGGCTTTATATGGAACAGACTGGTAACGTCATTGGTGCGAAGGTTCCGGCACCGCGCTCACCAACCCGCCTGCCAAGTGTATGGCAATTCTTCCAGGATGACCGCCGGGAGTGGCAAAGTCCTAGAAAAGCTTATGTCCAGCAGTGGACGAACTAGGCTGATGGATGGATGAATGATCTCCACAGTCGAATTCGGCATCAGCTCTTTGACCTATATTTTATTCCATGGTGGGCTTAAGCACCACCTATTACTGCCAGTGTACATAACTTATGCTTGGCCACAATTGTAATTTTTAATCACGCTTTCGGTCATCATTGGAATCGTTTGTTCGTGTCTGCGTGATCGAAATTCACGACGCGCTATATTAATTGTGTACTAGTGTACGAAGGAGGAGGTAAATATGATCATGTCACTCGTTTTCGTAAAGAATTAAAATGGTTATCAATCTGTCTTCGCCGCAATGTTCACATTTTGTCCCATCTCTTTAATATAATTAAGAATCCTCTTTCTCCCGCTTATCTTCGTGAACGTTTTGAGTTTTTAATCTCCAGGGATAGACCCTTACGTTCCAGGACTTTCTCCCTCCTTAAAACCCCTACACATAACACCTGTGCTTATGGAAACTCATTCAGTGTCCATTCAGTCCGACTATGGAATGCTCTTCCGCATAGTATTCGCGACTGTCTAACTATCGGTTCCTTTAAGAAAAAGCTTAAAGAACACTACCTCTCACAATCTGAATAGATAGATATTATATATATTTATGTTTATGTAGTTTATTACACACTATGTATATTTATAATATTTTATATATTGTATTTATAGTAAGTATTGATATAATTTTTTATTTTGTTATTAAACTTGTACAATTCTTTGTATATTCTTCTTCTCTGTGTACACGTGTATGATTACTCCGTTTATGTTCCTTTTTCCTATTGTGATGGTTTTGCTGTCAGAAATCTCTGTTTAGAGATAAGCTCGCCAATGTGCATCTTTTTACTGTAATTTTGTTTATGTTTATATTTCCGTGTGTGTACAATAAAGAATAAAGAGGATAAACGAAATATTTTTGTCAAAGATTATTGTGTTATTCAAATGGTTGTAATTTGTTTCAGGATGCGATGGCGTGTCCGCGGTATCGGGGGGCTGAAGATATTCCTGACGTTCTGGAAGTACAAGCTGTGGGACATAAAGCAAGTCTTCAAGGATCAAGAGCTGTGAGTACCTTCACTAAATAGTATAAAACAAAGTCGCTTCCCACTGTCTATCTGTCCCTATGTATGCTTAGATCTTTAAAACTACGCAACGGATTTTGATGCAGTTTTTTTTAATAGATAGAGAGATTCAAGAGGAAGGTTTATATGTATAATACATGCACGTGCGAAGCCTTCGTCACGACATGAATCCCCGAGGGGCTGTCAGATAAAGCCGTATCGGGAGCGCCGGTATCAGTCATTCTTCCGTTGCCGACTTCTGTAGATTTTGCGGAAGCCCCTCAACAGACTGATGAATGCTTCGTCTGTCTTCACTCTTCCATTTTCTGGGCAAGCGCTCTTCACCCTAGGCCTCTTACCATCGGGCATGGTAGTGGCCAAACCTAAACCCACAAGTAGTTTATAAAAAAGAATAAAAAATATTTTTTCAATGCAAGTACTCGTAAAGGCCCACTTTTTATGCGTCAAAACCGAACAGAAAGTCGATTATTTTGCCCTAGGGCTTTAATAGTAGATTATGCACTAAGGTAATAAAGCAGTGTCTTACGTCAAGGACGGCATATTGAACCCTGAGCGTAACGAGGGACTCTAGAGTTAATGTTATATAGAGTCCTGAGTAAATCAAGGGGTTCAAGCTGCCCAAGACAAAGACAGGCTTTATTTCAGAGGAGCATACTCTACTTTTCACACCTTCTGCGAGACAATAAAAAAGCTCGTCATTTTTTATCAACATTAATAATTCAATAAAATTCACTGACAATCACAACACCAAACACAGTCTTTTGTTTCACATTCTTTGTAAACGCTTTTTTTCTTTTTGTTGAATTCTGCTTATGGTGGCCAGTTCGATTTTCGAACAAACCTCTTTACAATCCCATATGGGCATTTGTTTTCCACGAGTTTCCACACGAATTTGACGTTCCAAATTTAAATCACTTTAATCCCTAGGGATTTTCATATAACTTTATATCCCTTGAGATATAATGCGTTACTTTACGTTGAGGTTGCATGATATGTAATTGGACATTGTCGAGCAGGTGGTGTGAAAACTACTATTGTACTCCACTCAATGAGCTCTAGACAAAGATAACAAATATGTTGGTTCAACAATCTGCACCAATAACAAAATTTTTGGTCTGACTCATTCCATCTACGAGCTAGAGACCCGTGACGTACTGATGGACAGCAGACTGACATTAATAGGGCTCCGTCTTGCCCTTTGGGTACGGAATCCTAAAAAAAGCAAATTTTTATATTAAATGAGAAGAACGTAGCTATAGCCAAAAGGTATACAAACAAATAAGAAGAGGGTAAGCGGGTAGAGGGATCATAGTCAACAGAAGGTAGTTTTGAAATAAGTAGAAAAAACTTGCTTACGTTATTATTTAAGAACTCTTAGTGGGCAGTTATTGTAATCACGGTTAATTATTGTAACCACCGATTTTTTTTTTTTTTTTTCTTAAAAAGCAAACTTTGCTATCATATTCATAGACAATTTTTTTTTAGTTTTGCTCTAATTATGACTTTTCTTTAAGTTCGGTTTTTAGGCTTCTTGAATCCGGTATATTTTTAAAAGCGAATATTCTGTGGTCTGTGTTATTTTTTTGCTTAATCATTGTTCTCCATATATTTAAAAAATGGCGCTATTAACTCAATTTGTGAAAAAAACTAACAATGACCTTTCTTCCCGCTTACCCTTCATATGTATTTTTCAGATGGTACGATGGGTTCTCAACTTTCTACGTGGCTGGAGACGGTCTCATACACAAACATGTCGCAGATAAGGTAACTTGCACTTCTCGTTTCACTCTTTTGAAGTGGATACTTCTATGATGGGGGGCCTGTTCAGAATTTGAACGTCACTTTCGTGATCGACTTCACGAAAGAATTTCGCAGATCAAGGTATTTTCGTATTAAGGCGATATGTAAAAGTTTCAGCGTTCCTGTTACTCCATATGCAAAAAAACCCTCAAGGCGAGAGGGACGGATTCGTGAGAAAGTAGTAAAAAGTCGGTTTTTTATTAATATAAAATGTTCTAAAGTTGCTATCAAAATTTCGTTTAACCAGCCCCTCTATTATGTATCTTTAGTTGCCAACTAGACTCGGTGTCTATCATCAAAAACCTAGATTATAACTGAACTTTCAAATTTGCCTTTAGTGGGTATTGGACTATTTACGAACTGTGGCGTCACTTCAAGTGCGAACATGTCCTTAGACAATCGGAATTCGATAGTATATCTATGTTTTTGATGATAGACACGCAGTCCAGTTGGCAACTAAAGATACATAATAGGGCTGCAGGTCCTAGATACCGTTAAAACCCATAATTGCATTAATAAAAAATTAATTAATATTAATTAATTAATTAATAAAAAATATAATTGCAGTCCATATGTCATTCTAAATTGTCAAACCAGCCCCCCTATTCTGTATCTTTTGTTGCCAACTGAACTAGGTGCCTATCATCAAAAACATAGATAAAACCTGAAATTTCAAAATTGCTTTTAGTGGGTATTGAACTATTAACAATCTGTGTCGTCACTTGAAGTGCGAACATATCCTTAGGGAATCGGAATTCGATGGTATATCTATGTTTTTGATGATAGGTACCCACTAAAGAAGGCAACTAGAGATACATAATAGGCCCGCAGGACAATTATTGTCGAAAAAAACCTCATTTCAATAAATATTTCTATCGAGCCGAATTTCTCCAATCGCGTTTCTGTTTTAACAGATCCCTAGAAAAAGATTCCAAAAATAATATACTATTTTATCAAAATAATACATTATTTACTGAAGTAGATATGCAAGTTTTTAAAGTGTCGATTTTTTATTCAGGAGCGCCTTAAGTACTTGTATAGACTAATTAGTCTATGGTACTTGACAATGAAAGTTTTGTCAGGAAAATTCTCTCTTGAAAATAATTTTGGATAAACTTATTTTTATTTGACGATGGATTATTTGATTTTTTAAAGCCTTTAGAATGGCTTAATTTTTTGTATTATCACTTGCTAAGACGGTGAAGGAAACGCTGTGAGGTAAATATGCCCTAAAAAGCGTGTATTGTGCCCGAAATACAGCGACAAGGCCCCCTTTAGACGTAAAAATTGTTGGTGAAAAGAAGGTGTACGAGTGTTGACGGTTCCAGTGACCGTTCACACGCCCTCGTGGTAGTTAAATGGACACCTTTTCACTGTATAATTGGATATCGTTCCAGGTAATGCCAGATCAAGACACTATAATCGACGAAATAGAGAAAGCCCCGATCGCCGCCAAACTGGCGCTCCTCATAGGCCTCCTCCCCAGGAACTATCTATCAGACGTCTCTCCCTTCTTCAGCTCGTCAGCAGGCACAGCTGACGTCACGCCTCTGCCCTTCAAAGTCCTTGAATAAGCTGATATAAGCAGGCACTACACTCGCAATCACGCAAACATTCAAGTATAAGGCCGGTGCAGAGGCTGTCACCCACGCAATTTACACCGCGCACCACTGACCTACATACTATTAACTGTAGATTCAATAATTTTTGTGTCCGCTTGATTTACGCCATTTTGGCGCTTTAGGTGGAACTAAAATTAGCGATGTGCGCAAATCGATGGCAAATTTATGATTTAGAACAGACGCTTTTTTCATTACACGTCAAAAAATAGTTCCTTCGAATTTCACCGGTGGTGCTTCGAATCGGCAGTTTGTACCGGACAATTGGCGAATTTAGTTCACTGCGGACATCCAGTCTGGATATATGGATAGTATGGAGGTCAGTGCCGCGAAAGCAAGAAGACAGTGATAACAATGAAGCGTGTTCACCTTCTCTAGTCTTCTTGGAGAGTTTAGTGCCTGCTATAGAATGGTAGTTGTATTATGACATTGCGCTTCGATGTTAGAGTATTGAATGAACAAACTACTTAACTTATCATCAATGGAGATTACAATCAAGAAGCAATGGTTGGTCTTGTGGCAAAGTAACTTTAGATTAATTTATTAAAATGGTATATTTCTTTCCAATAAAATATCTATGATCGATCGAATTTCTTTAACAAGTGAGAAAGCTGGACAGTAGGAAATCAAAGCTGGTTGCAAAGGAGACAGTGGGATAGAAAATATATGTACAGTATATATAATATAATATAGGAAGCTAAAATAGTATGAGATACAAAAACTTTCTTTAAACATCCTTGGAAAAAATACATGTCATATAACGCACTTTTCACCAAACATATTCAAGTTTGTTCTAATTTATACATTTTGCGTTATCCATTTAAAATAGATAACCGTTATCATATCGGAACATTACATTCAGATAATTAACATTATAGTTGATCATTTCTGTAGATTTCAGGACTATTGTTATCAATGAATTTTAAAAAGATTATGTTTGTACAAAATATTTTTGGTTATTATAATTTTTGTGACTCTACGATAGTTGTCGTTTAGTAATGTCGCGCTAACTGTGAATGCCTTGTAGTCAGTAAATGATAGATTGCGAAACAATAAAAATATGTTGTTATATTGGTGTTTTTATTACGAGAATAAAACCGAAATAAAAACTGCATCATCTGTTCGAGTCAAGGTACTTTTTGTAGCTTATTTCACAAAACGGTGATAAGAACACGAAGTAATTGAATCAAATATAAAAGACAAGCAACTTGTTTAAATGAAAATATTAGAAGCTAAAGTGAGCGGTTGGCACAAAATATTTACAAGTCCTCATAGTTGTTGAATTTCATTTATTTTAAATACTTTACAAATAAAAAATGATCGTCCACTTCCAACAGTCTGCGGGTTCCGAAGTACTTCGAGCGTGCCTCTGTTACTTACTATCTAACTTGTATATACAGTACTTGAGTAGATCTCATGTTCAACAAGAAATAAATACTTTCAAACCAGACACAGTCCGCCCCTTGCACATCTCATTCAAAAGTACTTCGAATCTCGCGTACTTACTACATTTACTTAGATATTGATACAAAAAATATGGCAAACAGCTCCATCTTGGTCATAATTATGCAGTGCTGTACATAAAAAAAATGAAACATTTGATTTAAACCAAAGAATTTATTAACACGGCTTGCATTCCTAAGGATTAAATTTTACTTGACGAAAATATATCTATAGAGAATAAATAAAAATGCTAGAAAAATAAATTATGTCTTTTAAATTCATTTTAATATAGTAATTACAGGGTCAATCACGGGAAGGAGGCTAAATGGATCAGTTCCTAAAGTTGAGACATATTGAGCAAACTTTAACTTGAAAGATATAAAAAGTGTTGAAAGTTTCCTGTAAAAAGCCAGGAGTTCTTAATTTCTATCACCAGACACATTCTTTCCTCACACAATGGCCACACCCGTTACAGAAGGTCTGCTGTTAGCTGCGAACCAGATTATTAAAACATTTCTTTGGTCCGGAGCCCCATCGTCGTCAGACCCAGTATTATGTTATTTCAGTCAATAAGTACACATACAATATTTACATTGACATCACAACTATGAATAATATAATAAAAAACATAGGTATAAATATAAATATAAAGGGACTTTTGGCAACAAAATATTGTAGATGTACTTTGTTTATGATTTACAAAACAAACTAATTACCACTCAGTGGCTAGCTACGGTCAGTATAAAATTTAGGTAAGTATATTAATAAACCAGAAAAGCAATGTCCATTTTAAAATTTAACATATTAGATGTTTATGGTTGATAAATTCTAGCTTATGCAAAAAAACTAGTCGGGTATGTCCACAGAGCATTTAAAGTCCCTCATTCCTCTGTGGTAAAATCACAACCAAGGAAAAAAAGATAAATAATTATTTTAAAAATTATTAACAAAGTAGATAACATACTCTATTTTGTCACCAAATAACATTATAACATTCCTTCAAGAAAATAGCACGTCGTGGATACGAAAAGGTAAAAAATATTTAGCTATGGATAGGTTTGATTTGGTGGCGCCAAAAATATTTCGAAAGCTGTTCATTGGAATTATATTCAAAGGTAAGATTCTAGAACTAAGAACACATATGTTGAGTATCACCTCTCCGACAACAAATCTGCGATGTAAAACTATCCTTCTCATATACAAACATCGAATATAATATATTAATAACAAGGTAATAAAGCATATTCTGAAGGCTTTAATTTTAGTACTGTCAAAATTTACATGTTTACATAATGATGTAGCTTCTGTTCCTAACTTTTAAAGACTATTTCGCAATGAAGAAAATTTTAATTTTGACAGCACTTAAACTAAATTTAAAGCCTACAGAATCTGCTTTATTATCTTCCAAAAACGGCATCAATTATGCACCGAGAAACCTACAGAACCGCCCCGCCCCACCCCGCGTATACCCAACACGACATCAACCGAACCGTATCTCGACGCCACCAAACTCAGCCGAACGATATCAGGAAGTATATAATTCTCGGGTCATTCTCTTCTCGCACCGTCCGTCGTCGCCACAATCTTAGCACTAATTACAAGTCTCTCGTGTCACGTGACCGTCACGTGGTCTCCCTACCACTTCTTCTTGTGTTCGTCCATACTGACGCCGCCGGGCCCGAGGTACACGATCATCAACAGACCGCCGATCACTGATAGCGTCTGGAAAAATAGGGATGTTGACTATTAGTCAAATCAACATCGTTTCATGAAACGTCAAAAACGATTTTTTTGTATGAAAATACTTAGAAGTGACGTCATAACATTGTATTTTGGCAGAAGGCAAATGAATAACTTCTAAATAGTTTCACTGTATTAAAATAAAATTTATAAATTGAACTTTAGGCAAAATTATGAACTAAGTATGCACTATTTTTGAACATCAATTTTACGCATACTGGTTTTTAAATTTATTGACAACCCACTAGGCCACATACTTATTATTCACCGCTGTAATTGGATATCCTGCTCATACTATTCTTGAAAAAAATACCAATTAAACAACCCTAGGATAGGAAAATCAACTGATCAGCCATGGTCATAGTTGAACCCAAGTCAAGGCAGTGGGGCACAAAATGTCCCCAAACATATTTATTTATTTATTTATTTATTTTTATTCAGGAAACACACAGTCACAAACATAACAGATAACAATATACAAGACACACAAACAGACCTACAGCTCCTTAAAAGATCGTTTACAAAAATAATGTGGGAAACAACAGGGGTGGTTTTGATAACATTAAATAAACACTGATAACACAAAGGTACGATAAACATTAAATACACACTGATAACATAGAGATACATTATTAAACCTTAGAGATTAAACAATATTTCGCCAGTCCTTTTTTTAAACGCGCCCAAGGAAAGATTAAAAATATCGACATCACTAAGGCCTTTATTGTAGAGATACAGGGTTCGCCAGAAAAATGAATGTTTTGCCATATTTGTTGAACATAAATGGGTATAAAACGTATCTTTAGATCGTGAAGAAATGCGAGGGGTTTTAAGTGTTACTTTCTCCAAAAGTGCTTCGGAGTCTATTTGGTTGTTTATAATTTTGTAAAGAAATAGAACATCAAGATATTTTCTTCTGTTTTCTAAGGATGGAATCTTGTGACGCTTGGCAGTGCTAGCGTAGTCTTGAAAATAATGGCCAGTACGGTAATCTAATGATTTAAGGAATTTGTTTTGGATCTTTTCAATTCTAGCAGTGTGCGACGTATATTGTGGGTTCCAAGCTACACTACCAAACTCCAGAGTGTTGCGAACATAGGCAAAGTATAAAGATTTTAGTGTTTCTGCACGTTTAAAAGGCTTTGATAGTCTAAGAATAAGACCAAGTTTTTTGTAAGCCCTATTCATGACATTATCAATATGAATATTGAAATTCAACTTGGAATCGAGAGTAACACCAAGATCCCTTATTTCATTCACTCGATGTATACTATTGCCCTCGAAGTTGTAATTAGAAATGATAGGTTTATGTTTACGGGTAAAACTAATAGTATAGCACTTATCTGGATTGAGGAGTAAGTGGTTATTTTGACAGTAAGTAGCTAGTCTGTCCAAGTCAGCTTGCAATTCCTTACAATCGTTTTCTGATAAGATCACTTTGAAAAGTTTCGCATCTTCTGCATAGAGAAGATGACAGGAGTTGAGTAAGCTATTGCCTATGTCATTTATATAGATAGTGAACAGGAAGGGACCTAGATGGGAGCCTTGCGGTACTCCAGAATCAATCGGAAGGAACCTAGACGTGTACCCTTTTATCGAAACCGCTTGACTTCGTTTGCTAATGTAAGATTCCAGCCATCTCAGTAGATCACCGTGTATACCGATCTCTGCCAATTTTGTGAGAAGAAAACTATGATTAATTTTGTCAAAGGCTTTAGAAAAATCGGTATACACGGCGTCCACCTGACAGCCGGCGTCCATGGCTTTGAGTAAAAAGTCAGTGTAGGTAACTAGGTTTGTGTCCACACTACGTCCTTTACAAAAACCATGTTGAGCAGAAGAAACGTGGTGAGAAAAAACTCTTGTTAACGCTTCTGTAACGATTTTTTCAAGTAATTTACCTAAAATACACAGTTTAGATATGGCTCTATATTTTGTCACATCGTTTTTGTCGCCACCCTTAGGAATAGGCGTGACCAGGGCTTTCTTCCAAATTTCCGGAAAGCTTCCTTCCGAAATAGATTTACGAAAAATAACTGAAATAGGCTCACATAATTCATCAGCACAGTTAGATAATATAATGGGATGAATACCATCAAACCCTGGTCCCTTATTAGTGTCTAAGTTTTTCAAAAGCTTACAAACTTGTTTTCGAGTTATGCTGACTGAGCACGCGATGTGACGGCAGTGCTTTGTATCACCATAGGTTTTAAAAATAGCGGGAAGTGAAGAGAAAATTGGTGAAGATGAAAGATCTGACCTTGGGAAGGAGCTGCATGCACCACAAACCACGCTTCGCCTGAGCCACCAAGTCTCTGGTGTTCTCCAAGATGGTTTTCTTCTTCCTCTTCGTGCCTGGTTGCGCTCTTCTCGGCTAATCTTCTTCGTAATAGTAATAGATGAAAATGAGGCGCACAGCGGGTGCGATCTCAAAATGGCGGGCGGTAGGGTCTAGGTAGGACCTAGTCGAATGGCAATCAGCGTAGACCTCCGGCGTGAAAGGCTTCTGATTGACGACTGATTGATTTGCGTCCAAAACTAAGCGGGTGGAGATGCAGCGAAAATGACAGTTGAAAATATTAATTCACAACTACCCCGCAGTATGAGAGCCACAAGAAGTGGCGCGAACATTTGCCCCCGGCGTTAAAACCATTGGTTTTAAAATAAGAATAGAAAAGTAAAAATAAGACAGAGAATAACGAAATTTTGAAGCGGGGGCAAAGAAAGGAGTTATTGAGATGGGAGAGGGCAAAGACGCACGACAGGTCGTTTGTAAACACCTGTCGTCGTTTTGACAGAAGCTACCCTAATGACATTATCTTTGCCAGGGTATACAGCTACAATAACACCGAGCGGCCATTGAAGCGGTGGAGTGTTATCGGTAACTACAACGACAACAGATCCAATTTTGATTGGGTTGGAAGGTGTATTCCATTTTCCTCTAGACTGGAGAAGATGGAGATAATCATTCTTCCATCGCCTTGCGAACGATTCTACCATTTGATCAAGCAACGCGTAGCGACGTAATAAATTAACTGGCTCATCAGCCACCTTACAAGCGGGTAATTCTTTTAAAGGAGTTGACATCAGAAAATGTGCAGGAGTTAACGCGCTAAGTTCAGATGGATCTTCACTCAGCAGCGTAAGCGGACGAGAATTTATGACACATTCTATTTGCGTAACTACAGTTAATAATTCTTCGTAGGTCAACAGTTGAGTACCTACTACTCTATGCAAATGCGTCTTAAATCCTTTGACATCTATATCTCATAATGTCCCCCAAAATGTGGGCTACGTGGAATATTAAATTTCCATTGTATTCTATGATCGGCAAGTTCATTCGCGAAAGACGTTTTAAATTCTTCGGAGTTTGTCAAATTGTAAATTTCTGAGAGGGCATTTCTAGCGCCTACAAAGTTCGTAGCATTATCTGAATATACGAAAGACACTGCTCCACGTCTAGATAAAAAACGTTTGAACGCGGAAAGAAAAGTGTTCGTGCTAAGATCAGTTGCCAATTCAACGTGAACTGCACGAGTCACCAGGCATACAAATATGCAGAGGTAACATTTGACGGGACGGACTCCACGTTTTCGATACGGAGTGATACTGATAGGACCACAATAATCCACAGCGCAGTGGACAAAAGCTTTAGCCTCATTAACGCGGCATGATGGTAAATCTGCCATGAAAGGGAAGGTTTGTCTCGGCTTCGCCTTAAAACAATAATTGCAGCTATGTATTACGCGACGAACAATATTTCGACAGGAAAGTATCCAAAATTTTTGGCGGATTATTGACATTAAAGCCACTGGTCCAGTGTGACAATTTTTGCGATGATAATGAATGATAATCAATTCGACAATATGATTTTTACGAGGTAACAACACAGGGTGTTGTTGATCGAACGTCATGTCTGTGTTGCGAAGTCGACCACCAACGCGTAACAATCCATTTTTATCTAAAAATGGCGATAGTCGATTTAAAGCGGGAGAACAAAGTTTATTTGACTTTAATCTTTTTATTTCATCAAGAAAATAAAATGCTTGAAGAGCTTTAATCAATGCAACTTCAGCGAAATCCATATCGGTAGCGGTAAATGATTGTGTGTAAAAGCACAAGCCATGACGAAATTCTTTCCGAAAGAGAAAGAAGTGGATGCGGTTCTTCATTACTAAAAGCGGGAAGAGAAATTGTTTTTGATTCCGGCAAGTTTTCTTCAATAGAAGCTGATTCTATTGTTTTGATTGGCCACTCTTTAGCGTCCAGATAAAGCCAAGCAGGTCCAGTGAACCAGAGCGGGTGACTCATCAACTGCATGGGAGTGAGACCACGGGAAAGACAGTCGCTCGGGTTTTGAGAACCAGCTGTATGGTAAAAACATTCAGCGGGAATAGCGGATATTATTTTTGTTATACGCGTCGCGACAAAGGTTTTAAACCTGTGCGGTGAGGAATGTATCCAGTGTAAAGTTACCATAGAATCGGTAAAACAGTAAATACGTTCAATATTGTGACGTATTTTATAAGCGTCAACTACACGACGAGTTAATTTCGACATGAGTAACGAGGCACAAAGCTCAAGGCGGGCGACACTGACGGTCTTGAGTGGACAGACTTTTGACTTTGCGCATACCAGCCGAATGCTAGTGCAAGTGTCTGAGTCATCTTGTACCCTAATATATACGACACATCCGTATCCACGTTCACTTGCGTCTGCAAATGATATTATCGAAATTTTCGAATTTTGGAACACGTCTAAGTGGCGTTTAATACGTAAATCCCGCAAAACAGGTAGCTCCTTCAAATAGTTTTGCCAAATCTGCGCAATATCAGAGGGTAGTGTTTCATCCCAGTCTAATTTTAAAATACAGATTTTCTGCAAGAGTAATTTTGCGTACAAGATCACAGGAGCGGTAAAGCCGAGGACGTCGTACTGACGTGCTATCACGGACAAAACATTGCGTTTAGTACATGGGCGACTATCTAGCGATACAGTAAAAGAGAACTCGTCAGAATCAGGCGACCACTGTAAGCCAAGAACTTTAAGAGTTTGAGTTTGTTCTTCAAAATTCTTACTAGAATTTAAGCGGTGAGTATCAGGCAGTGTATCAAGTAACTGTTGACAGTTACTAGACCACTTGACGAGCTCAAAGCCACCGGCCTTAAGCAATCCTACCAGCTCATCTCTGAGCTGTAAGGAGCCCTGCACGGTGGGCGTGCTATAGCAGATGTCGTCCATGTAACAGTTTCGTGCGGCTACAGTAGCGGCGAGCGGGTACGCTGAACTCCCATCCTCACAGAGTTTCCTGACTACTCTCATCGCAAGGAAAGGGCTACTACGTAGTCCAAAGCAGACGCGATTGAACTGATAAGCGATAAGCGGTGAACACGTGTCAAAGCGGTATAAAAACTTTTGAAATTTGCGATCATCGGCGTTAACCAAAACTTGTAAGAACATTTGTTTGATATCCGAGGTAAAAGCGATTTCATACAAGCGGAAGTCAAGTAAAATTAAAAACAAATCGTTTTGCAAATTAGCACCTGTGTGCAGCGTGTCATTTAATGAGACACGAGTACCATCAGCGGAGTCAGTCTTAGTACTGGCATTCATACAAATACGCACCTTTGTCGTTGATTTATCAACACGCACTACGGGATGATGCGGAATATAATAACCAAGAGATAATTGGTCATCATTATGAAGCGGGGATATGTAACCTTTAGTTAGGTATTCATTTATTATATTGTTATACTCGGAACGTAAATCTGCGTTAGAAACAAACCTACGCTCAAGAGACATAAAACACTTTTTTGCGTGATGGTACGAGTTTCCTAGTATGTTAGGATTCCGTGCGAACGGTAAAGAAACCGAATAGCGACCAGCGGGGTCACGTGACACATTGTTAATAAATAATTTTTCACATTCATCATTTGCGGGACTAGAAGCAGGTTCACAATGCACCTCTTCTAATTGCCAAAATTTTTGTAAAATAAAATCTATTGGCGGTTCAATCTCCATATAAGAGCATAACGAAATTGAACATGCGGTATTTTGGTAAACAGGCGTATTACCAATTAGCGTAAAACCGAAGATGGTCTGAAATCCCGTCGGCGTACCCGGGGGACCAGAGACGCGGCCTGATAACAAGATATCCGCGAATAAAGATGCACCGATAAGAATATCAATCTCGCCCGGTAAGTAAAAGGTTTCATCAGCAAGTGTGATACCTTTTAAATATGAAAGCGTAGACAAATCGACCTGCACCGATGGTAAGTTGTCGGTAATACGGTCGATTACATAAGTGTCAAGCGAAATTGAAACCGAATCATCAAATCGTGAAAACAATTTAAGGTTTGTCGCACCCTTAATTGGGTTTGATGAAGAGCCGATGCCCTTAACAAAAGCGCGGGGAATTTTCTCATATTTTAAGTTAAGCTTCTCACAACAGGAAACCGTCGAAAAACTGGATTGTGACGCAGGGTCGCAGAGCGCACGTAGACGGACAGACATACCGTTAGAATCTTTCACGATCACTTGAATTGTACCTAAAAGGCATGTTTCATTACGCTGCGAGTTAGGCTGTAAGTTACATAAAGAAATATTATTACTCGCAGTTGGTACGGATTGAGAATCATTAGTCATATGTTCTGTGTTAGTCGCCGATACGGCAGGATCCACCATCCTCGAAGATTGCGTATGTGTGCGTGGAGACACGGTAATATTTTGACCAAGCGCGGTGTGAGTATTCATCACATTTTGTTTGCGGCACAACATCGAATGGTGTTTACAATTACAATGGCGGCAATTATAAGACGATTTACAAGCGGAGTTGTTATGCGTAATGCTTAAACAATTGGTGCAACCGTTATTAGATTTGATGAACTGAAATCTTTTCTCGATATCTAGTTTCACAAATTCGGGACACTTATATAAATTATAGTGTTTTAATTGTTTACATAGCGGACAACAATTATTATTGGTCGAAGCGGAGACAAAAGCATGGGTTGACTTGGTACTGTACCCGGTTTTGTTGTTATTATTATTAGCGGAGCGGTTCGGAGCGGGAGCGGTAATTGCGGGTGCAGTGCGGTTCAGTATCTTAGTTTGTTCCCGTAAAAATGATATTAATTCATCATAATGGGGTAAATCGGAACCACGTTTAAACATTTCAAATGAACGAGCGGTTTCAACATCAAGTTTTTTAAGGGCCAAATACATAAGGATAAAATCCGAAAGATCTTTAATATTCAGCGATTTTAAACACGAAACAGCGGAACAGAACTTGTCTAAAAACAAGTCCAAGTTTTTTGAACTAGCGGTAGTTAAAGGGCGAAATTCAAACATTTGATCCAAATAAGTAGTGGCTAAACTACGCGAGTCTTGAAAAGTAGAAACGAGTGTTTTCCAGATTATGTCGTAGTTAGTTGCGTTCGGTGTGATTCCAGAACAAATCGAAAGTGCCCGGCCAGAAAGTTTACCCATCAGGTATTGTACTCGTTCGTTGTCGGTCAAGTCCGGATTATCGTGAATCGTGGTTTTAAATGTTTCATAGAATGTTGGCCACATAGTAGCTTCACCAGAAAAACCAACGAGTTCCAGTTTTGGAAGCTTGATAGTAGGTTTTTTGGGACATTCCATGTCAAGTGGAGCTTTAACTTTAGAGTCAGCCGATTTCGAAGAATGTGATAACTTCCGGTTGATGTATTTGCAATGGGAGTAAAGATCCTCAAAAGCTGACCAACTTTGATAATTTGGTTCAAAATTAGGATTTATCAATACCTCTGTGTCATTAATTTCATCTATGATTACATGAATTTCTGAGCGTACAGTATCCAAAGTTTCGACATTGGCCATAAACAATTCTGCCGAAGAAACATCCTCTAAAGCGGTTTTAGAAAAGTCATAAACTCTCTGAAGGCGATTAAACAATTCTTGCCTTTTATTTTTAAGCTTCTTTAAACTATACGACATCTTTAATTTTGCAGCTTCTGCGGAATTTGGCATGTTATATAGTACAAAGTTAGGCAAGTACCAGAACTATTGAAAGTTTTATACTGACTACAACATAGAATAATGCTAATGAGTTAGAGATAACACGGGCGGCGGACGAACCTGTGAACGAGTACCTCTCGATAATATTAAGAATTAGCAGGTAGGCAGATAATATTTTCTGTGAAATGATCAAATGGTATAATCGCAGCGGATAAATTAACAGAATGGCGTATTTCACTGTAGATAATTTATAATTTCCAGTATATAGGAAATGGAATCACTAATATTTTGACGAATGCGGGGTTTTAATGCATAGATAATGCAAATAAGAGCGGGAATGCGGGGTAATACTGCGGGCAGAGTGAAAATTAGAGCGGAATTCACGTGTTCTTTAGACAAAGAACATGAAGATAGCGGTTGGAAATACCAAAAAATGGTTATAGATCGCAGATCAAAGGGCCTAAAATGGATCTAGATCCGGCTCGAATGGCCAAAGAATGAGCACGCGATGTGACGGCAGTGCTTTGTATCACCATAGGTTTTAAAAATAGCGGGAAGTGAAGAGAAAATTGGTGAAGATGAAAGATCTGACCTTGGGAAGGAGCTGCATGCACCACAAACCACGCTTCGCCTGAGCCACCAAGTCTCTGGTGTTCTCCAAGATGGTTTTCTTCTTCCTCTTCGTGCCTGGTTGCGCTCTTCTCGGCTAATCTTCTTCGTAATAGTAATAGATGAAAATGAGGCGCACAGCGGGTGCGATCTCAAAATGGCGGGCGGTAGGGTCTAGGTAGGACCTAGTCGAATGGCAATCAGCGTAGACCTCCGGCGTGAAAGGCTTCTGATTGACGACTGATTGATTTGCGTCCAAAACTAAGCGGGTGGAGATGCAGCGAAAATGACAGTTGAAAATATTAATTCACAACTACCCCGCAGTATGAGAGCCACAAGAAGTGGCGCGAACACTGACTGAAGATATGTCGACAATGGCTTTAGCTGTTGTTTGGGTTATGGTAGTGCAAGGGATGTTGTTATCGGGAACAAAAACTGAATGGAAGTAGTCATTGAAGTAGTTGCAAATAGTCTCACAGTCAGATGAGGATTCTATTCCGTATGTCATGCGTTCGGGAACTGAGCTGACAGAAAACTTAGATTTAATAAATGTCCAAAAATACCTAGGTGATTTGCGAATATTGTCCTCAGCAAAGCTTACAAAAGATTGATAGCATTCCTTAGTCAATTTTTTCCGCTTGATTTACGCCATTTTGGCGCTTTAGGTGGAACCAAAATTAGCGATGTGCGCAAATCGATGGCAAATTTATGATTTAGAACAGACGCTTTTTTCATTACACGTCAAAAAATAGTTCCTTCGAATTTCACCGGTGGTGCTTCGAATCGGCAGTTTGTACCGGACAATTGGCGAATTTAGTTCACTGCGGACATCCAGTCTGGATATATGGATAGTATGGAGGTCAGTGCCGCGAAAGCAAGAAGACAGTGATAACAATGAAGCGTGTTCACCTTCTCTAGTCTTCTTGGAGAGTTTAGTGCCTGCTATAGAATGGTAGTTGTATTATGACATTGCGCTTCGATGTTAGAGTATTGAATGAACAAACTACTTAACTTATCATCAATGGAGATTACAATCAAGAAGCAATGGTTGGTCTTGTGGCAAAGTAACTTTAGATTAATTTATTAAAATGGTATATTTCTTTCCAATAAAATATCTATGATCGATCGAATTTCTTTAACAAGTGAGAAAGCTGGACAGTAGGAAATCAAAGCTGGTTGCAAAGGAGACAGTGGGATAGAAAATATATGTACAGTATATATAATATAATATAGGAAGCTAAAATAGTATGAGATACAAAAACTTTCTTTAAACATCCTTGGAAAAAATACATGTCATATAACGCACTTTTCACCAAACATATTCAAGTTTGTTCTAATTTATACATTTTGCGTTATCCATTTAAAATAGATAACCGTTATCATATCGGAACATTACATTCAGATAATTAACATTATAGTTGATCATTTCTGTAGATTTCAGGACTATTGTTATCAATGAATTTTAAAAAGATTATGTTTGTACAAAATATTTTTGGTTATTATAATTTTTGTGACTCTACGATAGTTGTCGTTTAGTAATGTCGCGCTAACTGTGAATGCCTTGTAGTCAGTAAATGATAGATTGCGAAACAATAAAAATATGTTGTTATATTGGTGTTTTTATTACGAGAATAAAACCGAAATAAAAACTGCATCATCTGTTCGAGTCAAGGTACTTTTTGTAGCTTATTTCACAAAACGGTGATAAGAACACGAAGTAATTGAATCAAATATAAAAGACAAGCAACTTGTTTAAATGAAAATATTAGAAGCTAAAGTGAGCGGTTGGCACAAAATATTTACAAGTCCTCATAGTTGTTGAATTTCATTTATTTTAAATACTTTACAAATAAAAAATGATCGTCCACTTCCAACAGTCTGCGGGTTCCGAAGTACTTCGAGCGTGCCTCTGTTACTTACTATCTAACTTGTATATACAGTACTTGAGTAGATCTCATGTTCAACAAGAAATAAATACTTTCAAACCAGACACAGTCCGCCCCTTGCACATCTCATTCAAAAGTACTTCGAATCTCGCGTACTTACTACATTTACTTAGATATTGATACAAAAAATATGGCAAACAGCTCCATCTTGGTCATAATTATGCAGTGCTGTACATAAAAAAAATGAAACATTTGATTTAAACCAAAGAATTTATTAACACGGCTTGCATTCCTAAGGATTAAATTTTACTTGACGAAAATATATCTATAGAGAATAAATAAAAATGCTAGAAAAATAAATTATGTCTTTTAAATTCATTTTAATATAGTAATTACAGGGTCAATCACGGGAAGGAGGCTAAATGGATCAGTTCCTAAAGTTGAGACATATTGAGCAAACTTTAACTTGAAAGATATAAAAAGTGTTGAAAGTTTCCTGTAAAAAGCCAGGAGTTCTTAATTTCTATCACCAGACACATTCTTTCCTCACACAATGGCCACACCCGTTACAGAAGGTCTGCTGTTAGCTGCGAACCAGATTATTAAAACATTTCTTTGGTCCGGAGCCCCATCGTCGTCAGACCCAGTATTATGTTATTTCAGTCAATAAGTACACATACAATATTTACATTGACATCACAACTATGAATAATATAATAAAAAACATAGGTATAAATATAAATATAAAGGGACTTTTGGCAACAAAATATTGTAGATGTACTTTGTTTATGATTTACAAAACAAACTAATTACCACTCAGTGGCTAGCTACGGTCAGTATAAAATTTAGGTAAGTATATTAATAAACCAGAAAAGCAATGTCCATTTTAAAATTTAACATATTAGATGTTTATGGTTGATAAATTCTAGCTTATGCAAAAAAACTAGTCGGGTATGTCCACAGAGCATTTAAAGTCCCTCATTCCTCTGTGGTAAAATCACAACCAAGGAAAAAAAGATAAATAATTATTTTAAAAATTATTAACAAAGTAGATAACATACTCTATTTTGTCACCAAATAACATTATAACATTCCTTCAAGAAAATAGCACGTCGTGGATACGAAAAGGTAAAAAATATTTAGCTATGGATAGGTTTGATTTGGTGGCGCCAAAAATATTTCGAAAGCTGTTCATTGGAATTATATTCAAAGGTAAGATTCTAGAACTAAGAACACATATGTTGAGTATCACCTCTCCGACAACAAATCTGCGATGTAAAACTATCCTTCTCATATACAAACATCGAATATAATATATTAATAACAAGGTAATAAAGCATATTCTGAAGGCTTTAATTTTAGTACTGTCAAAATTTACATGTTTACATAATGATGTAGCTTCTGTTCCTAACTTTTAAAGACTATTTCGCAATGAAGAAAATTTTAATTTTGACAGCACTTAAACTAAATTTAAAGCCTACAGAATCTGCTTTATTATCTTCCAAAAACGGCATCAATTATGCACCGAGAAACCTACAGAACCGCCCCGCCCCACCCCGCGTATACCCAACACGACATCAACCGAACCGTATCTCGACGCCACCAAACTCAGCCGAACGATATCAGGAAGTATATAATTCTCGGGTCATTCTCTTCTCGCACCGTCCGTCGTCGCCACAATCTTAGCACTAATTACAAGTCTCTCGTGTCACGTGACCGTCACGTGGTCTCCCTACCACTTCTTCTTGTGTTCGTCCATACTGACGCCGCCGGGCCCGAGGTACACGATCATCAACAGACCGCCGATCACTGATAGCGTCTGGAAAAATAGGGATGTTGACTATTAGTCAAATCAACATCGTTTCATGAAACGTCAAAAACGATTTTTTTGTATGAAAATACTTAGAAGTGACGTCATAACATTGTATTTTGGCAGAAGGCAAATGAATAACTTCTAAATAGTTTCACTGTATTAAAATAAAATTTATAAATTGAACTTTAGGCAAAATTATGAACTAAGTATGCACTATTTTTGAACATCAATTTTACGCATACTGGTTTTTAAATTTATTGACAACCCACTAGGCCACATACTTATTATTCACCGCTGTAATTGGATATCCTGCTCATACTATTCTTGAAAAAAATACCAATTAAACAACCCTAGGATAGGAAAATCAACTGATCAGCCATGGTCATAGTTGAACCCAAGTCAAGGCAGTGGGGCACAAAATGTCCCCAAACATATTTATTTATTTATTTATTTATTTTTATTCAGGAAACACACAGTCACAAACATAACAGATAACAATATACAAGACACACAAACAGACCTACAGCTCCTTAAAAGATCGTTTACAAAAATAATGTGGGAAACAACAGGGGTGGTTTTGATAACATTAAATAAACACTGATAACACAAAGGTACGATAAACATTAAATACACACTGATAACATAGAGATACATTATTAAACCTTAGAGATTAAACAATATTTCGCCAGTCCTTTTTTTAAACGCGCCCAAGGAAAGATTAAAAATATCGACATCACTAAGGCCTTTATTGTAGAGATACAGGGTTCGCCAGAAAAATGAATGTTTTGCCATATTTGTTGAACATAAATGGGTATAAAACGTATCTTTAGATCGTGAAGAAATGCGAGGGGTTTTAAGTGTTACTTTCTCCAAAAGTGCTTCGGAGTCTATTTGGTTGTTTATAATTTTGTAAAGAAATAGAACATCAAGATATTTTCTTCTGTTTTCTAAGGATGGAATCTTGTGACGCTTGGCAGTGCTAGCGTAGTCTTGAAAATAATGGCCAGTACGGTAATCTAATGATTTAAGGAATTTGTTTTGGATCTTTTCAATTCTAGCAGTGTGCGACGTATATTGTGGGTTCCAAGCTACACTACCAAACTCCAGAGTGCTGCGAACATAGGCAAAGTATAAAGATTTTAGTGTTTCTGCACGTTTAAAAGGCTTTGATAGTCTAAGAATAAGACCAAGTTTTTTGTAAGCCCTATTCATGACATTATCAATATGAATATTGAAATTCAACTTGGAATCGAGAGTAACACCAAGATCCCTTATTTCATTCACTCGATGTATACTATTGCCCTCGAAGTTGTAATTAGAAATGATAGGTTTATGTTTACGGGTAAAACTAATAGTATAGCACTTATCTGGATTGAGGAGTAAGTGGTTATTTTGACAGTAAGTAGCTAGTCTGTCCAAGTCAGCTTGCAATTCCTTACAATCGTTTTCTGATAAGATCACTTTGAAAAGTTTCGCATCTTCTGCATAGAGAAGATGACAGGAGTTGAGTAAGCTATTGCCTATGTCATTTATATAGATAGTGAACAGGAAGGGACCTAGATGGGAGCCTTGCGGTACTCCAGAATCAATCGGAAGGAACCTAGACGTGTACCCTTTTATCGAAACCGCTTGACTTCGTTTGCTAATGTAAGATTCCAGCCATCTCAGTAGATCACCGTGTATACCGATCTCTGCCAATTTTGTGAGAAGAAAACTATGATTAATTTTGTCAAAGGCTTTAGAAAAATCGGTATACACGGCGTCCACCTGACAGCCGGCGTCCATGGCTTTGAGTAAAAAGTCAGTGTAGGTAACTAGGTTTGTGTCCACACTACGTCCTTTACAAAAACCATGTTGAGCAGAAGAAACGTGGTGAGAAAAAACTCTTGTTAACGCTTCTGTAACGATTTTTTCGAGTAATTTACCTAAAATACACAGTTTAGATATGGCTCTATATTTTGTCACATCGTTTTTGTCGCCACCCTTAGGAATAGGCGTGACCAGGGCTTTCTTCCAAATTTCCGGAAAGCTTCCTTCCGAAATAGATTTACGAAAAATAACTGAAATAGGCTCACATAATTCATCAGCACAGTTAGATAATATAATGGGATGAATACCATCAAACCCTGGTCCCTTATTAGTGTCTAAGTTTTTCAAAAGCTTACAAACTTGTTTTCGAGTTATGCTGACTGAAGATATGTCGACAATGGCTTTAGCTGTTGTTTGGGTTATGGTAGTGCAAGGGATGTTGTTATCGGGAACAAAAACTGAATGGAAGTAGTCATTGAAGTAGTTGCAAATAGTCTCACAGTCAGATGAGGATTCTATTCCGTATGTCATGCGTTCGGGAACTGAGCTGACAGAAAACTTAGATTTAATAAATGTCCAAAAATACCTAGGTGATTTGCGAATATTGTCCTCAGCAAAGCTTACAAAAGATTGATAGCACTCCTTAGTCAATTTTTTCTCTCTAGTTCTTAAAAGTTTAAATTCATGATAGTCTAGGGGATTTTTGGATATTTTCCATTTTTTGTGTAGTTTATCTTTTTCCCGAATAACTTTTACTAAAGGTTTTGAGAACCAGGGAGGATGATGACTATTGTGGGTTCCCTTACGTACTGGAATGCACTTTACACAGAGTTCGTTCAAAACATTATATAGATATTCCGTAGCTTGTTCTAAATTCAAATGCCCCAAAATCGACCAGTCGATGGATGTGAGGTTCTCTTTTAGAAGTTGAAAATTAGCGGCATGGAAAAGAAATTTATTTTTCTGTTTCTCTCTACAAGACGAAGGACAAATAGGTAAGTATACGGTAATCTCTAAAGATTTGTGGTGGCGATCTTCGGGTGTAAGAGGGTCAGCACAATCAGATAGAGAGCACTTCGTATTCGCAAGAACAAGATCGAGTATACGTCCGTTATAATTAGTACACCAGTTATATTGCTTTAGATTTGACAAATTTAAAAACTCACTTAACGAGCTTGCTACGTTGTTACCGTTTGTCTGAATAATTAGGTTACCTGAGCCCTCAAATCGAATCCAAGAAGCGTACGTTACATTAAAATCGCCGACCAAAAGGAATGTGTCGTTGGGATTATCAAACATTATTTCCGTTACGTTATCGAAAAACTCTTGTAGCTGGGTAAAGTGATTATTATTATGGGGAAAGTATGCACAAGCAATGTGAAGTTGAGAGGGATTATTCTGTGAGCGAGACGTTGAGCCGGACGGAGGGCTCAACTCGATGCTCAGCCACAGCTCCTCGCGGTGGCGGGCGCACCACTCATCACGGCGGCGCGCCACTAGACCGGGCCGTAGCGCCACTAGCGCACCGCCGCCGCGATCCTTCGCAGTACCGCCGCCACCGTCCGCCATACGGTCCCTTCTATACACGGTGTACTGATTGTAAAAATATTCGGCGTCGCTATATTCATTTGTAAGCCAAGTCTCAGTAAGGCAGATAATATCATAATGAGAATTCAAAACACTTTGTAAGAATGAGTGTGACTTTGTACGCAAACCCCTCACATTTTGGTAATATATTAATAACTCTGGATTAAGCATTTTTGATTATAATAAAAAATATATATATTGGATGTAATTTTAGCAAAACAATGGCAATAATTGATAATGATAAGCGGCTATGGCGAGTTATAAGGTGTAAAAAACAGATAAATACCTTGTTGGGCTTAGTTTTTGAATGGTATATGGTTTTAAAAGTGGGGCGAAGTGAGAGAAAAATATTGTGATTATATGGTAGGGTGGGCGAAACACTATGGCGAGAAAGTAAACAATACGAGAAAAAGATAAATGCAAACACAGTAAATTCAAAAAATAAGCACTTTAAGTTCAAACGGCAATTAGTATTATTGTACCGACAGTAGCAGAGTCACTTCAGCTTGGCCAGGTCCGATTCCTTGCTAATACGTACTATTTTAGACTTTTCGTTTTTACGCATTAGTATCTTGCAGTCTCGTACCCATAAAAAGGCATAGTTTAGCTGAAGTTTAAGTGCGCGAGCATTCTTCAATAGCAATTTGTTTGCAGGAGTCAGGTGATCATTCAGGTACAGTGGCGTGCAGGCACCGTCCAGGCCAATGTCGGCCGTATTGAGGCCGCGGCGCGCGCGCACAGCCGCCAGTAACCTGTCCTTGCATAGTCGCTGAGTAAAACGGACAATTATCGCCGGGGCGCGAGACTGGCGGGTAGATTGAGATTGCCTCGCGTCGTCGTGCTATATTCTAAACGAAATATGTTTGGGGACATTGTAGCCAATTCTGAAGGCTTTAATTTTAGTTTTAGTGCTGTCAAAACTTAAATTTTTTCAAAGTAATTTAGCTTCTGTTCCTAACATTTAAAGACTATTTTGTAATCAAGAAAATTAAGTTTTGACAGCACTAAAACTAAAATTAAAGCCTTCAAAATCGGCTTTAATGTCACAGATGAACCTAAGTCAAGGCAGTGGGGCACAAAATGTCCCCAAACATATTCTAAACGAAACTTTTCGCAATTTGAAAAATCGTTTATTCAAGAGCAGTTTCGCGGAAGCAAAAACGCAGATTCCGACCGCCTGTGTTGTTTGAATGTCTCCACTCCACCACTAATAAGCACTGTAGGGCCCATTTTTGTTCTATCTGAGTATTCCGGATGGCACGTTGAGTTTTAAGGTTAGGTTTAAGTTCTACGTTTTATTTGTGCCCGAAGTACGGCGATAGGGTTTGCCACCCATCACAATAGTACAAAATAATCATCGTTGAAATGTGGGTATACGTGTGTGGACTGTGACTTTCTATCCACACTCAGAAAGTCTGATGGACCGTAGTCTAGATCTAGAACATACTTAGATGCAGTTATATCATTAACATGTTACAATGTGAATAGCATTAGTTGTCTCTCTCAGTCAGAGCGTCATCTCACATACTCATGTGGGAACTTTGTTTTTGTACAGAGTCCTTTTTCGTCAGTATTTATATTTTTATGTAAACGAATGACTCACTTGGAAGAAGTCGTATTTGAGGAAGTCCCTTAGCGGTTTGTAGGTCGGCACGAGCCACCACGCGTTGTGGTAGAGGTTGAGTAGCGTCAGTACCAGCACCAATATCAGCGCCGACAGCTTGGTGCGGTACCCCACAGTCACCAGCACCATCAGGATGCTGCCCAGCAGGTCCTGCACGATCTGAGGACAACATGGCTTCGTCATGAGGGAGGTGCCAGATCTCCTAAGAGTATCGGTATTTTATTGCGATCTTTTTGCTGATAGGTTGATGGATGTTTATCGTGAATGCTTGGAGTTATATGAGAAAGAGTAGTATAACCTAATTGTATTTGTTATTGTGTAATTGTATTTTGAATTATTATCATGTTTTGTATGTACCTGATAATTTAATGTTTATTCAAATAATTGTAATGTACAGCGTAATAGAATTATCTGTAAAGCTGTATACTTTTATGTTAATAATAAATAAATGAATAAATTGCAATCCGTAACATTTCAAACTATTAACCCGTCATAAGTTTAGTTAGTTTTGCACAGGCATTGACAGATTAACAGCGTCCCACATGTTTCCGTGGCTTATGGGACAGAAGCTGAGTCAACATCCTTTTTTAACTTAATCATATACGTACTTTTACTTTTCTTGTTAATATTATACTTTATTTTATGTATACAACTGTATGGTTTGTTAAATAAAACTATATATATTTTTTTATTCAGCCCATGTCCGTAAGCCATGATTTTTTTTTTTCAAAATAAATCTAAATCTAATTATTAAAAAAATATATTGAAACGTGTTTCGTAATAAGCATATCTCAATTAATTAGTTATAATCTTACCTAACACAAAATGAAAACCTGTGGATTCTTGACATAAACAGTATTGGAGATAAGCTTTCCATTTCAAAAAAATATGAATTTATTTTATTTATGCAATATGTGGTATTATGTTTATTTTGCGAAATATTAGATATTTTCTTGATAACAAGAGGTCGCAGGTTCGAATCCTGGCCCGGGGATTTTTTTCAAATTCTTGTCTTTGAATTTGTTTCTGATTGATCTTTTCTAGTTTGTAATGCACTTTAATTGTAGTTTATGCTTTAGACGCAAAGGAATAAATTACGCTCGTAGCGAGTGTTTTAAACGTAACCGAGTAATTTATTGCTCTTACGCCCGTGTATCATACTACGTTTTTCAATGCATAGTGTGAGGAAATAAAACAAATATAATTTTGTGAACTTTAAATTGTAATTGGCTCAAAAGGACTAGGTATCCAGAGCCGTTAAACAGTGGAAAAAAGTATGACATTTATGGTACGCAGGAAAGGCTGCAGGTTAGCCAACCATTGTAAATAAATAAAAATAATAATAATAATAAAGCCCTAGGGCAAAATAATCGACTTTCTGTTCGGTTTTGATGCATAAAAAGTGGGCCTTTACGAGCACATGCATTGAAATAATATTTATGCAATATGTTTTGAAATGGACGTGACACCCGATACGGTGTACGCCGTATCACGTCCATTTCAAAATAATTCACGCAATTTAATTAAAAGTGCAACAGTGTATTACTGCATATTACAGTTTCATTTTCTATTGTGTGTTTCTGACGCAATAATATCAGTAAAGCTAGTTTGATTTTTAATTGATTGAAATTGAGACAGTTATTTATTTATTTATAACCTTTTTTGCACATTTACACAAATTATCATGACAAATATAAGAAACAATTAAACATGGCGTAAAAAGGCGGCACTTATATCTTCCAGGCAACCTTTGGAAGCAAACGGAAAGATGAACAAAATTTAGCAGCCGGATTATGAAAAACCCGCCGTTTCTAATTAATCGAAACAGAACACTTATATTCAAAATTTACTCAATAGTTCCTCAACAAAACGTAGGTTTTGTGTAAACTGACATGGCAAAGTTTCCATTGGTTTCTGACAGTTTCTGCGAATTTGAATTCCGATTCAATTAGAATCGGAATTCAAATTAGCAGAGACTGTCAGAAAATAATCAGAAAATAATAAGGAGATAAAGATAAAATATACATAGATAAATAAACTTAACTAAGACATAAACTTACATATAAAATACATGAAGACATACATGTAACTTATATACATTTAAATACTGGATATTTGAATTCTAAGATGGTTACTATGTGGAGAAAAATTGTTTCACTCTTATTTTGAAGGATAATCAAAATAAATAATAATAATATTTTTATAAATATACAATGGGCTTACGCTTGGCACCTCTTATGTAAAGCGTCGTTGCAACCTAGGACGAAGAGGGCTCGCCCAGAAAGTAAGAGAGTCAATTATTATGGACTTTCGCTAAATCGTCAGAAGTCGGTGATGGACGATTGACAGATACCACGCGACTGCTTGTAACCCCCGATACGGCTTCTCGTGACGTCATGCTGGACACAAGGAGCCGCTTGGCGGTATAATTTCGTCATTAGCGAGGTTCCAAGTATAACATTCTCCGTATGTTCCTGCAATCCTTGACATAAACCAGTATTTGCTTTAAACTTTCCATTTTAATGAATTAATGAATAATTAAGTTATATATACTAATAATAGTTGTGTCGTTACATTTAATTTTTTTGCGAAATTTTATATGAATAATATTATTATTGTACTCAGGCCAAAACCACAATTTTAAGAATTTTTGACCGCCTGTCTATCAGTCTGTGTGTATGTACCATCGAAGAAATTGCCGCAGACACACTTTTCGCTCTTATCACCATGCAATACGGGCTAAAAGTGGGCCAGCGTATTTTTCTCTGATAGTACATATGTTCAGTTTTAACTCGAGAACCACTCAACGGGTATGGATGCGGTTTTCCTTATTATCATCGTAGTGATAATAAAGAGAAGCTGAAAATGGGGCAAATATTGAATAAACGGGGCAAATATTGAATAAACGCGGACAGAGCCGCGGGCAAAAGACGAAATAAATAACCTATAAAATAATGACTTATGTCGACGTTAAAACTAAATTAACTGAAATTATTGCGGGTGGCAGCTGGACGAAGAAGACGGGGGACCGCTAAGAGTGGCGAAATATTGGAAAGGCCTATGTCTGATGACTGATGGAGGAATGGATAGAACTAATGTATACAATGAAGTATATGCGATAAATGATAAATACTCTAAATAATACAATGTTACATAATATTATATAAATACATGTTTATACAACGTTAAGCGAGAGGATTCAAAGCGAGTAATTTCCCCGACTGACACCTGCCGCTGCGTCAAAGGAAATGCAGCTGTCTCGACTCTCGACACTGCTCGTGACCTGACCCTCGTACCATGATAACCATGTGTAGTTGCATTTTATAACAGAAGTTATACATGTCCAGGGGAACCAAGCTATCTATCTACATGATAAACTTGGATGGCGCAGGGACAGGCACAAGCATAAAGTCCGAAAATGTACACCTGTAATGTCAATGCAGTGTCACAAGACTGCCGCGTTCAGGGGTAGCTTTAAAAACCAAGCCACAAAGTCTTGGAATTACCACCACCTTTGAGGGAATTAAAATATAAAAATAACTTCAAAAAATCATACTTCAAGTATCTTCTGAGCAACCAAACCAACACGAACACATATTTTATTTATTTATTTATCTGTGTAGATAGTTTTTCATTAGATCAATGATCTGTCTATTTTATAACTTGTATATATGACCACACATTGATTACTCGCTTACTCGCTTATTGTCTATGTATGTTTATTGTACACCATAATTGTTGATTACTAATGTTATATAATTAAAATAGTAGTATGTATTATACTGTAACTAGTTGTATCTATGTAAGTATGTACATTAAAATGTCGGAAATGTGCGTGACAAAACAATGGTTCTGGCATAATAACAGCGATGTAGTCTATTGGCTGCAACACATGCTGAGTCGGGGCCTTTTTACCCTGCACTTCATGTTTTGTTTGGTACCTAAAATGTGTTTGAATTATTTTGCTGATAGTGCTGAGTAAATAAAGATTATATATATCTATCTATCTGTCGGAAGTATCTTTTCTAAAATTAAGTATAATAATACTGAGGGGTGAATGGACCGTTTAGCATCTTGCTAAATACAGTATAATTCCGCCACTTCGATTAGTTTTTGATGGAACCCCGAAATAGAAACCTTGCTTCAATTAAAAGATAACATCAAAGAGCAGAACATTAATTACAAAGCTAAAAACTCTTTCTCATCTGTCACTTAATCTATCTATCTGGGTCTCTACCACGTAATTCTCATTTGTATCAACTTCAAGCAAATGCATGCGAAATTCAACGCGTGCAAAAGAGATGGCATGTTAGGCGGGCGTCGTCGCACGCACGACAAATTTCAATCTCAAGTTGATGTTGATGAAAATGAGAATTACGCGGTAGAGCCCCTGATCAATCGATCGTTTATGCAACATTTTTGGCGCTCTTGTATTCGTTGCTAAAAATCGACAACTATTCCGAGCGTTTTTTCTTATGTCAAATTTAGTGTTACATAAGATTCCTAGATGGCACTGTCGCATTCTTTAGCAACAGAATCAAAGACAAAATTTACACCGATTCCAAACAAACGAAATACAACTTTGACGTTGATTGCTACGAAACCTCAGAATAAGGATTCCTTATTCTGAGTACGAAACACATTTTATCCATGGTGACATGGACAGCGCCATCTGGAGGAAAGCTAAGAACTAAGAAAAAAAACAACGAGAGAAACGCTCATAGGAGCTAAGCTTTAAGAGGGTACCTGCCCATTTCCTCTCCTCTCTACCATCTGCTAGTAGAATGCTCACCTGCAGGAATGAGAACTCGAATCTAAGCAGCGTGATGAACATGAACGCCAGCAAGATCCGTCCCGCGAGCTGCAGGTACGTCTTGGGTTTGTTCTCTCCGAGGGAGGGCACGCCCGCGAACAGGCTGCGTCCCTCCGCGCGCGACTCCGCCAGCACAAGCAGCAGGGCTCCGATTAGAGCCAGGTTGCGCAGCAGGAACTGGATGTCCCACAGTATGCTGTATGCGAATGTCTGCAATTGGAAATTACCAAGTGGAGGAGATTTGGAAGTGACAATTAATTTATCACAAGTGGTGATGAAAAATATGCTGTTAATGTTTCTTTTACCAGTAAATACGTATGAGTATTATATATACATACATATGTTATTATTATGCATTTTTAGTAAGCATTTTTCGAACACGGCACAAATTATTTATATTTTATTACTATTTATAAATAAATGTGTTTAAGTATTAGGAATGAATCCTAAAGGTGGCTCCTCACTTGTAGTGTTCATCTTTTCGTGTATTAGTGTATCGGTATTCGCGTATTTGGACGAATATTTGCTGTATTCGTCAGCATCACAAACATGTCATGGCCCGTCCACGCAAATATCCTTTTAAATTTTAGACCTTTTTTTTCTTTCTTTTATTCTCATATTGGAAATCAGGGAATCTGAAGATTTTAAAGCCTAATGATGTCTGCTCTTAATACTATCTACAGCTAACTAGAGGTTAATGCTGTGTTTAATACTATTTTAGTAAATTATTAATACATACGGCTTGAACACTCACGTGTGATTGTTGTTGACTATATGCCAACCGTTTCACCGATACATACACCGGTTGGCATATAGTCAACAACAATCACACGTGAGTGTTCAAGCCGTATGTAATAATAATTTAGTATGTCAGCTCACGCGAGTTTTAATAATATTATAGTATTTTAGTAGTTTCGTTAGACACAGATTATGATTTTATTATCCCTACCAACAATATAAATTCGTAATATTAATATTATAAATTATAATATTATAAATGCAGAAATTGTAAGTAGACCGAAAAGTAAATAAAATACTTAACCTCGAAAAATTAAATAGTTTTCCGGAAAAAAATTCAATAAACAATACAGTACGGTAGTGACAGCCCTAGATCCAAAAATGTGGTTAAATATTAAAATTGTCTATAACTTCTGGATAACAAGGAATTTGATTGCGTAAAAAATACTGTAAATACAAGCAGACAAGACCAACATTTGAGTAAACTACTCGAACCCAGTTTTGCTTTATGGCTAAAAAAAAAATAAAAACCAAAATTTCAAAAATATTCATAACTTTGTTGTGGTTAAGTTTAGCGGGTTCTTATTTTGCACGAATTTGTATCTTAAAAAGTGTTACAGATATCTTTGATTTAAAGTCGATTATTGTATCAATTCGGTGTAACACGTTTTAACTTATTTGACAGGACTAAACTTAATTTAAGTGTTCTGTCTTTTTCTTTCCGTACCGTAAAAGCAAAGACAGGACGCTCAAAATAAGGTAAGTCCTGTCAAATAAGTTAAGTTGTGTTTCACCGAATCGACCTATATCAATATGACACTTCATTCTGTAAATATTTTTATTTTTGGCGGACTTGATAATATGTCAACTTTGGAAAAAAAATTCACAAAAACCAAGTTAAGCAGCGCGACGGGAGTTTTACTCTGGTATTTAAAATAGACAAATCTATCGTAAAAAAAACACGTGTCACTTAATCGGCTCCTCTAAAACATGCGATGTTAGCAGTAGAATTAAAAAGAAAACAAGTATCCATCTGATCAAACACCATACCACTTGAGCAAATAAGAAAAGTACTAGTACTTCCGTTTTCCGAATATATGATAAGTGGATAAGTGCGGATGAATACAATAAAAAAAAAAAAAACGGATTTTGCTCAGAGACGGTATCAAATAGAGCACCTTTATTGCTTTATTGACGCTCTTATAACATACATACATACATACATTAAAGGCGCAACTACAACGCCTTCTGTACATCATATTCACAAAAGCAAAGCTTTTTGGAGAAACAATGTTTACTGTGTTTATGAAATCGTAAAAATTAAAAAACATACCTGTAAAACTACTATGAAGAAGAGAACTCCGCACGCAATTTCAACCTTTAGTCTGCCTAAAACCATAACACAGCCTCCTAGTTGTCCAAATAAATTTATTATCTGCAATAGAAAGAGAAAGCAATAGTTTAATGTTATGTACAGATTTATGTAAAACTTCAGTAAATATAGGTACTATGGAAATGAAAGAAGACTTCCCACTTCCCAACTCATTTATAAATCGATCCACACGGTTGACCACACTTAAACACTGTGACAAAAACGGTAATATGTAATAATGTGTAGGAAACAATAGGTGAGAGTGAAATATGTGAACAATAAATAGTAAACATTTTGTGCAAGTGCTTCTTAATTTTGATTATATTTTAACTCACTTACTCTGAAATAAATAGATTTAGAAGCTTTCATAAACTGAAATTTATTTAATACATAAAAATAAATGCAAAGCATATCAAAGAATATCTTCTCGATAATCTAACTGAAAGTACAAGCTGAGAGTATCTTATAACTTGTATACCTACTAAACATAACTTAATTTGCATTTATTATACTTGACATTTTTAGAACATAATATGACATATCATGTAATGTAGAATTTATTATAAAATGTAAAATTTAAATATTCAAATTGTAGGAGTCCGACTGGCATTTACCAGAGGTACATTGTCACCTCTTTAATATTTGTATGCCTTATAGGCTAAAACGTGATAGATCTAAGCTCTTCTTTCACCATCTTTTATATTTAACTCATGTTTTTACAAATAAATTTCTTTGTCTTTTGTCTTTGTCTTAATGGAATAATGGAAAAAAAACTTTTTTACATACGTAAATTAAACCTATATAATTTATGTTAGAAAATGGAAATTTATTGTTTAAACCACTAAACAAAGGAAACTTTCAGCATTCATACCTCATCAACATAGCTCAGTCAGACAGGTCATCGCAAAACAAAGAAAAACCAAAAAATAATGAAGTAGTGTTACATATCAATTATAGGTAGGAATGTGTTATTAAAAAATATGTAATGATTTATACGACACAAGATACCATGCAATTGTTTTGCGATGACCTATCCTATATAGCTATGCTCATCAACATCATGAAAAAACAGAACCCTTTCAGAATAACTGTGTTGTCTGTCATTGTGTCAAGGCCTTTTCTCAAGAATGGCTTGTTTATTAGTGTAGTGCAACCTGTGCAACAGACTAAACCACATACATCACTCTGTATTTTTTTAATGTCCATATTGTTTGAGTGTTTGCCATATTTGTGCCACTTGATGCTATTGCTACACCTTAGTCACTAGTAGCAGTCAACATGTAAAGCTTAGTGGTAGTGAATAGTACCATATTTGACTTACAACAAACATAGTGGCGAGGAACTTTCCGCAGCCCCACGACATGTCCATGTAGTCTCTCTGCTCCGACCATTGAAACCACATCCTGAGGCCATCTTCTAGGAAGGTGGAGATGAGGCACAGACGGGCCACTGTCGGCAGGATGTTTTTACCTTTTCTAATTACCTGTGGATGTTTGTATAGGATTACTTGAAATGCTATGTTGTCTATCACTTCAAAATTAACCATACTTATTATCATTCTTGCTAAAACAATACACCACAGTGCAGATTTTGGCTGAGATCCTTCTTACAGATTAATTTATGATGAATGTTGTGTTTCACTTTATGTATTACATGATTGTCATTATGTCATTGATCTCATCAGGACGTTAATGATTTGAAATTTTAACTAACAAATTAACATGAAAGACTTACCCCCGGTTTCTGAAAGGCCAATCAATGTTAACAGTAGATTAAAAAATAATTATCTGCGGATTAAGCCAGAAAAAGTGGGAGTTTTACATTGAAATCAAAAATTAACTAAGTTAATTATTGATTCATCACTGTTCAGACTTCATATATGCTTTATTTTCACTGTTATTTGCGGTTAAAGTTTTTTTAATCTACTGTTAACTTTGATTGGCCTTTCAGAAACCGGGGGTTAAATTTTAAATGACTGACAAACAATAAATTTCTGTTATATTGACTGTTAAGGAATTTTGGAACCATTTCAGGAAATGTGATTTATCTTGTACTCACATAAGTTTACAGTGTAACAATAAATCATGAAGTACATGTTGTAATAATACTACAGCATTATCAAGTTTTTCATCTTCACCAATATGATAAAGAGGTGTTTATGAGTTTGTGAGACTGGATGTAGGAGGCAATCTCTGAAACTACACATCTCATTCTGAAAATTATTTCACTCATAGGAAGCTGCATTATCCCTGAGTGCTACAACTACAGTTGGTTCCCTGGGGATGGGCAGTTTTGAAAATTCTTTCACAGTTGTAATGGTTTCAATATGACTAAACAAAACTGAAGAAATGCAGGTGAAACCGCAGGGAACAGCTAGTTGGAAATCAGAAGTCAGAAAATTGTAAAACCATTTCCAGATCATATGAAGTTCAGTTCGAGTTACAGCAAGATTTTTACACTTTGTTAAAGACTCTTTGATTAAAAGAAAATAAGATATACCTAATTGTTATAACAATCAGGAAAAACTATTTTCATATATAAAATTAATAAAAATAAAAAGATAATCCAAGGTAGTCTGTAGCTTTTGAAGGCAATGTTTATAGTGATCCCAAAAAGTTTCAAAAAATGAATGTAGGTATATGAATAAGTGAAAGTAGATAGTGAATGAACAGTCCAGCCACACACATGTAATATCTACATATGGTTGTGATGATGACAAGTTTTTTGAACATAATAGCTTCAGCACAGATTGAATAGAAAGTTGGTACGTTGGAGCATGCCGAGTTATTGGCAGTTGTAGATAGGTCACCCAGAAAAAGGGATTCAGATATTAATGTAAATATTGTATACAGAAACTTGGCATAAACTTCCGTACTAAAAAGAATGATACCCAAATTGTACTTTGGCCATTCTCTCGGAATGGGAGAGACATAATCAAATGATTATCATTTATGAATGAAATTTAATTAGGATTTACATCTAGGGTTCAAGTTCGGAGCACGGGTGACGTGACAAACATCGACGGATGTTACTTTAATTTATAAGAAAGTAGCAATAATAATTACCTGATCTGCTATGTCCTCGGCTGTAGATACATATTCATTTGGGATCTGCATTTTCGAATCGCAGACACACAACCACAACAAGTACAAAAAAAGAAAAAAATAATTTCACTCTCGTTTCAGCCGCTTTTCATAAGTTTCTGATTCTGACATGAGTGACGTGTGGATATTTGGAGATACTTCCGGTGATAGCTAGGAACTTTTTATGTAGAAATATTATAAAAACACTGAAATTAGAAAATAATAAAAATAAATAACACTAAATAATTAAAAAAATTCGAGTTAATCACTCGTATAACTAAACACGACTAGATATTTAAGTTAAACATTAAAAAGTATGAGAGAATAATTTTTTTTTTTTTTTTTTTTTTCATTTTCCCATTAAGTGGAAAGGCAAAGGGATCTTAGCCCATACAGCCATGTCTGACGGTATAGTTATTATCTGTTTATTAGACTATCCTCTTCTGTTGAGGATCATCTGAAAGGTCTGTCCTGTCTAAGTCACTGTCCTGTCGTTTCCGCTATAATGATAGCCTTATAACGCAAATACAACAGGGTTAGAAAAAACACACGAAAAGGCACAGCCCGCACTTTTGTCCCATTGAACAACACACTACACAGGTTACGGCGATTTTAATTCACAATATTCTATCACTATTGTTGATCAAAACACCCAATATGCAATATTTTTTCAATAAAACAAAAAAACGACGCCATCACATCTTCGCGCCTTTTTTCCAACCTATGAGAGAATAAAAGCAAAGTAATAAAAACTGTCAAAAGCCGTGTTCTGTTTTGATACCCTGAGAAAAAAACTTTCCGACCATCCGACAAACGGAAAGGTAATGAAATCACTATACACCACTATATTCCACCAAAAACACCCTCGATTCGGTCCCGGACACCAACAAACGTCAAAATCCGTTAGGAAAAATTGGCTACCAAACGTCAATAGTATTATAAGTGCGATCATTAGATCACAATAAACTACTATTTTGAACTAATAAACACCCAAGATTCGGTCACGTGGGGTAAAATTGACTGTCTGATATAAAAGAATGGCCTTTTTTCCCCGCCAATTTTGGCGTGGTTTCAGTATTTTCACTATACCTCTGGAAATAGTTATCAAAATCTAATGCGGTGTTCTTTTCTTAAAAATAAAATAAAAAAATTGATACGTCTAAAAAAAACAAAAAAGTTACTTTTTTATATTTACGGGTTGAAGTGCGCAGATAAAAAAAATTAAATATTATAATATATGTAAACCATATAAGTATGGCTAAACAAATTATTAATAATTTAATAATAATAATATTTATTTATTCATAAAAAGCTTAGCCTATGTTACAAAAGATTAATATTAACAATATGTACACAAAGTGAACCAAAACAATCATTATTGTACAGACGCCAACATCCAGGACCCATTGACAGTTTCAGCTGTGACGCCATAACTGTTCAAATCGTTTACAAAGAAAGAGCTTGAACCGCTACCGTCTGTACAACTTATGAGTAGCCATAAAAACATAGTTAAACATGAGTGTAACAAAAGGTATGTGCCGTGAAACCTACGCTAGTATAAACTGTTCTGTAGGTTCCAGTCTCCCCATGGTAATGCCAAGAGTTACAAGTCAAATAATTATCTGAACGGTTACCTCTTAGTTAATTATAGTAATAATGTAGCTTTGATATATATTTTTAAATAACATTTATAAGAACATTATTTTATCAAGAATTAAGAAGTAATCTTTAGTAAAAGTTCGGTATCCTCATAAAATTTAAATATTAAGCCAATTAAAACATTCATTTTTAAGTTTGTGAGAAGTCATACTGTTTAAATCTATTGTTTTATTTATAAGGTTGTAGATACAAATGTAATATTATTTTAAAAATAAATAAACAATAATAATAAAAATAAAAAATTAATATAACTAAAACAATATTTTTTTTTTAAGTGTAGGCGTAAATATAGGGTCAATTTATACTAAAAATATTTTTTTTACTATTATTATTAAAGTTTTCAATTTTGCGGCGGTGATGAAATCGGAACGATTGTATTGTCTTCGCAAGTTTCATAGAGCGTGCACCTTATAGAGAAATGAAACAGCATGATATATGGCCACGCTGGCTGGTCGCTTTATGACAATAATACTTAATACTCAAAGTTAAAATATAACGTTTTCATTTGAAAGGGCTGTTAGGAGCGCTTTTTTATTTTTTATTTTGTATTTTCTATGTCGGAGCTTTTTTATCGGAAGATTTTTATCAGCCTGCGTGAACAGATTGTCAAGAAAGTCGTGAAATAAATAGGGGCACCACTTTACAATTTAAGTTTATGAGAGGGGTTTCTCCCATGGATTGAGTTTTAACGAAGAAA
Organism: Ypsolopha sequella; assembly: GCA_934047225.1. Classification (NCBI taxonomy): domain Eukaryota; kingdom Metazoa; phylum Arthropoda; class Insecta; order Lepidoptera; family Ypsolophidae; genus Ypsolopha; species Ypsolopha sequella. The sequence goes on from OW203987.1 coordinate 3,827,401, forward strand.
ACACAGAGATCAGTTCACAATAAAGCGTCTATTCAAAGGTTTCACAAATCTGAACTAATCTAGGGCTTCTAAACTACGATAACTTATTTTACGTGGGATTCAATTAGCGCGCGCGTGTGGTTGCTTACAAGCTGTGTGTGGCGGTCGCTCTCAGACTCACTGACCGGCGTGTGAGCAACGCTAGCGACACGGCGGTAAGGCGGTGCACGCATGCGCTTTTAATCAGTAAAGCGCACTGGAGGTTTACCGCGAGAGGCTCTAGGTGGCAGTACGGAAGGCCGGTTTGCTATATACTCCCCCTCTAGTTCAGGAGAACGTCCTCGCTCCTGGACTAGGACTTCCTTCTTTTTCTCTGGGCGTCCTCGTTTCCTCTTTGGAATCACGGGTTTTGGTGGTGAGGTGTTGGCGTTCTTGATGTAGATGGAAAGATCCCGAACGTGGTATTTACCAAGGATTGTATTTGGCTGATCCACATGTGTCAAAGTAAAAGTCGTGGGACTTATCTTCTCTGAGATGCAGTAAGGACCATCGCGCTTCGGGGCGAACTTTGCCGTTACGTTCTTCGCTGCATTGCTAAGCACGTGCGATTTTAATAGAACTAGGTCACCTACATGAAAGGTATCTGCAGGTCGTCGGGACTTGTCAGCGTACTCCTTGATTTTGTCTTGCTGGATCTCAACACGCTCACGAATAGCTGGAAGATTGTTAGTAAATCTCCTCAAGTACGGTGTTATCTGGGGAATAAAATTGTTTTTATCTAATATTGCACGAAGGTCGTGGGTGACCTCTGTGGGAGACCTCATTTCTCGGGCAAAAGTCAAATAAGCCGGTGACATACCAGTAGTTCGGCATTTTACACCATTCAAGGCGAAACGGATCATCGGCAACTTTTCCACCCAGGAGGTGTGGTCTTCTCCCACGAGTTGCGCTAGCATTGCCTTCAGGTCACGGTTTTTCCTTTCTGCAGGATTTGCTTCTGGATGATACAGCGGTACGAGGTTTTGCTTTATATCCAGGACTGCCATGCATTGGCGCATAACTGCAGATACAAATTGAACACCGTTGTCCGATATGACTCTGCGAGGCAAGCCGAATCTCATGAAATACTCTTCGATAAGGACACGAGCGCATGCTTCCGCAGTTGCGTCTTTTAGAGCGAACAATTCTGTCCACCTCGTCGCTGTGTCTTCAACTAGTAGAATCCAACGCTCCCCCTGGTTTGCTTCCGGTAGAGGTCCGAAAAGGTCTATCGCAAGTACCTCGTTCCTTTGGTTCATTACCGGGGTCTGGAGGAGACCAGGTGGTTTGGCATTGGTTGCTTTGTATCGTTGACAGTGGATGCAGGCCTTAACGTAGTCAGTAATGATTCTCCGCATCCCTGTAAAATAATATAATTGCGCTACCTTTTGGTAGGTTCGGTCGATTCCTGGATGGCCGGCCAACGGCGAATCATGTAACTCTTTTAGAATAGTAGCTACTTGATCGGCAGGAATCACCAGTTGTGGGGACTCAGACTCTGAGTCAGGGTTGTACCGATACAGTACACCTTGGTTCATAAGGTATCCTCTTTCATACCACCTATCCATTGCAACCTCATCAGAACCTTCAAGATCTTTTACGATTTTAACCACTTCTGGATCGGATAGCTGTTCCTGTCGCAGCTGGTCAGGTGACTTCGTGGGCAGATCACAAATGATGGAGCAAACGCCGCAGCTGTCACGACTTTCGTTGGAGCAAATAGGCCTGCTCAGTGTATCTGCTACCACGTTAGCTTTTCCTGGTGTATATTCGAACTTGATATCGAAGGACTGGAGCTTCAAGGCCCAACGGGCTAACCTACCGGTTGGTGTTTTTAAGGTGAGCAGCCAACGCAGCGGTTGATGATCACTTCCGATAACGACAGGTTGGCCGTCAAGGTAAGAGCGAAAACGTTCGACCGCCCAAACGACAGCAAGTGCTTCACGCTCTGTCGTAGAGTAATTGCGTTCCGCATTGTTAAGGAGTCGACTGGCGTATTCTATCGGTCTTTCGTCCTTGCCTTCTCCCTGTAGCAAGACTGCGCCCACGGCGTAGTTGCTCGAATCTGTACGCAGAATAAAGGGGCTGTTGAAATCAGGCTGAACCAGTATCGGTGCAGTGGTAAGTAACTTTTTTAGTTCTTCGAAAGCCTGGGACTGCTCTGAGCCCCAAGCCCAAACTTGACTCTTTCTTGTCAAACGTGTTAGTGGTTCGGCTATTTTAGAAAAGTCCGGAATGAACTTTCGGAACCATGAGCACGTTTGCAGAAACGTCCTTAGGTGTTTCAAATTTTCAGGTTCCTTCATCTCGAGGACGGCGCTCACTTTCCGAGGATCAGTGGAAATACCTTCTTGGGTAATTATATGCCCAAGGTACCTAACGCTTTCACGTGCGAATGCACACTTCTCCCGGTTCACGTGGAGTTTGAACTCTTCGAGTCTTTTCAACACCAAGTCAAGGTCTTTCAGATGTTGTTGGAAACCTTCTGATATGATCAGAAGGTCATCCATATATGCCAGGATCGTTACTTCTTTTAGCGCTGAGCAGGAACGGAGTCGGTCAATCAAGCGCTGAAAGGTCGCCGGCGCATTTTTAAGTCCAAACGGCATTTTCTTGAAGCGATACGTACCGAGAGGCGATATGAAAGCTGTTTTATCTCTGTCAGCTTCACGTACGTTCACCTGCCAGTAAGAAGACCGAAGATCAAGAGTGCTCATGTAACAATCCCGCTTTGTTGAGTGAAGAAGTTCATCGATGCGTGGCATCGGATATGAATCAGATTTCGTGATGGCGTTAAGGCGTCTATAGTCAACGCAAAACCGAATTTTCCCATCGGGCTTCGGCACCATAAGTGCCGGTGAACACCATGCTGATTCACATTCCTCAATGACATCGTCTTCGAGCATTTTGTCAATTTCCTTCTTCATCAACTCTTTCTTAGATGGATTCAACCGATACGGCGGTACCGCTATTGGCGGGTGATTTCCTGTTTCAATGCGGTGTTCCGCAAAAGGTGTAGGACCTCCCCCTGCTTCAAAAATATTTGCGTGTCTGACGAGGACTTCAGCAAGCGCATTACGCTCAGCTGTATTAAGAAGAACGCCTTCGTCACCACGGAGAACGTTAGCAGAAGAGCAGCCTGTACATCTAGAGATAGGTTCAAAAAGGAGCTTATGCTGAACAGTATCATTTTTACTTAAGTACCAGATCTCCTTGTAAAAATCTATCACTACTCCTGCAGCAGTAATAAAATCAATACCGAGAAGTGTTTCGTTGTTTGTTGATTGTGGAAAAATCAGGAACGGGATTGTAATGACCGTCTGTTCTAACCTTACTGTAAGAGATGTAGTAAGCACCTCCATGTCCCGCACGTGACCATCTGCAAGCTTGATCTGTCGTGTCGAAGGAGCGAGGGGGTGACCCTTCTTCAGTAGGAGAGCGTATAGCGTATGTCCGGCAATACAATGTTTCGCGGCAGTATCAATTAAAGCCGTTCCGGTAAGACCCAAAATTTCAATTTTGAAAATAGGACGTAATTCGCGGTACCTAACGAGCCTGTCGCGGCAATTTCCGGGCGATACATCGTCTCCACTACATATACAGTCATTAAAATTATAATTTTTAACATTATAAGATAAATCCGCAAATTTCACAAATTTATGGTTACTACATTTTTCCATTGCACGTGAAGGGTTAAAATTGAAATCGGAATTGCAATTTTTCACACTATTGGACGAATCGACAAATTTTTCAAAATTATGGTTACTACATTTTCCCATTGCACGTAAAGGGTTAAAAACATTATCATCATTACGGTTAACCACATGCATGTCATCATCACTAACAGAATTATTTTGAATTTTATTGAAATCACTCTTCATGTTTTCCCTGGAAACAAAGTTATGGTTGCTGTTTTTCTGAGAATTATGCGCAACATCAATTGATAAATTATTAGACATTTGTCTATGCTCACATAATGCTGGATCAGAACTATTATAATTATTCATCGAATAAATGTCACCCTGTATATTCGTCACAAAATTTTCATCCCGTATTTGTGATGAAAAATGTTCAACCTGTATATTTGTCGGAAACTTTTCAGCCTGTATATGTGATGAAAAATTTTCAACCTTTAAATTTGTCGAAAACTTTTCATCCTGTATATGTGATGAAAAATTTTCAACTTGTATATTTGTCTGAAATTGCTCATCCTGTGTCTCTATGGACAAATTATCACATTTTGGTGGTCGATTGTACAAGTTATCGCGGAAACGTGAAACATTTTCATCGACATCGAAACACTTTTCTACCGTGCTGTCCATACACATATTTACACTATAAAAATGTTGCTCGTTGTTGCACCGTTTGCAATTCTCGCGACTAACGTTTGTCAAACCACATTTGTAACACGAAATAGGTGCGTTCATGTTATTAGTAAGTACATCAGCTGACTCACCCTTTTCCGCTAACTTACGGCACTGATCGCGTTTGTGTCCATAGTGCTTACAGTACACGCAGAAAGGACGTTGTGTACGGCCGTTTCGTTCACGATCTTCGCGCAGCGCCGGAGTGACGACAGCGGGAGTGCTCGGCGGGACGAAGGAGGGGGGGACTGCGGTCGCGGCGGGCGGGGCGCGAGCACCGGACACCGTAGCAACAACGCGCGGCGGCGGCGGCGGCGGCTTTTCAAAGGCACGCTGCGGCGGCGTATCAAAGGCGCGCGACGGCGGCGGCAGCGCGGATGGGGGGGGTGCTCGGGGATTTCGCTCATTTCGTACGATCGTACCTCTCCCTGGCTCACTCATGGAATCTTCAATATTTCTCGCATGCCGGAGAAGTTCTGTGAATGATGTGAATTCCTCTCTTCGTAGTCTCTTTCTGATCCTGGCGTGCATGAGGCCGTATATCATGTCTAGTTTCGCATTTTCTGTGATATCGTTTTGAGGAAGCCTCGACATGAGTGCACGTATTCTAGACACAAATATGTCGGTATTTTCGAGTCCTTGCGGGTTTGCAAAAATATCTATGTATATACGGTGAGGGGGACGTCGGTCGCCTTATGCGTTTATCAGATTTTCCTTCGCATCGTTCCAACCGCGTATCTGATCTTTTAGTCCTTGCCACCAGATAGAAGCGTTGCCAAGCAACAACATAGATAGTCCTTTCACTACGTTCGAATCTGAGACGTTGGCACAATCAATATAGCTCTCGACGGAGTCAAGGAATGCTTCCACCGATTCATTTGGTCCACCGCTGAATGTAGATTTACAGCGAGCCAGAGTACCTTCGTGTCCGACCGGCTGCGACGTCCTCATCACAGACTGAAGAATGTCTTTGAACGCTTCCGTCTGTGTCCTCTGTAAAGAAGTTATGAGTGAGGCTACGTTTTCTTGTGAAAACGTCATTTCGCTGCGGTGGTAAGGGGTGGAGGCGTAATGAGTGCCGCCGGCCGCGTTCGTATAGCGCTGGCTCTGCGGTGTTTCCTCTCCACTTAAAACACGTTGGTCTTCCGTAGCTGGTGCGTTGGATGATGGGGCAATTGGTGTTTGACCCGGTAACTGACCCGGTAATAGACCCGGGGTCTCGGTCGGAGCGGGTGGTTGGTTGTTTTCGTTATCAGTACCGTCATGGCTTCTCAGCTTCATTTGATGGTTATTCATGATGATTGGTAATGTCCAAAAATACACACAAATCACAAATCACAGTTAGTACACACGCAGTTTACGCGCTATTTTACGTTGAGGCGCCATTTATGAGAGGGGTTTCTCCCATGGATTGAGTTTTAACGAAGAAAACACAGAGATCAGTTCACAATAAAGCGTCTATTCAAAGGTTTCACAAATCTGAACTAATCTAGGGCTTCTAAACTACGATAACTTATTTTACGTGGGATTCAATTAGCGCGCGCGTGTGGTTGCTTACAAGCTGTGTGTGGCGGTCGCTCTCAGACTCACTGACCGGCGTGTGAGCAACGCTAGCGACACGGCGGTAAGGCGGTGCACGCATGCGCTTTTAATCAGTAAAGCGCACTGGAGGTTTACCGCGAGAGGCTCTAGGTGGCAGTACGGAAGGCCGGTTTGCTATAAGTTCTATTTCATGACTTTCTTGTCAAGTTGTACAGTACGATAAGGCTCTTTTGGCGCGTGGATTGGTCGAGGCATAGCCTTCTCTAAAGGCTATGGTCGAGGTCAAAATAGGAATTGCTGCCATCTCAGAATAAGGAATACAATAGAAACCTGGCTAAAATAATACGCGGAGAAAGACACCTATCCTTGATTTTCTTACGACATTCTAGTGCGTTAGAGAGAGATGGATATGTATTAGTTTTTTCTTAATTAGGTAGGTTGTCACTAGTTCGTTGCTTTGCTAGTGATGTAACAATGTCGATTTTTGACTACGATAAATAAACCAAATCGAAATGAACCGCGACCAATCTGCCTACCACACATTAGGGGCCAAGAGAATTAATAGCAAAGTAGTCTCTGTCTACCCCAGTGGGACACAATGTTATATTGTGTAAATAAGGAGTTAATGAAAGGATATCTTTCGTTTAGCATAATATTTTTTATTAAGTACAAATTACTATATCGTAGGCAGGTAGATACATAAGTTAAGTCCAAAATTGTGCTTGTTTCTAGTACAAAAATGATGTAGCTTGTATCAGAGATACAACCGTAAACTATTTAAGTGGATACTTTTTAAGTCGCCTCTTAACTCAATCAAATAGATGTTCGTTGATGTCGCGTCTTTGTTCAATCAAGGAGGAAGGAATTAATCGCAACAATAGAAATCATAATAATCATAGACTTATAGGATTTGTAATAATAATATTATGTCAATGATGTGCGATGACAGCGCAATTACTACAGAGGTAATTTCATTTTTTTTATTATTTCTATCAAATAAACATCAACTTATCTTGAATAATAACTAACAAATAATGAACGATGAAAATACCTAATAACCTGTAATAAGAAATCAAATTATGCGCAGTTCAAGTCAATAAGCATTCCCAAAATTCATTTCACGATAGAACTACCCTGTCAAAGTACTTTTATTGTCAACCACTAAGTACGAAAATGTCTTGATCTGCGGAATTTCTTCGTGAAGTCGATCACGGCAGTAACGTGAACGAACAGGCCTTTCAGAACGATTTGCGAACATAGAAGTATGCACTTTTTTACACCACAGACATCCATAGGTACTGGTTCTGTTGTTTTTAGTGTTTTTTTCTTGTGACTTTAGGCTTTACTTTTGAACTGTTTATATTTTCTTTCACGTTGACTTTGGCAATTATGTTTATTCTGGAAATTATAACCAATAAACTTGAAAATATTTCAAACGATAACAAACTCATATTATTTTGAATCGATTTCTCGTGAGAATCGGTTGACATAGTTACCGATTTGCATGGTTCACATCCATAGATACGTTGCGATGACATATGTCAAAACGGACCTATTACATTGTGACTATGTATTATATGATTGTGACTACTTTAGGGATCGTGACATGGGTTCTAACGAAATTGTTAATTTATCAAAGGCTATCTGAGTGATGCAAATTTCACCCTACAGCATTCAGAAATCGACATGAGAGAAAACGCTAGATTTTGACTTCGAGTTTTAAACATGTTCTAAGCATTTTGACAGTTCACCCTCGCTCACCGGCAAACTTGTTTACGTGTGTAGATCTGTACGTCGTGGCGTATATGGAAACCCTTCCAGTATTCAGAACCCCAGTAGTTCTAAGCTGCGGGAGGGTTTACTAATATTAATTCACAGAAAGTTACCTTAAACCATTCCGGTATTCAGAGTTGCGAACGATCTGTATTCGGGTATTGTTTCCGGTATAGTAATCAAGACTTGATAACTAAAAAGCTTCCTCTATTCAGATCCCTAGAAAGCATAAAAGGGACTTGATCTGATACGCGGGAGGGATTTCTGCGCTATGCTCCCTGATCTCAGATCGCAAACGGCACGTGCAAAGAGAGAGAGAAAGAGAGAGAGAGCGATATCATACGCATCTCTATGTTGTTTGTTTTGATTTAAATTAGTTCCGTTACCGCTTTGTCACGAAAAAAAATATTTTAAAACCGCATCTCTACCGGGAAACCTCCTAAAAAGATGCATTAATTATTTAAAAACAAGCAAGAATGTGCCTAACGCTCGACAATTTTGTTCTTAATAACTTGTTGATTCACCTAATAATAAAATTTTTATGATTACACTGTTATAAGTTTTTATTACATTATCTTTATTATGCAATTCAAATTATTATTATTTCTTTAATCTTCGCTCGTTTACATAGAAGTCCTTACCGAGCGTATTCTGTTAAACCTACCTATAAGCCAAATTTTAGACTGAGTAGCTGTAGAAATTTATATCCATAACTCTAGTACTGCGTTTGTTATGCCTCCTGCGTTACAGAACTAAAAGCAAAGTAAACTAATCTGAGTAACGGTAGGAACTACAGGCACTTAAAAATATTTAATTAAAAGGTTAAGTCATCCATCTATCAGCCTAGTTCGTCCACTGCTAGACATAAGCCTTTCCAGGACTTTGCCAGTCCTGGCGATCATCCTGGAATAATTGACCATACTCACACACGCTGGGCAGGCGGGTTGGTGAGCGTGGTTCCGGAACACTCGCATTAGTGACGCCGCTGCCCGTCACCAGTCTGTTCCATATAAGGCCCGGCTATTAGGGATGAATACACCACTGTCCATCGGTCCCAGGCATGATGGTTCTCCTGTTTTTTTGCCTGTGAGCTGTCCTCTTACTCTCCCCCGAATTACTTTGAGTGGTGGTACCTCCACAGTCGAGCCCGGCATCAGCTCTACCACCTCTTGTTTATCTTATGTTCATTTATTTTTATTAATGGATTTGCGTTAATAAATTTATTAATGGTCGGTCACGAAGTCCGTATGGGTTTATTCGGTTTGTTTACGTAGCCGTCTTACCAACAATAGCTGAACGTGGTGAATCTGTTTTTTTGATAACTAGCCGTTATGTTCGATAAATTACGTTTGAGTCCCTTTTTGCTTGGTTGCCGATTTTTACCATAGACCATGGCAAAGAGTACATTTTGTAGAGTTGGTTAAATTTTACTTGCTCTACGACCTCAGAATAAGGAATACAAATAGAAGCCTGACTAAAATAAGAACTGGGCATTAGCCATTGTACTCATCTAACGTAAATTACTCCTGTGTGCGAGTGAATGAAACGACGGACCGCACTTACTTTATATTTTTTCCTGGTGTGTCACTAGATTGAACCAAACAAATGTCAGATGGATGTAATTTGGATGTATTTTAAAAATTATAATACCATCAAATTAAATATGTCTCATCATTGTATCGTTGTGTAGTAATATCGTACGTTGCGTGCATCACATCTTAATTTGGTGGCATCGAAATGTCTATTGCATTTTGCGAAAGTTTACAGCTTCACCGAGAGAAATTAAATATTTTGGTGCTCTTCCTCTCAAAATTCGTGAAAGTGTGATTTATTATTGTTTGTGTTGATTGTTTTTTTAACATTGTAATAAAATGTCTTGTGCGATTGAAGGCTGTAAATCGCATACAGGAAGAAAAGAAAACAACAATGAAGCAATATCATTTTATCGGTGAGTTCTGATAGTTTTTATGTTAATAAGTTGCAGGATCATACCTAAAACTCAGTAACAATAATAGTAGTTCTTGTAAATCATACTCGTGTTCAATTCTACACCGATATTTGCCTGTTTTATATAGATTTTCTGCCGACTTCGAGAGGTTATGTTTTTTCGTATAGTGATGTACTAAAGTCCGTGTGGCAAACTATCGAACATTGGTTCCCGCGGCAGCCGTGCATAAAGGATAATAGATTAATGAGAGGTTTTCTTTTTGAGTATTAAAAAAAAAACATAGTTTCCCAGAACTCAGTAGATGGTGTTGAACTGACTACGTTGCTAGGTGCCAAAGCCAAAACGATTGAAAAAAAAACATTGCGTCACGTCACGTCACGTCACATACGCTCGTTGGTTGATGACGTGTGTGCTGAGCATATTATGTGCGAATGCTTTGTTATGGTCCGTCCAGGTTTAAAATGTACCATGGCTTGTACTCATTGCGCTTTACGACTTTCATCTTTAGGAAAAAGATGTATGCCTCCATTTTTATACAAATCCACAAGGCACAGACTTCTCTTCTTTTTCTCTTGGGAGATTTTCTTTCTGGCTTAGAAAACTCATAAAAAGACTGCTAATTATTTTTTTCTTTTTCCTTGTTGTTATTATTTATTTATTTTCAAAATGTCATTGTGATGTGATGTGACAATGACATTAATTACTTTTTTATGTACGTTTCGTTTTACGATCTCAAAATTACATCCAAGTGTAATAATCAAAAAATTATGTGACGTTCCGTTCCTTGCAGTAACTTACCAAGTTCAGCGCCATCTATCCAGCGACTAGGGAAGAGTAAAAAAAAAGAAAAGAAAATCCCTCATTGCAGCGCGAGTTAAAAGAAAAATAATGCCGAATAAATATCGCTATATTTTTTTGTTACAGATTTCCAAAAAGGGAAGAATTAAAAAGTGAATGGCTTAGACGAATAATTTGACCAAATTGGGCAATTAAAAAGAGTGGTCATATTTGTTCGAAACACTTTACGTCGGATTCTTTTAGACCAAACGAAAATTTAAAATGGAGACTTTTAAAAGCAGATGCCTTACCAACGTTATATTTACCAGATACAGACACATTGGTAACCTTTAAATAATTAAGTATAATTGCATTATCAATCTTGTTTGTAGGTACGTGCTTGTACTATACTATAGTATATTAACTCGATAATTTTTCAATTTTAGGCAACAGAACCAGTACCTATGGATGTCTGTGGTTTAGAAAAGTGCATACTTCTATGTTCGCAAATCGTTCTGAAAGGCCTTCACGATCGACTTCACGAAGAAATTCCGCAGATCAAGACATTTTCGTACTTAGTGGTTGACAATAAAAGTACTTTGACAGGGTAGTTCTATCGTGAAATGAATTTTGGGAATGCTTATTGACTTGAACTGCGCATAATTTGATTTCTTATTACAGGTTATTAGGTATTTTAATCGTTCATTATTTGTTATTAGTTTTTATACAAGATAAGTTGATGTTTATTTGATAGAAATAAAAAAAAATGAAATTACCTCTGTAGTAATTGCGCTGTCATCGCTCATCATTGACATAATATTATTATTACGAATCCTATAAGTCCATGATTATTATGATTTCTATTGTTGCGATTAATTCCTTCTTCCTTGATTGAACAAAGACGCGACATCAACGAACATCTATTTGATTGAGTTAAGAGGCGACTTAAAAAGTATCCACTTAAATAGTTTACGGTTGTATCTCTGATACAAGCTACAGCATTTTTTGTACTAGAAACAAGCACAATTTTGGACTTATGTACCTGCCTGCCTACTATATAGTAATTTGTACTTAATAAAAAATATTATGCTAAACGAAAGATATCCTTTTATTAATTCCTTATTTACACAATAAAACATGTGTCCCACTGGGTTAGACAGAGACCACTTTGCTATTAATTCTCTTGGCCTCCTTCCAAAGCAAGAGGATGTCACCAGAAAGGTCGGTGCCTCCTGCATTCTCTTTTTTTTCACACTTTGATACGATATAATGTGTGGTAAGGAGATTGGTCGCGGTTCATTTCTATTTGGTTTATTTATCGTAGTCAAAAATCGACATTGTTACATCACTAGCAAAGCAACGAACTAGTGACAACCTACCTAATTAAGAAAAAACTAATACATATCCATCTCTCTCTAACGCACTAAAATGTCGTAAGAAAATCCAGGATAGGTGTCTTTCTCCGCGTATTATTTTAGCCCGGTTTCTATTTGTATTCCATATTCTGAGTCTACGACCGACGTCCTCCATCTACGGGCGGCTATGATTTTGTCTCAGAATAAGGAATACAAATAGAAGCCTGGCTAAAATAAGAACTGGGCATTAGCCATTGTACTCATCTAACGTAAATTACTCCTGTGTACGAGTGAATGAAACACCGGACCGCACTTACTTTATATTTTTTCCTGGTGTGTCACTAGATTGAACCAAGCAAATGTCAGTTGGATGTAATTTGGATGTATTTTAAAAATTATAATACCATCAAATTAAATACGTCTCATCATTGTATCGTTTTGTTGTAATATCGTTCGTTGCGTGCATCACATCTTAATTTGGTGGCATCGAAATGTCTATTGCATTTTGCGAAAGTTTACAGCTTCACCGAGAGAAATTAAATATTTTGGTGCTCTTCCTCTCAAAATTCGTGAAAGTGTGATTTATTATTGTTTGTGTTGATTGTTTTTTTAACATTGTAATAAAATGTCTTGTGCGATTGAAGGCTGTAAATCGCATACAGGAAGAAAAGAAAACAACAATGAAGCAATATCATTTCATCGGTGAGTTCTGATAGTTTTTATGTTAATAAGTTGCAGGATCATACCTAAAACTCAGTAACAATAATAGTAATTCTTGTAAATCATACTCGTGTTCAATTCTACACAGATATTTGCCTGTTTTATATAGATTTTCTGCCGACTATGAGAGGTTATGTTTTGTCGCATAGTGATGTACTAAAGTCCGTGTGGCGAACTATCGAACATTGGTTCCCGCGGCAGCCGTGCATAAAGGATAAGCGCGAGTTAAAAGAAAAATAATGCCGAATAAATATCGCTATATTTTTTTGTTACAGATTTCCAAAAAGGGAAGAATTAAAAAGTGAATGGCTTAGACGAATAATTTGACCAAATTGGGCGATTAAAAAAAGCAGTCATATTTGTTCGAAACACTTTACGTCGGATTCTTTTGGACCAAACGAAAATTTAAAATGGAGACGTTTAAAATCAGATGCCTTACCGACGTAATATTTACCAGATACAGACACATTGGTAACCTTTAAATAATTATGTATAATTGCATTATCAATCTTGTTTGTAGGTACGTGCTTGTACTATACTATAGTATATTAACTCGATAATTTTTCAATTGTAGGCAACAGAACCAGTACCTATGGATGTCTGTGGTGTAGGAAAGTGCATACTTTTATGTTCGCAAATCGTTCTGAAAGGCCTGTTCGTTCACGTTACTGCCGTGATCGATTTCAAGATGAAATTCCGCAGATCAAGACATTTTCGTACTTCGTGGTTGACAATAAAAGTACTTTGACAGGGTAGTTCTATCGTGAAATGAATTTTGGGAATGATTATTGACTTGAACTGCGCATAATTTGATTTCATATTACAGGTTATTAGGTATTTTAATCGTTCATTATTTGTTATTAGTTATTATTCAAGATAAGTTGATGTTTATTTGATAGAAATAAAAAAATTGAAATGACCTCTGTAGTAATCGCGCTGTCATCGCTCATCATTGACATAATATTATTATTACGAATCCTATAAGTCTATGATTATTATGATTTCTATTGTTGCGATTAATTCCTTCCTCCTTGATTGAACAAAGACGCGACATCAACGAACATCTATTTGATTGAGTTAAGAGGCGACTTAAAAAGTATCCACTTAAATAGTTTACGGTTGTATCTCTGATACAAGCTACAGCATTTTTTGTACTAGAAACAAGCACAATTTTGGACTTAACTTATGTACCTACCTGCCTACGATATAGTAATTTGTACTTAATAAAAAATATTATGCTAAACGAAAGATATCCTTTTATTAATTCCTTATTTACACAATATAACATGTGTCCTACTGGGGTATACAGAGACCACTTTGCTATTAATTCTCTTGGCCTCCTTCCAAAGCAAGAGGTTGTCACCAGAAAGGTTTATTTATCGTAGTCAAAAATCGACATTGTTACATCACTAGCAAAGCAACAAACTAGTGACAACCTACCTAATTAAGAAAAAACTAATACATATCCATCTCTCTCTAACGCACTAGAATGTCGTAAGAAAATCAAGGATAGGTGTCTTTCTCCACGTATTATTTTAGCCAGGTTTCTATTTGTATTCCTTATTCTGAGGATTTTGTTAATTTTTGTCTCTGTCGGCAACTGTCGCTGTCAGCTAGGGATGGCGATTCGTCTTAAATAAGATCGATTTCGAAACGTGGTGAAAACATCGATCCACAAAAAATCAGTACAAAAAAAATCGATTCAAAATTGTAACAAAAATTCACACAATTAGAGTTAATAACTTTTTATTTATGTTGGTAATCTAGGTAAATAATACATTGGAGTAAATTTTTTCAGAGTTAATTGTTGTTAAAGTTAGTTGTTTTCTAATAAATAAAACATTCAATAAAATATTTGTCAAATAATAACATGAAATGCACATTCACCATTGTTCACAAATTTAAAGAATGGTGTTTTATTGGCGTTTATTAAAAAACAAAAAACCTAGAGAAACATCGCCAGAACATCGATGCATCGATGTTTTTATAAGTGAGTTTGCATCACGACTGACCAACTAGCTGGAGTTATCACATCTGGCAACCTTTTGCAGCACACGCACATCGATAGTCGCGCCCGCGGTAGGTGCAAGTGCGGGTTGATGAGGTGTGTGTATTGTGAAGCCAGCCAGACCCGAACATATATGAGTAAATTCGAAGATCGCCTAGAAAAAACACGCGAATTTTAAAATCAATTGCTTGCCGGAAACTTAATTAATATGTACTTTTTTCATTTGTATGTGATTTGATAGCAAAATTTGCTGTGAAACCGCAAAAAATCGTGTCCACGATTCTGCGGTGGTATGGATTGATTCAAACATCGAATCGTTTCGATAAAATCGATGCAAAATCGATTTTCAGGACCCCGATTAATCGATCTTCGATTATTGCGATTTAAAAACACGTCCCTACTGTCGGCCTGTCGCCATATTGTTTTTGAGAAAAGATGAAGTAGTTTGGGACGCGTTATACTTAATTTCTCACAGAAATACCAAAAACTTTCTGAAAATTTCAATTGCAACTGCTATTTGTTAGTTAGTGAAACCATGGCTGAAGTCGAAGGTACTGTTCGTTTCGATTATAATAACCACTCGTTTTCGTGCATTCGTACTAATTTCTTTTGCATTTCAGAATATCAGCAAAAGCCTCAGAAAAGTGGGAAGCAGAATAATGTATTACCAATATGGGGTAATGAGCAAACTATGAATCTGAACCCTTTAATTTTAGCAAATATCCAAGGTTCGAGCTACTTCAAAGGTAGGTAAGCAAACATACCAACTAATGCAGGAGCTGTTTTACTTTCACTATTTCGTGTCCTCTTTCTCTGAGAAATATAATTCTAACGTGTTGTTTGTAACCTCTAGTGCACCTGTTCAAGTTGAAGACCTACCATGAGGTCGTGGACGAAATCTACTACCAAGTGAAACACTTGGAACCGTGGGAGCGCGGCAGTCGCAAAACTGCGGGCCAGACGGGCATGTGTGGCGGCGTGAGTATGTCATTCTACACTCTCTTTATCTATACTTAACAATTTAAACAGGTAGAATTGGTTGTATGTAGGGGAATCTCTGGGGCTAGTGATTTTGAAAATATTTTCACTGTTGTAATGGTTTCTCTGAATTTGAATATAGGTCATGGTTTGTTTCTGAGAGGACAGGTGGTTCCTTAGGGGCTTAATTACATTTGCACAGGTGAAACCGTTGGCAAAAGGTTTGTGAATGTTTGTGTTTGAAATATATTTCAAGTTTTAAATTTACTTCATGTATAATATATGTATATATATTTAAAACTTTTGATGGTAGGTTCGAGGCGTGGGAGCTGGTGGTATTGTCTCCACCGCGTTCTGTCTCCTCTACAAGCTATACACTCTGCGTCTCACCCGGAAGCAGGTCAATGGTCTGCTGACACACACTGACTCGCCTTTCATCCGAGCACTCGGTAGGTATGGTGTTGATCTATTTGTTTATTGTCAAAGATTTCAAAAGAAAAGATAAGCCCTTACCGTACTATGACAGCACCAAAATGTTTCCACCGTTAAATGGGTGACGCTCACATGTTTGGAATAAGTGCTCATCTTAACACAAAGATAGTTGGACGCTTTAAGTGCACTTAAAGTTAATCATTTTAACAACTTTAGTAGTCTGATCAGTTTGCTGACTGCAGGTAGACAGATTGCGCACTCATAAGTGTGCGCGTCGGCATTATGTTAATGCACGCATTCAAAAACAATGCAATAGATTTTAGGCACCAGGGCTCGTCTAAACTTTTGAAATCTTTGTTTATTGTATGCATTTTGTTAACACATAAGTAAACCTACATACAGATGTTCTACCCTACGAAGTCTACTAAAATTCTAAATTTGTAGCGGGGGCGATGAGTCCTGCACTGATTCTCGGTAATCGTGAATATTGTGCACTTAGCACTGAATATTGTGCACTTACGAAGTCTACTTAGCTATAGTTGTAGTAGTGACATGTACAGATATGCGTGTTTTGTGTGTGTTGTGCATTTTGTAAGCACTCCCAAAGTTACGAATCCCAGAAAAAGTGCGTGTGCATGCACTTCTATAACCATAGGTAAGTAGACTTTGTAGAATAAAACATCTGTAAATCCAGTCATCTTTTTGTTACACCCTTCGACCAAAATAAAATAAATGGACAGGCCATAGCGTACAGATTTTTGAAGTCTGTAAAATGAGCACCGGCTCTCACTTCATCTCTGTCTCTGTCTGTTAGAAGAGTGACACGTACGCTTATTATTACATGCCATCCAAATAACTGACGAAAAAATACCTTGTGCATTTACAAAGTGCAAAAAGCAAAATAAACATAAAAATATAAATTAGGTATTGATGTATATATCCAATTCCCACAGCTTAATTTTTAAAAGATTTTATTTTTAATTTTTTTCGGAGAATTTACGTCATTTTAGGACATGGTTTTCATTATTTTGCTATATATATTGACCATTATTTTATTATGATTTTTTAAAGAATTTTCCGATGACCTTGTCACTTGAGAATTTTAGACATTATACTGATTGTGATGTGTGATTGCTTATAAAAAAAGTGGTCTGTCTCTGTCTGTCTACTCATCTGTCATCTAGCTGTCAAATTAGTCTGAAGCAAATTATTATAAATTTATCTTGATAGCAAAGGACACATTTCTAAACAGCCATTAATCAAGTGACGTCACACAAGGGCAAATGGAAGTTGCAGCTTTTTCGTAAAAATATTCATCATCATGAGGTTTTTTAGACCAAAACTTCGAAAATACGGCTTTTTAAACCTAAATCTCGAAACGGTTTTCGAATTAACACACCTTAAAATAATTTAATCTATGCCAATTGCTGAGACTCGTTATGAGTGAGGAAACTGTCAAGACAAGGCCCTTCCATTCATTTTATTTTGGTCGAAGGTTACACCAATCAATGACATCCCCAAATCTATTAGTTTCTTCAAATTAGGTTTTATTCATAATAACTGGCTATATTGCCAGAGAATTAAGGGTCCAAGCATGCTCTCGCGTTTGGACAATTTAGCATATTAAAACAAAATATTTTTAACAAATAAAATTTGTGTAGGTAGTTAAGGGGTTGAACTACATTATAATTTTTCAGATTTGACACAAGCATCACAATCATAGAGAAAAAAAATCGTAAAGATCAGTAAAATCGCGGAAAACGTAATTTGGCTTTGGAACTAGTATGATCAGTCTACTGATCTAACTACAAACTAAAATATTTTTTTATAGAGCAAAGAAATGAAAGTAGCCTTTACAGATTTTTATTATTTTCTATTTCCTTTCGTTATTTTAAAAGAAATACTCAAACATTCTACATTTTTCCTGTACAGAAAAATTACGCAAAAAGAATTTGGAAGTTTGTGTATTTCTTTTTAAATAACTAAAGGAAAAAAATATTAATATTTTATATGAATAAGGTACTTCGAACTCTTTGCGTAAAAAAATATATATTTCAATTTACAACAAAAAAAAATTTTTTTTTCTGTTTCCATCGCTAAATTACATTTTTCGTGATTTTAGTGATCTTTCCGATTTTTTTCCCGATGCTTGTGTGGAATCTGAAAAATTATAATGTAGTTCAACTCCTTAAATTTTATTTGTTAAAAATATTTTGTTTTAATATGCTAAATTGTCCAAACGCGAGAGCATGTTTGGCGAAACGGACCCTTAAGAGTATGTCACAACATTTGCGTAACATAATTTTCCAGGATTCATGTACATTCGGTACACACAGCCCCCGGCCGACCTGTTTGACTGGTATGAAGAGTACTTAAATGACGAGGAGGAGATAGAACCTCGAGCCGGCGGGGGAGGCCCCACCACTATTGGAGCTCTGGTGAGACAGATGCTCACTAAACTGGACTGGTTCAGCACACTTTTCCCTAGGATACCTGTGCCTATACAAAAACAGATTGAACAGAGGTGGGTGTTTTGACAATCATTTCATTATAATACTATACTGGTGGACATAAAAATCGACTCAAGCATTGTTGTCCTACATTCAAGGGAATAACCCAATCATACAAACAAACAAATGAAATATATATATCATTTTAAAGATATAGGCCTCCATCCATCAATAAATGCATTTTTGTTTAAAAGTATTCGCTATACAGGACGTGAAATTCATTTAATTAATTAAAAACTAGGTCAATGAAGAACCGGCTGCAAGCAGTTATAAGGGCTAGAGGGGGGAACACGAAGTACTAATGTTAAACTTAATTAATGAATAAATGAATGATTTTATAAAAGAAGGTTTTTTTTTTTTATTTTTCGGTGTTTGATTATTTCAATATTTATTAAAACATCACTTTAAAAAAAAATTACAGCCTGTATAGCAAATGCTTTAAGACAAAAATGCATTTAATCAAAGGTGGAAGCCTACACCTTTAAAATGATATGTTATATATTTCATATGTTTATGTCTGTATGATTGGGTTATGTCCTTAAATGTAGAACAACAATGCTTGAGTCGATTTTTATGTCCACCAGTGTATATTTTTGCTGGACATCTTTATCTCAGGAGGATAACAAGGTACTACTACCGGTAGTCACTGTTGATATATTTAGTTTGTGAGTCAAGTAGTATTCTGTGGCAGTACTCTTACTTAATGGATAGCAAAAAAAACCTGTAATCTCATAAAAGCTCGAAATAATAAATTATTACTCATGCAGCTAAGCTAATAACAGTTCGGGTTAAAGAATCTTATTTTTGCATTCCGTTCCACAGATTAGCAGAATTTAATCGACAGAATGCCCCTCCACCGAAGCCCGCAGCCAACTTCCGCGCTGGTGCCGGTGCTGCCAACTACAACCAGGAGCGGCCGCGAGAGCCGGAGCGGCGCGAGCATGATGACAGGGACCGACGAGACTACGGGGATGTTGATAGGTGCGTTCAAAGAGAAACTACCCATGGTTCCGATGCTTCGGTGACCATTTAACATTGACAAATGATCTGAGTGTCAAAGCTTAGGCCATCTAAGACTGGACCAATTTTAGGCGTATTTCCACATACTGTCAGTTCTGCCACTTTTGGTGCGAGACGAGGTAACCACCCAACATAACCAAATCATGTTCCTACAAACGCACACACGCGATTCGCACACCTGCAACATAAGTAACTTAACGTAAATACGTACCGTCTTTGAATGTGTGCGTCAAATTGAATAGAGTTGGGAACATGTTTATCGATAAATACATCACTATCTGTCACCATTCTATCAGAATCTGTTCAGGTAGACAAAATCTTCTTCTCTTTACATATAAAATGTAACATCTGTCTGTTTGTACGCTTACTTATAACTTGGAAACCACTCAATGAATTTTAATGCAGTTTTCATTGTAAGGTAAAACTTTTCTCGGGGAAGATTTAGGCTATGTATCATCACGCTATGACATATAATATATTATAGGATACTAATTAACACTAATTTACATACTTACTACCTTGAGATAATTTAAATTTATCTGAGATTGAAATTTGGGCTCGCGATCTCGTTCTGCACATCGACAGCTTAAAACGTACGGTTTCAATTATCAAACTGCTATTCGCTTAAGCAAATTAGGCAGTTTGACAATTGAAATCGTACGATCTACGCCAATTTTTCAGAAAAACTGCCAAATGTCATAAAATATCAAATGTCAAAGCTTTTCCCCAATTAGGCTACGTTTCAAAACGTGTGATCTTCGTGCGAAATTTCACTCGTTTTTAAGAAAGAGACAAAGCTATATACTAGAAAGAGAATGAAAGATCTGGTTTTGAAACTATTGCGAGTGATTCCCGTGAGAAAAGCGTTTTGAAACGGTCTGGAGTGACACACGTCAAGTAAATACATAACCTCAAATCAAAATAAATAAATTAAGTAAAGTACCTAAATACCTATTGCTTTTAATATGGATGGCATTGCAACCTTTGCATTTGCAAGCCATAATCCTGTCGAAGCAGTTTCGAAACATTTTCCCGTATTCGTACGGAAATGTTGAATTCTATTTTCAAAAATTGTCCGAATCCCGAGAAAACTCCGAAATGACAACTGTCAGGCGAATTTTAACGGTACCCAAACAGAGTTAGAAATCGCACTTGTCAGTGCGATATTTACATTTCCCGAAAGCGTTTCTAAACACTTAGCGCAACTGTCAGGTAACAGTTCGTTTACCATCGGTTTCACTCGGGTCGATTTTTGAACGATGCAGGGTAAAATTCGCATCGCTCCGAGTGATAATCACACGTTACGAAACGTACCCTTAGTATTAGACGTTTGACATTTCACCTATATGTAATATTCACTTTGACAGTTTAAATTTTACATTTACCCAGGCGTTTAGGAATAATGCTACCTTAGAGTGTAATGTATACTCTAAGGTAGCATTCCTAAACAAAATTTAAACTGTCAAGTTAATTTTACATTTCTGACAAGCTTTATGGACTGTACGTTTTCACTCGGGTGGTTGTGGAACGGTCGACAGTAACATTTTACATATACTCCAGTGTTTAGAAACGCAACTTCTGAGTCTTAAAAATTTGCGAGAGTAATGTGTTGCCCTAGTTTTTAAGTTCTGATTATTAGGTAAATTCTTATGTTTAAAAAATATATATTTTCTAGTTTATGAGTAAATATATTAATTAACTATTGCTTATATTGCTGCCTATTAGAAAAATAAAAATTACAGTGGATTCGGTACAAGAAAAATATAACTACTTGAATTTTGCCGTACACTTCATGAAATTGTAGCATATTTCTTAATGAAGTTAAAGTGATGAATTTCGAGGCAATTTTTTGTAGTAGTTGTCAATACCGAAAATAGTCTCGCTGCATGCGCCTTCGTGAATCGATGACGTAGGCGTACTCTCTACTAGTCATCGTGAGGAAATTATAGCGCCAAACTTGATGTGTTAGACTTTTTCTTGCACCCATACACAGCACAAAACGGATTTTTTCTCGGAGCTATTTAGGCAAAGACGTTCGGGAATCGTATGACAGAAATGGCGGCAGAACTAGTAGATAACTCGTTAGAGATTGAATCACATACCTTTGATAGAGGGGGACTGGCGTCTCCTTTGGTATATGTTGTAAGTGCCAAAGAGATCTGTCAAATGTATGAATATTTTCATTTTACTGACAGGTATACAATCCCACTAGCGCCGCAGACGGGATAAAACGCGATAAACTTTGAATAGTTTATTCAGAGTATTTTCTGACATATTCTAAACTATTTTCATCACGTAAGATTATAAAAACTTGATTTCATTGACAGGTATTCAAAAGACAGATTGAAGCGCGACGACCGCGACAGGGACAGAGATCGTGACCGCCGCGAAGACAGAAGAGACCGCGACAGACGGGACCGCGACCGCCACGGTGACAGTTCGCGGGACCGCTCGCGCGACCGCCAGCGCCACCGCTCCCGCTCCAGAGACCGAGACCGCCGCTTCAGATAATGTCGCGCCATAAACACGTCCATTTCCATTCCCACATAGACTAAGAGACAGTTTTGTTAAAAATTAAGTCTCATCACAATAGCACCTGGGTTTGTTATTCGAAGCTGTGCATCTTATTCTGTATGGAGATTGAATAAATTAAATTGTTTTATATTTGTGACGAATAAAGTACTATTACGTTCGAAATTTGCAATGTTTTATTTACTTGAACTACAGAAGAATTAATAAATTACGTCTGGCATTTTGTATGCCTTTCATCTTCTGCAATCTTTGGCTGCTGTGACATGGCTGTTTAGAATCTTTCGGTGTTACTACAAAACGGTGTTTAACTTTAGACAGTGTTTAAATCTGTTGTCGCCTTTTCTTTCGTATCGTAAAAAAGTGACAGCAACAGATTTAAACACTGTCTAAAGTTAAACACCGTTTTGTAGATATGTTTGGTTTGTGAAGTGCAACCGGAAAATGTATTATGCGTGTAATGGAATTAATATTTTTGGTGACAGTTGGCAGAGCTGATTAGTGCTGCCAAGTTCATCTTATTTTCCAGTAAGCAGGGATTTTTATAAGAAAATAAATGGATTTAAATGGTATGCATTGAAAATTGGGATTTCTTTTATTTAACAATGTTCATCAATCATATATATTATAATCTCATAGCCCTGACCTAACCTGCTAGTGAACTTCAAGCCTTTGTTTCTTGGTTTTATGTTCACAAATATGAAATGAATTTTATTTTATACACTTATTATACAATTTAATTAACTATAAATAAAGCAGAGCTGAAGTTAAAAAAAAAGTTTGGTTTACTTAAATTGAATTTTAATAAACTTACAAAAATATAATGTGGGAATGAATAATAAATGTAATGCAATAAAATAAATACAAAAATACGTTTAATAAATAAATATGCCTAACTCCGCCCATTCGTTACTTGAATTATAATTTGCAGTTTTTATAGGTATTTTTATAAAATTACATTGTGACAAATTTTTAAATATAACAAAATGGTCATTTGTAGCAGCATAATTATATTTTTTTAGACAAAGTAATTGGATTATCAAATAATAAATTATATTAATAATCTGTAATATTTTTTCAAACAAATGGTAATGTTTGCTTTAAAATGAGTTTGGCTCGAAAACGACGGTTTTTGAAGTGGATACTTCTATGTTCGCATCTTGTATAGGGGGATCTGTTAAGAAGTTATATGTCACTTCCGTGATCGACTTCATAAAGCATTTTCGTATTTAGTGCTTGACAATAAAAGCACATCGACAGTGAAGTTCCTCCGTGAAAAGAATTTTGGGAAAACTTGATCTGCACATTAAGGAAGGATAATTTGATTGATTTCTTATTAGGTACCGATTATAAAAAAATTTAGTCGTTTATTATGTGTTATTAGTTGATGCTGAGTTGGTTGGAATAATAAAAAAATTGAAATTACTTCAATCTGACGACATATTTGTCGCGTTTATCGCACACGATTAACTCTGCAACGAGTTGCGGCGATGGATGTATTACCTGTCAAAATGACAGAACATACAGAGCTACAAACTTATCTGTTCCTGTAGGCCAAACTAAAATGGCTTTTATATTAACTTCGTGACAATCTTTGCCACCGGAGCAGATATGTTTGTGGCTTGTATACGAATATGATTCAGATAGCATCGGGAATTATTTGCGATGCTCGATACTTGCATCTTACATTGCAAAGTTCATCGCTGCAGTTGCATCGGTTGCATCGTGTCCTAAGGCTATGACTTGATACGGGCTATGATTATTATGATATCTATGGTCGTGATTAAGGCGATACCTACGTAAAAGTTTAAGCGTCCCTGTTACTCCATATGCGAAAAAACCCTCAGTACGAGTGGGATGGATTCGTGGAAAAGTAGCAAAAAGTCGGTTTTTAATTATTCGAAAAAACCCCCTTTTTTTTTTTGGTATCGCCTTATTTTCTTCCTCCTTGATTGAGACATCTATGGTTCTATTAATTCGTTCCTCTTTGATTGAGTAAAGGCGTTTTGAGAAGCATCCACATAAATATTTATGGTTGTATCTCTGATACAACTCGCTGCTTTTTGTATGACCATATCCAGATATATAATGTATGTACTCTTTGATATCCACTGAGCAAATAAAACACCATATCTTTATGTAAACTACACAGAACATAATTGGTAATAAGTAAACTATCTACTACATAATAAAAATAATTTTTGCTGGTCTAGTAATCAGTCTCAGGGAATATCATTATTTATATCTGGGATCCCTAAACCTGTCGGCCATTTTATGGCTGGGGAAGCTGTGCGTTTTCCGATAATTTACAACAAAAACTAGTTCATAAATCACAAGTAGAAAAGCTTTCTTTTTGTATTGTTTTTATTGGCGTCCCTGCTACAGTTCCTTTTCAACTTTGTACAAATCTGTATACGTATTTAGTGTAAACTATTGTTGTATTTATTTATGTTTTCTGTGTGAGGAGTAATGGACGATCCGAATCGTATGATGGCGCATAGCGGCGGACTGATGGGGCCGCAGGGCTACGGCCTCCCTGGTGGCGAAGGTACTCCAGCCACGGGGGAAGGGGAGGCTCGGAAACAAGACATTGGTGAAATCTTGCAACAAATCATGAACATTACTGATCAGAGCCTGGACGAAGCGCAGGCGAGAAAACACACTCTGAACTGTCATAGAATGAAGCCTGCATTGTTTTCAGTGTTGTGCGAAATTAAAGAGAAAACTGGTAAATAATTTAATTCTCATCACTCTTATTAATCACAGCCTAAACATGCCTACATTCCTTTTTGGGTGTTTTGTGTTAGTTCTGTCGCTCCGGAACACACAAGAGGAGGAACCTCCAGACCCCCAGCTGATGCGTCTGGACAACATGTTGATTGCGGAAGGCGTTGCGGGCCCTGAGAAGGGTGGAGGTGCTGGGGCTGCCGCCTCTGCATCTGCTGCTGCTGGAGAATGGGGTAACTTACTTTGTGGAACTGTTTTTTGCAAATATGTTATTCATGGTAGCTAAAAACATACTTTGTACCTTTAAAATTAATGTGTTGCAATAAAACAGTTACTCTGGCTGTAGAAAAAAAGTGGCAGAAAATTTCAATTTATTTTAATAGCAACCTAACAACTCAGCCTGCCAGTCTTGCACATATTTTCCGATTTTCTAAGACTTAAATAATAAATATGTACCATATTTAAACTGAGAACCAGCTAAGTGCACATTTTATAGATTTGGAAAAATCAGTTTTTCATATTGATAAGTTTCAAGCTTAATTAGGTATTTAGTAATCTCAGGATTAAATAGGAATTTAACTAGTTTTACTAGGAGAAAGAGCACAAGAAACAGTATAGCTGTTTTATTACCTAATTTTCTGAAATTTTTGTCACTGTCTCAGAATCCTAGAGACCTAGCATGTAACTACCAGAAGAAAGAGCACAAAAAACTTGAGTCTAACCCAAATCAATAGACTGGAATAGAAATAGTGACCATTCTATCCGCCACTCACTTACCGGTGATAGTGTTGGAGGTGGATAGAATGGTCACCATTTCTACTCCCAAGGTCTATTGATTCGGGTGATATACATGTTTTATTATTCCCTAATTTTCTGCCATTTTTTCAGTCGCTCCTCAGTATAACCTTATATATTAGTATATTTAGTTAGACGGCATGCTATAACTGTTATAGAAATGAAGCAACAGACTTCTTACAAGTTACAAACAATAGGAGCTTTGCATGATTTACCACAAAATTGCTGAGACAAATCAAACATAAATAAATACTGTTTAACAAGCAGGAAATTTGGTTTAAATGATGAGAATATGATATTCTTTACTAGCAACAACTGAATCAGTTCTATTAAAAAGGCTCCTGGCACAAATTGTACTACCTATACCTATATCTAGATATAGGTAATATCTAGTGCTTTAGGCATTTTGAACCCAAGCTTGACTAATAATAGCATAACTACAAACTAACCTAATAAAGGATGGGATGGAGTTGCATGTGTCTATTTCTGTCCCCCCTCGTGCTGCTACTTAAGGCACTGTGGCCCAAGCAGATAACGCCATCGAGCACTCAGACTACCGCGCCAAGCTCGCACAGATTCGACAGATCTACCACCAGGAGCTGGACAAATACGAGAATGCCTGCAATGAGTTTACCACGCATGTCATGAACCTGCTGCGGGAGCAGAGCCGCACCAGGCCCATCACACCCAAGGTAACCAACTATTTAATTAACTTAACAGCTTTTACGGTAAACTTACCATGAGTTTATGTCTCGATAGGTTAGAGACTGCATAAAATATTTTGTATGAGAAATTTTGGTTCCTCTCGTAAACTGTATTTGAAATTTTGAATGTGTGTTTATTGGTTTGTCCTTATTTCACTCAACAACTGAGCAATGGATCGACGTGATTTTTTGCATAGAGATAGTTCATGGGCCAGAGAGTGACAAGGGCTATTTTTTATCCTGAAAAAATGCAAACTAAATCAGTGCAGGCGAAGCCGCGAGTAAAAGCTAGTTTCTCACATAAATATTCAATGCAGTCGCTAGCAAGTACCAAGGCCTAAACTACAGGCTTACACGGGTCCTTTTGCTTAGAAATTAAAATATTTGTTCTTTCAAATTAATAAAAAGTAATATTTAGGGGTGCCTTTGTTATTTAATGTTTATTCTTCTGACTAAAATAGAGGAAATATGGAAGTCTGCTCATTTCGTTAAAAAAGCTGAAAATATAAATAGAGATTGTATGTTTTTATCCCTCTAGGAGATCGAGCGTATGGTGCAGATCATTCACAAGAAGTTCAGCTCCATACAGATGCAGCTAAAGCAGTCTACCTGCGAGGCCGTCATGATACTGCGCTCGCGGTAAGTCTAATGACCCAAATAATTACTGCCCTTCTGACTTTGTTCTTTAGTATAAATAAAAAATATTAGGGCCATGAGGCCTCTTATTTTAATAATTATAGTGAGGGAACTTTATTTTATGGGCATGTTTTCTTACTTGACATTGTATGATGGTCATAAGAGTCATAACATAATATTTATAGTTTTTTTCTTACCATTAAAAATTTAAATCATTAGACAATCAGACCATATCACCAAATCAAATTGCTGCTTACAGTTTTCTGGACGCTCGTCGCAAACGGCGCAACTTTAGTAAGCAAGCGTCCGAGATCCTCAACGAGTACTTCTACTCGCACCTCTCCAACCCTTACCCCAGCGAAGAGGCCAAAGAGGAGCTGGCGCGCAAGTGTGGCATCACTGTCTCACAGGTAACCAACCTGCTACTAGTGCCTTCTTGCTGCTTCTTCGGCTCTACACCCCCTGCCCCAGATAGGAGACCAAGGAGGAGCTCCTTCTTGCTGCTTGCTCGGCTCTACACCCCCTCCCCCAGATAGGAGACCAAGGAGGAGCTCCTTTTTGCTGCTTCCTCGGCTCTACACCCCCTGCCCCAGATAGGAGACCAAGGAGGAGCTCCTTCTTGCTGCTTCATCGGCTCTACACCCCCTGCCCCAGATAGGAGACCAAGGAGGAGCTCCTTCTTGCTGCTTCTTCGGCTCTACACCCCCTGCCCCAGATAGGAGACCAAGGAGGAGCTCCTTCTTGCTGCTTGCTCGGCTCTACACCCCCTCCCCCAGATAGGAGGCCAAGGAGGAGCTCCTTTTTGCTGCTTCCTCGGCTCTACACCCTCTCCCCCAGATAGGAGACCAAGGAGGAGCTCCTTCTTGCTGCTTGCTTGATAAGAGAGCAATAGCACTCTTATGTCTTCTTTTTAACTGCTGCAATAGTCTTACACCATCATTATTATCGTCAGTTCTCAATTAAAAAGCACTTGCACTTATTATATATTATTAGATATTCACGTGTTACGATTGACTTAACCCTTAAATGCATGATTTTTTCTTTTTAAATGAAAGTGAGATATATGATAGAGAAGTAGTTAAATGATAAGAGAAAAATAAAAAAAAAATTTTTTCGGTGTTTTAGAAGTAAAATCGAATATAATAAAGAAAACATGATTTTCTTTAAATTTGTATAGAATTTTTTTTATTTTAAATTTTTTTTTT
This sequence comes from Ypsolopha sequella, assembly GCA_934047225.1. Classification (NCBI taxonomy): domain Eukaryota; kingdom Metazoa; phylum Arthropoda; class Insecta; order Lepidoptera; family Ypsolophidae; genus Ypsolopha; species Ypsolopha sequella. The sequence continues at coordinate 3,855,442 of OW203987.1, forward strand.
TTTCGGTCAGAACAGTTATTTGACACGAGTTTACCAAAAACTGTATTTTCAAACACAAAAAAATTAATTAATAAACAAATTACTTTGGTTTTTTTCGCAACCACTTATTTTCAGATTCGTACTATTTTATTTGCAAATACTACAAAAATATATGTTTATGTAAAAACACAGCAAATAAAACGGTGTACTTTTTCATTCCGTTTAATTTCATGTAATAGTCCTTTAGAAAGGTGCCACAGTAACAAACATGTTAAAAAATATTTTATGTATAAATAATATATTAGTTGCTAAATGAGTTGATGTAAATTTACATCACCATGCATTTAAATAAAGTCTACAATTTAATAGTAGTTGCTTAACCAGCTATTATTAAATAAACTTTTGCATTCCAGGTGTCGAATTGGTTCGGAAACAAGCGCATCCGCTACAAGAAGAACATTGGCAAGGCTCAAGAGGAGGCTAACCTGTACGCAGCTAAGAAGGCTGCCGGTAAGATCAGTTCATTCTTCACTTACCATTCAATTACCTACCTTATTCCCACTAATATACGTTTTGATTATTTACTTTGAAGTCACAGAACTATGCCGAATGGCAAAAACTGTTTAGGTACTTCTTTTTTTTTTTGAAGGAAAATGGTCAAATTGCTGACCTAAAGTTTTTGCTGAATAAAATGGTGTAGTTTAGTTCCCGAGCTCACGTCTCGTTTTCCGCACGCAGACTTGTCATGGATCGGCGCGCGCAGGCGCGATGGTAGCCCCCCTCCGTCCAGAGCAACTTCATCCTACAGTAAATCCCTTTTTAATAACGATCTCTAACAACTACCTAGGTTATAGCTAATGCATGATCTGGGAACGAAGTGTCCGTCCTCTCGGATAGGGCTGCAACCGGGTTACAGCCATCTCAGTTCCTATGTTTACTCAGCGATGAAGACTAAAATATCTACTGTATTAGGTACCAGTCTGGTATATATCTGCCTTTTTATCCGGCTGGAAGCTAAAGACAAGTATACAACGTGTAACAGAAAGGTGTAACCATATTTGAAGAGCTTATTCAGTCAATGGTATAGAACGACTTTTACTATGGAACAATACTTGTATCCCGAAAAAAAAAATTACCTGTTTCATAGAAAAATGCAATGCCGCTCGGCCGAAATGTATGGTAAGGCAGATTTTTTTTTTGAGAGTTCAGGGTTGCCTCCATAGTAAAAGTTGTTCTATACCATTGACTGAATAAGCTCTTCAAATATGGTTACACCTTGTATAGTGGATGGTGCACAAATAAAAAAACCGCAAATTGGTATATAAGCAAGCTGTTTGGTACACATGTACTTGAGGTCCTAACAACCATTTTGGTCCACAGTTCTTGAAAAAAAGCTTTTCCTTAACCTTTTGTGTGGACGTTTTGAACTTATTTTTTTCTGAGGCCTATCGTGTGGGGTATCAAATGAAAGAGCTTCATGAGTTGATTGTAAAAATATACTACATCGTTATATTTCAGCCACTTATTTTCTAAAAACCAAAAATTGTTTTAAAGCTCACCAAGTACGTATGTTACGAATGCATTGCTTGTTTGCCCAATTGCGTTTCTTTTTTCAATAATACCTTCTGGTCACCATCCGCTAATAGTTTTTTATGTTGTGTCAAAAAATTGTGACCATTATCTGCAGCAAACGAAAAAAACATAGAAGACGCATATCTAACAAATTATCATTAGAAAATGCTACTAGACGCTCAAAAGAGCTCATGATTGGTTGTTACTGTGTGTCATGCGACACTGGGCCAGCCATGACTGGCTGACTCACAGTGACAGCTAACGCCATCGGCACTGTTTTTATTATTTCAGCGCTAATCGGACTTGTATATCACTTTTTTCATTTGCTGCATATCTGTCATCAATTATGCTGAAATTTTACATGTAGCCTGTTTTTGGACAAATATTGCCCGGAAATTGTTGAACGAAAACCCATTTCAAAAAGACCCTGTCTAATCAAGCGTATTTTCAAACAGATAACATCTACCTTGACATTGTTTCCAACGTTACAGGCTTCATAGTTAATTTTGAATACCAGGATAAGAAGGCAGTGCATTGGCCTCTTTAAAAGGCTCTCATTGTAAATTATTGCCTACTGTTTCAAGTTACATGACAGCACTGATTTGCAATTTGCCATGCTCAATGCTCATCCATCAAACGGAGAGATGCGTGCAATTTATCTATAAAAGTTGTCAACAAAGACGTCTGGCATGTATTGTTCTACCTAAACAAAACCGAACTCTTCTCGCGAGAATGTTCACCGGACCGCACAAACGATGGTGGCTCCCGTTTCCGGTATTATGAGTGGCGTGTGGTATATCCCCAGCGGCAGGCGCGTCCCCGTACTCAATGGGCGCGGCGAGCGGGACGGCGACGCCGATGATGTCGCCGGCGCCCACGCAGGACTCGATGGGCTACTCGCTGCCTGCGCCGGGCTACGACCAGGGGCAAGCGGGCTACGACGGCCCCATGGGCTACGACCCCATGCATCAAGACCTGTCGCCGTAGGAAACCCACATAGGTAACTGATGATTGTGCGAGGGGTGTCAGATAAAAGTTCTCTTTGAGTAAATCATAGCTGCATTGATAGAATTTGTATATTGTGTACGATCTAGGCTTTACTGAATTGGCCTCTTCTTTTTCTCGAGAATATTTACGATTCGAAAACCGTTAAGAATAGCTTTCGTGAGTTGTTTTAAGTAGACAGATTTTAAAATAAAAGTGTGTATCCTTTATTATATAAAAAAACCGATGTCTTTCATTTGGCCTTCAGTGACATCATCACTACATATTTCCAAAGTAATATTTAATTTTTCTTACATTTTAAACGTGTTAAGGAGCGAGCAAGGAGCCGACCATTCAACTTAATATGATGACTACAAACAAATACTAAAATACTTATAAAATCTGTTTAAAAGCATGAAAATATTTATAATTAAAATTTCGTTCCTTGGGGCGGTTGATTGGATTTCACCTTGTATAATAATGTTTTACCTATAATTGTAATCGTATATACAAGGTGACTTTTTGATCATCGTCCAAATTCATACTGGTGGCTTGGTAAGTGATCAGTATCATGGATCAATAACAATTTTTGTAAAATACGTAAAATGAAATTTCAACTCCCCATAGTGATTAACTCGGAACTGGAAGTGAATTTCTATGGGAAGCCGAAATTTCATTTTACAAATTTCACAAAAACTGTTACTAATTCAAGATACTGATCACTTATCGAGCCTCCAGTATGAATTTGGACGATGATCAAAAAGTAACCTTGTATATTGCTACATAAATTAAATAAACATTTAATCTAGTTCATGTACATTTATTATTTTATTACATATATTTTTACAAGATTAAAATTTGATATATACCTACTTTGCAAAATGAACTCTTTGAGTTTTGAATTGATCTATTTATTCCAAAAAACGGAAAAATAGCATGTTTCAGTTAAAAAGCAACCAAATTCTAGTAGCCTTTTGAAGGAGTGAATCAGACTTGCAAGCGTTGTAAAAGGATCATGTGACAATAATGATGCTCACATGTGACTGTACTCTTCCAACTACAACGTAATTAGATTCAAAGTGAGTGGGCTAATGTTTCGTTTTGTCTGCAGGTTATGGACGCGACAGTTAAGCAAAAATCGCTCAGCTTCCATGTTTTTGCCATAATTTATTTGCTGTCTACACGTTTCCTACTAAATGGTGCGCGAATGACTTACGCCTTGCCGGATGCAGTCACCACAAAATATTTCAGTGAAAGTGATATTAGCCAGTTCCACACCAGGCGACAATGATGGCTACATTTAAATGCTGTGTAATCATTTTGTAACGCTAATGGTTGCCGCTAATATCTATCTTTCCGGAATATTCTATCGTTACTGAACAAATAAATACTATATTATTATGTTAACTTTTATATTTTTAGTATGACTGACAATTTAAAGTATTTGATCGAGCCACTGAAAAATCTAAAGCAGCTATATTTAAACTAGAAATAATGCTTGTATTGTATATGTGATACTAGTAAAGAGTATAACTATGTTCACGGATAATAAGTAATATGGCCTAACATATAATATTTTTCAATGCATGTGCTCGTAAAGGCCCACTTTTTATGCATCAAAACCGAACAAAAAGTCGATTATTTTGCCCTAGGGCTTTATTATTATTTTTTTTTCAATTTATTTACAATGGTTGGCTAACCTGCAGACTTTCCTGTATACCATAGATGTTATACTTTTTTCCACTGTTTAACGGCTCTGGATACAGTTCTTTTCAGCCAATTATAATTTGAAGTTCACAAGATTATATTTGTTTTCATTTCCTCACACTATGCATTGAAAAACGTAGTATGATACACGGGCGTAAAAGCAATAAATTACTCGATTACGTTTAAAACACTCGCTACGCTCGTGTTTTAAATCGTCCTCGTAATTTATTCCTTTGCGCCCTTGTAGCATAAACTACTATTAATTCGATATGAAATAAATGATGCAAGTATTATCTCTAGATTTTTTTTTTCTAAAATATAATGCATTTTGAAAACATAACATTCGCTCTATCGAAGGATTATGATAATGTTAGAACGTTGTATTATTTAACAATTGGACTGGTACCCAGTATTTTATTCAGTGCTTATTTTGTATAATTTATTAATCCTCCGGTTTTTTACTAAACTGAAAATTATGTCAGCTAAGATTACTAGCTTTTTATTATGAAGTTATTGTATTTCCTCGAAAACTATTATTGGAAGTTATTATTTGGCAGTATTAAAAATCAAATTATGAGTAATATAATTTTACGACACTTTTGGCAGCTGGTCGACGTAGGTTATAGGAGAGTAAAAGTCGTCGCACATTACAACAGATCGGCACCAGACTACCTCAAAATAAAGCATTGAAATATTAGTTTTAAATCAAGTTAAGTACGTGTCCTTTTTGTACAAGAGGACGGCGAGCCGTCGGCGTGTGTGTGGCCTGCGCATTCCGTCGTACACTTGCAAAATATCACGTACGCAACACGATTTAAAGTTCACATTTCAATGCGTACTTTGAGGTGGTCCGGGACTGAGGCGTTATAATTTGTGACGGCCCTAGACGAGTACACACAACGTCTTCATCCTACGAGATCTAAACTCAATATTGGACATTAAATACTTAATCATTTTCTACTTTATGGTGGATATAAATATACGATATAGCTGTAAGAGAAACTAGTGTACGATCTAGGTATAAGTAATAAGATATTTTGTGCTGAATAGTGTCCATTGTCGACCTCGTGTCGAATAAAACGACATAAGACTTGTGTGCAATTTTGATATTTTATTAGAGTAAAGGTTGTGTATTACGTAATGCGTACAATAATAATTTGTAATGCACACAACACTTGCAGATCTCCATAATGTGAACTTTTGTACCTACTATTCATCGCTACAAGCAAAATCTATCTATGGAAGTTATTTTGGCAGCTGCTTTTTATTATTTAAGTTGTTTATTTCATTTTAATGTTTAACGAACAATTCTAGGAGTTGTGAATATCAGAACAATATAATTTTTATATGGTGCTATTTTATGGCACACGCATATATTTAAAAAAGTTAGTTTTAAAGTTCTGTATTTTAATATTAATTATTTTGAGCTCTACTTTTGAAGCAAATGTAAATTAATTAATATTTACTTGTCAATTGTTTCTATTACCTAAATATTGGTACAAAAATACGCATAGGGTTTATATAACTACTTTTGATATATTTTGTCAAGTAGGATTTAGTTTGGTTTAAAAGTTGAGTTCTATTATTTTCGTCAATTGATATGCAAGCATCTTGTCAGTTTCTGAAATGATTGGTTACTGCTCTCCACTTAGTGATAGATTGGTCATGAGAAAAAATTCCTAGTGTTAAGTTGATGTGTTCTAAAACAATATATCTAAAACAGTATACGAAACTAAAAGAAATTTAATTGAAAATGTTAATTGTGGAACATTGAAGCAGTGTCGCGCCGCGATTCTATTTAAAATAGTAAATTTTAACACGCTGAAGTTTTTACATGCATTATATATAATACCTATTTACTTATATAAGAATGATATTTTAAAAAGGGCTTGTTTAAAATTGTCTTAGCCACGCACTCTGGCGGCGCGACGCGATGAACCATGTATACGAAGAAGTTCAATGTTTTGCGACCATCAGATTGACTTAAATACATTTTTGTGTAGTTACTTGCAGTCTTTTATTTAAATCCTAATAGGCCTGTTCAGTTTGTAGGAACTCTAATTTTTTTTTGAATACCCGTAAAAGTAGTGGGAATGGAAGCTATACCATCCATAACCTAACCTACCCTTGCTGTGAAGTTGTTCTCTTAGCCAAGTCTTTAGTTATTAAAGTCGAAAACTGCTAAGACGAAATGGATGGGGTTTTTTCAGTCTGTTCTGTCTGAAAACATTTTTTTCCCGAAAACTGATACATACTAATTAAATAAAGAGTACAGTAAAAATGTATGTCCCGGGGACATTGTCTAACTGTTTTTAAAGATATAGTAAAGCCGATTCTGAAGGCTTTCATTTTAGTTTTAGTGCTGTCAAAACTAAATTTTCTTCGATACAATAATTAGGATTAGAAGCTAAATTTCTTTGGAAAATTTTAAGCTTTGACAGCACTAACACTAAAATTAAAGCCTTCAGAATTGGCTTTATTGTTTGCCTAGAAATTACATCAAACATCATGCATGATACTTTTGAAAGTGATAGCGATAGATACAGAAGTTAGACAATAAGGCCAAGTAATGTAAACAAAACAAAATTCGTTATCAAACAACAACAATCAACTTATCATAAATATTCGACTGTTTGACCTTGTTTTGCACTAAGCAATAGGTACGAGAAGGAAAAAAGATATTCACACCGGCAATACCTATATAAATCGAAGAGGACCTTGACTTTGTTGAACAAACAGTCATCGCGCGGAGACTCACTGACTCGCACATTTGTCAGTATTGCGGGGTTATTCGACCAAGTAGACAGGTTCCCACTGCTGTTACACTTCCAAAATAATAATAAGCATCGTGTAATGATAAAAATAATAATTAATTTGAGTGCTTCTATAGTAAATTCACAAGGTAAGTGAGTGGTTTATCTTGGACTTGATTAGATCTATGATAGAGACGGAAATGTTATTTGTTACCCAATAATTTTACATCAGACTTTATTACATTATTACCTTTTTTTAATTCAAAATGTATAGTGATCAAATCTTCCTGTTCAAATGCAAGTATAATAAATTGTACAATCAACTTGACCAAATTTTTTGACCGTGGTGTAGCCAGTTTTTGTGTTTTCCTTAATCTGGGGATTTGCTTTTTTTAATTGACCTGTAATATCCTTGTAAATCAATTTCACTGCATTGATGCAATAACAAACTTAGCAATTTGATAAACGATACGTGACCGTCTTTTTTGTTATCATTTATACCGTAACTGGTTAAGTAAGTTATACATAATCATGTATGTAAATTATTTAACTTGGCGTCAAACTTCATCAGTTATTCTACGGCACCACCACTAGTAGGTACCATGTTGTTGGTCTTGACAAGTTTATTATTATTATCAGTAAGTGGAGCGAGGATGACGAGCGTACACAGTGCATACAAACACGAGGTGCATGATGTGCCGATGTCAGTCATCACCAGGCCGTTCATACCGGAGCTGGACGAGGCGAAGGTGGCTTCACTGATGGAGACCATTCGAGTAAGTTAATTTGAGTACCTGGAATGTGTTGATCTACGACCATCAAAAACAATCCCGATGGAAAGTATCGGAATACTCACCCAGAAAGTGGGAACAGGCGAGGCTTAGTCCGTTCAGGAACTTTCGCAAAATCTACGGAAGTCGGTAACGGACGCAAGACTGATCAGGCGCGTGGGAAGGCAGGGAAGGGGGTTAGAGAGGTCATGACCCCCCCAAAAGCCTTAATCAGAATATTCCAAAAAAATAATTAAAGAAATGTTCCCCCCTCTTTACTCTCTCGCTTCTGATTGGTTTCAGCGATCTACATAAATATCCTATGGGTTCAGGGTATCATGACGAGTGTTCTGTTTCTCATTTTTCGTGAAATTCTTTTTGATGGTCGTAGATAAAGTATTGTGTGCAACTGGACATAATACATATGAAGACACTCGTGCATGGGATCTAAAAAGGCCGACTTGGGTAAATCATAAAATGATTTGAAAGTAGGACACGTGTGCAAAAGCTCTTGACTTCATCCTACTTTCAAATCATTTAATGATTCATCCAAGTCGGCCTTTTTAGATCCCCATGTCTATTACGAAACGAACGAAAAAGAAGCACTCGTGTCCCATGTCTCACATCTTAGAGTATACTCTAGTCACACATTACGTCACAGTTGCACTAATACTATTATAGATGTTTTAGTGGACATCAAACCATTTTTAAACTTTAATAGGTACAAAAAAGTATAAAGAATATATATTACTTTTAGTAAACATAATTGAATTTTCCGTGTTTTATAGAAAGAAGAACAAGGCAAAGTGCCTCCAATAGACATCCTCTGGATCAAAGGATCGGAAGGTGGAGACTACTACTATAGCTTCGGAGGCTGCCACAGATTCGCCGCGTACAAGCGACTAAACCGGCCGACCATCCCCGCCAAGCTCATCAGGTCCACGATAACGGACCTCAAGACTTACTTGGGTAGCAGCACGCCGGACTTGAAGTAACCTATCTGGATCCAAAAACGGACTGAGTTCTATAATAATGGCATTTAGATATCTTGCTAAAATTATTAAAGCCAGATTATCGGAAGGATTGGAGTTACAAATATTTATTTGTCGGTGAAACTTTGCAGTGTGGTGTATTGTATAGCTGACATATCTAAAATCATTGCAATTAAGGTGTCGCTAAATAAGCAGCTCGATGTTTGTCGATACGAATATCGACGGAAACGACATTGAAATAACGGTCATAGTGGCTGTTACGACGACACTCGCTGCGTCCTTGATAGGGCGAAATAGGAGAAAATAATACTTTTCACATGGACGTGATTGTTCGATTGAATAATCCGATGTTATGTTTATAGCTATCAAGTTTATCTATTACCCAAAGCAAAAATAAATTAAGCCGCTTAGAAGCAGTCGGGAATTCAAGGCAAAAAACACCATTCGGTTGAATTTTTTTTTTATATAGAAGTTTTGGTGGTATGAAAAAGGAAAAGGTTGCATGTTTTCTTAGAGTTGATTATTCATATAATTTTTGTTTCGGCCGTAAACGAGAGGTAGGCTTTATAAAGTACCCATTAATCTCTAGTTACATATACAATAAATAATACACTGCAAAATTTTACCGACCGGGCTTATCGTGAGGATCTCCATACAAATTAATAAAATTGTTAATTGAAGTAATTCTCGTTGATTTATAGCTGTATTAATTGAAAGGTATTTGTTGTACAATTGTAATTGATTTAAAGACTGCTAATCTTAAACAAATAAACCAGCTGCTAATGTACTTAAATAAGGTGACAAATTAAACAATATATTTAATCTCCAACTGTGTATTTCTTGGAGGCGTATCTTATCTACTTACAGAACAGTGAGATATGACATTTTTCTCCAATAATAATATTCGTATTTACAAACATTAACATAAATAATATCAAAATACACTTTACACTAGATTTCATTATACGCCGACGTGTCGCACTTCGAAGACCAGCTTTGGGCACCATTTTGAGAAAAATCACAAAAAAATATATATAAACAAGGTGACTTTTTGATCATCGTCCAAATTCATACTGGAGGCTTGATAAGTGATCAGTATCTTGGATCAATAACAATTTTTGTGAAATTTGTAAAATGAAATTTCAGCTTCCCATAGAAATTCACTTCCAGTTCCGAGTGAATCACTATGGGAAGTCGAAATTTCATTTTACGAATTTTACAAAAATGATTATTGATCCATGATACTGATCACTTACCAAGCCACCAGTATGAATTTGGACGATGATCAAAAAGTCACCTTGTATATATTTAACTAAAATAATGAACACAAAAGATGTCGCGAATTTCATACAAATAATGTGCATTTTCTAAACCAAAGCCTAAAATTTGACTACTACTGACTCATCTCTAGATATTCATAAATACAAATACATGAAGACATATTTATGATTGGTATAACTTGTACAGTTTAAAAGAACTTATATATAAACGTAAACCAATATAAAATAATGAAGAGCAAGAGATCATATTTAAAACAACACATGTAGTTAATTTTCTTGGCACCAAAGTACAATCCATAAAATGTAAATTCAATTTTGTTTATGAACCAATTTGAAACCAACAATTTGTTAGCCCTACCTACCTCGTCATCTACCAACAGCTCCGATGCAACAATTCAAGTACTATCTAATATCTATTGTCACACGTAAAACTACTTTAATTTGAAACAAAATACAAAAAATATATATTTATTATGTCACAACAATCATACGTTCTTTATATTTTGAATTTCTTATAAAGTTTATGTACAGTGAGTATATATATGTATATCTATCTACAATAACTTTGCGTAACCCTGTGTCACCATGGACATAAGGTACATATTTTTTTAATATTGATAAGAAATTATTATAAATTGATAATAATTTTGACGTCACAACAGAAATTAAAGCGGTGGTATGTTTTAATAGAATATGTTTTTATAATTTTACATCTAATACCCAAAACTACATCTTCTATAGCAGGGGTCGGCAACCTTATGACATAGGAGGGCCACAAATGTTACCAGAGGATCAGCGAGGGCCGCATATAATAAATAACGTATTAGTCAATTTCGTGTCATATTTATTGTACTTTAAAATATAATTTATTATTAAAATGTAATGCGATTTTTGCGGCTGGATTTGACTTGCATTTTAGACGTTGAAATGCGCAGTATTAGGTCAAAATGTGCATCCATTAACTGAGAATAATGCTTGCTTTTTCGTTAGTTCAAAATAGAAAATGTCTGCTCACACAAATATGTACAACCAAACACAGTTATCATGCAGCGATTGGAAACCTTGAGGGCCGCACCGAAGTGGTTCACGGGCCGCATGCGGCCCGCGGGCCGCCGGTTGCCGACCCCTGTTCTATAGCCTCATTTATTCAACGACGATTTATAACTTTTTCACTTTGCTCTTATTGACTCCATATTTTTATACATCTTCTTCATAACCTTGTAGAAGGAGGCTTTTTATATCGCATTAACATCCATATATATACGTGCTCAAGAATCATTTTGACTTATCTGCATATAAGTAACATTTAAAATATAATTTCTATCTACACTTCCACATATATTTTCTTCTAAACATGGAAGGACCACATTCATTGTGTTTTTGCCTTACGTAAGTTAAGATTAAATACAAGTTTAATTAGCTACCTTCTAGGTAGGGGCGGTGCGGGGGGTGGCAAACTGTAACTACATTAAACACTCAGTAGTACAAAGTATGATGGCACTATGTCGTATGATGGTGATTGAGAATGCACAGAGCCACTGAGAAAATACGGATTCGAGTTTAAGTACCTATTTATAAAACTGACACATTTATAAGTCAGGCATGGGCGCGGCGCCGGCGGGGAGTCCTTGGGAATCCTGGCATCAAATATAATATCTAGCTATGATTCAGTGGCGTGCACAGAACTTTTTTCCGGAAAAGCAATCAGAAGGTCAAGTACGACAATAAAAAAAAATATGAAAAAATTTAAATAACACTTTGAAAAAAAAAGTTTGTATGAAAATGTTCACTCTAGGAAAGGCAGTGCCTACCCTGGCGTCATACAAACGTTTTTCTTTCAAAGTGTCATTAAAAAAATTTCATATATTTTTTTATTGTTGTACCTTCTGATTGCTTTTCCGGAAAAAAGTTCTGTGCACGCCACTGCTATGATTAGTTCCGAAGTTAACTTACCGATGGAACCTCTTGAGTCTGAGTTGTGTCATAGACCATAGTCTATTATGTGATTAATAGTAGTTTATGCTACTAGGGCGAAAAGGAATAAATTACGAGGACGATTTAAAACACGAGCGTAGCGAGTGTTTTAAACGTAACCGAGTAATTTATTGCTTTTACGCCCGTGTATCATACTACGTTTTTCAATGCATAGTGTGAGGAAATGAAAATAAATATAATCTTGTGAACTTTAAATTATAATTGGCTCAAAAGGACTGTATCCAGAGCCGTTAAACAGTGGAAAAAAAAAGTATAACATCTATGGTACACAGCAAAGGCTGCAGGTTAGCCAACCATTGTAAATAAATTAAAAAAAATAATAATAATAAAGCCCTAGGGCAAAATAATCGACTTTTTGTTCGATTTTGATGCATAAAAAGTGGGCCTTTACGAGCACATGCATTGAAAAATTGTTTATTCGGAGTTTCAAGGTTATCTCCCAGCGACTCTATACATACTTTCTTATATATATCCACATTTTCTAAAACAGATCGAATGAAGGTAAAAGAGTAAAGTTGCCAGTGCGGTTAATGAAACCAATGTTTGGCACTCAAGTAGTATGATATTTACAAAATGAATATCTATATAATGTTGTTTAAACGAGTGTAGAACGATATGTCACTGATTCTTTGAATTTTACGTATACTCGAATGACTTTACAGAAGACTGTCTGTTCTGCTTTGAAATCATCAAAGTTATTAGTCAACATAATGATTTGTATTTTCAACCGGTGTACTGATTTTGGTTTTATAAACTTGAATAGTTATTAAGCATAAATTGTACAATTAGGTATTTAGATCGAATGCTAAGAAATTGATAATTTAGGCCAAGTGAAAACATAACTAACTTTTAATACTTTGTATAACTTTCAATGTGACAAAGACATGGTATTAAAGGTAAATTTGAGTTAAATAGCTTGTCGCATGTGTGCGTTATAGAGCTACAAAACGTCATCTTACCATTGTCAAAATATTATATTCAAAGACTACTGCGCCATTTTTGATTGGAATGTCAAATTTCATAATACAACTATGAGGTATAATGTTTCATTAGACTTAATTGATGATATTGCTTTTGAGTTTTGATTTTTATTTTTCTACCCACAACCACAAACACTTGACACCAAGTATTTTGGCACAATATCTCACTATCGGAATAAATTCATTTGAAATTATAATTATAATGTTGTATAAAATATTGAAATTGATTTAAAATATGGTTGTTACTTTGTTTCATACGTCGGGTACTTCATCTAAATAACTCTGTATATATTAGACCACCATTGATATTTTAGTTGTGAACAAGTTTCAAGTTTAAACTTGACAATATACGATCGTATTATAAGTTATATAAATATAACCGTTCCAAAAAGGATACCCTTTAAAAATGTTAAGAAGGCTATTTTACAACAAATAATAATGTATAATAATAAATTAATAAGATGATACATGTATACCAACATTACAGCTAGACACAAATAGCCAGTATGGCGGAATGTATCCGTTCTGTGTCTAGCTATAAATAAATACTTACTCTACTTTGACTACAGTAGAGCCACTGAGTGATGGCGCCTATGACGTTTAAATGCCTACAAAGTATCGTAATTATTTATAAGCAATTGTGAATTAAAAATTGTAATACTTCATTGTTGATAGTGATGTACTACTTGTTTCGGTTATTATTTTTCGATTTGAATGTTGCATTATTTTGTGCAATAGAATTCGTATAGAAACAAAGTTTTTTTTTTTTAAAGTTTCTCATTTTTTATAGGTCGTGTTTGAGATCGCCAAGTTACGCAATAATATTTAATTAAAAACAAAACAATTACGAAGTTAAACTAAACTAAAATAAATGATAGTAAAATACTTTTTTCGATTTAGATATTTAAACATCTCTTGGGGGCCCCGGGGCACTACACCGCATAGCCCTCCGATAGCTACGCCACTGGTTTTGGCACATTTTCCTTTTGTATTATTATGTTGAAGACGTGTCTAATGTTGAGTGAACTCACACTTGATTTTTATTTTTAACCGAAATTTGAAATGTACCTCATCACTAAATGCAGCTGTCATAAGTGCCATCACTCAGTGGCTCTACTTTACAAACTCATTTAACCTTATTCGCGGACACAGAAGCGTTTCATGCATGCCTCTTTATACTAATCTTAAAGCATTTTACGCACCATAATGGAAACAATTTCACCAGTTTCAAACATACCAAGTGGTCGAATAGTGGAGAGAGAGAGAGAGAGAGCTTAGACTTAAAGTTCAACAAATATCAAGTATGAAATAGAAAACACGATAACATCGAGATATAGTAACAATTTTAGGGTTTTAGCTTTATACAGCATTACCACGAGAGAAACTATTGGTCATGGATAGAACATGTCAATTTACAAATAGCCTTTTCCCTATACACACCAATGTAATATTCTGTCGCCACACATCGTATCTATAAGTACAATCACAACTAAACCTGTCTCCTTATCGTATTAAATTGATGTTATGAAACATAAATGCATATATAGCAAACAGGTTAAAATTATGTTATTATGGTACATTTAAGCTGATTTTCAAGGCTTTGGTTTTAAGTTTAGTGCTGTCAAAAGTGCTGTTTATCTATTAATATTAAAATATATCTATTATTAAAAAATAGTACACCACCATTTCAACAATCATTCTAAACAGTTTCATCCACCCAAAGGTTGTCTGGAAGAGATCGCTTTTTGTGCTACATAATAAGTTAGTTCCTTCTATCTTCTATTTTTATTTCTATAATCCTTCAACTCCATCATATCTTAAAGATTGCTTTAAATTCCTGCACTCTACCCATGACCGTACTCTACGGTCCTCCGAAAATTTGCGTTTGGCAATTCCATCTCACACTACAACTTTTTATGGAAATTCTTTTGCTGTTAAAGCTGTCACATTGTGGAATAACTTGCCTATCGCTATTAAACGTGCTCCCTCGTTGCCTGTCTTCAAAAGATTACTTAAAAATCACTTTCTTTCTTTGTAAATGTTAGTTAAATCCCTACTTCTGCCACTAATATTTATTTACTTTTGGTTTACGTATTATAGTATTTATTTTTGTTATATATTAGTGTATTTATTTATCGTATTATATGTATTTGTATGTACAATATTATACTTGTGTATTTATTTTAGGTATTTTGCTATCCATTTGATTATTATTATTTATTTTGTGCACCACCTTCGCGTTATTTTTTCCAACGATTAATTTCCACCCAAAGGTTGTCTGGAAGAAATCGCTATAAGTGATAAGGCCGCCATTTGTTACCTTCTCTCATAAGTTTGTTCTTTTACCTTATTTTATTAACTTTGGTGTACAATAAAGAGTATTTGTCTTGTCTTGTCTTGTCTTGTTAGTTAAAAATTAAGTATTTATATTTCTGTTCCTTTTTTTATGGTGTACAAATAAAGTTGTATTGTATTGTGTCAAAACTAAATTTTCTTTATTGCAAAATGGTACTTAAATCAATATCAATACATATAATAAAACAGTAGAACCCGGTGTGTCTGCACATTGAAGAAAACTAATAAAAATAGAAAGGGGGCGACTAAAGAAAAGTAACAAAACGCTAATCAGTGATTTTTAGAATTCTTTTCTGTCTGTCTGTTCTCCGAAACTACTAAACGGATTTTCATGTAGTTTTCACAGGTGGACAGAGGTTAATTTGGAGCAGAATATAGGCTTTGTTTCATTAAAATCGGAGTTCGGAAAAAAGTTATCGACATTTAAAGATGTTTGCAATTTACTTTCAGTGTAGGAGCCTGATACAACATAAAACCCGGAATTTTTGTCGGTATTGCATGCATCACGCAAAATCTATTGAACGGGTTTTGATGCGGTTACTATTGTTCGATCCTCGGCAATGAGGCATGGGTTACAAAGAAAGAAGGAAGGGAGATCACTATTCGGTAATTTATTATCCAATAAAAAAACTGGTATCCTTTTTAATGTGGGATTCCCAAGAGATTACACGGTGGGCGCATTATCTTCTTCTACGCGGACGAAGTCGCGGGCAACAGCTAGTTGACTTAATAAAAGGAAAATTACCTTGCAAAATATTCGTTTTGACAGCACTAAACCTAAAACTAAAGCCTTTAAAATCAGCTTTTGTGTTCAATGAGGACATCACAACATTTAAGAATATGCCATTGTGTGTGTACGTTAAGATCTCACATGTATTGTCCGTAGGACTGATTAAATACCTGTCCATAGATTTGGAACAATACTTGTGAAATCGTCTTTACGGGTTGAGACTGTTTCTGTCGTTATAATGTGCCGATTATTATGTATTTCATAGTAACACTTCAATTTAAAAGGATTGTTTATTTTTCGCATTTTTATTAGCAAGTAATATAAGCACATTTTTTACAGTTGCTAAGGTTGAGATTTCATTTTATTTTAACTTACATAATTCATCCTATTTATTACATTTTTGTTTATTTATACATATTTAACTATTATTTCTGCGTTTTGCATTGTTATTTTATTACATAATACAAACTTAGCTTGTGTATTAAGCACCTATCCTCTTCATCGCACCATTCAAAGAAAGAGAAAACATTAAATTTTAGACAGCGTCCGATTCCGAAGTAAGATCGCTTTTAAAATCATTATGCACTTACCAAAAAGGTAATATATATAGCTGTATTTTATTCGCTCAACTGTGAGCGACCATTTTCGTCAATCGAACCGTAAAGATTATCGCTTTTTTTGTCGTGATTTACTTGGAAGTAATGTGTAATGAAAAAATAATTTAAATTATGTTATTTTAACTACATCCGACTGTTTCAAATCTTAACAGTTCATGTAAATATATTTCTATAATACATATTACGACTTCCCGAATAACAGTACGTCAATATGTTTGTACGATTACAAAACATTTGCTGCTTTAGTTATTTATTATAATATCGTACTAATTTAGTACATTTTTATATACAATGTCATGTCCGGTATATACTGAACCGGGCTCTTTTGGTTGTCATCATTCGGAAAGAACGTCATCGAATGAATGAACGTCATTCTTGTTCGATAACGAACCCTGCGTTCCGAAATAGAATTATATCGCTAAAATCGATTACGAAACTATGAAGTGAATAGCTTATGATCCATTGTAATTATATTTCGGACCGCAGGGTAGGTTTCCACTTAAACAAATGACAGAAACACAATTTCATTCCACAGTAGGTCCAGCTAAAGTGTAACGCCTCTTCATCACATTTTCTTACAGACGACATCAATTACTGGGTAAATAAGAGATCGCGTCGATCCTGCCTTTATATGTACAGTATAGTGTGCTCGCTGGTAGCGGGTCGGTCTCACACGAGGTCACCCTCGTCGTCGAGCGGGGGCGGGTGGCGGGGTGCGGGGGTAGCGGAGCGCGCTACGCACTGGTGACATCAGTCAAGTGCTCCGATGCAGTCCGGCTCTTCTCTCACGTACTCTTTGGGGAAGTAGCCAGTGCGGTCGTCGCCCTGGATACAATATGAGAAATAAATAAACACTAGTAGCACCGGCAGCTCGATCGGTAGGACGTCGGACTCACAACCTTGAGTAGGCACCAATCTTGCTGATGGTGATAGTATTGTATTTATATATTTATGGTATTTATATATTTACTACTTGCTGATGATGATGAAAACACTGTGAGGTAGACCTGAATGCTCTTAAAAGCGAATGAATGAATGAATGAAAGCGCATATTTGTTCCCGATAGACTCACTCTTTATTATCGAGTGTCCGCCCCTTCCACCATCCCGTTGTCTCCCTCCTTGCTCAGCAACAGCAACTTCGCTCCGGGTCGCAGCGCTATCTGCCCGCTCTCTATAGGTCTGAAGTCTCAGCTCACTGGTGCTATACTGCATCATCAACATTACCTTATCGAGTGTCCGCCCCTTCCACCATCCTCTGTTGTCTCCCTCCTTGCTCAGCACCAGCAGCTTCGCTCCGGGTCGCAGCGCTATCTGCCCGCTCTCTATAGGTCTAAAGTCTCGGATCACAGTCGCCACTACTCGCCGGAATGGCCACCGAAGGTTCGAGTCCAACCTGAAAATAGTATTGCATTACGGATGGCTGAAATATTATTGGGGGTTCATGTCATGAGTCATTACCACCTGTAGACGCCGTTTTCCTTCACAAACTTGTGAACAACTAAGTCAACTGCTCTAACTCGTTGGAACTCTTATCGTTAAAAACTCCACGCGCCTCCTCACGTTGCAACTCTTTCAAATTCCACACCACCACAAACCGTACTAATTACGCCAATAATATATTTTTCTCCCGTTCTCCCACACTATATAACGAGCAACTCGGTAACACCGACTTATTAGGGTTCCGTAGTACCTAAAAGGTAAAAGGAACCTTTATGGTGAGACTCCGTTGTCCGTATGTCACAGCCTCATAACTTTGGCACCGTTAAAGATAAATACATGAAATTTGACACAAAAATAGCATTAATTTGCCTACATATGGGTGTAAAAAAAAAAAATGAAAAATTTTAAATTGTACAAAACAAAAGTGAAAAAAATATATATTAGCCTTAGAATAATAACGCCTAGAAACCGAGTCCGCGCACAATAAGTGAAGCGAGTAAAACCAGGCCATATAGGCCTGGTTCGCGGGCCGGCCTGGTCAGTTCTCAAGGTCAGCCTTTAGTACTAACAACTCTCGGAAATTAAATTGAAAATGATGGTTTGTGCGGTCAATGGGTGTCACAATACAACGGAAAAACATAATAAACACTGTAACATCACATTCCACCTCTCAGTACTGAAATTCACATTATAACTTAACGTAAAACATAAACTTAAACAGAAATAATCGTCCGTAATTTTGGTAGACGCCATTGTATTAAAATGTTGCCAGTAAAAGAAAAAAAAAATCCTCAAATTAGTACTAATATACAAGGTCACTTTCGGTAAGTGGTCAGGACCAAGGTTCATCATTTCAATAAATCACATTTTTTCGGGTTTTTTATACTAAATATTTTTGTTAAATGTTTGCTTATGTTATCTATTTTACGTTGTTTTAATTTCTAATTAGCGCGGCTTGTTGTTGAACGGTATTTAAAAATTCGATTCTTTTATGAATCTAAAAAAGACAACATTTCGCAAATGGTGTCATCTAAGCGACAATTGTTTAGAAAACAGTTAGAGTTCCAAGGCCATTAGGTTGTTGTGGCGACCACTACGCGGCAAAGCTCGTTTTATTTTTTTCGAATATAAGAGAAACGTAGTTACTCATTATGGTTTTTTATTCACCCCACCTGCCACATTTTACGTTTATAGAATTGCTCCATAGTTCCGAAGATTCCCGCTCAGTATTAGACACTTGAAATTTCATACATACATCACCACCGTATCAGACTACTCCTTCTAGTCACTGTTTTGTAATTCTATATAATATATGTTAAATAATGTAAATACCGTTATATACTCGTATTAATTCGTGCTTATATGGGCATATAATGTATACTGATTTCAACACTATAATAAACTACGCTGTGTAATGTATACCAAGAAATAATAGATTTAGATTTAGATTTATTTATTAATAACAAATATAGTTACATGTCAAGGAATATAATGCAAAGTTATACTTAAAGTATAATTATTTTTAAAATTAACTATAAAATTATAGAATAATAATATTCTTAGTCAAAAATAATAATAATAATAATTGAAAAAACAATAAATTGTATTATGATTAAATAATGATTAAATAATGTCAAAAAGATTAATATTGTATGTAGGTACAATTAGGTACCACATCTGTCCATAAACTCCTTGACCGTGTAAGGCGCAAACTCGACTAGCAGTTTTTTAAGCTTGCTTTTAAAACTAGTGAGTGATGGTGCGTTCGTTATCTCAGTAGGCAGCGAGTTGTACACATTTATACCGAAAACGCGGGTACATTTGTGAGTTTTCTCGAGTCGATGGACACGAGAAACAAGTTTGTTGGCGTCCCTTGTCGCATATTTGTGTATGTCTTTGCGACGCCGAAATTGTCCTAGATTTTTATGGACATAAATGCAAGCTTGATATATAACCATTGCAGGCAGTGTCATCACTTTCTGGTCAATAAAAATGGGTTTCGCCGTGACGGACTGATCGTAGACTTGTACAATTGTACGCACAGCTCGCTTTTGCATGACAAAGGCCCTTTCCCAATCAGCCGCTTGACCCCATAGCTCGGCTCCGTAGCTAAGCAGCGAGTGCACCGTCGCAAAGTAACACTGCCTCACCGCCTGCGGCGGCAGCACGCGCGCTACACGCCCGAGCGCAAAGCAGGCTCGACCCAGCTTATCGCAGAGTGCATCGATGTGTGTGCGCCAGGTAAGTGATCTGTCAATTCTAAAGCCCACCATAGTGATAGCGCTTACTTGGGACAGTTTATCGCCATTCATTGTCACGGTTATTGGTGCATCCATGTGCCCCGACAAATCGAACCTTATAAAGTGCGTTTTTTTCGCATTAATAGCGAGTCCGTTAGCACGAAACCATGATGCAAGTCCATCCGATAATTCGATAATAATTCCGAGTCGTTAAGTAACAGTTCCAATTTCCCTACTTTAGGGAAAATGCGTACTCCACTAGCAACATTGTTTATGCGCTTGTGTGCGTGTCAGCAAACGTAGCTATAGTGCGCGCCAATCTTTTAGTCGCCTCTGATTGAGTTACGAGTGCAAGCTTGCGCAGGTACAGTCAACGAAACAATAATATGAACGGGTGATTATTAAATGTTTACTATAAGTGGGAAGGTGTACTGGTTGTACCTACCTATTTAATATATATTTATTATTTTAGTGCAATCTTAACTGTTTAATTAAAACAAATTAATATAAACACCATTTTCCTATATTGTCGCCTAAAAACGCTATAACGACGGCGAGGCATAACAACAACAATAAACTTTAACAAACTAAATCAACAAAACAACAAATAAACAATAAACAAACAGATTCAACGATTAACTAAACGAATCATATAATTTTTTCCACGAACGTACTTTTCATGCAACGCGCGCGTGTGTAGTGTACGGACGTAGCACTAACACTAACGCATAGTGTTGACACCTGCCGAACGGCGAGCGGGGGGTGTGGTGCGGCATGCAGGCGGGTGTGCTCCGCGCCCTCGCTCCTGTAACGTCCCCCTGACACCGTAAAACGGCTAATGCGTCGATTCTTGGGGCTAGCTTCAGAGGCGACTAAAAGATTGGCGCGCACTGTACATGATGCTTACGCCCACATGAATCATCTTTTTGCCTCACTTTAGAGAGATCGGTTGAAGGGAACTATCATTCTAGGCGTTATTATTCTAAGTATTAGCCTAAAAATACAATATGGGTATCAAATTGCAGGTATTAAAAAGTTAATTCTAAAAATATATACTTTTAATATATTTACTGAGACTGGTTTCGAGAAATCTTGAAAAAAAAAAATATATATGTATGTCCCCCCCCCCCCCTTATTTTCGAAACTGGTAGACCGAAAAAATGTCAATTATAGATCATAACTAGCCAATTACAGGAAAACTATAGCGATTAAAAAAAATTCAGAACTAATGAGAAATATAAAAAAAAAGCCGCAAGTGAAAGTTAACAATAATGAAGCAGGCTCACCCGACGAAGTTCTCGGAGAGGCTGGTCTTCTCGTAGTAGGAGACGAGCTCGACGATGCTCCGGAAGAACCGCGACTCGGAGAGGTAGTAGTGCGGTACATGGTCTATGGGCTTGCGGCACACCCGCATGTGCTTCACTGTATTGTCTGTCCTGGGGAGGTCACACAGATTTTAGATTACAAACCATTAGATTAGGCACTTTATAAAATGGGTAGTTAGGAAAGCATGTGATCTGGTTATGTGAGCAAGTGCAGCTCAAAGTCGAAATAGAGTACAGAAATTACAAAAAAAGTATCATGTTGCAATTTGAAATGTTTAATGACTTGTTTTTACCATTCAAGATTTATATCAAAAATAGCTATCCCGATTGGGCGATTAAAAGTACCAGCCAGTGGTACCGATTCGGTGAAGCACATCTTAACTTATTTGACAGGACTAAACTTAATTTAAGCGTTCTGTCCTTGTCTTTTCTATAAAGAAAGAAAAAGACAGTATGCTTAAAATAAGGTTAGTCCTGTCAAATAAGTTAAGACGTGTTATGCCGAATCGATACCACTGACTCTGGTTTAGCATCGTTTCTCTTTCAACCAATTTACTCTTTAGATAACTGAGAATTACAACAGCGAGAAAGCTGAGCTCAGTTTACCATTTAATGTTGTTATCTCCCATTTATTACTGTTTATGTTTATTAGCATGTAGTATAATATAATGTACTAAGTGTTTGAGTAACATATATATTTAAATCGGTACCCTATAATATTTTGACATCATGGCACTACCTTCAACAACTTCCCCATTACCAAAGGTTAGCTGGTAGAGAATACTAAATAGTATTAAGCTTGCGTGTCGGTGTCGGGATGTTGGCTCGCGTTAGGTCTCACTCGCAGCAGGAACGTGCCATCGACGCGCCGCTCTAATTGTAACAAAGACTCACTTGAGCGAGAGCGCGTACTGCGTGTCGGTGTCGGGATGTTGGCTCGCGTTAGGTCTCACTCGCAGCAGGAACGTGCCATCGACGCGCCGCTCTAATTGTAACAAAGACTCACTTGAGCGAGAGCGCGTACTGCGTGTCGGTGTCGGGATGTTGGCTCGCGTTAGGTCTCACTCGCAGCAGGAACGTGCCATCGACGCGCCGCTCTAATTGTAACAAAGACTCACTTGAGCGAGAGCGCGTACTGCGTGTCGGTGTCGGGATGTTGGCTCGCGTTAGGTCTCACTCGCAGCAGGAACGTGCCGTCGACGCGCCGCTCTAATTGTAACAAAGACTCACTTGAGCGAGAGCGCGTACTGCGTGTCGGTGTCGGGATGTTGGCTCGCGTTAGGTCTCACTCGCAGCAGGAACGTGCCATCGACGCGCCGCTCTAATTGTAACAAAGACTCACTTGAGCGAGAGCGCGTACTGCGTGTCGGTGTCGGGATGTTGGCTCGCGTTAGGTCTCACTCGCAGCAGGAACGTGCCGTCGACGCGCCGCTCTAATTGTAACAAAGACTCACTTGAGCGAGAGCGCGTACTGCGTGTCGGTGTCGGGATGTTGGCTCGCGTTAGGTCTCACTCGCAGCAGGAACGTGCCATCGACGCGCCGCTCTAATTGTAACAAAGACTCACTTGAGCGAGAGCGCGTACTGCGTGTCGGTGTCGGGATGTTGGCTCGCGTTAGGTCTCACTCGCAGCAGGAACGTGCCGTCGACGCGCCGCTCTAATCGCGCCGCCGCCGTCTCTCTACTCATTGTTCCAACGTACCTGTTAATACACGTATTTTGAAAAGAAACTCCTAGCGTTTTGAAAACTAGCGCGGTAGTTCAGTCACTCAGACACTAATCTGAGCCGGATTCGAATCCTGTCCAGTCGAGCAAGCACGTAATGATTTAAATGTACATTATTTAAATATACAAATATATGCTTATCATTATTTTTATCATGTACATTTATTATTTTATTACATACGAGGGTGAATCCAAAAGTTCTAAGCCCGACCTACAAAGAGGTATCAAATCTTTGTAAATCTACCGTCATTTGTTAGTATGTTTTTTCGTGATTGATTGTGTGAAGTTGAAGTTCGATACTGCAAGCTATTATTTTTTTGTGATATTTTGTTTAACGCAGTCTGACGGGATTTTTCACAATGGAGAAAATTTAACACCGTGCTGTGATTAAGTACCTCAATAAAAAAGGTCTTTCACCTAAAGAGATTCATGAAGATATGGAAACAACATTAGGGGAATCTGCTCCATCGTATTCCACTGTCAAAAAGTGGGTAGCTGAATGTAAACGCGGTCGGGAGACCATTGAAGATGACCCAAGGAGCGGAAGGCCTTCAACGTCTACCACTAAAGAAAACACTGACAAAATTTGTGATCTCATCCTAGGACACCGACGATTGACCATTAGTAGGATACCTGAGATCACAGGCATCAGTTATGGCCGAGTGCAAAACATTATAACTGTAGAATTGGAGTTCCGTAAGGTTTCTGCTCGCTGGGTCCCAAGATTGCTTTCAGCTGACCAAAAACGAGTTCGATTCACAATTTCGCGTGACTGTTTGGAACTTTTTGAGGCAGATGCTGAGGATTTTATGTCTCGTTTTGTTACCATGGATGAAAGCTGGGTTCATCACCATACTCCTGAAACAAAACAGCAATCCAAACGGAAAAGATCTGGCTCACCCACGCCGAAAAAGGCCAAGTGCGTTTTGTCAGCCAACAAAGTCATGGCATCTGTTTTTTGGGATTCGAAGGGAGTTATTTTATTGGATTATTTACCTAAAGGTGAAACTATAAATTCACGCTATTATTGTAACCTATTACGAAAACTTCGCGAAGAAATAAAAGGAAAACGGCCGGGGATGTTGCGTAAGAGAGTTTTGTTTCTTCAAGACAATGCACGAGTTCACACTTCGGTTGAAACGATGGCTGTGATCCATGAATGTGGTTACGAGTTGCTGCCTCACCCACCTTATTGGCCGGATTTAGCCCCCTCTGACTATCATCTCTTTCCAAATTTAAAAAAACACTTGGTGGGATCAAAATATTCGACTAGAGAAGAAGTGATAGTCGCAGTTAATGACTATTTTGACGACCTTCCGGAATATTTTTTTTTCGAGGGTATAAACTGGTTGCAGGTCAGGTGGAAGAAGTGTGTTGATCTAGATGGAGACTATGTCGAAAAATAAAAATAATTTTGAACCCACTTTTCTTTCATTTTCACGGTCGGGCTTAGAACTTTTGGATTCACCCTCGTATATTTCTACAAGATAAATTTTTGACTTGTAAAAAGTGTATTATACCTACCTACTTTGCAAAATAAACTATTTGAATTTTGAATTTTAATTAAAAATACAATGAACTTGCTGACAATAAAGAAAGACTGTCAGGTAAGCTTGCCTTAAAAAACCCAAAGTAATAAATAATAAAGCTCACCTCTAACTGTCACATTAGGACGCAGTAATCGTTGGTGACAGTGTTGTGTGTTGACAACGTGTGTTGACTGTCTGTACAGGTCTAGCGCTTGACTGAGTAGGTTGCTGCGGTAGAGGAGGAGGAGGAGGGGGGGTGAAGTGACGTGTACTGACGCGAGACTCGATATAAAAAGAGACGCGACCGGTGTTTAGCGCAGGAACCTACTCAGTTAGCGTTAGACGTAGTGAGTCCACATTTGGTGTGATGGATAATTAATGAGACGTGAATTGATACGTTTTTTTTTTAATTAAAGTCTTCTATAGTACAAGGCTGTACAAGTATTAACTGTTCCACTGATATATGCATATAATACACGACCGAACGCCGCGCACACCTGTACTCCCGTAATGATAGCTAGTAATAACTTCGGTGAAAGCTCGACCTGCCCAGTTTGTATGTTAATAGAGCGAGTATATTACCACATGTAGTAGTGCAGCGCATGGTCCGGCTGCAGGTTCTGCGGCGGCGGCGGCGGCACGGGCGCCAGCGTGCCGCCGCAGCGTCCCGACATCGCTATACACTCCTTGTGAGCGCAGCCGTTGCACACCGTGCACAGGTAGCCCTGAGGACAACGTCAATATCGTACTGAGGTATATGCTGGACGAAAATATATAGTTATATTGATGGACAATAACGGAGACTGGTCTACCGATGTTTCGAACCAAAGCTCAGGAAACAAATGCGCGAGTATTACAAACTTATACAAGCTAGGTCAGATCGCAAGTAAAAACCGACGTGTATATTTTAATACAAGGACTTTAGTTAAAGTCAACACGTACATGTTAAAGGGTTCTCATTAGACAACTGGTAACGAAAGTAATCAAATTTTCTCAAGTTTTTCTATATTTTAAAAAAGGTTCTGCAGCAGACAAGTGAAAAATTATAGAAACTGTGGAGGAAATGCATTTAATTATTAGGTGGTGCCTCTGTTGCTGCAGTGTAGTTGTGAGAGCGTTAGATTTTAGTAACCTGTTTTTTTTTTTCATTTAATTTTTATTTTTGAAGTCCTTCAACAAAAAAATCAAAAATGAGTGCGACGAAGAGCAAAGCGAGGAGGAGCGTTTTACGTTGCTGGTGATGATACATTCGGAAACCGAGCAAATTGGAGCGGAGCGAGGCGACCTCTGTTGTTATAACAGAATTTATAATAAACGCAAAAATCCTTCTTGTTTTTCAATTGACAGCCACCTACGCAACGGTCATTGCGGGTTCCGACAGCGGAGACACAACTTTAATATTAATTAACTGAATCAAAATATAGGTGGTAGAGCTGATGCCGGGCTCGACTGTGGAGGTACAACCATCTTATTTGGAGACCCCTTCGAAGTAATTTGGGGGAGAGTAAGAGGACAGCTCACAGGCAAAAAAACTAGGAGGCCCACCATGCCTGGGACCGATGGATAGCGGTATGTCCATCCCTAATGGCTGGCCCTTATATGGAACAGACTGGTGACGGGCAGCAGCGTCACTGGGTGCGAGGGTTCCGGCACCGCGCTCACCAACCCGCCTGCCCAGCGTGTGTGAGTATGGGCAATTCTTCCAGGATGACCGCCGGGAGTGGCAGTCCTGCCCCCCTATTCTGTATCTTTAGTTGCCAACTGCACGAGGTGCCTATCATCAAAAACATAACTAAAACCTGAAATTTCAAAATTGCCTTTAGTGGGTATTGAACTATTAACAATCTGTGTCGTCACTTCAAGTGCGAAAATATCCTTAGGACATCGGAATTCGATAGTATATCTATGTTTTTGATGATAGACACCCAGTCCAGAAGGCAACTAGAGATACACAATAGGCCCGCTGCCCCTCTATTCTGTATCTTTAGTTGCCAACTGGACTAGGTGCCTATCATCAAAAACATAGCTAAAAACTTAAATTTCAAAATTGTTATTAATGTGTTCTGAACTACTTACAAACTGTGTCGTCACCAAGTGCGAATATATCCTAAAACAATCGGAATTCGATAGTATATGTATGTTTTTGATGATAGACACCCAGTCCAGATGGCAACTTGAGATACATAATAGGCCCTCTGGAAAGGCTTATGTCCAGCAGTGGACGACCTAGGCTGATGGATTGGATGGAATCAAAATAAGAATACTATTGAATTTGTATCGTAAAAGCTTGGTAATTTACCTGAAATAATCTACCCTTAAGGAATTTGGAGCAGTGGTGGCACGTGGCTGGTTTCTCGAACGTGTGCAGAACGAACTTGTGGTTTGTGTTGCGACATCCCGGTGGTTCGAGATTCTCTCTGTAGAACAAATTAATTATTTCAAAAACCCGCTCTACGTCCTGAGCAAACCCTCCCCAGTGAGAACTTTTCATTCGAGATAATGTCGAGCGTAAGCCAGGGCGGCGCCCTTCACATTATGGTATTTCGTTATTTTCGCATAATATCTACTATGCATAATACGTACTATACATAATATTAATTTATTTATTTACTTTAATTAAAACGGGCAAACCAATAACAATAATTAAAGATAGTAACACAAACACAAAACGGTACAATAAACTAAAATAAAAAAGAATAACACATAAAGTCACAAACAGTCCCTCTCACAAAAGCACAAACACTCTGACAATATTTTCTGCCATCCATCAGCAAACAGATCACAGTCCTGATTGGCGTTTAGAAGAGCGTTGAGGGAGAGAAGAGTACGCGGTATGGGTGAGTTAGATCGCGCCTTTGTGCGACACGACGGCACAGCGAAAAACCTATAATATGTACTATACATAATATGCACTAAACATCATCGGTCTTACCACAAAACTGTGTTTAACTTTAGACAGTGTTTAAATCTGTTGCTGTCACTCTTTTACAATATGAAAAAAAAGGTGACAACGACATATTTAAACACTGTCTAAAGTTAAACACTGTTTTGTAGTAACACCGAATATGTACCATACAAAATTGCTGGGAGCTCGCAGAAAGCGAGCTTTTGCTGGACAAGTATAAGTTCGAAAACTAAGCTAAAGATTTCTATAATACGACTCTAACAAATGCCATTTCTGTTGAAGCAAATACAGCGGTTTACTCAGACTATAAATAAATTACAAAAAAAAAAACGCATTTTTGAGATAAAATATGAGTGTTCAATGTTTTCTGAAATAAAATTAGTGTCGGTCCGGGAACTCACTTTGCTCT
This sequence comes from Ypsolopha sequella, assembly GCA_934047225.1. NCBI lineage: Eukaryota > Metazoa > Arthropoda > Insecta > Lepidoptera > Ypsolophidae > Ypsolopha > Ypsolopha sequella. The sequence goes on from OW203987.1 coordinate 3,883,730, forward strand.
CCCGTTACTTATATACTTGTTGTGTTGAATGTGAGGAAAATTAAATAAAAAATTGCCGAAGAGAGAGTTGAGTTATGCAAGAAAATCGATTAACTCAAACAGTCGATAGTTGTGTCGATTCGGTGTAAGAAGTTTTAACTTATTTGACAGAACTGAACTTAATTTAAGTGTTCTGTATCTTTCTCTTTCTGTATCGAAAAGACAAAGACAGGACGCTCAAAATAAGGTTAGTCCTGTTAAATAAGTTAAGTCGTGTTAAACCAAATCAATACAATTGGCATAGATTAAATTATGTAAAGGTGTGTTAATTCGAAAACCATTACGAGATTTAGGTTTAATAAGCCGTATTTTCGAAGTTTTGGTCTAAAAAACGTCATAATGATGAATATTTTTACGAAAAGGATGCAACTTCCATTTGCCCTCGTGTGACGTCACTTGAGTAATGGCTGTTTAGAAATGTGTCCTTTGCTATCAAGATAAATTTATAATAATTTGCTTCAGACTAATTTGACAGCTAGATGACAGATGAGTAGACAGATAGAGACAGGCCACTTTTTATAAGCAATCGCACATCACAATCAGCGGGTCTACCGCGTAATTCTGATTTTCATCAACATCAACTTGAGATTGAAATTTGACGTGCGTGCGACGACGCCCGCCTAACATGCCATCTCTTTTGCACGCACGTAAATTTCAATCTCAAGTTGATGTTGATGAAAATCAGAATTACGCGGTAGACCCGCAGCATGTCTAAAATTCTCAAGTGACAAGGTCATCGGACAATTCTTTAAAAAATCATAAAAAGATAATGGTTAATCTATATACCAAAGTAATGAAAACGATATCCTAAAATTGCGTATACGCTCCGAAAAAAAAAAAAAATAATAATAATAATAAAGGCGTAGGGATGTGACGTCCCCATCGCCCTCTGGTATGTCCAGTACGTCCAGTGCAATCAATCACCGCAGGGCGGCTTGTGGCGAGCCGATGGTGAGTGGCGACACCACGGACCCTACCTCCAGGGGACACTATCACACATGCGCTTACACACACACATACACACAGAAACACACCCCCTGTCTCTGCGCTTGCTTTAACCAGCCGGCCAGAGTGGAGATGCAAGAGTGGAACCTATGCTCCAGGTTGGAAGTGTAAAATGTCATATCGCCGGGGGCACTTGACTGTATAAGGATCTTGCGCCCCGCAGACTCACCTCTCGACAACCTTAGCTGCTTACATAGTGTTGCCCCCTGGCCGCCCCATGGTGGGTAGATAGGGGGCCCACAACGGCTATCCTGTTGGATAGTTATTAAGCAGCAAGTCACCATCTGCCATATTTAAATTTGTGAGAGATTTTCGAGGCAGATGTCCGTTATCTCACTCCATAGCCCTGTTATCCGGCCCATTTAGCATCCCATCCTCATAGCCCACTCCAAGTCGCTTCCTCCCTGGCAATAGTTTGGCAACTGTGGGGGACTGTCCGTTAGTGTATCTCAATGATACATTGAGGGAGAGGCCTCACATCTAGATTAAATGGTACCAAAGGCCTCTTCAATGTTGGCTTCGGCCCTATGAATGCCTTTCAAATGACCGGGTCCCTATGGGCCCGTGACTGAAAAGTGTACCTACATAATAATAATAATAATAAAAAAATTAAGCTATGTGAATTGACAACCAAACTTCTCGACCTAAAGAGCACTCACATCGCGTCCCGTATGACGTTGACCCACTTGGTCTTGCAGTCGTCGGTGCGCGCGTAGAGCGTGTACGTCCTGTCCTTGGAGCGGCGCACGAGGAAAAAGTGGGACATCCAACGCGCGTCCTTCGCGAGCGTGCGCCGGGAGTTGCCCTCCTCGATCCGGTACTCCGCCAGTCGGATACCGGTTTGGAATGAGTACTGGTTGTTCTGAGGAACGAGACATACATTTAGAAATTTAAAAAAACCGGACAAGCGCGAGTTTTTTAGGAACCCTAAAAACATTATGGTAAATAATTCCACTTGCGGTTACGGAGGACCAACTTAACTTGATACTTACTATCTATTGAAATCCATAATCTAAAGGATTATTGAATTAAGTTGGTCAATGATAGCTTCCAAAATAAATAAATATTATTTGTTATTTTCAGTTTTTTATGTGATATAAGACCAATCTGTAAACGAAATTAAACTGGAAGTGCCCAATGTTTTCATGGTGAGCAAATTTGTATGAAATTGGATATGTAAATTGCGGACATCGATTTATAGTAGAGGAAAAATAGATACCATATTTAAAGCTCCGTCGGCAATAACTAAAAACTCCCACGTGGTTTGATTCATTTGTTGGTCCGTCTATCCTCCATCACAGGCACTGTTCTCCGAAACGAATAAGGTTATCAATTTGACACTTACCAAAGTTGTATAAAATGTGATCATATGTATCCTAACCGGTCGGCCACAGCTTCAGGCTTCGAGAGGCGCGCCAAGCGGTTCTTCTTGCGACGGCGCCGGCGGAGAAAACAAATGTATGAAGTTGTATTGAGCCGGCCATGGGTCGCCGCTCGCGCGTCTTGTCCGGCTTCTTCTCGGGACGGCGGTGTGCGAGGAGGCCAGCGGTTGAAACAGTGATCGAGCGCACAGGACGAACCTAGTGTCGAGCGCTTTGAGCAAGCGAGCGCGCTATACATCCGATGCGGTGGAAAGCGCCGACGGGTGTCGTGGCAGGGCAAACCGCCTGGAAGCGCAGCAAGAAGCGCCGCCAGAAGCCTGAAGCTGTGGCCCTGGCGTTATAGGAGAAAGCCGTTCGTACTACAACAGTTCACAGTTGGCTGTGACTCACCTGCGTATTATCCCTCGGCACTCCCGTTCTTGTCCTTGTCGAAGCTCCAAAATACGCCATTTCTGTGCTTGCCCGAATGGTAGGCACGCTCAGTCTACAATCTCTCTATGCACTATGCTCGTCTGGTAGTTGTGGACTCACTTTGACAGGTTTACAAAGCAGCATCAGCTTGTCGAAGACGAACACGTACTGCGGCCTCAGTTTCTGGTCCTCGTGCGACTTGACCTTCAGCTCTCCATCCAGCAGCAGCCGCCCGTACGCCGCCAGCCCTGCGCCGCCTGCCCCCAGCGCACCGCCCTCCCAGTCCACTATGCTCTCCTGGTACATAAAAACATAACGCATATCTTGAAATAACATGATTTGTGCAGCGCACGAGTTCTCTTGTCATTTGATTTTTGTTATAAACACGTAGAATCCTGAGGGTAGTCATCATCATTCTGAAGGTTTGGTATGTATAGTACCATAGACCAAGTATTAGTATTACTACGTATAGACTAGCAGTTCCCATACATCAGTTTGTAGCCACAAAAAAGGTGTAAAATTCTAATGAAATCTAGATGGCGTTACTAAATCCTCTGACGAACACGATGCAAAAAAAGACCGATTGGTGACGCTAGTGGCACAGCGATGTCACGTAACATAAAAATAATTCGATAATAGATGGCGCTGAAATATTCACTGTTAGTGTTGCCAACTTAGCGCTTTCTAATCTCAAATAGAGGTTTTAAGCACTATTTTTAGGAGCAATTCGATAAATTCATTTATGTAATACTTAGTCTATGATAGTACGGTCGAAAAGGTTTTTTTATCTGTAATACGGCTTTACGCTTGGCCACTACTGCGCCTGATAGAAAGCGTTAATGAGACCTAGGACGAAGGGCACCATCCAGAAAGTAGGAGAGTGAAAGCAGGCGAGGCCTCGAACAATTTGTCCAGCGACTTCCACAAAATCCTCAGAAGTTAATAACAGAAGAATGACTGATACTATGAAACTACCTGTAACCGATTGGATGATACAGTGGGGGAATGGGGGAAATGCCCCCCCAAAAACGCCCGCGAATTCCATATTTGACTATTCAACTTTATGATTCGATTTGGGTGCACTTTTACACAGTATAGGTATAGATATAGATTTGCCAAAACCACCTTAAGGCTCGTGGCACCTTAAAACTTTTTTTTTACTTTGTGATAAACCTTGTCAGAATGGTCTCCCACAAAATCAAATCCTTGATCTGCCCTTGCTGCCACATTACACATTACGTATGTCATAAAATCAAATGTCATGTTCAACCCACCGCTTTTTTCAATGACAGGGAACCGCGGGCTACGTGCAACAATAATTTCTTAAATTGCTAATTTTCTTGCCCTTCTTCTTAGCAAGACTTATCGAATGGGCGGAGGTAGGCATGTATTTATATATGTAACCTATTAGTATGTAGTATATAGGATGGGATTTGGTCGGCCGCCTGGATTCGTGCTGGGGGCTCGGTTGGTGATCATTGAACCTTGTTTCTTGTCCCTGGCCGATTCTCCGGTGTGGGTTCGCGCGGTTGATTGGATTTCACTTTGTATAATATATATTTTACCTATCATTTTAATCGTATATATATTGCTAAATAAATTAAATAAACCCTTTAATTTAGTTCATGTATATTTATTATTTTATTACAAATATTTTTATAAGGTTAAATTATGACTTGTGAAAAGTGTATTATATATATACCTAAACTCTGATCTTTCATTCCGTAGAATTATGAAGAATTATGAGGAAAGGGATGGAACTGTGCAAGTAAGCGAGATGAACTGTATCGTTTCTCCTTTACTAGCACAGCGCCATCCCTTTCCCTGAAATGTCAGAATTCAACGGAATGAAAAATCAGAGTTTACTTTGGAAAATAAACTATTTGAATTTGAATTTAAATTTAAAAACATAATCGTTAAAAAGCGGACACTTGTATCAATACACGTAGCATGAATCTGCATGATATACAGATGCATTAAGTATAACTTGATCACAGCTTGAATAAAGAACTAACCGACAACCGCCTCTATTACTTTACATTAGCAATAACTTTATACTACTAGTTTATTTTTATTTATCTTCTGGCAACTTACCTGAACTTTTTGTAATAAGACCAACACCTCGCTATCCCTTTTCACTTCGTTAATGTACTGCGCCACGTCCACCATGGCCTCTTTGGCGCGCTCCAAACCACGGAACTCTTCATGAGACTACAAAAAGAGAACTCAGTTTACTGTTTTACTCGTAACTCTGGTGACGGAATACTTTATGTACTTATACTTGTTTTTACTCAAGCAATAACTCATGATACCGCGGCGTGATGATTTATCCAGCCAAATTCATACTGGAGGTTTGTTAAGTGATCAATCAATATCACGGATAGATTTCACTATTTACTAATTTCGCAAAATAGAATGTTGATCTCCCATATTAAGGTACACGTTTGCAGGTACACGAAACAAATATTTGCGAAAAAGGATCAGCATTTACAGAGTCTTCAGTATGAATTTAGCTATAATAGGTATCTTGAATTTAGCTATATTAGGTATCTTGAATTTAGCTATATTAGGTATCTTGAATTTAGCTATATTAGGTATCTTGAATTTAGCTATATTAGGTATCTTGAATTTAGCTATATTAGGTATCTTGAAATCAAATTACCTAATCCACTCATTACTGAACAAATTTCCCTAAGAATTCCGCTAACAAATTTTCGAATTCAAATTAGAAAGGTGTGATACAGAATGTTCAAGTTTTTAACTCCTTCAGGGCGAGCGAAGCATTGATACCATACACATGTCAAATAGCAAAATAGCGAGCGTTTATAAACTGACAACGCCCTTTGTAAACGGCGAAATTTTACTATTGGCTGCAACATATATAATCTATATGTTATAAATATATCATAGGTAATGAAATAGCATCACGGAAACATCTTAGTTCGGTCGGTCATGCGAATATTTTCACGAAAAATGCAATATAAAAAGAAGAGTAAATTTTAAATTCTTACACGCAATCTAGTTCCACATTGCTAAGCAATATCTGTCCAGTGATTTTAAATTGTAGCAAAAATGATCCTATAGCTTGTCGAAATTAGACCGTATTGCTAGGTAGTTAGACAGCCAGTTGCAGAAAAGGTTTTTAAGTTTAATGAACCTTTAAAATTGATGCCATCCCTTACATTGTTCTTGACAAAGAAAGTGACAGCATTAATTTTAAAGTTTCATTAAACTTAAAAACCCTTTCTGCAACTGGCCTAGAGAGTCTTAAAGTTAGTTTAAAATTTAATTTCATATACAACGTGTAACAGAAAGGTGTAACCATATTTGAAGAGCTTATTCAGTGAATGGTTTAGAACAACTTTTACTATGGAAAAAATCCTGTATATCGAAAAAAAAAATTACTCGCTTCATAGGAAAATGCAATGCCGCTCGGCCGAAATGTATGGAAGGGCAGATTTTATTTTGAGATTTCAGGGTTGACCCCATAGTAAAAGTTGTTCTATACCATTGACTGAATAAGCTTTTCAAATATGGTTACACCTTTCTATTACACGTTGTATAATTTTAGAAGACTTATAAATATTTAGGTTCAGACAACTGCTACCTCACTTCTACTGATTAAAAAAAATACTATCTGCGCGGGGTTAAGTTTACATATCTTTGAAACAAAACTATTAGGGATTCCGTGGGAAGTTCCTTAAATCCTTTATTATCGTATGTCTACGTCACACAAGGAACCTAAAGTCCAAACTTCATGTTCCTAGGTCCAGCCGTTTGGTCTGGGTGTTGATAGATCAGTCAGTCGGTCGGGTATTCGTTTATAAGTAAATATAGATTTCAGAAACCTATTATTATTGTTTCTTTTGTAGTGGCAGCACTTTCGCATGTTGTAACGCCTTAAAAGGAAGCTTAAAGCTTATTTTCAATAATTTTATTCTAGCAAGTAAAAAATTTCTTCAGAAAAAAAAGCATTTTTTACTTGCTAGAATAATGATTGAAAATCTGCTCAAGTAAATATCTACAAATAGCAATGAACTATTTTTACATAGCATAGTTTTCATAGACAACGTTTTCGATGTGCTAAAATTTTAACTTTTGCTAAAAACGGCCGCTCTTGGCAAAAGTTAAAGTTCTAGCTATAAGCGTTGTTACTGAAATCTTTCTTCATTTTATTTGGGGTCAGCCCTCCGTATCCTGCGTCTACAGGCAACTCTGTCCTGGGTCGTCTCTTTGTTACTGAAATCTTTGCTATGCAAAAATAGTGCATTGGCATTTCTAGACATTTACCTGAGCAGATTTTCAATAATTATTCTGGCAAGTAAAAAAATATTTTTTTTCAAAGGTGGCAGCACTTTCACATGTTACAACATGTCACATGTTACAACGCCTTAAGAGCTACCTTTCTCACGCACACTTGAGCAACGTACACGTGCACGCACTACTACGAGCACAACGCCTTAACTATAACATTTTACTGCAATTTTATCATCAACCCTTGTACTTATCGAGTAGCAAGTGTTATTTACTTTGTTTAGAAATTGTAACATTTACTACCACCAAAGTGAGAATGCTAAACCCTGTTGTTGCCCGCGAGCATGAGCGCCAACCCTTAAGGGTCGGCGTTCCGAGATTCGGGGTTCGGGGTTATGGCTTTTTAAGACGGTAAAAATTAAAATTTCTGAACAAAATAAATACCACTTGTTACCTTATAAGTTGAAGCGCAGGTTCATTAAAAAAAATCACGGCACTAATGTATAGTAACTTCAGAAAAAAACCAGGAATTTCAAGAAAATCTCTTGAATAGCATTGCGGTGCTACGGGTGTAACCTGAACTTGACAATCCTGTTTTTTTTCTGAAGTTACTAAACATTAGTGCCAAGATTTTTTTTAATGAACCTGTACTTCATCTTGTAAGGTAACAAGTAGTATTTATTTTGTTCAGTAATTAACATTTTACTATCTTAAAAAGCCATAATCCCGAACCCTGGTTTGTCCAATCTCGGAACTCCGACCCTTAAATTATTCCCGAAAAATCCCATCTGGAAAATGAATAACATAATTACAAAAACAAATTAATATATAACATGTTGGAATACAGGTGATAATTGGAAGTTAAAAAAATGCGAGATATTGGAGAAAGACAGTAGGAAAACCGGATCACACACAACAACAAAGTTTGACATAGCCGGACCGTAGTATTTATTGTCCGGACCTATGCTAGCGACATCTGTAATTAGCTTTGCCTGTGGATCCCCATTCAGTATTCATTCTATGTCTTTTTCCTTATAAATAATGTATGATAACCAATATGTGGTTTCAGTACATGTTTTCACTTCATTTACACTCGCTAAAGATGTATGTAATGTAAGGGTAAAGAAAACTCACGGGTTGCGTTTCGTGCACTAGTTTGTCTAACAACAGATGGTACTTGAGGACACGCTGCATCGGCACCGACAGGATGTCTCGGAGCGTGTGGATGTAACCCTGGTTCACTTCCTTTTGACATTTCTGTAACAACCAACTTTCTGTTATCTATTAGGCTTTTTATAATTATCCTGCTTATAAAGAAGTGGAAGCGGCGAAAGCAGTGTGTCAGGATCGTAGCAGATGGAAACTGTAGTCTCTACCTACCCCTGTCAAGTAGCGGTAGCAATCCTGCCGGTCTGCATCAATTAAGTTTTTCGGAATTTATGTGCAAAGTAGTATTTGTGTTTTATTAGACAGCTGAACGGTGAAAGAAAACACTGTAAGGTAAACATGCATGCTCTAAAAAGGATATATTTATATGCAAAGTATGGCGTTAAGGGCCACCCAAAGGTTGAAATCACTTCAAGTGGTAAGTCTGCCTTTGTACAAAATTATGTTTTCAAAACTCTGTTTATCATTTTAGTATATGTCTTTTGTGTACAATAAAGTGTCCACTCATTAATTCGACCCACTCAACTACAGCTACTCACAGCCAATTGTTCAGCAAACTTGGAATCTCTAGCTTCCAACGCTTTGAGCGCATCCTGCGCGTTCGTCAGATTGGAGCAATAATCGCCGTATATCAGCAGCTTCTCTCTCCACGACAGGAACACGTCGGAGAGTCTCGGCGCGCCGCTGCCGGGGATGATCCCTTCCGTCGCGAGCTTCAGTTGTCTCAGCAGGCCTTTGTGGATCTCGTGTAGTTCCTGGCGAAATAAACACAGCCCGTCATAGCTTAGCTTCTTTATTATTGTTGGAGCTGATTAGCAAATGTTATCCTAGTCAGCAACTTTCGCAATATTATCTGACCGCCTGGCTGGTAGTCTGATGTTTTCTGATTCACAATTGGCTTATGGGCTGACCCGTTCTAGGTAGACCTTAGAGTATACATAAGTAAACTACAGAGCACGCGCATCGCTAGTAGCGCCTTGTGCCGACCGTAAGCAGTTTCCATAGTACAAACTGCTGATTAATTTTGTTTATTTCACCGATTAATTTTGTTATATCAATGTTAGCGATGAAAATAAATAATATTATTTTTGGTTTTGCTTCCGGGAATTGTTTAAGCAAAACGGTAGTGCACATTTTACAGTAATTACTTTTAAAAAAACGGTATGAACAGTGTTCATACCCGTGCTTACGCGATAATTTGCTTACGCGCGCTCTATAGTTTATTTATATATGCTCTCAGAGGTAGACCCAACAGCTGTAGCTAGCCAGTTTACGTTGACATAAGTAACTGCAACTAGATTTAAAAAACAGAGAAGCACAACTTTTCCATAACAAAATGACGTGAATTTTTTTGTTCAGCGCCTCCTATACCATTTATTACGCCTGGCAGCTACAACGCCTGATCAGCGTCGATGAAAGATAGGATGAAGGCGCTCGTCCGGTACCTATTGACTTTTCATTTAAAGCATATATGGGCAACGTACGGTCCGCGGGCCGGACACGGCCCGCCTCGGCTTTTGAACCGGCCCGCGGGACATCGTAATATTTTTGGTACACAATTCAAGAGAGCCGAGTGAGAGCTTTATAAAGCGACAAAACTTAACTTTCATCATAAATAATGTCCACGGCTTTTTGGTACACTTCTTACATACTTTTGGTACACTTCTTAGATACTCGATTGAGGTGTGTGCAAGCAATGAATAACTAACAAGTCGATAGCTACAATTTTATTAACGTGTTGCGGCTGTAACATTTTTGCTACTCCGATAAAATATTATGTAGAGAACATCCAATTGAAGTCGAAATTTAATGACGTGGAGCTTAGTGACTTCTACATTCTTTAGATTATATCTTGCCAAAGAAAAGCACCCGCAACTGAGAGCAATTTCAAGAAAAATTATTTGTGGATTTGGAAGGACATATAAATATAAACAGTTCTTTTTTATGATAAAACAAAATATCAAACAGTTGGAAGTTTATAAGACTCTTTGCGCACTCTTTTTTTTACAACTACCTATTTATCTACGTCCCGCGATTTCGTTAATATCCTAAAGTTTGGCCCGCAATTTTCGAAAGGTTGCCCATAAATGAGATAAAGGAATCCGGCGGAAATACTACTAACATAAGCGTGAAAGTTTTGCTGTGCACTGACCATTCCGGTGGTAGGAGAAAATAAATGAATGTATCTCGAAAAATAATCCTTACTGGTAGTTTAAAAACTACAGTTACAAATTATGACGTTCTTAAAGAGTTTTATGGCAGCACGATAGACTTTGTCAAGAGAAAAAACCGGCCAAGCGCGAGTCGGGCCTCGCTCTTTTAAGGTTCCGCACATATGACCAATTATTTCAAACTAGATATTTATTTCATTTTAGGTCTAATTCTGTCAGACATACAAACTGGAAAATTAAGTTGGTCGAGTATTCGGGGACGTAACGCTAAAACTACATTAATTATAAATCGGCGTTTTCAGTATTTGTTGTTTAAATACAACATATGGTACATAATATACAGAAATTTGAAAAAATTGTCTAAACTTGGCAACTTTGATAGCCATTTCTTTATTTTTCAAGTGTATTTAATTCTACTTAATATGTATATATTATTTTTATATTATGTATGTATATATTTTTTTTGTTTCCTTATAAATTTCTTTCTATCTTTAATGAGCCATAGACAATGACAAGAAAAAAAAATTTTTCGGCTCCATTTTCATGAGGCCCCTGAAAAATAATTTAATTACATTTTAAATTCAAAATTCGGTTTTGGGTCAACATTTTACACAACATATAAAAAATTCAGGTTCCTATCTCATTCCGTCTAAGAGCTAGAAACCCGTGACATACGGACAGACAGACGGACAGCGGAGTAACATTAACAGGGCTCCGATTTGCCCTTTGGGTACGGAACCCTAAAAACGCAATCCAACCAACCTTTATACCGAAGAATATGAGTTGCGCGTCGTGCGGCTTCATTAGCGGTGTCAGCGGTCTGAGGAATGACTTGTTCAGTTTACTGAGTAGGTCCACGTATTTGTGTTCCGTGTCCAATAGTTCCCGGATCACGTAGTCGCGCTTCTCGTAGTTGTGTGTCGCGGCCGCGAGCTGGAATATCGGGGACTTTGTTCAAATTTTGTGACAATAATACGCTGCTAAATAACTTAAAGCAAATTATTATTACATACGGCTTGAACACTCACGTGTGATTGTTGTTGACTATTAGCCAACCGTTTCACCGATACAATTTCGACATTATCAAGGAGAGTGTCGTTCTTAGGACGACGACGCGGCGTTCGCCGTCGGCTGCCAGTGCCCGTTTGACAACGACGTTGAACTTAAAGTAACCCGCTACCCCGTCCAAATTCCCAACAGGAAACATTAAAGACACAAAAACATGTCTCCTCGAACGGGTGTCAGGATGGATTCTATCTTGAACTACCACTCCTCGTGACACCCTCTTTACACCGAATTTAGCGAACCAACATGATAGGTGGTGACCCTTGTCACCGTAGTTCGGGCACAAATACATGCTTTATAGGGCATGCAAGGTTTATCTCATTGCCAAACAGTGTTTTCCTTGACCGATTACAAGTATAGGTGAGATGACAGGGTAAACGAAATATTATTCTATTTACAGCCAGTTGCAGAAAAGGTTTTTAAGTTTAATGAACCTTTAAAGTTGATGCCATCCCTTACATTATTCTTAACAAAGAAAGTGACAGCATTCACTTTAAAGTTTCATTAAACTTAAAAACCCTTTCTGCAACTGGTCGTTAGTCCGTCATTTAACTTATCAAAAAATATTGGACACGTATTTTTCCTTTTGTCAATCAAACAAAAAATGACAGAGATAAAGCGCGTCAAAGTTTGGGAGTGGGGGCTGGTGACGTCACGCCTAGGTAAAAATTGTACTTAGGCGTGACGTCACGCGGAACTTTAGCGGGCTATATCTTCATCATTTTTTGTTTAATTGACAAAATAAAAAATACGTGTCCAATATTTTCTGATAATCTAACTGACGGAATAATTAGAATTTTTTAGTCACATACATGCAATTTTGCACATAAATGCTGTAAAGCTTAATCCCGCATTAAAGACATTTAAACTTATTAAAGATATGTTGAGATATTCAGCAGCGTAATTTACCTTAGGATCATCCATGTATTACGAACGGGACGCGTGTTTCCAACACGGACTGGTTATTTTGTCACGCGACTCATGCAATTACAAATTATTACAGTAGATATACGTGACACTGAGTATGTAAAAAGACTTCCTGTCCAAGGGCGTACGCAGGATTTCACTCGGGGGGGGGGGGGGGCAGAAACTCAATAATATAGGCATAGGTACTAAAACGAAAAAGACAAACAAATTATTGAACACTACGTATGTATTTTTCTATATCAAATTTATCTTTAAAAAATTTGTCTTCGGGGATTTTCAGCAGTCCCTATGTATATAGCTTACCTACAGTATGTTTTTAAGACAATATTTAGTTTTTAGTGTAAAGCGAGATATTAATTTTGATAAAAACACTTGTACTGTTTCACAATATCACTGTTTTATTAGTCCAACCGGTTTAGCCTTACGGCATTATCAAGGAGCTGTTAAAATAATAAATAAATAAAGGAATGCGTAGTTGTTGTTTACATTGCAGATGGTGTATAATAATTTCGAAAGGGTAAACTTAAATCATGTGCCAAATTATAAATATTTAACAGCTCCTTGATAATGCCGTAAGGCGAAACCGGTTGGACTAATAAAACAGTGATATTTTGAACCAGTACAAGTGTTTTTATCAAAATTATGATGATGTTTCACCAAGTGCCGACAATCGCAAGTATTAATCGAGATATTAATTTTAATACATAACACTTGCTTTTCTCACACTCCAGGGGGGGGGGGCTATTTTTGCCCCCCCCCCCTGCGTACGCCCTTGTCCCTGTCCCCTTCCTGTGTCATGTAATACATGGAGGAGATTTAAGCCCGAAGCCATTCTAAAACGTGCCACCTTAATGCAGTACAAATTCAACTAAAAGAAGTAGGAGCAAAATAAACGGCCGCGTGAATCCCAATCATTCATTTTTGTAGGTTTACACAAGAGTCATGCAAAAGTGCAATGTATAGGTAGAGAAAATGTATACGTACTGGAGTAGTGTGGTTCTACAGTATTCCCAAAGTAATAATGCGCATATAAATCTATAGCCGAGCGCCCGAACGTACCACGTGAACTTATTGATTGCATAGACAGTGTAAGGAAATACGAACTTTGCCGAACAGTCGCGCAGATTTGTATGCTTATTATCACTTTGGGAGCAATGCAGACATATTCATGAAAAGCTAATTAAAGTAATTAATTAATCTTGAAACAAGCTTGAAATACGAGTATATTAAACAAGTGTTAAATAAAATGAGAAGAACAATTATATTATATAAATAAAAGGTTCTCATTAATAATTCGAAAAGCAGCATTTCAAAATTATCGTCACATTTAACCAAGGCTAGTAAAGACGGCGGTTATTGTAAGATTTAACCCTGTTACATACAGTAGAGACCTCCTTTCTATACATACATACATACATATACACAAGCCTGTCTCCCAGAGGGGTAAGATAAGATAAGATAAGATAAGATGCGTTTATTCATGAATGTAGGTAGGTAGTAATACATTTGATCTTAAAGATAACTTATGTGCTCTACACTCTGCCGAAAGGCGTATGAATATAAAATTAATTAACATAAAAAGATTTTTTAATACATTCATGAGATGTAATTAGATATGTAATTAATGGGCAGTTTGTAGGCAGAGACTACAGATTTCTATCTGCTATTCCTTTCTAAACTATGTACATTATTGTATATGCACTGAAAATCGACTTTTATATTTGTAATTGAATTTAAGTTTTGTCATTCGGTAAGGTATTCCAAAATGATTTCTTAACAAGCACCTTTTATCGTCCATCGAATGATTTATGGTAATAGCAAGCTATAAAATAAATGATTTCTTATTTTATTTATATTTTTTGCACATTACATATGTTTTCAATAAAAAACTGTATTCCAATTTATAAAGATTTTTCTTGAACTTTGTCTAGAACAGGGATACATTTTACAATGACACATTTCCAAGCCTTGCATCAAAGTAGATGACTCCATTCTATGGTGTCCCCGTCAAAACGTTCCAATTATAAAATACAAAAAACCAGAGCAAAAAAAAAGAAAAGAAAACGAACGCATACTGTATTGAAAGCGGGCGGGTGAGTGGAGAGCGCGGCCGCGGCGGCGGCGGACGCTTGCTTGACCGCGCACAGGTCATGGTAGATCTCCTCATCGTGGATGCGCGCGCAGTAGGATGCATACTCGCTGCCGGGCGGCACGCGTGCGCTGCTCCCGTGCCCACTGCCCCACCGATAACATGCATCGTACACTGCCATGAGGTTGGCTTGCTCTCACGTGTCACTCCGGCCAGGGTTCTCCTTCATGTTAGCTAGTACCGTACTCTCTATACACGTCAGAACAGTGCCGATAGTCATATAGGGTGCAATAGCTACTTTACTCCACTGCCAGTATTTTGCTAACTTGAAAAAGAATGAGTGTCCGTTAACGTGAGACCAAGATTCAACCAAACACCGCTTGCGAGAAGCAAATGAATTACAAATTAATCAAAATCATAAAGTCTACAAAACTATCCTTTCTAAATAACTTGAATCCTTTCTTTTTTTTGCCTCAAATAGTCTGTAGGTTTAGGTCTCGATCCACGATAGCGACCGTGTAAAATATTTATATGAGAAATTGTACAGCGCCCCTAGCGGTTTAAGTGAGGAACCAGAATTGATCTTAGGGCTCAAGTTATTAAGAAATTTCCCCAACGTGTTGAGTGCTGCAGTGAAAACGAGCCCAGTCATGATTTTTACAAACACTAAATACAAAGTTCAACAACCAAAATGTGCCATGCCTGGATATCAAGCCGCTCTACCTAAACCTAGATGATGTATTCAAATTTATATCTGTTGAGTACGCGAAAAGAAATTTCTTCTAAAAGTCATACAAACGCAGACTTTCGAATTCTAGGTCGGTATGAAGCTACATACATAACCAGTGCAATTAACGGAAAAACCAGTTTTATGTTTAAAATTCTGAAGGCGTTAGAAACAAACAAAAACAAAAATAGAAAAAAAAAAAAAACATAATACGCTTAGCTACTCGCGCTTGATTTAAAACGTCGACAAGAACTAGTAGACTAGGAGCGTACAGTCGGTAACCCTATGTATCGAATAACAAGATGGAACCAATTTTTTGTTGTATAGAAAAATAAACTACATCAAAATAAATAGAGTTGGCTAGGCGCAACCTGAAACATTTTGTTTTTGAAAACTTTACAAAATGCTCCAGGTTCCGCTCAGCCAATCCTGTTTATTTTGATGAAGTTTTTTAGGCTTCCGTACCCAAAGGGTACCCAACGGGACCCTATTACTAAGACTCCACTGTCGGTCTGTCTGTCTGTCTGTCCATCTGTCACCAGGCTGTATCTCATGAACCGTGATAGTTAGACAGTTGAAATTTTCACAGATGATGTATTTCTGTTGCCGATATAACAACAAATACTAAAAAACAGAATAAAATAAATATTTAAGGGGGGCTCCCATACAACAAACGTGATTTTTTTTGCCGTTTTTATAGATAATGGTACGGAACCCTTCGTGCGCGAGTCCAACTCGCATTTGGCTGGTTTTTTCTACTCGATACATACATAGGGTTACCCACTGTACACCCGTAGTCTATAGGATGAAGACAGCTTATCGGGAAAGAACCTATCAAAATAGTCTTTACGTAAAGAGGTGATAAAAGCTAAACGTTCACATAAAACAGCAATCACTATTTAAATTTTAAAAGAAGCATCTCTGATCGCGTCCCCAAAGAGCCGTAAAGTAACCCGGTAGCACCTCAGGCATGGCAGACGTGATATTGACATAGCAGAGGTCCTCGTATATCTCTTCGACGACGCGGTCCTCGCACGCGGAGCTCGGGATCGTAAAGGTGACCCAGGGCGCGTCCCCCGCTCCCGCCTCACACCCGTCGCGGCTCTTCTTGTACGGACACTCCGCCGTCACCTTGTTGCTACTACAACGCACACAGTTGGGAAGGTACATACGATGGTTACCACAGACCACTAAACCATTAGACGTCGTTACATTTTTCGCCAACACATCAGTGCCATTGCACTGCTGTACAAATTTCATTACATCTCTATCAATACCCTCCCCGCATTACCCGGAAAAAAATCTCACTTGTCCGTGGTTGATAAGTAAGATGTCTAATGGCTAAGTAGTCTGTGATGGTAACATATTGTGTATGATGTATTAAAGGTAGATGGTAGGTATGGCAAGAGATTTCAATGGCTTGTGATGAAAAAGTAATTATAGGATGTTCCAAATAAATCTCCAACCCAATGATCATGTTAATTGTTGAATAAAAATTGATTTCGGAGCTAGACATTCGCTCACTAATCTGTCGAGTTTGGAACCGGTTAAAGGTGGTCTTCACAGAGCAATAAATATACCTATCGAGTATATTCGAACACCAAAAGCTGTCTTATAAATACCTACATTGTTTGACCGATGTTATAATATTACATTATAACACCGCAATTCTGCGCTGTGATTGGCCAAATTTATTATAACATCGCTAAAGAACTTCGTCTGTCTTAATTTCTTAAGCCACGCCCGTTTACTCTTCTCGCTTCTGACTGCTCTCAAACATCTACAAAGTAATTCCATCATGACGAGTATCACGACAGTATCATGACAGTATGATGTGTATTTTTTTTTTAATTATTCGTGTAATGAGCGTTTTTCTCGTTGTTTTTTTTTTTTTGTTCTTTGCTTTCCTCTGGCGCTGTCCATGTCACCATAGACAAAATATGTTTCGTAGCAATCAATGTCAAAGTGGTTTTTCATTTGTTTGGAATCTGTGCAAATTTTGTCTTTGTTTCTGTTGCTAAATAATACGACAGTGCCATCTAGGAATCTTATGTAACACTAAATTTGACATAAGGAAAAACGCTCATTGTTTTTGATGGTCGTAGATAAAGTATTGTGTACAACTTGGGACAATACTATTTCAGTACTACCCTACTGCTCCCCCAAATAAAAAAATTAAATTATCGATAAGTGTTTAGGAACCAGCATCAAACTATTTTATCTTGACAGCGAAATGACGAACATAAAATTAAAATAGAGATCTTGTTAAAGTTTCTTGCCCCTCTTCTTAGCGAGACTAATCGAATGGGTGGAGTTAGGCATAATATTAATTTATTTAACGTATTTGTATTTCTTTTATTGCATTGCATTAATTATTTATTTCTATATTTTTATTTTTGTAAGTAAATTATTTTCTTAAATTCAAGTAAGCCAAACTTTTATTATTCTTTTTTAACTTTTTTTCCCATATTATACTTGTTTTTTTTATATTCTTGTAATGTATCTGTATGTGAGTGTATCTGATGTATATTATGTATTTCGTTATACAGTTACGTTTTTCCCTTAAAACGAGGTGTTCTAACCATTAATATGAACAACTTTTACTATGGGGCTAACCCTGAAAACGCAAAAACAAAATCAGCTGTTTCATACATTTCGGTCGAGTAGGTATTTAACTTTTCTATGGAACAGCTGATTATTATTTTTCGCGATTTCAGGGTTGGCCCCATAGTAAAAGTTGTTCATATTTATGGGTAGAACACCCTGTTTGCAGGAAAATGATTATCTAATTAGCATCCAGTATATTATATTATTACATAATAAAATATATTTCATTATTAAATTTCATTTCAGCAACCAATAAATACACAATCCTAGGATAGGGTAAGTAAATTAGTTAGATTAGATTTTTTATAAAGCTTTGTATACTTTTTATTTTTGCATTTATTGGATAATGCGATAATGCATTCTAGATTCCTAGGCGCTTACATAAACACAATACGAGGGGCATGCCAAAAGAAATTAGATACTCGAAAATTATAAAATTTATTCTTTATTACAAGTATCGATCTTTTCGAAGTATTCACCCTGAGCACGTATACACTTTTCCATACGTCTGAACTAATTGGAAAATACCACTGACCACTCTTCTTTAGACACCTCAGAAATCTCGAAAATATAGGCAGCCAGTGCATCTTCTTTGCTTTCAAACTTCTTCCCCTTTATTTTTTTTTTTGATTTTTAGAAAAAAGGTAAAATCACAAGGTGCTAGGTCAGGGGAATTTGGTGAGTGAGGGAGGATTGACGCATTTTTTGAGTCGAAAAAATCAAGTGTTTTGGCAGACGTGTGCGACGCCGCATCGTCGTGGTGCCCGAGAAGGCGTCGGATTCCTGACTTCGGTCGCTTGTCACACCAAGCTGATATTACTGTTGGAGCACAAACTGTCACATACCATTCGGAGTTCATCGTTCTTTGATTCTCTAGCACTACAGTAGCAATATGATCCGTTTTGCTGAAAAACGAGGCGACCATTTGTTTCTGTGTGCTTCGTGAACGGCGACATTTCGTTGGAGTTGGCTCATCTTCAAAGCACCATACAGTCGAATGTCACTTTGTTTCGGGATCATAGTTATAAAGCCATGTTTCATCACAAGTCAGTATATCATACACATTTTTTTTCTCGCCACCATCGAATTTATCTATCATGAACAGGCACCAATCCAACCGACGGTCTTTCTGTTCATCGGTAAGTTTGTGCGGCACCCATCCCAAACAACATTTACGGAGAGAAAGGTGGTCGTGAATTATGGTTTGCATTGCTGCTGATCCAATTCCCTGTTCTCGCTCCAGCTCTACATACATAATTCGTTGGTTTTCGCGAATAAGTATTCGACTGCACGAACGTTTTCTTCTGTGACCGCGGTTGGCAGCCGAACTGTCTTCGCTTCATCTTTGAGACATCCCCGTCCTCTTTTAAATTCAGCGAACCAATTAAATACTGTTGCTCGCGAGCAACCAGACTCACCAAAAGTAGTAGCCAAAAGTTCAAAACATTCTTGAGGCTTAAAACTTTTTTATAGTCATAATAAATCATAGCGCGACAATCACTTCGACTGAGCTCCATTGCTGCAAGCGAATTCCCGCCAGATTCTCGGAAAAATGATGCTCATCCAAATAAAAAAAAAAGAAATGAAGTGCGTTCTAATTTCAGATATATCAACAAACAACCAGCCTATAAGATGATATATAACTTTCCAGTGTCAATCAAAGGAGTAAAGAGTATCTAACTTCTTTTGGCATGCCCCTCGTATATATTATTTCTTTGTAATTTTTGTCTATCTATCTGTCTTTATCCTTGAGATTAACGTAAAACTACTATTTTAAATGGATTTGGGTGGGATTTTCACAATTGAAGGCTGTTTTGGAAAAACAACCAATGTCCAATTTTTTCGAATTTGTTTGTTTTTGGTCTATGGATTCTCTATTGTACATTTAATAATCTGGTAATATTAGAATCAGCAAAAACCACCAAAGTACATTCAAAATGTAGCTACAAAACAGAGTGCTTCCGGAAAAACCACCAACGTCAGTAACGTTTCTATGAAGAATAGCCAATAAATGTACTTTTTTTTTTTACTTTTTATTTACAAAATTAAGTATTTTATATATCCAAGTTTAATAATAAAAAAACATAAATAAGGATTTTTCCATGTAACGAATTTTATGAGGTTTTATTTACCTATGCCCAACAGTGGGTAGATATGGGCTGATTGATGTTGATATTTACTTCCTGCAAAATGTCGGAAAAGTGACATTGGTTGTTTTTCCAAAACACCCTTCAATTGTGTTATTGCTATTGTTTAATGTAGTGGAGGTACCTTAGAGTCTGATATATTTTTGATTTACTTAAAAATTTTGTACATATCAGTATTGTTTAGTTTTTCTCCACTCGATGACGCTACGTGTATCTACTTCAAAATAACGTGGGAAATGAAATTTCGCGTGACGTGATTTATTATTTCCCTTGCGTATTTAGAGCGATTTATCCCGAGCCCTTTCTATTCAGTATAATAATTTGCTAATAGTACCAATTCGGTGAAGCACATCTTAACTTATTTGACAGGACTAAACTTAATTTACGCGTTCTGTCCTTGTCTTTTCGATAAAGAAAAGAAAAAAGACAGGACGCTTAAAATATGGTTAATCCTGTCAAATAATTCAAGACGTGTCATGCCGAATCGATACCATTGTCGGCTGAAAAAACGGGATTTGGAATGCTATCTAATGTTAATGAATTAAGAAGTAGGATGGTTGTTCTTAAATTTAGAACCTAAATATATTAAAGAGAAGAGAGAAAATGTTGAATATAGGGTTATTTAGGATGATTATTTAAATAACGGCAATAAACACTTACACTGACTGCAAATCTTTGTAGATGTCTTCTTCTGATTGTGTTCTTTGAGCTGAAAATGGTCTGAAAAATAAAATAAAAGGTAAACTAAAAGTAAATATTCTGAAATGGGCACATGATTTTGTCTGTTTCTTTCAATGCTGAACGAAACATTTAAAACAATGATTTCAACATTTTCTTTTGTTTTGGTTATTCATTTGTTTGTCATTGTGACATAATTCATAATGTTTGCATAACTATGTTCCCACGAATTTAGAGTTGGTATAATTAGTAGTGAAATAAACAAGAACTCACTTGACATTCTTGATGAGGGCCTTGGGGCACTGGCTGAGCTTGGCGAGGGTGCACAGCACTCGGTGGAAGTTGGACAAGTCAAACAACATGGACGGGTCGAACAGATCTGTCTCTCTGATCTCAAACACTTCGTGGCATGTCCGGAGGAACATCTTGATGTTGTGCATGCACAGGAACTGGAATTGAAAGATTACGTAATGATAGAATTTATTTAATTGATTGAGGTTTCTTTAAGAATAGGAATCGAAATGGGTTACCATGAAAAGACAAAAGCAGCAATAGACTAAATCTATCTTTTATGCTATTCTAGCATATAGGAATTTATCATCGTGAAGGGACTTCCAATACCTCATTGAGAGATGGAATAGAATATATCATTGTCAATATGGGACACAATGTCAAGCAGTTTTGCAACAGTTTTAAAGTTTTCTACTGATGACAGAATATTAGATGCAATCAAATTTTTTAAACAAAACAGTTGTTTGTTAAAACTAGTGCAGTGAACGAAAAAAACATAGATGTCCGATTAGAGCTGAAAAATTACCCCACAATAAATTGTGTTGAAAACAATTTTGTATACCGACGGCTCCACTGTGTTTTTGAGTCGGCCAATTACTGCTAGCCTAGTATCTCATGATAACAGTATGATGATGATGATTTAGAGGTGGGACGCCTGCTGGGCACAGGCGGATGGTCGGCTCTCCAGTTGGAGCTATTCCATCCAATTCCCATCGCTTGGAGCTTTGGTATCCTATTGTCCCAAATCTATTTTTATCCTATTGTCTCCTTAATTCTGACAACAGTATGAACCAATCATAAGCCTTTTGCCCTTTTCAGTCTGTGGTGCCATTTTCGAAAGACACTGTTAGAAATTCGTCTCCTATGTTTTTTTCATTCGCCGAGTGCAGGCATTAAACAGCAATGGTATTAGTATTATACCTATATAAGCTCATGGACCAAGATCGTCATTCAAAACCTTTTTTAAGGTTTTCCTACAAACACCCATCTGCAAAGCCATCAACTTCTGTTTTTGGACAGGATTTCTTCTTGTCCTTGCCTTCTTATCCTAAGCTTTGATCGCTTTGATCACTGCTGGTGTTCTTACAGAGCGTGGCTGCCCAGTTCTTTTTTCCATGCTACACACTTCATTGTACCTATCAATAGTCGGGTACACAAACCTTAGGGTTGTTTTCAACTTTTCGAGCAACTTGAAAATTGTACTTGGCGAGTGCCCGCAGCGGTACAACACTGTTACTGGTACTCCGTACTCTTTAAATGTGTGACAATAAATTATTGTATTTTGATTTAATATTTTTGTCAAAAATTCTAAATTGGAATGCAATAAAATTTTCATAAAATCATGTTCAAAGTTTAAAAATAATGTGCCTATGACAGAACTTAAGGACCGACTAGGTATATTAGTACATAATTCATAGTAATACACCCAGTAACTAAGCTCAGGAGATCATAGACTAGTAGCATTTATTTCTACTAAAATATTGATACTACCATTGTTCCCATACCATACTTACTTTCATCAACTAAAATAGAATTTATGATTTCGAGGAAGAGTGTTTTATTTGTGTACGAAGGTTGTAAAAGAAGGTTGCTAACAACAATTTGTGTTTACAGAAAGTCTAAAATTGTAGTAACAGTAACAATCATAAATTTATAACACATTTTTGTCATAAATTTATAACACATTTTTGCAATCCCAACTTTAATGTATTAATACCAGGAATCATGAACACATAATGGTTTCATATTACTTCAGAAATCTCAAGTTACATAGTGCATAGTTGTTTGTTCAGAGATAACAAAATTACATGGTTCCATTACCCACTTTCACAAGTAGGCGCCTTGTGAAGTTGTATAATTAGCAAAAATATTACAATTCTAGCTTTGTAAAAGTAAGAACATATAAATACTGTTCATATAAATGATAACATGCTTCAATGAGGGCATAGTTTTATTTTTTGGAATAGATAAGACACTAAAGACCATATCTGCAAACTAAAAACAAAAACTCTCAATGTTTTTAAAACATTTTCATCCTTATGTGTATACAATGAAGAGTGTTTAACATTTTTTAGCATATATGTGAGGAGTCAAATGGACATAGAGACTGCTGTACCCTTAACAACATTCATCATTGTTATATTGAACCAATTAAATGTTCAATTGATCTAACACATATACAAGCCATTATTCAGATTTTATATTGATACTACAGCAGATGTAAGATGTATCAGATGTATGCATATATTTATTGTACATATCACAAGACAATATTGAAACTAGGGTTGGTATTGTGCCATCTTATCGACACTCTGACTGAAATTTGTAAAAAATATAGCTAAGAATGAACCAACTAGGTAGCATTCCTAAACGCCGGAATAAAGTTAAAACTTAACTGAAAATTCATGTTTGGAAACGCTACCTTAGTATGGAAAAAAAAATTAGGAATGCATTAGTTCTGCTGTACCCCTATTATAAATTCGAAAGTGTGTTTGTTGGTTGTTAGTTTTACCTTTTTTCATGCAGCAATGGAGAAAATGGATAGATGTGATTTTTTGCAGAGATAGTTTATGGGCCGAAGAGTGACATAGGCTACTTTTTATTGCAGAAAAATGCAAACAAAATCAACACTGGCAAAAGCTAATTTAATAGTCTATAAAAACTGTAACATAACTACAACTCAAGTTACTGTTTTTATGACTATGGTACTTATTATAACAGCAAATTTTAAGCACTTTCTTCCAACTTATAATGTAATCATGACTACAGTGTGAGATTTTGATGACACTATTTACTGAAAACACAGGTAAGAGTCGAAGCAGCAGCCTCACATACCTGTGCCATTTGAGGTCGTTGGTTCACGTCCTTCATGTCGATGCATCCTGGATTCAACACATTCAGCAAGTTACAGAGCAGTACCCCATCTCGCAGCGTGTACGCCAGGTCGTGAATGGTGCTCTGCTCCCAGTTAGCTTTGTGATCCTTATGGAGCAGTCCACATCTCGTCAGCCAAGACGCGCATTCGCGCCACAGATCTTCGCCTCCAGTCGCCATTGTATATACTTTAATCGCTACACATCGATGTTGTGAGACGATCTTTGGATCGTTAATTAGTTGTAGGCCATCGCTAAAAACAATTAAATAATAATTGACACACAGAATTGATGCAACAAACGCGGACAGAACGAATGGGATGACGGACGAGGGGGGAGGAGGGAGGGAGAGACCAAGGCTGTTGGTGGGTGCCGGGTGGGGTGTGTGTGAGAGAGAGGAGGAAAAGAGAGGTGGAGGCATAAGGGGTGGAGAGGGGATTTTATTAGAGATAGGCATACTCTAAAATTTTAGTCGATCTGTCATTATAATTTTATTGAATTCCCATAGCTTAATTTCTAAAAACTCTTTTTGATTTTAGGACATCGTTTTCATTATTTTAGTATAAAAATCAACCATTATTTTCTAATGATTTTTTAAAGAATTGTCCGATATGATGACACTTGAGAATTTTACACATTATAGAGCACGGAACACATTTACCAGGAGAGTTATAGAGATTATGATGTGTGTGTGATTGCTTATAAAAAAAAGTGGTCTGTCTCTGTCTGTCTACTCATCTGTCATCCATCTGTCAAATCAGTCGGAAGCAAATTATTATAAATTTATCTTGATAGCAAAGGACACATTTCTAAACAGCCATTTCTCAAGTGACGTCACACGAAAGCAAATGGAAGTTGCAGCTTTTTCGTAAAAGTATTTATGATCACAAGGATTTTTAGACCACAAGTTCTAAAATACGGCTTATTAAACCTAAATCTCGAAATGGTTTTCGAATTAACACACCTTAACATAATTTAATCTATGCCAATTTACATTCTCAGCGCCAGGCCCATGTTGATTGGGATCTTTTCAAGTTCCCGATGATGTTAAGGTAGTGTTCTTTAACGCCTGTTTTGACGTAAAATTTAAACTGTCAAAGTGGATTTTAAATCTCCGTCTGACAAGGTTTATGTATATTCATGGCCGAATAAAACATGGTCTGTTCCTTTGGTTTCCATTCCAAAACATAAGCTTGCTACAATTTGAACCCTGACAACAGGACAGCATATAAAATTTTGTATGAGTGCGAATGAATGACACGAGAGCTCGTACGGCGACACTGATATTTTTAAATATTTGGAACGCACCAGCCCTTGGTGACGTCATCTTACGTGCTTGCCATTTTATGTCATTATTTCATGATAAGGAAAATAGTTTTAAGTTATTTTGTTTACAAAAACGTTTATACTATTCATAACATTGATGAGTATTTTCGTTGTTGAAATTAAACTTAAACAAATTTAATTTTGATTTTTTGCTTATCTTTATGATCAGATTTGCAGAAGTTGTGTGAAACGTTTGGGTAAAAATAAGCGTATAATACTGGCAATATCTAATGGCGTTTTTTCCATTTGTTGTCATCCTTGTTGCACGAGAGTGAATTTAATAGTTTGTTTTCACTCTACACAGAGATTCCCAAAGGTTGAAGCGCGTTTCCCAGTGAGGAAGAGTCACGATTTTTGTTAAGTATGTAGATCGATGACAGTAAAAAAAACATGACTTATGGTGAAAAAAATATCCAAATCGGACAAGAAATGTCGAAAGTACAGCAATTTTACTGTAGCAGTTCAAATAACGCCCGCCAGTACCAGCCGCGAGCGCGTGACGTCATCCCACACATACCCGGGGCGCGACCCCGCACGCGCTCTTCAGTTCTGTAGGTGTACTCTGTTTCCCGCGCAGTTCTTGAGCTGTGCTTGTCACGGTCGCTTTGTTATAGATTTATTGTTGTGTATCAATATCCTTAAAAATGTCTTACAAATATTGTGTCGTGCCAAAGTGCAAGAGTACAAGTAGTAGTACGCCCGACAAACTATTTTTTCATGTTCCAACAGACAAAAAAGCTAGAAAAAAGTGGTGTAGTGTTATGAAGAGAGATCCTTTATCAAGCAAAAGTACTCATTACTGTTGCGAAGATCATTTCGACGTAAGTACCTTTCCTACGTTATACCTTATACTTGACGTATACCTATTTCCTCGTATTATTGAGTAAATGTCACCTATTTTATCGATCAATGGAATCAAAAACCTTAAAACTTAATCCTTTTATGTCATATTGTCTCAACCTTAACACAATCGTATGAGGTAATAACAATAAACAATAATCAACGTAGGTATGATATTTGTAGTCCGGGAGACTACCGCATTTTTATCTACGATAATGAATACCTATCAACAATAGGTAATGATTCGAATTTTAATTTCTTTGCTGTAGGACCTATTTTTTGGATCTGCTTTTCTCAGTAAGTAAAGTATTATTTAAAAATAAAATAAAGAATCTTTAATCTGTTTTTACTTTTTACAGGTCGAAAATGACATGGAAAATTATATAAGGTACCGATTGATGGGTGGTCAACTAAGACTAAAAAAGGAGTTCTGCCGCATAAATTTGACTGCCAAAGAAAGGATAACGCCGTTGTAGAACGGACTGGATATAAAAAAAGACAGCAGATTGAGTACTTTGAAAGAGTGCTTAATCCGGAAGTTGGTCATGAAAACCTAATAACACAAGAAGAGTTCGTGGCGTGTGAAACGATTGATTTTAATTCAAATGATACAGAGGCTATAAACCCGCTTGAAGAAGATAATGCGGCAAATCTACACAATGATCCTAAATATAAATCACTCGCAGTGCAAGTTAATATAAAGCCAAAAGTTCGAAGCAAGGGCATTAATACTGACGCCGGTTTTGACCGGGTTGAAGAGTTTGCTCTTAAAATAAAAACGGTGAAACCAAAAGAACATCGTCGGGATCATCATCGGGAACCAATGCATGATAGCTTCACATCTTACTCTAATACCTCATCAGTTTCTGCGAGCCTAAGTGGATTCAGTGTAAATACTGACGCCTGTGAAATGAAACGACAAGTAGATACTGAGTTATTTAAGGAACACATGCAAAAAGGAACTTTAATGTCTATATCTAGAGAACCTAAGCTTTTTCTCGGATTACCATCGCAAGTGTATTTCTGTTTAGAATATTTGAGTGAATCTACTGAGAGACCTCTGATGGATGTATTATTGAGCTTGAAAAAACTGAGATGGCGTGAACCGAATTCCGTGCTTGCTGTTCAATTTGGAGTTTCGGAATCTACAGTCGCCAGACATTTCAAAGAAACAATACCTAAGGTTGCTCAATGCATGGAAAAACTGATTTTTATTCCTCCTCGCGACGATATTCGCTCAAATCTTCCGATACCTTTTAGGAGGCGTTATTCAACAGTCGTCAGCATCATAGATTGTTTAGAAATTCAAATCGAGAAACCTAGCTCAGCAGTACATCAGGCGCTGACGTGGTCACAATATAAAAATGCGAATACTATAAAATATCTAATATCGATAACACCTAATGGACTTATAAACTTCATATCCGAAGGTTATGGAGGAAGGACATCGGACGCCCTTATCTTTGAAGACTGCGGTTTTCTTCAGATGTTATCCCCCGGTGACGTAGTGATGGCTGATAGGGGATTTAAGAATATAGCTCATTTACTTGAACGTCAAGGTTGCAAACTTTTAAGGCCTCCTAGCGTTGATTCGGGATCAAAACTAAGTAAAGAAGAAGTTTTAGAAACTAAAAGAATAGCGGCCCTTCGAGTACACGTCGAGAGAAGTATAGGGCGTTTAAGGGAGTTTGAAATGATTGCACCTCATGCATGTGTTGACATTGATTATGTTAGAATATTAGACTATGTTGTGACATCTGCTTGTGGAGTAGTTAATCTTCAAGAATGCTTATTTAGAAACCATGTTTAAAATAAAACAATATTTATATCTTAAGCCATCTGTTTATTTTTATACCTTAACCTAAGTTTTGACCAATTTAGGAAAGACTGGAGTGTTTCCAAAAACTTGTTGACTTTTCCAAAAGATCTTTGCAGTAAATTTCATCAAAATCTTCTTCAAAGATTTCTACTTCTTTGTTAGCTTCAAAATTCTTATCAGCAACACAAAAAAGCCCTTTAGTTTTGTTGCAAAAAAACATTTGCAGCTGGATTTGACCTTTTGATTTGTTTGTGAGACGATTATTTTTAATAAAGCTTTCTTTGCCTTGTGTGGTCATGGGACATTTTATTTCTATGACATATTCTTGTGTTAAGCCATCAGGAGATGCACCTAAAATAGGCCAATCACTTTTCAAAAACAGCCCACCATTTTCGATTACAAATTTTCTCAATTTTGCTACTTTTGCCCTAACATCAGGTTCCAGTACTTTGCCTCTTCGCATTGCAGGAGTTTCTGGTATGGTTGCACCGAATATTTGCTCAACTAATGAACCATCAGGGGTTTTGCAATGGGCGGCGTCGTGTATTTTTGACGCGGTTATTCTGCAATATCGCATCTCATGCCATAAAGGAGACTGAGCTTGAGATAGAGTTTCTTGTTCTATTTTTGAACACTTTTCTGGTGTTTGTTTTGTTGTACAATAATCGATGAAGCCTTGTGCACTGTTCGTGTCGTTACCTTCTTTTTTATAATCATTTATCAAGTTATGCAATGATAATTTCGTAAGTTCATTCTGTGTAACGTAACTTGTTAACTGAATCCTAATAGAATTTAACTGTATATTGTGCACCAGTTTGTTAAAAAATTGTTCACTTCTTACATTAGCGTTATCGTCAATATCTCCAGCGCTGGAACCGATATCTTTGGCTTTTATAAATTTCAAGGTTGTGCCCACTGTGGCCAGTTTTGGTTTGGCCCAATAACATTTTTTTTCAGTTGGAGAAGGCTCTTCACTGCGTCTGTGTATCCACATAAGAAATGCTACACTATGTTTGCAACCTCCTTTTTGTGCAGCACAATCATGACAAGTAACATCAATAATAGTTTTATCATTTTCTTCACATTTGAGAGTGCAGCTATAACCTTTAGTTTTTACTTTATGCTCCGGTGTTATTCTTGCCTTTACTGTGCACACATTTCCATTTCTTTGGACTTGGACATACCCTACGGCATCGTCGCCATATGACTCTCGTACAGACCTGTAATAATCATACAGCATTAAATACCTACATCACATTACCTGATGCGGTTGCACCATTTAAGTGCATCGAAACAAAAAACATGGTAGGTATCCGCTAATGTTAGTTAATCTACGGCGCGCTCCCGGTCTATAATGTTTAGGTGAACTTGAAACCGGCACTTACTAAATCGCAATGAATCATGCCTGCAGTTGCCTGCTTACAAAAACATCAACTCGAACTCCGTAGGAAGAAATAATGTAGGTACTTGACTTGACTAACGTTTTTATGATGGAGTGTGTTATGCTGTCCATGTACCTTTTTACCCAGGTTATTTTATTATTTTCACATTACCTACCGCAACAGCCATGGGAAAAAGTACCTAGGCCTAAACTCACTAACTAACACATTAAATTTGGTAGGTACTTACCGTTGAAGCTTCCAACCTCGGATTTCAGCGCTGGTATACTTCACATGATTGTTTAAGTATTCAAAAACCATGAAAGAATCCACTTTAGGTAGATTATCTGACTGTCCTTTTTCGAATCCATCTTCCAATTTGTTGCTCATTATTACAGAACACCGAAACAATAAACCGATAATGCATAAAACTCGAAAAAAAACCGAGTGTTCGCTACTAATCACGAATGTGCGTACTGGACGACTGCGATCGCGCGGGGTCTGTGTGTGATGACGACATCGGTATCCACGGGCGGGAGGCGCGCGTTTTAAAATCAAGCCCAATAAAATATTAAATAACTTTGCCATTTATGGACGGATTTCAAAAAATCAAAAAGTAGTGTACTCAGAAAATCATAACACATGCAATGTAATAGTCAAAATTGGATTCTCCCGTTATGTGACTTATCCTCGTTGCAGATGAGCTGATTATTAAATGATAAATTGATAATCTCATCAAGCAATAATGGGCGGTTGTGCGATCCGTAATTGTAAAAATCGCTCTGAAAAAGGCGGAATAATTAGACTTTTTACTTTTCCCAAAAATGAATTGATGGCTCAAGAGTGGCTTCGCTATTGTGGTCCAAAAGCCAGCATCAGAAATTGTAAGTCCTACTTACCCCATTTATCCAATATAATTGTATATATACTTACATCGTTTCCTATTTACATGGATTTTTACAATATTTACAGTACATAGAAGGTATTTCGGGGCGCGAAAAATCAATCTGCTATGTATCTAGATCTCATATTTGTGAAAAAATGTTCTATTTTGCGAGTTTCCACGAGCAAATTGGCTGTAATTGTACAAGTTTGAAAAGATGATGCAACTCTTCCCTTGGCGTTTGGTCCAAAATTTGAAAACCTTTTATCCACGAATAAAACCTATGCCAATCCATAGATCAGCAGTAGCAACTTTTAGCACGACACCAAAAAAATCTAAGAAGGGAAAACAGATATGGTAAAAAAATATAATGTGGTTTTTTCTTATTCATGATATTTCATGGCTGCGTTTCTGTTTATTATGCGTTTAATCGCTCCTTTCGATTTGCAACTATTTTTTTTAACCGAGACGTAAGATTGGCATACGGTATCACATTTTTTTAAGCATTAATAAATAATGGTTTCTTTCCAACATTATTTTTCGACATGCAAAATTTTTTTTTTTTTTGGTCGACTTCACTTTCTGGATATCCTTCGAAAAAATTACATGAATAATTAAAATTTTTTGGGGATGATTTCTAGGCAAAAGACCAGATAAAATAATAATAAAAAATTCCTCATGAATTTATCAATTCCGTGCTCTCTCACGTTCATGTATTTTTTTGCTGCATTTTTTTTCGTAGTAATTATTTTGGTCTATGTGTGGTATTTATTCTAAGAAAAGTAAGTTATAGTGACAAATTTTATGTAATATTTATATGAAGCTCTAAGATCACGTTAAATTTCGTTACGTGCAGAAGTTAGTGTGGTGTTTTCCATACGCTTTATTTATTACTTTGAATGGCGAATTTTCACTAGTATTTTCTTTCACAGCGAGAGTGTGTTCAGTGAGTGTGTGTTTGCGACTTCTGACTACATAAAGCCATTAAGGGACATTTTATTGAATACTTCCCACTTTAGCCGCCACACCCATCCCTCTGCAGCTGAAAAGTTAAAATCCACATGCATTCCTAGTAATTTATTTCTAAGGACATAAAAATTTCCACGATTCCCGAATTTTAAAGTTTGAGAACCGTCGATAGCGTGATGACGTACTCAAGTTCCCCCATTTTGGAACACAAAACCTCCACACATCACCAAGGAACATACCTTGTTTTATTCCCCGCGTTCCGAAATAGAATTATTTCGCTAAAATCGATTACGAAAGTATGAAGTGAATGGCTTATAATCCATTGTAATTCTATTACGGACCGCAGGGAATTATACCATGTGTATATTATAGTGTAGGTTTTCACTGGGGTGGTTGTGGAACGGTTGAGAGAATTTAACATTTACCCGGGTGTTTAGGAACGCAAAAATAAATCAGAGCCTCGTTCAGTTTAATTATCGGGCGACACCGCCCGCCGCGCGCCGCTTCGGTAGCTTGACATGCCAGCCATCTCTTTTGCACGTGTTAAATTTGTATATGCTGCTGTCAGTGTTAAGCGCCCCTCAACCACAGTTGTGCCTCAACGGCGGGTGATCAAATTGAACGCAGCCTGAAGGTGACGGACTCACAATTTAATGCTGATGGGTAAGTCGAATAATTTCACGAGTTAAGTCGGGTTAATCTCTCCTACGTTAAAGATTATAAGTTAACTTTTTGCATTGTTAAATGTTTTCAGCAGTAGGAAAAGTTCTGCCGTGGTTTTGATAAGATTTGGGCAGACAGAAAGTTAGTAAATTAATGTGTTCATTAGTGTGTTCATTACTCATCCCCAAATAGTTTTATCTACTCCCATACTGCAAAGAGGTAATTGCAACATCAAAAGCAGTTTAATGTACCTTGTTTATCCGATGTTAGAATATTTTATTATAACACCGCGATTCTGCTTTGCGGTTGGCCCAATTTATTATAACTCCGCTAGAGAGCCAATCAACAACATAGACGAGAAATATAAGAACTAAGCTTATTTCTTAAGCCACGCCCCCTGGGGGGTTTTCAAAGACAATAAAAAAAAAAACGACTCGATAGATGGTGCAGCCTGTACTAAAAGTGTCAAAAATGTCTTTCTGGGAACACGGGATTCTTTTGTTTCTCAATTTTTTTCAGGCAAAATCGGCAAAATTCTTATGACCGTCTTTACTTCGTTTTGTGTGCGCTAGTGATTTCATAGTTTTTTTTTTCTTGATACCCAATGGACCTTGCTATATTTCGGATTCTGACAAACCTTGCTATGTATATTATATATAACTAAGTTTTTAGGCATTTCGACGTCTTCAGTGGGGTCCCCATATAGAAGCCCTCTGTGGTAGGCTTACTTCAGCAGCATACGCTGTTACGCAAATTACTGATGTAGATACTGCTAGATTAGTCTATTTTAGTTACTTTCACACCATTATGTTATTATGTCATACGACATGCCAAAGAGCCGCGGATAGAGACGTAGTCTTTGTTTTGCAAAAGAGAACAATTCGCGCAATTTGTAATATAAAGCACCAGGATTCGTTAAGAGAAAAATTCAAAGAAATTCATATGTTAACAGCTGTTCTTTGTGAATTTATTTACTTACCAAGTTCTTAGATATATCAGAAAAAATATTGAGTCTTTCCCGAAGTTTGACGAGCAACACTGTAAGAAACTAGAAATAAATGTAAACTGGCTTTTCAAATAATCAGACTTTTTAAAGTGAATACCTCTTTCGTATAACATGGCATAAGATTTTATAATAAACTTCCAAAGGAGGTCCTTACTTTGTCAGAGAATAAGTTTAAACTTGTATATTAAGCAGGGCCTACTGAAAGCATTTTTCCCATTTTAGCATTTAACACACACGCATCGCCGCAGCGATAGACTGTGCAACAGGTTGCAAAGAGCTATAAACGGCCATTTCGCATGACTTTGACAAACATCGATGCAAGCATTGAGCATCGTAAATAATTTACGATTACAATATTTTGGTACCCATGGTTCCTGAACGGGTGTTTTTCTAATTTTTCGTGAAATTGTTAGTTGAAAATATTATAACTAAATTTAATATTTTTAATGGTCGTAGAAAAAGTATTGTGTGCAATTGAACATAACAAGACATTGCAAAACAAGCACTTCGTAATCAACGGGTTGCAAACTTTATCACTGCGGACGCATCACTTTTGTTAAACGCGTCATTTGACAAGCATCGATGCAAGTACCGCGCATCGCAAATAATTTCTGATGCTCTCTGCATCGTATTCGTATACAAGCCACAAATTCATATGTGCCGGTGGCGAAGACTGTCATACAGTGAAGATCGAAGCCATAAAATGCATATCGGAACAGATAAGTTTGTGGCTCTATTGGTTATCTGTCATTTTGACAGGTTAAAAAATTGTCGTTTATCAATTATCATACAAACATCGCCGCAATCCGTTGCAGAGTTTATCGCTGCAATTGCATCGTGTGTGTTAAATCGAGTGTTTGTTTTGCATGAGGATCTCAATGTCTACTTATGTTCAGTTGCACATAATACTTTATCTACGATCATTAAAAATATCGTCTTTAATTATAATATTT
Organism: Ypsolopha sequella; assembly: GCA_934047225.1. Taxonomy (NCBI): domain Eukaryota; kingdom Metazoa; phylum Arthropoda; class Insecta; order Lepidoptera; family Ypsolophidae; genus Ypsolopha; species Ypsolopha sequella. Next base: position 3,917,401 of record OW203987.1, read on the forward strand.
TCAACTAACAATTTCACGAACAATGAGAAGAAGAACCCTCGTTCTCCCATGATCTCTCAAAAAGCAGCAAGCAAAGCAAGAGAAAAAGAGAGACTTTGTGTTTAATGTTATCGGCAAGTACTGTACGACTTATAAAAAAAAAACTTCATGTTAAAATGGTAAAATTTGGAACACAGTTCGTTTAAGGCCGCCGACGCGACGGGTGTGTGCTTTGCATTTCGAGTGATTTCAAACGAGAAATTTCATGAAAATATTGAAAAAGTGGTGAATAAACTAGTATCTACTGATTCCAATTTTTATCGTGGGTAAGTCGTTGCAAAATTTGGTTACCAAGTTCAAAATATGGCTAGCAATTTTATGATTTTGGGTGGTTGTATCTTATCTGTGACACACCCAATCTATAAAAAATCTGGTTTCTTGCCAATTTCTTGAGGCAACAAACTATTGTAGCCGGATGAGAGGAACAAACCAAATCATAGTTCCCGTAGGCTAGTTCGCCGGAAATCTAAATATGCATTAGTCGTTACCCATATTAGGTTTATTTTGGAGCATTACGTCATGGTAGTTGGGGCGGAAGGAATGCGGTGATTGATATTGGTGTAGCTAGCTGTAGCGCGTAGCCGGCGGTGACTGGCGGAGGGCGTAATTACAGTATCAGCGGAGTCGGCGATGCGTGCCCCGACGGAATCTGGAACACCAATTCTTTCACGAAGTTATCCGCGATATTGTGACTGCACTTTCTAGAGAGTTTGTAATTGGTATCACTTCTGTTTATTGGAATACAGAGTACTTATTGATTTCTAAGTTTATATAGGTGTGGAGGTGTGTATATTTGAGACAAATTTTCCATCTTGGGCCATGTTATGATGTTGAAACATCAATATGACTTAACATATTCATAGAATATAATTATTATAACTTGCTTGTCGCAATCAACATTTTGCTAATTTTACGTTGTAACCTAATTAACATTCTGAGTGACTGGGGGGGGCATGATCATGCCTGGAAGTCTATTGTAAATCAATGGTTATTGAAAATCAATAATTCTACTGGTAACCATTATTCTTAATTATTACTAATAGACTAGAACTTTAGGAGTGTGTACAGCGCAAACTAAAAATAAAAAAAATATATGTTATAAAAAATATAATTAAAAAAAGAGCAAATTGTATTATTAGAAACGTTGTATATCTTGTCTCTACTTACACCGCAAGCTAGCTCAGGGGTAGAGGGCTGGCCTCTCAATCTTGAGATCCAGGTTCGATCCCCGGTCAGGCATGCATCAATGAGTTTTTGGGAAATTTTGTGCATAGTATTTGTTTTACTTACTACTAACTGAATGGTGAAGGAAAAAATTGTAAGGAAACTTCCATGCCCAAAAAAAGCGTGTATTTGTGCCCGAAGTACGGTGATAGGGCTCACAATCCATTACAACGTAATAATTGTCAGTGAAACCCCAGTGTACAGACTATGGACTGTGACATACATTTCACAGTTTACACTCGGAACAACTCTGACAACCCCTCATACATATTTATATAATTATTAAAAAATGTTTATTGACATCAAGATACCCAATACATAGCAAGTAACCACACTCTGTATAGAAGTTGTGCAATGCTGTATCAATTTACAGATATCAAATAATAATGCAGTGAAAACACCAAAATTATTGGACTGAGACAACCACTCAGTCATATCTGTATGTGTCTAATTTTATTGAAATTGGATTATGTTTTTTTGGCTATGATGGACTTTCTCCTATTAATATCTCAAAGTTGTGCGTACATACACATACACACGCCAGTCTACCAGCGGGGTAGGCAGAGACTATAGATTTCCATCTGTTATGGTCTTGGTACACCTCTTTCATCTCTTGCACATCCATCAGTCAAGTCATACAAGCTTGTCTATTCTGGTTGCTTTGACTTGGCACTTTTTTGTCAATATAGTGTTAAAGTTGTTTACATACATACATACATACATATACTCACACCTATCTCCCAGAAGAGTAGGTAATTAAATAACTTAAAAGCAAAACAAAAGACTGAAATTAAGTAAACTATCAGAAATGAATGATTGTCTGATAAAAAATTATACTTTGTATCAATTACCTATTTACATACATCTCATTTCTGTTTCCAAGAGAGGTAGGCAGACAATACAGATTTTCATGTGCTATATTGTTGGCACACATCTTTTGTTTGCACATCTGTTCATCAATGATTTGGTCAGCGTACATCCTTATATGGCGGCCTGGTCAACCTATACACTTGCCATAATTTTTATTTGTATTCCTATTTCTATTCTAGTTCCTACCATCTTCTTTAGGGTGGCAACATTTCTTTATGTTGATTTTTCCACTCTATCATTATGTCAAACCACGCCTACAATGTAAGAAATATGATGTGAAAAAGGGGTTGAGTTTAGTAGGTACAAAGATAGTGCAGGTTTATCAGCTTCGCCAATAAAATAGTTATCATATTGGGTGCTAAGGTTTATGGAGGTTCCATCAGTCACCATAACTGCAATAATGTACAATGTTCTAGTGTAGGACTGGCCATAGAGTAAGGGTGGCAATTGCCAACCGGGCCCTAGCCTGCGCGGGCCCCTCCCAGGCTTACTACTATGCTAAACAGTTTACACAGGATGAGAAATTTTCAATGTTCATTCTCTTCGTCTAAGGATTCTGCAAAACTATCTATTTCATTATTTGTGTCCATGAACGAAACATAATTTTCGAGATATTAGAGTAAAAACAAAATATGTTGTAATAAATATTAATTGTAGGTATAAAAAAAGAAAACTTCAAGGTTTGGAATTAAAAAAAAAACATAACACTATCTGAGCCCCTTAGGCGCAGTCCGACGCTGCAATGTTTTTTACTTGTTTCAAAAGAAATATTGATAGGGTTTTTGCTACTAAATATTGCAATAAACTTTGCAAGTTTTCACAGCTAAAGCTTAAACGGTTACATCATACATGCAAATAATTGACTATGAAAATTTGCCAAGTTCTATATATTCAGTAGCAAGAACCCTAACAAACTTTCTTTTAAAACAGGTGAAGAATGGTGTACATTATTGCAGTTATGGCTTTTGAGTTATGTATGCCTGAAGGGATCTCCATAAACCTTCAGTACCCAAATTGAACTAAATTCTTTTTAACTTGACACTTACGATCTATTAAACTGTATGTATCCAAAAGGTCTATCTATTTAAGTTGGTCGTCAATAACTTCTGGAATTATTACTTATAAGTATGTTTCTGAATTTTTTCTTTGCATATGGCCCATGACCCATCTTTATGCCCAATTTCAAGTTTCTAAGTCACCCGTATCTGGTTTAGGTATTATATGAGTGAGTCAGTCAGTGATAAAAATAGTGATTTTTAGACGTGAATATCTCTGAGACTGTTAAGTTTCATTTACGAAATTAAGGATTTTAGGTACTTGCGGAGACCTTAACATCGACGCAAAATTGCAACTTCGTTGGTACAATAGGAAATTAGCTACAAGGGGACAAAAAGTACCTCGAAATGGTTCATGTAATCTAAAACACGGCTGTTCGTCGAACTCTGCCCTGGTTATTGCTCACATAAATAAAAAAATAAAAAGATTTTTATTCAACAGAACACAACACAAAACACATAATACTTTAAGACTGTTTAAGATAAGACAGGTTCTGTTGAAAAGGTTGGGCACTCAGCTTTTGTCCCTTAAGCCAGAAGCAAAGGGACGCTGTTATTCTGTCACTTCCTCACATTGCTCACATTTCAGTAGTCCTTGGGCTCCACCTCATTGTTTATCAAATACATTATAAAATAAATCAGTTTGTTTTGTAAACCACCAAATGTTTGCTTGTATTATCTCATCCAGTGATAAAGCTGAACAGGATGAGTCATGAAGGTCGTGTGATGTCAGAAACCGGCGGCCTCAAACTGTTCATATTGATGTTAAGCATGCCATGACCTTTACATACCCGTACAAGACTTTAGTTGCCAACCTCTCTTTATTAAGTGCATCTAAAGAAATCAATGATTTATTTAAGTAATATTATAAAACAAACTGTAAATTCAATCTAAGAGTTTATAGCCTCTCGCTCGTCAGGTCTCAAGTTGATTTGGCCAGGTTGTAATGACTCAATCGTTGGCTACACCTGCGCCTGTTGAAAGCAATAAATCTCTAAGAGTGTTGATGCCTGCCATCTTGCTTTTTTTGTCGATGACTGAGTCTAGTGTAGTTTTTGCGTTATTAACGTTCAATTCAGTTTTTGCGCGCTCAGATACTTCTTATGACTTTACGATCAGCTTGAATGCTTTCTTAAAGTTAATACTTGCGATTGTCTTATTATAAATTATTATGTTATTCCCTTGAGAATGCCGATAAGGCGAAACTAGTTGGGGTTAATTTTGCTGTAAATTAAATTGTGAAACAGTACAAGTGTTTGTTTTCATCCATGAATGCTTTCTTCCTTAGTTTCCTTATAACGAAATTATTTAGTCACAAATTTGCCACAACTTGAAACTACAGTCCATGGTTATAGCCATATTGTAGAAGTATTTTATTTTTGTGTATTTTCTGTTACAGTTGACTAAATTCCTCCGCCATGGAGCAGATCCCGCCTCCGAAAGAGGTGAAGATCCTCGAAACTGCCGAGGATATTCAAGAGCGCCGTGAACAGGTAATTGATGTTTCTTATTAGTACTTTATATTGGTTATCTCAAATTGATTATAGGAGTGATTTATCTAATCTCATAATGTTAAAAGAACATGAAATCTTTTATCACAAATTTAAATTAGCCAAGTGCCTATACTGTGAACAGACTACGCCCTATTATCCCACAGGATGCTAGGTCACGTGCTAGTTTAAATGTAGAACACGGGTCATGCAATAAGAGCGTCATTTTGGTTTCCAAGACTATGATACTGTCATCTAATCTAATAATCTTTAATGTCGAAACATGCTCGTAATTTGCAATTTCGTAAAAAAGCGTTAAGTTTTAGCTTAGGTTCTTGTTTACAGGAAGGGCGTCAAACATCTTGATTTCAATGCACTTGTATGATTTTCACAGTTTCGAATATTTCTTTTGTAAGGGATACATTTTTTTTAACCCAATAATAAATAATAGGGTCACACTAGTGTTTTGGGTTGCGCTAAAATAATTAATAACCTTTACTAATCATTGAAATGAGATATATTTATTTATTTCATTTAATCGATGTTTGTAAGCTGTCTATTACATTGCTACGTGGCAAGAAAGATCACGGATGACATGTTTTCTCGCCCAGGTGCTGAACCGATATGAAGACTTCAAGCAGGAGGCGCGCGCCAAGCGGGAGAAGCTCGAGGACTCTCGCCGCTTCCAGTACTTCAAGCGAGATGCCGATGAGCTCGAGTCCTGGATCCAGGAGAAGCTGCAGGCGGCCAGCGATGAGAGCTACAAGGATCCTACCAACCTTCAGGTACTTTAAATTGGGCTTTTAAAAAACACAAACTAATAATAAAGTATAAATATTTTATTACTATAATATAAAAGGACATCTTTCTTACATCTGATCTAATTTTCCACATTTGAATTCTTCTGTCAGCTTTATCACAACGCAGTCTTCATCATCAAAAAACTTATTCTCGTCATGCATATTCTACAGTCTGCCTCCAAACTGTCCTCATATTCTATTCAATCTTACATTCATACGTTTAATTTATTACTTTTCCACCGTCCCGCAGGCAAAGATCCAGAAGCACCAAGCGTTCGAGGCGGAGGTGGCGGCGCACTCCAACGCCATCGTGGTGCTGGATAACACCGGCAGCGAGATGATCTCGGGCGGGCACTTCGCGGCTGAGACCATCCGGCGGCGGCTCGAGGAGCTGCACCGGCTGTGGGAGCTGCTGCTGTCCCGGCTCGCTGAGAAGGGGATGAAGCTGCAACAGGCATTAGTGCTGGTTCAGTTCCTCCGGCACTGCGATGAGGTCATGTTCTGGATACATGATAAGGTTGGTGTTGTTATACTGGAGCGAAAATTTATTTTAGTGATTCTTCAATTCAGATTTGGTACAAAATTACACTAAATACGTTATTTTATCAAATTGCTCCCAGCTAAATAATGCAAACAATGTCCTATATGAGGAACTGACATTTTCATGATATTATGGTAGCTTCAAAGTAATTGGATTTTCCGTTGTAGTGAGCTTAGCAATAAAATTAAAAAAAGAAAATACACTACTATGAAAATGTTATTTAGAATCCATCAATATTTTGGACATTATAGTTATTTAACCTTAGTTATTGTATATATTATATATTAGTTATTATACCCTTAGTATAATTAACCCTTAAAGTGTTTGAATGTGATGAAATCCTGGACGGCTATTGTGGCAAGTGCGAAAAAAATTGTTTGGCAGATTTCGGGTGATTTTACAAGGTATTTCCTACGGAAATGTACAATTTTCGTGCTCGCGCCAGAATCGCCGTCCTTTGACTGACTGTCAATATATACAAACAATGTAACACCATTCACTAACACCGCAATTGTTGTCTAGGAAACATTCGTGTGCGCGGAGGAGTTCGGATCTGACCTGGAGCACGTGGAGGTGCTGCAGCGCAAGTTCGACGAGTTCCAGAAGGACATGGCGGCGCAGGAGTACCGCGTCACTGAGGTCAACCAGCTGGCGGAGCGACTCGTGCTCGAGGGACACCCCGAGCGGGAGACCATCGTGCAGCGGAAGGATGTAAGTCACATATACCAGTTCCAGAAGGACATGGCGGCGCAGAAGTACCGCGTCACTGAGGTCAACCAGCTGGTGGAGCGGCTCGTGCTCGAGGGACATCACGAGCGAGAGACCGTGACCAACCTCATATAACTTTCTAAGAGCCACATACTTATTCACTTCAAGGATGTAACTGTTATAATGATACAAAATCAATCAGCACCGTCGTCCTTATTAAGGAGACAGTATCCACAGTATAAACTCCTTACAGAGGACATCTTTTGCCTTACCAACCAGATTTTATAGCGCTTTATTATCCCAACAGGAGCTGAACGAGGCATGGCAGCGTCTCCGACAGATGGCACTGATGCGTCAGGAGCGCTTGTTCGGCGCGCACGAGATCCAGCGCTTCAACCGCGATGCTGATGAGACCATCGCCTGGATCTCCGAGAAGGACGTCGTGCTCGGCTCCGATGACTACGGCAGGGATCTCGCCACTGTGCAAACGCTGCAGGTTAGTGTCTCCGATAGATGGCGCTGATCCAAACATAATGCATATAGGAAATATGAATGGTTTGTTTTGGTTTTGTGCAGTAATACAATAGTTATTGCCCTATATTACCATTATTTATTATTTATTTTAACGTGTGGCATTAATATAAATTTTACAATATTTAAAAACATATCGATTGTCATCTATAACGGTATATCCAGGCTTCTTAACTATTCGTCGCGCTATCTGTGTGAGATAATTCAAGTCGTCAGGAGGTATGCAGTGGACTCTCGCAGACGATGCGCATATGTTCGACGATTCGGTAACGAAGCGGCGGAAATAAGCGAATTGAGCTCTTCTTCCCAAGCAATGAGGTTCAATTACTATACGTACAGTACAAGCGGGTGGTAGAGCTGATGCCGGGCCGACTGTGGAGGTACCACCATCTTATTTGGAGACCCCCTCGAAGTAATTCGGGGGAGAGTAAGAGGACGTCTCACAGGCAAAAAAACTAGGAGGCCCACCATGCCTGGGACCGATGGATGGCGGTATATCCATCCTTATATGGAACAGACTGGTGCGAGGGTTCTGGCACCACGCTCACCAACCCGTCTGCCCAGCGTGTGTGAGTATGGGCAATTCTTCCAGGATGATCGCCGGGAGTGGCAAAGACCTGGAAAGTCTTATGTCCAACAGTGGACGAACTAGTCTGATGGATGGATGGATGGATGGACAGTTCAAGTTCCCTATCTGTTAACTATGATGCCGCAATAAGAACCGTCAAATTTCATACATACCCGATTAACGTTGATGTAGCTCATTTATTTAAGTATTATTGATGTGTCAATATAGCGCAAGCACGAGGGCGTAGAGCGCGACCTGGCCGCTCTAGAAGACAAGGTGTCGACTCTGTCAGCGGAGGCCGACCGTCTGGCAGGCATCCACGCCGACCACGCGCCCGCCATACACTCCAAGCGAGGGGAGATCGCCGCCGCCTGGCAGAAGCTGGTGCAGAAGGCCAAGGTATGTTGCTACTTGATGAAGGGGTTTGTTGTTAAGTTAAATTGATGGTTAGATTTCATTCTTAAAATGTGGAGGGAACGTTCGACAAATCAGCTAGGGATGTCTATGTTGCATGAGAAACCTACACAGTAAAAATTTCACGTCCCTAGGTCCGGCTGTTTGGTCTATGCTTTGATAGAGTTGGGTTTAATAAATACAAAGTGAAATTTAGAATCTTTGTTATTTCCTTAAACAAATGGTACAGGCTGAAAACATTCTTTATTCTTTATTGCACAAAAAACTCAAATAATATAACACACACATGAATAAAAATTTGTACAAGGATGAGCTTATTTCTACAGAAATTTCTTCCAGCCAACCTTCAATGTGATGAAAAGGTAGTGAGAATGGTGGGCAAGTAATTGTGCACAACTTCAAAAACAGAAAACTTAATAGAAAAAAAAAGACATTTTATGAATAAGCAATAATACATGCAAATATACATATACTTTTACATATTTTTGTTAACTTTTTTAAATATGTTTAACTTGTCACTAACAGTGGAAACTTTTATTTGTCCTTTTTTAAACTAATGTAATGTACTATGTTGTTAGAAGTGCTGTTAGTTTTCTCAAAATGTAATAAATCAATAAATATAATTATATCCAATAAATAAACAATACCTAATTATTCAAAATAATACAATAGACATAACATAACATATAACTTACTCTCTCAAAATATTGCTAATCATATGAACGGTATCATCCTGTAGGAGCGTCGCACGGAGCTGGAGTCGTCGCACTTGCTACACCGGTTCCTCGCTGACTACCGCGACCTGATCTCGTGGGTGAGCGATATCAAGGCGCTCATCGCCGCCGACGACCTCGCCAAGGACGTGCCCGGCGCAGAGGCCTTGCTCGAGAGACACCAGGAACATAAGGTTCGTGATAAACTTCACCACCGTGTTTGTAATGAGGGAATGGTTAGAATGAGAGAGAGGAAATAAGGATATCATTTTAATTTTATTATCAGTATTAAGAATAACACGTACAGACCTCTCACGTACAGAGGTGGACATATAATTAGAAACACTTGCGACGTATTTCATATTATACAAGGCACATTGCCGTAAAATTTTCGTTTTTGGAAATAAAACAACATAATGCATAGAATACGTTCAACAACTTATAATTCATTAAAAAACAAATAAATATCCAAGTTTACAACTACCATTTAGATATTTAGTTACGTACAAACAACTAAACGACATTTGTAGTACCATCCGTCATGGACAAGTAATTAGAAACAATAAAGAAATGAGGTAAAAATCAAAGTTATTAACGTGTTCACGTCATCAGTTTCAAATTATTTATATAAAATTATGTTTCGTTTACTAAATTTCTTAAAAATTAATATTTAGTTGCATAGCCTTTGTTATTAATGACGGCTCTGCAACGACGTGGCATTGATTCAAGTAATTTCATACATTTATCGAGTGGGATCGAGTTCCATGCTTCAACAAAGGCTTCGTAAAGTTCATTTTGCCTGGAATTACGTTTAACGGAGACATTTTTTAACGACGTACCACAAATTTTCAATAGGATTTAAATCGGGACTATTTGCAGGCCAGTCTAATATGGTAACAGGTTGGTCACTAAGAAAGGATTTAACACTGCGGGCCGTCTGTTTTGGGTCGTTATCGTGCTGAAAGATCCAGGTCACAGGCAAATGGTCGTCGGTGTAGGGAATCATTGTCTCTTCTAAGATGTTTTTGTATTGAAATTGATCCATTATACCTTCAATCTTACGGACGGGTCCAATTCCGCAACCAGAAAAACATCCCCATACTTTAATGTTACCACCGCCGTGTTTGACTATGCTCCTCGTGTATTTATAATCAAAGGCATGGTTTATTGGACGTCAAACGTAGCGTTTGCCGTCTGAATTCACCATATTTATTTTTGTTTCATCCGAGAATAACACTTTTTTCCATTCTTGTACGGTCCAGTTAAGATAGTTCTTTGCAAATAATAATCACTTCTCTCGGTGTTGCTTGGTAAGTAGCGGTACCTTTCGAGAACCCTCCCGAACAATTTAGCTTCCACTAATCTGCGGCGTACCAGTTTCGAGGAAATGTTCCTTGGGTCATCAGGTGAAAAAACTTCATTTCTAATCTAGAGGAGCCTTTAAACGGGTCTTGTTTAGTTACACGTATTATTTGCAAATCTTCCCGAGGAGACGATTTCCTTGGACGAGCCTTTCTAAAAACAATTTAAGTAGTTCCGTTTCTTTTATAATGAGCAATAGCGTTGAAAACTTTCTTCACAATTCACATTCTGGATGACTATCAATTCTTCTATAAGTCCACTTTCGATCTAAATGTAATTTAACAATTAATTGCCTAGTTGACTCGTCACAACTCTTATTTTTACCCATTTTTAACAAAACTTATTATTCACGTAATTCCGAATTGACGTTTAATTGCCGCCGAAACTACAGAAAAAGCGTAGAAAGAGGTTTCTTTTTTAAATTTCAAAAATGGAACGAACCATGGATCCTGTTTCTAATTAGCTGTCCAAGCGGCCCGTAATAGAAATTCAACTATCATGATATTTAAACTTTTTTAATAATTAAAGATAGAAAAGATTTTTTTTTTTTATATTTTATGAGTTTTTTAACTCATTGGCTATATTCTGGCATGGTTAATAGTGATTTAGTCTATATATTTTTTACTCATAACAATAGTTCATTCTGTGCTTACCTACCTTTTATGTACTGTTTCTAATTATATGTCCACCACTGTATATATTATAACGTCTTTCAACTTAAATGGAAAGTAATTTAGCAGGTGATTCAATATCGTTAATACATCACATTACACTGCAAAGCACTTTTTATTGCTCGAACTTTTTTTTCACTTCTCAGTACAAAGTGGTCCGATCAGCTGACTCAGTTTGTATGGACAAGTGAAGAAAAAGTTCGCGCAAAAAAAGTACTTTTCAGTGGAATGTGATGTATTAACGATATTGAATCACCTCCTAAATTACTTTCCATTTAAATTGAAAGACCTTATATAATGCGTATACAACGTGAAATTTAAGTCATTTTGCTAACGAAAACTGGTGATAGTATTCGTCCATATGAACAACTTTTACTATGAAACCAACCCTGAAATCGTGAAAAAAAAAATCAGCTGTTTCATACATTTGGGTCGAGTAGGTATTTAACTTTTCTATGGAACAGCTAATATTTTTTTTTTACGATTTCAGGTTTGGCTCAATATTAAAAGTTGTTTTCATGGACAAGTACTATGATCAGTTTTCGTTAACAAAGTGACTTAAATATCACGTTGTATAAATCTGCGTAAGTTTTCGTTTTCCCGAAAAAAGCCGAATCATAAAAGAGCCCTAAACATTGCACTAGCATTTAAAAACTTATTAGAGAGAGAAAATGAGTCAAAGTCATTTTAGAACACGTGGAATCTTTCAGTTGTGTACAGCCGACGGAACGTGCACTATCGGTCATGGATTTTATAAAAGGAGTTTTGAAATACAACCATTGTCGTGAACTTTCATTAAAATAAATATTTTGAGAGGTGCACGCCAACAAAACCAGCTGGTCACCATTGTACGCGAAGGGATCCCTGTCGAACAAGGATGAGAAGGAAAAAAATTACAACTAAGTCTAAACTGTATTTTATTTTGTGTGGGAATATTTGACTTCAATGACGATATTTGTAGCGACCAAATTTGTTTTCAAACATTTAAATTTCATAACATATTTTTGAAATTCAGTATTCGTCAATGAAAAGTGGAAGCATGCCTTTTTAAAACACTGAAACAGGTATGACACAAAGTTCATGTATAGGTACATATAGCAGCTATTATTTTTATACGTTTAATTGATATGCGGTATCTGCAGGGCGAGATGGACGCGCGCGAGGACGTGATCCGCGCATGCGCTACGGCCGGCGAGCAGCTCGTGGACAGCGGCCACCGCGCTTCATCGGAAGTGTCTTCAGCGCTCGAGAACCTGCAGAAGGAGAGCTCAGCGCTGCAGCAGCTGTGGGAGCAGCGGCGCGTGCTGTACCTACAGTGCATGGATCTGCAGCTGTTCTACAGGGACACCGAGCAGGCTGACGCGTGGATGCACAAGCAAGAGGTGAGAGAGATGGATGTGCTCTATACTATAGCTGTAAATGATATTTTTTCAAATTTTTAAATTCCTTTTAATTATGCATGGATAGTCTTAGGAAACGCTAAGAAAAACAAATACATGGAGTCGTCATCAGACGATAAAAAAAATTTGATACAGAAATACATTTAAGATTGTCATATATTTGTGATCAAAGTGCACTGTCAATTCGGTTTTTGTATTTGTATAAAATACTAATTATTGTATTTGAATAAAACACTATTATTTTATTTACAGCGTTATGTAAGTTTGAAATCTAAAAATAACTAAAATAGCTCTTGTAAGTTAAATTTAGAAATTTACCGTCAAGTAAATGCTTATAGAAAAAGTATGTCTGTGCGTCCGCGCCGTTTCTAAAGAATTGCGATGTTTTTGCAGATTTAGACATGAACTTGAAAAAATGATAGAGAACTGTATTTTCAAGTAGGCACAAATATTGATCATTCGATTTTTGAACGTTGCTCCGCTGTCCGTAGGCTTTCCTTGCGAACGAGGACGTAGGAGACTCCCTGGACTCTGTGGAGGCGCTCCTGAAGAAGCACGAGGACTTCGAGAAGTCGCTGGCGGCGCAGGAGGAGAAGATTAAGGCGCTAGACGAGTTCGCGACCAAGCTCATCGAGGGACAGCACTACGCGGCTGATGACGTCGCGCAGAGAAGGGAGATGGTGCGTTGATGTTATTTAGAGTTCCGTATCTCATCATGGAGGAACGGAAGCCTTAATAGGGTCACTTTGTTGTCCGTCTGTCTGTATGTGAAGGCCCTTTTTCTTAAGAACGGGTTGAGGTATCAATATAAGTTTATGCCTTTAAATGAATCTACATTATATTATGTATCCTCACTTTAGTCGTCCATATACTAAAAATTGTTTTTTTATAAATTCATTATATATACAAGGTGACTTTTTGATCATCGTCCAAATTCATACTGGAGGTTTGATAAGTGATCAGCATCATAAATCAATAACAGTTTTTGTGAAATTCGTACAATGAAATTTCGACTTCCCATAGTAATTCACTCCCAGTCCTGAGTGAATCACTATGGGGAGTCGAAATTTCATTTTATGAATTTTATAAAAATCGTTATTGGTTCATGATGCTGATCACTTACCAAGGCTCAAGTATGAATTTGGACGATGTTCACAAATTTACCTTGTATATTCATTATATTTATTTGGAATTTATAAAGAAACAGTGGCTAAGTTGGTGGAAAGCCAGACTTTCAAAAGGCCAGGATTGAATTCCTGCCACCAGGACCTGCACCATTTAGTTTCCCCGTTTATTTACCACTTGGAGCTTGAACGATGAAGAAAAACACCGGTAACCTTTTCAGGGAGAAAAACATGTTTGTGTAGCTGAAGTACGGCGATAGCCTCATACCCTAATATAAATATCGTTGAAAAGTGGGTGTACGAATACCTCTAATACCTACTCGAGTATATATGTCATGTCGATATTTACAGTTCTGTTATTGAATAATGCAATTTAATTATAGCTCCTAGAGCGTCGTGCCGCCTTGCTGGAGAAGTCAAACCAACGTCGTGCTCTGTTGGAAGACGCCTACAAGTACCAGGCGTTCGAGCGGGATTGTGACGAAACCAAGAGTAAGTTGTTGAATTAATAATTAATGTTTGCAATCTGAAAGTACATTCATGTACATTTATTATTTTATTTATGTAGTTTTACTTAATTAAAAGTTAATAATGTAGCCGATTTTGAAGGCTTTAATTTTAGTTTTAGTGCTGCCAAAACTAAAATTATTCCAATGTAATTTCACTCATGTTCCTTACATTTAAGAGCTATTTTGCAATAAAGAAAATTTCGTTTTGACATAACTAAAACTAAAATTAAAGCCTTCAAAATCGGCTTTAATATAAAGGTAAAAATGAAAATTTAACTCAAGATATATTTCGGGCCCCAGTTGAGAATCTCAATTGAGATCTCAATTGAGATTTTTTAATGTAACAACACATTAAAAATCTTATAAAAAAGAGACAAATATATATTTATCATAAAGTTTATTCGCAAATGCGACACTATATTATTTTATTACATATATTTTTATAAGATTAAATTGGACTTGTAAAAGGTGTATTATGTATACCTACTTTATTCATTTTGAACTATTCGAATTTGAAAGTTGGATTTGTTATACAAGGTGAAATTTAATCAACCGACCGAATTCATAGTGGAGACTCGGTTAGTGATCAGAAACAAGATTCAATGACCCTTTATTTCGAAACCATGAAAATTGGGCCGAAATGAGCCGAAATATATAAGGTCTTTCAATTTAAATGGAAAATAATTTAGGAGATGATTCAGTATCGTTAATACATTACATTCCACTGCAAAGTACTTTTTTTTGCGCAAACTTTTTCTTCACTTGTCCATACAAACTGAGTCAGCTGATCGGACCATTTTGTAGTGAGAAGTGAAAAAAAAGTTCGCGCAAAAAAATGTACTTTGCAGTGGAATGTGATGTATTAACGATACTGAATCACCTCCTAAATTACTTTCAATTTAAATTGAAAGACCTTATATATTTCGGCTCATTTCGGCCCAATTTTCATGGTTTCGAAATAAAGGGTCATTGAATCTTGTTTCTGATCACTAACCGAGTCTCCACTATTAATTCGGGCGGTTGATTAAATTTCACCTTGTATAACAAATCCAACTTTCAAATTCGAATAGTTCAAAATGAATAAAGTAGGTATACATAATACACCTTTTACGAGTTCAATTTAATCTTATAAAAATATATGTAAAAAAATAATAAATGTACATGAAAAACGGCAGTTTCATATGTAATGACCTAATATTTGATAATGACCATAAAGTAATGCCCCAGTGTTTGGTCTCAGGCTGGATCAACGAGAAGCTGAAGTTCGCGACCGACGACTCGTACCTGGACCCCACTAACCTGAACGGCAAGGTGCAGAAGCAGCAGAACTTCGAGCAGGAGCTGCTCGCCAACAAGCCGCGCGTCGACGAGATCGCCGTGCTGGGCGCCGCGCTGCTCGACCAGGAACACTTCGCTAAACGTTAGTATACTGGGACTCCAGGGGATCCTGGTGGCCTATGGCCTCTTCTCATGTTTTTTTTTTCATTTTTTTTTTATGAGAAACAAAACGTCGTATACATTTATATATATATAACTTAAATAATAAACAAAAAGACTACATGTTTCATAAATCATTACTTAAAGAAAAAAAATAAATTGAACACTTAGCTTTAGGAGCTTATTAATTATTATTATTTAATACAGTATTACAGTGTAGTTAAAAATAAACATTATAGGCATTGACTTAAGGTTTTATTTTAATTATGCTAAGTACTAAACATCATTCGGTCTAGCTATATTGCAAAACATGTATTTGAAAAAAAAAAGGGTTACATTTTAAATGATATTATGTATGCATTAGAACAGAATTTCACGAAGCAGTTTTTTATATAGACACAAATTGGATGAAAAATTATTATACCTGTCTACATATGTTACATACTATTGTTCGACGACGAAACCCAAAGCAATCGTGCGGTGGGGAGCGCTGCGCTGTGCTGCTCGATCAGGAACACTTCGCTAAACGTAGTCTGCTAGGATTGTATGGGGTCCTGGTGGCTTAAGTCCTATGTACCTTTGACGAAGGAACCCGGAGCTACAGTGCGGTGGGGAGAGGCGTGGTGCGGGGAACGCTCGAATAACTTCAATGAAACGCTAGGCTCGCTGTACTCGAGTGTATTTTCGATCCGCTAATATGCTACGATATACCTGTTCCTTACTTTTCGAAGTGTTTAGTTTTTAAACGCATACCCTCTTATTTCATTTAACAGGTCCTTATACAATTGCAAATTAAGTTTTGAAGGCATTTGGCTGCTGCCTGAAACACCGGTCTAGAGTGCTCTAGCACCTAGTTCGGGCACAGACGTAATTACTGGCAACTTGTTTAATGTAACTTGTTTTTAAGTAATCATGTACAATCAAGCACTGTTATATGATAATTTGATTTAAATAAACTTATTATTATAAAACTTATTATTTAACACTTGCGTTGAAACATGTGAGGAATTTTGTATTCTCCCATAGAAGACACAATTTGAAATTATGACGTCCGCTTTTTTTTTAACATTAATTTATAGTAACTGTTTTATGATAGGAGTTTAAATTTTATTTATCGAATCGATGACAAGTTGATAGTTTGAAAAAAAAGATAATCTTCGCCTTCTACTTATTCGTTGTTCCTCATCTGTGAGTTGGTTGCAGCACAAATCGAGTCCCGTCTCGGCGAGCTGGCCGGTCTGTGGGAGCGTCTGACCGCCGCGTCCGAGCTGAAGGGAGAGAAGCTGCAGGAGGCGTCGCAGCAGCAGCAGTACAACCGAGCTGTCGAGGACATCGAGCTGTGGCTCAGCGAGGTCGAGGGGCAGCTGCTCAGCGAGGACTATGGCAAGGTAATTACTATCACATGGCATTAACCTGGTGCCTTTGGCTTGTCGTCACCGTAATGACGAAACGATGCCGGCCAGCGATTCGTCGTGTCCCGGCATGACGTCATGACGTCGAAGCTGTAAAAGGGAGTCATTCGTCCGTTACTAACTCCCGTAGACTTTGCTAAAGTCCAGGGATAGACAAACACCTCGCCTGTTTTTGGGTGGGCGCACTTCACCCTAGTCTCCAGGCGTAAACATAAAAAAAACGATGATATAATGATCGAGAGGAAAACATGCCTAAAAGATGTAGTCACTGCATAGAAAAAATAAATGCATCTTTGGCTTAGCTATTGACAGACTAGAGACGAAAGATATGCATATATATGGAGCGCAAGTGAAATGTAGAGTTCAACCGGGGTGCTCTAGAAGGATGTATGCCGACCAAATTGTATAGTTATGACGATGGACTAAGTTGAAGCCTTCTAAAATAGAAAGGCTTGTATGACTTGATTGATGAATGTCTACTCTAGGTTGCGAAATCGGTGTGTCAGAATCATACCAGATTAGCCCTGCAGGAAATATATATACCTATATATAATAATAATAATAATAATCTTTATTTCAAACCATTGGTCCATATTTTAAATTACAAGATAAGATTTTAAAAATAAAACTAAAACTAATTACACAATTTATTCCAACAAATCGTAACATAACTTAACATTAAGGTATGTGCGCCATAGGTTTATATAAGCCTAGTTATATACTTATGTGTATGAATCGAGTCATCCAACAATATTTTGTTCGTCAGGACTTGACCAGTGTCCAGAACTTACAAAAGAAGCACGCGCTCCTGGAAGCGGACGTGGGCTCGCACGCCGAACGTATCGACGCCATCCGGCAGCAGGCGGACCAGTTCATCGAGAAGGATCACTTCGACGCGAGCAACATTCAGGCCAAGCGCGTAAGTGGACTATTACTATCTCCTCATCTGGTCTTTTGTAGCAATCTATTTGTGAATAAGTGTCATTATTTAAATTAGAATTGTCGATAATTATTTTTATTATTTATGATTTTATTAGTAAGTAAGTTATTGTGTTTATTTTTAATATATTTATTTTTAAATCTATAGCTAAACCTATTGTGTGAAAGCTGAAATAAAAAGTTTTGAATTGAATTGAATTAGATTAATCGATCAGTAATTTAAAAGAAAATTATTATAAAGGGTACTTTGTACATAATAGGGATTTCGCAGTCTTTGATTAATATCCTACTTTCGAGTACATGAACTGAAATTGAAATTAAGATTTTATCTTAATCGGTCGAGCTATTCCAGTCAGACGGACCCTGAAACTTCACTAAAAGGCTTTCCGTTTTTTGACGGAGCCATATAAACGTAAAAGTCCAAAAACAAGTTTAAGACTGCCTCATTACTTTCGTGTTAAATGACAACGCAATATCTACTATTTTATGAATGGTATTATCCCGTCTGTACCACAGGACGGGCTGGTGGCTCGCTATTCCGCACTGGACAAGCCGATGGCGATCCGCAAACGTCGGCTGCTGGACTCGCTGCAGGCGCAGCAGCTGTTCCGTGACCTCGACGACGAGGCCGCCTGGATCCGGGAGAAGGAACCGATCATCGCCTCCACCAACAGAGGTCACTTCATATTACTCATGCTTGTGTTTACCAAAAGAGCAGTGGAGCAATATCACGGCCGTTTTGTATGATTCTCTCTCTCTTCCAGTGGGAAATACAGGACACGACCCTCTTTGAAAATCATAGCTTTAAACATTTGTGTAACTTTATTAAATTTTAATTTATTTTTTTAATCTTAAATCTAAAATATTTGTCTTTTTCAAAGCGATGATATTCGCTATAAAATTTTTGTTTTTATTGATTGTACATACAAATGCGACACACCCAAAAGTTGTTCCTTTGTACGTTACTGAATATCTGCTACAATTTCCAATTCAAAATTCTGAGACGATGACTGACTCCGCAATCGTGAATATTGTGCACTTCCTTCGGTCAGCTAAAGGCCAGAACAGCTTGCTGACATAAAATCTGGTCCAGTGAAGGGAAGGTGGAGGTCGTATCGATCCTTAACCCTGCAGTGTTCCCTCAGGTCGCGACCTCATCGGCGTCCAGAACCTGATGAAGAAGCACCAGGCGGTGATGGGCGAGATGGCGCAGCACGAGGCTCGCGTGGAGGCCGTGAAGGGCGCCGGGCTCGCGCTGCGTGACGCCGGACACTTCGCCGCCGACGAGATCGCCTCCAGGCTACATCAGTTGGACCAGCAGTGGTCGCAGCTGCAGGAGAAAGCGCAACAGGTGAATCTTGCGATCCACGAAGACTAATATGCTTTGCTTGTGTGAAGTATCCGTACAGAGCCGTACAGAGGTAACAACGAAGTAGAGGCACCTTCATTGATTCAAGATCGATCATATATCCGCTGTTTCCATAAGTGCTCATACGTATTACTTACTATAACAAAAAACAAAACTAAGAATACCCACAATAACATTATCTTATTGTTATATTTCGTGTTTTTTGGCAATTGTGTGATAAAACTTGTAGAATAACAAGCTTTCCAAATTTTTATTCTTGTCACGCCAGTATAGTTCGCCATTTTGACGCTTCGCATACAGTCCACTAAAATCAATATTTTTAATTTATTGGCGGAGCCACTATTGTGGGGGCCCCTCTCTTGTGGAGGTCCCGGGCCTGTAGCCCCGGTTGCCCTCCCCTAAATCCGGCCCTGTATCCGTGTAACGTGCAAATGACAGTGTAAGACACGCCCCGGCGGCACGCACTCTAGCACAACATGCATATACAAGTAGAGCGGATTTGTCGAAGTTGTTGATAAAGCTATAACTTCTTGACTGTTTGGTATTTCCCTCAAGCTTTGTGGCAAAGATGGGGTCTGCCAACTGTTCCTTTTATTTCCTATAGAGAACATTTGGACATCATGAAAAGTTTGTCATTTCAAACGTATGACTATTTAAAGTTTTTGCAAAAAATGGAAATTGTTCCATATTCCGGTATCAGTTTTTCTTTCCGTATATTTACTATAACATATCTTATTGAAAATTGTCTTTCAACCTGAAAGACAATTGGGCCCACTAACACCAAGCAACTTAACCTCGGTTAACTACCTTGTTACATGAAACCATAGAGTACACTGAATCATGAAACCATAGAGATAAGGACATTTCACAAAAATATTGCTAACCTGGGTTAAAATGCTTAGTAAAATTAGACCTTATTCGTAAAATCACACAACCGACGATTTATATATCTATAATAAATAATGCCTTTTTGGTTGGAGAAAACCTAGACACACATTTTTGTTGTATCCATCGACAAAGTTCTACAGCAGTTTATTATAACCAACGTATCTTCTCAGCGCAAACAAGACCTGGAAGACTCGCTCCAAGCGCAGCAGTACTTCGCGGACGCTAACGAGGCGGAGTCGTGGATGCGCGAGAAGGAGCCGATGGCCAACACACAGGACTACGGCAAGGACGAGGACTCCTCGGAGGCGTTGCTTAAGAAGCACGAGGCGCTGCTCTCAGACCTCGAGGCCTTCGGGAACACCATCAAGTCGCTCCGGGACCAGGCTAACGCTTGTCGGGTGAGTGTCTGCTTACGTCTGTTTATAATGGCTAATTTAATGGTGAAGTTCGGAGCATAAAACAGGCCTGTTAATAAATCCATACAGGGTATGGTGAGGGACAGCGCCAGCTTAAAAAAAATGGTTTTGTTCTGGACGTTGTCACGTACAGCTTGACAAAATAGAGTGTGGAATAAATGAGGGCGCGCCTACCTTACATATGACCACCCCATAGTAAGAATTAATTATTTTGATACTTTATTTTATCAGACAAGGCAGACACTTTTAAAGTCATGTATGCAGCATGTATGTATGTTCGTTAACAACGTCGACGTTTCCTAATCTTGTTTCATTCAAGATTTTGAATCAAACGATAGCAATATTGACTTTGGAGAATTCATAATATTTTCTTAAGTTTTCATGAGCACTGTACATGAAACAATTTTGTACGGATTTCACACTCCGTTCACCACTCTTGAAACGTTGGCTTTTTGTAAAAATCAAATAAAACGAGTGTTAAATCCGTTCAAAATTGATTCACTGAAAATCAGTGACAACCAAACTAGGTAATTCATATAAATTAATATATTAATAAATCAATAAAATTACATAACACTAAAAGCAAACTTTTTGCGGATCAATCTTAGTCGCATCGAACGAATGACACACAAGCACAGACTATCTTGACCGTAGTCGACAGTTACGTAGGTGTCGCCGTCAATCAAAATAATTGGTTGTACCTGTCACCGCGTCAGACTCTTTTTTGCCAAGCTGTACAAACACCGCACAACAACGCACCCAACACCTGTGAAGTATGTAGCACATCGCTCTTACTACAACTGTAAAGGGTGTAAAGTAGGTCTGTGCTAGGTCAAAGCTTATTTTACCAGACGCTTCACTCTTGATATCTTGTGTATTTGGTATATGATATAGCAGTGATTATCCTTGACATGTTCTGTTAGCGTGTAACCAGTACTGAAGTGTGAATGTCCCCTGCAGCAACAAGAGTCCCCCGTGGTGGACATCTCCGGCAAGGAGTGCGTGGTCGCGCTCTACGACTACGCGGAGAAGTCCCCGCGCGAGGTCTCCATGAAGCGCGGCGACGTGCTCACGCTGCTCAACTCTAACAACAAGGTCTGGGGGTTTATAATAACATTTAATTAATTATAATAAATACATGCGAGTGTGGTTGCTTATCCAGGACTTGATTTTGGAAGGAGGCATATTGACGAGGTTTATCGCAAAGTTAAAAAAACAACAAGATTGAAGGCGTTTTAAGCCTTGAGTCGTTTTTGGCTAATTTATGGCCCTCATACCCTGTACCCGCCAATGCTCATCCGCGCCTTAGGTGTGACAGCGGCGGTACGGGGAGGGAAAAGGTTCTGACTCAGCGTCAGTTACTCCGTACTCGCCTCTTACTGCGCCACTTTATTGTGTCTAAACTAGCTTCCGTTGTCACACTACAATAGTATTATGATTTGTTACAATATGTATATAAATTGTATATGTTTTATTGTTACAATAAGTCAGAAAACCACACACGTTTTTAGCGATTCAATCATTATTTCATAATCATCAATGATTGAATATTTGAATAGTGAATAGAACAATACTTCTGTCGTATGTCATTACATTAAGGCGCTTAATATCGCCAAATAGGTACTTTCTAAAGCCTACTCCTCTTTTATGGCCAAACCAAAAATATTGAAAAAAATGTATTATGCATAATCAACTTTAGGACAACATATGCAACATTTTTCTTTTTCGTACCACCAAAACTTCTATATGAAAAATTGTTTTACCTGAATGGTGTTTTTTGGTTTGAATTCCCTACTGCTCCTAAGCGGCTTGATCGAATTAATTCATTTATGCTTTGATAAATAGATAAACTTGATAGCTATAAACATAACATACGATTATTCAATCGAACAATCACGTCCATGTGAAAAGTATTATTTTCTCGTATTTCACCTTATAAGGACGCAGCGAGCGTCGTAACAGCCACCGCGCATTGTGCGCTGATATGAATGTTATTTCAATGTCGTTTTCGTTGATATTCGTACAGACAAATATCGAGCTGCTAATTTGGCGATGGTAATCGCCTTAATATGTACTCCATTGTGAACCGCTTCTAACTGCTATTCATTTTTGTATATGTAAATAGCATTATGTAACGCTGATCTCTTCTGCGCGCAGTTAACCGCCGAATGGCGAATAAATTGTGTGTCAAAACCGATCTTGTCGATGTGTATTGAGATAGAAAACCATCGTGATAAATGGAATTGGGTTATTCTTGACTACTCCATTAACAATTTTGCTTGAAAATAATACGAACTATAAGCAAGGGTATCCTTGACTTAATGAATCGCACTAGTTGTACCGAGTGAAGCAAATGAAACTTCGTCATATAATCTGATAACAGTTTAATAAAGTCATTGTCAAGTCAGACTCCGCGGCACGATGTAGTAGTAACTAGTAGTTGTAAAATAAACAAAAAGTGATAAGAGTTCTGTGATAAAACTAGCGATATTTTAATTAAAATAAATATATGTTTAAATTATCTCAAATATGATTGTTTTAAGTTGGATGTTGGCGATATTTCTTGATAATAATGTTATAAACAAAACTAGGAATGATAAAAAGAAGATTTTGTCACATGTAAGTAATGCTCTCGAATAAAACGCTAATATATTTAAATAGACACAAAATTATCTTATCAAAAATCGTGTAATTGTGTCGCAATTATTTTATCTAGACATTCCTATACATGCGTAACTAATATTAAAACCCAAACTGGAAATCTGACCTACTTATTTGTATGAATGAACTACACAGTTATTATAGCCGATTCTGAAGGCTTTAATTTTAGTTTTAGTGCTGTCAAAACTAAATTTTCTTCATTGCAAAATAGTCCTTAACTGTTAGAGTTAGAAGTTAAATTACTTTGGAAAATTTTAAGTTTTGACAGCACTAAAACTAAAATTAAAGCCTTCAGAATCGGCTTTATTGGTTTACATAGTAGATACGTAATTAGCGACTGTCTTCCAGAAAAAGTTGTGTCTACAGACCTTCATTTGCGTAACTACCTTTTCCAGTATAAAAATCTTTCTCTCAAGTCACATTTGCAAAATAGCCAAAAAGTAAAATTTTCTACACTATAGAGCATTGTTTCTTTTTAATATTAAAAAAATTAAAACATTACTTATTTAAACTAGCTAGAGGGAGGCGCGGCTTCCACCCGATCCTGCCAGGGGTTCATGTGCTAAAATTTTACCTTCTGTATGTCGCCAATTTCATTTAAACAAATAGTTAGCAGTATACCTAAATAATAGTATGTAATGCTCTCAGGACTGGTGGAAGGTGGAGGTGAATGACCGGCAAGGCTTCGTGCCGGCCGCCTACGTCAAGAAGATCGACGCCGGACTCTCGTCCTCGCAGCAGAACCTCGCTGACTCCAACTCTATCGCTGCCCGCCAGAACCAGGTAAAATGCTCGCGGTGTCTAAACAGTATGAGTAAACAGAGACTACGGAACTCTGAAAGCTAACTCTTTTATAGCGAATCCAATGTGAATCTGTCTGTTCTTTCCCGGCATAACTCAGAAACTATTGGGCCAATTTAGCTAAAGTTCTAGGATATGAATAAGGTTTCCGGATAAAACTATTGGCCATTAATTGTTTAGGTTTATAATTTGACGAAATAAATGAGAAAGCAAATATAAACATTATTGAAAAATGGTATACCGACGAAATTGCAATAAATTAATTGATGATATGAATTATGCTATGATTTGGAAATAAAATAACCATCATTTATACATACAGTGATTGTAATTCAGATGTTCAAAACATGAGCAACAATACCTAAATTGATTCCAGGGCTGTGTTCAGTTTGATCGTCCGCCGACGCCCGCCTAACTCTGACAGAGGATAGCATATACAAATTCAACGCGTGCAAAAGATCAAACTGAACGAAGCCCAAGAAACAAAATGAACAAGTCTTTAAAGTTCGATATCTTTACCATTTTAGTATTTCATAAATGTCGTCGTAGATTTAAGGACGTCGCTCTTATCGGCAAAGCATTTTTGATTGTGTTCTGTGTTATGCCAATTCTTTCGTTTCCCTACGATATGCCATCCGCATTCTGTATCAGTTCGTCCATATATCATCTTGGTCTTCCGTACTAATTAAAATAAAGATGTCTTCAATAAATTATACACAAATAACCCTGAACCTAAGAACCCTGAATCGAATCCATCGTATAAAGATGTCTGATGTAAATTGTTTGTGCACAGATCGAGGGTCAATATGACAACCTGCTGGGCCTGGCGCGCGAACGTCAGAACAAACTCAATGAGACCGTCAAGGCGTACGTGCTGGTGCGGGAGGCTGCAGAGCTCGCCACCTGGATCAAGGACAAGGTATGGGACACTTCCTCTTTATTTTACTACTTCACATACTGAGAGGTAACTTGATGGAGTATACATTTCATTTTTTTTATTTTTATTTATTCATAATTTTACACTATTTTATTACATGGTGAATAGTATCAATAAACTCACATGAGTTTGTCCTGATACTACAATTCGTGAATACTACTCATATTCGTGCATGAGATATGCCCACAAAAGTAGAAACAAATAAATACTGATACTGATAGCTACCTGCATACATATTATAATTATACAATAGATGACGAGAGAAATTGTTTGTCGAACGGCTGCTACTACAATGTTACAATAGTCAATATTACAATGTCATATATTTCGCAATGTTCTCAATCGTTCCCCACTCCCCGCAGGAGATGCACGCGCAGGTGCAGGACGTGGGCGAGGACCTGGAACAGGTGGAGGTGATGCAGAAGAAGTTCGACGACTTCCAGAACGACTTGCGCGCCAACGAGGTGCGCCTCGCGGAGATGAACGAGATCGCCGTGCAGCTCATGACCGTCGGGCAGACTGAGGCCGCGCTCAAGATCAAAACGCAGATGCAGGTGCGTAGGATATTAGCTTCTATAATAGAAAAAACCTGCGGCCCGGATCTCCTTTCTGTAGAAAGGTCCATGCCGGGGTCTATAAGGCACTTGCGGTCCGCTCGCTTACAGTTCATGCTTTCCGTTACGCAGTTATCAAAGATTTATATGTTTTTTTTTTATTAATTGAACTGTGAGTGACCGGCGTAAATCAAGGTGATTAAGATTCATGTATCCAAATTCTTACTGAAGACTTTGTAAGTGACTTGGTTGGTATGAGGACCACTCACTTATTAATTAAATTAAATTTCTTTTGTGCCCCACTCCCAATCAGTCAGTATATGAAGTCAGAAATTTTATGTGGTAAAGATTTTGTTACGACTTTGAACTCTTTTTTTCTTTGTGTTTCTCGTATCGATTCGGCGCAACACGACTTAACTTATTTGACAGAACTAAACTTAATTTGAGCGTTCTGTCTTTTTCTTTCCGTATCGAATAGACAAAGGCAGAACGCTTAAAATAAGGTTAGTCCTGTCAAATTAGTTAAGTTGTGTTTAGCCGAATCGACTCCTCTATTATATCATTAATAGAAAATATGTTTTGATCTAAGTTTGTGGTGGTATCTTTCTCATGTCAAAAGTTGCTCCTGACACATGAATTTGGCTGTAACGATAAAATATAGCTTATACAAGGTGACTTTTTGATCATCGTGCAAATTCATACTAGTGACTTGGTTAGTGATCAGTATCGTGGATCAATAACAATTTTGGTGAAATTCGTAAAATGAAATTTCGACTCCCCATAGTGATTCACTCGGGACTGGAACTGAATTTATATGGGAAGCCGAAATTTCATTGTACGAATTTCACAAAAATTGCTACTGATACAAGATACTCATCACTTATCAAGCCTCCATTATGAATTTGGACGATGATCAAAAAGTCACCTTGTATAAACATACTACGCTTTATGTCTGATGTTCCTAATAATATTAATGATTAGAATTATCATTTAAAAAGACAAAGAAGTCAATATTTAATATTTATTTAAATAATATTAATAACACATATAGTATTAAACGGTATCTGAGAGGCAGCTTCTTGTGAACCAAGTAGTTAATTGTGATTGTCTGCACTTAGTAGAACTTATCGTGCGTACGCGAAATCTCTTAATTTTAAGTAAGGTACACTTTAACCCTTAAATGCATCTTGGGTCGAAAACGGCACCAAGGAGTTTTTATTTATTATTTACATAATTTTATGTTAAAAATTAAAATTATATGATTGTATGAGCTAAAAATATGTTTGGCAACAACTATAATTTTTTTTTAAATTTAAGTTTCAATTATTTTTTTCCTTTATAATTTTCTTTGTATTTTCTCGCATTTTGGCGGGTAAATCGTCAAAGAGAGCATTTGGAAAAAAATTCGAATAAATATTCTGCTTGCATATATTTTTATAGATTTTTGATATTAAAGTCACAAAGAGTTCAGCTTTACAAGTACCCAAATAAAAAAAATAAAAACTAAAAAAAATATTTTATAGCAAATTAAATTTGTTTTCTTTTCTTGTTTTACTTGTAAAAAAACCCGTTTCAATGAAGAAATGTTTTTTTTTTTTCATATTTTTTCGGTATTTTTCCATCACTGTTTTCAATTTCATACAAAAATAAAATCTCATGCATTTAAGGGTTAAGATTGCGTTCCTAAACGCCGAGGTAAATGTAAAAATTGACTGTCACCCGTTCCACAACCACCCGAGTGAAAACGAAGAGCTCCGAAGAATTCTCGAAGTCGTTCCTAAACCTTGTCAGAAATGCAAAATTCGCTTTTGACAGGGTCGAAATTCAGTGTCAAATTTTCAATATGACATTTGTCATCAAATTACGGGCCATTTTGTGATTTCTGGATTATAGAATTCTTCGGAATGACTTGTAAAGCCATTTTATTTCGGTAATAATAATTAACAAAAAAATATCCTTTGCCACGTAAATAAACTGCCTTTACAAAGTGGCCGTTCAAAAACGATTAGTAAATAGATTCCGTCTGAGTCTTATCTCTTTCACTTTTACGAAGTAAACTTAACATTTACCCCCGCGTTTAGGAACGCAACCTAATGAGGTTATTAATAAGCTTAGTGTAAGTGCTGTCAAAACTTGAATGTTTTCAAAGTAATTTAGCTTCTGATAAAGCCTTCAGAATCAGCTTCATTGTCAAGCTTTTAACAAAGCTGTTCTAAACCATTTTACGCTACATAAACACAATTATTTAACAAAACTTAAACGTTTGCTGATTTTTGGTTTAACCCGTCTAATTTAGTGAGGCTCGCTATATTTATTGTTCTTCAATTGTTATCTAAAACCGATAATTGAACGATTTTCAAATCAAATCAATAGTAGTTTATGCTACAAGGGCGCAAAGGAATAAATTACGAGGACGATTTAAAACACGAGCGTAGCGAGTGTTTTAAACGTAACCGAGTAATTTATTGCTCTTACGCCCGTGTATCATACTACGTTTTTCAATGCATAGTGTGAGGAAATAAAACAAATTATAATTCTGTGAACTTTAAATTGTAATTGGCTCAAAAGGACTGTATCCAGAGCCGTTAAACAGTGAAAAAAAAAGTATGACATTTATGGTACACAAGAAAGGCTGCAGGTTAGCCAACCATTAAAATAAATTAAAAAAATAATAATAATAAAGCCCTAGGGCAAAATAATCGACTTTCTGTTCGGTTTTGATGCATAAAAAGTGGGCCTTTACGAGCACATGCATTGAAAAATAATTTATTTGTTCAACATAGGCCATATTAGATATTACATATTGGTATGTCCAAACCATGCTGCGCCTTAGTGGATTGTATGATATATAAACTTATTTAAAAACTAACCTATACTTGGCATAGAACAACTCCGGATCACCGGTCGAGGCCACTATTGCGGTGAGAACACTCTCCAAACACAATTCGATTTACTTTCTGTCTGTACGTCCTGTCGTTGTGTTTCATTTGTGAATCTTTTCTATTTTAGCACGTCTTTTATTGTCGGATTCTAAGTGTACCTCGAATAAAACAAAAATAACAACTGAGCCTAATACCAAAATGTCTATAGGAGTTGAACTCAAAATGGACGTCTCTGCAACAACTGACGTCCGAGCGCGCTCAGCAACTGGGCTCGGCGCACGAGGTGCAGAGGTTCCACCGCGATGTCGATGAAACTAAGGACTGGATCGCCGAGAAGGAGGCCGCTCTCGCCACCGACGACCTGGGACGAGACTTGCGATCTGTTCAGACCTTGCAGCGTTAGTATTTTAATGCAGTAAAGATAGAAAAGCGCCCTTTATTATAAGCGGGCTTGTATTACTCGATGAATATAAAAACAAGCAGAAGTGTGTCAGAATTGTAACAGATACATATCTATCTTTGCCTACCCACCAGGGAGATAGTGTGACTTTTTCCAACTTTCGAATTTTCAAAAGTATGATCCTACTTAAAAGATTCCTTATGTCTTGATAAGAAATCTTTATTTATCATAAGTAATATAAAACAAAACAATAATTTTCCGCCAAACTGTTAAGACAGTTTATCGGCAGACATACACTCTCTCTTAATGCTAGCACTTATGATTACATAAACTTGTAAAATACATTTTATGGTTTTTAAATTCATGGGTAAAGTGGTTTATTTAAGAACTTTGGTTCCATAAATAACAAAAGTTTCCTCTGTCCAGGCAAGCACGAGGGTCTAGAGCGCGACCTGGCGGCGCTCGGCGACAAGATCCGTCAGCTCGACGACACCGCCAACCGTCTGATGTCGACGCACGGCGACTCGGCCGACGCCACCTACAGCAAGCAGCGCGAGATCAACGAGGCGTGGCAGCAGCTGCAGGCGCGCGCCAACGCCAGGAAGGAGAAGCTCCTCGACTCTTACGATCTGCAGAGGTACTTTACTTTTTGTTATTATACAAGGCCTGAAGGTATGTATGTATGTAAATACTTTATTGCACAAAATAAATTTACAATGCACAAGGCGAACTTAATGCTAATTATCATTCACCTTTGGTGATGTGGAAAGTTTTTGAGGGTAGTGCCAGATAAGTTGATTGCTATAATCTATTTGACCGAGAAATCATATTTTCATAGATACTTTATACAGGGTGAATTTTTGAGACGGGACAGTAAGGGCAGGTACCTTAACCGTTATAGTTACAGGAAAACGCTTTTAGGAGACTATCCATAAATTTTCAAGATATTCTGAACTGCATTTACAGATTTTGGAAAAAATGTACAGTCAGCAAGAAAATGGTCATTTTAAACAAAAAAATTGTTTAAGCCAATCGATCCTGTTTCTTATGAGGATCAAAAGTCTCTACTAGACCGACTGAGGTTTGAGTACTAGAAATGTCAGAAATCGCAAAAAACTTATCCCATACATTTCGGAAAAAGAGTCAAACCTCTAAATTAGCCAAACTTTTTGTTATGGGTAAACCCGCCATAATCCGCTATAAAGAATACTGGCTGAAAAAGTGGGTAAGTAAATTAAGTTATAATTTCAAACTTTGAATTCGATTCGAATTCTTGGGTTATTTCAGGTCATTCTTATGTTTGTGCTGAAAAAATTCTAGATTATTAGTTGTAATTTATGTACTTCTTGTTAAAAAATGTCTTTAAATCGCAAACGTTTGGACTTAATTGAAGCGTATTTTGTAAATAGTAGGAACACGGAATCTGCATTGGTGTGGTACGCGAATAAGTATCCATTGCGACAAGTACCATCAAGAAAGGTAATTACAAATCTTTTGAATATCTATGGGAAAAGTTTTTTGCGATTTCTGACATTTCTAGTACTCAAACCTCAGTCAGTCCAGTAGAGACTTTTGATCCTTATAAGAAACAGGATCGATTGGCATCAAACAAGTTTTTGTTTGAAATGACAATTTTCTTGCTGACTGTACATGTTCACGCTAAAAAGCGTGACGTCAGCGCATGCGCAGAAAGGGTGACTCGCGACGGAATCGAGTCCTGCGCTGACCGCCGCTCGCTCGGTCTGTTCGGATCGACGAGCCTCTCAAGGCGCACGCGCGCGCGCCCGCGCAGCCGACAGCTCTAAACAATAGACATTCGCGTCAGCACAAACAATATCGCGTACCTAAAGTGTAGTGTTAATACAAGTGCTGTGTACATCACTCAAACCAGGACATTCAATACATCCCTGCACAGACGCCAGCTCAACTAGCCAACAAGAAGGCTCAGCACGTCACCGCATCTCCCGTCGGCCCGTCCACAGACATCATCAAAGGTCAGTCAGTTTACCCACAATCTTTTTCTTATCCTGTCTACTCTCCCATTCAAATTCCATCAGCTCTGCATCCTGTAGCCAGCGGCTACATTTTTGGTCCTTCGGCCGGATCGAATTCTGGTCCTTACAGTCCATTTTCACAATTTTGGCCCTTCAAACCGCTACTGAACCAGCCCTCGTCGAGTTACTACAGTCCATTTTCACCCGGTTACATATTTTGCCCCCTTTCCCGGCAAAAAATATTTTGTGGTTTCGAATACCTATCGCGGGTAGATAATTAGAACCGCCGCCTGGAACATTCCATTTATCGGTTAGAACCGACCCCCCCACGCCCCTTTACAGAATAACTCATTTTCATCACGGTTGTAATTATTGTTCAGCTCAGATAATATAATTATATCCATTCGGCCCAATTGTTTATTACAGTCCACTATATTTCTTTATTAAACCCCCCCCCGTCACTTCCAGGGATTAATTATCAGCCCTTATAAACCCCATACGTAAAATTAATTAAACTCAAAGTCAGCATTTTGCTCAACATTTTTTACATGTAATTCCCGACCCAATCTTTTCAAATGTTCTCGAAGTGATTCAACTTTGCTCGTAAATACATAGTTCACATTTTAGTTTCATATCGTTTTACAACGTTTTGAGTACCTACACTTCACTTTGTTTTCTATCGCGCGAAGAGGTGCAAATCTACCCACTGTCAAAGATAGTTCTCGTATCTTGCGAGATATTTTTTGTGAGAGTATAAATTCGCTTTATTTCGTGCATATACATACGTATTACGTATATTACTAAAGCGTGATTTCATCATTAGTTTGTCCGCTCATTTAGATCCGATTTCGGCTAGGTATTTTATTATATAAATAGAATAGCATTTAGCTTCGTGTAAGCGGGAAGTAGCATAATAACATAAGAGTGAACAAGCCTTGTCGATTGTAATCTTGTAATCACGGTAATCTTGTGTTGCAGTAATATATTGCCGAACAGTTTTATCCTGATATTGTCTGCTTTTTATAGTAAATTTTTTTTTTTTTTTTTTTTTTTGTTTTTTCATCTCATCTCTGCTTTTATTGTTTATGGTACACATATAGGGTGTTCCACGTTGGTTTATCAGCTCATATACAGGTTGTTTAAAAAAAAAAAATTTTTTCTTCTCTGTCGTGTTTATTTATTTTCCGTGTTCCGTTTGAACATAGCCTTTGTTATTTCGGCCCGCGCAAGTTACAAGCTATCCGCACGTTGGAGTTGGTAGCGCTCAAGTTTTTAATAACTCATTTTCACATATAGTCACACTCATCACACATTCAATCAGCACATACACACTCAACTCATTTTCACTCACACATTCAATCAGCACATACACACTCAGCTCATTTTCACTCACACATTCAATCAGCACATATAGACACACTCAGCTCATTTTCACTCACACATTCACTCATCAGATACACATTCAGCTCATTTTCACTCAATGAAACCAGCACTCAGCGCACTCAGCACATTCATCACACACACACTCATCACATACACACTCAGTTCATTTTCACTCAATGACTTCAACTCCAACAGAGAATTCTTGTAACTCCGCACAACGTGTAGTGAACGTCACTAACACACCAATTTTGTTGCCAACCGTATCACTTGAAATAGCAGACGTACATTCACTCAATCACACTCAATTTCACTCAGCACGAGCTCTGTTAGGTTTTATCTCACGTCGCGGTACTCCAGTTCTCATTCGCTCAGACTGCGGCACAAACTATGATGCAATCACTCACAAGCTCGCGAATCAGCACATAACTTGGTTCGGCGCTCTGCACGAAATAATACTCAACTCAAGAACCCTCTGCCCGATTTCATCCGACCCTACGGACTTTGAACCTCTCACGGCCGGACATTTCATTATTGGTCGTCCGTTCACCGCTCTACCTGAGCAGTCTTTTGACGACAGACCCATATCTGCTCTTAAACGGTTTCAACTCATTCAAGCGCTCTCTCAGCGTTTTTTGACTCTCTGGTCCAGATCCTACCTCCATACCCTGCAAACCCGCTCCAAATAGCTCTCCCCTTCTTCCCCTCCTCAAGTGGGTGAACTGGTCCTCATCAAAGAGGATGACCTGCCTCCGCTCCAATGGAAGTTGGGGAGAATTCTCCGCACAATGCCTGGCAAGGATGGAGTGATCCAAGTTGTGGATCTGGACACAGCCCATGGAGCCGCAGCCCCGGCCCCCCCAGGATGTTCACGCTAAAAAGCGTGACGTCAGCGCATGCGCAGAAAGGGTGACTCGCGACGGAATCGAGTCCTGCGCTGACCGCCGCTCGCTCGGTCTGTTCGGATCGACGAGCCTCTCAAGGCGCACGCGCGCGCGCCCGCGCAGCCGACAGCTCTAAACAATAGACATTCGCGTCAGCACAAACAATATCGCGTACCTAAAGTGTAGTGTTAATACAAGTGCTGTGTACATCACTCAAACCAGGACATTCAATACATCCCTGCACAGACGCCAGCTCAACTAGCCAACAAGAAGGCTCAGCACGTCACCGCATCTCCCGTCGGCCCGTCCACAGACATCATCAAAGGTCAGTCAGTTTACCCACAATCTTTTTCTTCTCTCATGTCAACCCATCCATCCTCTTTCATCATCTCTGCATTTCCTGTAGCCAGCGGCTACAGTACATTTTTTCCAAAATCTGTAAATGAAGTTCAGAATATCTTAAAAATTTATGGATAGTCTCCTAAAAGCGTTTTCCTGTAACTATAACGGTTAAGGTACCTGCCCTTACTGTCCCGTCTCAAAAATTCA
Source organism: Ypsolopha sequella (assembly GCA_934047225.1). Lineage (NCBI taxonomy): Eukaryota > Metazoa > Arthropoda > Insecta > Lepidoptera > Ypsolophidae > Ypsolopha > Ypsolopha sequella. The sequence continues at coordinate 3,950,923 of OW203987.1, forward strand.
CCCTGTATATTAAAATATAATTAGGGTTAAATAATTATTGTATATACCTTTATAATCTACTCATAAATACGATAGGTCATGTCCGGATGCGAAGTTTTTTGTCTAACACTTAAAGTTTTTTTTCCGTGCATCTTTGTTCTTAGGGCATTTGATTTTGTCTGCCTCTTTCTAGACCTATTTCCTTCCACTTTGCCGACCAGAAGAAGTTTCTCCAGATTGTTTGGGTTACTGCGTTCTAAGTGGCCAAAGTATTTAAGGAGACCCGGGGATCTGAAAAGGGCGACTTGGGTGAATCATGAAATGATTTGAAAGTAGGATAGAGTCAGAGTTTTTCCACGCGTGCAAAAGAGACGGCTTTAGAACAAAATCATAATGTGATTCATGCAAAACGGACTTTTTAGAAGACCCGGTCGATGAGTTTTTTTTTTTGAATAGATGTACAATACTCAAAAAAAGAAATAAGTATCCAGGCCAGCGCAAACACTAGTCCTGAGATCTGATCTACAGGTGAGTGATACATGAGATGAGGAATACTTGTTCAATGTGTGCACATCACATGCACTTTTAATTTAGTATCCTTCAGCTCATCTATCAGTCGCCTTTGGGTAGGATCAAAGTGTTTGCGTTGGGCCTTTTGTCGACCGTACATGGTATTTGTGTACTAACCATTTGATGACGATGAAAGAAAATACTGCATGCCTGAATGTATGATGTTAAGTAAATGAATGTATTTAATGTCACAGATTCCTGTCGGACTACCGCGACCTGATGGCGTGGATCAACTCGATGATGGCTCTCGTCAGCTCAGAAGAGCTCGCCAATGACGTCACCGGTGCCGAAGCCTTGCTCGAGAGACACCAGGTATTTTACAGTTCCAAGATTACATTTGTGGTGTTGGGACATTGCAAGATACCTTGTAAATATTTCAAAACAATCTGTAGAGAACAACTCCTTTACACTTCATTACCATCTCATGCGAAATGGATTGCATATCCCTTTATCATTTGCGTCAGTATTTAGTAAACCCCCATTTTACGTGTAAATTTCATTTGATCCCTATATTTTTAGAGTCAACGTTTGGAGATTGATGCGAGATACGGCATTACGCCGCAGGTCAGAAGCACTGCACGATTGTGTGCTACCCACTCTAACTTTATACTTAATAAACATACCTACGATTTTAGACCCTAATGCCTTTAAATTAAGATAATATTTCATATTATTTGGTCTAGAATCGACAAGTATGATAATATTAACCGTCGATTTTGGTATAGTTTTAATTCTAACATTAATACACCATGCTATAGTTTAAATATTATGAATTCTTTTGTATAATAATGTAAGTTGATGAATATAATGTAGTAATAGTTCAAAAAATGGTGGCAGCATTAGTTAACATACAAAAAATTTATAAATGGCTACACAAACATATTAACCTACAAATAACAAAATTAGGAAGTATCTACGTCATTTTGTTATAAAACTCCCATCATAATGTGAAGGTTCTCCAACGTTATGATGTTTTGTCTTTGTATGTCTTCAGTGTTGTGTTGAATGTTATTTTATATTTGAGTGTTACATCTTCGATCAACAAACAAATTGCCAGTAACCGAAGCGTTCCTGTCAACTTACTCAGAGCTTCACTCATCGGTTTTAATCGAAGATGATATTTATTATTATTGAAAATATTGTTTTGTGCGTGTGTTGTGTTCCTGTCTTTCTCATTTATTGTTTTCGGTTTGATAATTGGTTTTATGTTGTACTCACGTAGTCTATATTCACTTACATTTACACACCAATACCATTTTAAAACACTTACGTTTACTATTATACTGTTACAAATTAGGAAGTTTAGTTAGTTTTTCGAAGAAGGATTTTATTAGTTCTATTCAAGTGATATCTCAACCGATCGGTTGATCTGGGACCTTATTGCTAACTTCAACATCTAACACTATCGCTTTCAAAAGTACGCATTGACCTGGGCCAGATGAAGGCAGTCTAAATCTGCTGAAACTGGTCGTCTATCCCGATCATAACACGTATTGAGGTGAGCCGTTTTCATATAAATCAGAAATGACCTGTTAAGTCATTTCTAGCCAATCACGACATCTCTGAAAGCGATAGCGATAGATGTTAAAGTTAGACGATAAATGCTCTGGGCGACCTTCACCTATTTACATTTCACCCTTTAAATTCTCATTAACGCTAAAAAAATAAATCGCAGTTCGAATCCATGTTACATATTAGCGGCCTTAATTTGTTTATTTTCAAGGTTTTGCAAATAATAAAAGCTATATAAGTATAATGTTTTATTCAATTTTCAAATTTTAAGTTGATATCAACAATTTATATTTTATGTGATTTTCGATAAATCGTGTATTTTTTATCCATATTTTAAATAGCTTCCGTATGTAACAGGAACACCGCACAGAGATGGACGCGCGCGCCGGCACGTTCCAAGCTCTAGAACTGTTCGGTCAGCAGCTGCTGCAGGGCGGCCACTACGCCAGCCTCGACATACAGGAGAAACTGAACAGCATGGCCGACGCCCGGCAGGAGCTTGAGAAGTGAGTTATCTTACAAATAACTATAATTTCTAGCTCTTATCTCGTCGTATGTTACCTTAACATCTCGTAAATACATTACAAACGTATTATATATATACTCCATACATTAAAGCTTGATTAGAATGACAGGTCTCATCAGTTCATAGATTGTGTTAGGTATTGTTGAAATTTTAGAAATCATTTTTGTTAACAAATTGTTTTATTATTTCGTACAGGCCACTCAGTTTTCAAAAATAAATAAATCATACACTGTCAACCGCCAACGAAAAACAAACTGTATCATAGCAGTCTAATTACCTTATTAACTTGGTATAACATAATTTATTTATTGTTGTATAAAGAACTCCCGACCAAGGCTGGATCCAGCCTGTGAGCCAGGGGAGGGGGTCACAGGCTCCGAATTATTCCAAATATATAATAAAATTTCGTGCAATTTTAGGTAAATTTAGCGTGTCTGTATAGAAAAAAAAGTTGAACTAGGCCCAGGGTATTTAGAATAAGAAGAAGTTAAAATGCAAGATGAATATTTTCCATGATTTCTATTCTAACGATACCTTCGTTGTGTAGGGCGTGGGTGGCGCGTCGCGTGAAGCTCGACCAAAACCTCGAGCTGCAGCTGTTCTACCGCGACTGTGAGCAGGCGGAGGGCTGGATGGGCGCGCGGGAGGCGTTCCTGGCGCCGCAGGACCAGCCCGACCAGGCCTCCACCGACAACGTCGAGCAGCTCATCAAGAAGCACGAGGACTTCGACAAGGCGATCAACGCTCATGTCTGTATCTACCTCACCTTATTCAACACATTATTTTTTCAGAGGCTTCTATCACCCACTAGTTCGTTGCGGACACCTCTTTCTTTTTGGAAACTATCTACATGCTGGGTACACGCATACTTAGGATAAAGGGTCAAATTAGTAAAGGGCAAAACGTGATGAAAGCCATCTAATACTATTTAGGGTTACATACCTCATCATGGGAAAACGGAACCCTTATAGGATGGCTTTGTTCCCGTATGTCTATCTGTCTGTCCGTATGTCAAGACCCTTCTTAGGAACGTTTTGAGGTATCAAGTTGAAATTAATATAGAATACCAAGGTTTCATACTGCTATAAAAAAATCAAGATTCTAGTTTCAATAGAACGGACCGTGTTGTGTGAAAAAATACTAATAGTGAACGGTATGTCGTACAGGAGGAGAAGATCGCTCAGCTACAGACGCTGGCGGAACAGCTGATCGCGTCGGAGCACTACGCGGCGCCCGCCATCGACGACAAGCGCAAGCAGGTGCTCGACCGCTGGCGGCACCTGAAGGAGGCGCTCATTGAGAAGAGATGCCGGTATGTGCTCGTGTATCTATGTACTGTGTAACCTGGTGTAAACTTTAGGAAGGATGTTGATGCTGTTGCTTTTTGGCACTTGGTGGAGGAATACATAATAATGAACGGAAAATCTCTTGTTACTATCGCAGAAATTTATTGTAACCTGCGCTAACAATAGTACATTGTTCACCGAGGGAAGAAAGGGGAAGATTACCAACGAGGGTGTAGTTTGAGGCCCGAGGCGAAGCCAAGGGCCTCAATACACACGAGTTGGGAATCGCACTTTCTCCCGAGTGATACATAGTGCTTTATACTACACCTGCGAGGAAATAGTATCATTTTACTTTTAATCAAGATACAATAAAATAAACTGACTGACTCGCGTGCGATTGTCACTTTTTTTTTTTTTTTTTTTCATTTTCCCACTAAGTGGAAAGGCAAAGGGATCTTAGCCCATACAGCCATGTTTGACGTTATAGTTTTTTATGTTTATATGCACTATCCTCTTCTGTTGAGGATCATCTGAAAGGTCTGTCCTGTCTAAGTCACTGTCCTGTCGTTTCCGCTATAATGATAGCCTTGTAACGCAAATACAACAGGGTTAGAAAAAACACACGAAAAGGCACAGCCCGCACTTTTGTTCCATTGAACAACACACTACACAGGTTACGGCGATTTTAATTCACAATATCCTATCACTATTGTTGATCAAAACACCAAAAATGCAATATTTTTTCAATAAAACAAAAAAACGACGCCATCACGTCTTCGCGCCTTTTTTCCAACCTTTTATTTCCTTCTTATTTTTTATTATGTGCAGGAAAAGCAAGTGGCCAGTATCATTTTTCGAGTTTTATGTACGAGTTCGCAAAATAATACTGGCCACTTGGCCACTTGCTCATTCTTTATGTTATTTAAAAAAAAAAAAAAAGCACGTTAACAATGGATTTGCATATACTTTTTCTGCCCGCTCAAGCACATTAACAATGAATTTTCATACACTTTTGCCGCCCGCATATTTGTATGACAGTAATGACGTACTTTCTGCATCGTTTTCAACAAAGAAAGAAGGTACTTTCCGAGCAAGTGTAGTATAAAGGTTATTTACCATCTTGAAGTAAATCGAGCTGCTTTAACTTGACAGAATATTGCCTACACTTGGAGATACAAAACGGATTTAGAGCAGTAACCCGGTGATTAGGTAACGGATAAGAACACACGTTGTTTGACGAAATGACCAGAAAAACATCGCTTTAACTGAACTTCATGTCTTTCTCCGCATGTTATGTATCCATTCATCAGACTTTGTTCGTCTACTGCTGGACATAGGCCTTTCCAATATTTTGTCACTTTTTGCCGTCCTCCATCCTCATCACCCAGCCACCATTCGCGACGTCCTTCAGGTCGTCGGTCCAACGGGTTCGAGACCAGCCTACGCTTCGCTTTGTTATACGTGGTCTCCATCCCAACGCCTTTCGGCCCTAACGGCCATCATGTCAGCGACAAATATGCGATATGTTATGTATGCGATGCTATAATCCCTTCAACTCCCTTAAAGTGAGGCGTACATGTGAGTTAATGGTAACCACATGTCGCATATTACGTGGCGACCCCGATTGCCCAGCGATGGTGAAGCAAGTATGTAGGCTGTTTGCTCCTAATAAATACACCCGAGTACGATCGCATCGACTACTGTCAGTGCCTACCACCAATACCGTAGCACACCGCACGAAGCTTAACGCTCTCTTGACCTCAGTGCCAGAGTGTGACTTATTTTTTGACAGATTGATGGATGTAATGCGAGAGTGCTTAAGGTTCTGTGAGAAAGAGGCTTCTCTGACTATGTCCCTACATTTAAACTGTTAGATTAGTTATTTTGTATTGCCATATGATGAATTTTAATTTTATGTGTAAACTATATGTTTGTGAATGTTTTTATTTGTATTTGTAAAAACTTAATTATACAGTGCAATGGATATCTATCTGTAATGTTGTATAAATAATAAATAAATAATGAAACTGATGGTCCACAGTTTGGGAGACGAGCAGACCCTGCAGCAGTTCTCCCGTGACGCTGACGAGATGGAGAACTGGATCGCTGAGAAACTGCAGCTCGCCACTGAAGAAAGCTACAAGGTAACTCTATTCACATCGTTTCCTCAGATACTGTTGCAAGAAACTCTGATAGATTAGTTCAATAGTCCAATACTCTAGTTTCACGATCAAACATTACCAAACTATTTGAAAATCACTCTTAACATTCGATTTCAGTTTCAACTAGATTAAAGGTGTAAAAGTAACGTCCTACAAGCAAACATTGTTACTAAAATCCTGGTGGTTTAAATCACGTAGATGTTTAGTGAACTAATTCCCACTTCCCCGTGCCCCACCCCCTCCAGGACCCGGCCAACATCCAGTCCAAGCACCAGAAGCACCAGGCGTTCGAGGCGGAGCTGGCGGCCAACGCGGAGCGCATCCAGTCCGTGCTCGCCATGGGTGGGAACCTCGTGCAGCGTGGGCAGTGCAGTGGCAGCGAGGACGCCGTACAGGTATCTATCTAAACATCATTCGTCACGAGGGTACGTCCAGAGTCACAGATAGATAGATAGATAACTTCTTTATTCCATTTCCACAGCATTACACGACAAAGAAAACAAAAAATACACATTTAACAATTAAACAATTAAAAATGAAAAAAAAAAATAATAACACAACTAAAACTAATAAATAATGTAAGTGCTGTGGTAGTGGAAAAGGTCCTCAACTCAGCATAATGCAGAAGCAAGCCAAGCAAGAAGATTTTCAGTTGAGCCCCGTTTCCAAAACCGACCTTATGCTATAATACAAAATAGGTGAACAATTGCTAAGAGCCGGTGGCAATATTAAAGTTAAAAACAAAAACAAAAAGTTTCCACACTCGTGCATCCACACGTCTCAGCGTGATGAGTGGTGAACCCTATCGCCGTACTTCGGTTACATATTTGTGCTGAACAATAGTGTTATGATATCTATGGCTGTGGGTCGCCCTCCAAAGAACGCACACGTGCCCGTATGTAATTGGAAGCCGGAACATGCACAAATACTAAATTTTTAAAATTTTATGTTTAGGTTTTCCTAATTTAAAATTATATTCCTAGCCTTCTTCTTTGGGTCGTTAAGGTGGATGGTCCAATGTAGTTTCTATAAAAAACCTGTGAGAACCAGTAACGACGACTGAAGTATTATTGTTTAATTCTGTTACACTAATCAAAGTCTTCTTGTACGAGTTCCACTATTTTATTTCTTTAATTATTGCGGCTAGTTTCGTCTATTTGACATCGTCGACTTTGATTAGTGTTAGAATGAAGTTCCATCAAGGAGTCACACCTTACAGTATAAATTAATTCTGTTACCTTTTTCCACACGTTCCATCAACTTTACACCCGCGAATATTCAGTTTTTATTAGAAACAAAATGTTTTAACAGTCCAATTTTGCAATTTAAAGCTTTCATACATTGGATTACAAAAGCTTTAAATAACAAAATTAGATTCTAAAAAAGTTTGTTTGTAAAAAAACCGATTATTCGCGGGTGTAAAGTTGATAGAACGTGTCGAAAAAGGTAACAGAATTAAATAATAATACTTCTGTCGTCGTTATTTGTTCCCACAAGTTTGTATGAAGATTGCCTTGGACCATCCACCTTAATAAAGTAAACGGTGAGGTAGCTTTTCATAATGTATGTAATTTATTTCAATCGGTAGACTTAGTGACGACAATCAAACCATTATATTTCTTTTGTAATATTCCATTTGATACTAGCCATGGGTCTTCAGTATACTCAGTGCAAGGAAACAGGGCAAAATATTGAAGGAATAACTAATTTATGTTACTTAATGCGAGTAATTGATAGATAGATAGATAGATATAATCTTTATTTACTCAGCATAATCAACAAAATATTACAAACACATTTTATGTAGAAAACAAAACTTGGAAGTGCTGGGTAAAAAGGCCCGGACTCAGACTGCAACACTGTTATTATGCCAGAACCATTGTTTTTTCACGCGTACTTTCGACATTTTAAAGTAAATACTTACATGGATACAACTAGTTACAGTATAATACATACTACTATTTTATTTATATAACAGTAATTATGGTATGCAATAAACATACATAGATAATAAGCGAGTAATCAATATGTAGTTATAAAGTAAGCAGATCATTAATGCTCTAATGAAAAACTATCTGTACAGATAAATAAATAAATAACAATTTTATTAATATAACATTAGTAATAAATAATCGATGGTGCGCAGGCTCGCCTCTCGTCCATCGCAGACCAGTGGGAGTTCCTGACTCAGAAGACAACGGAGAAGTCTCTCAAACTGAAGGAAGCCAACAAACAGCGCACATACATCGCCGCCGTCAAGGACCTAGACTTCTGGCTAGGAGAGGTAACTTGAAATTTATTAACATCAAAGTATATAAGGTCTTTCAATTTAAATGGAAAGTAATTTAGGAGGTGATTCAGTATCGTTAATACTACACATTCCACTGCAAAGCAATTTTTTTTGCGCGAACTTTTTCTTCACTTCTCAGTACAAAGTGGTCCGATCAGCTGACTCAGTTTGTATGGACAAGTGAAGAAAAAGTTCGCGCAAAAAAATGTACTTTGCAGTGGTAGGAATGTGATGTATTAACGATACTGAATCACCTCCTTAATTACTTACCATTTAAATTGGAAGACCTTATGTATATAAGATAATTTTGACATCTATACATTTTAATTCTTATTTCAGGTCGAAAGTTTGCTGACATCTGAAGACTCCGGCAAGGATCTGGCCTCAGTACAGAATCTCATGAAGAAGCATCAGCTGGTCGAAGCTGACATTCAAGCTCACGAAGACAGGATCAAGGGTACCTATTTTGTTACAGTACTTTTATTTCACAACACGACGCGATTTCATTTCATTTCAGGCTTGGTTGTAGTAGTGAGTCACTTATACGTTGCTGAAGTGTGCGTAAGCGCGGGAACTAGGCAATAACACTCACGCACACCAGCAACGTATAACGTGTACGAACTAGAGAACGTCAATAACGGTTGAAATTAATTATTGTTTAATATAGTTAATTGTTAAAAAAGAAATATCACTAATTTTATTGGTTGAAAATATTCGTTAAAATTTTCATTGAATGCGACCATTGAATAAAAATTTTAATAAATATTTTCAACCAATAAACAAATACTCTATAATTTTTGATACCCATGGAAATGGTTGCAAGTAGGTTATTTTGCAAAACAACTTGACAATCTTCACATTTAACGGAAAACAACAACAACGCGACGACGCATCTTTGTTTTTCAAGTAACACAACAAAACTAACCTAATAATCGACCAATAACCAATCGAAATATGTGTTATAAATATCTGCCGGAGAATTTGATATGATATTTTTATTCGATAATGTTAATTCATCATTATATATCATTACATTTGTATATCATGGTTCATTTTCAATATTCGTTAAGTTTAATGGTTAATGGTTACATTCATCATCTCTAGCACGAACTACTACAACCAAGCCTGACGTCACGTCGTGAGAGATAAATACTTCACAAATGTTAATTGAATTTTATATAGAAACCATATATCAAAAAACAATAATATTAAAACGTCTAATTTGTGTGCGATGCGCCTGAGGTTAGTAACTGATGGGGAGCGGTAAGAGGTGCGTCAAGGACACTAACACAATGTGCTTCCTTAATAGCCAAGCACTATCGCGACTGATGGAAAGCGTCAGACACTGTTCAGGTGAAGCGTTAATTAGGGCCTCCCGCTAAAATCTACGGAAGTTCGTAATGGACTAATGGCTGATACTACGCAACTGCCTGTAACCACTCACGGTACATTCTTACCGCTCCGCCACAATGTGGGCACACACAGTACGAAATCGTGCGAACAAATTCACAGTGAAGAAGCGGACGCGGCGTGTGAAATTGTATCGCCGCTGCCAGCGCCCGCGCATTCAATGGATGGGGCCTTACCCGGTCCGTCGCCCAACGACTATGGTCGTATATCGCACGAGCCTGTTCCCTACAAGTTGAATTTCTAATGTGTTCTTTTTATAACAGATATGAACGAGCAAGCTGACTCCTTGCTGTCGAGCGGTCAGTTCGACAACGCCGGTATCGGCGAGCGCCGCGCCGGTATCAACGAGCGGTTCGAGCGCGTGCGCAACCTCGCCGCGCACCGCCGCGCGCGCCTCGACGAGGCCAACACGCTGCACCAGTTCTTTAGAGATATCGCCGACGAGGAGTCCTGGATCAAGTTAGTTGTCTTGCGATCGTGTAAACTACTTGCAAACACATCCCATTTGACACTCTCCATAGATACCTTACTTGACTGTCCATTGATCTCCAAAATCCATGAGACCATTTTTTTCATGTTTGGAGCCTAGCAGTAGTTCTCTAGTTGCATGCCTAATTTCGTTGCAGCAGTTCTAGAATGTAGCATGAGAATGCTATTAAAAATAGTTTTTCGGCGTAACTCTAAAAAACCAGAATAATAACCGAAATAATTATGAAGGTACACGATATGACGTCATAACTTTTTATTGCGATATCTTAATATTAAGGTAACCAAACTTTTCGCTAACGAAAAATAACTCTACCTTTAAATTTGTAGATATATTAATAATTTGCAATATTCCGCTAACCACTCTTACCATGCTATTCAAAATGCAGACTCAAGCACCGCCCGCCCTCCCGCATAAAACATGCACAAGCAAAGCAAGCAGTACGAGCACAAAATAAAGCAATCTTAAATAACAAGCAAGAAAACTTATCGACACGTGTTTCGCCTCTAAACGAGGCATCCTCGGGATGTGTAGTCCGCCCGAAAAAATTTCATTTTTGCTGTCGAGCATGGTAAGAATAGCATGGTAAGAGTGGTTAGCGGAATATTGCAAATTATTAATATATCTACAAATTTATGATGGACTTCCGCAAAGTAACGCCTTTTTCAATAAATTTTAACTCTACCTTTATTTTTTATGCTTCGTAAAACCTAAAACAAAAAGGTTTTCTTTGTTACGATGCCGCTTCCGCGCCTGCCGCTACCTACGCTGCCCCATTGAATCCTGTGAATTCGGTACCGTAGTATTCCGGTAGCGTTACTTTAAATACCAACCGCGTCCGATAAACAAAGCGTTACCATTATTTTATACCGATAGCGTAACCTTAACAGCTTTCAAGTCCTGTTAAAAAAAATAATCTTGCATTACAATAACAGAACATTCGAAATAGCCACATAACAATTAATAGGCATGAAAGGCCATGAAAGCCGCTACTGCGACGCACCGATATGATCAATACGTCAAGACATAACCCACGGGCCTCTCGTTTCTCAACCGAACGCGTTAGAACAAACATATTGTAAAAATGGTGTATTGCAGCGTGGCAAATTGTTCTAACTCTTTAAATAACGCAAATAAGACATCCAAAGGAATTTCATTTCACTCGTAAGTAATTTAAACATGTATTTACTGTGATATTTACAGAATAAACCTCGCGGTAAATAAAATTTCAACTTGAAATATTTAGCATTGTAGCGAGTAGCGTTGAAATTAGACAATATTTTGTCCATTGTAGGTTATAAAGAGTGTCACACATAGAATATTTATCAACACGGACCTAATTGTGTCATAGTACGGCCGCTGGTCATGGCTCTTTACACACATTGGCACAGTGCCATGACGTGTTTGGTATTTTACATCTAAGCTTCATAGAAATACGGTGTTATTTTGGCTGTATGAAGACGGGTGAATCCATGTGTGCGCCGCGTATGTTTGCTATCTAGGTAATACTACGATACTACGTTATTCCAAAAAGTAGCGACAGAGGTTCTCAAATAAAATTTGTCTCACGCCATCCCCGTGGAAATAGCAAATATGAATAGATACTACTATAGATTCTAGATGTACTATTACAGTGAAACTAGTCAGGCTAAATCTGAATAAATTATGAATAGATACTCTATTTCCGTACAGAGAGAAGAAACTGTTGGTGGCGTCCGACGACTACGGGCGCGACCTCACCGGAGTACAGAACCTGCTGAAGAAGCACAAGCGTCTGGAAGCCGAACTGGCGAGCCACGAGCCCGCCATCCAGGCCGTGCAGGAAGCCGGTTTGTTTCAAATATTATTTATTATTCTCCATGCGTAATGAATGACTAATGACGTAACTTTACCGACAACGGTTATTAAACGAAGACTCCATTTTTTTTTTGCCTTTAGCAAGACTGCATTGTAGGGATTCCCTTTTAATTAACCCTTTTTAGGATTCCGTACCCAAAGGATAACCAACGGGACCCTATTACTAAGACTCCGCTGTCCGTCTGTCTGTTCGTCTGTAACCAGGCTGTATCTCATGAACCGTGATAGTTAGACAGTTGAAATTTTCACAGATGATGTATTTCGGTTGCCGCTATAACAACAAATACTAAAACATAGAATAAAATAAATATTTAAGGGGGCTCCCATACAACAGACATGTTTTTTTGGCCGTTTTTATAGATAATGGTACGGAACCCTTCGTGCGCGAGTCCGACTCGCACTTGGCCGGTTTTCTAATGTTCATTTTATTATTGTCGTGAAGAAAACAGTTTTTCACAAAATTTATATGTGGCCTACTCTGTTTAACCGGTTTTGTTATAATGTCATTTGTATGGCTTATAAAATAAATAAGATTTTAAAAAAACTTATCATGGGCTAATAAAGACAACTTAATAAATTACGTATACATTGCCTATTTTCAAATTAACGATAATCAGTCGAGCGCTTTTGGGATGGAAATATGCCCAAGCACGTATGCAAAATAAGAATCATGAGCAGCGTTGTGTTACTGTGACTTTCTTAATATAGTCATTAATTATTATAAAATTGTAATATTCCCGTCGCTAGGTGAGAAGCTGATGGACGTGTCAAACCTCGGCGTCCCGGAGATCGAGCAGCGACTGAAGGCGCTCGCGCTGGCCTGGTCGGAGCTGCAGGCGTTGGCGGCCGAGCGCGGCGCCAAGCTGCAGCAGTCGCTCGCCTACCAGCAGTTCCTTGCCAAGGTGGACGAGGAGGAGGCGTGGATCAGGTATTGTACATCCCTGTTCTAGCCCTGTTACAACCACTGACTACTACCATAGACTAAATTAATACTTAGTCTATGCTACTACACATACGACCGGCGCACTTAGGACAGGTTAGATCTAAAGGCCTATTCCGAAGTGACAAAATTCGGTCGAATATCGTTCGGTCGTATATCCATCTCTATCACACTTTATATGCGTGCGTCAGAGATGGACGCATGGTTGAACGATAAACGATCGACCGAATCTTTTTGGGAGTGCCGGGCCAGGACCGGCACTCAAAGAGATTCGGTCGATCGTTTATCGTCAGAGCATACGTCCGAAAATTTAAAAAACAAAAAGATAGTTTATATAGTCTACTATATAATGAAATTATAACAATATAGCGAGAAGCAGCAGCTGGTGGTGGTGGGCGAGTGCGGCGACAGCATGGCCGCGGTGCAGGGCCTGCTGAAGAAGCACGAGGCGCTGGAGGCGGAGCTGGCGGCGCGCGGGGAGCGGGTGCGTGACCTCACCGCCGCCGGCGACCAGCTGCTCGCTGCCGGGAACCTGCATGCCGACGCGCTCGAGCATCGCCTCAGGCAACTGCAGGTTACAATACAACTGATACTTTAGATGAGGCCGATATTACATCATTTTGTTTCAATAGTTTGTTTTCTATTGCAAAGTGTAAAACTTGTTATGTGAACAACAGCTTCACTAGACGTGCTAGTAAACTTTATATTGATAGGCTAACCGATATTGACATTTTTAATACTTCTTTTTATTTTTATACATCTTTTACAGAAATAATATTTTTAAACAAATTTCGTCACAAAATACAAATAATTAAGAATATGTAGGTGTGTATGTATATGTATATATATATATTAGATGGGTTATTATGTTAACAGACTGTTTATTTTCCTTAAGGAGACTATTAGGTCTGTAAATATGTCATTATTTAAGTTTAATTAACTATGTAATAATTAACTAAAAGACTTTTTTGTCTGAATAAAATAAAAAACATTTTAAAAGGATCCTTCATCAAATATTGTCTATGCTACCTGATCCAAGTCGTAAAAAAGTTTATACAAAATTGAAAACATTTGACGTCAAATTTAAAAACAGAACATTGATTTTTAGGTACTTTCTGTGCGAAGAAAGTGTCGATGAGACAGACCTTCTTCCTAGGTCTGTCTCATCGACACTTTCTATCAGCCGCAGTAGTGGCTAAGCGTAAGCCCATTGTGCGTCGTGGGCTACCACTAGGCTCTACCATACTAATATTTTCAATCATCAAAACGGCTATATGAAAGCTAACCAAGTGTCGCGAATTCCCAGGCTAAGCTGGAGAAGTTGACAGCGCTGGCAGCGCGTCGCAAGGCGGCGCTAGTGGACAACTCGGCCTACCTGCAGCTGCTGTGGAAGGCGGACGTGGTCGAGTCGTGGATCGCGGACAAGGAGACGCACGTGCGCTCCGACGAGTTCGGCAGAGACCTGTCCACTGTACAAACCCTGCTCACCAAGCAGGACACGTTCGATGCTGGTGAGGACTAGTACACGAAATATAGACACTTTATGGGCAATTAAAACGAAAAATAAACAGTGTACATAAAACTGGGAGTCCCTCCCTGGACAGACTGCGCGCCTTGGCTGCTTTTTGGTTAAGTGCGATTTCCATTAGTGGCTAGGCGTAAGAGCAAAATGTTTGAAAAATCTTCACATTCAACTACACTGAATATCATTCACACAGACAGAATTGCATTAGAATAGAATAGAATAGAAAAAAATATTTCAGACCATGTAGTCTATAATATATTAGTAACAAATTGAACTTATCAACTATGTTAGTAAACATTAAACAAAATGTTTGAAAAATCTTCACATTCAACTACACTGAATATCATTCACACAGACAGAATTGCATTAGAATAGATTAGAATAGAAAAAATTATTTCAGACCATGTAGTCTATAATATATTAGTAACAAATTGAACTTATCAACTATGTTAGTAAACATTAAACATTAATACACATTAAAAACAACACTAAACAAACAAAACACTGAACACAATATTTACAACATTTACCTACAATGCACTGACATCCAAAACACATGTATAGGGCTGTCCATGTGGTTGGAGAAGGTTTTCAGAAGGTTATTGGCGCTGCCTCGGACCCTGCACATCAAGGATGCCACTCCCTTTCGCATAATAGCGTGAAAACAATTAGAGCTTCCATTTATGCGGTTGTTTCTTTTGGGATGTTGTTCCTGGTACTCATTAAAATAGCACATATTTTACGAGTATCCTTTCAAGTGCTATTCATCTCGCTTTATAATACTTTCTAAACAAACGAATTTTAATCAAGCTATGACATTATTTGTTTACTTATCCATATTGTCCAAACACCCCAGTATGGGCCGTAACACATGACGGGGGTGATGTGTTTCGCTCCTATATACTCGCAGAAGTCATAAGAAGCGTTGTGTTCTACATTGAAAGAAAAACGAATTGGCATAGATTAAATTATGTTAAGGTGTTAATTCGAAAACCATTTCGAGATTTATTTAGGTTTAATAAGCAGTATTTTCGAAGTTTTGGTCTAAAAAACCTCAAGATGATGAATATTTTTACGAAAAGGCTGCAACTTCCATTTGCCCTCGTGTGACGTCACTTGAGTAATGGCTGTTTAGAAATGTGTCCTTTGCTATCAAGATAAATTTATAAAAATTTGCTTCAGACTAATTTGACAGCTAGATGACAGATGAGTAGACAGACAGAGACAGACCACTTTTTTCTAAGCAATCAAACATCACAATCAGTATAATGTCTAAAATTCTCAAGTGACAAGGTCACCGGACAATTCTTTAAAAAATCGACAGACAGAGACAGACCACTTTTTTCTAAGCAATCACACATCACAATCAGTATAATGTCTAAAATTCTCAAGTGACAAGGTCACCGGACAATTCTTTAAAAAATCGACAGACAGAGACAGACCACTTTTTTCTAAGCAATCAAACATCACAATCAGTATAATGTCTAAAATTCTCAAGTGACAAGGTCACCGGACAATTCTTTAAAAAATCGACAGACAGAGACAGACCACTTTTTTCTAAGCAATCACACATCACAATCAGTATAATGTCTAAATTTCTAAAGTGACAAGGTCACCGGACATTAATTCTTAAAAAAAAAATCGTTAATTTATATACCAAAATAATGAAAACTATGTCCTAAAATGGCGGATACTCCCTGAAAAAAAAAAAAATTTTTTTAATTAAGTAATGGTAATTCTTAAATTTGCTTATTATTATTCTAATATTTATATCTGCTCTAACATATCGCGTTACTCAATAACCATTGATTGCAACACTCAGGTCTCGCCGCGTTCGAGCACGAGGGCATCCAGAACATCACAGCGCTGAAGGAGCAACTGGTGGCTGCAAACCACGAGCAGACTCCCGCCATCGTGAAGCGTCACGGTGACGTCATCGCGCGCTGGCAGCGGCTGCTCGGCGACTCGGCCGCCAGGAAGCAGCGCTTGTTGCAGCTGCAGGACCAGTTCCGGCAGATCGAGGAGCTTTATCTTACATTCGCTAAGAAGGTACGTTATTTGTTCTTTACAATGAGGACTTGCTGAAAATTACAGTCATTGACTGTTTAAACCGCAAGCAACCCTTAACGAATTTGCGACCAGCTGTAATTTTGTGAGCAATTACAGTGCGCGCCAATCTTTTAGTCGCCTCTGAAGATAGCCGCACGAGGCGACGCAATAGACGTTTTACGATGTCAGGGGGACGTTACAGGAGCGAGAGCGCGGAGCACACCCGCCTGCGTGCCGTACCACATCCCCCGCTCGCCATTTAGCAGGTGTCAACACTATGCGTTAGTGTTTACACTACACATGCGCGCGTTCCATGAAAAGTAAATTCGAGGAAAAAATTCCATGATTCGTTAAGTTTATCGTTGAATCTGTTTTTGTTGCCTTTATTTGTTGTTTTGTTGATTTAGTTTGTTTTATTTGATTTAGTTTATAGTTGTCGTTATGCCTCGCGGAAGTTATAGCGTTTTAAGGCGACAATGTAGTAACTTGGTGTTTATATTAATGCGTTTTATTAATATAGTTAAGATTGAAGTAAAATAATAAATAAATAATGAAATAGGTAGGTACAACAAGTACACCTTCCCACGTATAGTAAACATTTAATAATCACCCGTTCATATTATTGTTTCCTTGACTGTACCTGCGCAAGCTTGCACTCGTAACTCAATCAGAGGCGACTAAAAGATTGGCGCGCACTATATAACAGTAAGCACATACAAACGTAGTAAAATGATATTGTGTGTCAAAATTAGGAACCTTCGGGATTGCCATCTTCTTCGAGAGCATAAATATATGCATAAAATAATTCATTGCATCATGGCCTCCTAAATTAATACACAAGGTAACGTTTTAGTTGAGAGTGCAACATTGACAAAGTCCTTATGTTAAACAGGCGTCCGCATTCAACTCGTGGTTCGAGAACGCGGAGGAAGACCTGACGGACCCGGTGCGCTGCAACTCCATCGAGGAGATCCGCGCGCTGCGGGATGCGCACACGCAGTTCCAGGTGAGAACAAGTCGCGTCAACGTCTACTATTTAAGTATCCACAACATTTCAAACTATTAACCCGCCAATTTTATTAGCTAAAATGAAAGAAGCTAAGGGACTTTACCCTCCAAATATTTGGATTTTTACATACACAAATGAAAATTTTAATCTTGGTCTTTTAAACAAAAGCCTTGTGGTCATAATGGTTCTCGTAAAAAGAATAAAGTACTTCTCGTACATTTGCCAGTGACTATTTTTGCACAGAATAGTTCTGTGTATTTTTGTTTGAACAATAAAAGAAAATGGCGTGACTATAAAGCATGATATATCTAATGTCAGTGACGCTTGATATTGACAGCTAGTTTTTAGGGCTCTGTAGTACCTAAAAGGTACGAAAAGAACCTTTATAGTGAGACTCCGTTGTCCGTCCGTCCGTTCGTATGTCACAGCCTCATAACTTTAGCATCGTTAAAGATACAGACTTGAAATTTAGCACAAAAATAGTATTAATTTGCCCACATATCACGATGATAAATTTCAAAATATTTCAAAACCAAAGTGAAAAAATAAAAAATATTATCCTAAAAAGACAATATGGGCATCAAATTGTAAATATTAAAAAGCTGATTGTAAAAATATATACTTTTACTTATTTACTGGAACTGGTATCAAGAAAAATATAGCGGTTGAGTAATTCACGAAAAAAAAATAACAAAATTAAATTTATCATCCACAATACGGAACCCTAGGTATGCGAGCGACTTGGGTGGTTTTCTATTTATTGCTAGGCAAACGAAGGTAGCTCTTCAGCCTACTATACTATGATTTTTTCTTTCAAAATACCTGTCTCTTAAACCATTGAATAAAAAAATACATTGAAACGATAAATATCTTACCTAACACCAATTGAAAAATTGTGGATTGGATGTGTTATGAGTGTAGATGATGTACCTGTGTTGAATAAATAAATCTATTTCTATATCCGTTTTATTTTATTTATTTATTCGGAAAACTTACAGCACAAGAAATAGCATATAAACTTAAAAGTAATATTACAGAAGGCCAATTACAAGTTTCCACTTATAGTTATAGATTAAGTCTTTATACATAGTACGAGATTTTCTGCCTTGTATTATTGATATTCTTAAAAATGTAGTTATTACGTAGTTACTATATTACACTTTTAAATATTTTTGTATATTAAATTAACAAAATAAAATAAAAAAAACCGGTATTCTGGACACAAACGTTATTATGAAAGTAAAAGTAAAAGCTAGTAAAAATAAAAATATAAATAAAAAATAGACAAACATGAAAAAACATGAAAAAAAAACAATGTTAATTAAAGACTAATTTAATAATTAAACCAAACAAAATTTAATTTTTAAAGAAATTTGCACTTATTTTTGATCTTATCCCTGCTACAGATAGATGGAACAAATCGAGATCAAGTTCCTGAGATTTTGCATAAAAATTGTTACACGCTCGCCACAAATACGCATTTTGCCTGTAGTTTGAAGATATAGTTGTTAAAGAAAATACAGGCTAACTGCGTCGCGATCTATTTTGGACATAAAACTTTAATTTTTCTAAAAGAGAACATGACAAATTCTGTAAATGGCTAGGACAATATATTTTTTCATTTCATAATAGTGGATACTAAAACGTATGTAAACTAAATAACGAATCCGGCAGGCATCCCTGTCGTCGGCTCAAAGCGACTTCGAAGCGCTGGCCGCCCTCGACGAGCAGATCAAGTCATTCAACGTGGGCGCCAACCCTTACACATGGTTCACTATGGAGGCGCTCGAAGAGACATGGCGGAATCTGCGCAAGATCATCGGTAAGTAGAGATATGTCCTTACCTTAAGAGGCTATGCTATTTTTATTTTTGTCACTGTCACTCCAAGCGAAAAATCGCGCAGTGCGAGAGGGGCGGATTCAGGGCAAAAGGGAAAAATGTTGGTTTTATATTTTTATTAAAAAAACTAAAATAGCTAGCATAATTTCAAATATAAAATCTCTAGATGTCGTTGAGACACACCTAATAAAATATGTTTGAGGTCTGTATATGGTTCCTATTCGTCAAACGAGGAGAAAAAGTGTATTTGAAGACCTCATTTCAACAATTAATTGCTATCGAGGAAAATTCATCCAAACATGTTTTACAATTTCAAAACCCTAGATTATATAGTCAAAATACATATACCAGAAATTTATTAAAATTTTCCGTCTATTTCATGAAATACACAGAAAAGAAACACCCGTATTTTTTTCGTATATCGCCTTAAGCCTAGGTTTCCTAAGCGAGCGGTGCCGTAATAGAGCGGCCGTTACCTATGATCTACCATCGATCCATCCATCAGCCTAGTTCGTCCACTGCTGGACATAAGCCTTTCCAGGACTCACTCCCGGCGGTCATCCTGGAGGAATTGCCCATACTCACACACGCTGGGCAGGCGGGTTGGTGAGCGCGGTGCCGGAACCCTCGCATCAGTGACGCCGCTGCCCGTCACCAGTCTGTTTCATATAAGGCCCAGCTATTAGGGATGGATATACCGCCATCCATCGGTCCCAGGCATGGTGGACCTCCTGGTTTTTTTCCTGTGAGTTGTCCTCTTACTCTCCCCCGAATTACTTGGAGGGGGTCTCCAAGTAAGATGGTGGTACCTCCACAGTCGAGCCCGGCATCAGCTCTACCACCTGATAAACCATGATCTACCAGTCTTTTGTAATGAAAAAGACTACATAATGCAACCATATAGCGGTGCCGCTCTTATAAAACCCTAACTTCAGTCATCAGTCATTCATCATGGGTTAAATTTACCATCTATAACTTAACAGGTACGGCCTTGTCGGTGTAGTAATAGCCATATTACCATAAACAAGATTATTTATAACCCTTACCTTCGCCTCCGAAATTTATAAACTGTAGCAATGTGCCGCCAACACAAGGAGTTAAGAATGTGCCGCCAACATGACGAGTTAAGAATACCCGGATATTTAGATTATCAATAGTAGATATTCTGTATTTGAAACGTCTTATAAAAACTCCGCAATTTTGTTCTATCGAGCCAACTTAAAGCTTTTGCGCTTTTTCTAATTTGGTTAGATCAGCCCTATAGTGTAGTAATCTTTATTAAACCGATTTACCAAGTTACACAATGTGAAACGGAAATTTGAAGTTGAGCATCTGACCTTATATACGGACCCTTAAATTTCTTTTGAATGTAATCTGTTTTGAGTCCCATATTACATAAATAAATAAATCTGGGGGCACGGTAGTGACCCCGCCAAGTGTAGTCAAAAAAAAAACGTGGAACGGCCGTACCATCCTTTTCTCGAAGCATTTCACTGTACTTTTAAGCCCCCTGTATCTTCGTTGTGGGTTACTATTTAAGTACTTGATCCTGTTTAAATACTTCGCTGAACACCAAACTGTGACCCACATTAATTTCATACACTTTTGCGCTGTTAATTCTTTTATTCGCGTGATCGATTCCCGGTTCTGAGCTCCTCACATCCAGGTTTACTTTCCTTCCGCGTTTCTATGCCGCAATGATGTAATGTAAATGTTGGTACAGCGGAGCGCGACGTGGAGCTGACGAAGGAGGCGCAGCGACAGGAGGAGAACGACAAGCTCCGCAAGGAGTTCGCTAAACACGCCAACGCCTTCCACACCTGGCTCACTGAGACTCGGTACGTGCAGCTCTCACCACGAGCCCATCTTCCTCATGTGCCTTGCTACAAAGGCCCAAGCCTGAAATAGTCTAAAAACTCACGGAATAAATTACCGCCCGGTGTTCTCATTTAAGAGCCGTTTAGCAGCCGGATTGTGAAAAACCCGCCTTTTTCTAATTAATCGAAACAGAACACTTAAAATCGAAATTTGATCAATAGTTCTTCAACAAAACGTATGTATTTTGTATGCTGCCATCGGAAAGTTTCCATTGGTTCCTGTAAATTAGAATTTTAAAGCTTTAAGTTTTAAAATTCTTATCTACAGAAACCAATGGATATTTTGCGATAACAGTTTACACAGTAAGGTTTTTGTTGAATAACTATTAAGCAAATTTTGAATTTTAGTTTTCTGTTTCGATTAATTTAAAAAATGCGGGTTTTCACAATCCAGCTGCTAAACGGCTCTTAAGCAAATAATTTCCTTACAACTACCGCCCGAAAATCGAAAATAAATAAATGAAATTACCGCTCAATCACCTCCTCCAATCAAAAATATGAAATCGCGACGGACGATGAAAATGTGATCGGACGAGGTCATTGGGCGTTAATTTGTTATTACAGTTGGATAAGACCCAATAAAGCGCAGTATCACTGTTCACGTAATTATTTAGTTATGTCCTTTACTGCGTTTTCCGAGTACGAGATAATAATTCTTTTAACCACGTAACTGTTCTGATTATGTTTTAATGGAAGCAATTATGAGCTTTTTATTTAGCTTTTTTTTTTTGTTAAATATTCTTGAAATAATACGCGGAATCGTTCGGAAATTTGAAATTTCGACATAATAAGAAGTCAGCATTTTGGGAAACTGAAATTCAACATTATGGGAAATTGAAATTCAACATTATGGGAATCGAACATTTTAGGAATATACATTTTCGGAATTCGATATATTGCTAATTCAACATAAAAGGAATTAATGTTCTTAAAGGATATTTTTGTCGAACACATCCAATACGATTGTTTACGTTTAAAATGTTGCGCAGGTTCCGTTTGCTTGGCTGGGACAGGTATCGTATCCGACCGATGTGGAACTGAATTTAACCAGCTTTTGGTGTTGTTTGTACTTTAAAGATTATCTCGGTGTCACTTCTTCTCAGCAACACTGGCTTTTCGTGATATCTGTCTTTAATAAATTTCAAGTGCTTTTTTTTTACTAATAATTGGTGTCCCACTAAAAATTGAAACCCGAAATAGGGCTGACTGTTTCATTAAGTCATGCATAACTGTTCTTTCAAACGGCAAAATAGCTAAGCGGGTCTGCAATTTTACTTGGTATTCACAAATGAAACGGTGTTTAACAAATATTTCGATGACTCCCTCAGTACATCAATGATGGAAGGCACGGGTTCGTTGGAGCAGCAGCTCGCCACGTTACGTCAAAAGGCAGGAGAGGTGCGCGCGCGCCGAGCGGACTTGCGTCGCCTTGAAGAATTAGGTGAGTCACCTGACAGATTTACTGGTACCAAAAAGTTTTGAGTTATTATGTCAGTTAAACTAACCCCCTCCCCGCAGGCGCCGCCCTGGAGGAGCACCTGATCCTCGACAACCGCTACACGGAGCACAGTACAGTGGGACTCGCGCAGCAGTGGGACCAGCTCGACCAGCTCTCCATGCGCATGCAGCACAACCTTGAGCAACAGATACAAGCCAGGAACCACTCTGGTATGTGACCGTCTCCCCCGCTCCCTGGAGGAACACGCGGTTCTCGATAACCGCTACACGGAGCACAGCTACGGGGCTATCTTGAAGATTGTCTCGTTAAATGAATGAAGCGTCGCAATATTCGTATTACTTTATATTGCGAGTAATTAACACAAATGAAATGAAAAAATGTATTTTCAGATCTACAATGTTTAGGCTATAAATATTTTGTATTATTGCTTGTATCATTTATTTTAAATAAAGCACAAAGGAATCTTCGCCACACTTCGGCGAAGGTCGTATTTCCTTACGCTTTCTACACAATCCATGACAGAATTATATGCGCATCATGTCTGTGGTAGATCTATACAGGCACAAGTAATTAAGATTCCCTTGCCCCCCGCAGGTGTGAGCGAGGATGCGCTGAAGGAGTTCTCGATGATGTTCAAGCACTTCGACAAGGACCGGTCGGGACGACTCAACCACCACGAGTTCAAGTCGTGCCTGCGCGCGCTGGGGTACGACCTGCCCATGGTCGAGGAGGGGCAGCCTGACCCCGAGTTCGAGGCTATACTCAGTTAGTATCTATACGTCATGGTCATAGTTCAGCGGGACCATTCCAACAATGGTCTTTGTTGTAAGACAATATACCAGTTTGATTCAAAAGCTGAAGTTCACTAAGAATTTGTAACCGATAAATTTTAGTTTTAAGTCTCACCACTTACGCTAGCTTCATAATTGTGGGTGAAACGTGGGTGTACGAATGAAGACTAGCCCCCGGTTTCTGAAAGGCCAATCAATGTTTACAGTAGATTAAAAAATAATTATCTGCGGATTAAGCCAGAAAAAGTGGGAATTTTACATTGAAATCAAAAATTAACTAAGTTAATTATTTATTCATCACTATTCAGACTTCATATATGCTTTATTTTCACCGTTATTTGCGGTTAAAGTTTTTTTAATCTACTGTTAACTTTGATTGGCCTTTCAGAAACCGGGGGTGAGACTGTGAACGTTCACACTGGCGTACGCTCAACAAGAGATAGCCAGGCTCTGTGCGAACACTTCGATCCTGAGACTCATTGATGAGTGATAGATGTGAGATGAAGATATATGTATGTCCTTGAGGATTCATCCATCAGCCCGTATTCGTCCACTGCTGGACATAGGCCTTCCCAATATTACGCCACTGTTGGCGGTCCACAGTCCTCCTCATCCAGCCGCCATCTGCAACGTCCTTCAGATCGTCAGTCCAGCGGGCACGAGGGCGGCCTACGCTGCGCTTTGCTGTACGTGGTCTCCATTCCAATGCCTTACGCCCCCAACGGTTATCACGTCGACGACAAATATGGCCAGTCCACTGTCACTTCAACTTACTGATTCGGCAGGCTATGTCGGTCACATTCGATCTCTGACGGATATCTTCGTTTCGGATTCACGTCGTGATTAATTAATTAATCAACTGTCCGTGTTGAACGTAATTTGTGTGTACAGACGTGGTGGACCCGAACCGCGACGGACAAGTGTCGCTGCAGGAGTACATGGCGTTCATGATCAGCAAGGAGACGGAGAACGTGCACTCGAGCGAGGAGATCGAGAACGCGTTCCGAGCCATCGCCGCGCACCAGGACCGCGCCTACGTCACCAAGGACGAGCTCTATGCTGTACGTTTTATATTGTTTACCTTTCTAGCATTTCGATTTGTTTCTTACTAATAAATAACAACGCGCTCAATTGACAGCTCGCTACAATTCGGGGCATTTTGAAGGGCAGAAAGGCCTATGTGATGTCATGTTTCCAATGTTGCAAATATTAGCGCGGTATCCATAACAGTAATTTTTGAACGAAGGGCTTCCACGTCAAGGCCTTTTAGATAACGCACTTTTTAATAGACGTTAATTTATTAGATAATTCTGTAACCTAATAGTATTTTGTACAACTGTTACATAATGTGAGACGTTGTGAGTTTCATAATAGTTTTGTCCCAATGTCAAATTATATTCATTTGCACACAACACTTTATCTACGGTCACAAAAAACAATTTCACGAAAAATGAGAAAAAGAACACTATACCTGAGCCTATGGAACTAGTATGTAGATGCCTAGACCAATCAGAAGCGAGAAGGTAAAGAGAGCGTGGCTTAAGAAAAGACTGTTATAAATTTGGCTCATCACAGCGCAGAATGGGCTGTAATGTTATCATCAGTCAGATAATGTAGGTACTTATAAAATCGCTTTTGATGCTGTAATTACCTTATTGCAGTATGGAAGTAGATAATATATATTTTTTGCACGAAGGAGGAAACTGGCAATTGATGGTATAGGTAATGCGTTTTTAACTGCTATGGTGCAATAGCCATTTTACATTCGGATTGCAGATTTATACGAGGGTGAATCCAAAAGTTCTAAGCCCGACCGTGAAAATGAAAGAAAAGTGGGTTCAAAATTATTTTTATTTTTCGACATAGTCTCCATCTAGATCAACACACTTCTTCCACCTGACCTGCAACTTGTTTATACCCTCGAAAAAAAATGATTCCGGAAGGTCGTCAAAATAGTCATTAACTGCGACTATCACTTCTTCTCTAGTCGAATATTTAGATCCCCCAAGTGTTTTTTTTAAATTTGGAAAGAGATGATAGTCAGAGGGGGCTAAATCCGGCGAATAAGGTGGGTGGGGCAGCAACTCGTAACCACATTCATGGATCACAGCCATCGTTTCAACCGAAGTGTGAACTCGTGCATTGTCTTGATGAAACAAAACTCTCTTACGCAACATCCCCGGCCGTTTTTCTTTTATTTCTTCGCGGAGTTTTCGTAATAGGTTACAATAATAGCGTGAATTTATAGTTTCACCTTTAGGTAAATAATCCAATAAAATAACTCCCTTCGAATCCCAAAAAACAGATGCCATGACTTTGTTGGCTGACAAAACGCACTTTGCCTTTTTCGGCGTGGGTGAGCCAGATATTTTCCACTGTTTGGATTGCTGTTTTGTTTCAGGAGTATGGTGATGAACCCAGCTTTCATCCATGGTAACAAAACGAGACATAAAATCCTCAGCATCTGCCTCAAAAAGTTCCAAACAGTCACGCGAAATTGTGAATCGGACTCGTTTTTGGTCAGCTGAAAGCAATCTTGGGACCCAGCGAGCAGAAACCTTACGGAACCCCAATTCTACAGTTATAATGTTTTGCACTCGGCCATAACTGATGCCTGTGATCTCAGCTATCCTACTAATGGTCAATCGTCGGTCACCTAGGATGAGATCACAAATTTTGTCAGTGTTTTCTTTAGTGGTAGACGTTGAAGGCCTTCCGCTCCTTGGGTCATCTTCAATGGTCTCCCGACCGCGTTTAAATTCAGCTACCCACTTTTTGACAGTGGAATACGATGGAGCAGATTCCCCTAATGTTGTTTCCATATCTTCATGAATCTCTTTAGGTGAAAGACCTTTTTTATTGAGGTACTTAATCACAGCACGGTGTTCAATTTTCTCCATTGTGAAAAATCCCGTCAGACTGCGTTATACAAAATATCACAAAAAAATAATAGCTTGCAGTATCGAACTTCAACTTCACACAATCAATCACGAAAAAAAATACTAACAAATGACGGTAGATTTACAAAGATTTGATACCTCTTTGTAGGTCGGGCTTAGAACTTTTGGATTCACCCTCGTAAACGACCATTTCGCATGACTTTGACAAGCATCGATGCAAGTATCGAGCATCGCAAATAATTTCCTATGCTCTCTGCATCGTATTCGTATACAAGCCATAAACTTATCTGTTCCGGTGGCGAAGACTGTCACAAAGTTAATATAGAAGCGATTTTAATTTGGCCCACCAAAACATAAGTTACAGGTAAGGACAGGTAAAAATGGTCGTTTATCAGTTATCTATCACACATCCACCGTCGTAACCCGTTGCAGAGTCCATCGCTGCAGTTGCATCGTGTGCGTTAACGACAATTGTTGCAAACTTTTGAATGTTGCAATTCGCACTATCACGAACTGTCAGTTTCCTCCTTCATGCAAAAAAATATACTTTATTATACAGGGTGTAATCGTTAAGTGTGACCAGGCGATTATTCCGTAACTATTACAGATATCAAAAATGTTTAAACTGATATCGAAAGTACGTTACCTAATCAGTAAAATGACATCAATAACTTTTTGAAAATCAAACGAGAAGTATACAAAATTTTGATATTAAACATTCCCATACATTTAGTATGAGATTAGTAGAAAGGTTTTAGTTTCCTTATTTTAAAAGGTTATTTTAACTTAGTACTGATATTAAAGGAAACTGTTTATTAACCTAACAAAGTAATAAAACTATCTTTTAATTGAATAATATTTATTTCTTAGTAAGTACAAAATTTTGTATTCAAAGCAGATGTTCGAAGTGACGTCCTTGTTGTGCGATACAATGTATGGGAATGTTTAATGTCAAAATTTTGGATACTTCTCGTTTGATTTTCAAAAAGTTATTGATGTCATTTTATTGATTAGGTAACGTACTTTCGATATCAGTTTAAAATTATTTGATATCTGTAATAGTTACGGAATAATTGCCTGGTCACACTTAACGATTACACCCTGTATATAGTTATCATCTTCCTGTTGTTTAAATATAATGTTTGGTTCCAGAACCTGACAAAGGAGATGGCGGACTACTGTGTGGCGCGCATGAAGCCCTACGTCGACGCGAAGACGGAGCGGCCCATCCCGCACGCGCTAGACTACATCGACTTCACTCGCACGCTCTTCCAGAACTAACACTACACGTACCCGCTGCCCGAATAAATCACTTTACTATCACCACGTTTTTAATTTTTACCGTTTGTGGTGTTGTGAACTGCACGGGCAGAACTTCCTATAAGCTTGCATAATGCCACGTCATTATATTCCACTCCTATAGCACGTTACTAACCATCATGGTGTAGATTTGAATAGCCTAAGCTGCTGCAATTACTTCTGCTAACCTTTAGTGTCTGTTAAGAGCTCACGATCTGGCTTCCATAAGAAAGCCGAACGATCGATATTTGTTCGAACGATAGCTTTTCTCTGAATTTAGCCCGATAAGTTTTACCGATGGGTAAACTCGTGAATAAGGGGTAGAATTCCTTTCTCTGGTTCAGCAGAGAAACCAGAAACTTCCCGTTTTGCGGCTAGATATCTGATCTTCTCTTGTAGCGGTATATCTTATACCTTCTCGATACATAAACGATCAAAACTTGTCCCTTTAGGAACATGATGTTGAATTCCTACAATCCTTTTACATTGTCAAGTGTATTTGCCTTACGCTGCATTTATATTCCGGTAGATGTTTAAGTAAGAAAAAAAGTATTTTAATTTAAGCTTAAATTAATAATCACAATTGTTTGGATTTCTTATATTAGCAATGCTAAATTTTATTTATTTTTTGTATTCATTTACTCACATTTCAATTATTAAATAATTTATGGAAAATATTTGTTTTTATTTAAAACTTAGGATTTATACACATATAATATTGGATACGAGTACCTTAAACTTTAACATAAATAGACAATTTCTTAAATATACAAAATCTTGAAAAAAAAAAAAACGAAAACCCAAATATTGACTATGTCGATACTACAATACATTATATATACATTGAATACAAATTAATTTCAAAACTAGAAGCAGTTCATAGTTAAGTAGCGGGCGCCCCGCGGCGTGGATATTCCCTAAAATCCCTTAGCGGATATCTGTCATACATGTACATACACTATAATACAAATTTCATGTTCCTAGGTCCAGCCGTCTACGCGTTGATATATCAGTCAGTCAGGGCATAGATAAATAAAGGAAGGATAGATTGCTATCTCCTTGTACGGTTCGCAATACTAACAATAACGTTGCTAGATGGCGTTACTTGTCTCGCTGGAAATAAAATTTGTCTGAAATCGACGAAATATAGCATTTTACTGTTCTGGTTCATGATATTTATTAATTTTATGAATAAAAACACGAACTTTTTATAACATCGCATCAGAAAATAGTGAATTCTTAATCAGGTGTTTTTAACATTTCTTTCATTAAACTTTCGGTGGTAAGCTGGCAATCTAACTAAGCGTGCAGATGGTTATTCTGGATTCCGGTAGATGGCGCACAACGATCAATTAAACAAAATAATGTGCATTAAAATACGCTTTATTTACCTAACACACACTACTCATACATACCGGTATATAACTTTACTCTTTGACTCAACTGTCATGCACGGTTGAGCAATTTACCCTCAGATTTATCGTATGCCATGTGTCGCGTATTGTCGTATTCTAGCAAATTTTTGTTTTGTGGGCGCAGTATAGTTGCTACACACGCACACATCGAATTTCGTTTCATCAACTGTTCGATAGATGGCACTAGGTATGTCACAATTTATCTAGTATAGTAGCGACATCAAAAATAATAAGTCGAACTACTAGGTACCGGCGAAAATAATAAGTTATACGCGGGCTTCGTTCTAATGTGAGAGCAATCTATCGTTCCTTATTTATCTATGGTCAGGGTATTTATATAAAATGAAGGGTCGGCACCCGTAGATCGGGCAAAAACGGTTTGGCATACTGGCTTTAGATGATAGTAAATCAATATAAATATAACTTGTTATGAGGAAAAAAAAAACAGGAATTATAAGAAAATCTCGAAATTGCCGCATTCCAAGTGATTATTTTGGCAACAATTTTACGTAGTGCAGAAAATGTATAAATTGTTTTCTGATACGATTTATAGGTATTTTGTACCACGTAAAAATGTTGCAATAATAATATAATATATATATATTGACACGACATGAATCCCCGAGGGGTGTCATATGTGTTCCGAGTGTGAACTGTGAAATACAAGTTACAATCCGCATTTGACCGACGATTATTACATCTTAACGTGATGGGTGGTCAACCCAATCGCCGTTCTTCGGGTACAAATACACGCTTTTTAAGCAAAGCAAGTGGTAAGTAAGAACAAATACTATGCACATAAATTCCGAAAAATTCATTGGTGCATGCCCGACCGGGGATCGAACCTGGATCTCAAGATTGAGAGGCAAGCGTTCTACCCCTGAACTAACTTTAAATAATAATCAAAATTACTGATGTTTTGTGTGTGCGGCAGTCTGGTTTATTCGTATAAGGCGGCAGTTGATTAAAACAAATGCGTTAAAACATGATAACAGCGAGTGCCGACCCTTAAAAAACGTTGTCTTTAAAATAAGATATACACAATTAAGAGGCGTCATCACGCGCAAACCTCCATACAAACGCTATCACAAAATCGTGAGGTGTTCATGGTATGTTCTTATAATATTTTAGGCTGGGTCCATTTACACTGTTTAACAAACCCCCAAAATAAGTAAATTTAATGGTTTTTTACAAAAAGTGTAACCAAATGTGCTTTTATTGCTTTAGAAAAACAAAAAATTAATACGTGTTACATTGAAAACGTCCACAGTCTTGCCAAAATCCATGTTTCTCCTGAAACAAGTTTTCAATTTTGCACCTGCGACGAAATCGGCACGATTTTATTTTCAAGTTTCATGCAGCGTGTATATTATAGTGAAATGAAAATGAACTAAGTTGGTCGTGCCATGATGTCTGCTCTTAATATAATCTTAGACTGTATATAAAGTTCGTACTATACAGGATAACGCATTGAGATGGGGCAGTATGGGGAAAATCAAAACTATAAGTTTGCTCAAGGGACTTTTCTCGTTAAAAAAAAAAACAAAATCTGCATTTTAAAGCTTTTTGAAAAATAAAATGATTTTTTTACAAAAATAATAACTACTTACCTGTATTATGGCATCAATCGATAGCTGTTTTGCTAGTTATTATTTATTTATAATAAAAAGATGATCTTTATAAATACCAAATATAAATGTAGTATACATACAAAAATAAGGCATTTCCATTGATTTGACATTCTTTGCTATACTTGGTCCTTAGTAGAAGCACCATGTAACATATATTGATGCTATAATATACGATTTTTTTTTGCACATCGAGCAGGTTCGATACCCGGCCAAGAGAAGTCATTTTTTAAAAATCTCTGAATGAAGTTTTTATTTTTACTTAAATGATGACAAGAGTCATTTGAGCAAATTGCTCCATTTCTTATAGTTTACATTTTCCCCATACTGCTGCATCTCAACGCTCTAACCAGAAGGCCTACTCCGAAGTGACAAAATTCGGTCGAATATCGGTCGGACGTATATCCGATATCTCTATCACACTCTTTATGCGTGCGTCAGAGATGGACGTATGCCCGACCGAATCTTTTTGGGCGTGCCGGGCCACATTATGAAGTAATCCTGTATCTAATCTATATTAATAATATATATTAAACTAAATAGCTTGTACAAATCGCGCGATAATTTCACCACGTAATCGACACTAATCTCATCTCTTGAGATTAGCAGAAGTCCCAAGTTTATCTCGAGTGACTAGCGGGTATGTTTCATCGTTGGTGTCCGGATTGTAACCACCGCAGGAGCAGTATGGTATGGAGAGCAGCTCCTTCACGCTGGGCCGCGCGCGCACGTTGTATGTCAGACACCATTTGAGGGCTGAGATCAGTCGAGGGCGGTCTGCGGACAGATAAGCACGCTTTTAGATCGAAGTTCTTTGGACAATTTATATAATTATAAGTGGTGTTACATTGAGTAGTTACATCTACATGCATTCAATATTGCTGCAGTACACCGTTTGGACTAAACAGGACAGCTCAAAACAGATTTTGCACACACATCCGGCGTCGGGCGGGTAGTCTATCTTGTGTTCAGATTCGAGGATCTCTGCCAGGTTGGGGATGGGTGTAGTGTAGGTCGAAACAGATTTTAAACACACATCCGGCGTCGGGCGGGTAGCCTATCTTGTGTTCAGGGTCGAGGATCTCTGCCAGGTTGGGGATGGGTGTAGTGTAGGTCGAAACAGATTTTAAACACACATCCGGCGTCGGGCGGGTAGCCTATCTTGTGTTCAGGGTCGAGGATCTCTGCCAGGTTGGGGATGGGTGTAGTGTAGGTCGGTACTCACGCTCGACGGGCGGGTAGTCTATCCTGTGGTTGGAGTCGAGGATCTCTGCCAGGTTGGGGATGGGTGTAGTGTAGGTCGGTACTCACGCTCGACGGGCGGGTAGTCTATCCTGTGGTTGGGGTCGAGGATCTCTGCCAGGTTGGGGATGTGTGTAGTGTAGGTCGGTACTCACGCTCGACGGGCGGGTAGTCTATCCTGTGTTCAGGGTCAAGGATCTCTGCCAGGTTGGGGATGTGTGTAGTGTAGGTCGGTACTCACGCTCGACGGACGGGTTGTCTATCCTGTGTTCAGGGTCAAGGATCTCTGCCAGGTTGGGGATGTGTGTAGTGTAGGTCGGTACTCACGCTCGACGGGCGGGTAGTCTATCCTGTGTTCAGGGTCAAGGATCTCTGCCAGGTTGGGGATGTGTGTAGTGTAGGTCGGTACTCACGCTCGACGGGCGGGTAGTCTATCCTGTGATTGGGGTCGAGGATGGCGGCCAGCTTGGCGAGGCTGGGAATGTGCGAGAAGGGGGTGCGTCCGTACACCATGCTGTACAGGATGCAGCCCAGCGACCACACGTCCGACCGGTACGAGATCTGCGCAATCACATAACATGTGTACACAGATATTCATTTCGTACCAATCTCTGAATCGGCATCTTTTTCCTAACAACTCCGTGCAAACAGACGATTACAACTATATCGTCATTTTCCAGTTTATCACGTTGAGAAAACTATAAAAAAGATCCATCATATTTAAATGGGTCAACCCCGCGACCTCTGGTCGAGACGTTAGAACCACTAGATTTCAGAGACGGTCGCTAGTTAAACTCG
Source organism: Ypsolopha sequella (assembly GCA_934047225.1). Classification (NCBI taxonomy): domain Eukaryota; kingdom Metazoa; phylum Arthropoda; class Insecta; order Lepidoptera; family Ypsolophidae; genus Ypsolopha; species Ypsolopha sequella. The sequence continues at coordinate 3,983,774 of OW203987.1, forward strand.
TATATACGGATAAATTGAAATACACATAAATAAAACAGTATTAAGTAAACTCGAAATATATTTCGGTTCCAAGTGGGTCATCGTGATTATATCATCATCATTTTACATACAATATAACATATATATAATGTATTTGTGCAACTGTAACATAAATTTGAGACATTGGGACACGAGTGCTTGTTTACGAAACGAACGAAGTCGGAACAGAAATGTTCAGCCTGGTTCGTTTTTGTGCACCGATAAGCATTCTGGGGACCCAGTGCGCGTATACTTTTTTCATCCCCAAGCGTTCGTGTAAAATGCTATGCACACTACCAGTCGGACTCTTTGTTACTTTGGCTATAACACGTACAACAGTGAAAAGACGATCTGCTAAAACAATTTTTTCGAATTTTTGACCATTTCTTCGGTCACTAGCGTTGTGGGGGTCATCTTTAGTGGATGTTCTTCCATGTTTAAACTCGACGCAACAACGTGCAACTGTAGAATACGGTGGAGCATTTGCTCCTAAAGTATCCTATAAGCTTTGATTAACTCGTTTTGAAGTGAAAATTTTCAAGCACAGATACTTAATAGCCATGCGCAATTTTTTTTTTTCATTTTCGATAACACTCTACAACAGACTGCAAACAAGATTTCTATTTTTAAAAAACAAAAGATATTCGGATTGTTTCCCTTTTTTAAAATCTAATCAGTATTCCAGCTTTACCAGCCATTAATTACTTTTTCAATGCATGTGCTCGTAAAGGTCCACTTTTATGCATCAAAACCGAACAGAAAGTCGATTATTTTGCCCTAGGGCTTTATTATTATTTTTTTAATTTGTTTGCAATGGTTGGCTAACCTGCAGCCTTTCCTGTGTACCATAGATGTTATACTTTTTTTTTCCACTGTTTAACGGCTCTGGATACAATCCTTTTGAGCCAATCATAATTGAAAGTTCACTAGATTATATTTGTTTTCATTTCCTCACACTATGCATTGAAAAACGTAGTATGATACACGGGCGTAAAAGCAATAAATTACTCGGTTACGTTTATTATAATCGTCCTCGTAATTTATTCCTTTTCGCCCTAGTAGCATAAACTACAATTATTGGTTCCAAAGAGTTTGTACCTCATTATCACATAATTAACGCCCCTCGCAGTTTATTCTAACTGGCGCTGAAACAGTTGTTGGACCTTTTTGTACCCAGAAATCTAGGTTTATGTTGTTATTACAACAAAATAAATGAGCCATCGACTTGACGACGTTACCTTGATGGGCTCGTTGCCCTCTCTCCCCGCGTTGCCGTAGCCGCCCGCGCCACCCATGAGGGCCTCCGGGCTGATGTAGGAGTAGGTTCCGGTGGCCTGCGGGCGCACCACGCTCGTCGCGTCGCTAGAGATCGACGACGCGATGCCGAAGTCGATCAGCTTCAGCCGCCCGCACACCATGAGGAAATTCGCAGGCTTCAGGTCCGCGTGGATCACGCCTAGGGAAGGAGGAGGGGGATATTTGGGTAAAAGAGCAGTCAATTTTACGATTTACTCAGGTTACGGGTTCAAATTGATGTAGGGATACACTCGTGTTCGGTTTGCGTGCTTCGAAAGTCACGTTCAGCTGTGGGTCTATATTTGTGCACGAAGTAGGGCGATAGGGCTCAGCACTAGGCTTGCCAACTTTAAAATATCAATTTGCGGGACGAGAGTTTATAAAGCGGGATCCAACTAATTTTGTACAGAATACAAAAACGTAAGGTTTTTGTTTGTTAATCAGTAAGTATGAGAGGTAAAATAAAACACTTGTTCTGTTAGCTATCGTCAATATTATATGAGAAAAAAATTACATAAAGTGAAGTACTTTATTATAGAAGCTTATTATCGTATATATTTATGAAAAAAAGATATCAATTGCATAAAATAAATAAATAAATATAAATTACTTCAAGAAAACAAAATAAATTACTTTTTAAATAAGTATTTATCTTGCGATTTTGCACTTTTAGGCATTTTTTTTTATTCTTGAGTACAAAATTATAAAAGTCCGTGCATTGATACGAAAAATTAACTTTCACTTGTAGCTAGCTCTGTCTTAGAATCCCCGTGACAAGCATCGATGCAATAATAGAGCAGCGGCGCTTTTCAAAGTTTAAATGGGCCTATGCACATGGCGTATTTTATACGTGCAGACAACGCGTGTTTTCAGTCCTATTGCATTTGTATGGAAAAGGTTTCTGGCTGCGACTGACGCGCGAGTGGTTCGTATTAGATTCGCGTTAGTATCGCGTCGTCTGCGCGTAGAAAATACGCCGTGTGCGTAGGCTCTAACTCTTTGCAACCCGTTGCACAGTTCATCGCTGCAACGATGCGTGGCTATTTAACGCGAAGAATTTCTTTCATGAATGAGTAGTGTTGCAATCGCCTTGATCGATTATTATGGTTTATTAAGGGGATAGATGAGGCAAATAAAAATGAAATGATAGACTTTGGCTGTGTTACTACAAAAGGGTGTTTAAACGATGTTTAACTTTAGATAGTGTTTAAATCTGTTGCTGTCACTTTTTACAATATGAAAGAAAAGGGGACAACAACAGATTTAAACACTGTCTAAAGTTAAATACCGTTTTGTAGTAACACCGTGGATGATTTTGTTGGAATAATCAGGAAACCCAGTAATTAAAAAAACTCGTCAATTGATTTATTTATTTACTGTAATTAAAATCTTTTGTAATCCTCTATTTTACTGATTTTAGAATTTATATTATTTTCTCTCGAGTATCGATTTCAGGATTTAGTTGGTTTTCTTTATGAAATGTGTTTAAATGATATCTATTTTATTTCAACCAGAAGCAGAGTTACTTAATAAAAACACAGCTTTTCGGGAGCAGGTGATATTTTGGTTGTCGTAACAGCTACAGTTCAGTTCTATGCAAAATGAGGTGCTCAATCTCGGGTAGCCATAACCTTAATAAGAAGTTAATAGGTTCAGTAATATAATATTATTTTATTGTGGCACATGAGTGACGTGATAACTGTTGGGGCCGTAAGGCATTGGAATGGAGACCACGTACAGCAAAGCGCAGCGTAGGCCGCCCTCGTGCCTGGTAGACTGACGATCTGAAGGACGTTGCGGGTGGCGGCTGGATGAGGATGACTGAGGACTGCCAAGAGAGGCGTAATATTGGGGAGGCCTATGTCCAGCAGTGGACGAATACGGATTGATGGATGGATGGACATGAGTGGCACGTCTCACCATGGTTGTGTATATGGTTGACGGCATGCAGCATCTCCTCCCAGTAGTAGAGCAGGAGCCCGGGGTTCAGGACGGCGCCGTGCGCCTTCAGTAATGAGGACAAGTCGGTCTCGCCCACTTCCAGTATCACTCGCAGCAACTTGTTCTCGCGGTCGTACTCGCTGGGGACATTATGCGATCAGTTCACTCTCTAATCTAATGACAGTTATGGTCTAGGAGGGCTGAACAAAAAAATCACGACATTTTGCTATTCATCCTTATTTAACCCTTAAATGCATGAGATTTTATTTTTGTATGAAATTGAAAACAGTGATAGAAAAATACCAAAAAAATATGAAAAATATAATTAAAAAAATATTTCTTGATTGAAAGGGGGTTTTTACAAGTAAAAACAAGAAAAAAAAAACAAATTTAATTTGCTATAAAAATTAATATCAAAAAACTATAAAAATATATGCATGCAGAATATTTATTAGATTTTTTTTTCCAAATGCTCTCTTTGACGATTTTCCCGCCAAAATGCGAGAAAATGCAAAAAAAAACAAAGGACAATAAATGAATGAATTAAAAAAAAATAAAAAATTAAAGTTGTTGCCAAACATATTTTTAGCTCATACAATCATATAATTATAATATTTAACATAAAATTATGTAAATAATAAATAAAAATTCCTTTGTGCCGTTTTCGACCTAAGATGCATTTAAGGGTTAAATCTAAATAGCTAGCTATAGCTAGAACGGGTCAAGTGAATATCTAAACAGCAAGGCGGGTAGAGACGTGATAATGACAAGTGAATGTTCGGTGTTAGTTCATAGTTTTTATATTAGTAAACTTGAGGTTTTACATAGTCAGATCCGTAAATAGTAGATTAAGCTATGACAGACTTGTGTGAAGTTGCAAGAGGGAGAAGCTCGTTCACGTATCCACACGTGAAAGAATTAGCCTCGTTTTTGTTACGCACGTGGTAATGACGAGGCTGATTCTTTTGTATGCCTGTACACTCACTTGAAATGGCACTCTTGAAATGAATGTAACCTCACTGCATTTGAAATGATGGACCGTTTACACGTTGCTTGACGTGTTCTAGCAGCACAGCAACAGCTGTAGCTGGCCAGACTTTGACATAAGTTACTAAAACTAGATTTAAATAATGGAAAATCAGAACATTTCCATAACAAAATTACGTGAATTTTTGGTTGGACTCTTGTCGTTTTTAGGGTTCCGTAAATGTCACTCCGCTGTCCGTCTGTCTATCCGTATGTCACGCGTCTCTAGCTCTTAGACGGAATGAGATAGAAACCTGAAATTTTTATATGTAAAATTTTTACCCAAAACCGAATTTTGTTTAAAATGTAAGGTTGTGTCATTGTCTAGAGTTCATTAAGTATAGTATAAATATATTTTTTATATCTTTTTATCTCAAAAAAATAAAGAAATGGGTGGCTATCAAAGATGCCATTTTTAGACGATTTTTTGTTACGGTGTTTATCTCAAAGGCCAAAGCTGTTGGGAATTTGAAATTTTTGTATATCATGTACCATATGCTGTATATAAACAACAAATACTAAAAACGCCGACTTATGATATAGTTTTAGGGTTACGTCCTCGAATACTCAACCAACTTAATTTTGCAGTTTTGTTTCGTGAATTTTGTAGGTAATGAGAAGTTTTTAAAAGACTACGAGCAACATAAATGAGATTATGTCTGACAGAATTAGAGCATTACCTAAAATTAAATAAATATCTAGTTTGAAATAATCGGTCATATGTACGGAACCCAAAAAGAGCGAGGCCTGACTCGCACTTGGCTGGTTTTTATATTTATACATACGTAATAAAATAACATGAAAATTAAAGTGAGATATATTTCGGGCATCATCCTGGGTCTAGGCGTCAGTCATAGGGTTTTAGGTACCTACCGGAGTTTTTGACACGAAAGATGGTTCGTTACACATCAGAAGCCATCACCTCCGTGACCCATAAGAGAATAACAAGAACAAACATGTACAAAGATATGAATTTAATAGGGCTCTTTGAGAATCGAAAATAATAAGGAAAATGTATCTTTCCTACTGTCTTTTATAGAAGGATTAATTCACGGCAACCCTGGCGAGTATTGAACGAGCAGTTTTTTTGGGGGGCATGAAAGAGCCTCTCCAACAAGTGGTAAACTTCGGGCGTCTCTTGTCACCACCCTCATAACGAAGCGGCATGAGAACCCATAGTATGGCTTATAAACTTACTAGTCATAAAGTTTGATGACTCTGTCCGAGTTCTGCAGCCTTCGCAACAACTTCACCTCGTTGATGTAGCCGCTCACCAGCTCGCTGTCAACGCTGAGGTTCACGCACTTCACTGCGTACTCGCAAGATGTACCCACCTCCAGCACCTGCAAGCATATTCGTCACCGATGTTACAAGGTAGAGGATAAAGCTGAGCACAAAATATATATGTAACACCGAATTAATTTTGAGGTTGAGACTCACAAAAAGGATACTAAAGTACAGTGCTCCCAAACTGATAATGCGCATACAAATCTTCGCCACTGTTCGGCAAAGTTCGTGTTTCCTTACACTTTCTATACAATCAACAAGGTCACGTGGTACGTCCGGTCGCTCGGCTATAGATTTGTATGCGCATTATTACTTTGGGAGCACTGTACTATGCCAAGTACTTATCAGGGTCCGAAGAAATTAATTGATATATCCTGTCGGAAATATTACACCTCATTTTACCTGCAAAGGTTAGGTAGAGACATTGCGGGGGGAGGGGGTTTTCATTTCGGGTGCCTAAATATTTGTGACCGGTTAGGCCTATTTTTATGAACATTTCATACGAAAAAAGCAGAGCGGTAGCTCAGACTGTAGAACGCTGGCCTCTTAATCTTTAAGACCAACATTCGATCTCCTGTCGGGCATGCACCAATGAGTTTTTCGGAATTTATGTGCATAGTATTTGTATTACCTAATACTTATTTACCACTTGCCGCACTGTAAAGGAAAAAATCGTGAGGAAACCTGCATGCCCTAAAAAGTGAGCATTTGTGCCTGAAGAACGGCGATAGGGCTCACCACCCATCACGTTGGGACCAGTGGCGTATTTTAAGATTTGGCGCCCTGGGCCTGTAAGGTTTGCCCCATAAGTGAATGAGAAAAAAGCAAAAATATTTCAATTATAAAATAAAATAAAAACCAGCAGTGTGTTGATGTTGGCTAAGAATGATGATATTGAAGGGTTAGAAAAATTATACATATCATGAAGAACCTCCGAAACGCTGCAAATGTAGAAACTCTAAAAACCGTTTACTATGCTTTATGTCAATCTCTTTTGGTATACTGCATCTCCTGTTGGGGAAGCACTGCAAAATCCACACTTATTAAACTTGAGCGAGCTCAACGTTCTGTACTTAAAACTATGTTGCGGAAACCTTTTAAGTATCCAACTGAAAAACTCTACAATGAATGCAATCTCTTAAGTGTAAGAAGGTTGTTTATCCTTAAGACTACCCTCTCAATGCACAGAAAAGTACTAAAAAGCCCTAATTACAGTGATATGATAGGCAAGTGTGTATTTAAAATCAATGTACCAAGAACAAAGACCTACTTTGCAAATCGTTTTGGCTCCTATGTCACGGGTAATGTCTACAATCAAATCATTAAGTTTTGTAATTTAAAAACAACTCAATAAAAGAGACTAAAAGTAAAGTCCTAACATGGTTAAAATCTAAAACCTATGATGAAATTGAAACGTTGCTTCTGCCAATAGAAAAACAAGTAAAATTAATTTCGGCTGTTTGAATCTTTATATCATATTTGTTTAATTTACTATTTATCAACTATTTATTTATTTACTTATTTAATGCAAATATTATAAAGTAATTTTTATTATAGTTTTAAGTTCTTTGTTTATACTGTTTAAAGTATTTTGGATAGCAACTGAGCGAAATAAAATCTGTAAAATACTTAACCGGCCCTCGCGTTCCAGGCTTGCCTAGTTTGAGGACCATTGGAAATAATTAAATGTCAATACCTGCTATACAATGTAATATACACTTATAATAATGCCTGCTACTTTTAAGTTAATACTAAATTATATAAGTCTGTGTTTTTATTTATAGACAGTGTTAATATTTTGGATGTACCTACGAACATTGTAAGATAAATAAAACTTTTCATTTTTTTTCATTGAATGAAAAAACTAAAAAGGAAAACTACAAAGATATAAATCAACATTTATTCAATGTTTGCGTTTTTTTTTCAATGACAGTATAAATTAAAAAATGGGTAATGTTTGATTATGAAAGATGCCCTAACCTGGGCACGAGTTGCGGCTTGCGCCGCGCCGCCGCCGGCCGCCCCGAGCTATGGCTCTTTTGGCCCTAGGGTAAATACGCCACTGGTTGGGACGTAATAATTGTCGGTGAAACGTGGGTGTCCAAGTATGAACTTTGACTTCTATTTCACAGTTCACACTCAGGAACACCCCCCTCGGAGATTCATGTCATGATGATATGCTCATAGGTATTTATTTTTTCACACAAGCTTTTTGAAAACAAATCATACAACACAAAATATTAAATAAATTTCAGCGATTTTAACTAATGTTCAGTTCATGGTTTAACAAAACAGAAAAAAATATTTTTGTTACTTTTTATTTTTGTCCATCTTTTGTACTCGCCATAGTTCAAAGATTTGCAAAGCTGAAGCCAATAGTGACAATTTATTTGAAAAACTCGTCCTATCTTTCCATGGGGCCCCCACAGTGGACGCCATAATGGTTTATGTTCTCAACTACCCTTTAAAGCAGTTATAATAAAATAACATATTGTTGATTGGTCAAATCTAGGTATTTGAAGGTAACCATTTGTCAAAGCAGGCTGAGCAGCCTAACAAGCAGTTCGAGTGGCCCATCAAGGCACCGACCCATTGGGATTTTGTACGAGATTTGTCCTGAGGTCACTCTGAGCCCGCACAAAAATAATATAAAATAAACAAAAACCTTGTAGACTTCACTGGAACCTCCTGTGCCAAGTTTTTTTATGTTAATGTACTTCTTGCCTTTGATTGTGGTAGTTTTTAGTAATATCTTGGATTGGTTCCCCACCACACCCTGCGGGTAGGAGGGTGTGGCTGCATACGATGCCGGCTGGGGATTCCTGTTGAGGGGGGTGTCAGGAACCGGCTGGGGCTTCCTGTTGAGATTGGTGTCAGTGACTGGCTGTGATAGTGTAGAGGGGCATGAGGCCTCCTCTGTTATCTGATTGTCGGGAAATAAGCCTGAAAAAATATAAAGTTACTATTGATTACTAGCATCTGTAGCATGATAATGTGTGACTTAATTTTTCACGCGTTTTATCGCGCACAATCACTTATTTTGGTTCGATGTGCGCGATAAAACGCGTGACAAACGAAATCGTGCATCATGGTCAGGGCATTGGATAAATATTATTGCATGCGGCCCGTGAACAACTTCGGTGCAGCCTGCACTGTTCCCAACTGCTACATGATAACTTTGTTTGGTAGTACATATTTGTGTGAGCAGGCATTTTTCATTCTAAACTATCTAAAAAGCAAGCATTGTTCTCCGTTAAAAGATGCACATTTAGGCCTACTGTCCACGTAAACCGCACGTCATACACATGCTATCGTCATTTGATGGTTGCTTGCATCTTGCATAGAAGCACTAAACTGTGTCCACTAAGAGGCAACAACGCGTTTGCCTCGTTTGCCTATCGTCCTGCCTTCAGCATGAAGCTTGCGTGGCAGCATGTCATTACTCAAGCAGAATTGCAAGATGCAAACACATGTTTATTCTACAAATAAAAATCTTCCTGAAGATTTAACACAAATGGAGAAAAACTTACTTTAAAATACATATGGTTTTTGTAAGTATTATTTTAAGTACTAATATTGAATACTTAACACATTTTCTACTTTAATTATTTTTATTTATTTAGTACTTACATACTTTTCACATCCTCATCATCACTTGACATTTTCCCAACTGAAATTTACTTGTAAGAAAACTGAAACATTTTGTAGCTTGCCTGTCGATTGTATGACATACAGCCTGCCATGATTTATAACGTGCATGCATTTGTTCAATTATGCCGCCGTGGACAGTGAGCCTTAGTCGCGATACTGCACATTTCCACATCTAAAATGCAAGCGAACAAACAAAAACTTGCAAGTCAAATGCAGCCACAAAAATTGCATTAGTTTTCCACTTAACAATATAAAAATGTTTTAAACTAGGTACAATAAATATGATACGAAATTATTTTTTAATGTTTTAATTTGCTGATCCCCTGGTAACACTTCTGGCCCTGTAGACTGTAAACAGCCATCTAAAAATTTGTATTGGCAACACTGCCTGGAGATGGCAAAAACACTAATACATATAACAAATGAGACAAGAGGCTAGAAGTGGTAATTTTATACTTACATCTAACACTTTCCTTGTTTGTTTGTTGTAAAGCAATCTTTTGTGGAGTTTTCCTGTGACTGTGTCTTCCCGAGCCAGGTGTAAACCTCCGAATTCCAGACTTTTGGTGACTAAACTTAGGTGTTGCAGCCTTCGTCTTATGAGTACTATTTGTAGGCTTTAGTTGATCTGGTGTCTTCTTATCGAGACGTTCTTCATTTTTCTGACCATGGACACTGAGTGGTGTCATAACACGACAACTCTTCATTTCTGGACTTGTTGGTTTGGAAAAAACATGCTTATTTACACTTTGTGGTAAATGACTGCCTTTACCAGATTTTGCCCTCTCATTGATTGGATATATCCAGTTAGTTGACAAAGACTGATTACTTTTTGACTGATTTTCTTTGTTACTCTCATAAGGAATTACCTTCTTTTCAGAAATAAATCCTTTCATGGCGTTAGCATTTGAAACTATAGGTGTAGATGTTGGTACATTTTTGCTTTGTGCCTTTGAGAATGATTTCTTGGCTACGGTTTCCCCAAATGAATTATCACTTTCGTCCGCTGATGTGTAGCTTGAATCTGAACTTTCTGAAGGCTTTTTTGGCATGAGTTCTGCCAACAAGGCGGACAAAGGCATGGGTGCAAACTTCATGGGATTAGACGAAGGTTCCGTATTACCGCTCATTGCTTTGCAGTTAATTCTTTCGTGCAATAACAAAAAATAAGAGAAAATTTCTCAATTTTTCCCCGACCATCCGTCGGTTGAAGTTGGTTTGTTTTGAATTTGAAATTTCATTGGGTGCGTTCCGTTTTGGTTGCAGTGCCGTGTATAACCATAGATAGAACACATACCGTGTATAACCCATATGTATATAACCCCACATTTTGTATAAACACTGACATTTATTGATACCAGCTAGTCATCAGATCACAATAAACTTCCATTTGGCATTTTCCACTAGGGTGTGGTTATCAGACATCGCACACGACAAAATTATCAAACAATAGCATCAACTACACGCAACAATCACGCATTTCGCGGAAGATCTAGCGCTATTTTGACCACTTAGCGCTCAAAATTCGTTTTTAGCGCCTAGCGGAAAATCTAGCTCTATTTCGAAATGAGCTTTGTTTCATTATTTTTGGCGCTTTTTCGCAATAATTTTGGGAAATCTAGCGCTATTTTGGAATGAATTTTGTTTCATTGATGATAATTCTACTTGCTTGATTTAATTTGGTATAAAATTTCATTATCTTCTTTTAATAATTCTTTACAGTTCTATAAATGACGTATTTTTCTGAAAAGCCAATCAAATGCTATCAGCTAATCAATAAGGCCACCAATATACAACATATAAATAGCGCTTCTTCTGACGCTTTTCATAAAAATGTATGTTTAGCGGAATCTAGCGCATTTTTACATATCGGAGTTAGATTGGAGGTGGCATGTAGTATCCCTCTATAATTTGTGGTGGCCTTAGAATAATATTATTATTCTAAGGTGGTGGCATGGCAGCCCTGCGCTGCTGTACCGATGCGTGTACAGAACACACAAATTATAGAGGGATAAGAACACTTTTTACACTTTATTTATGCGCATAGAACACATTTTATGCGTGTCTGTTAAACGCGAAAATGGTTTATTTTTATTTTTTTGATAGAAATTAGAGATAAATATAAATACACGATTACACCACCACCAGCTCTTGCAAAGACAATAAATAAATAATCATTTCGTTTCCAGTTATTTGTTAGGTGGTTTTTAGAACTTCTTGGAAATTAAACGATCTACAAAAGTCTTTAATAATTTGCTCGTGGTAAAGGTATCTTGTATGTATTTTTTCGTACGACTGTGGCCGTCAAACAAGATTTATTAGTTGCAAAAAAAGACATTCATCAAAAATATAAAACGTCGTCTTTAATTGTTGGATAATTATCATGATGAGGCGACAAGTCTACAGGTTTGTGTGACAAAAATCCGAGTTCCGAAAAGGTTTTAAGCCAATAAATAATAGTAATACAATGGGTGACACCATTACTGATCAACCAGCAACCAGCATCTCTGATATCTCTGAAAAACCTGATGATCTCGTGTCACAGCCAAAGGTGGTCATACTGAAAGAGAAAATCGAAACTAAAAAATGTGATAAGAACAAACTGTCCGAGGTCGAGGAGCCAAAACCGAGGATTGTACTCACTTTCCGATCAGAGAAGCCTGGACTTAAAAGTAATATGAAAATTGTTTCAAACGAAGAGAAACTTGATGAAGTGAGCACTCGTCGCTCCACAAGACAATACGGCAATGAGTCTGATGCACATGAGGAAGAAGCTAATGGTTATGTAAGCAAGAATAACAACCATTCAGTCGATGAAAGTGATGAAGCTGCTTCAGACACTTCCAACACAACCCCAAAGCGGTCAGTGCGATGTCGTAATAAAGAATACTCAGATAACATACTTGCTAATGCTATAGCAAGAAAAGAGAAATCCTATAATGAAACCACACCTGTACAAAGACTGTCCAGACGCATCAAGCCCACAGCCAAAATCCTGGCTAATAAGGAGCTTCGAATGGGCCTAGAAACTCAAAACAACGCTAGGCTGGGTATCATAAACAATACAGACAAATCTCCTGAAGAAGGAGTGCAGACGAGGCGCTCAGCCCGGCGCAGGAGTCCAGATGCCTCAACAACATCTGAGGAAAATTCCAAAAATATATCTCCAACAGAGTCCACAGCAAAGAAACGGAAAGTTCAGACTGTTCCACATGAAGAACACAAAAATGAGGAGGAAGCTGTAGCATCCAGTCAAGAATCAAAAAGATTAAATAAAATGAAGAAAAAGCACTTCAGCAAGCTGGGATTGCAAGCTCGTGACTCTCCAGATGACTCTACTGTGGACTCCACCAATACTGATTCTGTTGTGGAACATGTCGACACACATAGCAAGCTCACTGAAGAGGCTGAAGATGAAAGGTAAGCTTCGTTACTACAGTATTTGGACCAGAAACATAAACATTCTATTCCACTCTATTAAAGATTTCAGGCACTGCTTATATTTCTTAGAATCAAAATTTATCATATCAATCCTCTGTTATGCTGAAGTCTCATTTAGTCACCAAAGTAGAAGTTTTGGCATGTTTGGACAGCTTTTCTTATTAGTAATGAAATTTACCTATGTTTACAGTTAGTGAATTACAGAGCCTTAAACAAGACTAACCTAACTTGGCTCAATAAAAAAAAGTTTCTGCAAAATCTACATATTTTTTGGCAAAGTACAGTTTAATTCGATTGTTACTAAAAATATTTCCATCAAATTTTCTTTCCTGTATTCGTTAATAGTTCAGAGCATTACAGGATTATGTAAAACTGAAATAGCCTTAGTTTGCCAAAAAAATATGAAAAGAAAATTGAATATGTTTTGACAGCTTTAAACATAAGTTTTAATTGTCATTGGAAGGAGCTGGAGGAGGCCTTTGCCAAAAGGCACACAGAGACCAGAGCCATAATATGAAACCTTAAGTAATACACTGCCAAATGAATATTATTTTCTTGCTCAATTGCACCCCTGGCCATCACAATTAGGCCAATGGCAAAGACTTTGTTATCTTAAGATAGAGGCGATTATTGATTGGCTCATTTGCCTAATTCTCTTGGTTGGATAGTATGTTAATAGTTTTACCAGTCCTAAGTTCATAATGTGTAAATTATTAAAACATATAAAATCACTCTACTTTTAGTGAACCTCCAGAAGAAGATGAAGAAGTAGAACAGCTTGAAGAGGATGATGATGAAGACTTTGAAGAAGAGTGTTCTCAGTGGCCTGTGGACAACATTGACGATGAGGACTTCATCTATGCGCCACGACGCTGCACCAGGAGTGGCCATGTTGAGACTAAAAATACTAGCCAAGTGGAAACTCTTGATGAAGAGAAGTAAGAACACTTTTCCTTTTTTTATCAGAAATTTATTCTTGACAAGAATCAGTGATCATGAAAGCATCATAGGAAACCCACTTTTTCAGAACTATTTTCACACACCCTTTGTTTAGAGTATTAGAGCACATAAATACTGATGTGCTTTATTAAATAATTTACTGGGTTTAGGTAGATTTTTTCCACTTCAAGAAGAACCAATGAAACAAGGCAGCAATTAAACCCTGGATCTTTCCAATATGTGCCATAAAAGGTCATCGAATATTCTTGAAGGAATCAACAATGCAGATGTTAAAAATATTCAGCAGATGGTAATTCCTTAAGGCTTTTCCAGATGGGCGAGAAGATGGTCTGTTATTAGCGGGAAAATTACTATTGAAGTGTGTAAATGTCTCATACACTTCCACACTAAGTCGTCCGCCAAGAACACACTCTCATCTCGCCCCGAGATCACCACGCTTTCTGTCTGGCGATGGGCTTTTTTCCACTTACCGGCCCTGCACCGGCACGGCTAAGGGAGGCAAAAGTGTACGAAGGTATGAAGTGCAGGTGCCGTGCTAGTAAATGGAAAAACGCCGGGTATCTTTAGAGCTATCGATATGTATGGAGTGTGTTCCTGAACAGGGACTCGGCGCCGCGACGGCGCTCGACGCGACTCATGCGACACTGCGACATGTCCTCCCCGTACGGTTCAGAGCATTCCGACGACGAGGTGGCCGAGGACAAGTAAGAAAACCCTCATTATTTACTGGCTTTCTTCAACTTTACCCTGGATAAATATAATAATAGACAGACACTAAAGTACTATTTTTTGGCTAATAAAACTACACTGCCAAGTCAAAATAGGTGCGGTCCAAGATCAACATTTTGGATACAGGGATGACAGCGGCCTTTATTGTCAATAAAGACATAGTTAAATTAAAGGAGGTTTAAACCCAAGCTTTTCGATATATTCAACTATCGAATTTAGTAATTTATTTCCGTAGTTGAAATCTTTAGTCATTCCCTCTTAGCTCGCACCTGAGTCTTAAGTCGATTATCCTTGTGAAAATGTGAAATTCGACATTTTTGAATATCGCATACGTCTCCTTTTGTTCATTTGGGAAATTGAATTCGTATCCTTAATGTAAGGTACCATATCCAGGTTTTAACATATTAATAATTTTATAGCTATTGTTCGCTAACCTAACTACGAAAACATGAAAAAAATCATGTTTTCCATCATTTTCTCGTCAAATATGAGATAAAATGCGGAACTAATCACATAAGCAGATGTGGATTATAAAAATGAAGAGAACCATCTCAATTTTATTTATTTATGTTTTTTTTATATATAATTTATTATAATATAATTGAATTTGCATGTTGAAATAATTCGAAATCAAAATTTATAATCCAATATTTTGAAAATTAATTTCCAAATAATTGGAATATTGGCACTACTTAGGAACTTTGAGTGTAACGAGTCACGGTCACGAAGAGTTGTAGAATCAAAATATTCGCAAAAATACACGGATTTTAGTGATTTAATTTTCCCACCAATTTCACAGTGCTAGTCCTAGTCGCCTTAAGCTGATATTTAGAGTCCCAAAGTTCGAACTTGAACCGAACTAAGCCGGCGAATTATTTCCATACTATTAGTACGTAGTAATACTTTATATTCTCTGCTATTAGACACTTGGGTGTGCTAAACTCTAGCTCAAAGGCTCTAGCTACTTGCTAAAATTACGTAATTTGTGATTTTATGTCCTCACGTGTACAGTGAGCCACCGGAAGGTGACGAGGGTACAGAAGCCACGTGTCCTGACGATACTCCAGATATAATGGGATCGTGCCTTTGTGAGGCTCCCAGCAACATGTACGCCGCTCCTTCTGAACTCGAAGGTGAATATTCTAATTTTATTCGGCTCCACTAAGATTCTAACTAAAACCATAACAATTTAGTCATACTCATTAAGTGTGCTAAGTCATTGTATGAAAAGGTTATAAGAATACCCATCATATCAGAGTACGTAAATGGTTTGAGATCCTGGAAATAGGTTACCGATTTTGGTCTAGATTTGAACAACATGAATATATCTATCCGTCCGTTCCTCAGAGCCAGTGTTCTGCCGCGCCATCGAGACGGTGGACGGCATCCGCGTGGGATGCTCGCACAGCGCGCGCCGCGACCCTTCCGGGTCCCACTCCGCACTGCTGCGGGCCGGACCCCGCGCGCCATACTTCCTGGCCTGCAAGCTGCACGAGGCGCTACTCAGGAGACACATGTGCTGTCCCTCTTGTGCACTCTTCTGTACGCAGGTACAGAAGGAGGTTCTGTACCTCCTCGCTCGAGGTCATACTCTACACTTTTGCGGGGCGGAACCCACGCGCCATATTGCTTAGCCTACGCCTGATTTACACTTAAAACAAATTTAATTAAAAATAAGCTTCTGAGCTCACAAATGTCGGTCGTTGCCCTGCCTTAGCCCTCTTTCGCAGGAACGTGTCGAGGTTAACCCGCCAACGTCCAATTTAGATATTCAGGAGGTATATATTTAAAAACTACTTTTATTTCAGGGAACATTCTACCAATGTTCAAAAGGGCATTTCTTCCATTTGGAGTGCGGCATTGTACCAGCGACAGGTGCTGGTTTCCCAGCAGCAAAATGTAAGAAAGTGTTACCTATATCTTTTAAACTTTAAACTATTTTAGACTTTACATTAAAAGGTGCAGAATGATGCAAGTTTGTGTTCTATTACCCAGGCAACAAGGGTCCCCCAGGGTGCCCACACTGCGGCGTACTGCTACACCGCTGGTGGCAGCCCGCCAACAGAGACTGCTTCAAGGTCAAGATAGAGATGAAGTCCAGCAACAAACGAATACTCTTCACTGAACAGAGAGTACAATGGTTAGTGTACTAGCTCGATACAGCACTACCTGATATACTAACATTTATTTAGCGCCTTCGTAATAATCTTCAACCAGGCCACTGCTAGAAATAGGGCCCGTTTTGGCCACTTCATTATCTTTAGTCTCTTGCCGACCTCGTCCATTTGCCTTTCAACAACCTATCATCGGGCCTTTTGAACATTGCTGGCCTCGGCCGGTAGTCTATTACTGCGCTTTACTGAGGTACATTACAGGATATTTTTTTTCGTGTAAGTTATAATATATGCAAGGTGACTTTTTGATCATCATCCAAATTCACACTGGTGGCTTGGTAAGTGATTAGTATCATGGATCAATAACAATTTTGGTGAAATTCGGAAAATGAAATTTTGACTCCCCATAGTGACTCACTCGGGACTGGAAGTGAATTTCAATGGGAAGCCGAAATTTCATTTTAGTAATTTCACAAAAATTGTTATTGATCCAAGATACTGATCACTTATCAAGCCTCCAGTATGAATTTGGATGATGATCAAAAAGTCACCTTGTATATGTACATATATTATAACTTACCCAAAAAAAATATCCTGTATATATGTATACTTTTTTGTATAATATATAATTGTAAATAAACATTACAGGAGAAATGTTTTTTTATGTGTAAAATATCTTTCATTAACGATCGAAATAAATAATGCACTTCGGCAATATTCGGTACTCCCAAATACTCCAAGCTACCTAAAACTAATCCAGCGCGTCGATTTCAAACCTTGTTGCCATTCATTATGTAAGACAAAATGTATGGCGCATAGAAATTCATACAATTTTATAAACGCGCGTCCCGTCCGCCACTTGCTATAACTACGCCCCTACTGTGAGTACTTTAAACCGCCCCAATAATAGCCAGAGCTTAACCTACCGCTCTAACCGTCCCAGCACGCCGGCCTACCTCGGGTTCTCCAGCCTGTCGCCGTCCCAACTGGACCACGAGCCCGTCATCCCGGAGGACTTGCTCCCGACGCCCCCTATAGACGTGAAGCGACTGCGGGATGCGCTGCGCGGCGCGGAAGGAGAGGGGGGAGTGAGCTCGCCGGACGCGCAGCTCCGGGACGCCATCCTCAGCGGCGAGACCGCGGAGCTGCTTATACCTAAACTTTGTAAGTTTTAGACATTTCTGTCGCCTACAGTTCCCCTGCTCAAATGATTTGCAACAACCGCATGCTCTTTTGGATACAATGAAAAAATATGCGCGAAGAAAAAACCAAACATAAACACTGAGCGCCCTATCGCGACCAATGGCTAACTGGCGGCGGCGATCATCACGGTGACGTCACCGTGACGACTAGACGAGCGGCGCATTCGTTTAATTACTATTTCGTCCATGCTACTAGCTTAAAGTCCCTTTCAAAGTACTTATTGACAATAAATAAATGCGTAAATGTCTTAAGAGGCCCACGAAGCAACCCTAGTTCATGCAAACGAAATACCATATTTGCAAATCGTTTTAGTATTTCGTTTGTATGAATTAGGGTTGCTCCGTCGGCCTATTAATCCCTGGGACTTTTGTGAAAATAACCTCCCAACTTAGTGGACAATCGAAATTGTCCGAGTGGCAGGTGTTTAAAGCTAACCTCTGAGGTCACTCCGCAGTAGGTGCAGACATAAACAACAGTGGAGGGGGAGGTAACCTGGTGCACCTGGCGGCGCGGCGCGGGAACCTGACCGCGCTCTACCTACTGCAATACGCGGGCGTTGACCTCGACCAGACAGACGACGAGTTGAGGACTCCGCTCATGGTCGCCATCATAGGTACACTCTTCAACAACTTACTTTCAGTGTGACATTAAATATACGAACGTCAAATGAAAAATGGGCCTCTTTATGAACAGG
Organism: Ypsolopha sequella; assembly: GCA_934047225.1. NCBI lineage: Eukaryota > Metazoa > Arthropoda > Insecta > Lepidoptera > Ypsolophidae > Ypsolopha > Ypsolopha sequella. The sequence continues at coordinate 4,002,134 of OW203987.1, forward strand.
CGCCACCGATTGAAAGAGAGTAGCGCGAGCGAGACGAAGCGAATAAATACAGGTCCATGGGAAATACAGGTTTTGTAAGTCCACGCGCGGAAAGCCGGGTACCGTATCTTCCCTTTAGTTTTATTTAACCATTAAACATGTTTTTCTTTATAAGGAGCTTACGTCAAGCCTCATGCTGCATCTGATGGAACTCCTTTAAAAGGGTTAAGATGAAGGGCGTTTATCCAGAAAGTAGGAGAGTGAAATCAGGGTAAAGCGTTAAGAGCAGGCTTTCACAATTTCAAGAGTTTTTGAATGATCATACCGAGTCTACCACATACCCAATCAGTGTGAAACTTATTGTATGTATGTTTCTTCACACCTTTATCTTTCTTAAGTAAGTAGCGTTACCTAATTGGAGAACTTTCGCTCGATAGATTTTATTTTTGAAAAAGTCTCTTTTAAGTTGATTTATACTTGCGATTGTCGTCACTTGATGAAACATATAAAGCATCTTGATTTTGAACACAAACACTTGTACTAGTTGTTTCATTAAATATATTTGGTGCACACTTCCCAATTTTTCGGAAATCACGGATTCGGATACAAAACACTTATTATTATTTTCTTTTTCTCTCTCTTTTAAGTGTTTTTTGAGTTTGCTTTTATTTCATTTGATCTTTATGTCTCATATTTTACGTTCAATACGAGAAAAAATACTTTCATCCAATATTATTACTTTAATTTAATTAAATATATTAGTTTTGAAACTTATGTCCTTTATTTCTAAGCCAAAGCACGTTCAAAACGCGCAAACAATTATCGTCTTTATGACGCTGTGCCTCGATATATAATAGCAGTGGGAATATTTTTCGAGTACTTACTCTTAAGAGCGGTTTCGCAGCAGCTTTCAAATCAAATTCTAATTTACAGAAACCAATGGAAACTTTGCGATGGCAAGATACACAATACATAGGTAATAAAGGTTTTGTTGAATAACTATTGAGTGAATTTTGAATTTAAGTGTTCTGTTTCTATTAATTAGAAAAAGGCTGGTTTTTCGCAATCCGGCTGTGAAACCGCTCTTAACGTAGACGCAATAAGCATGAAAAGATGCTACTATAATTCCTACTTTAATTCTGCACCTACGTGTCAAGTTTTAGCTCAATTGTCTTGCTACCAACATAGTTTTGAGTTATGCCGCTGATACACAGCTTCAAATACGAAAATATTCACGGCGTGTCATCGAAGATTTTTCATATTTTTACCGGAAACCCGTTTTAATTCTGCATTATACGGAACCCTAAAAACGAGAAAAGAAATCTCAAAGAAGATTGGTGGAGACGCCTTCAGGCTTTCTATGTTCTCTGTTTCAACATTAAGCGCATTAAGCGTAAGCGTAAACATTCTGCCGACGGCTAGTAATGACGTCAGGTCACCTGGCGAGGCTTTTTAGAAACCTCCCCCCCCCCCCCCCCCCCCTCTTGACTTGTGAAAGTCATTTAAAAACTGTTTCCCTTGTAATTTATGTATAATTATATAAGCGACGGTAGATCTGTGGTAGAACGCTCGCTTCTCAATCTTGAGATCCAGGTTCGATCCCCGGTCGGGTAAGCACCAATGAGTTTTTCGTAATTTATGTGCATAGTATTTGTTCTTACTTATCACTTGGTGAACGGTGAAGGAAAACATCCTAAGGAAACCTGTATGCCCTAAAAAGTGTGTATTTGTGCCCGAAATACGGCGATAGGGCTCACCACCCATAACATTGGGACGTAATATTTGTAGGTGAAACGGAGGCGTAGCGAGTATGGACTGTGACTTGTATTTCACAGTTCACACCTGTGACACCATCTCGGAGATACATGTCGTGACAATATATTTATATTTCCTTTATAATTTTAGCATTGCTGGACAAATCAACATCTCCAAAGAAAAGTCCAGAGAAGTCAATGAAAGCAGATCCTGATAAGGACGCGATGGAAGTCGACGTGAAAGTGGAAGATAATGATAACAAACTAGATGTCAAAGATGTGGAGGAAGGGAAGCCAGTCAGTGATGAGAACCTGATGAAGGTCATCAGGTATCTGGTGGCTGCTGGGTGCGATGTTAACTTGCCTGTGAGTTGGTCTTATTTTATTTTTCAATGCAAGTGCTCGTAAAGGCCCACTTTTCGTGCATCAAAACCGAACAGAAAGTCGATTATTTTGCCCTAGGGCTTTATTATTATTATTTTTTTAATTTATTTGCAATGGTTGGCTAACCTGCAGCCTTTCCTGTGTACCATAAATGTTATACTTTTTTTTTCCACTGTTTGGATACAGGCTTTGGATACAGTCCTTTTGAGCCAATCGTAATTTAAAGTTCACAAGATTATATTTGTTTTATTTCCTCACACTATGCATTGAAAAACGTAGTCTGATACACGGGCTTAAGAGCAATAAATTAATTGGTTACGTTTAACGTGATTTATTCCTTTTCGCCCTCGTAGCATAAACTACGATTACCTTAATTTATTCAACGAGCGAGTGAAGTACTCCGAGTCTACTTGAACGATCCGAATCCAATTGAATTGTATGTATGTATGAATGTTTGTCCGACGATAACTAGAGTATCGTTGATCGGAACTTTATAGACAAAAAGAATTTTCTAGTTCGAACATGAGCCAAATCGCTCAAGAGGTTGCCGTGATATGGGGTTGTAAGAGGAGGTCCGCGAGTTCACAGTTCGGTGTGAACTACTTGTATATCCTTTGAGCGGTCGCGATATCGAATTTGCCATTAGCCTGCATCAGGTCAAAGTGAGTGCAGGAAGCCGGACACAGTGTGCACGACATGAGATGGTCTGTCGTTTGTGGAACACCGCATAGACAGTTCATGCTAGCATTTTCGGCGGAAATTCCCCAGCGTTTAAGAGCTCTAAGACTATAATCCCGTAGGTAGGAGAACGTTAGTGTTGCGCTTCATCGATATCTGGATGATTTCTTCTTCGGTCCATATTTGTTCCTGAAGTACGGTGATAGGAGTTACCATCATCCGGAGTGATACTGACATACAGCTTGTCTAAAAACTCATGAAATGGAACAAATTTTTTTTTTACTGGTAACACCTGATCTCCCCATTCAAAAGATCTCAGGTGTTGCCATATTAATTCTGTTTTGGCAAAGAAATTGGCGCCGCTATTTATTTCACGACTTTCTTGACAATCTGTACGTCACGTTGGGAATTAAATAATTTTGTGCATAATAGACATAAAAGGAAAACAGAGTTTTGAAAACACAATTTTTTTAAAGTCAGATTTATCACTTAAAGCGATTCGCCCCAGCCAGTGAAGAAATTATAATACGAAAAGTAGATAGACAATAAAGATTTAAAAAATATAATAACGATTTAAAAATGGAACGTAGTTTTGGTCGTTGAATGTACGTTTACGAGTGCATAGTCGATGTATTTTAACGGGTTCTGACTATAGTTCTATTATTTTTGTGAGTTTCCTATATCTGTGGGAAGTTGTATGCGCCATAAACGCGGGTAGACTTTATAGTGACTCACTTCGTTCGTTTCGTAATAGACTTGTACGAGTGTCCCAATGTATAATTATGTCCAGTTGTACACAATACTTTCTCTACGACCATCAAAAACAATTTCACGAAAAATAAGAAACAGAATGAGAACATTCGTCATGATATTGTAGTGAACGCCTGAGACCAATCAGAAGCGAGAAGAGTAAAGAGGGCGTGGCTTAAGAAATTAAGACTGTTACCGCTTGTGATTGGTTCTCTAGCAGTGTTAAAATTAAAACTGCTTTTGGTATAGGTATATTGCAGTATGGGAGTAGATAAAAATAAATAAAATTGTTTAAAAAAAATTATGATATTAAATATAGTGTATAGCGGCGGTAGCTCAGTGGTAGAACGCTGGCCTCTCGATCTTGAGATCCAGGTTCGATCCCCGGTCGGGCATGCACCAATGAATTTTTCGGAATTTATGTGCATAGTATTTGTTCTTATTGATTGCTGTACTGTGAAGGAAAACAACGTAAGGAAACCTGCATGCCCTAAATTTGTGCCCGAAGTACGGCGATAGGGCTCACCACCTCTCACGTTGGGACGTAATAATTGTCGGTGAAACGCGGGTGTACCGATTATGAACTGTGACTTGCATTTCACAGTTCACAATTGGAACACTTCTGACACGTCTTCGGGGATTCATGTCGTGACGTTTTTTTTTCAATATACTGTAAAATATTTAATAGCCATCTTTTTTTGAGATATAAAACGTATCGGTCTGCAGGGCCCGGAGGGTATGACAGCGCTGCACCTGGCGGCGTCGCTGGGCGGCGAGCAGGTGTGCTCGGTGATACTGGGCAGCGCGGGGGCGCAGGTGGACCCGCGCGACCACGGCGGCTGGACCCCGCTCGTGTGGGCCGCCGAGAACAAGCACGCCGGCGTCGTCAGGTCACACACCCTTCATTACGAATGTTTATGTAGTTTTAGCAATCAGGTGCAATCAGAAACCACTTAGCTATAGATATCTTATCAACCACGTGACAAGAAAGAATGTGACGGGATGATGTGGGGAGGGTACTAAGTAAGGAAAGGGAAAAAATATAATGACCACCAAAATAAACTTTGATATCCCATATACTTCGACCAAAAATAATATAGTGAAGACCAAAATTAGTAAATGCCGGTAAAAAATAGGTGCGACGACGAGCGGAGCAAAGCGAAGCGAGGAGGAGCGTGTTAGGCTTACATGTAAGATATAATAAGGAGCCTAGCGGAGCGAGGCGTCGTCGTTAGTTTTCACAAAAATATGATCTGCCTGAAAGAATCAATTTGGCAATTTAAAACATTAAAAATGGGGTTAAAAGTTTGGTGTTCATTTACTAATTTTAATGGTGGTCATTTATTAATTTTGGTGTTCAGTTAAACACAAGCCATAAGGAAATAGGGATGGGATAGTATGTAATGACATTTGTATAGTAGTGAAATTGCACTGATGTGTTGGTAAAAAAGGTTTGCCTTGCTTACGACGTGTAATAGTTTAGTGGATACAAAAAAAAACAAACAGAACAACACAAAATCGAAACCGCGTTAAGAAGAGCACCATAACATCGCAATGAAGTACGTAACGAAGTTCTGGCGCCGTGTTGCTAATTGTATATTTATATTATACTAACTTTTCGGTCCACCCGCGTTTATTAAACATCTGGCCCGTTGTCGCCGTGAGCGTTATTTTACCAACAATACCAAAGCCTATATGATGACCTGGCCCGGTAGCACAGTGTTTAATCGCACGCAACACGGCTTAGTTGAATCACAGGTGCGAGGAGCGTGACATACTGTTTAATCGCAAAAACATCGTGTCACGCTTCTCGCACTTGTGATTCAACTAAGTGGCGTCGCGCGCGATTAAACACTATGCTACGAGTGCAGGATCACTAATAAAAAAACCGCATTCAAATCCGTTGAGTGGTTCTCGAGTTAAAACGGAACATATTTCATCCATCCATCCATCAGCCTAGTTCGTCCACTGTTGGACATAAGCCTTTCCAGGACTTTGCCACTCCCGGCGGTCATCCTGGAAGAATTGCCCATACTCACACACGCTGGGCAGGCGGGTTGGTGAGCGCGGTGCTGGAACCCTCGCACCAGTGACGCCACATACTTACATACAGAGAAACAGACAAAATTTCAAATAACCCATATAATTTTTACAATTAGCATATATTATATCTTGTCAATATATACCAGCAAACTGTTTAAGATTGTCAGTCAAGCGAGCTGGCAGGCGCCCTATAGTGCGTGTACCAGTGTAGTAATGCAGTAGTGTCGCGTGCAGAGTGCTGGTGTGCAGCGGCGCGGACGTGGAGGCGGCTGACGCAGAAGGCAACGCGGCGCTCCACTGGTGCGCGCTGGCCGGCGCCGCCGCCTGTCTGCGACTGTTGCTGGACGTGGCGCCCGACCGAGCTATTGACGTGCTCAACGCGCACCACGACACGCCCTTGTGAGTCAAGAGTTGTCTCGTTATTGTCATAGTTAGTATATTCTACTAGCGGACGCTGCAGCCACAAAATAGATACTACCAGAAGGCCGACTCGACGACGACGGAGCGAAAACAGACGCACACATGCATAGACGCGTACGTATGATGATCTCGGCAGAATTTCGTATTGGCATTCGACCGACTTCATCCCGAGATCGTCGTACGTACGCGTCTATGTGTGCGTGCGCCTGTTTTCGCTAGTTATGCGGAGTAAACCTTCTGTAAGTGGTTATTTTGTGCTGCAGCGTTGCTCGCTCGGATCCCGTTTCCCTCGATCCTGTGGGAATTTCCTAAAAGCTGTACGTCTTACAAGGAAGCTACAGTCCAAATTGTATGTTTCTGCGTCTAGCCAGTCAAGGTAACACGCATTATTTCGCACATTTTCAATAAAGACAAGGCTGTTAAAATTATTTATAATATGTCTTTACCTATGAAATTTTGAAATATGTGCTGAAATTTTCTTACAGATTAATGAAGTCATAATTCCTGTAATTCAATAGCTGTTTCAATGATTTGTTTTTTTGTTTGAAAGTTGATTTCAAGGTTTTATCTACTTATAAAATTTTGCTTTTATTTTCAAATTGATTATAAAAATTTAGTCATCAAAAACCGTTGGTCCTAAATGCCATTCATTTCCATGATAAGATTCGTAATAACTTTCTACAGCTGACACTTTTCAAAAATTAAATTAATGTTACTGTTAGCTTAATATTGTCTCATTTATACACAAAATAAATTACATAATTTGGATTTGTCATTCCTAAAAAAAAATGCAAAAATGTTAGTACAAAGAATTGAGTTTCCTTCAAATTCTCTATAGAAAACGGCAATTTCATATGTAAAGACTTAATATTTGCAGTTGTTGTTACAGTCGAACCAACTTGGTAAAGAGAAAAAAAACACTGAAATGTGTCATCTTGTTTTGCAGGCATGTTGCAGCGCGTCAAGGACATTATCCCTGTGTCGTGATTCTACTGGCACGGGGAGCTAGGGTTAGTTGTTTTTGTTTCTGAAACTATGATCATGAATGAAAAAATGCGACCTTATTCCACTGATTTTCCTACTACTTTTGTTTGACAGACTGATCTCGAGAATAGTGCAGGGGAGTTAGCTGTAGAAGTGTGTTCCGATGAGAGTCAGAATGCGATCTCATTGAAGATGCAACTCGCCATCACCGTGAGAGATAGCTCGCCGAAACAAAAGGTGCTTTCTAGGTGAGTTGTTCGCTGCTTTGTTTCGATTGGTGATTAAAAATGAAATACATGGTCACGGCATGAATGCCTGTGGGGGTGTTTCGGAGTATGGACCGTTGAATCCAACAACAACATCACATTAACATTATATCATTGCAGTAGTGGGTATCTACAAATAACATTGCAGTATGGGAAAGCACATCGGTAAATTCACGAGTTGTGTTGAGACCTGGATAGCTCAGAGGTTAGAGCAATCGCCCGGCAAGTGACAGGTCCCGGGTTCGATTCCCGGTTCAGAGCTCCTCACATCCAGATTTACTTTTCTTTCTGCGTTTCTATACTGCAATGATATAATGTTAATTTATATCTCCTTGCGATGGATAAATCGCCAAGTGTTCAAACATATAACTTTATTTCTGTCATAGTAACAACATCACAATACAATACAATACAATACAATACAATCATTTATTCTCCATATAACAGTGTCCGTTATACATGGTTTGTCCATTAAATTAAATTAAAATTAAAATCCACACTGGTACACCAACGTTCACTGACTATTACCAGGTCCCAGCGTGTTTGAAGATGGGCTACGAACTACAATGACATTTAGTTAGTTGGTGCTGAGCCCTATCGCCCTACTTGGTGCACAAATATAGACCCACAGCTTAACCCGTTAGTTTATAGCTGTGCCGTCCGGCACAGGTAAGTCAGCGTCACGGCAAACGTTTAGTATGAGTAGTATTTATATTATATACGATATGGGTATCGTTGGAAAGCTAGAAAGACAAATAAAAAAATTGTGGGTTGTTTGTTTTTTGACCTAAATTTTACGCCATCCTTCATATACATTTTTAAAATTTTTGGTTATAGTTATATTTTTTTTTCTTTATATTTGAATAGTAATATATATACTATATAGATATATATATTTATATATACTTTCTCCCGAACATAAATAAAAAAATACATTTTTTTTTTGCTTACAGAAAATTTAATCTAGTTTTAGAAAAAAGAAAACCGCATTAGATTCTGACAACTACCCAAAAACAAAATTGGCGCCAAAAATTGACGAGAAAAAAATCATCCATAGCTTACGGGTTAACGAGTACGCAGACCGAACACAGATGTGACCCTACGGGATTCGAACCCGCGGATTAGTGATAGAAACGTTCGAACCATTAAAGCACAAGAGGCGGCCATTTGATATTTAGTAGTTGCGATTTATGCTATGAAATCCAGTGAAAGTTCCTATTTCATCGTCAGACGTTAGAATAACAGTTTCGAAATGAAAGGCTTTGGTAGCAGAGCGTGGGTTTTACCTCTATGGTTAATTTATTACTCACTTTATACATCCTGAGGAATCCTCAGTGAGGATAATCTTTTTGCATTGAAATAGATTTGCAATATATTGTTTACGTAAATAACACCTCTTTCGCGTCTTTCACATTTATCAAACAAATCATTTAAGCTCTATTTTTCTGATTGCGGGTGACTGTCTCCAGTATGTAGTTATATATACTTATTATTTTGTAGTCTTGAAGCAATCAAAAAGCAATGTCTTTTATTTGTAAAAATACCGACACACTAAGTGAAGTGAGACCACTAAAATCCAATTTAAGACACAAAAAATGTGTGAATTACGGTGCCGGAAACACGATTGATTAAACTTGGCTATGCAAAAAATCACAAAGTTCATTTGAAATCTCAATTTTTATGAAATCCATTTAGAGAAAAAGCATTCGATCGTTACTAGAGATATTTCAAATGTCAATGAAGTTTTCTTTCCCATGTTCCTTAATAAATACCGCAGAGAATTACGGGTTCAATTTCGCTAAATGAGTTTAATTCGTTTTTAAATAAATAAGTTCATCTAAAAACAGCATTATCCAATTTGATTTATACTTGCGATTGTCGGCACTTGATGAAACATATAAAGCATCTTGATTTTGAACACAAACACTTGTACTATTTGTTTCATAACATAATTATATTTGTTGCACACTTCCCAACCGGTTTCGGAAATCAATCCATCTTCAGGAGATACAGAATAGTAATTATTTTAATATACGAGCAATAAAACGACGTTTGTCCATCCAATTTCTTCTTGATTAACCTCACTATTCGGACACGCACTTTTTAAGATGTATATCTCTTTCGTTATGCAATGGGCTCACTGCGGCTTAAACAATTTAATTGATAAATGTGAAAGACGCGAACGAGTTGTAGACATAGACCACAGATATCTTGTTGGATATATTCCGACACACGGATTGTCTATGGTCTCTGCGCACCCTTCCAGGGGACAGGGATGAGTATGTATGTTAGTTGTCGTTCCGCAGCGACATATCGTGCGGTCGCGAGTCGCAGCCGGTGCCTTGTGTCAACGAGGTGGACGATGCGCCGCTGCCGGACGACTTCACCTACGTCACGAGACACGTCACGCCCAAGAACATATTTATTGACAACTCCATTGACACCATGCAGGTGAGGCTACAACAGTTTGTAGGCAAACCAGATAAGTCAGTTTTCGCCTGCGTTGTTACAAGTACGCGGGGGACGACGAGAAAGAGAATCGCGCGGGGAGCGGGCGGGAGAGAGACTCTCACTCTATCTCAATACAACCTAAACCCCCTTTAGCGTCTCGCGGGCGACTACTTATCCGGCCGGTATAGACTTGCTATAGAGCCTCCTACCATTTTTAGGGTTCCGTACCCAAAGGCGGTGGCGTGCACAGAACTTTTTTCCGGAAAAGCAATCAGAAGGTCAAGTACGACAATAAAACAAAATATGAAAAAATTTTAATAACACTTTGTAAAAAAAAAGTTTGTATGACGCCAGGGTAGGCACTGCCTTTCCTAGAGTCAACATTTTCATACAAACTTTTTTTTTTCAAAGTGTTATTTAAATTTTTTCATATTTTTTTTATTGTCGTACTTGACCTTCTGATTGCTTTTCCGGAAAAAAGTTCTGTGCACGCCACCAAAGGGTAACCAACGGGACCCTGTTACTAAGACTCCGCTGTCCGTCTGTCTGTCCGTCTGTCACCAGACTGTATTTCATAAACCGTGATAGTTAGACAGTTGAAATGTTCACAGATGATGTATTTCTGTTGCCGCTATAACAACAAATACTAGACAGAATAAAATAAATATTTAAGGGGGCTCCCATACAACAGACATGTTTTTTTTGCCGTTTTTATAGATAATGGTACGGAAACCTTCGTGCGCGAGTCCGACTCGCACTTGGCCGTTTTTTTTATTACGTCGATGAGATTATGGGATGAAGATCTCGCCCAGAAATTGGTAGAGTGGATGCCGGTGACGCGGTAATCAGTCTGTCAAGGAACTTCCGCAAAATCTACGGAAGTCTGTAACGGATAAATACAATTTATACTGCCTGTAACCACTCTGGCTCTGGACTCACTGTCCTTTCTGTCTTTATACTGTCAACAATATGTAATTAATTCCTGATTATTGTTACAAAGGGATGTTCGTGTAAAGGCGTTGGCTGTTCCTCGAGCAGTTGTTCGTGCAGTACGCTGGGGGTGAAGCAGTGGTTCACCCGCGGGCGACTCGCGCCCACCTTCCCCTACCACGAGCCGCCGATGTTGTTCGAGTGTAACCAGACCTGCGCGTGTGATATGGTCTGTATAGATATACCTCTACAGTACTCCCAAAGTAATAATAATGCAGATACAAATCTTCGCCACTGTTCACGTGGTACGTCCGGTCGCTCGGCTATAGATTTGTATGCGCATTATTACTTTGGGAGCACTATATGTTCCTGCAATAAATTTGTATATAGATACAAGTGGCAATTTCAACATAATTTATTTATAACCTTTTTTTAATTAAAGCCCTTAATTGTAGCGAAATCAGTTGGAATGAGTAGATTTTATAATATCAAATTTGTGGAAAAGTACAAGTGTTTTCCTCATAACAATGTATGGTGAGTGCCGACAATTATAACAATCAACTTATAGTAGTAAGTAAACTTTCTCTTGCAGAAACAATGCTCTAACACAGTAGTGACGCGCGCCAGTCAACGCGGCGCCATGCTGGTGCGCGCGCAAGTGTTCCGTTGCCATGGCGACCGCGGGTGGGGACTCCGCGCCACGGCCCCCGTGCTGAGGGGCAGCCCCGTCGCCCTCTACTGCGGGGAGCTGCTAACTGTCACTGAGGCCGACTCCAGACCGAGGGACCATTACATGTTCGCGTTGGACTTGAAGCCTGATCTCATCGAGGTGAGCCATATTGCTACTGGACTATGAATCAAAATTTTGTAATTCGTTTTTAGGGTTCCGTACCCAAAGGGTAACCAACGGGTCCCTATTACTAAGACTCCGCTGTCCGTCTGTCTGTCCGTCTAGCCGTCTGTCACCAGGCTGTATCTCGTGAACCGTGATACGAGTAGTTAGACAGTTGAAATTTTCACAGATGACAACAAATACTAAAAAACAGAATAAAATAAATATTTAAGGGGGCTCCCATACAACAAACGTGATTTTTTTTCCGTTTTTATAGATAATGGTACCGAACCCTTTGTGCGCGAGTCCGACTCGCACTTAGTCGGTTTTTTGTAAATAATGTACATCGTGCTAAAGAGGGAGATAATCGGCTATTTTCGGCTTCGTAGAGCATCGTCTCTGTCACTCAGTACAATATGTGACGTTTTGTCGCTCGCGACAGTCGTTGTACAACTTCGTTAGAGTGCGGTCGTGTCCACTTCGAAATATATATACAGAGTTGTTTAAACCCCCAACATAAAATTATAAAATGTCATCAAAAATAAAAAGAGGGAAACCTATACACAGTCAGTAACACTAAATTATTTACAATGTTTATAAATATTTCGTTAAAAAAGCCAATACATTCATACATAGTGGAAGTAATTATTTCAAGTAATTTTTTCGTAATAATTGTTCTATTTATTTCAATTGTGATATATTTTATTCAAATATTAAAAAATCTTAATTGTTTTAACAGCTCCTAGTAGATACGTGATGTTAGTGCTTCGTGCGACAGAGACGACGCTCTACGAAGCTGAAACTAGCCGATGTATCTCCCTCTTTAGCTCGATGTGCATTATTTACGCCCCCGCACTATACATTGGGTGGCACGAAACTCTGTGCGCGAGTCCGACTTATTTGATATCTTCAAAATGGTGTGTTATTGTGTATTCCAGCAATGTAGTGACAAGACGCAACTGTGCGTAGACGCGGCCGTGTACGGCAGCGCGGCGCGGTTCATCAACCACAGCTGTCGACCGAACCTGGCGCCGGTCAGAGTGTTCACCGAGACCAGGGATCTGCGGCTACCGACTATCACGCTCTTCGCTACACGGGACATCAAGGCACTTGAAGAGTTTACGTGAGTAACCATACTACTATAAGTTGTCAACTTCGTGCCTACCGCGCCCACGGGGTACAGGGGTTGGCGGGTACGAGGTAGTACGCGACTTAGTTTGCAGGGCCGTGCGCAAGGGATTCCAAGTACCCAAGTATGACATTGACAACTTTAAAATATCCTAGAGTCTACAAAAGAGATCCATTATACATCGGTTCATACTACCCTTTTCTATGGACCGACCATCCCGGCGACTGGCCATCTGCCGTGGTCCGCCCCACGCGTCGTGCTCGCTCGCACTTCCGCCACACCAACCGCATCCCCTCCGAGACCCCGCCCGCCAACCCCTATACCCCCGTAGGCGAGGTAGGCACGAAGTTGACAACCTTTAGCTCATTTTTAGGGTCTGTACCCAAAAGATGCCTATTACTAGGTCACAGCTATCTGTCTCCTTGTCCGTCTGTCACAGGGGTCTACAACTTCAGTTGTTATAGATAGCCAGTTGATATTTTCGCATAATACTACGGCTTCTATCACAGCAAATAATAAACAATTGAAACCCATACAAAAAACATCGAAAAGGTAGCGTTTTTTTAACGTTATCGTGTCCCCCCCCCTCCCCTTTATCTCCGAAACAAGACATGTTGTAACCGCGAGGTTACAGAAATGCAGAGCTGATGGGATTTGAGGATTATGGATGAGTTGACACGGGAGAATTGTGGGAAAAAACGTGAGTGAACTAACCTTTGTTCTGGATGGTTTATTTGAGCCGGCGAATGCGCTGCGTGGCGTCCCTTCTTGTTGGGCAGGTTGAGCAGGATGTATTGGTTCGTGGAGTAATGTGAACACAACACTGGTATGAGCACAAGGTACGCGAGATTTATCGGCGCATCGGCGGCGCGAGTGTGTGCACACGTGTGTTTCGGGAGACGTCTGCCGCGGAACAGAGCGAACAAACCGCCCGCGCACAAGTCCCCGGCGCGAGGCGCCGCGGTGCGAGACTACGCATGCGCATGCGCATCCGTCACGCTTGTGGCGTGAACACATGTGTTATAACAATAGTCGCTATTTTTCCTAAATATCTATATACATATAATAAAACAGTAGAACCCGGTGTGTCTGTACATTGAAGAAAACTAATAAAAATAGAAAGGAGGTGACTAAAGAAGAGTAATAGAACATAAATCAACGAATTTTAGAATTCTTTTCTGTCTGTTTGTTTGTTTGTTCACGCACATCTGCGAAACCACTAAATGGATTTGGATGCGGTTTTCTTTATTATCATCGTAGTGAACCTGGTCAACATATTGGCTATAAGGGGTGTTAATAAAATAACGGAGCCGCGTTTAAAATAAATGTTGTACGTACATATTATTCTGTTATCCTCGTTTCCAGGTTTGATTATGGCGACAAGTTCTGGTCGGTGAAGTCAAAGTGGATGTGCTGCGAGTGCGGCGCGGCTGACTGTCGGTACCCGACCAAAACCGTAGAAGACAATGCATCGGCTAACTAATGGGAAAGAAAACAAAAAGCTTTTACTGTAGAGGGCGCTGAGTGTTTTTGTCTTATCACGCTCTTATCAAAGACGCTGATACATGTTATTTTTGCATTCCACATTTCTAAAGACTTTTGTGTCTGATAGCTTTTATTTCAAAATATATTTAAACAAAATGCCAAAATGAAAACACCCGAATATATTTCCAAACGGGTGTTTTCACGGAAACTTTCCGGGAATTTTTCCGGTAATCGGGAGTTTTCCCGGGTGGAAACCCATCCCTACTTGGGATTAAGGTTCGAATCTTGTCATTCGAACATGTAATGAGATTAACGGAATTCATGTCTACTGTGGTGAAATCTGCATGCCCTAAAAGTATCGTATTTGTGCCTGATATTTGTGATAGTACTATCACCTTTGGACAAAACAAAAGTGATGTTATGCCAATTCACCATTTGCATTTCTGAAGTTTCTGCTCAACTACCTGGCGTATCGCTCAGTTGAAGGAGGAGCTAAAGAAAAGAGGTTCTTCAATGCGTGGAAAGAAAGGAGACCTTGTCGTTCAAGTTCCCTTTCTTTTACATCCAATAGCCACACAAACACTCTTTAACTTTTCAATGAAAATAATAAATTATTCAATTATATATGTGAACTGACAAGCTAACAGACACAAACACAGTGCCCTCTATGCGGAACTAATTTGACAGTAAGCATCCGACTGTTACGATCATACCTTGTGTAAGTGGAGAGGTAGCTTTAAATGAAACCACACAATCTACTAGTGCCTTGTTGTCCCTGCGGTCCGAAATAGAATTACATCGCTAAAAGCCGGCGACTGGCCATCTGCCGTGGTCCGCCCCACGCGTCGTGCTCGCTCGCACTTCCGCCACACCAACCGCATCCCCTCCGAGACCCCGCCCGCCAACCCCTATACCCCCGTAGGCGAGGTAGGCACGAAGTTGACAACCTTTAGCTCATTTTTAGGGTCTGTACCCAAAAGATGCCTATTACTAGGTCACAGCTATCTGTCTCCTTGTCCGTCTGTCACAGGGGTCTACAACTTCAGTTGTTATAGATAGCCAGTTGATATTTTCGCATAATACTACGGCTTCTATCACAGCAAATAATAAACAATTGAAACCCATACAAAAAACATCGAAAAGGTAGCGTTTTTTTAACGTTATCGTGTCCCCCCCCCTCCCCTTTATCTCCGAAACAAGACATGTTGTAACCGCGAGGTTACAGAAATGCAGAGCTGATGGGATTTGAGGATTATGGATGAGTTGACACGGGAGAATTGTGGGAAAAAACGTGAGTGAACTAACCTTTGTTCTGGATGGTTTATTTGAGCCGGCGAATGCGCTGCGTGGCGTCCCTTCTTGTTGGGCAGGTTGAGCAGGATGTATTGGTTCGTGGAGTAATGTGAACACAACACTGGTATGAGCACAAGGTACGCGAGATTTATCGGCGCATCGGCGGCGCGAGTGTGTGCACACGTGTGTTTCGGGAGACGTCTGCCGCGGAACAGAGCGAACAAACCGCCCGCGCACAAGTCCCCGGCGCGAGGCGCCGCGGTGCGAGACTACGCATGCGCATGCGCATCCGTCACGCTTGTGGCGTGAACACATGTGTTATAACAATAGTCGCTATTTTTCCTAAATATCTATATACATATAATAAAACAGTAGAACCCGGTGTGTCTGTACATTGAAGAAAACTAATAAAAATAGAAAGGAGGTGACTAAAGAAGAGTAATAGAACATAAATCAACGAATTTTAGAATTCTTTTCTGTCTGTTTGTTTGTTTGTTCACGCACATCTGCGAAACCACTAAATGGATTTGGATGCGGTTTTCTTTATTATCATCGTAGTGAACCTGGTCAACATATTGGCTATAAGGGGTGTTAATAAAATAACGGAGCCGCGTTTAAAATAAATGTTGTACGTACATATTATTCTGTTATCCTCGTTTCCAGGTTTGATTATGGCGACAAGTTCTGGTCGGTGAAGTCAAAGTGGATGTGCTGCGAGTGCGGCGCGGCTGACTGTCGGTACCCGACCAAAACCGTAGAAGACAATGCATCGGCTAACTAATGGGAAAGAAAACAAAAAGCTTTTACTGTAGAGGGCGCTGAGTGTTTTTGTCTTATCACGCTCTTATCAAAGACGCTGATACATGTTATTTTTGCATTCCACATTTCTAAAGACTTTTGTGTCTGATAGCTTTTATTTCAAAATATATTTAAACAAAATGCCAAAATGAAAACACCCGAATATATTTCCAAACGGGTGTTTTCACGGAAACTTTCCGGGAATTTTTCCGGTAATCGGGAGTTTTCCCGGGTGGAAACCCATCCCTACTTGGGATTAAGGTTCGAATCTTGTCATTCGAACATGTAATGAGATTAACGGAATTCATGTCTACTGTGGTGAAATCTGCATGCCCTAAAAGTATCGTATTTGTGCCTGATATTTGTGATAGTACTATCACCTTTGGACAAAACAAAAGTGATGTTATGCCAATTCACCATTTGCATTTCTGAAGTTTCTGCTCAACTACCTGGCGTATCGCTCAGTTGAAGGAGGAGCTAAAGAAAAGAGGTTCTTCAATGCGTGGAAAGAAAGGAGACCTTGTCGTTCAAGTTCCCTTTCTTTTACATCCAATAGCCACACAAACACTCTTTAACTTTTCAATGAAAATAATAAATTATTCAATTATATATGTGAACTGACAAGCTAACAGACACAAACACAGTGCCCTCTATGCGGAACTAATTTGACAGTAAGCATCCGACTGTTACGATCATACCTTGTGTAAGTGGAGAGGTAGCTTTAAATGAAACCACACAATCTACTAGTGCCTTGTTGTCCCTGCGGTCCGAAATAGAATTACATCGCTAAAAGCCATGAGTGAATTAAAGTGTGAGCGATGACTGGTCCGTAATTTGTGAACTAGCACACGATGTGAAAGCCAGCTCATGATTCGGACCGCGTTAAAAATCTACCTAAAAGATTTTTTATTCCAAAATAGCCTCTCAGCATAAGTAATATAGTTTATTTTAGCAGAAACAAAGGAATTCGAGTGTGTGTAGTATTAACAACTTTGCATCGCAGCCGCGATGACTTGTTATATTTTTATTTATTGACTCCACAAACACATTCAGGAGTATAAATTATTCCATTCCAACGTTTATTTTTTAACTTTTGAAGAGTTCCACAAGAATTTTTCCAAAATTTCGTCTGAATTGATTGAACGAAAACCATTTATGACATTCCATTCCGTTCAATGCTCATATCTCTCTTACCCTGCGTTCCGAAATAGAATTATATCGCTAAAATCGATTACGAAAGTATGAAGTGAATGGATTATGATCCATTGTAATTCTATTACGGACCGCAGGGCTACGCATGAGCCACAAAAGCCATACGAATGAATGAAATCATTTGCTTCACTCATGGCTTATTTGCCATTCTCCTCATTTATCCGTAATCGATTTTAGCGATGTAATTCTATTTCGGACCGCACGGTATGTTACTTCAACATTTATGGCTTTCAAAGGTACGCGTGATCGGCTAGAAATTATGTATCACGTCATTTCTAGCCAATCGTGAAGACGACAGCGATATATGAAGTAAGACAAGGCCCCTGGTCTGACTGAACAACTTTACGAAAGAACAATAAACGTGTAGATAAGAAAAAAGAAGTGGATAACTTATATTTAGTTAGTGGATAATTAATCATTAATATTTAAGTGGATACTTCTTACGCCGCCTCTTTGTTCAATCATAGAAGAGGTAATCAATTGCGGCCATAGATATCATAAATAATATATTAATGGCAATTTGCTTTTAGGTCATTTCTAAATTATTATTCTGATCAAAAATATTAATTAACTTATGATGAAAAATAAATAACTAATACTGATAACAAATATTGAACGATTAAAATGTCAAATTATTATTATTATATCCAGTGGCGTGCATAGAACTTTTTTCCGGAAAAGCAATCAGAAGTTTAAGATTAACAATATAAAAAATATGAAAAAATTTAAATAACACTTTGAAAAAAAAAAGTTTGTATGACGTCAGGGTAGGCACTGCCTACCCCAGATTGAACATTTTCATACAAACTTTTTTTTTCAAAGTGATATTAATTTTTTTTTTTTTTATTGTCAAACTTGATCTTCTGATTGCTTTTCCGGAAAAAAGTGCTGTGCACGCCACTGATTATATCAAGTTTGTTAAAAAAAGTCGTTCCAGAAGTTATGCAAAAGTTCTGAACATGCCCCATATAAGAGATGTAAACAAAGGTGTCGAGGTGTTCCGAGTGTGTGAACTGTGAAATGCAAGTAACAATCCACACTCGCTACACCCGCTTCTCACCGACGATTATTAGTTTAAATTACGATTAATTGTTACGATTATTATTATAATTTATAAAATTAGACGAGTATTTATTTTTCCGCAGTCATGTTTTTTCAGGAAAATTATTCATTATGATCAGTGGATTGTGGTTTAATTTATAGATACATATCTATTTACATTCTGTATAAGGTGAAATTGTTGATACGAGATTTATACTGGAGACTCAGTAAGTGATCACTTGAGATTCAGTGACACTCTACTAGGCGAAAGACGCAAAAAAAATTTGGCTTTCCGTGCTGATCGACTCGGGTTTGTACTTAAGTACGGCAAAAAGGAAACAAAAATATTTTTTTTCATTATTTATAAACAAGGTATTACTTACTTACCGAGTCCCCAGTATCAATTTGTAAATACAACATTATGACTGAAACTCGTTACTAGCAACTAACATTGAACAGTTGCGAGCTAATATTAAAATTTAACATAATGATTATCTTGTATTATAAATTAAATGTAATTTATATTAAATATTAAGCTGATCGGATATCGGAATCATGTAAAACATATATAATTTCGTACCCATTTTCAAATAACATTATTATACATAATAATAACACACATCAAATATTTCAAATGTAGTTTTATTGCTTAGATATTTTGTCTTATTTCGTCTTGAAGCTCAGTCCCGTACTTTTCTTCGTTTGTATGAACTCGATTCATGGATTAAGAAATCATGTATTTTATAGACTAAGTATAAAGTATTACTACGTAAAGACCGACAACTCCCATACATCAAGGCGTAGCAAGTTTTTTACGCGCCCTTACAACATTTGTTTACTGCAAGTAAACTCTCATGGTTACCAAGTAGACATGTGGTTGTAATAACTTTGCTTAGAAAAACTAGATGGCGCTAAGTTGGTAACACTTACAGCAGTGAATATTTCAGCGCCATCTATTATCGCATTGGGAATTATTTTCATGTTACGTGACATCGCTGTGCCACTAACGTCACCAATCGGTCTTTTTTTAGCATCGGTTCGTTAGAGGATTTAGCAACACCATCAAGATTTCGTTAGAATTTTACACCTTTTTCGTGACTACAAACTGATGTATGGGAACTGCTAGTCTATACGTAGTAATACTTAGTCTATATGATTCTAAATAGACTAAGATACTTAGTCTATGATTCTAATAAACAACTGAAGCAAATATCTATTTCAGATCTTTTGAGAAATATATGTTACAATGTGGTTTCAAGTTAACGCATGCGGTACCAGTTATAACTATCAATTTTCCTTATTTACCCATTACCCGTTTCTTGGGAACTGACTGATTTACTGAGGCATAGAAAGGAGGCTTGAGGTAAAACTATTCATTAAGTTGGCCAGAGTCTACACTATCCCACTTTAAACAGCTTCATCGATATCTGTGACGTCACAGATAAAATAAAAGGTAATATGTGAATTACTCCAACTACCATAGACATAATATGTATAATTATATGCCCCCGATAACAAAAATGTATGACAATTTTTCTGTTCTGAGATTAGAACGGCATCATTGGTGCCTCATGGCAAGTAGCCTGCGGATTTCGGGTTGAAAGACGACATATTTCTATTAATTCGCTAATCTGTAGTGCCGTGCCGGCACCTGGTTCTAGTTAGCAAAAAATTATTACGAAACGCACTTCGTTCGTTTCGTAAACAAGCACACTATTACTAACTAAAATTATAAGGTGACATTAATTTATGCAGCCAAATTCATACTTAAGACTCGGTAAGTAGTCGGTATCAAGATTCGATGATCCTTTTTGGGAAATCCGGAAAAAAAAAACCTTTTCCCTAATAACGTAAGCACAGCCCCCCGAATAAATTACTTTGGTAGGTACTGTAGGTAGGTCAAGATTTTTGTTTTGTGAAATCAACAAAAAGTGTTATCGATCTGTGACACTGATCACTTACCAAGCATCCAGTATGAATTTGGCTGCATAAACACCTTGTAAAATACCTCTTTCACGCGTACAACGTGGTAAGTACATACAACCCTACCGAGTGAGCAGTGAATTACGAGACTAAGATGGTCAGAATAAAAGAAGCTGTCGCGCTTAGTAATTCGATACTTTCTCGCTTGCACGCACGTTGCGCACTTATGGTAACTGACAGTAGTCTTATTAAAAGACTTACCGTGCGGTCCGAAATAGAATTACAATGGATCATAAGCCATTCACTTCATACTTTCGTAATCGATTTTAGCGATATAATTCTATTTCGGAACGCAGGGTTAGATTAAAAGAAGATGTCGAAGGGCGGGTGCGAGCTATACTTGAGCTATATGTACTTTTTATGGATTTTCCAGTCACATCCGAGCTCATGCCAGGAAGCAATAAGGGTCGCCGTCGAGGAGGACATCATATGTACTTTAAGCGAGAGTAGCTATTTATTTAAATGTTTTTGCAGTGTGATTCTCCTGTTCGGGTATTTACTCTGTTATATTACTATAGTGGTTGGTGGTGGTTTAACACTTTAAAGATCGGTCACGAAATCCGTACGGGTTTATTTACATAACCATCTTACCGAAGATAGCTAGGCGTGATGTATTGTATAATCTGATAACCACACTCTATGCGTGCGTTCCTAAACGCCGGGGTAAATGTAAAGTTTACTTCGTAAAAGTGAAAGACATAGAGCAAGGACAGCGTCACCGGTTTTGTGTTAGTGAAAGTAATTATGTTAGTGTGTCTAAATCTAAAGTAAATGTGAATTCCCAAGAAATGGGGAAATTCACAGACTAAAAACAGTTAAACATTATTACACCCATTTATTTAACATTATACGGCCGCCAAAAATAAGAGGCATTATGCATTAAACCCGTGTTTCTTATTTGAACACAATCATGTATGTTACCCATTCTTACTCTTAGTCATGAACTATGATTTTTATAACCAGGCTGGAGTGCTGACTGACCTGTCTTGAAAACTGCACGCAAAAATAAATGATATTAATAAAATAGAAAAAGCATTATCTAGTCACTGATTGGTTATCAAAATGGTGTTACAATGAAGTTACAATGAATCCCTTAAATCACGGCACGGAAAAACGGTGTTACAATAGTTTTGTACCATAATTTTTGCGGTTATATTTTAAAAATAATTAACTTTATTACTTTTAATTTAATTTAGTAACTTATCACGTAATAAAATGTAAAATATGCGGCTGGAGTGCCACAACATAACTTGGCATCTTAATTGCTAGATTAAATCTTATCTACCTAAATAGCACAAAAATACGTGAAACCAGCAGAAGGTGTTGCCATATGATAAATCCCTATCCATATCCACTGGAATAAACTAGCTAGCGTACTTAGTACAAGACGGTCTGCTGGTTTCACGTATTTTTGTGCTATTTAGGTAGATAAGATTTAATCTAGCAATTAAGATGCCAAGTTATGTTGTGGCACTCCAGCCGCATATTTTACATTTTATTACGTGATAAGTTACTAAATTAAATTAAAAGTAATAAAGTTAATTATTTTTAAAATATAACCGCAAAAATTATGGTACAAAACTATTGTAACACCGTTTTTCCGTGCCGTGATTTAAGGGATTCATTGTAACACCATTTTGATAACCAATCAGTGACTAGATAATGGAGTCGTTACTATTGAGGTTAGGAATGTAAGTTACTTATTATCGTGTTTATTTAGAGGATATTATACTTTCTTTTACAAATGATTTTGATTATATAAAAGTAAATATAATAAAACATGCAATTTCATACATTATATACTTACCTATGGAATGAAACACCGGGGACATAGCACGTTATTCACAATTTTTGCAGTCTAAAACACTGCAATTCACCATAATTGTTTTTTTCGAAACGCTTTACACATGAACTTTATCAATATACGTATATTTATTGAAAGTAGGGAACTAAAAATTTCAAAATTAAATAATTGTTTAGATGATCTTGTCGTTTGTCTGCCCCCATTAGCCTCACTGACTGCTGGGGGCAGACAAAACAAAGAGGTTACACTTTTCCATTATAGTATATCTCATTTTTTCCCACGATCGCTGCATAATTATGTTGATTTCATTTTTATTTTGTATATGTGAGTTGTGTTGTGACCTCTATAGTCTTACTCGCTCTACGGAGAAAGATAAGACTGAGTCGGAATCTATTTACTAATCGTTTTGGAACGGCCAGCCACTTTGTAAAGGCAGTTTATTTACGTGGCAAAGGATATTTTTCTATCCCTTTATAATTTGTAGTTTCTAAGCATGAAACGCGTCGATGCACCATGGTTGATCACGAAGTCCGTATGGGTTTATTCGTTTTATTACGTAACCGACACCAACAATAGCAGAGCGTGGTGGTTAATCTGTTTATTTTGATAACCGGTACGGTACCTTTATATTATCCTGCTGTCAAAATAAGTGGAAAAAAATACCTAAAAATCACAACTTCCTTAAAAAAACTTAGTTTGGATTTAGGCACAAACCACTTAGCAGATAAACAGACAGAGCACATAAATAAAATAGTTTTTGGGCTTTGATAATTTATGTCTTTGGTTATGATCATAGTTCATGACTCTAAATTTCATTTCTGTTTTAATTATTAAGAATTGAGATTTATTAATTTGAACAAAGGTATATTAACATGACAAAAAAAATATTTTATGCATAGTGTGTTATTTATTATTATCTGCTACCTTTCCTATAACTAACAATTTTTTTTATAGATGAGTCAACTATTTTTGAGCCCCGGGCATGTGCTACAGGGGGGCTACTTCCACCCCACGCTGCGACGGCTTCAGGAGGCAGACACCAGCATCGAGCCCCACAACCTCATGTACCCTGTCTTCCTCTTGTGAGTACAAGATATATACATATATCATCATGACATAAATCCCCGAGGGAGTGTCAGAGGTATTCTCGAGGGTGAACTGTACAGGTTTCAACAGGATGTTTTTCTTCACCATTTAGCTAGTGATAAGTTTTAGGTAATACAAATACTATACAAATAAATTCCGAAAAACTCATTGGTGCATGCCCGAACGGGGATAGAACCTGGGTCTCAATATTAAGAGGCCAGCGTTCTACCGCCGCAAGATATCCATACAAATAGGTCATGGGTCATAATAATCACTCATATCAATTGCTAAGGAGAAATCTCTTAAAATATGCATGACCTCGTGTCAATAATTATCAGTTAAAGATCACTATTAAGGTGCTTCTCTGTGAGATAATCTACTGTGTAAACTTGCAGTAAATACTATTTTACTTTGCCATTGCCAATATTCAATTTATCTAGCTCGATGGAAAACAACTTCAATGTTCAATTATCTGAACCTAAATAAATGCAATGTAATGATGATTAACCACTTAACTCAATTTGCAAAAGCACTAAAAGATTATTTTTTTGAGTTCAGTAAAAATATTCCCTATAAACAACATTAAAATTTTTTTGTATTAGTGTTGCTCAGTTCTTACAGATTAAATTGGTTTACGTTAAATTAAAAAATTGAGAAATAACCTGTTTAGGCAGCGTGATGCGCTACATTCGAAACAAGACTAGCGGTTAATATGTATAAATATTTCCAGAGAGAATGATGATGCAGTCCAGCCGGTGTCGAGTATGCCCAATGTGTACAGATATGGGATCAATCAACTTCTCCCAGTGCTCTCTGAGTTGGTGGCCAAGGGACTGAAATCCATCTTGATCTTTGGAATAATTGAAAAATTAGGCAAGGTAAATAATTCAAGAGCTCCGTAAAAACTGTTCTCTTGTAAAAAATTAACAAATGAAATTTGTTAAAAATAATTTAAAATATAGATAATTACATCGAATCTATTTGAAATCTGGACAGCCTCTGGCGCATGCAGAAAAATTATAAAGGAAAATTACAAGTGATTTCAAGATCTTCTTGCCTAGATTTTAAAATTAAAATCCTGTTCCTAACATTTCGTAGTCCTTATTTGATGAGGTCATAATTTGAATGAATAATGCAAGAATAGCCATTACACAACACATTTTACAAAATTGATTGTGTACCTGCAAATAATTAATAATAAATTTAGGAAAATAGAAACGAAAGGAAAAAGAGGTGAAGAAACCTGCGTGCCCTAGAAAACATGTACTTGTGCCCAAATAACGGCGCAGCGATAGGGCTCACTCACCATCCATCACGTTAGGACGTAATAATCGCCGATGAAATGCGGGTGTACTGAGTGTGGTCTGTGGCTTGTATTTCACAGTTCACACTTGGAAAACCTCTGGCACCCCCCCTTGGGGATTCATGTCGTGATGATATATTTTTTATTTTATTTTTTATAATTATTATTTCAATACATTACAATGCTACTGAACTGCTTTTTAGGATCCTAAAGGCACAAATGCAGACTCTGCAGAGAACCCTGTAGTACGAGCCCTCCCGAAGCTGCGACAATCGTTCCCTGAGCTCCTCATTGCGGTAGATGTGTGTCTATGTCCATACACATCACACGGCCACTGCGGAGTGCTGTGTGCCAATGGTGCCATCGACCATGCTGCCTCCATCAAGAGGATAGCTGAAGTTGCTTTGGTTTATGCTAAAGCAGGTATACTTAACAATACATAATGAATGACTAATGATAATGTAATGAATAATAAATAATATATTTATTTGAAACATTCTGAATGATTCCAGGAGCACAAGTGATCGCACCATCAGACATGATGGACAATAGGATAAAAGCAATCAAAGATTGCTTAGTGAGCGCTAAAATAGAGAACCAGGTAATCTATCTTTACTTAAAATAAAATCGTAAATAGGTTTTTGCCAACACAAGAAAAAAATTCAAGGTGAACCAATAATAATAATAATAAATCTTTATTTCAGGCACCAATAACACATACAGAATTCAAAAACAATACACTATAGGTACATACACTAATAAACAATACACTACTAATTGTAAGAAGTAAGATTACTAACACAAAATATTCTTAAAGTATAAAAAACTACTAAAAAAGAGTAAGTTTGTAATAAATGTGATTTAGTGTTTGTAATAACTGTAAAATTAAAATTCTTAAATTAGGCCCTTTACGAATAAAATAATTTAAAATTATTGATACTGTTTGTCTGTCTCTCTGTCTGTCTGTGTGTGTGTGTGCTCGCGACTCACTATATTACTTTACTTTTTGGAATCACATGGAATACTGGACGGATTCGATGGAGTTTTTTCAGATTTCCATGGGTTTTACTGTTGTGTATCTTTTGAAAAAAATAAAAAATCAATACACATCAGTTGATGGATTCGATATCTTTGGGAGCGTGAATAAATATTGTGATTTTTACTAAACTTTGACCCCGCACATCGTCTACCACAATGTCACGTAGAAAGTGTAACATCAAGGAGTCGAAACCGACTGGTTTTACTTAGAGATAAAAGTGATGTGACGTTGATTCAGACCCCCCCCCCCCCCAAGTGACACTTAATAACACTGGATGACAAACCACCCTCCCCTAATAAACGTCACGAGATTTATCGACGCTCCCTTTCCCCATTATGCGCTACGGGTATACTCGTATATCAACGTACCTTTTACAATGTATTAATTAGTTCATGGGGTGTACACCGAGATGGCGCTGTACATTGAGTTGGAAACTCAGCGCGGCCGAAGTCGCGGGCAAAAGTTTAGTAATAGATATTTACTAAAAGATTCTCTAAGTCTTGCTCAAAGATGCCTAAAACATATGAAAAAAAATTATAGAACAGATTCATAAATTTTATGGGAACGAAGCTTACCTCACGAAGTCCTTCATTTTCAGGTGTCAGTGCTTTCGTACTCATGCAAGTTTGCTTCGGCAATGTATGGTCCCTTCCGAGACACCATGAAGAGCTCCCCCATGGAAGGAGACCGCAAGTGCTACCAGCTGCCGCCCGGGAGCGCCGGCCTCGCCGCCAGGGCTGCTGTAAGTTTACATACACTGACATACGTACATCCGAGACACGATGAAGAGCTCCCCCATGGAGGAAGACCGCAAGTGCCGCTCGGCAGCACTGGCTTCGCCGCCTGGGCTGCTGTAAATTTACATACAATGATATTGACATACGTAGATTCGTGACACGATGAAGGGGAATCTTCCCCAAGGTGGGCGACAACAAGTGTTACCAGCTGCCTTTACATCTAAAATCGTTCGCTACGTTTCAAAATATGTATTTGTTTTGTTTTCAATACCTAGTTGTCTTAGACAAAACGGAATCGATTAAAAAATATACATTTCTTTTAGTAATAGTCAATTAGTGAAACTCTTCATTTGAATATAGGACGTTAAGTTGTACTAAGGTAGCGTTCCGAAACACCCTAGGTTGTCCGATGAAGTAAAAGATATTACTATCTGTCAGATAAAAGTAGCTCAATGCTGGTTACAAAACCACAAATGAGATCGTTTTGGAACGATTAAACCTGAGCAACTTTTTCTACTGACACGACCAATATTTGCTCTGCGAAAATCGCCGGGAATATATTGCTCCTGTCAAAAGTATGATTCTTGACAGATGATTTTTATACGTTTAAATGGATATCAAAAATTACAAAACATAAACTGAATAGTGTTAAACGTTTGAACACATCTCAATCCACATATGAGAGCTATTCCTATTTTCTCGCCTAGAACGACATTTTTTTTTTTAATTTGTTTTTTTGTTTATTTCCTACAAGTCTGAAACCTGATTATCAGCAAGCTTTCTCTATAATCATAAAACTTGTAGATAAAATCTCATCCATTATTTAAACATTTTCGTCTTCCCGCCAAACTTTTCTTTTGACATGTTACTTTATGTCCGTTCCGAATCTGACCAAAGTTAGTTCGAAGACTGTTCCATTAGGACCGGTTCCAAAACGCATTGCTCATCCGACTAGAATTGCTCGCTGATAGGGGTTTGGTTTTGGAACGCTACCTAACATAGAAGAAACATAACGCGCGAGATATAAATATTGGCATATAATTTGTTTGGTAGGAGCGCGACGTGGCAGAAGGAGCCGACTTCCTGATGGTGAAGCCTGGACTCCCGTACCTGGACATCGTGCGGCAGACCAAGGACCGTTACCCGAACCATCCGCTCTTCATTTATCAGGTTATTTTCATTTTCAAGTACAGTTTGACGAGGCTTTTTTGGCGCATGGATATAAAATCCAACACTCTGTGTCTGTATCATACCTTTATAATTTGAATTACTTACACAAAATACTTTCTTAGCGGATGTCTTTGTGGCAAATTCAAATTTATTTTTAAGTAATTACAGGTAATTATATTTAATTTATGCAGCAATGCATATATTGCATAAGAAACCTACCTAGATAGATAGATATAGCATTTATTTCTCAAAAACACGACACATATACAAAAACAAAGTAGAACTTAAATAAAAAAAAGTTAAAACACAAAAAGAAAGTTAAATTTATCCTAGTGATACGTGTGTCGCGGCAAAAAGAAAAAGGCTCCGACTCAGCATAATGCCGCAAACTGAAATCTGCGACGCTGTTATTCTGCCGTCACCTGCAGAGAGCCAGGATATATGTTGTGCAAAAAGTGGTTAAAAGAAACTTGAACCCACACGCCAAAAGAGCCTTGTAATATTGTAAGAGATTCGTAAAACTTTCCTTCGTGACGATATCACGCCTACAATAAATTACGGTTTCACTACATCGCTCTCTAATTTTTAGAATCCCAATAAAAACACAGTGAAATCTGTACTGATCATACTAGACAATAACTGTCCTATAAAAATGTAACAACCGCTAGAACAAAAAAATATCTTGTCCATACAAAATTGTCATATTTTATAGAGATATGTTATAGGGTTTCATTATTATTTACTGTGGTAGAGGCCATAGTAACACATTTTCTGTGATAATTTCAACTGGCTATCTATTACGGCTGAAGCTGTAGATCCCTGTAACAGACAGACAGACAGCGGAGACTCAGTAATATTCACTGAACCCTAAAAAAAGTAGCCGCTCTTCCGGTACGGCTTTTAATGACGTCACGCCGTGACGCTACAAGTCGCTTGGCGATCTGATTTCGTCATGAGGGCGGTGCCAAGCCTCGACCGAAGTGGCGTGCACAGTTTAACAATAAAAAAAAAATTAAATATCGCTTTGAAAAAAAATATTGTATGTTGCCAGTGTATACATTGTCTACCCTAGAGCACAGAATAAAATACTAGAGTGAAAATTTCCATACAAACTTTTTTTATCCATGTGTTATTCAAATTTTTTTTTTGTCAAACTTGTCTATCTGGTTGCTTTTCCGGAAAAAAGTTGTATGCGTACCATCGATTAGCCTACCACCAGTTTGTTTGGAAAATCCCTGTTGTCTAATTCCTTTACATACTTGGTTAATTAATTAATATGATGTTTCAGGTTTCCGGCGAGTACGCGATGATAGCCAAAAATGACAGTTCGGAAATGAAAACTATTCTAATGGAAACACTGACTTGCATGCGGAGGGCTGGTGGGTACACAATGCCATCTAGTTTACTTATACTCATGCTATACTACGCCTGCACTGCACGATAACTTGAGACGCGCTTTCTTTACTTTGAACTACGTTCGTAAACTTGTGTTGCGACACGGGTTTTAATTCCGTCTCTTTCTATCCCGCAGGCCTGTTATTATCTTTGATACGATTGCCAACCACAGAAAACGTAGATATAACTGAACTTTCAAAATTGCCTTCAATGGGTATTTGAACTAGGTATTTACGAACTGTGACATCACTTTAAGAGGCATCGTTACGCGCAAACCTCTATACATACGCTGGCAACACATTGTGGGGTGTCTATGGATTGTTATAATATTTTTAGGTTGCGTCCCATTATCTAGATCTATGCTTGAGATCTATCCTTAAGCCGATATGCGAATAAAATACGGGTGTTTCTTTTCTGTGTCTTTCATGAAATACACGGAAAATTATAATCAGTTTCTGGTATATGCATTTTGACTATACAGGGTGGAAAAAATTTAAGGGCCCTGGAGGGGAACTACCTTAAATCCTTTAGTTAGCTCATTTTACTGAAAGGAAACATTCCTTTATTTTTTAAAAGAAACAAAACTGCATTCAAAGATATTCTGAAATTCGCTTGTCTCACCCGGGAATCGAACCAACTGAAAATTGAAAAAAAAACCCTCGCTATTTTATCATACGAATCGGTAGGATTATTGTTCAGAATAAAATTTGTCTAATAACCATTTGGTCTTACACTCATCTGTTGTACGAGATACTCATGAAATTAAATATTTATTACAAGTTCTTTGTTAACAATACCTAGTACTGTTCACTTGTAAAGTAATAATTATACGCCATTATTACACAATGACAGCACGGAATGAAAGCAAAACAAAACAAAATTTGAATTTCGAACGAAATTTATGGTTCGAACTTCAAATTTGTTGCTCCGCGTTGCAAAAAAAATACGTTCCTTTTTTAAACTTTTCGTCAGTACGCCTAGTGCAAGAAAGAATTGTGCGCTGCATACATTTATTATTACTGTTCACGCCACAAGCGTGACGCATGCGTAATCTCGCACCACAGCGCCTGGCGCCAACTCGACTCGCGCGCCGGCGCTTGTTCGTTCTCTTCCGCGGCGGACGTCTCCCGAAACACACGTGTGCACACTCGCGCCGCCGACACGCCGATAAACCTCGCTTACCTAGCGCTTATACCAGTGTCGTGTTCTCATACTCCACGAACCAATACATCCTGCTCAACCTGCCCAAGACCAGCTCAATCAGCCCAACAAGGAGGGACGCTACGCGGCGCATTCGCCGGCCCATCCAGAACAAAGGTTAGTTCACTCACGTTTCTTCCACAATTCTCCCGTGTCAACTCATCCATTTTCCCTTTCTCATCAGCTCTGCATTCATGTACTAGCGTGTACAATTACCATTTAACGATTTTCTTATTGAAGTCTTCAACAAAGTACTTAAAGTAGTCACAATGTAATAGGTCCGTTTTGACATATGTCATCGCAACGTATCTATGGATGTGAACCATGCAAATCGGTAACTATGTCAACCGATTCTCACGAGAAATCGATTCAAAATATTATGAGTTTGTTATCGTTTGAAATATTTTCAAGTTTATTGGTTATAATTTTCAGAATAAACATAATTGCCAAAGTCAACGTGAAAGAAAATATAAACAGTTCATAAGTAAAGCCTAAAGTCACAAGAAAAAAACACTAAAAACAAACGGGAGCACAACGACTTCCAATATGGTGATAGAAAGATATTTCGGGTGCTAAAACCAGCTTTTAATTTTTTTTCTCTACGAAAAGAATCTGAAATGGAAATTCTTACGTGCCAGTAATATTTTGTAATGTTGTACTTCACTGACCTCAAATTAGATAGAGGTCTGAGCGTTGATAGATATAAAATACTGGCCAGTAAGAAAAATATGTAGGCTTCAAGATGAAAAAATTGCTCCATGCCTTATAAAAAAAAATACTGCCATATTTCTTACCAGCCAGTCTGTCTATTGATAGGATGATTTATGGAAAACTGCCTGTAAACCAATTCATTAATAAAAAAAATGGGACTTTAAGCAATAAATGCATGTTTTTTTTATATATATTTTTTGTTTTTGTAAACTATAAGTTTAAAAGCTAAGTGGTATGTAACATTATTTAGCACAATTATTATATTATATTTTTCGGTACAAATACATGCAAATGTTCAAATCTAAAAAGTTTATATTAGCAAAAAAAAAAGGAAATTTAAACTTTTTTTTTTGTGTACAGCGGGTCTACCGCGTAATTTTGATTTGTATCAACTTCAAGCAAATGCATGCGAAATTCAACGCGTGCAAAAGAGATGGCATGTTAGGCGGGCGTCGTCGCACGCACGACAAATTTCAATCTCAAGTTGATGTTGATGAAAATCAGAATTGCGCGGTAGACCCACTGGTCTCACAAAAGCTAATTACAGATCATTACAATTATTTTATCAATATTAAAACAAGTTAATTATTTTCACGAAGAATCGAATTGAGTCCGTGAAATTAGGCGATTATCTGGTTACAACACTATTATTAAGAAAAAATTGACTGAGAATGTAACTGTTTTTGAGACATTGTGTAGTAATTAAAAATTGCATTTTATTTTGGAATATGCGTGAAAATAGTACTTGAAATATGTTCCGTGATAATTAAAAAACGTTTATTTATTTTCTTTAAACCCAATAAGTTAATAATTATTTGTTAACCGTTTCATTTATTACATGTAAAGTTATATTCTATGGTCGTTCTTATCTGTCAAAACGGGCCTCTTATTTTGTGGCAACTGTAAGATAAATAACATGCTTGCACAAGCTTGTACTTCATACGATGTCTTTGGATGTAAGAGAGATAAGAAAATTATAACGTGTCATTTACTTGTTACAAGTGAACAGTACTAGGCATTGTTAACAAAGAACTTGTAATAAATATTTAATTTCATGAGTATCTTGTACAACAGATGAGTGTAAGACCAAATGTTTATTAGACAAATTTTATTCTGAACAATAATCCTACCGATTTGTATAATAAAATAGCGAGGGTTTATTTTTTTAAGTTTTAGTTGGTTCATTCCCCGGGTGAGACAAGCGAATTTCAGAATATCTTTGAAAGCAGTTTTGTTTCTTTTAAAAAATAAGGGAATGTTTCCTTTCAGTAAAATGAGCTGACTAAAGGATTTAAGGTAGTTCCCCTCCAGGGCCCTTAAATTTTTTCCACGTTGTATAATCTATGGTTTTGAAATTGGAAAACATGTTTGGATAAATTTTCCTCGATAGAAATAATTGTTGAAATTAGGTCTTCAAACTCACTTAAACTTAAGGTCCTCACGAATCAAGCTCGTCTTAGTTTGAGGACCGCCAGATAATGTTTTGAATTAAATAAGTTTTCAGTGTACCCACATACATGTAAAAATTATTTTTGTGATTTATTTAATGTATGTTTCATTCTGAATAAAGTTATTTTTATCTTTATCTTTACTTTTTCTCGTTTGACGAATAGGAACCATATACAGAACTCAAACATATTTCATTAGGTGTGTTTCAACAATATCTAGGGATTTGATATTTGAAAATTTGCTAGCTATTGTAGTTTTTTTAATAAAAGTATAAAACCAACTTTTTTTTAAAATAAATATCCCCGCCCCCGAACCATAAGTCTGGATACATGCTTGGATGTAGTGTTAGAACCTGTCGAAATTGTTAATTAGTGAACGCCACTCCGTGGTATTGCAAAATTCATTAATTTTAGGATCTAACACTGACTGCAGGATAGGATGTACATTTTTAACGTGTACATAAGAGAACTGGAAGCTGGGTCGCTGCATCGTGTTAATGAACACAGCTCATGTTGCAATGTTATCGTGCACTCGTGGTCGCTATATCGCTATTTTTTAATCTTGAGGTATCTTCAATATTAAAGAGATAAAGCATGTGCTGAAAAGACATCTAGAAAGTTGAATTCACATAAACATTTTTTTTATCGGTGAAATTATCTATCATTGATGAGTTTGAGTTGGCTAGGATTTTTTTTAATTGTTACCGGCCAAACCTGATTTTAGGACAAACTAGTTTGGCCTTGGCCAACGTGGTTCTAAGTTTTCAAAAAAATAACCACGAAGGTTATGTATGGCGGTTGCGCCACTCGCCATACCTAACATACCGGCTCTCTTCTGCGCTGAAGGATTTCCAAAAAACTAATAAAAGTTTCAACTGTTGATGTGTTGTTTTGGTTACAGGTGCAGACTGCATAATCACCTACTTTGCTCCGCTCATTTTGGAAATAATCTCAAATAAGCCATGAAATTTTTACACAATTTGATTCAAAAAAATTTGTATAAGTTATGTTAGTTCCTATTCAATGCGATAATTTTGTGTAAAACAATAAAATTTGCAAATAATGACGTGAAACAAAAAGTGAGAAATTGAAATAATAAATCAAACAATTCCGTGCACTTTGGTGTGGGATGCCACTGAATATATGATTTTATTGTATTTTAACATTTGCTCAAATGTTAAATAACTTTATTGTTTATTTTATATTATAATACTGTTGGTTGGTGAAGGATATGTAAATATAAGTTTTTATTTGTACATGACATTCGTATTTTGTATTTAAACAACTGTCCATCCATCCATCAGCCCGTATTCGTCCACTGCTGGACATAGGCCTCCCCCATATTAGGCCACTCTTGGTGGTCCTCAGTCATCCTCATACAGCCGCCACCCGCGACGTCCTTCAGATTTAAACAATGTTGTAGAAGAAAAACAGAATCTCCTAATGACCCTTCATAGCAAATTTAAGCTAGTTTCGATGCAATATAGTAGCACAGACAAGAGTATAGTATATAATTTGTCTATGGTCATCGAGGGTCGTTTCTCTATGGGTATGGCTGAACAACTACTCAGGAGCCCGGATTAATAAGATTTTCTATCTACAATAACGTAAATACAACATGAAAAACGGTTTATTCATTCATCAAACATGTCATAATGTGTTATATATTAATATATATAACACCGCGTTTCTGAGCTGTAATTTGCCCAATTTATTATAACACCGCTAAGATAACCAATCAGAGACTAGTATTTCTTCTTTTGCTTTGGGCTAGCTACACAAAGGGTGTCTCTGCCATGCATGCAGCCTCAAAAGACTGAATTTACGTAAAACATTTAATAAAGCTAACTATAAAGGAGTCCTGGAAATACATACCTACATATTACTTATACTCACTTTATTATACGAACTTTATTCCCTATTGATATGAAACATGCATGAGCAAATCATATGCCGAAATGCTCGCAAACACTCTAATCGGGACCCTCTGAGTACAGAACCCTAATTTTTATTATTTGTTGTTTTACCATAACATATACTTACCAAGTATGAGTATTACAAATGAGAAACGTATCATATTATTTTTATGAAAAACTTATCATCTGTCAATTTCCACAGGAACTCTATAAGAAATATAAAGTTTGATTAGTACAGGATAAGAAAGGAAATGATAAAGGGCATTAGAATGAAAAAAAAATCATCAATTTTCAAACTAGGTACAAAAAAATTAAAATTTGCCCTCATAGGACACTGCTTAAAGAGTCGAAACACAATTGTCTAATTATCAAAGGATATATTTCATAATTATAAGCTCACATATTATTAGGGTGAGCCGTTGGAAAAAAAATACATTAATTTTGTAGTTGCATCAGACCAGTGATTTGATGGAAATAATTTAGGGCGATCCGTTGCCAGTTGCATTGGACCCATAGATAATACACCTAGAATGGACCACTGAGCAGCGGGTCTACCGCGTAATTCTCATTTTCATCAACATCAACTTGAGATTGAGATTTGACGTGCGTGCGACGACGCCCGCCTAACAAGCCATCTCTTTTGCACGCGTTGAATTTCGCATGCATTTGCTTGAAGTTGATACAAATGAGAATTACGCGGTAGAGCCCCTGGTGGAATAACACAAATTCAAGATAGAGCGAAACAAATACATAATGTTAATGTTTTTAAGGTTAGTGTAAATAATCAAAGGTTAACAACTACCTTTGAGATTTTTTTGTATGGAGCTTCAAGTAACCTTAAGGCTTACATTTTATTTAATATTATTTACCCATCTTATTTACCGTAATAGAGGCCATTCCAGTCTTATACACGTATTCGGTGAAATCTGAAACGTTTACAGAATTCTAGGTTCCTATTCTATAGTTAAGTTCTTTCGCATAAACTTATAAGAAATTCGTCATGGTTGCTTTTTGAAAGAATAGCAAACAATTTCGTGTTTTATTCGGCCATGCAATTTCGGAGTTTTTCTCGAAGTCTTCAAAACTTAAAAGTTGACGCCAATCCCATAATGTGCCAATTGTGAACGTGGGCCAATAGCGGTCCGACAAATAAGTACACTTGTACCAATCACATTCGCCTATCTTAAACGTCATCGCGTATTCGACCAATCACAAACGCACACGATCAACAACAGCGCTAAATAATAGCCGCGGCGATGGCCGAAACTTCAGTTCTTGTTGAAAAATCGAAGGTGCAGTGTGAATTCTAGAATTTGTGAATCTCTGTACTGGTAACGTGGCTGTGAAACTCTTCTATCAGAATAGAGTTCGTTAATCATAATTTTATTGGTAAGTATCTATAATTATTTATTTCCACTTCCAATCGTTTTTCTCAGAAATCTGAGCGCAAAGGAGTTTGATCTAACCTCTAATCTAACAATAAAAGTCTGTCTTTCACTGCTTTCATTTAAATATGAATTCAGACAAGTAAAACTATCGCTTAAATGTCTTCATCAATGTCCTTGTGATTTATCTCGTGAAGATTCATGGAAAATGTTGAATTTGGTAGGAGGAAGGAGTCGGAATTTTCTCGATTGTCGCGATAGCTTGGCCTACATCACCCGGCACCGTTGCCACCCGCTTCTGTTCGTACCGTTATGAAACATATTGTGTCCCGTTATCGGCTGCCTCCATTCCAGACACTTTCCATTATTTCGTCGGCCGTCGTCAGATTAGGTATAGGTAGGTACCGGTCGAGTCGCGGTGACGTGTCATTCATACGTGTCCTTGACGACGACGATCATTGAACTTATTATACTGTTTAGGCATCGATCCCCAGCATCTAAATGCTTGTGATCCTGATCACTCCTAGTGGAACCATGTATTAGTTGAATAAAGTGCTACTTTAGTGAGAGATCAACTTGTTTCATACATCTGGTACAAATTATAATTCTATATTTTATCTTTTATCTAAAGTGCCACCTGTAGGCATAGTTTATTATTTGTTGAGTATAATTAATTAAGGTAACTTATATTTGTCATGTTTTAATTCAGTTTCTTTTTGAAATCTTCCATAAGCACCTTACAAATTATACTATGGTTGCTTCCTAAACGTCTGGTTAGTGAAATGTAACTGTCAAAGTGAATTTTACATTTTTGACAAGGTTTATTGAAAGACTGAGCTGTTCGTTTTCACTGGGGTGGTTGATAAGACAAGCTCCAAGCTACCAATGATTTCGGCACCCAAGCAAGTCTTTTTTGACCCCGAACCATGATTTTTCCTTTTATCTTTTACTTACATTAACAAAGAGTCATGATTTATTACAGCTGGTGTGTAGTGCATGCTGGTCATCATGCGGTGGAGTCTAGTGATGCTGGCCTGCTTGGTCGCAGCGGTCTGCGCTGACGACAAGAAGGAGAAAGACAAGGACATTGGCACCGTCATCGGTATTGACTTGGGTACCACCTACTCATGGTAAGTAGTATACTTTCAATCATTGTTCTTCTGCTGCATTGTATAAGGGCAAACTATGATATGTAGATTTCAAATTTATAGAAGAAGAAGGGTTCAGGAAATTGTTACCATCATGTTGTATATTTTTCAATCATCATAATAACCCTTACAGACCTGTCTAATAGAATGGTGTGAGTGCAGCACTTGTCCTCGAGCTGAGAGTGACTCTTGTCTGTAAGGGTTAAATAATAAATAAGGTCGTTAACTTGTAACTGTGAAGTGAATCCGAATAACCTAGTAACTGGGGTGAATAACCTGCCAATAATGACTGCTGGTTATGTTTTATAAACACATTTTACCCATTTATTATTTAATTCAAATTAAAATTTATTTATTGAATAATTATTACAAATAGAAATAATTACATGCACTAAGAAATAACAAAAAAATGCGAGTCAGACTCTTGTACCTAGGGTTCCATAATGCGACAGTTTTGGGAATGTTGCCATTTTGTTTTCGTGAATTTCGCAACCGCTATATTTTTCCTTCAATCTTTACGTAAGCACCATGTTTTTTTTTTTTCATATTTATTGGTCTACCAGTTTTGGAGATAAGGGGGGGGAACATGCATTTTTTTGTAGTTTTTCAAGTATTTCTCTGAATAGATGCAACTAAGTATAGTTAAACTATATATTTTTACAATCAGTGTTTATTTACTTCTTTTTTTATGTTTCTTTTACATCTTTCATATCTACAATTTGATATCCATATTGTATTTTTAAAATAATATTTTTTATTTTTCTCTCTTTTGTTTTGGAAATATTTTGAACAATTTAAAGCTTTTCATATTATTTTTACACCGTGACATGTGGGCAAATTAATGCAATTTTGTGCCAAATTTCAAGTCTTTATCTTTAATGGTGCTAAAGTTATGAGGCTGTGACATTATCCATTAAGGCTTGGAGAGACTTTGGTGTAATAAAAATACAATTTAGACAAACTTCCTTTTTGTGTTTAGCTGTACTGTACATATGTACATTCAGTAGATAAATCTGTGAGATGGATCAAAGGGATATTGTTCTAGCACACCTACCTACATCCTACATAATGCCTATTAATAAAACTTTGTTACTGAATATTTTAGAGAGGATGCAGCTGGTTATTGTTAAATGAATGAACTTATCTATACTCCCAATTAGGTTTACCTAATATAAGATTGCCAATTTATATAGTGATAATGATAAGTGATAGATCACAAACCAATAAACAAGTTCAAAATACTAGTTATCATAAACTCACCCCTTTGACATTTGTTGTCACATTATGTGCCATTTTTTGGGTTATAGAATTCGTCGGAATAACTTGTAAAGCCAATTTTATTTTGGCAATAATGGTACATAAACAAAAAAATATCCTTTACCACGTAAATAAACTGCTTTTACAAAGTGGCCGTTCCAAATTGATTAGTAAATTGATTCCATCTCAGAGTTATCTCTCTGTCACTTTTATGAAGTTAACTTTACATTTACCCGGGTATTTAGGAACACTGCCTAAATACCTCGGTCGTGATTCAGTGGGTAGGGGGGGCGGGGCAATCGCCCCTATTGCCATCCTGTAATGTTGCATAGGAACAAGCTTACATTATTTCCTTTATAAAAATAAATATTTATTATTTGTCCACAGTGTTGGTGTGTACAAAAATGGCAGAGTGGAAATCATCGCCAATGACCAGGGTAACCGTATCACACCCTCGTACGTCGCGTTCACGGCTGACGGCGAGCGGCTGATCGGAGATGCCGCCAAGAACCAGCTGACCACCAACCCCGAGAACACAGTCTTCGACGCCAAGCGGCTTATCGGTCGCGAGTGGAGCGACTCTAACGTGCAGCACGACGTCAAGTTCTTCCCCTTCAAGGTGGTGGAGAAGAACAGCAAGCCGCATGTGTCCGTAATGACAGCGCAGGGAGACAAGATCTTCGCACCTGAGGAGATCTCCGCCATGGTCCTCATCAAGATGAAGGAGACTGCGGAAGCGTACCTCGGCAAGAAGGTCACCCACGCCGTTGTCACCGTACCCGCCTACTTCAACGATGCCCAGCGTCAAGCCACCAAGGACGCCGGAGTCATCGCCGGACTCAACGTGATGAGAATCATCAACGAGCCCACCGCTGCCGCCATCGCGTACGGTCTCGACAAGAGGGAGGGAGAAAAGAACGTTCTCGTGTTTGACTTGGGAGGTGGTACCTTCGACGTGTCGCTATTGACCATCGACAACGGCGTTTTCGAGGTAGTCGCCACTAATGGAGACACTCACTTGGGAGGCGAGGACTTCGACCAGAGGGTCATGGAGCACTTCATCAAGCTTTACAAGAAGAAGAAGGGCAAGGACATCAGGAAGGACAACCGCGCCGTGCAGAAACTGCGTCGTGAGGTCGAAAAGGCGAAGAGAGCTCTGTCCTCCAGCCACCAGGTCAAGATCGAGATCGAGTCCTTCTTCGAGGGTGATGATTTCGCCGAGACTCTTACCAGGGCCAAGTTTGAGGAGCTGAACATGGACCTCTTCAGATCAACCCTCAAGCCCGTGCAAAAGGTGTTGGAGGACGCCGATATGAACAAAAAGGACGTAGATGAGATCGTACTCGTCGGAGGTTCGACGCGTATCCCCAAGGTGCAGCAGCTCGTCAAGGAGTTCTTCAACGGTAAGGAGCCGTCCCGAGGCATCAACCCCGATGAGGCCGTCGCCTATGGAGCCGCCGTCCAAGCCGGAGTACTCAGCGGCGAGCAGGACACTGACGCCATCGTGCTCCTCGACGTGAACCCGCTCACCATGGGTATCGAGACCGTCGGAGGCGTTATGACAAAACTGATTCCGCGTAACACTGTCATCCCCACCAAGAAGTCTCAGATCTTCTCGACCGCTAGCGACAACCAGCACACCGTCACGATCCAAGTGTACGAGGGCGAGCGACCGATGACCAAGGACAATCACTTGCTCGGGAAGTTCGACCTGACCGGCATCCCGCCCGCGCCCAGAGGTATCCCTCAGATCGAAGTCACATTCGAGATCGACGCCAACGGTATCCTCCAAGTATCCGCCGAGGACAAGGGCACAGGCAACCGGGAGAAGATCGTCATCACAAACGACCAGAACAGGTTAACTCCAGAAGACATCGAGCGGATGATCAAGGACGCTGAGAAGTTCGCAGATGACGACAAGAAGCTGAAGGAGCGCGTCGAGTCCAGGAACGAGCTGGAAAGCTACACGTACTCCATCAAGAACCAGCTCCAGGACAAGGAGAAACTTGGCTCTAAGGTTGGTATCTCTTCATCTTATTGTGTCTTTTGACTAACAGAGTTATTATAATTTTATTTTATACATATTTATATATAAAACAAGCCCCTAACCGAAATGTATGTTTGTCAACAGGTCTCAGATGAAGAGAAGACCAAAATGGAAGAAGCGATCGACGCCGCTATCAAGTGGCTAGAAGAGAACCAGGACGCAGACTCCGAGGAATACAAGAAACAGAAAAAGACTGTCGAAGACGTAGTCCAACCGATCATCGCCAAGCTGTATCAAGGTCAAGGCGGCGTGCCTCCACCGGGCGGTCCCGCCGGCGACGACGAAGACTTCAAGGACGAGTTGTAACCTAACAGACTGTTAAGACGTGTGATCGTAGCCTAATGTGACCTCCGCAAAGGTCACTGCAGGCTGTGCACACGGACCCCCTTGTGCACAGCCTGTACGCACCGCTGACATGGATGCGGAGTGTTTACGTTCGTGTTGTGTATATTTATTGATGTACGTGCGGCGTGTGACGCGGCTCTGACGTCACAAGATGGCGTCGGTGCAACAGGGTCGAGATCTGATCGCGTTTCTGTCGCGTCGCGCGCGTGTGAAAGGGATGTATGTATGCGTGTTTCTGTACTCATTGTAAAAATTTATGATGCATTTCTAGGACTTTATTTATAGAGAGTCTAGTTTCGTGTGAATGTAAAAAGCTGTTATTTGGGCGAGTCGGTTCCGTGGTTCAGTCTTCCTGACGGGTTCGGGTCGAGTGATTTTTGTATGGCGAATGTGAACTGACTCGCAAGTCTCGGAAGTTCTAGAGACTACCTCAAGAGTTCTTGTAATTATTTGTGAGACTGCAATGTTAGCTCTTAATTAGCAGAATTAATTAATAGTTATTTAATAATTTCAATTGAGGATCGGAGGAGTACATTAATAAAACATTTTTCTAAGATAAGTCTTTTGTTTTATTTGGATATCTTGGTGGGGAAATGTAGAATAAAAATTGTCGGCGTGCTTTATTAGTGGCGAGCGGCGAGTCTGACAGCAAACTTGTAGAATTTATACAATGTTGATCAGAGTCACTACTATGATAATAAAGAAAACAGCATCCAAATCCGTTGAGTGGTTCCCGAGTTAAAACTGAACATACATACAGATAGACAAAAATTAAAGTATAATAAATTTTTTTTTAGGCGCCACTTTTTGCCAGTGTCCAACAAATTATTAGATTCTGACATGGTTACTTTTTCAGACACCCGCGCCGTTGGTTCATCATCACTCACGGTACAATTAAAAATGATAATAATGCTTGGCATTATTAATAGAATGAAGCATTCTCAAAATAAGTCATAACCACACAAAAATAGTATTATAGTCGAACCAAAAAACGGTTTCCCTGCGGTCCGAAATAGAATTACAATGGATCATAAGCCATTCACTTCATACTTTCGTAATCGATTTTAGCGATATAATTCTATTTCGGACCGCAGGGTTTGAGACTAGCTCGTCTTCGTCAAACGACGAAAGGAACAAATGTATGCGAGATATATAACATTTATCCTGCTCACTCACCTCACGTAGAGCAGTTTTACTCGCTCTACGGTTTGGCCCCTCGTGACGAGTGAGCCCCTTTGCTTCTAGATCCGCGTTTCGTTAACCCTTGCGAAAAAAACGTGAAAACGTGTAGATTTTTGAACGCTTTCAACACCGCTCCGCGTCAAATTCCTCGTTTTGAAACGGAACTATGAGTTCATCTGTCAAAAACACGATTTGTTTACATTTTTTTTTCTAGGTTATGTTTAGGAGACAGTTTCTGCTCCTATTAGAATTTGTCGGTTTTCTGTTCATCAGTCAATCATGGTGTCATCTCACCACTGAGGTCAGGGGTTATTACGATTCAGATAAGTTACGAGTATCATTTGCAGTAGTGATATTTGGTCAAACAATACGAGACTGCGTACGTATCTTTTTTGTAGGCGGCCTTGCCAATTTAAAGTACTTAATTAAGTGAAATAGCTGTCGTCCTTGTTCCATAGTCTGATGTACAGCGTCAGTTTATTGTGCCGTAGGATTTTTGTAGATACAAAATTATTACTACCTAGAATGTCGTGTAACTATTCGTACGAGGTAAGTGTCATACAATTCTTTCTTCGTTATTTTCTTCTTTTGACTTTCGCTACGTCTTAGTCATGATCTTTCTTATTTTAAGGATGCTGTGCAAAAACTCAACTCGTTACAATCCAACAAAGCGACTTTAAATCAAATAAGAAAAGATATTCTGGCTGGAAAACAAGTAAGGAAACTTTTTAGACCGAGGTTCTATTGAACTGAAAATATTAGTCTGGCTTGGGGTCTAGATAAGGGGGCACTATGGGGAAAAAACCGGCCATGTGCAAGTCTGTCTCACACACAAAGGGTTCCGTAACACCACACCAGTGGCGTGCACAGAACTTTTTGCTGGAAAAGCACGCAATTGGTCAAGAATAACAATAAAAAAAATATGAAAAAAATTAAATATCACTTTGAAAAAAAATAGTTTGTATAGGAAATTTTCACTCTAGGGTAGACATTGTCTACCCTGGCGTCATACAAATATTTTTTTTTCAAAGTGATATTTAAATTTTTTCATATTTTTTTTATTGTTGTTCTTGACCAAATGTTGGCTTTTCCAGCAAAAAGTTCTGTGCACGCCACTGCACCACACAATACAGGTACGGAACACTAAAAACATGGTAAATAATTCCACTTGCAGTTATGAAGGACCAACTTAAATTGACACTCTATTGACACAATCTATAGAACTCTATGTATCTAAAGGATCTAATTAAGTTTGTCACAGATAACTTCCTAAATAATTAAATATTAGTAGTTTTGAGATTTTTTACCATGTGTGTTCTAAAAGACCTACCTGTAAAGGAAATTTCAAGTTTCTAAGTCAATTGTAAAGTGCCCTATAGGTTTTGATTCCCTTGCGAGTGTTAAAAATTTGTATGAAATTGATTATGTAAAGTGCAAATACTTTTTTTGTGTCGATACTTAATGGTTTTTTCTATGTGTGTGCTATAAATAACACCTACCCGTAAATTAAATTTCAAGTTTCTAAGTCAACTGTTAGCACCCTACAGGTTTTCATGGTGAGCAAATTTATTTGAAATTGATTATATAAAGTGAAATAACTTTTTGTCACGTCCAGTTAGAAGCCTGATTTTTTTACAGCACTTAGTAGATTTCTGTTAGAGGTATTATAACAACATAACATCTCATACAGGCCCTCAAAAAAAAAGAGTTGTGATAGACAGGTGGACAACAAAGTGATCCTATAAGGGTTCTGTTTTTTCATTTGGAGGTATGGAACCCTAAAGACTTAAATTGCTTTTATTAGTCCTTAACTGACAATGTCAAGAGAAATGCATTGGCGGATACATCGGGGGCCATGGCCTCCCCCAATATATTTGATAGTTGACTCTCCTATGGATTTGATTTGGGTGCACTTTTACACAGCATAGGTATTATTAGGTATAGATGGGCTTAAGGTGCCTAAA
Source organism: Ypsolopha sequella (assembly GCA_934047225.1). Classification (NCBI taxonomy): domain Eukaryota; kingdom Metazoa; phylum Arthropoda; class Insecta; order Lepidoptera; family Ypsolophidae; genus Ypsolopha; species Ypsolopha sequella. Next base: position 4,045,683 of record OW203987.1, read on the forward strand.
AGCTTCCTTTTTTTGAATGGCCCCCTAAAATCAAATTCTGGATCTGCCCTTGAAGAAAGACTAAAAGTAAAATCCTTCTGACCCCCTTAGACAAGCAAAAATAACTAGTATAATAATATTGCTTTATGTTTTTAGCATTGCACGAACATTGAGGACATGGAGAATTATTTACTGAGAACAGGATTCACACTCTCTAAGTTAGATAATCTCTCTGTTATTCATGTAGCAGGCACTAAAGGAAAGGTAAATTTATTAAAGTAACTGATTCAATGAAAAACTTGTATATGTCTGATAAAAATAAGTATTTTATCACAACTTCTTAGGGTTCAACAAGCGCAATGTGCGAATCAATACTCAGACATCACGGATACAAGACTGGTTTCTTTTCGTCACCTCATCTGGTTGCTGTTTGTGAGAGGATCCGTTTAGAAGGACAAGTCATCAGCAAAGAGAAGTTTGCTAAATATTTCCACAAAGTCTTCAGCTTACTGGATACCTCAAAGGTGAACCATCATATTTTTTCCTTGTAACCTTTTCTAAATAAACACGAACTGTGATTAATTTATCATATCATAATAGATAACATAAAATACTTATTTATATGTACTCAGGAAATGACTTTCTGGCATTTTCCAAGTTACATCATTCAGGATGATAAAATGACTCAATATTGTACCTGTTAAGTACATAATATAACGGGTCAACTGTGATCAGGACTTGCGCCATGAGGGTTCCCTACAATTCAAATAAGATAATAAATAATTTGAACAAACCTACAAATGTATGAGTTAAAACTGCAAAATTAAGTTGTTTGAGTATTTGGGTATGGAACTGTAAAAAATGATAGTACAACATAAGGGGCTAAAATGTTAGTGCTTGACAAACAGTTCTGCACCCTTTGAGTATTTTTTGTTTTACTATGTAGTATCTGCCCCAAGAAATTTGTCTGTTTTTAAGATGGAGCTGGAACAAAAATCTTTGAAAATATGCTATTGTTTCGAGGTTTCTTGTATGGGGACCTCCCTTGGGTTTTGGGCTATAGTAACACATATTCTGTGAACATTTCAACTGGCTCAAGCTGTAGACCCCTGGTGACAGATGGCTAGACAGACAGACTAATGGCGGAGACTTAGTAATAGGGTCCCATGTGGCACCCTTTGGGTGGGGATTGTTAAAAATCTTAGGTGCTTATTAATTGCAGGCTTATGAAGGAGACATGCCAAAATACTTTGCATTTCTAACAGTTATGGCGTTCCATGTGTTCCTGGAGGAACAAGTAGATGTGGCTATTATTGAAGTTGGGATTGGAGGTGTTGTGGACTACACCAATGTGCTAAGGTGATAAGCTTTCAGATTTTATTAAGAAAGTGTTTCTCTTAGGACACAAGAATCTCCTGAACTATTCTATATATTATTCACTGTAGAAACGTAATCAGTTAATCAGTATATTTTTGGTTATAGAAAAGTCCCAGTTGTTGGTATAACAGCTCTGGGCCTTGATCACACTTCCATACTCGGCAACACATTAGAGCAGATAGCTGCGGCTAAGGCAGGCATCATGAAGCCTCTGTGTGAAGCATACACTGTGGAACAGCCAGCTGAGGCCATGGATGTGTTACAAAGAGTGGCCAAAGAAGTCAAAGTAACTAACCAATTATTCTTCTGTGGGGTTTTTTCCTAAATAATATTCTATAAAAAACATTATTCTTTTTCAGTGCCCTTTACACATTGCTCCTCAATACAAAGATTATGACTTTCCAAAAGAGTATAAAAATCATCTCCATGTGGATATAGATGCGTATTACATAAATGCTTCCCTGGCTATACAACTGGCACATGCATGGATGCGCATCGTCAAATCACATGCCAGTAGTAATAGGTACTCATTAAGGAAACGGCTAAAGAATGGAAAAATTCGGAGACAGAATGAGCTCTCAGAAATTGGCTCAATCATTACTGATGAGCAGCAAAAAGGCTACAAATATAATACACCACTTGAATCTCTTGTAACAAGTGTTCCAGAGCAGACTGTCCAAGGTCTCAAAGACTGCTGTTGGCCAGGCAGGTATCAGCAGATAAAAACAGATTATGCTCAGTTTTACCTAGATGGAGCACACACTAAGGAGTCTGTCGAGATATGTGCTGCATGGTTCAAGAGCAATACATATCAAAGGTATATAAATTACAATTTTTTTATGATTACATAGGAAAACAGTTAAATTAAATTTTAGTGAGATGTATTTCGGGCCATTCGGGCCCGGCATCAGTCACTTATGATAAATATAATTCCATATTTAACATAAATCATTATCACAAATTTAAATTACCTTCACAAGATGATCAAGCCCTTTTCATCCCCAGTCAACTGTGTATCATTTGTATTAAGTAATCTATCAATGTCTGTTAGCCAGAAAATTAATCGATCCAGGTATTTGTCATCTTGTTTGAACATTAGAAGTAACAGTTGCATGTGCTGGAAGGCTTTCTGTTGTTTTAATAAATGCTGGAGCCTCAGATCCCGCAGAGAGAGCAGCTTGATAATCACTATAGCTATCAGAGTCCATTGTATAGGCTTGAACATTATGTTATCAGCTTTTAGCTTCAATGTTTTAACCAGCAGTTGAACATCTTCTCTAATGGACAAAGTCAACAAGCCCAATGACCTCAATATGTCTGGTAGAACCTTGTTTAAGTGGTTGCAAACAATTCTTCTGCGCAATGCATTCTGTGCATTCTTATCAACTAATGGAATCTTAGTCAATACAGATTCATCCTCAACCACTCCAGTTTGCTCTATATTTGATCCCACTTCTGGTATTGCTGTGTCACCAGCAAAAAAAGCCTTGACTTTGAATTGCAACTTCTTGCTTTCTTCTTGTAAAATTGAATAGTCAGGAAGGGGCTTTGTCTCTCTTTGTAAAGCCTGTGAATCAAATTTCCTATCTTCAAGTTCAAGCATGTTTAGTTTGCGACACAGAGTCTGGTACTGATCATAGGTGTTCGAGTTATAAAATATACTTTTTGCATAGTTATTCAAATACTCTTTGATGCACTCTCCCTTGTCTACTACCATTTCTTTGACTTTGTCTTCACCCAGTAAGAAAAGCATAGTGTCCAGAGTGATCCACTCTGCTAGACATTTTTCCACTTCGATGGTTATTACTGTGACTGAAAGCTGCTTTTTTGGTATAACTTTTGCTGATCTAGCAGGTAGGTTGCTTCTATTTTCAGGTACTTCAGTAAGTGGATCAATTTTCTTTTCTGGTTTTTCAACAATTTCTCCAACAATGTTGAAAGGATTAGATTTTGATGTGCTGTGTTTTGTCAGTGATTTATTATCCAGAAGTTGTTTTGTTTCACCTGATGGTTGTGACGGTTTGTTTGTTAGCGGTGTATTTGTTGCTTTATCCATTCCACAGTCTGACTTCTCATTGCTTATATTATAAGTTTGAGTCTTCTCTTTTAATTCAAATTCCATTGTATCAGTTTGTTTTTCACTTGATTCCTGACAATTCACAAGAATGGTCTCATCCTTATTTTGATTATTGTATATTTCAGTAAGACTTGCACTTGTAAAGTCATTTATTGTTGTAAATTGTGGAGTTTTATCTGTTTTTAAATGAAGTTTCTCTACAATAGCTACATCTACTACCTGCCCCATACTGCCGCCAGTCCCTTGTGGAGGAAGATGGAACTTGGGAACTTCCTCGTACTCTCTGAACCACAATGGGCTGCTCAGCATCTGCTTCTTCACATACATAGCACCTTCATAACAAGCATTACTACAAAAACTCTTTCTTACTGTTATATCATAGACTTTGTTTGTTTTCATGGAAATTCGATATTTTTGCTTAGGAATATCTTTTAAAGATAATGTCTTAGAACATAAGGGATATCCACATAAATGTATGATAGATCTTTCTTCTATCACGTCTTCAAGGTGGCACTGGTTGATATCAATCAAACATTGCAAAAAATATTCTTCTGTGACCTGACTTTCAAGTAAATTCTCTACGATACTCTGAGCCTTCAGATTGCATTCGCGTTTTTTCTGTATCGCTTGACGTATCTGCTCTTTAGACATTTCTTCGATTTTACTTGGCTTTTTTTTCATTTTTTTGTCTAACACATCCATTATGGACTTTTACAAATAAAAGTTCGTGTAAAAATCGCAAAATTATAATATAATTTTTTTTTTTTTCTCATTTTTCATTCCGTCTTGGAATAGGCAAAGGGCAGTAGCCCGTACAGCCAAGTCTTATTTTATTTCATTTTTTTCATGTCCAATTAAATATAAGGCCATAGCCAAGTCTTAGTGAATTGTCTTCATCCTCGATCAAAGTAGTAAGGCCGAAGCCAAGTCTTAGTTTATAATATAAAATCAAAAATATTTTTCTTTTCTTTTGTTTGTTTGTTCGGCCTGGATGCTAGTCCTTTTGGCCACTTCATATTTCTAACTAAGTTTCTATTCTACTCTACTAGTTACTAGGAGGTCTTCTTTGTTCTACATTAATTAAATTTCATTTCATTATCTGTCGAAACTTTAAAATCATATATATGCTCAAATTTGATGCTTCGTCCGAGTCCGAGTCCGAAAATATTGTATATGCAATATTTTTCTTCTCTTGTCAGTGTTGCAACCCTCGGATTTTGGCTTTCCCCTATCTTCTTGTAAAAATACCCTAAATTTGACATTATTAGGCATAAAGTTTATTAGTTTCATTAACTATAAACATTGTGAAAATCCCCTAAATTTGACACTTTTAAGACCTTTTTCCCCTAAGCATTTAATTTAAAAGTAAAACACAATTTGACTATTATTGGACTACCTAAAAAGGTCATTAGTTTAATTAAATATTGAACAGTCACGAATAGCGTCCATTTTTAAGAATCAAAATAGAAAAGTGTTTTACGAAAGATATTAATGATTTGTTGCTAACGTAGAGATCTGCTAGTACATGAAGCGCGTGATACATTGCTCTCTCTCCCTCTTTTGATATACCTCGAGAGGGATAGAATGTTGTAGCAAGCGGCTAAAACTCGATATGGTCAGCTATGCTAGATCCCCTGCACACCACGTTCGGATATATACGTTCTAAACCCAAAATTCGTCCCAAATAACTTTCGGGACAGGAAGTCGAAATATATCTGGAATTAATTATAATAACATGTTTTTATAGGAGTATATAGATAGTATAATATAAACAAAATGAAAAACAAGTAAGTTTTTTTATAATAATATTAGTGTTAAGTCACATTTTTTTCACTTGTTTAAAGGGTTCGGATGTGCTAGCCTAACATGGCCAGCGTTAAGCCTGTCAAAAGGCGTTTAGAAAGACGTGGTTAAAAACCGGCCATGTTATTCTATATTTTACCCATAGACTTAGATATACATCTTAAGTCTATGATTTTACCTATTCACCTATTTGTAGGTATTCTTGACTTTTCGATTTCTAAACTTAGTTTCTGACGGATGGAATAACTGCAGGATTGTGTTCCGTTTTGCGCATGTACTGCATCAATCAATGCTGCAATCAAAATGGAACAGTTATAGGTATATTAACGTAGACAGAGAATATTCTCTGTCTACGTTAATATACCTATAAGAACTATTTAATTAAGAACAGACATCATGATGGGGCCAGCTCAGTTGTGGGCGTGGCCAAATGTCATGCTGTTTAATTTCGCTATAAGGTGCAAGCTCCACGAAACTTGCGAGGTTGCCGACGCAAAATTGAAAACTTGTTTCAGGAGAAACCAGATTTTGGCAAGACTGTACACGTTTTTAAACATTATTTTTGGTTATTATTAATCTAGATAACATTTTAGATGTTTGACTCTTAATAATTTTTCGACTTTATCTAAAACAATAAAAGCACATTCGGCTACCGTGGTAAAAAACCGTTCAATTTACGTATTTTAGGAGTTTTTGTTAAGATATTACTCAAATTTCACGATTTTTAGTTCGACTTAAACAAAGATGTAGATAATGTTAATGGACTAAGTCTAAAATATTATAATAACATTCCATAGACACCTCAAAATGTGGTGAAAGTGTTTGTTTGCGTTTGATGACGCCTCTTACTCGCACCGAAACGCACCGTTTCGAAACGGCGATGGTGATTGCCAAGTGATGTAATGGAAATTACTGGATTGAACACTTTTCTAATTTTGTACGTCATGGTCGGCATGATATTTTTTAACGTCACGCGATATAGCAGGGAAGTACCTATATATGTATGGAGGTATAGGGAGACGCTTTTAATTTTCCGTGGACGTTATCGCTGACGGAAAATTAAAAGCGTCTCTTTACATTGGACGTTATCGTCGACGGAAAATTAAAAACGTCTCGATACAACTCCATACATTTTACTTCCCTTATTATGTATATTTTACCGTGACGGTAAAAATATGCCGTTACCGTGCAAGATTATAAAAGCTCCCAATGCATCGAGAGTCGCTACTAAACGTGGTCCCCATTGTAACCAGATTAGAAGGATCCTGTGATTTTAGCATGAAAATGAAAGAAATAATTTCGGGCTTAGCAGATTTTGTCGCAAAATTTGGCAGTTAGCAGGGTCTAATAAAACAGGAGACGAACAAGCGTTGGCGGGTGATCGAACTGAACGCAGCCAATGACTGATGTTAGTTAGTTTCGTTGGTTATGGATATACAACAGTCCTACAAAGCTCTTTTAGCGCGTGGATTGGTCTCTATTTAATATCTTTGGGTAAAAATCGGAACCAACGCTGCTATCTTATCACTTCTTAATCCACATCTGCGCCCCCCCTGCCACTGTGGTCCACGCGCCAAAATACTTTTAGGTTATTTCCATATAAATAAAATTAATAAAAACACCATGAAAGTAAAAAACAGTTGATCTAGAAAGTTTTTCCTTATTTTATATAAATAATGTTATTTTTGGTATTAGTCGACCATAGTTAAATATTTTAATTTATTAGGCTTTTCTATCAAAGTTATATTAATTTGTGCATTACTTTTTAAATGATCCAGCACAACAACTTTAAAACGTGTCTGTATTTGACAATAACTATGGTCGCCTAATCCCATAAATCACATTTATTTAATACTTTATATTCAAAACTAAAGACAATCAGAAGTTCTGCGTTTGGGAACAAGATCTGTTGCATCCATTTTAGCATTAAAATGTTTTCTTTGTTTTAGAGATCTCGATAAAATACTGATATTTAGTGCAACTGGAGATCGTGACGCCGAAATTCTTTTGAAACCATTAAAGGATATTGGATTTCATCAAGTTTACTTTGTTAATCCTACCGCTTATAAAGAAATAAACGAGAAAAATGGTAATTCTCTAAAAAATAATGATTCTTCTTCCCAACTGTGTAGTCGTTAATACTTTCGCTTTATTTTTAGATAATTTTTCTGCAGTGGAGCAAAAAGAAGTCATGGCTAAATGTGAAAAACACGCTGAGATTTGGAGAAGTTTTCGCAGTTACGATGAAATCACAAATACAAAGGTGATGGAATGCGTTTTCGATGCTTTAATCGATGTTAAACAGTCCAACGAATATTCATGTGTCCTCATTACGGGATCTCTTCATTTAGTTGGAGCTTCTCTATCCATTTTAGACTGTAACCTAAGCAAAGATTAAACATTAAGAGTACCTTAAAGCAGAGAACAAGTACTTGCCTTAAAGTAATTACTTATACTTTTCTTTATGTACATATTGAATTTTTTTTTTTATTGATTTTAATCTACTTTTTTATTGTATTGTGCAAATGTTGATTTATTTAAATAAACTGCAATGTGAGCAATGCACCTTTGACGGTTTAGTTTAATCCGAATTTTAGCATTCGTTTAGCAACTATGTATTAAAAAAACTTGTCTTTCAAACCTAACTTAAGGTTTAAACATCAATCGCTCGGTACGAAGTGCACAGTTTAATTTTGTTTTTGTTGTTAGGAAGATATGGTGAAAAAGATATTGGTCTGTGGCAATTCACGCCATAGAGTATATTAAAAGTTTTGTATAAGTTGGTTTATAAATCAACAGTTTGAAATAAAATGCACGATTTAGTCCAAACAAGCTTAAAATGCTGTTTTAAGTTTGTTTCAACAAAATAATGGCTAAATGTGCATTAAATTTCAAGCTGTTGATTCATTCAAATTTGTGGGATAGTGCAAGTGATTTTCTGTTCATAACAGTACATATAAACATAATCAACTACCATTACCATAAATGAAAAATTATTAAATTATGGTATAATTATGATCTTTAATTTGTCAGTATTTTTTTTCAGTTGTAGTATTTTTTTTCAAAACGATGTCCCCGTTTCGCTGTATTTTTACTCTTATTTATCATTTCCTATTCCATTACCTTTCCAACAAAAAAAAAATGGAACGTTCTATCATAAATACAATAATTTCTAGGAGCAGTTAACAAAAGACACTGCGCTCGCGTGCGTGCCATACAAAGATGCTCAGGCGCAGAATATTTTCAAGGTTAAAAAAAACCGGCCAAGTACGAGTTAGACTCGCGTACCTAGGGTTCCGTATTGTGGATGATAAAATTAATTTTGTCATTTTTTTTTCCTGAATTTCTCGACCGCTTTTTTTTCCTGTAATCTTTACGTAAATACATATTACCATGATTTTTTTCATATTTTTTGGTCCACCAGTTTTGGAGATAAGGGGGGGACATACATATTTTTTAAATGTTTCTCGAAACTAGTGCCAGTAAGTATAGTAAAAGTATATATTTTTACAATCGGCTTTTTAATATATACAATTTGATACCCATATTGTATTTTAAAATATCTTTTTTATTTATTTTACTTCTTTTTCTGTATTTCTCATTATTGCTGAATTTTTTTTTAATCGCTATAGTTTTCCTGTAATTGGCCAGTTATGAAAAATATTTACTTTTAATATTTATATATTAAAAGTATATATTTTTACAATCAGCTTTTTAATGCTTATAATTTGATACCCATATTGTGTTTTTATAAAAAAAATATATATATATTTTACTTCTTCTGTATTTCTCATTAGTGCTGAATTTTTTTTATCGCTATAGTTTACCTGTAATTGGCTAGTTATGATCTATAATTGTCATTTTTTCATATATTTCTGTCCACCTGTTTCTGAGATAAGGAGGGAGACATACGTATTTTTGGGGTTTTTTAAAAATTTCTCGAAACCAGTGTCAGTAAATATATTAAAATTATATACTTTTAGAATCAACTTTTTAATACCTACAATTTGATACCCATATTGTATTTTTAGTCTAGTATTTTTTTATTTTTCTCACTTTTGTATTGGAAATATTTTGAACGATTTCAAATTTTTCATTTTTTTTACACCCTAATATGTGGGCAAATTAACGCTATTATTGTGCCAAATTTCATGTATTTATCTTTAACTGTGCTAAAGTTATTAGGCTGTGACATACGGACGGACAACGGAGTCTCACCATAAGGTTCCTTTTGTACCTTTTAGGTACTACGGAACCCTAAAAAAAGAATTCGAAACATCTTTGTTTTTGTCGATATATCTAGATCTAGTTTCATCCCCTTTCGGATGTGCATTCTTACGAGCGACACACTGTATAAATACTTTATCTTTGGTCGTGACCGATTCGTGGGTGTTTATAGTGGAAAATAGTAAGTAAAATATAGTTTATTGTTATCTGATGACCGAACTCACTAGGTACCGAAGTGGTTATATTGTCTTTGCTACCTACCTCAGAATAAGGTATTCCTTATTCTGAGCTACCTACCATTTAGTCAATTTTGATCTTCGTTTGGTTTGTTTTTCAGACTATGCCCATGTACTCTGACTACGCCCGTCTAACATTGACAGCATTAACCATAAACAAATTCAACGCGTGCAAATGGGATGAAATGTAGGTGATGGTCGTCTGACGATCTAACTGAACGCAACGCAGCCCTATTTTGTTTATTATTTTGACTTTTAGACCATAGAGTATATTTAGACTATATTTTACTCAGAATAAGGAATTATTCTGAGATATTTTATTTTGACAGTTCGTTCGTCGATCGATTTCAACCTGCCTGACATGAGATTATTATATTATATTAGTACAAAATTAAAATTGTAATTAAGAAGTGTAAAATTTGTTAATAACGTGGAATCAATCACTTGGCTACGATTAAATCGCGCTGTCTGTCAGTGCGTCATCTATGAATCATTCATCCGAAGAATCAGTTCATTTACTTGCTAAACTGAATTTATCTTTAATGGCAGAAGAAAAGGGTGATCTCGATCAGGTACAGGTAAACCTCCGATTGCCACAATTTATTTATGTCTGTCGATTTAAGAGCTTTTGTGGTGAATCCATCTGACATGTATTGTGTGTAGCAATATATTAGAGGTCAGTGCCTCTTATCGACATATTGCCCCTTGATTATACTTTTACTGTTTGTTTCGAACATTGTCTGCTTTGTATTTCTCAGCATATTGTTTGTGTAAAGTCATGGTGTCTACGTAGTCACCATAAGCTTATGCTTCCTGTTGATTACCGACACTACATTTTAAATGCGTAAGTGATTAAACTAGGCATTACTTTTCTCCTATCTATTTCTGCTAGTTAATCATGTCCAGATATCACCAAACTGTAATAAGTATATGGTTAATTGGTATTAAGTGTTCCATTACTGTTTTACCCAAAATATAAGTTCTCCATCTGGGAACACAACTAAAATTGGTATACTTATGTCTGTCCTAAGTATACCAATTTTAGTTGTGTTAAAATCTTCCATCTACCATTGATTAAGTAAAGCACATGGCACATACATATCCTTTAGTTTATTTAGAGGTAAATAAACTGGTTGGGGTGTAGAAAAGGGGGCACTATGGGAAAAAAGACTTAAAAAATTTTCGCTTGGGCGCCGCCTGGTCGTAGTGTCGATAAGGGGGCACTGAGGAAAAAAACACTTAGAAAATTTTCGTAACAATTTTTTTTTTCACTTTTTTTAAGTTTTCTTTTTACGATCTTCTAGCGTTTTTCCTAGTCATTAATAAATGTATTATGCATTTTCTTCATACGACTTATATTTTTTGAGATATAAGCTCTGAAAAATATTATTTTGTTATATCTCGGTAAAAAGTAGTCGTACGGAAAAAAGTCATAAGACATAAAATTACGACAAAAAGCAACTCAACGCGATGCGCTCATAAAAAAAAGATTTTATTTTTTTTTTAAATTTCGTCAGAGTCCCTTGCCCCCTTACGTATCCTAGCACCGTCAACTGGGACATAGAAAAATTACGATGATTTTTTAAATTTTCAAAGTTTCTAATTTTTGTTTAAATATCGTCTAGGGATTCTTCTGGCCATTATTTTTAGTCATTTAAGATTTTACCGTACATGTCACCGTTCTCGAGATATAGGTCAAAAAAGTCTTTTTTTAATTTTATCTCTGTATATATTAGTCATATGAAAAAAGTCATATGACATAAATTAACAAGAAAAAGTACTTCCTAGTGATGCATGAATAAAAAATGCAAAATAATGAAAAAAAAATATTCGGCTGGAACATAGCCGAATTTTTTGTAGATTTTTTTATTACAAGAACTTGATATTTTTCAATGCTTATCGTATAGATTATGTTTTTCCCATCATTTTTGGTCGTATAAATTTTTTGCTTCAGAAGCCCTTAAAATTTTTTTTTCGATATAACTCGGAGAAAAGTAGTCGTACGGAAAAAAATTGTATGACATAAAATTACGACAAAAAGCAACTTAACGCGATGCGCTCATAAAAAAAGTTTTTTTTTTTTTTTGGAAATTCGTCAGAGTCCCTTGCCCCCTTACGTATCCTAGCACCGTCAACTGGGACATAGAAAAATTACGATGAATTTCCAAAAAAAAAAAAAAAACTTTTTTTTATGAGCGCATCGCGTTGAATTGCTTTTTGTCGTAATTTTATGTCATACAACTTTTTTCCGTACGACTACTTTTCTCCGAGGTATATCGAAAAAAAAATTTTAAGGGCTTCTGAAGCAAAAAATTTATACGACCAAAAATGATGGGAAAAACATAATCTATACGATAAGCATTGAAAAATATCAAGTTCTTGTAATAAAAAAATCTACAAAAAATTCGGCTATGTTCCAGCCGAATATTTTTTTTCATTATTTTGCATTTTTTATTCATGCATCACTAGGAAGTACTTTTTCTTGTTAATTTATGTCATATGACTTTTTTCATATGACTAATATATACAGAGATAAAATTAAAAAAAGACTTTTTTGACCTATATCTCGAGAACGGTGACATGTACGGTAAAATCTTAAATGACTAAAAATAATGGCCAGAAGAATCCCTAGACGATATTTAAACAAAAATATGAAACTTTGAAAATTTAAAAAATCATCGTAATTTTTCTATGTCCCAGTTGACGGTGCTAGGATACGTAAGGGGGCAAGGGACTCTGACGAAATTTAAAAAAAAAATAAAATAAATCCTAGCACCGTCAACTGGGACATAGAAAAATTACGATGAATTTCCAAAAAAAAAAAAAAACTTTTTTTTATGAGCGCATCGCGTTGAATTGCTTTTTGTCGTAATTTTATGTCATACAACTTTTTTCCGTACGACTACTTTTCTCCGAGGTATATCGAAAAAAAAATTTTAAGGGCTTCTGAAGCAAAAAATTTATACGACCAAAAATGATGGGAAAAACATAATCTATACGATAAGCATTGAAAAATATCAAGTTCTTGTAATAAAAAAATCTACAAAAAATTCGGCTATGTTCCAGCCGAATATTTTTTTTCATTATTTTGCATTTTTTATTCATGCATCACTAGGAAGTACTTTTTCTTGTTAATTTATGTCATATGACTTTTTTCATATGACTAATATATACAGAGATAAAATTAAAAAAAGACTTTTTTGACCTATATCTCGAGAACGGTGACATGTACGGTAAAATCTTAAATGACTAAAAATAATGGCCAGAAGAATCCCTAGACGATATTTAAACAAAAATATGAAACTTTGAAAATTTAAAAAATCATCGTAATTTTTCTATGTCCCAGTTGACGGTGCTAGGATACGTAAGGGGGCAAGGGACTCTGACGAATTGCCAAAAAAAAAATAAAATCTTTTTTTTATGAGCGCATCGCTTTGAGTTGCTTTTTGTCTTAATTTTATGTCTTATATATTTTTTCCGTACGACTTATAATAAAATTTTCACGGGCTTATATCTCAAAAAATATAAGTCGTATGAAGAAAATGCATAAGACATTAATTAATGGCTAGGAAAAACGCTACACAATTGTAAAAAAAAAACTTTAAAAAAGTTAAAAAAAAAAATCACGAAAATTTTCTAAGTTTTTTTTTTCAAGTACCAAAAATTTTTTTTTAATTTTATTTTTTTTCTTCCGCCCCCTTTTCTACACCCTAAGGGAAACGTAGGCGGCGCCGAAAAGCGAATAATTTTGAAGGGGGGTATCGCGCCCCCTTATCTACACTCCGACCAATAAACTGAATGATCTGTACATGTTTGACAGTGTACCAACCATGTAAGCAGAACAGAGCTATAAATGCATTGCAAGTAATACTCTGCCATTTAATCTTATAAATAAAGTTCATATATTTACATGTTCGGCAGCTGTGGACAAGTTATAACTTGACATTGGTGGAACTAATGTGCAGAGTCACATTTTCGAGAGCCAGATAAAATGACATTGAATTGAACTGTCAGAAACTGGTCCACGTTTTTCTGTGTAAATGAAAACTACAGATCAGTCTTATATTTCGGGTACAACTTGGGTAAAACTGTACAATAATAATATTATTAATTTTTTCGCTTTAAATAATGGGCAATAATAATCCTTTTTATGTCCAGGTCAGCCAGGATGTCATATATGGACACAAGATTTGTCAAACCAGCACAGCAAAATGGTTGTGTCTTGAAGAAATTTATCAGAAATTCTATAGGCCTAATTTCTATGACATTGGGGGCACATATATCCAAGACATAGCAGATTACTGGTTTATGTGCAAAACTGAGCAAGTCAGTACCAATTTCCTGCTGCATTTATTTGTATTCAACCGCCAAGAAGCATCCTTCAATATTACTTTAAGTTACAGCAATGAGATCACTATAGATAGGAAGTCCAAGATTGCCTACTTAGCATCCTCACCTAAGGAATATCAGTTCAAGAATATTCAAGAACTGAACCAATCATACATTACTACTTACCACTTCACGGAGCTCGATGTTGATTCATTGAAGGACAGGAAATTGTATGTTTCCATTAAATTCCCAACCACTGAATCTAAAACATTCAATCAGGAAATAGTAGAGAATATTAAGGCAGATCATGATTTTGGTGCACTGTTGTCAGATCCTATTGGTTCAGATTTCACAATAGAATCAATGGACGGAGAGAAGTTCCTGGTGCACAAGGTGTTGCTGGCTGCTCACAGTGAAGTTTTCAAGGCTATGCTTAAAGAGGAGACAGCAGAAAGCCAGAACAACTATGTAAAGCTGATAGACGTTGGCAAAGAGGATCTACAGTGCATCTTGCAGTTCATATACACGGGGACAGTGCAAGACTTACAAAACTGTAACTGCACCAATCTCCTGATTCTAGCTGACAAGTATGACCTCACTGGTCTACGGCAGTTGGTCCAGTATGCTCTCTCTCAACAACTGTCTTCTGATAATGCATTGGAAATATTAATGGTGAGTGACATGTTCAACTCGGATATGCTGAAGACTGCCGCACTAAAGTTCATAAAGAGAAACCCTACTGTGATAAAAAGTAGTGCCTTCAAAGAAATCCAGAATGCAGACCTGGTGAGAGAGCTCTGTGACTATCTGGTGCCTTGTTAGGTGATCTTGTTTATTAATTAAGTTTGTCAATGTAAATATTTAAATTTTAAGGAATATTATATATTAAAAAATCATTCAGATGCAATTGTTTTCACTTCTCATTACAAAAAGTAATTGTTTGAGTGAACATGTGGAAGTAAAAAACATGAGAAAAAACATAAAAATAAACTTTATTGAAAGTTAAAAACATATAATTATTTGTTGTCAAGCAATTATGAATTATACTTATGTATCGGGAGATACAACTACTGATAGTAAACATTTGTCTAGGGCGGTATGGTGGGTGTCAGAGTCAAGTCGGGCGGCGCGAGGCGCGTGCTGCTAGCGACAGCAACCCCACTGGCTCACCACAAATATATCTCATTTTGGAATGTTACTTGACGTCTTCGTTTCTGCAGCAAACAAACATTCTTGTATTAGCTTAATGACATCCGGAATTATTTCAACTACTACTTTCTATCGAAAGAAGCTGTTAATCAAATAAATTTATAAAAAATATACAGATCAAATTATGTCTTGCTCAGAAAAAAAAAAAATTTTTTAAGTCATTCATAAATTTTAAACTTTTCAATACAAGTTGCAGAATGAGGACACATTAATGTACCATGCAGGAGAAGCAAGAAAAGACTCGATTTTATTATAACATTTTTTATTAATAGAAGCTATGAATTGAAACTGATACAGAAACTCAAACATTAAATTTACATTCTTAGTAAACGCCGCGAATATAAAACTGTTACCTTATCTTATAACGGGCTCCATTTCATATAAAAATAAAAACTTGTACGTGGCTACAGTTTAATAAGTGATAAATGTAGCTGCTATGGAATCATCTACAATACAAGCTTATTATTACATTGAAAGCTAGAATTCTATTTTATAATAATACTAAATTTTTAAATGCTAAAAAGTGGTCATATTTTTATGTGAGTGCATATAACCGGTTCCGAAACTAATGCATTTTTGCGTGTTTGCAAATTAAAACAAAAGATAACTAAGGTACTTCTGATACACAAACATAAGTCCACAGTCATGTTGGCGAGAGGCCACACAACCTTCTTCAATTACCATTATTACATTAGAATCAAACATTGCGAACACTGCATCGACCGTGTATCATACAAATGATAAGATCATTGTCGACAATCATTATAATACATATACTGCCGTTTTGTGCATCACTTTAGACAGTTTGTTAATTTATTAGAAAGCATGGATATTAGGACACTGAATTACAACAAAAACATCCTGAACGGTCGTCACCTCTTTGAGACAGATAAAATAAGTATTTGTTAACTGAATGTGATTCTAGCATATTATGTCAGACTTGCTACGGATGGTGGTTATGCTTCAGAGAACACACAAAACGTTAGCGAGCATTTGCAAAGCAGGGTCTGAATGTCGGTACACTGGGATTCATGAAAAATTGAGCACCTCTAAACCAGGGTCTTTAAACACTGAATTGATTGTAAAGAGTTCAAATTCATTTGATGCGACCCTAATTACGTACGAAACAAGACAACATTGGCAAATCTAAACATAAATATTTGGATATAAAATGAAGTGGATGTAAGGGAAGTAAGGAGTAAGTTTCTTCACAAATGATGTAAGTCAGGACTGCGTGAGAAGTGAGCAGTATGTCTTGTAGAATGAATGTCTGGTGTGGGCTTGCGGCGGGCGCGGCCCTAGCGTTTACCGTTGTTGTATGTGAGACTCCGCAGCGGCGCTTTGAAGTTGGCCGCCGCCTGCTGCTGGATCTGGTACGCCAGCGGGTGGATCTTGAACCCGTACAGTCTGGAACACGTATTACTACATTATTATAATGATCACGTATCGTCACGACACACATCGCTGAGTGGTTGCCAGTGATGTGGAGTAACTAAACTAAATCAATATATTATATAAACACTCTTTTCACCGAAGATTTTTACATCCCTACGTGATGGGGGTGAGTCTTGTCGCCGTAATTCGAGCATAAATAAATAACCGCTTTTTATGCCATGTAGGTTTACCGCAATGTTTTGTTTAACCGTTCAGCAGTCACATACGACTGACAGGATTTGAACCCGGGTTTCAAGATTGAGTGTCCGGCATTCTTCTGACTAAGCTACCGTCACCCTTTTATAATAATGGTTCTAAAATCTACATATGAACTTATTCTAGGGAGACAGAATAAGGCGGAAAGCGCGTTATATCCGCGCGGGGTCTTATTACCATGATACAACTGCATTGCTTACGTCACTCTTTCATCCATGTTCTCATTATTTAAAAAGGGCAACAATTAACAAAATTGAACGAACCTAGGCACAAACTGTGAAGAGGCACGCTTGGGTCTATACTCCGGGTGCACCATGAACACCATGTGAGGGAATCCGGTGCCGAAGTAGGCGCCGTCAGTGTGGTGGTGCCGCGAGGACTTGGGCGTGTACACGTCCATGCACTTGGGACAGTACAGCTTCACCATGGCCTCACCGGGCACGTCAGACAGACCTGTCGAACAGGATCACGTGTACTATCGAACATATAGTGAGACGAGCGACCGTTAAAGTACAGTGGCAGTTCTTATGGTGCTGCCATAACTTGAGCCGCAAACTGAACAATACTGGTCAAATCAACTTCAGAGTTATCTCTGAAATAGCTATGAAATAGATCTTCCATACATTTTGGGGGTCAACACCACATACTCTATTGATTGAGTAATAGTAACTTGGACCCTTTAACACTTAGGTAGAAGACACAATGGTATCGATTCGACATAACACGTCTTAACTTATTTGACAGGACTAACCTTATATTTAAGCATCCTGTCTTTTTCTTTCTTTATCGAAAAGACAAGAACAAAACGTGTAAATTAAGTTTAGTCCTGTCAAATAAGTTAAGATGTGTTTCACCAAATCGGTACCAATAACACTTTTGCTCCTTAGCATTTTACTTAATTTAGTACCCAGGGAGTTATCTTGTTCCTTCGTTTAGGTAATCCTGAATCTTACGGTCAGTGTCATGTCCCCTCGCAGGGGTACAGGTGACATAATTTATGTTTGCTCAGTATAAAATAATAAAAAGAAAAGAATAGTATTTTGTACAGTGTTTATTTATTTTTATACATGCAAAAATAGTAATTAAATATTTAAGGAGCTTATGTAGATGTTGTTTGTGTGAGAGTTTAAATGTGTGAGCATGTAGGAGATGATTTATAAAAACTTTCAGGTTGTGTAATAGTGTTGGTGTGTGTGTGTAAGTTTGATTGTGTACAAAGTGTGTAGATGTGTAGTATGTTGTCCAATATGTGGCAAATCAAATTAATAAATTTTCAGTAATTCCAGTTTAGTTTGAGTGGGTATTAATGTACTTTTTGTGAAAACTCTCTTCTAGTTAGATGTATTATTGTCAGGTTCTTGTTTGAGGTTATTAAAAATATAAGGTGCCAGAAAAGTGTAATAATTAATATTTGTTTTAGTTTTATTGCTTCATAATCTGCTACAGAGTGTTGGGGAGTTATTATTGCCTGAATATATAATTGTATTGTAGTTAGAACAGCACACTCCCGATATGGGTCTTCTGTTGAATATCACCGTGATTTTAATTTCATCACCTAAATTCACTAAATGCCCCTAGACATTGAAAGTAGAAAGAATTTGAGATTTTGCCGCCAGTCTGTTATCCATTCAAAATTTAGGATAAGTATTTAGTTATTACATAGGTAAACAATTTATTTCATTTGCGCAGGTGTGTTTCTTTGTGAAGTGGTTCATTATGATCAGCAGAATATGTGGTTTCATTTAAAGACAGCAGTCCATTTACTCGCGGTATGTGTATGCTATGTCATTGTATTTATTATAATAAGGAAGCCCAAAATACTGTAGTTGCAGTATGGAGGTCAGTGCCCGAAATACATAATTAAGTAGTCCTCTAAATCGAAACCATCAATAGCTGAGACCATGCCCTGTCAAAATAACGCAACATAGGTAAGCACTACTTACAGGACAACCTGTATATCAAACACAATTATTTTCATGTATTTTATTGCCCTAAATATTTGTAAAAATCATTTTGTATTTATTATTTTTACGTACAATTTGCATTTTCCCGGGATAAAAAGTAGCCTATGTCACTCTCCGGCTCATATACTATCTCTATGCAAAAAATCACGTCTATCCATTGCTCCGTTGCTGTGTGAAAGAAGGACAAATATATAATAGGGGTACATGGCAGAATCAAATACGACTTACCAAGAGGCAGCATCGGCTGGCACTCGCAGTAGACTCGAGGGCAGTGTCCAAAGTCACCAGACTGAAATTTCTCTAGCATTTGAGCAATACCTCTGAAATTGGAAATTTTGTTTTTCTTAGAAACATAATTAACTATAAAAAATTATCCTATTTGGGTTTAGCCAGTAAACTATACAAGTTTTACTGTTCTTTATTTGTGTTAAAAAATAAATAAGCTATCAGTTAAAGAAAAATCATTTGAGGCATTGACAGCAAAAAAAGGCAAATCATTGAATAGAACCCCAGTAGCACCGAACCAAAATTAGTTAAGGCAAGGGTTTTAGTTTATTCCCAAATAAACATCTAACAAGGAATTAAATTTTGTAAAAAATATAACAGCTCTTTGATCTTAATATTTCGGCATTCCACACATGATTACATACATTTTCCTGAATCCAAGAAAATCGCAAATAATCCTAAACTATGATCTAAATGTCATTTCATTGAAGTTATATTTAGGTTTTGGTGAATAAAATTTATACCAAAATAAACATAATCCGCGTTACCACAAAACGGTGTTTAACCTTAGACAGTGTTTAAATCTGTTGTTGTCGCCTTTTCTTTCATATTGTAAAAGAGTGACAGCAACAGATTTAAACGCTGTCTAAAGTTAAACACCGATTTGTAGTAACACCGATAGTGTGTCACCTTCCTTTTCATTATGAATTGTAAGGGATGGCATAAGTTTAAGTAATACCTACCATCAGATAGCAAGTACTACCATAAACTAGTCTGTTTTGTAAAACTGTGTAAGTACTTACTGCCTCATTCGTGATACTCAGGTTTTCTTAAGCACATACATTTGGGGACAGAGTTTTACAATATTTTACCTATTAGTCAAGATGTAGCGGGCGTGAATTAACCCATATAATATCTCGGAAGCTTGCTCCACTAAGTCTGATTGGTTTGGATTGTCGTCGTCATCATCTGTAAGACAAAGGATACTAATATAATGATATTCATTAAAGTGAATTGGATTTTATAAAAGCTCTTCCTGAAAATGTAAGCAGTGTTTGAAGAGCCACTCCCAAGTTACAAATACAAATTATTTATTTGGTTTAAAAAAATACATTTGAATTTAATATGAAAATATAACAATAGTAGTAAGTGTTCTATATAAATAAAACAACTAACTAATATGAGCTTAAGCGTACCTACTATCCTATTAACACTAATAAATTATTGTTGTGATCACTATCACCTGCACTGACCTGCAAGACCGTCCTGCAGAGTGCTAGTTAATTAAATGTGATTACATTTGTGATTATGATTTATCTCCCAGTAATTAACTATCTTTATAGAACACTGTGCGTAAAATGACCGCTTTACGCACGCTGCGCGTGCATTAAGTCGGCATTTTCCGCACTTGTGCTATAAAAAATTATACGAAACTCGTGCGAGACTTTTTCTCGACTCGTGTGATTGCAGCACTCGCCTTCGGCTCGTGCCGCAAACTCACACTCGTCAGAAAACGTTTCATCGCTCTCGTATCGTAATATACTATTAAGGTCAATTTGCACGGGTCATTTTTAAAAATGAAACCACCTTTTTAACCATCACTGGCTTCTATGAACTTCATGAAATTCAGAAAATTACGACTTTTAGTCTTTTGAGAGCCAGTTGCAGTCACAGCTTGCAGTACAAAGCCAGAGTCACACTCATGTATTCGTTAAATACTTACTAGACAAGAAGCAGTAATGAATACCCTCTATGTTAATATGATTTGATAGAATACTACAAAAAAAATTCAAAATGGACAAAGCAACAGTTAAGCCTGGCTGCTTCCCACATATCCTCTCTAAGTGCCCATTTTACAAAAATATAACAAATAGGTTTAATACTTTTATTACTGAATCTTTAAAATTACTATATCCTGAAGATGATTGCGGACCAAATGAATTGTCCCATCCAGAAATTCTGGATGGAAAGATCCATTGGGTTATTTAAATAAGTAATTTTATACATGTTCCCTTTCTTTTACTAACCTAGTTTCAAGCTTAACACTAACCTATCTATGGATTTTTAATCTGAAAATAAACAGACATTTATTTATTTATTACTTACCAGGTTCTAAATCTAAGATCATATCAAGGGCTTGCCGATAGTGAGGAACCTGCTCATTTAGTCCGGTCAAGTTGAACTTGTCATTTATATAGTCCTCGTCCACCTGTAATAAACAGAAAGGCAATGAGGCTAATGATTAACCAATCAGTAAAAACAAATTGAATGTTCAGACTCACTTCACAAAAGAATTCGTTTCCTCTCAAGCCACAGAACCAGGTGATCCATGATACCTCCTCCGAGCTACTCATTTTCCTAAAATATGGAGATACAATAAAGAAGTTAACCAACAACTCAAAATCCACACCCAACAAAATAGCAGTCCACCATGTTCACGAAATGGAAAGCACCTGAACCAAGACAAATCACTGATTTCTCAAAGAGTTGTCGCTTATAACTCAATGCGATTGTATCCAAATAATATCTGTAGGGATAGATAGGTCATAAAAACGGAATTTATAGCGCAAATACTGAGTAATTTTCACCTTTTGGTTCCTTGATTAGCCACGCTATTGCAGAATCATACAACTACGTTCATGTAGACCGTAGTAGTTTCTTCTACTGCAAATTATCGAAATACAATGACAGCAGGATAGCATACATCTATTCAACAGGAGAGAAAGAGACAGAGATTATTGGGTGCAGTTATCTATGAATATTATCACCACAAACACCACTCGTAACCAACTCCAATAAAACGGAATGTTCGTTACTCAGACCAATAAAAAACCAACTGAGGTTCGTTACATGCAGCGCGTTCCGAATGATGACATAACCGATTTTATCGCGTCAACGGTCATTCGGAGTCAGTATTAGCGCGACAACGATAGCCTGTAAACTGTGTGTTCCTATCGCATGGGTTGACCGTGTTGAAAGTTGAATGAAACACCAAGTAGAAAACAACATCATATATACACAACAAAATAAGAATATCTTTGTGAAGAGTGTTGTAGGGTTTGACACTTGACTTGAAATATTGCTACCCAAAGATAAAAATGCTCAGATTATGAGTTTTTTGACACTTGAAAGCAGGGTACCACCATCTATGTTTACCTCTGAAAGCTTGATCAAGGTCAGTCTGGAAAACCGCTCATATCTACAAATTCTACAACTTTCAAGTATCAATGCCCATGTCGCTTTCAAAAGCGTTCCGAATTGTGCAGTATAATTATGTTTATGCAGTGATGGGCGCAATTATCCATTGGGAAGGACTTAATGGGCTTGAGAAGTTTGATGGTAGTTTTGGCACTATTAGCGTCATGCGGAATGCGCTGATGGATACCTCCAACCACAGACATTCAATATAAAGGAGGTACCTCCAACCACAGACATTCAATATAAAGGAGGTACCTCCAACCACACACATTCAATATAAAGATAAAATAACACGGAAATAAAATGCCGTGCTTGATGCGCCGGCGCCGGCAACAAAACTGGGGTGCGGACGCCGCCGCTCTCTACCAAAACCAGGTGCCGATGCCGATAAATACTACAATATAGCCGATTCTGAATGTTTTAAATTTAAGTTTTAGTGCTGTGCTTCTAGAGTGTGGTTATCAAAATAAACAAATTCACCACGCTCAGCTATCGTTAGTAAGTCGATAGCCGTTGAAAGAGTTCTACTTATATCTATGTATATTCTTTGGTCAGTACCAATCTACCTACCACTGGCTGGTAGTCAGTGGCAGTGGTATATAAAAAAAACTCTACCAGCGTTGCCAGATCGTTCCTTTTGGAACATTTTGCGTTCTATTTCAGTCATGCGTTCTCTTTGCGTTCCCTTCTTTATTGCGTTCTTTTCGTTCCTTTTTGTGTAAAGATGTAATAAAAACTGGTACTGGTACTCGCATTTTGTAATTTTTTAATACTTACAGCCGGTAGATTGACAACAGCTGGCAGGGCAGGCAGTATGAACTTTGGTTGGCTAAATTCATTGTACAGATATAATTTCCCCACTTTTGGAAAAATCTTTTTAAGCTAGTAGCCCAGAGTAGGTTATGACTTTATGAGTTATGAGCATATCATAGATTTAGAATGTACAAGACAAAACAATATATTAGAGAAATAGTACATTACATCTGAGACCCGTAATTAAAGATATCCTGGACGAGTAAGTTGAAAGGCCGAGCCCGTAGGGCGAGGACTTTTATATACGAGTCCAGGATAGCTAATTATGGTCGAAGCATGTATAGTGCTTTTCTCAAAAATAAAACGAGATATTTTCAAATTGTATAAGTTTTTTTATTACGTTAACAAACTCATCTTGAATAACAAACAATCGATCGAGTTTGTTTTATGTGTCACGCAATTTTACTAAAATAATGCTATCGCGGTGTTTGACGTCTTTTGTAGTTAGATTCCCAAGCTCCAGACTTCTATATACACCGTTTTTACTCCCATGATAAGAACAACCTACAACAAAAAACTCAATTTTAATAATGAATTAAAGGCCTATTTATAACTTTAGAGCCATAAAATAATATTACATCATTTATTTACCTTTATAACTAGATATTTATCATCTATATGTTGGCTTGAAATATTTTAGACTTCTTGCTTATATAGCCATCTGATTGCCTTTTTAGCCATGCCGTCAAATTGTTATCATTTTTCAAGTTTATTTTATTCTTATTGAGCACAACACATCGGAGCATGGAATACATCGCCCATAAAGTGTAAGGCTGCTTTGTTTGGCTAAGGGGACAGAAATAAGCCAAAAACACATTTTCCGAACAACTGTTCGTGTGTTTATCTGCTTTCGACTTGATGAACTTTTCATAATTTGAAAATGTCCTTCCTTAGATTTTGGCGGAAGCAAGTTGATTTTTGCTAATTCCGCTTCCGCTTTTAGATCTGCAGGAGTACAATCTATATCAGAGCCTTCTTCTGAACTCATTTTGTAATTTATTTACACAAAAAAACTTTAAATGAAAATATTTGCAACAACAAAATTTCCCGCTTTTAATTTTTTTTTCGTTTTTTTTTTTTTCGTTGAGCAAATGTATACGGCCAGCCCTCATCATAAAATTGAGGTAAAATTTTCAGTGTTCAATGGTTTTAAATATAACTATAAAATCAATAAAAATAATATATTTTCAATTATAAAATATAGCAAAACGTTTTAAGAACACGAAATTGTAATGTTTTTTCTTTTTATACTGGCCGATACCGTATGATCGCCAAACTCTTTAGTCATTTAAAACATAGACACGGATAGTTTAAAAAAAAAACATGGTATGTAATGGATTTTCATACGAATTTCCTGGACAGTTATTCAGATTTCCTGGAGACTTGAAATAGCTCTACAGGATGAAGTACTTTCTGGCATGTCTATGCAATATGTAATTAAAGCATTACAACATATTTTTGAGAAAATGATACCAAAAAATAAATGCACATTACTATTACATTTTTTGTATTCTGTACTTTGTATAAATATAATTACTTAAATAGATATTTTTAAAACGCTATATTCCGACTCCTCAGTAGGGTTGTCATCATTTACCTGAATTTCCACAAAATTGTTTATATTGTATCATCAAGAAGAAAAAAAATACTTTTATGTGTAGGTAGCCCCTAGTCCTTAAAAGAGGTAGGTAGATACTTATATCAGACAGACATATGATTTTGTAATCGATACTCAACTTAATCTTTGAGTACATTTAGCCGATCGAGAGATAGCTAGGGAATGTCCCCGAAATTGTTTCATTTATGTTAGCTATTACAGATTTTTATTACATGTATTTGTTATTTTAAATAATCATAGTCAAGTAAGGATATTCATTGTGAGACAGCTAGCAACACTCAGCTGTCAATTGGCAGTTTTGGCGGTATTATTGTAAGACTCTGTAAGAGGTGATAGTGTCCCCAATAAAACTATATCAAAATATCTTATCCATCTGTCTTATTTATAGTATATCATTAGAGAACATTATCAATTCAGAAGTGCTATAAATATACCTAAAAGCCCAAATAAAACCGCTCAGAAACAAAAAGAAAGATTGCGTTGTAAAATGGTGGCGTGACGTTTTCAGTTGTGTTTTCAAGATCAAAATGGGCTGCATAAAGTGAAATAATAGTTTTTCATAGCCCTATTAGACGATAACAATAACTTTTAAACAAAGTTAAGTGTAATTAAGTACTTAAACCTCATCTACTTTAAATTGTGAAACAACCAGAGCGGTCATTGACCCCGCTACAGGACTATCAATTTGCATCAGAAAGAAATGGAAAAATGTTCAGAAAATGATGGAAAAACAAACAAATGGAGGCTAAACTCTAGATTACGGAACGCTGGTATCTAAGAAAAACTGAAAAATGTGATATTATGCTGTGATACCTACTGAAAATTATTCTAAATCAATTTACTGATCGAGTAACACTAGGCTTGTGTCTTTGAAAGGAATGTTATACAGAGATTGTATGTAATGGAATGTTTGATCATTATATTTATTTTCTTCGGTGAAATAAATGCATGGACATAATTGAGCCAGTGACCATAAGTTTATGCAATAATGTTACTTGGAAAACAATTTTGGAGATACACATACAAAAATAAATAAACAAACATGAGTTATTAAGCAAGTGAGTATTGAAGGAAATCTGTGACTGGAATCTGGAATATATTCACGCTGTGATATTATGCTGTGATACCTACTGAAAATTATTCTGAATCAATTTATTGATCGAGTAATACTAGGCTTGTGTCTTTGAAAGGAGTGTTATACAGAGATTGTATGTCATGGAATGTTTGATCATTATATTTATTTTCTTCGGTGAAATAAATGCATGGACATAATTGAGCCAGTGACCATAAGTTTATGCAATAATGTTACTTGGAAAACAATTTTGGAGATACACAACAAATAAGGATATTGACTAGAAGCTACAATTTAATATATAATGTGAACACACATGAAATAAGAGTGAAAAAGATAAATGGAAATTTATAATATACAGTTATGGTGCAAGGATCACACTTGCAGGAAATACCTTTCAGGTTTTTCTTAATGTCAGTAAAATAAAACTGCATGGAGTTTTTGATTGGAGGAAATTCCTACTAACCACTGTGAAGGAGTTGAGAATGATTATTTTCAGTATATTGGCTTTAAGTTGTAATTTTTCAGAATTTGAATGCACATTATAAGAGTGAAATCGAGGAAATTCAATAATAAAGAGGGAGTGCACAATATCATACTTTCAGGGTTTACTTTCAGGAAATTATTTTCAGTTTTGTTGAAGTACTGCCAAGGAGGGTTACAGCTGTAAACAAAAATAGGTACAAATATTGGAAACAGTAAGGTTTTGAGAAATGTGTAAATCAATGTGAAACCGACCAGACGACATGGTGGTATGGGTATATATTTATATTTTCATAACTTAGTGTGTCCAAATGCACAAGGAAGAGTGAGGTAATACCATTCTTTATTATTATTATTCTGGCTATGGATTTTAATCCATTGTATTGATTAATTCTTTATTGAGGACCAGTAAACCTTGTATTTGTTAAGGAAGTTATGCTTTTGGACCCTACAGTTACACTTTCAACAAGTAATTTCAAGTTAACTTTTAATGGCTGACTCACCTGTTATGATATAACAAACAGTAGCAAATGTCTTGTAATAAAAATAAATAAATAAAATAATGGTGAGTGAGGAATGAAAGTATTGGAAGTTGGTTTGAAGCATATATTGGGTACACAAATATTTACATAAAATATAGGCGATGGACGATGCAAAAGTTTAAGGGTTTAGCTCTGTTCAGTATAAGTAATTGATTGTTTTCTTACTAGATTTTGCTGTTGGTGCCTGAGGCCGATTCACAGTGTGAAAGCGGTATTTCATCAACTACAATCTGAGACCGACCCACCTTGTGTGCGAACGCGGTATATGTTTAATGAATTTTATCAATCTGAGACCGACCCACCTTGTGTGCGAACGCGGTATATGGTTCATGAATTTTATCAATCTGAGACCGACCCACCTTGTGTGCGAACGCGGTATATGTTTCATGAACTTTATCAAGCTGAGACCGATTCACATTGTGTGTGAACGCGGTATATGTTTCATGAATTTTATCAATCTGAGACCGATTCACATTGTGTGTGAACGCGGTATATGTTTCATGAATTTTATCAATCTGAGACCGATTCACATTGTGTGTGAACGCGGTATATGTTTCATGAATTTTATTAATCTGAGACCGAACCACCTAGTGTGTGAGCACAGTATATTTCATCGACTACATATAGCAGCATGAAGAGTTCTGTCTGCACTGAAGCAGCCTGTGGACGCCTACAATGCTTAAGAATATATATATCCTACTGATAAATCTATAATGTAACATATTTATTGTTATTATCTTTATTGTGCACGGAAACAAAAGAAGTTATAAAATATGTTAGAGAGGGTACAATGGGTGGTCTTATTGTTTGACAGATTTCTTCCAGACAACCTTTGGGTGATAGATAATGTAAAATAGAGGATGGTGCGTAGGTGGTGTAAAGAAAATAGATAAGATAAAAATTTATTTAGCTTTCTTGTTGTACAAAAGGTGTCTCGAATAATAAGTATCAAACAAGGACCCTGTAAGGGCGCTGCTAAATTTAGTCAGTGACTATAATATAATAAATAACTTATTTCTTATGTTACCTAAATATTAAATTATCTACATGTCAAAATACATACCAATCTATAATGATTGATTGAATGTGTTTTAATGTATGTGGTACAAACAAATAAAATAAATATGTATATAGATTACTTAAGGGGCTTAGTATAGTCAAATAGGTACTTCCAAAGCTTACTCCTAGTTTATAGTGCAACCAAAAATATTGAAAAAATGTATTATGAATTATCAACACTAAGACAACATGCAACATTTTTCTTTTTCAAACCACGCTTAGCCTATTTAATACATTTATGCTTTGATAAATAGATATAAACTTGATAGCTATAAAGATAACATAGGATTATTCAATCAAACAATCACGTCCATGTGAAAAGTATTATTTTCTCCTATTTCGCCCTATCAAGGACGCAGCGAGCGTCGCAACAGCCACTATGCATTGCCACTATGTTATATAAACGTTATTTTAATGTTGTTTCCGTCGATATTTGTACCGACAAACATCGAGCTGCTAATTTGGCGACAGTAATCGCCTTAAGTAAACCTTTCGTTTTGCATTGTTAATTTTTAAGTAGAATCTTTAATTTGTTAACAAATACCGAATCATTCATATTTTATATCCTTTATTGTACACAGAAACATAAACTAAGACAACAAAATAAAATATATATATATATATGTATATTTATACATAAAAGCGGGCTTACCTTTACAGGAGGTTTCTTCCAGCCAACAAGTGTTGTGGGGAAAATTTATACTGAACAGCAGTGGGGAGAGGTAGAATTTTATTATGACATTGACAAACAAAAAAAAAAGAATATATATAATAATAATAATAAGAAAATTTTATGATGACAGTGTATTTGAATGAAGTATGATAAAATCAGTTGAATGAACTGGTTAGCGGCAAGCATGTACAATTTATGACTCTGACACTGAGGTAACACTGGTTGAAATAGTTTACCTGCTTATCAGAAGAGGCCATCGGTTTTATAAATAAGTATATTAATTTTAGGTACATTTTCCTAGTTTCCGATTGAAGAAATAACTATTGAAATGAGGTCTTTATCGACACTTTTCTCATAGTTGTGACAAATAGGAATGACACGCTGGCCTTAATAATATTTTATTATATGTACTTGCCAGTATTTTTAGTTAATTTTATATTAATTTAGAACTGTAATTTCGCTGTTCTTCCGGAGTCCGTCCCTCTTACACTGCGACTTTTTCCGCATCGAGTACCGATGAACGTTGCAACCGTGACATATCCTCCTAAGTACCGATGAACGTTGCAACCGTGACATATCCTCCTAAGTACCGATGAACGTTGCAACCGTGACATATCCTCCTAAGTACCGATGAACGTTGCAACCGTGACATATCCTCCTAAGTACCGATGAACGTTGCAACCGTGACATATCCTCCTAAGTACCGATGAACGTTGCAACCGTGACATATCCTCCTAAGTACCGATGAACGTTGCAACCGTGACATATCCTCCTAAGTATCGATGAACGTTGCAACCGTGACATATCCTCCTAAGTACCGATGAACGTTGCAACCGTGACATATCCTCCTAAGTACCGATGAACGTTGCAACCGTGACATATCCTCCTAAGACTGTCAACTAATCCACATAAGTAATTTGACTTTCACAACACAATATTTATTCTTATAGACAATAAATATAAATAACGTATATATACAAATGAACATTGTAGGTATGTACATTATGCTTGCAATAAAAATATTGAGTAATGAGTATGTAAATATTGTATGATTGGATTTAAAAAAAAAATTTAATTAAATATGACCTAATAAACACAAAGCTGCAACTATAATTAAGCTTCACACAACTCCATCATTATAATTATTCCATAATGTTAAGAATAGTGATGAAGTGAACCTTGCTTTTATATTGCAAGATAACGTTAATTGTAAGGTTATTATTATTACAACTTAAATTTAAGTAAACAACTTGTAGTAACATTTCAAATAACTCAATAAGTAACGAGATTACATTTTAAATGCATTTTATAATTTAATACCTATATGTTTGTGTTGTGTTCGATATCGATTTTATTTGCTCAGTGGTATCGATTGGTCAAACCAGTAAAATTACTAATTTTGTGAAATAAATTAAACATATCCAAGAAGACCCTTCATTTTTACGATGTTGTAAGCCTCGCATATTCTGTTAATTTTCCACGTGGTCAAATCAGTTTGACAAAATAGTTTGACTACGTGGAGGCAGCGATTTTATTTTGCTTTTTGACCCTTTAAAAATAAATGTTTTAATTATTTGACAACTAAAGATGTAATTTGTTGACCTAAACGGACTCACCAAATTGTTGTATTTAAATAAAATTATGATGAGGAAGTCCAGGAATAGGGACATTCCTTATACAGGATGGCCGATGCGCACTGCAAGGGTGCGTGTGATAGGTATCATGCATGACGAGCGCTGTCCGCGGCGGCAGCGTCTGCGCTGTGCCTCTTGTCAATTTTGAGCAGTCATGCTTATTTATTTATTATTTTTTTTTGTACAAGAAGCAAATTTCATAAGTACTTATAATTATACATGCCTTGCAAAACTACCTATATAAACAGTTGGTCTGCAGGAATGAGTCACGAGATTTGCGGAAAGGAAACAATTTGTGGGAAAGTTACTTAAATATTTTTCTTTAGATGATCAATTGTGTGGTGTCTCTAAAAGATATTGTTCAGATGTGGTAGGTAATTGTAATTATTAATTGTAAATAGGCCCTTAAAATTCATCCATTAACCATGTATGTCAATTGCCAACCTTACACCATTATTCACGTCATGCCTTTGACTCAGCTGTATTAGTTAGTTAAAATTATAATGATATAAAAAAAAAATCGTTAGCAAACAATATAAAAAAAATATATATATATCTTAAAATAGGGTTACAGAAACTAGAAGTTTACAAATAAGAAGGTAAGAGAATTTGAAACGCAGTGTCCAATACAACAGAGTTGCAAAAATATAACAGCATCCTTAAAATTACATTTTAAAGTGTAACATTTGTTTAGCAGACTCCTCAATCTTTGTTAAGAAGGGGTATGATATCTCAACTTTCTGGTTATCAGTCTTTCTGGGAGAGAATATAATATACTTATTGTTATTATTTTTAATTATTAATTACCTACTAATAAAACAATTAATTCACAAGTTTAAATTATGATTTTATTTGATTGTTTTGGACACCATGCTATCTTAATCAATTTACATAACTAAACTTTACAAATATCACTAGATAAAAAATAAAGAAAACAAAATTCAGACAAATACGAATATAATAAATACGAATATTTTTATGCACAACACAAAATGTTGATGAATAAATGTTCAGATGAAATGTTGAATGTTCTATATTCCATAACAAAATTATTACAAGAAATAATACATTATATGTTTATAATATATTATATTAGTTTAAATAAATTGTAAAAATGAGATTATATTCGTTTAGGTATTTCACTTAAGTACGTAAATAAAAATTATTTACTTACAACGTACGTGACATTGACAAAAGGAAGTAGGTACTTGTGTGTTATGTTCTATTAGAATAATATTATTGTGATATCTATGTTTGTTTCGTACGTATTATCAATAATCTTGTAAAACGACTTTCATTAATACACACAATTTAAAGGAACTGATAAACCTACACTTAATTAATTAATTAAATGAGCTTAAAATAAAGTAGAAAAATGTATTTTGAGTTAAGTATATAAATTGTACTAAATTGTATTCAATTCAATTTCGTTTAAGACTTAATTATACTTACTTATAATCGCATTGAGTTTTGGCAAAAGACATAATAAGATAATTGTAGATACGAGTATTGTTAAACTATAAATATACATGTCAATATAAAGTATGTACTCAATTTGATGTTTGAACGCTTATAACATCTATTAGAAATTGTGGATCGATTAGTGTATTTCATCGTTTTTATACAATTACCGGGTGTTTTGATTATTTTGATACCTATGTGTAGTGATTATCGATATAGTAAAACCTTAAAAATGTCATCTTAATTTAAGTTACGATACGAAATGTTAGATATTCCGATATTAAAATATTATTATATATAATATAGTGATATTCGGTCAAGTTACAGTCTATTAAGATATTAAGTATGAGTAGTATTTGGTCTCTATAATTTTGCCTGAGGTCAGGCAAGGGTCAGGATGGCCGACTGTTAGCTATTACAGGTTTTTATTACATGTATTTGTTATTTTAAATAATCATAGTCAAGTAAGGATATTCATTGTGAGACAGCTAGCAACACTCAGCTGTCAATTGGCAGTTTTGGCGGTATTATTGTAAGACTCTGTAAGAGGTGATAGTGTCCCCAATAAAACTATATCAAAATATCTTATCCATCTGTCTTATTTATAGTATATCATTAGAGAACATTATCATTTATTCATAGGTACGTTGTTTAATTTATTTCTTACCCAAAAATACTTTATCCTAAAAGAAGAAAAAAGTTGACTTTTATATGTAAGTAAGTAATAAAAGTAGTAAATTAGGCTACCTGTCTCATAACTGGGCGATTTTAGGCTACTGTGCAATAAAAAAAATTTTGGGCGTTTTTAGGTTACTTGGTGCCAAATTTTTGGGGACTTGAACCAGAATTCATCTGGCAGCACTGGTTCTTATACTGTCAAACAAACAACATGTTCAAAGTTTATTATCACTCTAGGCCGTAGTATTACTCTCTACGCTCTAGGCTGACCGAAAATTCCTACTAGTATATATGATCTGTGCCGAAAATGTTTCATGAGTATTGGACATAGAACAGCTGTCAGAGGTAAATAAACTGTGAAAGATCTGTATCTGCCATTTACTCTACTTTGCGATTAGTCTAATGGCAAAGTAGAGTAAAATGGCATTATTAGATCAAAGTTTCCCGCTCTAGAAAAATTGGTCTACTACAGGTCTACAGCGCAGCGCAGGTGTGCTCGCCAATCTTTATGTCGCCTCGGAGTGAGTTACGAGTGCAAGCTTGCGCAGGTACAGTCAAGGAAACAATAACATCAACGGTTGATTATTAAATGTTTACTATAACTGGGAAGGTGTACTTGTTGTACCTACCTATTGAAATATTTATTTATTATTTTAGTGCAATCTTAAGTATATAAATAAAACGCATTAATATTAAAAATAAGTAAATTTATAATGTACAAATATAAGCAAATACGTTGTTACTTTATTTAGAGAGGTGAGACACCATCTATAAAAACTGGTTCCCTACTTGAAGAAGGAAGATTTTCGTCCGAATCACTATCGTCTGTAGAATGTTGGTCCTCCTCAGTGTCGTCGTCGGGTCCATTGTCATTGTCACTGACTTCAATAATTATTTTAATACACCATTTTCCTACATTGTCGCCTTAAAACGCTATAACGTCCGCGAGGCATAACAACAACAATAAACTTTAACAAACTAAATCAACAAAACTTTAACAAAAATAAATCAACAAAACAACAAACAAAGGCAACAGAAACAATAAACTATAACAAACAGATTCAACGATTAATTTAACGAATCATGGAATGTTTTCCTCGTAGGTACTTTTCAAG
Source organism: Ypsolopha sequella (assembly GCA_934047225.1). NCBI lineage: Eukaryota > Metazoa > Arthropoda > Insecta > Lepidoptera > Ypsolophidae > Ypsolopha > Ypsolopha sequella. Next base: position 4,079,105 of record OW203987.1, read on the forward strand.
CAACGCGCGCGTGTATAGTGTACGGACGTAATGCCGTAATGCCGGCGCCAGACATGTGGACACTTATTTGCACACTTCTTCGACGACTTTGTACACACATTTGGCGCACCTGCCACACATGCTTCGCAAACTCTTTTCTCCACAGTATGCTGGTAGACAACAAAGGAGATGGACGACGATTTCGTGTACGCTGTGTGCTTATACTATTTATGTGTATGTAATTATTTTTTACATGAGCAACAAAATATATCGAAAATATATATAAATGGTTCCCCTTGCAGCAACTCAATAAATTCTAGGACGCATTCGTTACTCCAGTCCATTTTGAACGATCAAGCACGTAGTGTCTCACACAGCCATTCCGTACAACAGCGCTCGCGCAACTGGTCTTTGCAAATAGTGTGGCAGGCACATTCCTTTGATGTGCGCTAAAAAACCGATACCGCTCGGCAAAGTGCAAAGCTGTGTACAAACTTTGGAACACATAGACAAAGTCTCGTGCCACACAGTGTGTCCACTCGAGTGTTCAAATAAGTGTACACATGTCTGGCGCCGGCTTTACACTTAACGCATAGTGTTCACACCTGCTGAGCGGCGAGCGAGGGGTGTGGTGCGGCACGCAGGCGGGTGTGCTCCGCGCCCTCGCACCTGTAACGTCCCCCTGACACCGTAAAACGGCTAGTGCGTCGATTCTTGGGGCTAGCTTCAGAGGCGACATAAAGATTGGCGAGCACTATACATCGGAAGCAATTCAATATACTCTATGATCGGAAGTGTGAAAGTGGCAACACTGCTTCTGCTTTTTACCTTTCGTTGATGTGATGTGTGTGATGTAAATAAATAGTATTGTTAATTAATTGTATACTATATATTTCATTTCAATAAAACGTAATAACCAAAATCAAATCAACACACAAAACACAAGGTTTGTTGCAAAACATATGGTTTCAAGTTATGTTTAATGGGCTCACGTACAATACAATACATGGTAAAATTAATCTATGAGTCACTATCTATACTTTAGTAAGTCACCATTTAGGTACACTGGTTCCCAGCTAACATCCTTGTTCCCTCCCAGAATAGAAGGACATAAAAGTACAGTGTAAGATTTTATATTTTTCAGATCAATTTAGGTGCTTTTGTAACCATGGAAGGATTTGGTCTGTTTGAGGAACAAATGCTAGTTGATAACGACGAAAATGCTTCCAATCAGCCAAGAAATCAAGTTCAGGTTTATTCTGCAAGTTTTTGGAGTGGAACTTACCTACCATCATTTTCCCATGTCTAGTCTATCTACAAGTATTATTTTTCATCTTTCAGGTTTCTACTGACTTTGCTTCAACATTGCACAAATGTTTAACAAAAAATGTCAAGAGATTATGTGTTTATGATGTTGCTTCCAAATTGAAGAATTCAGGGGACTACGACATTGGAGGGACATACTCCCCAGAACCAGAACTTTGGTTCTTCTATACCACATCAGTGTGTCCTGGATATATCTACCTACTAAACTTGTTTGTTTGCCACAGGAAGACTGGCAACTTCACAATAAGTATAAGTAACTGTAATGAGTTCACACAGACGAGCCCCCAAGGTGACTCAACGGGACACTCTCAGCTGGCCCCCAGTCTCACATCATTCACCTTTGGATCGGCGCGGCCCAATGACAACCATTACATCAAGACCTTCTGCTTTACACAGAAAGATGTGAAGGCCCTAGAAAACAATACCCTCTTCATACCTACTACGATAACTACTGATGTTAGTACGGTAGTGAGTTCTGATGTTGTGAAGAGAATTAAACTTTCACATGATTTTGGTGCTCTCCTGTCAAACAAAGAGAAGACTGACTTTGTCCTGGAGTCTTCGACTGGAAAGAAGTTTGATGTGCACAAGATTATTTTAGTAGCGCACAGTGCAGTCCTAAGAAATGCAATCAAGAATGCTACAACACCATCACTCTTTCTAGACATAAGTGAGGATGACATAGCACTGTTGTTAGAGTTCCTCTACACTGGAACAATTAAAGATATTCTAAAGCAAGATTGTTTGAAATTACTGGACATAGCTGAGAAGTTTGAGCTTCAGAACCTCTTTAAATTGGTCCAGTATGCCATCGGTGAACAAATAAAAGTGAGCAATGCTGTAGATATTGTGGTGCTATCGGAGAAGTATAAATTGGATAAACTTCAGAATGATGTGTTCATATTCATAAAGAACAACCCTGGAGTGCTGGAGACTGAAGGCTGGAAGAATTTGGACAATGTGCATTTGACTAAAAAAATGTTTCAGTTCATATACAATTCTAAGAAGTAGGTAGTTATAATTCTAAGTGATGTTAAGTTTTAAGATATTGTTGGCTGTTGTACAATTTTACAAGTTTCATTGGCATACTAATCAATAAAACATATCTGTTAATTAATTGTCAGTCTTTCATACTTTACATGCAAATAGGTAGGTTACTCTTTTAACAGATTAGATTAGAAAAGATTTCTTAGAGCATAATGATCTAAAACCTTAAATTATTAAAATAGTGTTGTACATCGAAATAATTATATTTCGATGAGTGTTGTAATAACATTAATTAAAACTTAACTGACATGACATGAGTCAAAGACAATATAACCACTTCGTTTTAACATGAGTCATGGAGTCAAGCAAAGACAAATCTATTTTATGTGCTCTATGGACAAATCACAGGGCTGGTTTTTTAATTACAACTACAAATTTTTCAAATGTTCCCACTTTTTGCCACCTGTGTCGTGTCTTTGATTTATGCAACCCATCTATAAAGTTGAGACCCTAGCGAATTTATTGGACAATTGATAAAATACGTAATTATGAGGCGGTAAGGGTTAGATATGTACAGTGGAGACCACATCAAGCTATTCACTTGCAGTACGACAATAGCCCCTATAGAGAAGAACATAAGATAGGTGCAAAGTCCAATGTGTCTTACTTGATGCGGTCTCCACTGTACGTGGGCAAAAATAAATTGTTTAAAATTATACCATTGAATAAATACGAGGTACCTTCACTAACCAAGTTTCCGGTATAAATGTGACCGTATAAATAAAAGTCACTTTGTATATAATTTTCAATACAGAAGTTTTTTTGTGGAGCCATCCAGCTTGAAGATGCTCTTGTATTCAGTAACAGCGCGCAAGTCGGCGCGCATGCGTCGTCTGCTCATTTCAGCCTCAGTTTCCGACTGAGGCCCTGCTGAAATGTGTCTACTATATCTGCAGATGTAGCTAGATATAGGGGCACAAGCTCCGCCTCTGCAGCTCTAGGGATGTGCCGTTACATTGTCCGAGGTACTAAATATCTAGATGCGGATATTTTTGTGGCAGAAAAGTTCACTTTCTCAATAATCTGTTAAGGCGATTACCATCGCCAAATTAGCAGCTCGATATTTGTCACTACAAATATCAACGGAAACGACATTGAAATAACGATCATATCAGCGCGCAATGCATAATGGCTGTTACGACGCTCGCTGCGTCCTTGAGAGGGCGAAATAGGAGAAAATTATACTTTTTACTTGGACGTGATTACTCGATTGAATAATCTTATGTTATGTTTATAGCTATAAAGTTTATCTATTTATCAAAGCATAGATGAATTCAATCGGCCAAGCCACTCAGGAGCAGTAGGGAATTTGTGGTCAAAAAACACCATTCAGTAAAAAAAAAATTCATGTAGAAGTTTTGGTGGTATGAAAAAGAAAAATGTTGCATATGTTGTCTAAGAGTTGATTATTCATAATAAATTTTTTCATTATTTTTGGTTTGGCCATAAACGAGGAGTAGGCTTTAGAAAGTACCCATTTGGCAATAGTAAGGCCCTTAAGTCCTTCCTCAAACAGATAGCATGCGAGATCATGGCCCGAATCCATTTCACAAGTTAAAAAGACAATCAAACTTTTTTTTCCTATACTATTTACTATCCCAAATAAAACATAATACGTAGAAAGAGGAACATATATCTTCATCCATACATACATATCTTCACACCCACCTGTCTCCCAGAGGGGTAGGCAGAGAATACATATTTCCATGTGATACGATCCTGACACACCCTTTCGCCTATTCGACATCTATCAATCAATATCAATATATCTTCATCAGAGTTTAGCCGGCTCTGTTAGTAGAAATATAATCTTAAAATACTTTTTGTTTTATAGGAATTCAGGTAATAAAACTCAAGTGACGATTCCTCAATTTTATTTATTTTTAAAAACGCCTGCTAAAATACACATAGCAATTTTGCTGTTCAAACATAAATTCACAGTAACCCGTGACAATGTAGTGATATTGACATCCCTACATTGTTACTTGATCGGCTGAGGTGTCTGCGTGAAGGAAGGTAGCAGCACCCTCCGCGTGTCGCCAGATGGCACTCGGTCAGTTCGCTGCAAGCGATCGGCCGCGACGCACTATGTCCTACCCGACATGAACCAAACCCGCGACGAACGACGGCCTCAAGACACCGTCGAGTTATTACCTTTGAAGTCCGCGTTAGTGAACAACAACAGAGATGACGACGACGCCTACTACCCCCCGCCGCCCGTGTTCAGCCACCACCCCTCCAGCTCGAACCTCTACGACTACACGCTCCTCTCAAAGAGGACACCGGCTTCCAAACGGTACATAAACGTCATTATATTAGAAATCGCGGGAAAACTTACGATGTTGGAAGCTCCATTTAGTAGCTATTTCCAGAAATACGTATAAAACTAATAATTTGATGAAAGATATTAGGGTTCCGTACTCAGTGGGAGCCGCGAATTGTTTGGCAGGCGTTACCATTTTAGCGGTTTTAGCTCCATCCATCAGCCCGTATTCGTCCACAGCTGGACATAGGCCTCCCCTTATGCTATAGCATCTATATTGTTGTTATTTATCACAATATCTTAGTGTTCCATATCCTTATTGTGTGGTGCACTCGCATTTGCCCAAATTATTATTGTTTACTGTCGCCAATAATAAAGCTGATTCTGAAGGCTTTAATTTTAGTTTTAGTGCTGTCAAAACAACATTTTATTTATTGCAAAATAGTCCTTAAATATTAGGAACAGAAGCAAAATTACTTTGGAATAATTTTAGTTTTGACAGGTCTAAAACTAAAATTAAAGCCTTCAGAATCAGCTACAGTAAAGCCGATTCTGAAGGCTTTAATTTTAGTTTTAGTGCTGTCAAAATCTAAATTTTTCCAAAGTAATTTTGCTTCTGTTCGTAACAATTATGATATATTTTGCAATGAAGAAAATTTAATTTTGACAGAACTAAAACTTAAATTAACGCCTTCAGAATCGGCTTTAGTAACACGTTATCTGTCAAAATTTTAATACGAGTTGTTACCTTTAACGGCTGAACCCTGTGACAGACAGAGCGGAGGCTTAGTAATGAGTTTGGCACCTTCGGGTACGGAACCCTAGAAACTAAGAAACCCTATGCTTTAGATAAAAGGTATATATAGGTATAACTAGGGGTACTTACTGTAACACTGCGACAAGTGTTTTATTTTTGCACCATCTCAAAGCTGTGCACCGTACCTACCGACTTGTGCTGGTCTTTGCGCAAAGCTTTGTTGGCTTTCAGGGTCGTAGTCAGGATTCGTAATGAGGGGGGGGGGATGAAAATGTTACATAAAATACGTGTCGTGTTCCAATAATGTTTTTCTTAACTTTGTAGGTAGCGCGTTCAATAAGAAATGAGAATGAGTGTGTTGCAAGTAACTTATAAAATATTATTTATTTTTCGATGTAGTCACCTTTTAGCATAATACACTTGGAACATTGACTATAGTACATCAATGACTTGAAATATCTTTTTTCTAAGCTTAAAATTCAAAACTTTTCGTTCCGCGCACCTAAAAATGCCTGTACTGCAACGACTACTGCTTCATAATTTTTGAACCTCTGTCCCCTCAGATACTCCTGCAACCTTGGAAATAGATAGAAATCACTAGGTGCAAGGTCAGGTGAATATGGAGGATGCTAAAGTATTTCGAAGCCAGCAATTTTTTATTTGTTCTGCAAACAAAGAGCCCGTAACAGTAGCTCCACGGTCGAGATATTCTATCATGACCACCCCTTTACTTTCCCGACAAGAGAGCCCATGATCTTTTCGGCGGAACTACTCGCCTTAATTTTTTTAGGGGTTGGAGATAATGGTCTTTTCCAAGTCATAGACTGTAATTTTGTTTTTATCCATGGCTTTAATAGTAGTTTATGCTACAAGGGCGCAAAGGAATAAATTACGAGAACGATTTTAAACACGAGCGTAGCGAGTGTTTTAAACGTAACCGAGTAATTTATTGGGACTCAAAAGGACTGTATCCAGAGCCGTTAAACATTGGAAAAAAAAGTATGACATTTATGGTACACAGGAAAGGCTGCAGGTTAGCCAACCATTGTAAATAAATAAAAAAAAATAATAATAAAGCCCTAGGGCAAAATAATCGACTTTCTGTTCGGTATTGATGCATAAAAAGTGGGCCTTTACGAGCACATGCATTGAAAATCATTTTAATAGCATTAATTTCTGGGGACCCAGGGCGCGGATATTTTTTTATCCTTTTTTCACAATACCAGTAGAAAAATTCGGCTATAAAACGTACCGTGACACGACGATCTGGTAAAACATTTTTGCCGACTTGACGACCGTGATGACGAAAAGACTTCCATTTCACAAAAGATATTCTAATTATTTCCTTTTTTTAAATCTAATCAATATTCCAGCTTTATCTCTGCCACTATTTACTTTTTTTGGTTCCAAAGAGTTTGTACCTCATTAGTTGATGCATGCATCATCGTAAAATTATTTTAACGCAGCGGTATGTCTTAAATACAAGGTCTTAAATTCAGCCCCCTAGCCCCTCCCCCGGATCCGCTACTTATTGGATGTAGTGATGATTATAAAGGATGGTCCAACCAAAACGCACCATGTTAATTGTAAATATAACAAAAAGTTTTCAGAGAATTATTTAATAATAATTATTTTTGTTATTGTGATAGAAGGATCTATGACAATCATGTGTGAAACAAAATATCGGCCAAATGCTCGCCATGGGTTCGGTGGCATACCTCTATCCGATGGTCGATATTTTCAATGACTGAGACATAACTGAGGTCCAATGTCGTTAATGTGCCGAATTATCTCATCCTTTAGCTTTTGAATTATTCTTGGCTTATTGACGTACACTTTTTCTTTTAAATATCCCCAAAGAAAAAAGTTCAACTGTGTCAAATTACATGATCGTGACGGCCAATTAACATCGCCACGACGTGAGATAACACATTGCGCAAGAAATTCAATGGCCGTGTGTCGGATAGAGGTATGCCACCGAAGCCATGGCGAGCATTTGGCCGATATTTTGTTTCACACATAATTGTCATAGATCCCCTTCTATCACAATAAAAAATATTAAGATAATTCTCTGAAAACTTTTTGTTTTATTTACAATTAACACAGTGCTTTTTGGTTGGACCACCCTTTAGTTACACTAGATTTGCTGTGTGTGCAAATCGGGCTACAAGATTCCCGACTTCTCAGATTGCTGACGAAGAGCACGCAGCCGTCGCCGACACCCCTGCTGACGCTGTGCGGGGCTCCGGCGCCATCCTGCAAGCGCGAGGAGTCGGCCGCTCTCGCCAACCTGCGCAAGAAGGTGTCTCCGGCGCTGCTGCACCATGATAGGTAGGTGCTAGAGTACACACACGTTGCTGTTGACGTGCGTGATCGTGCAAGGATTTTTCCATCAAACTCAATTTTAGACTTATTTTATTACTCAGGACTCGGGACTTTTTTGTCAGTTAAGACGCCCCTCCTTAATTATACTTAGGTAACCACTAAATTCATACGATTTGCTTATGAATCTGACTAGATAGATATTTGTGTATGAAGCTTGAATGTTATTTGAATTGAAACGATCAGTCTTGGACTCTATAGTCCTTGAGAAAATAGGTACGTAGGTATTCCTACACGATTTTTAGGGCCCGATTAACGTCAGAGGGCCTATTTAGTTCAATATAATTGCATCCTCATTGATGATAGTTTTATTTACAGATACAAAGGAATTAATTGCGACAATGCTAAGACTACGAATGACAACGAAACCAAAGAACTCGACAACAGAACAAAACTGCTGCAAAAGGTACGTCGTCGTGACGATAAATGGTATAATTAAATATTTTTAAGACATTTTGAATAAACGAAAACATTCATAGGTAGGCCCAAGGGCGGATCCAGGATTTGATTTGGGGTGGGGCATTCTGACAAGGTTTACCACAAAGTAAAAAAAAAATGATGTTTTTGGTTGGCAAACCTATCTATATCTTATATACCTATGCTGTGTAAAAGTGCACCCAAATCGAATGGAATTCCTGGGCGTTTGGGGGGGGGGGGGGGCATGGCCACTATAGCACCCCCCCCCCTGTATCTGCCAATTAGGCCACGCTGTCGGTGATAAATTACTTCGAGTACACTAGAACTCCGGAAAAATTACCAAAACTCATTGTTTGTTAATACCATTTAGAAGCACATCTACGTCCATTGACGGAACATGTGGAAAACATAGGTACGCTTTTAAGTTGCTCTGGAAAACTTCAAATATAGCGGCCTCTGGCCAAAACAAACATTCTTGCTGCTAAACGTTATTTAGAGTTATGTACATTAGATTACAAACCAGAAAAGATCAATTAGAAACAAATTTCAAGTAAGACAAGCATTTTGAAAAATTTCATCGGACCAGGATTTGAACCTTCGACCTCTTGCTTACACATCCTACACTGTTGAATGCTTCCACCATACCTGTACACCGAATTTTTGTAACTACTTGATACACCAGCCAGTAATCAAGCTACAAATCATATACTCTTATTGCTACTTGCTTCTCCTTTAAACAGTGATACGATAAACATAACATACACTGTTTCGATTACTGGCACGTGTAGATCATTCCAAATATGACATTCAGATTCGAACAATATACTTATTCTTATAGATCAGTTTATTTATTCTTCAAACAATTTATCTTGTTATATGATATATAGGATATGATGCCTATTTTATAGGTTTGCTCAGTCGCTGGCACGGATAGGTACGATGCCAAGAATGGGTTGAAATTGCTTTTAGGAACTGTATTTGTAAAAAGATCAATAAAGTCAAAGCAGAACCAAACTGTTCAACCCCTCTGTATGCGCAAAATAAGAATAGAAACATTAATTTAATATGCAGTTTAAAACTGTGCTTCGGCCTTTATCGCCACGGCCGCATATTCGCGTGCTGGAAGACCTTTTTCTTGAGGGGAGGGCCTAGTTGATCTATGGCTTGATAGTCGATGTAGACACGCGAACGATGCATTAAGGAAATAAATAAAGTTAAGTAAACACCCCTACTTTGTTTCATTTCTTTTGACGTTAAATTCTGAATATCATCCTGAAATGCTATTAAAATAATGACGTGCCTTCGTGTTAGATTGATGATTACGACAACAAAACATTACGCGTTTTACAAGTTCCCATGCATGTACTGTTGTACTGTATCCCAAAACATTTATGTTAACCCTTTCAACATGTTGGACAGGTGCTCGCAACAAAGCCCGTGGCCATGGTGGTGCAGTGGAACGAGGTGCGGACAGCCTGGCAGGACAGCGACTTCATCACGGACTGTCTCTGTTGGCACAACGTCTACCGGCAGAGGCACGGCGCGCCGCAGCTCGTGATGGCGCCTGAGGTAGGATACTGTCTAATATCGCCATTGTACGTAATTACAGAAATAAGCTAATTAAGTCCTTATTCCAAAGTAGTAGAGTCCTGTGGCGTAATCAGTAGTAACACAGAATCATGGTAAATATAGAGTATCTACAATTAAGTACTTTAAAAGTCCCAGTTAAATTTTGTCTTGTTACTAGAATTTTAAAAACATATTGTTACGAGCTGGGGTTCGGGATAAATAAATTTATACCAATTTAACCAAAACACTGGCACATTATTTAGACAGTCACAGATAATTACAATCACAAATAACAGTAATCGTTTCACTCGAATGTCCTTAACTAACTTGTAAAAACTGATCTTCGTTCGTTCGTAGTCTTTTTACAGACCCCTTTCTAGGGCGTGGGGACTCAGTTTTGACGCGGGTGCCTCCTTACTAAAACATCAACTCTGCCTATAACCAAGGGCAGGTCATCTGAGTTGTGCGCCGAGGCGCACTGTGGTCTTGTCCGGGGCTTCCTGCGGCTCGACACCCGAGGAGTACTCGATATACTCGTATCGCATAATGAATTGATCTTCGCGGCATCGCTATCAGAACATAACTGATCCATAGCGCACGCGGCCCATATTTTTACCCGGGGCCAAGACTTCCAGAAACTTTGATGCAATTTCGAGAACATTCTAGCATTGTGAGAACGACCTGGAATGTACCAATACGACACTATCTTTCTAGAATACTGTGGAATGTTCTCGCAAGTCCGTTGAGCAAGTTCTAGAACCCTCTGGAACAGATCGGCTAGTTTCCGTCATTAGCGCAGCGCAATGTTTCTTGTCCTTGTGTTTAGTTATATTGTGGCTTATCAACTGGCACAGGCCATTCACTTATTGAGACTTCCTTCTTGAGTTTTAATTTCAAGGTGCACTTATAAAAGATCTCATCCATTGTTATGCCAAACAATTTACAGAGTTAATGTAACAACACACTCTTTCCAGCTGTGCGACTACGCGCAGGCCTGGGCGAACCACCTGGCGCACACCAACAAGTTCAGCTACAGAAACGACCGTGACGTCGGGCAGAACCTCTACCAGCGCCCGGTCAGTGCGCTGCAGCCTGACGCCACTGGTAACGTGCCTATTGAATCCCACTGCCTGTCTGTTTCACAGCCTCCAGTTGGACGTTGGTTTCGGCCAGTTCTAAATACTTTCGACGGTTTTGTCAGATAACGGATAGTAAATGTGCATTGTCAGTCAATCAATAACTACTGGGCCATTTAAGCTGGGTACTTATGTGCAGAATTAGCTACATGAGGATTCGGTTGATCTAACCGGTGGATTGTGTAAGTATGTCAAATATTTTATTTCTTACAGGTCAAGAAGTGTCTTCCTACTGGTACGCAGCGGTGAGGCAGTACAACTTTTTCAAGGAATCCGATGTTCTTCATGCGAATGTGAATGCCGGTTAGTATTCTTTAGTTTGACGTTCCATCGCAGAACTAAACCTTTATGCTGACCATCTAAAGCGAAACAATCAACATCGTTTCTAAAGGTCACTTCACCCAAATGGTCTGGATGGCGACGCGTTTCTTCGGCGTGGGCAAAGCGCGGTCCCGAGCGGGCAAAGTGATTGTCGTAGCCAACTACTCTCCCCCGGGCAACCACTGCGGGCACTTCGAGACCAACGTCCTGCCTCCTCTGCCCGAGAACTGCCCGGAGCTGATGCCACCGCCTCCGCCGCAGTGACATCGGTTCTCCATACGTGGCCGCAGGCTTCAGATCGATGCCACGATTAAGAAGTGAAGGTATAGGTTTGTAATGCCTAACTTGTGGTAAACTCACTGGCGTATTTATGGCTCTCATACGGAAGGAGGGGGAGGGAGGAAGGATTCACCAAGTTAAAGGAGCCACTACAGCTTTTTAAAATAGGCACAAGGATTTTATTTAGTAGTTATAAAACACTAAGTATTTTAAGATTAACTTTACTCACGCGTATTTGAATTTAAACCTAAAAGTCTTGGGGGTTAAATCGCCAAAACCCCTTCCCTCCGTGTAGACGCCCGTGGGTAAATTATATAATCCAGTCAATTGATTGTGCAACAAAGAACAAAATACAAACCTATTTTCTTTACCTGAGTAAGGCATTTAAAAATCAAGGAAAAGGTGTAAAAATTCATAGTCCCATGACGCCAATTTATAAAAAGAGCTATTATTATTTTAAGTGTAGGTTCAACCTGTTTTAGCTATAGTTCTAAAAAGGTTAGTGGAAAGTCCATAGTCATGTCCACAACACAATAATTAGGCCTAAACGCTTTGCAATGTTAGGGAAATAAAATGAGAAATATTTTACTGGATAAATTGAAATGCAAACTAAGTAGCAATAAAGAATAGATGTTATGAAATACATAAATAGAAACAAAATGATGAATCAACCTACTTTTTGATAAGTTGGTGTGAGTCCTCAGACAGCTAGATATAGAAGATCATTATTTATTTAAGTTTATTAGCAATATTATTTTAGAAGCACTCAAATTTTGCAAAGACTGGAAGAATGGAATTTCAAACAGTATTATTCTGGTATTGTACTCGTTCGAGATTTAGATAGGGTAGGGTAATCCCTGCTAGTTTAGTAAATTTCTTGGAATTTTTTGTGACTATTTTAATCAGATGCGGAGGCAGCACGCAGTTCTTTTTTCTATTTGCAAAAATAATATAACTCAATAAATATATTAATTATAAGCATTTAACAAATTGTCTTTTAAAAATTCTTGACAAATCCTATTTTTTCCTAATTTTGTGACAGATGGTCAAAATTCCTGACACGTCAGAAAAAATCCCATCATCTGGGCACCCCAGATTTAGATATTACTTAAAAAAAAGCTTTTTAGGAAGTAATATAAAGTGTTATTGAATTGTTGTTGTAATTGTAATTAATAATTAAGTCCATCAGACAATTATTAATATTTAGGTATATGAGCTTTTAGAAACCCCAGACTTTTGAATAACTAAGTACTTTAAAACTATGTATGGTCTGAAGTTATGTTAGACTTAAAGTAGTCACAATGTAATAGGTCCGTTTTGACAGATGTCATCGCAACGTATCTATGGATGTGAACCATGCAAATCGGTAACTATGTCAACCGATTCTCACGAGAAATCGATTCAAAATATTATGAGTTTGTTATCGTTTGAAATATTTTCAAGTTTATTGGTTATAATTTCCAGAATAAAACCAGTTATAATTTCCAAAGTCAACGTGAAAGAAAATATAAACAGTTCAAAAGTAAAGCCTAAAGTCACAAGAAAAAAACACTAAAAACAAACGGGAGCACAACGACTTCCAATATGGTGCTAAAATTAGCTTTTAATTTTTTTTCTCTACGAAAAGAATCTGAAATGGAAATTCTTACGTGCCAGTAATATTTTGTAATGTTGTACTTCACTGACCTCAAATTAGATAGAGGTCTGAGCGTTGATAGATATAAAATACTGGCCAGTAAGAAAAATATGTAGGCTTCAAGATGAAAAAATTGCTCCATGCCTTATAAAAAAAAATACTGCCATATTTCTTACCAGCCAATCTGTCTATTGATAGGATGATTTATGGAAAACTGCCTGTAAACCAATTCATTAATAAAAAAAATGGGACTTTAAGCAATAAATGCATGTTTTTTATATATATATTTTTTGTTTTTGTAAACTATAAGTTTAAAAGCTAAGTGGTATGTAACATTATTTAGCACAATTATTATATTATATTTTTCGGTATACACGACACCGTTACAAATACATGCAAATGTTCAAATCTAAAAAGTTTATATTTGCAAAAAAAAAGGAAATTTAAACTTGGCTTTTTGTGTACTGGTCTCACAAAAGCTAATTACAGATCATTACAATTATTTTATCAATATTAAAACAAGTTAATTATTTTCACGTGGAATCGAATTGAGTCCGTGAAATTAGGCGATTATCTGGTTACAACACTATTATTAAGAAAAAATTGACTGAGAATGTAACTGTTTTTGAGGCATTGTGTAGTAATTCAAAATTGCATTTTATTTTGGAATATACGTGAAAATACTACTTGAAATATGTTCCGTGATAATTAAAAAACGTTTATTTATTTTCTTTAAACCCAATAAGTTAATAATTATTTGTTAACCGTTTCATTTATTACATGTAAAGTTATATTCTATGGTCGTTCTTATCTGTCAAAACGGGCCTCTTATTTTGTGGCAACTGTAGAACCCTGTCTTCCTGCAAGGTTAATGAATTTTTAATGTATTCTATACTTGTTACGTTATTTTGCAATGTAGTAGATTATATACCTATTAAGGGGCATCGGTTCGTGTCCGGTGCAAAATGCAAAACTTAAGATTGTTCTTCTTATTTCTGAATTAAAGATATTAATTAAATGTGATTTATGGCATTTTGCGAACATAGTTAATATTATAATAGTTACAATTTTCCAGCAAATACATTACATTGTAAATGAATAGGCACACCAGCTTAAAACACGCTTTAACACAAATGTTGGTGTGCTTGTTAATACGTAATGATCTAATTTACATTAAACTATGTTCACAAAATGCCATCAATCACATTTATTTAATATCTTTAATTCAAAAATAAGAAGAACAATCTCAAGTTGTGCATTTTGCACCCGACTAGAAAGGATCCCCCTTAATGAAGGCACTTTAGAAATATAATTCTAAAATGTCTACTGTTAATAAGTCTGCTTTAAACATATGTGAATTTCTAAAGTACCAATATTGCTAGCTTAGTCAGTGATATATGAATTCACTTTTTATTTGCTACTTTTGTACATCCACTGTACTTTATTGTCAGCTACAATTTCTCTTCTTGATATGTTGTAATCAAGGGTACAAAGAATGTGCCAAATGTAAAACAGTTGAAAAAACAACTTCCAAATATAACTGAAGTATAAAAAGTGAATGTGAATAATATTGAATGCATTCACAATCATTAGACAAACAAAGTGACATGTCAAATATGATTATATTTTACAAGGGTGTGTTCCAAATCTTCAGGCTAATTTTATTATGTTGCTAGACAAACATTTATTTCAGAAATACTTTTTGTCTGAAATTTCTTTCGGAATTAACTTTCAACAACTTTATAACCAATAATCTAATTTACCTGATGAAAGAAGGGATTTGAAACACTCCGCAAGTAGAACCTATTGTAGAGAAATTTTAAATGAGATTACCAAACTTTTAAATGCATGTTCCAATTTAATATGAATATGGCTGTGAATTGTTAACTGTTGACAAATTAAATTGGCTTTGCAAACAATAAAGTGTTTTTATCTCCTTGAACAAGTCTAAAATCAGGTTTAGCCAATGAGTGATTGAGCCCAGCGTTGCGGGTGTGAAACAAATCAACAAAATTCATCTAATTGATTTAATTGTTGGTTGTCAAAATGGAAAGGAATTATTAAAATTTTGACTAACTATAAAAAAATACCTGCTAGAAATTTTTATTCTGTTTTTGGTGAACGAACATTGTAAATTCAATTATGATCCACTTTTGTTATAAAACTAAAACTCAAAATAATATACAATACTTCCTAAACGTTTGGTAAAATGTACCTTATTATAAATATGTTTATAACAAAATAAAGTTTGATCAGCTAGTCTTAGTTCAACTATTATGTCTCAGTAGTTCAATTTATACTCAGTTGAACTACTGAAGAAACAAAAGTCTCACTAGTTAAACTAATGGACTACTCAATTGACCTATAACAGTGGGAATTCTAAATCATGAATGTTGATGTTGATGTCCTGGGACCCAGGCTACTATTGTTTCAGTTTTTTCACCTAGCTTATTGAGTGTATTTTTACACTCTCTTACTAGAGCCGATTTATTTACTGGATTTTTAAGCGCAAGAAGTGCTGCTTGGCTGTCCGAGTAAATAATGACTGTTTTCTCGTTTATGTCCGACCTTGAGAGTACCATACTGGCGCATTCCATGATGGCAAATGTTTCTGCCTGAAATACGGTAGCCAAGGTACCTAGTGAGTAGGATGCGCTTCCTTCTTCTTCATCTTTATCAGGTATAAAGATACCAGCTCCTGCTAGTCCTGTACTACCTTTCCTTGAGCCGTCCGTATAGCAATTAATGCTCGGTCGGTCTGTCGGTAACTCCCAGTCTTCTCTGGTTCTTATTCCTTATCTACATTATGAAAGGAATCTCTGAGTAAATTTTAGCTTTCTAGGTTTTTAAGAGTTTGGGCTGGGCATTGATGTGCTACTCAGAGTCAGGACTTCTCTAAATAGATGATAATGTTGGGGTACAGATAGTGAAACTCAAATATAGTCTGGATTAACGAGATGAACCCATATGGTTGGGTACAATTAGTGGTTGCCAAATAGACAAAGACATTGATAGTGGAATAATCTAAATTAGTTACCATTGGGTAGGTGGAATTTATACACAGTCCCAAGATGTGTGGTCTTAGTTATGAGAACTAAAAAAATAGTCACCATCCTTTTACTTTCATATGTATATTGTCCTGAATTTAACAAATAATCAGAAGTGTAATTCATGTCCATTTATGGGAGATAAAGCTTAAAACTAGTATTGGACATAAGATTCACTCAGTCCATCTGTGTTTGCAACTGGTACACACATAATACAATCTCATCTCCTCTTCAGCTCGCCTGGTTTGCCCCTGGAAGAAGACGGCTTCTCGGTGGCTACAGCTGGGACAGACATGGTCCTTGGTTCGTGGTAGTGTAGGGTCACTCACCACGTCCGGGTTGATATGCGTTAGTTCGTCCACTTCGTGCATGATCTTGTTCACGTAGACGCAGTTCGAGTCCGCTAGCTGCTTGTATTCACAATTCCTACAGGCGTACAGCAACACCTTGTTGTTTTTATCTTCGCGTGGATACAGCATATTGTTGCATTCTTGACAAAACTGTATACCCACGTAACCGGGGCCCCCGTCTTTTCTGGCAATACTGATACTCATTTCTCGTAATAATTTTAATAGCTTTGCAAATTCTTGAAATTATTATTTTTCTAACCAAACAAATTTTTGTTTTGACATGCATGCATGACAAGAAATAAAATAGGGTAGGGTTGTATGTATTGTACACATAGGGTACGTTTCGTAACGTGTGATTATCACTCGGAGCGATGCGAATTTTACCCTGCATCGTTCAAAAATCGACCCGAGTGAAACCGAGGGTAAACGAACTGTTACCTGACAGTTGTGCTAAGTGTTTAGAAACGCTTTCGGGGAATGTGAATATCGCACTGACCAGTGCGATTTCTAACTCTGTTTGGGTACCGTTAAAATTCGCCTGACAGGTGTCATTTCGGAGTTTTCTCGGGATTCGGACAATTTTTGAAAATAGAATTCAACATTTCCGTACGAATACGGGAAAATGTTTCGAAACTGCTTCGACAGGATTATGGCTTGCAAATGCAAAGGTTGCAATGCCATCCATATGAAAAGCAATAGGTATTTAGGTACTTTACTTAATTTATTTATTTTGATTTGAGGTTATGTATTTACTTGACGTGTGTCACTCCAGACCGTTTCAAAACGCTTTTCTCACGGGAATCACTCGCAAGCGTTTCAAAACCAGATCTTTCATTCTCTTTCTAGTATATAGCTTTGTCTCTTTCTTAAAAACGAGTGAAATTTCGCACGAAGATCACACGTTTTGAAACGTAGCCATATTGTACAGTACACACATCCATGGTATTTCGGCCATGCACACATCAATGTCCATGAACATAAATACTATACTCACAGAATTAATAGTACGATACTATCGATAGTCTAGTTGACCCATACGACAGAGCTGTCATATGGACCAAATAAAAAGTCCGTAAAAGACCGAAAACGTATAAAAAGTCCTAAATCATCAAATAGGACTTTTTCAACCGTGAGCGAGTCCGCGGACCACGGACCGATCGGACTTTTCGGGCTTCGGGTTAGTCCGTTCAGTCCGTTGGTCCGTTGCTGGTCCGTTGTGTGTAACGAAATGATTATGGATGGTTTTATGCAAGTATAGCATGACAAAATAATGTTATTCGAAGGATGTGATGACGAGTTGACGACTAAGAATCGAAATATATGTTTTGCAGGTATGTATTCATTCATATTTTCTTCATATTGTCCATACTTAATTGTTGACTATATATAAAGCTACAAAACGGTAACTCACTGACTGACTGACTGACATGGTTGTTTAGTTTGAAGGAGTCTTTTGACATGGTAGTAATGTATGAAAACAATGTCAGGTGTCAAATACTTAGTGGGGAAAAAACCTTGACATTTGAAATGGTTTTTTGACATTTTAGTGAGACGTGTCGCTGTATGGGACTTTTGAAAAATTTTTTCGAGTGAGTAGGCGAGCCCGAAGGGCGAGCCTACGAACGAGCACGCACGACTGCACGAGCAGGGTTGGATTCAGACCCTCGGAAAATTATTGTCTATGGGAATTAAAAATATACTACTTGGCTAAAATTATACTACATTTCGTTTTTCGTCGATTTTTGTTTTGAATTGAAATAAAATTGCCTATTTGACAGTGAAATTTAAAAAAAAATTACTAAAAATATTCATAATTTAATAAAATATTTGTTTATTTAGTTATTTGATTGTGAAAATTAAAAAAAAAAATCTGAAAGTATTCATCACGCACAGAAATTCCCTATATTGTAGGGTAAAGGTAAAAGCAAAACGTCTCAAACAATAAAACAAGTCGGTCGGCCTGAATATAAAATTATGGTATTTTTACGTAGTATAGTTCCATTACGATACTACATACTACATGTCATGAAAATATGGTACAAATAGTATAATTATACTACGAAATCCAACCCTGTGCACGAGCGAGCGAAGTTCGTAGTGATGTACCTGGGTACTAGGGATGGGAAAAATTGACATTTTTGACGTTATTGACAGAACGAGACCGCGAGCGCGAAGCGCGAGCGGGCGCAGTTCATAGTGATGTACCTGGGTACTAGGGATGGGAAAGATTGATATTTTTGACAGAACGAGCCCGCGAGCGTGAACCGCGAGCGTGCGCAGTTCCTAGGGATGTCCTCGATCACTAGGGATGGGAAAAATTGCCTTTTTTTTTTTAAGGGATGTACCGAAAAAAAATTGTTTTGGCCATATCTTTGGAACGGAAGGTGGTACATCCCTAGGGGTCAAACCATAGGGTGCCAAAAAAGTTTTTTTTTTTTTTTAATGTCAAAACTTTAACCGCCCGTATCTCCTAGACGGCTTGAGTTAGACCCATGTTGATGGGTGTCTAAGAAAAGGTCTCGCCGAGATCTAGCCCCCCCCCAGTGTCAAAACTTTAACGGCCCGTATCTCCCAAACGGCTGAAGCTAGATCCGTTCGGTCCGCTGGAGTTTAGGGCTCACCATAAAAGTCCATCGGACCAGGTCCGAGTCCTATTTGAACGGACCAACTTAGGGCTTATATTTGGTCCATGTGACAGCTCTGCCATACGACGCAGAAGATAGATAGCAGAAGTGCTGCGTTCATAAACTTAGTGTTGCGTCGCGAATTGCGAAGCCGAGCCGGCACTATAGTGCTACAAGGATCTTTTAGCGCGTTGACGACAGGGACAAAGGGGCGCAGCTGTGCAACAAGGAATAGGATAGCAGCATCAGTTCCGATTTGACCACAACCAATCCACGCGCCAAAAAAGTCTTGTCGCACTGTACTAATATAAAACTATAAAAATAATATAAAACTTTATTGCACAAAATAAAT
This sequence comes from Ypsolopha sequella, assembly GCA_934047225.1. Taxonomy (NCBI): domain Eukaryota; kingdom Metazoa; phylum Arthropoda; class Insecta; order Lepidoptera; family Ypsolophidae; genus Ypsolopha; species Ypsolopha sequella. The sequence goes on from OW203987.1 coordinate 4,098,590, forward strand.
TTATTATCCAAAGATGAGCTTGATACTAATTACTATTTTCTACCAACTATCTTTTGGCAATAAGGAAATTGTTGAGGGTAAAGCCTTAATATTTAAAAGATATAACCATGGCAATGAGCTTTTTTCCAAGATAGGTTCTATAAAAATCTTGTAGAAAACGCTTTCTAACTCCTTACGATAAATAACTTAAAAGTTACAGCGTTTTTCCTATTCAATTATCATTTCGCTTCTTTAAATCTGTTAAGCTAGGGACCAAAAGCCTCAGTTCTTACTAATAAGGATACCAGCTTTGAGCAAATCAGTTTGCAAAATCAGTTTCGCCAAATATACCCACGTCCAAAATCGTCGCCGTTATCGGTGTCCAAACAGTTGCATAGCTAAGTCTTAAGCAGTAGAAATCGGTGTCCAGACAATATTTGTTGCCAGATAGTGTTGGTAATAAAGTTTTCCAAGCAAAAATTATAATAAACCAAACACTGAAGGCTGTTATAACTGAGAGCCAGAAATCAACCAAAATTGACTTTGATTCGTTTTTAATGTTTTGGAAAGACCCATTTAGCCAAGAGATATATAATTTTTCAAGTCCTTAGACAGCGCCATCTATGAAAATTTAATAGAAGCTAGCCTGAAATACTGCTCATTGCAAAATGCAAAAGTTCACAAATATGTTAATGATCTAAGATGTGAAATGGCTCATGCACCTAAAGAGTTAAAAGTGCATTTCCTACTTTCACGATCTGTCAGTTTCCTCATGTCATGTTCTCCCCATACTTAAACATATTATTTAGACACCGATAAGAAAGGGTCATTTTAATTCAAAATTAATTGTCAGTCATACTTGTGACCTTAGAGTATACATGTAAGAAATAGAGTACTCACATCGTACCGCTCGCACAATACACAGCGACCTATAGCTAGTTACATTGATAGATATGTGACACATAGAGATGGGCAATTGTGCGCCACAAACGCAATTATCGATAAATATAGCTGCTGATCTAGAAGCACAACCGTTCAGGGCTCACTCGTCAACTGATTGATTTTGATGATCGACGTCTCAAACGGATCACAAATATCAAGAATACGGAAAGTAGTTGTCACTAAAAGGTAAGAAATAAATTAAAATATTTAAAAACACAACTGCCGTTACAAAAAGTGAATCAATAATGTCAAAACCTGTGAGCCTAAGTATCTTTGAATCGGTTGCCAACTGGTTGCCAACCACCAAAAACTTTTAAAATTGTCTTCAGAGGGTACAGTTTTACTCGAAATATAGATCCACCCGATGGAACTGCGCTATAGACCAATTTTAGTAGCACGTAAACTTTAGTGAGTAGAGTACATGGCGCATACAGATCTTTCACAGTTTATCTATCTCTGATTATTTTGTATAGCCTGAAATAAAGACATTTTGTTTTACTTGTTATTTTAAAGCTAATAACTATCCATTCGAATGTAATAAAACATATTCAAATCGGTCAACCCAGAAGCGAGAAAATTGCCCACACACAAATATATACAGGTTGAATTGAGAACCTCCTTTTTTATTGAAGTCGGTCAGAAATTATATAAATACTGATATCTAAATCATTTATGCAGCCAATTTATTTAATTTTTACTTGAACTTTAAATCAGAGAATGTACTATTGCGTCTAGTACAAATATTAAAATATATCGACATCCGTGCAGAGCCAAACGCGATACATCACTATCCGAGATGGCAATCGAAAAGGAGTTGCGGGGCTGTGCGGGCGGTATGTTTAGCAATCGCGTCCCACGTCCGTCCCTGTCACCCTTAGACCATAAGCTGTCACCCCCGCCAAGCGTTCAATCGTGCTCAATCTATGGACTAGCTATTTAACGGTGCGATCACTTGATTTCTTTGTATACCTTCGCTTGATTCGTCACTTCAGATATTGAATCGTTGGTGCAGGGGGTAAGAGTACTACATTTAAAGTTCGAATCCTTGTCGAGAGTTTTTTTTCATCCAAGTTAGAAAACTTACGACAGGCTTTCAACAAAAAGTAAAAATAGGTACGACGACGAGGGAGGCGAGGAGGAGCGTGTTAGGTTTACATATTAATAAATGTTGGGAGCCAAGCGAAGCGGAGTAGAACGAGGCGACCCCCCGTAGTTTTAACAGAATTCATGATATTCACAAAAAAATATAAAAAATGTGCTTGACATTGCAAGGCCACCGATAAATATCCAAGTCATACAAGTAGCGCTATTAAACAGTGCGCACCACCATATAGATCTAAATATTCGTCAAGCGCACCCACAAAATGGAAACTTCCAAAATAGGTACTTGAACGCAACGCATAGTGATGTAACCGGTATCTACCGACCTTAATTCCGTTCAGGAACCATTGGATGAATTCTGTTTTTTAACCGACTTCAAAAAGGAGGCGGTTCTCAATTCGACTGTATGTTTTTTTTTTTTTTTTGGCGTTGTTACTCCATAACTCCGTCATTTCTGAACCGATTTGAACAATTCTTTTTTTGTTTGAAAGAGTGTACTTCCAAGTAGGTCCCATTTTGGGTTTGGTCATGATCTGATGAAGGTCTTCAGAGATAGGCTTTGGAACTCCTCAGAAAATGACAGCATACTTCTCGAAATTGAGGTAATCGCTTTGTACCTGAGTGCTGATTAGAAGGTATTACTTGAAAATTGACATTCTTCCACCTGACCTTCGATCCTGGCTTCATCACCATATTCACCATAGAACTCCTCAACGGATCAGAGCACATAACTCGAGATTGCGACAATCACTGCGTTAGGGTGCTAACTCAAGGGTATTACTTGGAGATTATCACAATACCCTCCTGACCTTCGATCCTGGCTTCATCACCATAGAACTCCTCAACGGATGACAGCACATAACTTTGGATTGCGGTAATCAATTTGTGTTAGGGTGCTTATTGCAGGGCATTGCTTGAAAATTGCCAGTATACCCACCTGACCTTCGATCTTGGCTTCATCACCGTAGAACTCTTCAACGAATGACAGTACATAACTCGAGATTGCGGTAATCATGTTTTGTTAGGGTGCTGATAGCAGGAAGTTACTCAAACATAACTACTTATACTGACTTGAACTTCGTTTCATATTAACACCACGTTTGCAAGAACTACCCATACTTCACAATTTAACCCAGCAACACTAAAAAATGTGAAATAAAATAAACTTTTAACAAAAAAATAGCAACCGACTTCAATAGTAACAGCAGTCATTCACTAAAAAGTTAATAATAATTCTATAAAGACCGATGGTACCGAAGCAACACTTTTGCTGACTTCTTTCTTCCTGAAACAATATGTTATCTAGAAGTCGGCGTATTTCCTACGATACAGCAACATAAATACCAATATAAGAACGCCGACTTCTAGATAACACATTGTTTCAGGAAGAAAGAAGTCAGCAAAAGTGTTGCTTCGGTACCATCGGTCTTTATAGAATTATTATTAACTTTTTAGTGAATGACTGCTGTTACTATTGAAGTCGGTTGCTATTTTTTTGTTAAAAGTTTATTTTATTTCACATTTTTTAGTGTTGCTGGGTTAAATTGTGAAGTATGGGTAGTTCTTGCAAACGTGGTGTTAATATGAAACGAAGTTCAAGTTTAGTGCTGCGTTCAGGTTGATCATCCGACGTCGTACGTCTTACATTGACAGCAAGATAGCATAATAATATTAATAATATATAAATTCAACGCATGCAAAACGGGTCAGTAAGGGTGCTTTTATTTTTGTTTTGTCTTATTCGTCAGTTGCCAAAATCGTTGTTTTAGCGTGTATGCTTATAAGGGACGTAAATTTTTCTTTGCCTTATCTAGCCCCACTTTTCATGACTGATTTGTAAAATGTAGCCTCGGACGAAGTGATGCTTCGTCCGAGAATGTAGCCCTTTTTTGGGTGTCCGCTAGCCCCGTTCCAAAAATCAAGGTGGCAACACTGAAGATATGGCATCTTGGGCGTCGGCGTTGTCGCCGCCGGACGATCAAACTGAACGTAGCCTGGAAGAAAAAGGCGAATAACCGGTTGGAGTGGAACATCTCTATACATTTTGTGTTTCTTGAGGTTGGCAGAACTTTTCCAAACACGCCATTGGTTGGCTAACGCATTGACGATTTCTTTTCCAATCCGTAGCCCATTGGTGTCGTGCTACCAAAATGGGTAAGAAATAGTAAATGTGAAAATGTTTCTAAGTTCATGAAAGTTTTAACTACAAACGCGTATACTGATGTGTTAATGAAGTTGCCCGACTTGTGAAAGTGTAATTTGTTGTGGTTGTTTGTTACAACTTAGTAAATTTCGCCTTCGGCACACTGGTGTCATGAGACGGCCATGGCGTAGACATGTTTTTCACGTTGTGTTATAAAAATCTGTTTCCATCGGGCCATCGGTGCGTTTGTTACGAAGTGTAGTTAAAGGTTTCTTGTTTGGGTCATGTGCAACAAACTTTCAAATGTTGATTTTATGGTACGTAACAAACAAGAGTGCTAACCGGCGACTTGGCTGTTTCCAGGTAAACCCCGAGGAATCCGCACAGCGCGGAAACATGTGAATCATCGTCGTGAGCAGCGATGGGCTGACAAGGAATACAAAAAAGCCCACATGGGTACGAGGTGGAAGGCCAATCCCTTCGGTGGTGCATCTCACGCCAAGGGAATCGTTCTGGAAAAAGTGTAAGTAGGTACTCATTTTGTATATTATATCTTGAGTTGCTCAGCAACCCGCTGTTTTGTAATATAGCAGTGCCCAGAAGATATTTCTCACCAGAATCTGCAAGACCTGAAGATAAATTCATCAAGAACTTCGCCATGGGTGCAACGAACTGGAGTCTCCGCACGCAGTATTATTCCGGTGAATGTGTATCTATCGACAATCACAGGATAATACTGCGAGTGGTGGCCCACAATGTCTTCAAGAATCCTTAAATTGGCATTATTTGATTTATATGCATAGAAATTAGAATTCATGTGTGGGGTGTGTTCATTGAACTTGAGTCGTGGATAAATATTGGATGGTTCACCCAATTTAAATTACCATGTACATACTAATGTTAGACTATAGAATTAGTAATTAATACTGCTAGAGAGTGTAGCCATTTCATGTAATATTTTGTGGTGACTTACTTCATTTGACTTCATTATACATAAAGTATGATGGTGGGTTGTATGTAACAGCCAAATCATGCAAAATATAACTTGCCCATTGAAAACCATTTTGGGCTCCACCAGACTACTGAGAAATACTGAAACCGGGCAAGGTTTTGCTTGAAATTGGTCTCACCGAATGATCAAATACCCAGGCTGACTTTGTGCCTCAACTTGATATTGTGGCTGGATGGAGAACTGCCAAGACAGGTGGAATTTTTATTTCAAGCAGTTTATGAAGACAGGATGATTGATTAACCAACTATATTTCCCCTTCAGGGCCTTAGGGCGTCTAGCAATGTGAATTTGGCGGGAAAATCATAAAAATCATGTTTTTTTGCAGATTTTTTTTACAATTTCTATAAGTTTCTACAATTTTCCGTGACCGTGATTTGTTATACTCAAAGCTTCTAAGTAGTGCCAATATTACAATTATTTAGAAATTAATTTTCAAAATATTGGAGTTTCAATTGTAATTTTGAATTCCCATAACTTAATTCCTAAAAGATTTCGTTTTTGTTTTTATGCTTTTTTAGGTCATAATTTTCATTATTATAGTAAATGACATCACTTTGGGCATTTTAGGCATTATAATGATAGTGATGTGTGATTGCTTTTAAAAAAAAGTGGTCTGTAACAGCCTTTTGTCAAGTGGCGTCACATGAACGTAAATGGAAGTTGCAGTTTTTAGGGTTCCGTACCCAAAGGGTAACCAACGGGACCCTATTACTAAGACTCCATTGTCTGTCTGTCACCAGGCTGTATCTCATGAACCGTGATAGTTAGACGGTTGAAATTTTCACAGATGATGTATTTCTGTTGTGGCTATAACAACAAATACTAAAAAACAGAATAAAATAAATATTTAAGAGGGGTTATAACTAGAGATGAAACGGATATCCGGTTACTATCCGGTATCCGGCCTATCCGGCCATATTTTTGGTATCCGGTATCCGGCCGGATAGTAGTCAGTATCCGACCGGATACCGGATACTTAATTCAACATACAAAAAGTCGTTTAAATCACAAAATAGTTGTATCAATGATTGAATAATCTAAATTCTAATACATAAAGTGAATAAGAATTGAGCTATGGTAGATAAAGACAAGCTTTACATCAATTTTTGGGAATAAACGTTTATGCTTTTCTTCATACATTACACCAGCTTCTTTTGCTCTCACAATATACCGAATGTAACTCAACATGTATCTTTTAATAAAAACACATGGTCATATTGAAACCATACTAAACAACTTTTCCAAAGAAACATACTTGTGGAAATGAAAAAATATTTTCATGTTTCCATACTCATTTTGAAAACCTACTTTAAATTTTGAAAGGGCACTGGGCGGGCAGGTTCAATTTTATTTTTTCAATATGTTTCTTTGGAAAATTTGTTCAGTATAAACAGTATATTACGCGGTTTCATTTAAAGATACCTGTCCATTTATATACAGTATACACCACTCTAAGGAGACAAAAGATACATATTTACAAATTTCGTTAGTATCGGTAATTGTTTCGCGTTTGCAAACCAGCATTTGTATGATTGTGATACGATCATTTAGAAATGATCTTCATTTAAAAAATGCACGAATAATCTCGCCCACTTGCACCCGCACGCACCTTGGTGCGTAATATTTAGACTTGCTCAATTAGTGCGAAACGCATATCTTGAGCCGGATATCCGGCCGCCGGATATCCGGCTATCCGGCCTAGTGCCTCGCCGGATATCCGGTATCCGGTATCCGGCCAAATCACTATCCGTTTCATCTCTAGTTATAACATACATGTTTTTATGCCGTTTTTTATAGATAATGGTATGGAACCATTCGTGCGCGAGTCCGACTAGCATGTGGCCGGTTTTTTTCGTAAAAATTTTCATCATAACGAGGTTTTTTAGACCACAAGTTCTAAAATACGGCTTATTAAACTAAAACATCAAAACCGTTTTCGAATTAACACACCTTAACATAATTTAATCTGAGCGAATTATTTCAACATTATTAAAATAAATTGTATAAAAACTAAAAAAAAAGTGCAAGTAAATAAATAAAATAAATTGAAGATAAAAACATTCCGATGGTTTTCTTCATTTTATAAACCACATCTGCTTATGTGATGACTTCTGCATTTTATCCTGTATTTGATGAAAAAAGGTTTTCTTTCAATGTTTTGTCAGTGTAAAGTTTATTGTAGAATAAAATGATGGTTATGTAAAAACGCTGTAGATGGTACCTTGGTTAGATTAAGGATCAAGATATGTGTATGCCGTTTCAATTTCCTAAATCGACAGGATACAACATATTCGACTTTCAAATTATGTCTCACAACCTTTACTTCTGGTGCCAAAACATGAATGACTGTAGTGTAGAGGTTCATGTGCTCTTAATAAAAGTGTCACAAAGAGATACAGAAGATGTAGGTATCCCTGAAGTAGATATTATTGAATGTCAAGATTCAACAATGAACTAGATATAATGATGTTTATAAACAAGTCAGGTGTTTAAATTAGACATGGGGTATTTAGCCAGATGAATGGTGACTAAGACCAGGAAAATATTCAGTGAGCAAACGATGAGCTGAAGATAATGTTTGGGTTGTTGAATGTAGATGATGGATGTGGCTGAAGTGAAAATAGAATGAAGATATTGTATAACATAGAAATTACATAAGAAATTGGATTTTTGTTTATTTACTATCTTAGTTGTTGTAACATAAACAACACAGGAGATCCACTATATTTATGAATGTTTTGTTTGGGACAAATGCTTTAAACAAGTTATAGTATATTTTTAACCCCCTAGTAAAGCCGATTCTGAAGGCTTTAATTTTGTTTTAGTGATGTCATAACTTGAAATTTTCCAAAGTGTCTCATCCTGAGACTTGATGATCATTTTGCTGTGAAGAATATTTAGTTTTGACAGCACTAAAACTAAAATTAAAACATTCAGAATCGGCTTTACTAGGTATCTTAAATACATAAAAGACCAAGACTGACTGATCTAATAACACCTTTGGACTTTTGTTGGATGACACAGACAACCACTAAGAAGGTATTTTACAATATTTCCACAGGATTGTGAGTACTGCTGCGTGGTGTCTGCTAGTCTATATTAATATAGAAAAAAGTTGAAAGAGTAAAAAAGTTGTGTCTTATCTGTTGAGAGTTTGGGATGTCTAAGCAAAATCAGAATCAAGCAATCAGTGCATTATTCAATATTTTTGTGAAATTTTAAATGAAATGGGTTATTTGTAGTGAGGCCCAAACTACAATTTAAAAAAATTCGTCTATGCACGTTCTCCAGAATCTTGTAGGGTTTCTATGAATTTATGTATCAAATTCTAACCTAAAATAGCATGTTATTTTTTTGGATCTTTACAGCTCTACACTCCTTATGTTTATAGCATGAAAATAAACTTAATTAAATGATGACATTTTATAACAGGGGTGTTGAGGCCAAGCAGCCCAACTCTGCCATCCGCAAGTGTGTCCGTGTCCAGCTGATCAAGAACGGCAAGAAGGTGACAGCGTTCGTGCCCCGGGATGGTTGTCTCAATCACATTGAGGAGAACGACGAAGTGCTAGTGGCGGGATTCGGTCGTAAGGGTCACGCCGTCGGAGACATTCCCGGAGTCCGATTCAAGGTTAGATAATAATTACACTATTTACAATAACGCAGATTCTGAAGGCTTTAATTTTTATTAAAGAGCTGTCAAAACTTTAATTTTTTCCAAATAATTTAGCTTCTGTACCGAACACTTCAATGCAGAAAATTTAATTTAATTTAAAACAAATTAAAGCATTCAGAATCTGAACTTAATTTAATATCCTGCTTCTATGCTAATATTAACTTATGCCATATTATTTACTGCTGTATTATTTACTGCTCTACTTCTGTAACATATTTCATCAATTGCGGCTCCTTGTCCACAGGTCGTGAAAGTCGCGAACGTATCACTCCTGGCGCTGTACAAAGAGAAGAAGGAGAGGCCACGATCATAAACGCTCTACACTGTGATATGGTGAATAGCTACCTTTTTGTACTTCTTATTCCATCAACCATGTATTTATAATGTTTCTCTTATCATCCGTTTGGACCCCAAACATGCTACAATAAATAAAAAAAATCTCGTTTCCTTACCACCCAAATGATGTCAAATTCAATGTATTTGCTACTACTGATTGCCATGAGGTTAAACTTCATCTGATTCACTCATAACTTAAACAAATAGGTAAACAATTTTCCCTTCAATCTAGTAATCATCAACTTTGTTTGTTTCAGTGTACTGCTGCTGGGACGCGTGTTGTTTATAAGTGTAAATTAAAAAAATGTAAAACCTAGTACATAAATAAAGCTTGTGTACGCTATTTACTTCTTTGATTTGTATCCTGCATATGTATGTCTAAATTCACTGCACTGATTCTCGGCAATCGTGAATATTGTGCACTTCCCCCCGGTCAGTCAGGCATATGTCTAACGTTGTTATTTTATTTCAAGGTTGGCTCCATTATCCCACCCATAGAAAAAGCTGACGTTTGATCTTTATGAAACTTGCATGGGGGGCATCCATTCAATTTTGGGGATTTTTCGAACCCCCCTCCCCTCTGGTGAGTTGTGAAATTTGGTTCAACCCCTTCCCCCTAATCTTACGCAAGATTTTTCAAAATTCGTATTTTTATTGTGCTTGATGGCGTTGAAATTATAAAAAAATCAAGTTTTAATACTAAACTAGTATTATTATTTTAAACCAGTTTTTTCGTAAATTTTTACAATCAAGAGCGAAAAAAAAAATTACGTGATATTTCCCGAGACTTTCCTTCTTCACCGCGTGAGATAAGGCGAGATACGTTCGACCTCCCCGCCTCCCTAAACTCACGTAATTTGTGGACGCCCCCATAGACTTAGATGCCCCCATACATCTTTAGATAATATGCAAAGCTCGATAAGGTTATCGAAAATAACAGTATCGTTTGTTTTATGGTTTTTTTATTTGATTTGTTTCATTAACCCTTAACCACTGACGTGTCATTTTGTTACACTACCACTGACGTACGTACGGGATACGTACTTAATTTTGAAACCCTCCTGATGCAAGCATGGAGGGTACCTATGGTGATTATTGCAGTGAGTTTATAAATACATATTTAAATGATAAAAGGATGATAAAAAATCAGTTATAATATTCATAGAAAAATATTTATTAATTAACAACCTTAGAGGGAATGAAAGTAACATAGACATTTTTTCGAAATCAAAACAAAAATATTTTGTCACAATAGGAACTTCTTTTTTGAGTTGTATTAATTATTAAGGATGGCTTTAATTAGAAAAAAATTACAATCGCCATAAATCTAATTAAAAGGCACTTTTTAACAGCAGTTGATGCAGGTTGGCTTAGAGCACTGCAAACTGACCGGTTTACGGCAAGCTTGACAGCTTTATCGGGTATCTATTCACTATATATATATATAATATACAAGCAGGAGCCTCTTCAATTTCAAAATATTCTGAATCACGAGCAGGAGTCACTTCATCCTTAAAATTTTCGTCCTCGGAAGACACATCGCGATCCGACTGAATGAATCATTTTCATCGGCCGATGATTCGTCAGGCTCACGAAGACAAGGTTCGATAACTTCTTCGTTACTGGCACTATTCACTTGAACTCGTAATTTTTTGATGTAGATGGTCCAGAAGAAAAATTTTACCACTTACGTACGATGCATTTCGTCTGCTGACAAACATAAATAAGTATTTTCAAAAAAGTCACATTAACACTGACGTACGTACCTCATACGTCGAGGGGTTGAATTTACCTGCTTAAGAGCATGCTACGCGTACACTTTCCCCCGCCGCACATACGTTGTTGGCAACTAGGAAGCTACCAAAAAGGATGCGCCGAAATTCCTACGTAAAATTAAGTATTGAACGAAAAACTATTACGATGACGTACCACATACGTAAATAATAACAAAATAAGACATAATTCATCACAGTTTTTTCTAGGAATTTGTTACCGATACTCCGGGAGTTCGACATGTAAAGATTTATCTTTAAATTAATTATTTTGTAAATAAAATTATGTTACACATCTGCGACATCTGCTACCTATTAATAACATAACCGGTATTTATTGTTATTATTATTAGCGGTGAATGACGTCAGTTTCATGCCTATTAGTGCATAAATGACGCGCTAAATTAAAGTGTATGCAATATTCTGCATGTATGCATGTCTGAACCTGAATTTTGCAATAATACAACACATTGAAAATTAGAATTCCCATACAAAAATAAATGTAAATGATTTTAAATTTTTTCGTAAATATAGGATCATGCAGCCGTACCTATTAACGAACACGTAAATAAATATATAAGATAAGCGTTTTAAACTCTTCAAAAAATATATTCTTAATGTGAACATTCGTACTCTTTTTGCGTGTCGATTCTTACCTTTCGTCTTGTCCTATACAAGGTGACTTTTTGATCATCGTCCAAATTCATACTGGAGGCTTGATAAGTTATCAGTAACAATTTTTGTGAAATTCGTTTATTGAAATTTCGGCTTCCCATATAAATTCAGTTCCAGTCCCGAGTGAATCACTATGGGGAGTCGAAATTTCATTTTACGAATTTCAACCAAATTGTTATTGATGCATGATACTGATCACTTACCAAGCCACCAGTATGAATTTGGACGACGATGGTCAAAAAGTCACCTTGTATATTTAAGAGTACTCAGTCACCAAAGTTAAGGGAATATATAAGGTCTTTCAATTTAAATGGAAAGTAATTTAGGAGGTGATTCAGTATCGTTAATACACCACATTCCACTGCAAAGCACTTTTTTTTGCGGGAATTTTATTTTTCACTTTTCAGTACAAAGTGGTCCGATCAGCTGACTCAGTTTGTGGACAAGTGAAGAAAAAGTTCGCGCAAAAAAAAGTACTTTGCAGTGGAATGTGATGTATTAACGATATTGAATCACCTCCTAAATTACTTTCCATTTAAATTGAAAGACCTTATATGTTGACTACATAGATAGTAGGGATGAACTAGTAACATTAAATATTTAGGTATGTATAAAATCACGTCGCGTCGCTTCCATTGACTTTGTTATGATTAAGTTACAATTTAAGTACTTTTATTTTATTCAGCTTTCTCTTCACTCTATTATATTTGTACAATCAAAAATCAATATTTAATATTTTCAAGTACCTGACGGTTATGTATTTTATGGGTTGTGGGACGATTTTCATTCCCGAATCCTTTTCACACCAGTTACCCTGCTCGAGTCAAGAGGGACGAATTTTCCCGAAAATAGAAGAGGACGAATCACAAACTATAGGGACGAATATTCCCCGACCCGATATTTTTTCTGCCGGAAGCGTCCGCTGGGCCTGGTTACTTGTCTCTTGTCGACTGTACTAAAACCTAGTTTTTAGGGACGGAACATTGCTTGGGAATCAATTTGAAAATTTCGGACGGAGTGATCTTTAGGAGGTTCCGTTTTTCTGTGAAAGGGCTGTGATGTGAGTTACTAGTAAGTACCTAGAATGTTGGTATGTAAAGATTTATCAACACATTAAACGAGAAATGACTGACGTTAGTTGACTGTTTCCAGACGGTAACAAAAAGAACCATTGTCCGTCCGTCTGTCACAGTCGCGTGTTGCGGTATACTTTTTTACGAATTCAGAAGAATTTGAGATCACAAGCGTCGCGTCAGACAAGTGATTTGATCAAAGGATATAGTAGTCTTCTACCGACAGGATTTGATTAATATATATCATAAGAACACAGACTTTTATACAGGGTGTTATCGTTAAGTGTGACCAGGAGATTATCACAAATATAAAAAAAAATTAAACTGATATCGAAAGTACGTTACCTAATCAGTAAAATGACATTAATAACTTTTTGAAATTCAAACTAGAAGTATCCAAAATTTGGATATTCATTTGGATTTGGACATAAAACATTCCCATACATTGTATCACACAACAAGGACGTCACTTCGAACATCTGCTTTGAATACAAAATTTTGTACTTACTAAGAAATAAATATTATTCAATTAAAATATAGTTTTATTACTTTGTTAGGTTAATAAACAGTTTCCTTTAATATCAGTACTAAGCTAAAATAAGGAATCTAAAAACCTTTCTACTAATCTCATACAAAATGTATGGGAATGTTTAATGTCAAAATTTTGAATACTTCTCGTTTGATTTTCAAAAAGTTATTGATGTCATTTTACTGATTAGGTAACGTACTTTCGATATCAGTTTAAAATTTGTTGATATCTGTAATAGTTACGAAATAATCGCCTGGTCACACTTATACTTTACACCCTGAATATATACAAGATGACTTTTTGATCATCGTCCAAATTCATACTGGAGGCTTGGTAAGTGATCAGTATCATGAATCAATGAAAATTTTAGTGAAATTCGTATAATGAAATTTCAACTTCCCATAGTAATTCACTCCCTGTCCTGAGTGAACCACTATGCGGAGTCGAAATTTCATTTTATGAATTTTACAAAAATCGTTGTTGGTTCATGATGCTGATCACTTACCAAGGCTCAAGTATGAATTAGGACGATGTTCACAAATTCACCTTGTATACAACGTGTAACAGAAAGGTGTAACCATATTTGAAGAGCTTATTCAGTCAATGGTTTAGAACAACTTTTGCTATGGAGCCAAACCTGTATATCGAAAAAAAAAATTACTTGCTTCAAAGGAAAATGCAATGCCGCTCGGCCGAAATGTATGGAAGGGCCGATTTTTTTTTTTGAGATTTCAAGGTTGTCTCCATAATAAAAGTTGTTCCACACCATTGACTGAATAAGCTCTTCAAATATGGTTACACCTTTCTGTTACACGTTGTATAACAATATCCTAAGTCTGTGTAATAACATGTCAGTGGTTATTGTGCATAAAAAGTGTTGTGTGGGCGATCGATATCCGTAAGAAAAGAACGGTGAACAAGTTTGATATTCCAGGAGCGTACATACGTAAGGCGCGTGTGAAGTTACCTCTGGCCTTAAAATGGGAGATACGGTACAGCTTCCCGCGCGTGGAACTATAAATACAGGCCCATGGACCTGGACCTGTCGAAGCTTGGCGCTTGTTCATAAAGAGGCCCGTACCGTATCTTCCTCTTTGTTATATAGACTGGCGGTGCTGAAGCTGTTCGGCTCTACTTTAAGGAGCTGTCCTGGCTGGGCTGACTGACCGGGGGGAAGTGCACAATATTCACGATTACCGAGAATCAGTGCAGGACTCATCGCCCCCGCTACGAATTTAGAATTTAGAATAGACTGGCGGCAAAATCTCAAATTGCTTCTGCTTTCAACAGTTAACGGCATTTAGTGAAACTTTTTGCCACCGGGATTTTTTAGACTAATTCGACCCCGCTGAACACGATCCTGCCCGGTGTCAACCCCTCCCCCACTCCTTTTCCCCCAAAACATGTGCCGATTTGTGGTTTTTTCAATTTTTATCCAAACCTATTAGAGATAGAAGAAAACGGTCCAGGACAAAAATAATCTGCATCAAATTCTCTACATTTGTGTATAAATTATTTGACAGGCATAATAATTTAATAAATAATGTCTGCTCAAACTATACAATTCTTTATTTTTTTTTTAATTTTTGCATTCACAGTAGATTTATTGAAAAACGGTCGAAGCTGTGAGAAAGTAGCCAATAAGTGAATTAATGGATATACGTTTACCTACAAAACAAGACCTAATTTATCGTTGTACGAGTATTCATTCACGATTTACAGGTCGCAGCGCAGACGCCGCCGCCGCGCGTCACGAAGTTATACATATATAATTTGTCTGTCAAATAATTTATACACAAATGTTTTAGTCAAATTTAATGCACATTATTTTTGTCATGGACCGTTTTCTTCTACTTAACTCTAATAGGTTTGGATAAAAATTGAAAAAACCGCAACTCGGGGCAAGTTTTGGAGGGGAAGAGAGTGAAGGAGGGTTCGACACCGGGCAGAATCGTGTTCAGCGGGGTCAAATTGGTCTAAAAAATCCCGGTGGCAAAAAGTTTCACTAAACGCCGTTAACCTAGGTTCTGTCCAAATTTTCTGCCAGTCTAATATCGATGGTACTGGCCACTACTGGCCCGGTCAGTCGGGGTTGCGTCATAAAAAAAAAACACTTTCAATTTCAGATATCTTTATCGCACACTTTCTTCACATGATCTGGATTATTCTAGATATTACCATGAAATCGAATTACTTGGAAATATGTACTTGAATGCAGATAAGCTGTAATGTGTTCAAACATTTTTCGTATAAAAACTACTTATTTGGTCGAAAACGAAACAAAAATATTTACTGTACAAAGACCATCATTCTAAGGCTAAATTCATAAGCAGGTTTCACTCACTATCTCTAATATAAATCTAGGGCTAAATTTTATACAACTAAACATTTATGCGTTTTTTAAAGTATAATCATCATTTTATATTTTACACATTACATATTTACATAAATTTGAACTGTAGTACTTAAATTAATTGTATGCGTTAACAAGACTTTCAAGCTTTCCTATGGATATTCAATTTTTACATTTTGATAAAGGTAACTCTATTCCAGCGTTTCTTAACCTGTGGTCCGCGGACCCCTGGGGGTCCCCGAGCATATGTATGGGGGTCCGCAGCCTAATCTATGGACCATTTACCAATCATAAATAAATGCCACCATTTAGATTAAAAGTGGAATCCGATTTGAGACTACAACTCAGTGGTAATATAAACCCAAATATCACTAATTTAGTTGCAAAAAAGCAGCACCAGCCTTCTCATTAACGTATTTCATATGAAAAAGTAAATTTTTTTGTAATTTGTAGAACTAAAATAAATGGTCCGAAATTTATTGCTGCTTTTTTATTAAGGGGGTCCCTAAAATTGTGCTTGATTTATTAAGGGGTCTGTGGACAAAAAAGGTTAAGGAACGCTGCTCTATTCGATTACTTATATTTGTTCTAAGCTAAGATAAGGGTACATGCCCGTGTCGTTATATTTACATAATTATAATACATCTTTTTTACAGCTACATTATTTCAGCTGTTCCATTGTTACAAGCAGCTATACACCGTGTAATGATGACCTGCTCAGAAAATGAAACCACGTATAGGGGATGTTATGAGGGTTCTTTGTACTAAATTTCATTTCGACATTCCTATTAATACATCTACAAATTAATAATTAATTTAGTTTTGCTCACAAGTGCAACGTACTAACCACGTTTTTTTAACAGGCTTATAAAATGCGATGTTGCCGCTTCGTGCAGGTTATTGACATGTAGTAATACTGGAAGGGAAGGTGCACACTTGGAACACGATTTATTTTGTTTTTTTTTATGGCTTTGTAGAGGTATTCCCTACATGTGGTTTCATTTTCTGAGCAGGTCATCATTACATGATTACACCCAGTATGTCGTCGGCATGAAAAGTCAAAAATAGGGCGGAGCGTGTTAGGTTTACATGTAAATACATTTGCGGAACCGAGCGCGGCCAACACTGTAGGTTCAACAGAATTACGATATGTCGACGACATAGACAAGACCCTGGAAGTGGAAGGGGGGCGGTGTTGCAGAAAGAATGCAATACTGAAATTGTATAAATTAAACAAAAGTTCGATATAAAATTATTTATAATGAGCTGTTGTCCGCGACTTCGTCCGCGTGAAAGAAGATAATGCGGCCAGTGTAATTAATTCCTTGGGAATCCCGCAATAAAAAGTATCCCAGTTTTCAAGTTGGATAATAAGTTATTGAACATAGTGATATCCCTTCTTTCTCGTAATCCATGTATGCTGAGGATCGTACAGTGGTAACCGCATCAAAACCCGATCAGTAGTTTTTGCGTGATGCATGAAATACCGACAAAATTCCGTTTTTTTCGTGTCATCCTACACCGCTATTTTTTTGAAATATCATCAATGTACAGACGGACACAGCTCTTTTATTTTACAAATTTTTAATGCAATTTTATCAAAGCTTTACAATTTTCAGTTATTTTACTATAACCCGTTTCATCAAAGGAGGTTGATCCATTTTCTGTTAAATAAGTGCTGAAAAATAAATTCGCATTAAAACTTTTTATTTACAAAAATAGATAACGCTATAAAAACGAAATAATTAAATATTTATGTTTGCGCGTTATAATCGCAAATCAAGCGCCACCTGTTGATTTTTTCATGTACTAAAATTTTATACGCTACATAATATTATATTATCTGTGATAATTCTCAGTTTTCTCGTTTTTTCTTTTATACAATCGTCCGTGACGTCTATAGACCTTTATCGCCAGGAATTATTATTTGCGACGTAACTTCTATTTGTAACAGTAGAAAAATAAATTCCAAAAATCTTTAAATGACGATAACTTTTTCCCGATATCCGATTTTAAGGGGGCACCGAGCGTTTGCTTTTGTCTGTCTTTTTCTTTACGTGTAAAGAGTAAAGATAATAACCAAACTTGCACTTTTTCAACGCTTTTCGTTATTATTTTTATTATATTGTTCTTAAATAAAAACCATTGTGTATAAACGCTCCAGCCATATATGAATTTTATTTTAGTAAATGAATCATAATATCAAATTACTTATTTATATAAAAAAGTAGGGAAATAGAGGAAAAATTACTCGAGAAGAGGTAACTTTGCGAATTTATTCTATCGAGCTAACTTTATCAAATCGTGTTTCCATAGTGTATACAGTCTAGTATATATACCCAATAGATCCAATATATTTCCCTAGATTTTAATTTAATTGTTTACTACTTCAAACAAGGGCTATAAAAATGTGTTTGACTGTGTAAGAAGCACGGTGCGCTCTTAATGAAACAATAAAGCCGATTCTGAAGGTTTTAATATTAGTTTTAGTGCTGTCAAAACTTGAAATTTTTCAAAGTAATTTAACTTTCTAATCCTAACAGTTAAGGACCATTTTGCAATGAAGAAAATTTAGTTTTGACAGCACTAAAACTAAAATTAAAGCCTTCAGAATCGGCTATACTGCCTATATTCTAATCAAAATTAACCTCTGTCCACCTGTGGAAACAACAAAAAAATCCGTTCAGTAGTTTCGGAGATGTGCATGAACAAACATCAGACAGACAGAAAATAATTCTTAAAATCGCTGATTTGTGTTCTTTTACTCTTTTTTTGTCACCCCCTTTTTATTTTTATTACTTTTCTTTAACGTACAGACACACCGGGATCTACTCTTCTGATAGACGTAGGGCGGCTGATATGTAATCTCCTTGGTCAGAAATATATACAAAAATAATGCTGGCTGGTATGGATTTATATTCGTTTGTTATTCTATTTTCAAAATGTATGACATTCATTTGTTTATTGCATCACGTTTATTTGTCTCCTACAATTGTTTCGAACATGTCGGTAGAAAAAGTGAAAATGGATAAAATCGAGCAGCGTGCGGTGATTAAGTTTTTGACTAAAGAAGGGAATACGCCTTCGGAGATCAGACAGCGTATGTCACGTGTGTTTGGCAGTTCGTGATCTTCCGAATTTGTTATAAAGATTTGGTCAAGGCAGTTTAAATTAGGTCGTGAGAGCCTCGAAGATGATCCTCGTAGCGGAAGACCAGTTTCGGCCGTCACCGATGAAAATGTAGCCAGGGTGAAAAAAAAATATATTAGAGGACCGACGAGTGAAGCAGTGGGAGATAGCTAGAGATGTGGGCGTCAGTAAAGAGCGAGTCAATGAAATAATTCATGAGCATTTGAACATGTCCAAAGTTAGTGCACGTTGGGTCCCTAGAATGTTGACTGCATTTGACATGGAGAGGCGTGTCAAATGTTGCGAAGAGTTTTTGGACATGAGTCGAGGGAAAGAGGAAGAAATAATTTCTAGAATTGTAACATGTGATGAGACTTGGATTCGACAATGGGACCCGGAAAGTAAGCAAGAGTCGTTACAGTGGAAATTTAAGGATGAGAAGCCGCCTCGGAAATTTAAGGTCTGTCCATCGGCCGGTAAACTTATGGCTACAATCTTTTGGGACACAGAAGGGATTTTGCTCATAGATTATTTACCGAAAAAAACTACAATGAATGCTGATTATTACTCAAACTTATTATATCAACTAAGAGAGACAATAAAAGAAAAACGGCGAGGTAAACTAAGCAAAGGAATTCTGATTTTGCACGATAACGCACCAGTGCATACCGCACGCACAACAAAGCTAGCAATTAAAGACAATGGCTTCGAAACCATTGACCACCCCCCTTATAGTCCAGATCTAGCCCCCTGTGACTATTTTCTGTTTAGACTTCTCAAGAAAGACCTCAGGCGACGAAGATTTATGACCGATGACGAAATGAAGGCAGCGGTTTCTGACTATTTTGACGACAAACCGTTTTTTTTTTTTTTTTAATGGCTTAAATTCAATATTTGAAAAATTTAATAAGTGCATTTTACTAGCAGAGGACTATTTAGAAAAATAAAAAAAAACTATCCAGTTACGTCTTTTCTTTCATAGTTAGGTAGGTTACTTTTCAGCCTCCCCTCGGATGTATTGATTAAAAATAAACGGACTAGATCTTTTGTAGCGGAAGCCAAGCCAGACATCGCGAAAAAAAAACATCAGCTGTTCCTTCCATAGAAAACGTACATTTACACAGATGGCAATGATCGACATTCACCACCTTCAAAATGTATGAAATAGAACTGCAAATATTTTATTACCGATATCATGGTTGGCCTCACAAAAGTTGGTCGTATAGACGAGTAATTTGACTACTTTTCGGGTCTTTAGTTTTAGCGACTAAATATTCAGCTCTTAGATAAGGTTGCATGATATAGCCAAATTTATACTGGAGACTCGGTTAGTGTGTTTTTTCTGTATGTGAAGGAGCTTTAGGGTTATCAATTTTAGTTTCTTTGATTCATCCAAGATTATTAAAAGAAGAAAAATAACATTATTTGCACCAATCAAAATATTAAAAAAAAAAACATAAAGGAATTATAAAAAAATTTATAAATAAAAGGTGTCAGGACCAAGGTTCAATGACCATTTTTGCCTTAGAGCATGTAGGTACCAACTTTTTGAGATATACATTTGAAAAAATTGAAAAATATTGTCCTCTTCCTTAACAACGCCGAGTCAATTATTAGTATAGGAAGCTTAAATTTAATTTTGCATGTTTTGCAAGGATTAATGAACCACTGGTCCTCTAAAAAGTCCGTTTTGCATGAATCTCATCATGATTCTGTTCTAATGCCGTCTCTTTTTCACGCGTAAAAAAGCTCTGACTCTATCCTACTCTCAAATCATTTTATGATTCACCCAAGTCAGTCTTTTCAGACCCCCCTGATCAGTGATGATCACTTACAGTCTCCAGTATAGATGTGGCTATATCAATCAAAGTCACCTTACGCAGGGTACATAGTTTAAGAAAGATAAATATTTTCAAACGAAAAAATTACATTTTCATGAAATGGACTATCTAAATATGACCTGCCACCATACCCCCCCCCAACCGTCCAAACCGGGGCCTGCGTAAGTTCACAAGGGTATACGATATACACACAAATAATTTCATTTATCAAAGGACTGATAAGGGTTTCCTTACATAATAACTTGACTCTCATTTGTTGATTCTAAAATCTGATTGTTGACATTTGCTAAATTACACACTCCCATCTAGCGGCGCGGGGGCAGCGACCGACGAAACCGACCTATCAGAGAGCGCTAGTCCATTGTGCAGACTCGTGTTAGCCTGTCTCCTACACGAACATTTTTATGAAAATCTATTGCGTTTAAAAAGCTTCAAACAGTAGTAAAAATACTTTTCCGATACCTCAAAAAATTACCAAGTTCTTAGCAATAAAAGTGAGCTTAAGGGCAGGTTATCCGGGACCTGTAGGTATTTATCGCTACCTCAGCCCCCGCCAATTCACCGCGACGTATTTATTTACGATGCAACTGAGCGGCTATAATCGTGACCTCACGTGACTCGCCACCTACCGCCGTACATTAAAATAGGTTCGGGGCCAGTAACTGTACTTCGTACTAATAAGAATTGATTCCGATAAATGAACCAACATAAACTATTCCTACTAAAAAACCGAGTTAGTACAAATAGGGGAGTTTATTATCATATGAGCAATATCTAAGCACGCTCTTGTAAAACATTTGGAAGTACAGCTAAAAATATTTAATACACTTGGTAACCATATGAGCTAACAAAGCTGACTCTGAAGGCTTTCATTGTAATCTAGGAGCTGTCAAAACTAAATTTTGTTTATTACAAAATAGTTAATAAGTATTAAAAATAGAAGCTAAATTACTTTGGAATAATTTAGGTTTCGACGGCACTAAAACTAAAATTATAGGCGTAGTATTTAAATGAGCGAATATAAATTCAATAATATGGTGTCAAAAATACTGAATATAGCGTACTAAAATACTAAGTGGGCGAAAGATTGTGAGCGAATAAAAATGTTGTAAACGGTGACTTGAAATTACAAATTTGAGTTGAGTTGATAATTCTCAGGCGAACAATTTTCTATTTTAGAGTCAATTTCATTTTAAGGCGCTACGTAAAAGTTTTAGCGTCCCTGTTACTCCATATGCGAAAAAACTCTCAGTGCGAGTGGGACGGATTCGTGGAGAAGTAGTAAAAAAGTCAGTTTTTTATTAATATAAAATGTACTAAGCAATTTTGTCAAAAAGTTTTTCAAGGAGACTTTACAAATACATAATATCCACATTTTGAATGCAATTTGACAATGAAATTAGTTAGGATTTCAGAATTACATGAAAAAATAAAACAATTTAGAGGTCTTTTTGGAATTTCTATCAAGAAAATTTCATCCAATCGCGTTTTCCTTCAGTGAGAATTTTAATCAAATACTCAATAAACATTTACCCAAAAATGAAATACGTAGATGACGTTATAGTGGAGTAAATGGATTCGAAAAAACCCCATTTTTTTCCGCTTCGCTTGGCTCCTTATTTTATATTACATGTAAACCTAACTCGCTCCTTCTCGCTTCGCTCTTGGTCGCACCTATTTTTTTGATTTTTGGTGAAGTATTTTCGATTTCATACTTTAAATTCGCCCACTCGGTATTTTTAGTCGCACGATTTGTTCAGTTGTATGTGTGCTAGTGCTAAGACGGTTGCGAGGTGTCATAGCTTGATTGTTGCTCTGAGATAGGTGAAGGATCCACGTTTTCTTATTAAATATTATTTTTATTATCATTCAAAGTCAGAGTTCTTATAGGCATCCCGCGTGTATACCGTGGGTTTACTATACCATGTTGTTGTTTTATTTTATTATTTTATTTGTAAATTTCTATTTTTATTCAATCCATTTCTGAACATGTCTTTTCTCTCTAATTTTTTTTTGCATGACATCCATTAGAGTCTATTCCATTTATGAGGTAAAGTTACTTAGTCAAGTTTTTTAATTTGATTAAATACTATTATTTCTCAATTTTATCAGCATGCGACTTATGCGTACTCGCTATTCAAAATCGTTGCATCATATTCATTGTCACCATCGTCGTCATCACCATCACCATCGTCTGTAGGATCCACCGTATTTATTATAATTTGGTTATCTATTAGGGCATCGATATGCACATCTCGGTCCCAATCAGCGAAATTTAGATTTAATGTTCGTAAAACCACACTATTCCAATTCGCAGCAGTAACGTTATAGCATGCTTCTTGCAACAACCACAGCATTTTGTTTATGTGACTATCGACCTTCTAACTTTTTTCTTAAGTGGCGATTTTAATTTATTATCTTCTGGTAAGTATATCTTTACCATGCTTTTCCTTACTTATTTGGGAAACAGTTTTTCAACTGATAACGAAAGAGTGGACTACCATTCTGAAACTCACATTCAAAGTAATGTTGTAGGCGTACCACAAACTCCCGCGCTTGACTGCCCAACACTGTTATTTTAGTGGTCAAGCAAGAAGAAAACACACGCACGCAACGTATACAAGGCTTCTGCACCGTACTGAACAGACAAACAATATGGCTGATCGTGATTGCCATGGTAACCATGGTGATTGCGAGGTGGACCATATTTTTAGTAGATTTTTATTTCCTACGACCTCGGTACACAAGAGAATAATCGATTAACTAACCGATTTTATGAGATTTTTTGAGCTACGTCACTATGTTTAAAAGTAAAAAATAAACCATAGAACTTAAACGCGTATTTGCAATAAAATATTATTTTATTTTAAAGTTATACTTATTTTGAGCACGATATCTAAAAAAAATACGTTGATTATGTTTGTGAATTAATTGTATAATATTTTTAATTGATTGTGGTTTTTTCAAACGGTGATTTACTGTCATAAACAAAGACTATTTATTTTTTCAATTTATGTGAAACGTGCAGAGTTACGTTCTCAGAAGTGTCAAATGTAACCTCGTAAATGGAATAGACTGTAATTATTTTATTTGTAATTCTTTGTCAAATTAATTATTTTTTAGTGTGTTTTCAATATTATTTCAATTATTCAATATTATTTTTATGAATAAATTTTTGCCATTTTGTTTTGTGTTGTACTGTGTCTTCTTTTTTTATATGTTCTGTGGCAAATAAACTCATTTCACTATCACTTTGACTATCTCTGGTATTACACATTTTATATTAAATTGTATTAGCTTCCTCTCCATCTTCGTCATCCAAAAATCATCATCTCTTGTAATGCGTTCAATATGTACAAGTTCATTATCTCCTACCCAAATGCCAAAGAGACATAATCGCCGTTCTGTCACGTAAAGCTGTCCTTGTACCTGGTAATACCAATTACTGTTTTTATCGAGTTTTGTCGTACTTGTTGCCTCTATACATGGTCTCGAGGCGAAGGTGCCCTGCTCAGTACGAAGATTTGATAAGCTGAAGTTAAGAAATTTTATTTAATCACTTAGTTACATACGATTCATACTTACGCTTACAAAAAAATAATAATACGTAGATCCAATCGCATTATTTTATATATATATATATATATTATATATTTACATAATATGTACATTATATATCTATACATTCTGTCTGACTGCAAGAGTAAGTACTGTTACATTTTACTGTTGTCCAGTTATATTCGGACTCAAGAGTTGTTTACATTTTTTGCGTAATTTCAAAAGTTGGTTGTTCTGTATGATCAATAAAACATCTCGTTACAGTTTCAAAGAATTGTTTTCTTATCTTCAGCACTCTCAAATTTGATGATTTGTATGGTTCCGTAGTACCTAAAAGGTACAAAAGGAACCTTTATGGTGAGACTCCGTTGTCCGTCCGACCGTATGTCACAGCCTCATAACTTTAGCACCTTTAAAGATAAAGACATGAAATTTGGCACAAAAATAGCATTTATTTGCCCACATATCACGATGTAAAAAAAGATTGAAATTATTCAAAATATTTCCAAAACAAAACTGAAAAATTTTATCCTAAAAATACAATATGGGTATCAAATTATAGATATCAAAAAGCTGATTGTAAAAATAAAAAAAAATGTATGTCTTTATCTCCAAAACTGGTAGACCGAGCATTATGAAAAAAATCATGGTAATAGTGTTTACGTAAAGATTACAGAAAAAATAAAGCAGTTGAGAAATTCACGAAAAAAATAGTAAATTAAATTTATCATCTACAATACGGAACCCTAGGTACGCGAGTCTGACTCGCACTTGGCCGGTCTTTTTCTTCTTATTTCTAGTTTCCATTTTTATTTTTAAACATCCAAGCAAGATACAACTAAATGATTTTTATTTACATGTACACACAACTGATAGTTTGATGTATATTTACACGATTATTTAAATAATGATAGTACACTCTATCAGAGCTTCGAGACGAGTGAGGGGGAACCAGGGCTCAGAAAATTGACATAGGTCTTGCCTCGACAGCCGCTGGCGGGCAACTGGCGGCCGCTCGCCGAGTAGTCGCGAATCAATTTTTCTTTTTAAATTAAGGGAAAAAAAACGATTTTCATTAAAAAAAAAGTAACCACAAAAGTTATTAGTACAATAGTTTTACTTTAATTATCTGCAATTTTCATGCAATTTGGTTAAGTACACGTTACATAAAACGAAAAAAATCTTAAAAATCGACAAAGTTTCGGATTTTTTTTCGATCGAGCAAAGTGTAACGTCTCGCAAATTGAACCACAAAAAACACTGCACAAAAGATGTATCTGAAACATATATTTTTTTCAGATTTTAAAAATAACTATTTGATGCTTTAAAATGAGTTTGAAAACAGACAAAATTGGGATAAGCCCCCCTTAACGGCATGTATCGTGACGTCATCGTACACGATTTCATACGAAAAGTGATAAATATTGCTATCGCTAACTTCGGTAATAATGGGAATTTTTTAAAAATTCAAAAAATTTTGTGCTTTGCTACAGCCTCGGACGAAGCATCAAGCCTTCGTCCGAGGCTACAGCTAATTAATCAGTTACTATAAAAAATATAAACGCATCCATTCAGGAGATTTGCCTTATTACTCTAATTGTTCGTATTCAGATCTCTGCACGTTTCCTCACACTTATCGCACAAACATGAAAACGAAAACTATTAATACGGCACACACGCTCATATTTCTCACGTACACATGCATCAACGCCACAGACAACACATCACATCTCTTTTGACATTGGATCTCACAAGGCCTATTTTTGGCTTCACGCGTTCTCAAGCGCCACGCCCCCTTATCATATCTACTAATATGTGTGACCGTGATGGTGGGAGCTAACTGAAAGTTCCCCGAAAGGTAAAATAAGGCTTGATAGGTAAGTTAAAGCAATAAAAACTAATACACTGCAAATTGTATAGCATAGCCAAAGTTGAAGTGATTGTTTGTATAGGTAGGTATATAATTTGGACCGGATTCAGGAGAGTCATAATAATATCTGAGTAAGGATACAGGTCATCGTGTCGCCTACAGCCTCGTGAATAAGTTTATCGCGCTCTTTCACTTGCCATTAATTAGAAAGAGCTCCATCACGGTCAGTGGCGGTTACAGATAGAGGGGGGGGGGGGGGGCGCAAAGTAAGTTGGAGTGACCTACACGATGAAAATAATATATATTAGTCTTTGATTTCTTTAAAACATTTGTAATAAAAAGTAAATAATATTGTTGGTATTGTATTCATACGTCCATATAGACAGACAGCTCATGTGTTTAGCGCCCCTTTCATCTTTTTCTGTATCAGCTACTGATCACGGTACGGATTGTTTTGAAGCGTCGCTTCCGGTTCCGTCTGGTTTTGTCCGGTCTGAGTGCCATGGAAAGCATGCTACGCCGTTCATCCCGGTTTTTGAAAAGCCGGCTTGCTGTATGCGTCTGTTTTATGGGAATCATCATAGCACAAAACCAATAGCAGTACGATAAATAAATGTTATCCTGACATTCTATCTGTTCACGTCAACTTTAGCTGCATCACATACAACCATGTTAATGTTCACATCAACTTTAGCTGCATCACATACAACCATGTTAATGTTCACATCAACTTTAGCTGCATCACATACAACCATGTTAATGTTTCTGTTGGATTAAATAGTATTTTGTACATTCATGACATAAATACACGGTTAATATACAATTCCGCTTATTAGATGACGACATGAAGAATGCGTATTGTTAAACACTGTTTGACAGACTTATGAATAGCTTCGTTTGCAAATAATTTAACGTAGCGATTCCTCTCTCTTTTTAAATATTGTGCAAATACAATTAAAGCCTTCCAAAGTTTTGTAATCAAGTATCACGTTATGAAAAGGGAGAGAAACTTTGATTTTTTAAGATCAAATCAACAAATTCTGAGTTCACAGAGTGCCCGTCAATCAAGCAGCAGATTCCAATTGAACATCAGGTCTTGCCAATGTCTACAAGAGAGAAGCAAGATATTCTCGCCACCATCTTTCGGTCCTTAAGGCGGGCTTGCTATTGATTAGACTAAAACTAGAAATTTTGACGTTAAGTGTAAGGTTGCTGAACAGACTCAAAGCCTCAAAAAAATTCTGCGCATTGCTGAGATAAGGACACAGATTAAATGATTATTCGAACAGAAATAGTAAAAGTTATTTAGTATCAGAAAAAATAATTTGCAAACTACCCCTTGAAATTAAGCTTTTATCGCAGAGATCTCAGAATTTAGGGCGACAATTACAGTTTTCTTTTCGGATACCATATACTTTTCTTATAAAAGCCTTCATTTTCAATAAAAGTTCAAAAAACCTGCAAAATAATGTCATTTTCATATTTTTTTTTATCACAAGCGCACTGCTGTACAGTGGAGACCGCATCAAGTAAGACACATTGGACTTTGTACCTATCTTATACTCTTCTCTGTAGGGGCTAATGTCGTACTGCAAGTGTATAGCTTGATGTGGTCTCCACTGTACTAAGCGAAATTTGTTTCTAATAGTGTACATTAAAAATTGTTTTCTGGGCGGCTTCGTCTTAAATGATTTGCAAACGAAGTGGCCGGCTGAGCGAGCTAGTTCGTTCGGCACGAGACGACGACGGTACGTTCATGCGGAGTAGATGGCGCGGTGAGGGAGCGGGGCCGACGGACGCTCGCTAGTCGGAGGGTCTCGGCGGGGGAGCGCGCGGGGGCAGGGGCGAGGCGGGCATGGACCACGACTCCCTACCACCCCATCTAGAAGAGAAGGTGCTGTTAGTATGCTTCATGACACTAGAGCGTTAAGGAAAACTTTGCATTCGATAAAAGCTTGGATCGCGCCGTCTTAATTGTTTGACCGGCCCGGAGTTAGGCTCTCCGATTTATTTTTCTCTTCCTAAAAACTTCATCTGCTCAGCCACTTGCGACAGCGAAGATACTTACTATGCGTTGCAACTGAGAATAGGATCGCGACCGCAGACAACTTCACTCGTTATCCATATCTCTCTCTCGTTCTGTCTGGCGATGGCGCAAGAGGGAGCAACAACAAAATGGCGTCCTGACAGTCCTTGATTGCAACGCATAGTACTTTGGGCTCTCCAAGTAAGATCGCGCGATCTGTATGTAATGTTGGATGCAGATGGTTGTGAATTAGTGTTATATAAAGACAAAAAAAATCTATACGTACATATTTATAATGCAACATTAGCTGCATGTCTGGAATGGAATTCATCATTTGCTTCCGTATCCGGCAAAATGCAGACGCCTATATGTAAACTGACAGAAATATATTTCCTTTCCGTCCTGCATCACAGGAATCACCGCATCGCAAGTGCCTGCGTCTAGCTTCACAGGCAGTTGATCTAGAACGTGCCGCCAAAGATAGAAGGTCTTAAAGTAGTACCTTCGATCAACAATATTGTTGATCGATGAGTAGTACCATAAAAATAATTTGCGTAGGAATCTTCGCCACTTTTCGGCAGAGGTCGTATTTCCGAACGGTTTCCATACAATCCATGACGGATTTTTTTCGGTCGGCTATGGACAACTTGTCTTGGTTGCTTCCGGTACCGATTTTCGCACATGTTCTAAAATTACTTTGACTCCTATTTTCTCTCTAAGTTTCCAAATGATAATGCAATGTTCAATTAAATTATTCAGTTATTTTAGAGAATACGAAAACTGACGAAGATTTAATGAGCATTATTATCTGTTTGTATCATCAAATTGGTCTTTCGCACGTTCACAAAGATAGTAAAGAAAGCGTTCGTGAATTTACTCGCAGATAGCGTTGCAATTGTGCATTCTCGGAGCGTCGACAACGATCTGTATGTGTAACCTCGCCAGTAGAGTAACATGTATCTAGAGAAAACGAAACGAAGAATGAGTCAAGTGCGTGCTACTAGACACAGAGACCATGTTTGTTTCGTTTTTGCTTCTAATGCCCTAGGAATATCTTCCTCGACGACACGTCGAACAGACAGAACACGGCAGCGGCAGCTTCTGGAGGTGTCAAAGTAGATTGAGAGTGAATGTCTAACCTGGAACGCGCGTGCTGCAGACGGTGGTGGGCGGGGCTCGAGCCGGTGCCGCCTACAACGTGGTGCCACTTGACGTACGAGCTGAGTCGACGCTTCACCAGCCCCGCGAGCGAGTGCAGCCAGCCTGCGGACAACGCTGGGACAGTGCCGCCGCCGTCCTACCCGCCCTAGCCTCGCGTGCCTTCTGACCTGCCCTCTAGGGGAAGCTCTTTGAAACATTGACGGGATGCCGATTCAGCTCTGATTTAGTTTCTTTTTAAATTCATTAGTGTTGCCTACAGCGTTACTTTGATCACATATTAGCTGGTACTTAATATAAAGTTAATTTAAAAAAGTATTATCTATACTTATAGTAGCGATCTTTAATATTTTTGCAAAACTATTTTTTTTATATATCGCGTTATAGTTTACCTTTCTGAGACAACTTGTAGCTTGGTAAAACAAAATATTAAATATTTAAATACCACACTGGTTATCAATAATATGAACCTAACTCAAAAGTATTTTGACATGTAACTCTTCATTTATTTCATTTACTGATGATCAACAAAGGAATTTTAAAAATTCGTGTTTGCATTAGTAAATATAGTGGTTTTAGCGATACCGAGACGAAAAATAATGTTCTAATGATATCAAAGAAGCAGTCGCAGCTGCACTTAATCAAGGAAAGACGTAAGCTGATATCTTATGGACTTCTGGACTATGTTAATAGGCAGTTTCTGAGTGTTTTGAATAAAGTATGGCTCGAAAGGGCAGTTTCTGAGTGTTTTGAATAAAGTATGGCTCGAAAGGGCAGTTTCTGAGTGTTTTGAAGAAAGTATGGCTCGAAAGGGCAGTTTCTGAGTGTTTTAAATAAAATATGGCTCGAAAGGGCAGTTTCTGAGTGTTTTGAATAAAGTATGGCTTGAAAGGGCAGTTTCTGAGTGTTTTAAATAAAATATGGCTCGAAAGGGCAGTTTCTGAGTGTTTTGAAGAAAGTATGGCTCGAAAGGGCAGTTTCTGAGTGTTTTAAATAAAATATGGCTCGAAAGGGCAGTTTCTGAGTGTTTTGAAGAAAGTATGGCTCGAAAGGTCAGTTTCTGAGTGTTTTAAATAAAATATGGCTCGAAAGGGCAGTTTCTGAGTGTTTTGAAGAAAGTATGGCTCGAAAGGGCAGTTTCTGAGTGTTTTAAATAAAATATGGCTCGAAAGGGCAGTTTCTGAGTGTTTTGAAGAAAGTATGGCTCGAAAGGTCAGTTTCTGAGTGTTTTGAATAAAGTATGGCTCGAAAGGGTATGAAAAATACCCCGGAGTCCATGCAAAACGTCTAACAACTCACCGTTAGATGAAAAATGTCTCTCACGTCGGACCCTAATAGAGCTGCGGTAATCATTCGAGATGAATTTAAAGAAAACTACAACATTGATATTCATGTTACGACTGTGAAACGTTGATGGTCAACAGCCCATGTATTAAAAGGCCAACCAAGGTCCATCAATGACACCGATAAGTTCTAAACTGAACAAGAGATTCTAATTTGAGAAAATATTGTAAGTTATAATATACTGAAGCCACAAATGGGCCAGTCATAATAAGAACAGATCATGACGCGACCAACTCAGGTGTGGGCGTGGCCAAATGTCATGCTGTTGAAAATTTGTTTCAAGAGAAACATGATTTTGGCAAGACCGTAGATGTTTTCAAACATTGTTTTTGCTTATTATTAATCTAGATAACATTTTCTATGTATGACTCGTATTAATTTTTGAATTTTATATATAATAACAAAAGCACATTCGGCTACACTTTGGGTAAAAAACCGTTAAATTTACGTATTTAAGGAGTTTGTTGTTTAATTTCACGATTTTTAGTTCGACTTAAACATAGATCTAGATATTGTTAATGGAGTCAGCCTAAAATATTATAATAACATTCCATACATTTTTTTAACCAATACATAGGTAATAAGGTTTTGTTGAATAACTATTGAGTGAATTTTTAGTTTAAGTGTTCTGTTTCGATTAATTTGAAAAAGGCGGGTTTTCACAATCCGGCTGCGAAACCACTCTTAAGAGTGAGGGAGGAGACAATTTCTTAAGGCATTTATACAATATTATGTATAATAGTGAAGGATTTGGAAGCTGGTTGACTTACGGCCCTTAATACCGCCAAATGGGCACTTTCTAAAGCCTACTCCTCTTTTATGGCCAAAGCAAAAATATTGAAAAAATGTATTATGGATTATCAACTCTAGGACAACATATGCAACATTTTTCTTTTTCGTACCACCAAAACTTCTATATGAAAAATTGTTTCAACTGAATGGTGTTTTTTGGCTTGAATTTCCTACTGCTCCTAAGCGGCTTAGGTGATTTAATTCATTAATGCTTTGATAAATAGATAAACTTGATAGCTATAAATGTAACATAGAATTATTCAATCGAACAATGACGCCCATGTGAAAAGTATTATTTTCTCCTATTTTGCCCTTTCAAGGACGCAGCGAGCGTCGTAACAGACACCACGCATTGTGCACTGATTTGAACGTTATTTCAATGTCGTTTCCGTCGATATTCATACAGACAAACATCGAGCTGCTAATTTGGCGACGGTAATCGCCTTAAGGGGCTGCACTAAAATTCAGTCCTGCTCTAACGCGTTGTTTTTTAACTCTCTATACTGCTCTAATCAGATGCCGCGCACGCAAAACTTCAGTTATTAGGTTATTAATTAGTTATCTATTTAGAACTTAGGACATTAACCATAATTTCTTTATGTAATAAAGATGTTTTTTTCTCGTTAGTATCTGCGTTTATTGGTTTCGTTTCAATCGGTTTTGAAACATGGAAACTGAATCGCTTGTTTCGTGAAATTCATGCTTTTTTAAAAGTTATGTAGTTAATAGAAGGTTGAAAGTATGATGATAACACGCCATATACTTTTTCATATTTTTACCATCTTTATTGACGGAACTGAATCCAATACAAAACTAATGTTTAGCATTGTAAAGCCCCTTAATGTCGGCTCGGCGAACTGTTATAAAAGCTGACGGATTTGCAATTAAATATTAATCAGTTGATTATTTTTAACTATGTTTAAATCAATTATATTATATTAAAGTATCTGAAAAATACAATTTCATTTTAGTGTCAAAATACTTTGGAGTTTTGGAGAAGTCTACTTAATTGACATACTTTTTAATGTACGAACGAAGAGAACAACTTTTCTTAATCTTTAGGTCCATAAGACTCAATATATTGACGGTCTAGGATATTATGGTTTTTATTGCTTTTGCTTACATTATTTAGTTGCATACTTTAATCAAATATTTATAAATGTATCCCATGTTTCTATTTGTATGTTTGCTTAACAAAAAGAAAAGTTAACAAACATGAGCAAGAGGTATTGGTTTTATTAACTGTTGTTGAAACTGCTCGAGAATATTGTCGTCGGATGTCGTTATGTTGTTCAAAGAGCTTCCCACGTTGCCGATACGAATAACTGCTGCTGTTTTGTTGAATATTGTGAGCTGCACAACAGTGAAGCGATATGGTGCTACGATGATAATGATGGACCTTCGTCTATGTACAGACACAGACCCTTTACACCTTGCTGCCCCATACATGTATTTGCATACAGATGGGCTGTAAACTGGCCATATTGCACCCAGCGACATAAGATATATAATTATATATACATTGGTGTCGATTCAGTGTAACACAACTTATATATGAAGGGTACAGGGAAAGAACAAGGAATGTCACATCGTAAGGAAGGGCTAGAATAAATGTATAAATAACTTTAATAGATCTTTTATTTTCGGGCTAAAATAAATGTGGAGATAATTTGTATGTTTGTTTTTTCACTTGGTAAAAATTAAATTGTGTGTTTATTTTCGCTAAACTCTGTTTTAAGGTGTTACTTTGCCTTTTAATAAACGAAAAAAAAAAGTTTTTTGTATTTACACATTTATTTTAGCCCTTCCTTACGATGTGACATTCATTGTTATTTCCCTGTATGTATTTCATATGTATTATGAGTATATTTTAAAAGTATTCGCTTATTATAAGTTTATGTCTTAGATAAGTCTATTTAGGTATATATTTTTATCTTGATCTCCTTATTATTTCCCAATTAGTATTATATTTGCACCTTCCTTATTTTGTTTCTCTTTCTGTTTGCTTCCAAAGGTTGCCTGTAAGATATATGAGCAATAAGTGCCGCCTTTGTAACACCATGCTTAATTGGTTCTTTTTTTATGTCTTTATTATTTCTGGAAATGCTAAAGCAGTGTTATAATAAATAAAAAATTAATAATCTTATTTGACAGAACTAACCTTATTTCTAGCGTTCTGTCTCTTTTTTTTCTTTATCGAAAAGACAAAGACAGAACGCTTAAATTAGGTATAGTCCTGTCAAATAAGTTAACTCGTGTTACACCGAATCGACACTATTATGTTGTTTATATGTCGATTAACCAGAATATATGAGGAACTTAAAAAGAAAAGGACGACAAGAAATGTAGAAAACATGTGGCAATAGGCAACCATTTATCTATTATTAATATATTATGCAGCAGAATAAAGATGAGGATTAAGTAACGAAATATTTTAATTTAGACTTTTCATAACACATACAGTAAAGACATTTTTCAATGCAGTTGCTCGTAAAGTTTTCTTTTTTGTGTAACAAAATTATGGGGAAACCGAGTGAAATAAAGTAATTTTTTTAAGTTTTTGACTCTGTGGTGCAAGGTGCAAGTCATAAAATTTAAAAAATTACAAAGATGCAAGGAGGTTTTGCTGTCCAAAAAAAACAATTATTTATAAGTATGCGCGCTCTAGCAATAATTGAATGATGATAAACACCATTCTTTATTATACTTACATTATATTTTTTTGTTGTATTTCCTCGCAAAATGCATTGAAAAATGTTGTAAGATACTTGAGCGTAAAAGGTTTTTATCCGAATGCGTGACAATGAAAACACTCGCTGCGCTCGTGTTTTCAATATGGCACTTGTTCGTATAAAACCTTACTTTCCGCACGTGTATCTTAAATAACTATTATCATTGAATACAAACAAGCTGTCTTGTCAATGTTTCGGTAGTAGACTCACAAGAGTTGCCATTCTAAAAGGAGTTTCTCTTCCAATGAATCTCCTTTAACATTATCAAGTTAAAATTTCGGTAAATTTCAACCCGTTTATTGCTGCGGATCTTTTTCTTGTCGTTCTTTATTAGTTTGTCACAGTTCTGTATCTTTTACTTTACTGCTAGAATTGAAACGTAACTGCTCATATACATTTCAAATTTGCAGCATTAGTTCATCTAGCAACTTGGAATCTGATATTTTAGGTGCACTACGGCCAGCTTACGTAATGAGAAGCTTTTAGGTTCAACGTATCATAATGACCAGTGTATCAGAAGCGGGATTTAAGGGTCGGAGTTCCGAGATTGGACAAAACAGGGTTCGGGGTTATGGCTTTTTAAGATAGTAAAATATTAATTTCTGAACAAAATAAATACAACTTGTTACCTTACAAGATGAAGTACAGGTTCATTAAAAAAATCTTGGCTCTAATGTATAGTAACTTCAGAAAAAAAAACAGGATTATAAGTTCAGGTTATACCCGTAGCGCTGCAAGTTACTATACATTATTGCCGTGATTTTTTTTAATGAACCTGCACTTCATCTTGTAAGGTAACAAGTGGTATTTATTTTGTTAAGAAATTTGAATTTTTACCGTCTTAAAAAGCCATAACTCCGAACCCCGAATCTCGGAACACCGACCCTTAACGAACCAAGTGATAGGTACTAAAAAGATAAGGCCTAAGAATTTTTAAATCTTGAACCACAAAAATTCAACCTTCGATAGCGTAAGCGAGTCGAAGGTTTGTTCTGTCTTTAGAGGTTTCCTTCTTTGAATGTAATATAGCACTTGTTAGCAAAGTGTAAACGTCGTGTTTAGCATGGCGTCAGAGTGGCACAGATGTGTGTTCTAGGCGGGCATGGGGACGCGGCGGTAAGGAACAGCAAAAGCAAAGTATTGGCATTTACAGAAAGATTTCGTGGCTCAACCTGTGTTTGCGAGCGCCCGCACTACAAGGTGCTCAATTTGATACGATTTTATTATTTATCAAAGCGTAATAGGAACTTTCTTGGGGTAGATTGACGTGCGGTCAACTTTCCAACACGAGTCAAAGGACAAAATATGTATTGAAAAAAAAAAACATCTATTACAGAAACTATTACTTTAGTACCTAAAGACTTAAGAGGATAGTTTCCGCAAAACCATAATTTATTCTTCTTGGTTTGAAGAATCTAGCAATACTACATGAAAAAGAAATGATATGTATTTCTTTCGGGAATATAATACACACTCATATCGGAACAGAATCGTCAAACGTCATTCCAATATTGAGAAATAAAGTGCCAAAGATGGCTCTAAAAAAAGTTTTCATGTCGAGGTTTAAGTTTATTAAAGTAAAAACCCGTTCATATTATTTATGGACTAAATTCTGTATAAACTTTATTAAACTTTTAACAGGACATATATTTCATAGCATCTTTGCTTTTTTTTTAATAATAAAATTAGTGAAAAAAGTTGTCATTTTGACTTTTTTCCAGAATCCGTCCCTCTCGGGTCTTTCCGCATGTAGTAACAGGGTAGTATGCAAGCGGAACCTATCCTCTTAATACCAATAGTGTGCCGGTTTTGTCGAGGCAAACCCGGGAATCTTTCTGTTAATGCACTAAAATAGTAAAAGTAAACATGGAAAAAGTATACAGATCCAATTTTGAAATGAATAACAATGAATGAGTTAGTAGTTGGAAAATAACAGGTTTTTAGTAGAAAATACGATGCATTCGATAATACACATGAATGTGCTCCCTTTCTAACAAACCGAACCAAAACATACAACTTAGAATTCCAATGTTAATTGTTGCACAAATAAGAACATTGATTTCAGCTCTAAAGAAGCAGAAGCCGAGGATAGAAACAAAGAAAGTGAAGATTACAAACAATATTTAGCTGTGTACTGTACAATATTTACACTTATCTACAAAATAAAACATAAATATGATTGATAGATGAAATACAAAATACAGTGAATGCGAGAGGAAATGATTGTAAGTAAAAAAATATTTGAATTAAGTCTTCATTATATTTATTTACAGCCTTAAATACAGGCGTAGATAGTATAGTATTGCATTACATTTTCATTAAATATTCATTATCACATCTTTATTTCTGTACATCATACATTTTTACAATCATTTCAAACTAAAACATAAATAAATATGAATGGTGGAGTCAGAGAGGCAAGCGCAGCGACAATTTATATATAATTTTGTACTCGTGACTTCTCTTACATTGTCCTAGGCTGGCTGCCCTCGTCTTTATTTACATAAGGTATAAAATACATAATAATATTGGGGATTCTTTTTTAAAATAGTTACTAACACTTAACTGAGCGGAGTGCATCAAAAACACGGTATGAGTGAAGCCACATCATCGAGCTTATAGTTCGTGGTTAGGGCTTATTTCATAAATAAATCATACAGGGTACTGGTTCAATAGATCGCCTTGACTAGACATCTGAAATGTTCTGTAACTTTGACACAGTATATAAAACAACATCCACGTGTGCATTAATTACTACTAACACTTAATGGAACCGCATACGCGACTGATTCAAAATATATATCGCATCTTGTAAGCCGTCATCAGTTAAAATAAAATTGTTCTTAAGGGGTAACGAGTCGTATCCTCTACGAAACGCACAACTTAAGGCCCTGCCATTCCAAAATGAGAATTTTGTTTAATTAATATTGTCAGTTCGATATCTCCTTCAAATACAAGTTAAATATATGTTACAAAAGAGGATATACTCTAAACACAAGTTGATCTGAAAACGTAATTAAGTTAACTTCACTCAATAGAAAAAAATCACAAAGTAAGCACGTCAAATTGCAAATAAATGTGTTTATAGCAAAGGTGTTCAACGGAGAGAATTAAAACTTTTCCTGAAATTTCTTTACAGATAACTAAAGACACTTATTGACCCATTTTTATTTATTTCTCAATACTTTTTCAGATATTCCAGAAAAACCTCGCAAATTTACCGATTATGCGTGCTCGCAGCGCACGAAGCGAGCGTTCTAATGTATACTTTCTGATAATATCATTGAGTTTAAAATTACTTAATACGATTATTGTGTTGGATGCGTAGGGCCTTAAGATGGTTCTTGTTATTTTTGTATTACAGATATTAAAGAAATGTGATTTATAGCATTTCGCGAACATAGTTTAATATCAATTGGGCTTTTCCGGCAAAATTTTGTTATTTTATGCATTACGCTGTAAATGTATGGGCGCACACACTTAAAAGCGTGTTTTAAGTTCGTGTGCCCTTACATTTACAACGTAATGCATAAAATAAAATAAATTTGCTGCAAAACCCTAACTGACATTAACAATGTTCGCGAAATGCTATAAATCACATTTCTTTAATATCTGTAATTGAAAAATAACAAGAACCATCTTAAGTTGTGCGTTTCGTAGAGGATACGACTCGTTCCCCCTAAAGGTTAAACGTCGGTAGCTTAGCGCAAAGTGTAAAACTTAACTTTGTTTTTCTTGTTTTCACTTTTAAAATTGAAAAGCTTTTTGATCTGTGCCATTTGACGTCAATAGTTCAGTATCAGTGAGGTTTATAAAGCAAGAGTTTGAAATTGTATACACAATTAGTCATGATTTTCTCAAAGCTAACTTAAAATGCTGTTTTAACTTTGTTTGGACAAGATCATGACTAATTGTGCATTAAATTTCAAACTCATGCTTTATAAACCTCACTAATACTGAACTATTGGCGTCAACTACCACATACCAAAAGGTTTTTCAGTTTTTAACTGATTAACTTATTATTCGCAATATCGCATCTTTGAAACATGGAACACCCTGTATATTAAAGTCACAAACAAGATACAACACGGCAGTTTTGCAAACTATTCTAGAAAACTAAGTGATTCGATAATAGTTCTTATGAGCATGCTATTAGGAATTGTATAAACTCTTAGATAACTGTGTACAGTGCGCGCCAATCTTTTAGTCGCCTCTGAAGATAGACGCAAGATGCGCCGCAATAGCCGTTTTACTGTATCAGGGGGACGTTACAGGAGCGAGGGCGCGGAGCACATCCGCCTGCGTGCCGCACCACACCCCCCGCTCGCCATTTAGCAGGTGTCAACACTATGCGTTAGTGTTAGTGCTACGTACGTACACTACACGCGCGCGTTGCATGAAAAGTACGTTCATGGAAAAAACTCTATGATTCGTTAAGTTAATCGTTGAATCTGTTTGTGTTGCCTTTATTTGTTGTTTTGTTGATTAAGTTTGTTAAAGTTTATTGTTGTTGTTATGCCTCGCGGTCGTTATAGCGTTTTAAGGTGACAATGTAGGAAAATGGTGTTTATATTAATTTTTTTTATTTAAACAGTTAAGATTGCACTAAAATAATAAATATATATTAAAAAGGTAGGTACAACAAGTACACCTTCCCACTTATAGTAAACATTTAATAATCACCCGTTCATATTATTGTTTCCTTGACTGTACCTGCGCAAGCTTGCACTCGTAACTCAATCAGAGGCGACTAAAAGATTGGCGCGCACTATGACAACTTTGCCAATTACAATAACTGATAACATAAGTTTGTGAAGCAGGCTCATATAGACCTTATAGACATGTCAACAAGACACATTATCGAAGAAAAATGAAAAACTTCTATTTTTATTTAAATGTCTACTTTTGTCACTAAGGTATCTTTGTCATACCTAGAAAATCTTTGTAAGTTAGCTTTTAACTCGTTACATCCATTATAAATTATATTCTTCTAATGTATCGTAGACTCCAGGACCAAGACAAACCAAACATGGTTTCATGGTACTGAATAATGTTAAAATATTGTACTGTAACTGAAAATAAATTAATAAATAAATAACAAGAAATACAAAGTTAAGTCATGCATTTTGCGCTAAGCTACTGACTTTAACCCTTAAGTAACTAATTCGTGCAAACATCTGTTTCGATCTTGGCACAGCCTCAAAAGGAAACATTATTCAACCCCACAGTTCAAGTATATTTATTTGAAACTTTCTTTAAAATGTACACTAGTACGATATGGGCTTTCAACGAATGCTAGTAGGTCATGTACACCCTTCAACACGACCCTTCCTCGACATTTCTTCTAGTTCGATACCTAGTTACATCTTATGTATAGCTTCTAATATATTTTTGATGCCGGTGGGCACTGGCGTCTTTTCCTTGCGG
Organism: Ypsolopha sequella; assembly: GCA_934047225.1. Taxonomy (NCBI): domain Eukaryota; kingdom Metazoa; phylum Arthropoda; class Insecta; order Lepidoptera; family Ypsolophidae; genus Ypsolopha; species Ypsolopha sequella. Next base: position 4,138,058 of record OW203987.1, read on the forward strand.
AACTTGCTAAATATTTTGTCGGCCCACATCTTTCTGTTGGTGTTGTTAGTGTCGTGGCACTCACTCTGTTCGTCGTGGCGGTGCGCGGGCGGCGCGGCGGCGGGCGGGGTCGCGGGGGCGGCGACCAGCTCCGATCTGAACCCGTTGTGGAGTTCCGCTCGGGTCAGGCTCTGACTGCGCCCTTCCGACAATCTGAGGAGGGAAGATACAGGTGATACGTGAGACAAGGTTTTTTGTAGTTTTTGTAGTTAGAGTAGGGCCACTGAGTGATGGCACTTATGACAGCTGCATTTAGTGATGAGGTACATTTCAAATTTCGGTTAAAAATAGTTTACTCAACATTAGACACGTCATTCAACATTCAACATAATGATACAAAAGTAAAATGTGCCAAAACCAGTGGCGTAGCTATCGGAGGTCTATGCGGTGTAGTGCTCCGGGGCCCCAAAGAGATGTTTAAATATCTAAATCGAAAAAAGTATTTTACTATAATTTATTTTCGTTTAGTTTAACTTCGTCATTGTTTTGTTTTTAATTAAATATTATTGCGTAACTTGGCGACTTCAAACACGACCTATAAAAAATGAAAAACTTTTTTTAAAAAAATCTTTGTTTCTATACGAATTCTATTGCACAATAAAGCAACATCCAAATCGAAAAATAATAACCGAAACAAGTAGTACATGACTATCAACAATGAAGTATTACATTTTTTAATTCACACTTGCTTATAAATAATTACGATACTTTGTAAGCATTTAAACGTCATAGGCGCCATCACTCAGTGGCTCTACTGTAGTTATTGTAGGTACAAACATAAATACACTTGTACTGTTTCACTACTTATTATTTCACTAAAACAGGCTTCACTATTCATTAACGCTATTTATTCATCTTGACTTTTATTTATATGATGAAGTAAATTTAAAAAGCACACACGTAACACAGTTTCACATCTGCTAAATATATAATGCACATAGAAATTAACGCAAGTTTTCGTATTTTTGAAAACAGCCGAATATCTTTGGCCGTACTGTAGTACATTTATTTATTTAATATTCGGGAGTCTTACAGCTAAATAACTCAAAAACATTACAAAAATTGGTAAGCCCATGCTATTGACAAGTCTCCGGTCATATAAATCAAAACCTACAAATTTAGAAGAGCGTTATAAAAAAAAAATTGTAGATGACATCACCTAAATACTTACTTATTATTAAGTAGGAGCGGCGAGGGTGGGTGTGGGTGCAGACGCTCGTGCAGCGGCGGTGGTTCGAACTCGGAGCTGCCATTCGCTACAACACACACAGTTCCGATACACTACAGTTGACTAGAGCAGCGTTTCTTAACCTTTTACAGCTACGAACCCCTAAGAACTCAAGCAAAATTATCAAGGACCCCCTTAATATTGAAAACAGCAATAAAACTCGGATCATTTATTTTATCATCAGTGATCATCAGTGAGGCCGAAATATATCGAAAAAATATAAAGTTTATTATTGTTTTAATTATTATCATATAATTACTTAAAACTACAAATAAAAAGCTAATATAGCTAAAATTATATTTATTCATATTATTTTAGTACTACAAACACATATAAAAAATACATTTTAATTAAAAAAAAAAAGAGTCCAGAGATGAGCTTGCGAACCCCCATTATATACACCGGACCCCTGGGGGTCCGCGGACCACAGGTTAAGAAAAGCTGCACTAGAGGATGAAACCTCACAAGAGGCGATATACAGGGGTGCTAAGATGATAAACTTTTTCCTTCAAACGGTGTGTTTTACCCATAATTATTAACAACTTTTACTATGGGGCCAAACCTTAAATCGCAAAAAAAAAAACAGTTATTTCATACATTTTGGTCGAGTAGGTATTTAAATTTTCTATGGAACAGTTGTTTTTTTTTCTCGCGATTTCAGGGTTGGCCCCCTAGTAAAAGTTGTTTATATCAACTAGCAGAATACTCTGTTTGAAGGAAAAAGGTTATCAAATTAACATCCAGTATATTGAATTCTAATTATTATCTATACAGATAATAAAGTAGTAAAAAAGCTGTGTCTGTACATTGAATATTATTGCGAAATTTTAAATGAAATGGGTTATTATTATTATTACAATATTGGTCTGTCTGTAGTACATTCCATTATAATTCGGGAACCACTCAACGTATTTGGATGCGGTTTTCTTTGTTGTCATCGTAGTGACCCGGTCAACACATAGGCTATATGAGGTGTTGATAAAATAACCGCCAAGCTGAAAACTGTAGATAATTGAAAGACACTTCCACGCGAGCTAAGCCGCGGGAAAAAGCTGAAGTGTTTCTATTAATGTATATTTGTTCTTATACTTACCACTTGCTGAACGGTGAAGGAAAACATCGTAAGGAAACCTGCATGCCCTGAAAAACGTGTATTTGTGCCCGAAGTACGGCGATAGGGCTCACCACACGTTGGGACGTAATAATCGTCGGTAAAACGCGGGTGCATTTCACAGTTCACACTCGGAAACACCTCTTGACGCCCTCTCGGCGATCATGTCGTGACTATATAATAATATATATATATAAATTATAAAAAAGGTAATGCTCGAACCTTCATGTCCGAGCATGTGATGTTGCCGACTGGTGCGCGGCGGCGGCTCTGGTGACCGACCCGTGCTGTGGTCTCTGCTTACACTGAAATGTTAATAATTATTATAATATGTCTTTACATATGAAATTGCCGAAATTTTCTTACAGATTTATGAGTTCATAATTCCTGTTATTCAATAGCTATTTTCATAATTTTTTTTTGTTTTAAAGTTGATTTTATGGTTTTACATCTCCGTAATAAAAATTGTTTTTATTGTCAGTTTGATAACCAAAATTAAATCTTCAAAAAAAGTTCGTCCTAAATGCCGTCAATTTCCATGATAAGATTCGTAGTAATTTTTCACAGCTGACACTTTTCAAAAATTAACTTATTGTTGCTGTTAGCTTAATGTTGTCACATTCATACACAAAAGAAATTACATAAAACCTAAAAAAAAACAAAAATGTTAGTACTGAAAATTGAGATTCCTTCAAATTCTCTACAGAAAACTGCAATTACATAGGTAAAGAACTTATAAATCAAGCGGTCGTCGGTGAGATAGTGTACTTTGTACTTAAAATAAATTTTTCGAGGTCAATGTCCTCACCTCCTATTCCTCGGCGTGGCGTGCTGGTCGACTCTGCTCCTCCGCTGCTGGTTCTGATGGTGAAACCTCTGTAGAACTATCGGGCTCGTCTTGCCGGGGGTCTAACGGAGTACACACTTGTGTTATTGAATTGATGGCTACTTATTAATGTATGTATGTAAATTCTTTATTGCACAAAATAAGTTTACAATGCACAAGGCGAACTTAATGCTAATTAGTATTCTCTACCAGTTAACCTTAGGTGATGTGGAGATTACAAGGGTAGTGTCAAATAAGTTAATTAATTTATTTATTTATAAATATTAACTTCGAATAATATCTCCATAATAATATAACATATAATATAATATAAAATATACATACAATACATATAATATAAATATTAGTACATAAACTGTACTGTATATACTGTACATAAATAAATATACAACAATATATCGGTAGTTACGAGAAGGATCACTCTGGGGACAAAGTGAAAGTTATTACAGGTGTGGTGACTGATTCTGTAGCCGTAGATAGTGTTGATACACTCTGGTTTTAAAGGTAGAGATGGTGGGAGATTAATAAGATAACGCACACGTACAGTCGCTTGCAATTCAAGCTCCCTATTCTTTAACCATTTCAACGGCTAAGACACCGCTAAGACCTACCAATAGGTAACCTGTCATGCAACGGGGATCCGGAGGGGGGTCATGGGGCCTAGCTTTTTCTATACAGACACGCAAAATTTACCTATAATTACACAAAATTGTATTATATTTTGACTAATTCGGAGCCTGTGACCCCCCCCTGGCTCGCAGGCTGGATTCGCCCTTGCTGTCATGCTGGTGTCCGTACATAAATGTTTGCTATCCACATTACTTATTGGGACATAGCGACTTTAGAATAGCGTTATAAAAAAAACGATTTTGAAGATGACGTTACCTAAATATCGGATATAAAATACAAAAACGTTATTGTAATCAAACCAGGGAATGAAAAAACATAGAATTTGGTATCAGACACTCAAAACACACAAAAGGACAAATGGCTCATAATTGGTACTGGCTGGGTGTCAGTCATGCGGCACTGGGTCAGCCGTGATTGGTCGAATCACAGTGACAGTTGGCGCCATAGGAAGCACGCCATACTAAACGTGTGTCCGGCACAGTTTTCATGGGGTAATTTTTTTGTGCTAATCTGACTTCTATGCCTTTTTCGTTCGCTAAATCAATCGTTATTCGTATTGATAAAAAACGTTAGGTTATGTCTAATACATTGTAAAATAGGTACATCGCAGACTTTTTGAATGTATTTCTTTTCGACACTACAAAACTTGCTAATAAACGACTTAAATCAAATGAAACGCAAAAAAATACTTGATAACAGTGTGGTGTAACGTCAGCGTGGTGTAACGTAGGGCACTTCTCACACAATTTTACAAATTCGCTGTTTTTAATTTTTGAACGTGTCTCTCTATAATCTCGGCAAAAAGTACACATGAGTCGCTTACTACTACGGAGAAAACACAAAAAGGGCTTATAGTCGCAACTAGGGCATGCGATCCGGATATCCGATAACTTTTACTATCCGGATAATTGAAAAGTAAGGCATGATGACTAAAAAATTCCATTAGTCCGTCAGTTACATTATTATGATTACCGTAAACCGTTATTCAGTTTACATTATATATTCCTATAAAAACTCTTTATTACAATTATTTCCAGATATATTTCGACTTCTTGTCGGCATCAGTGGAACTTAATAAAATCTATATAATATACCAACATGTCATAAAATGGCAGAATGAAACGGATGATTAACAGACAAAAGAGAGAAAAAAAAATTATAATAATATTAAAGTGCGTACGCGTAATAATAATCGTCGGTTAGTGTCGCATCACATTTGGAATAAATTGTCTAAAGGGCCTAGGTACGTGTTGGCTTCGGCCCCACGCACGCTTCCCAAAGGTCCGGGACTACATTGTCCCGGGATATGACAAATATATATATGATAATAATAATATAAAGTAGGTAGTTCTTGAAATTGAAGTGTGGAGATGCGTAGTTGGTTATTTTCTTAAACATACGCGGAAATATTATCATTACTTTTGAATAAAGAACACGCGAAGTATCATATTTACGTAGACTGAAAAACCAAAATCGCCTGCGGCTCGGCCTTCAAACTCATACTCGACCTGCAATTGCCTATTTCGCTGCCTTTGCAATAATGTACTATTATCTCAAGATATTAGATTATTTTGTTAGTATGTAACTTGTCGGCGCGGGTGATCGCTTCCCTACCAACGCTCTTTATAATTTCACCCTAATTCTTCATCACTTTTCGATCTAACATTTTGAGCTGCAACACACATTCTTATACATAGAATAAAATAAAATAATAAACAATCAGTAAAATGTACAGTAAGTCTCACCGAGGACGCGGCTCTCCACCGGTGGTCTGCAGAGACGCGGCGCGCAGGCGGCGGGGGCGGCGACGCGCATGCGTCCAGTGTTCTGTGCATGGATATAGCAATTGTTTTTAGACTTGCAACACAGTGGTGTCTAACTTGGAACCACTGAACGATTTTATTTTATAACACTGTAACCTGAGGTATGTTTAAAGATTCATTCCGACGTGTCTAAAAAGAACTAGGTAGTGTAAATTACAGTGAAGAAGGTCGAAGAATGGGTTCCACATGAAGATTTTTATGAAAATAAATTTGGTTCGAAAATCTAAAAGCAGTAGTAAAATTATTTTTTTGATATCTCAAAAAAATACGAAGTTATTGACATTCCAAGTTATCTTAACGTCATCGTAAATGATGTCATACAAAAATTGATAAATATCGCTATTTGTAACTAAAATGAATTATTCAAAAATGTTGTTATTTTTATTTGTATTAACTAATTAATCAGTTATCATAAAAAATATACTGAAGCTGAAGACGAGCTCATTTCATTTGTAAATCAAGTTCGAGTTTAAGAGTCGGAGTTCCGAGATTGGGCAAAACAGGGTTCGGGGTTATGGCTTTTTAAGATAGTAAAATATTAATTTCTGAACAAAATAAATACCACTTGTTACCTTACAAGATGAAGTACAGGTTCATTAAAAAAAATCTTGGCACTAATGTATAGTAACTTCAGAAAAAAAAAACAGGATGTCAAGTTCAGGTTACACCCGTAGCGCTGCAATGCTATTCAAGAGATTTTCTTGAAATTCCTGTTTTTTTTTCCTAAGTTACTATACATTATTGCCGTGATTTTTTTTTAATGAACCTGCACTTCATCTTGTAAGGTAACAAGTGGTATTTATTTTGTTCAGAAATTTGAATTTTTACCGTCTTAAAAAGCCATAACCCCGAATCCCGAATCTCGGAACACCGACCCTTAAGAGAAAAGAAACAACATGAATGCCACTGAAAACAGGAGAGGGGAGATGTTTGGGCGCTTAAGTAGGCATAGTTGAGGGAAAATAGAAGGGACACGAGCAAGAGGTAGAGGATCAGGATCTCGCACGATACCAAAAATTTACGGTTTTGGCTTTGGACAGAGAACAATGTAAGATACTACAACGACGAGAGCTAGGCTCTTAAATAATAAATAAAAGGTAAAGTAAGTAGTACCTCCGTCTCGGAGAGGGCGAGAGGTTCCCGAGCTCGGCCTCGAGGCTGGCCGGCTGTGAGCTGCTCCCGCCCGCTGCCGCCATTGACGTCGCCCACACCGCTCTGCAAACGAATATCGTCTTTAAAGCAGAGCACGCAAGGACGACAAAGGTTTGCTTACTTCATTTGAAGCGTGTATCAATGCCCTATGACTAAAGTGAGCTGAGCTGTAACAATTTTAGTGGAACAATTCCCATAGCTTAATTTCCAAGATTTTTTTTTTCATTTTTTTTCGGAGAATTTACGTAATTTTTGAACATAGTTTTCATTATTTTGGTATATTAAATAACCATTATTACTTTATGACATTTCACTTGAGAATTTTAGACATTATACTGAGTGGAATGTGTCATTGCATATAAAAAAAATGGTCTGTCTCTGTCTGTCTAATCAGTCGGAAGCAAATTATTATAAATTTATCTTGATAGCAAAGGACACATTTCCGGCAATCGCCCGGTAAGCGAGAGGTCCCGGGTTCGAATCCCGATTCAGAGCTCCTCACGTGCAGATTTACTTTTCTTTCTGCGTTTCTATAATGTTAATTTATACCACATATATATATATTTCTTTCGTTATTCTTCCTTCATCCATCATCTTTTCATGCTAGTAATTGAGTAAATAAAGCTAAGATTACGAGAAACCAGCATTTGAATTATAAAAATGAAAATATCTCACCGTTGCGGCTGCGGCGTGACTTGATCGATCCAATGCTGCGCGCTCGTCACGTAATTAACCGGTGACGTATCGCTCCCGTTGCTGGCCCCGCCCACATTGTTCGCTGCCATGTTCGTGACGAACGCGGACTTGGTCGGCGTGCCTAAGCTCAGCGGGAGAGACGCGTACCAGTCGCCGACCGAAACGCGGTTCCGGGACGACTTCCCTACGAACGGGTGTTCGAGGAGTTGCGCGTACTTCGGTCGGTGCTCCACGTCCTTTGTGAGGCTGGAATATTTATTAAAATTGCTTTGTTGTTGAACCAAAGATGTCCGAAAACCTTCTTAGGCATGATTCCTTTTTGAGAAAAAAGGAAGAGGCTGACCGAGGATCAAATTCAGTGACCTTCTTAAAGCAAAGGCGGGAGTCGAACGTTACCAAGAACTGAAGGATTTTGCTCTGGACAGAGAACAATGGAAGATCCTACACCGACAAGGGCTGTGCTCTTAAATTATTGTTATAGAACCTATATACTGAATTAATTTTTAGTCGCACAAAACCCGAAAACTGGTGATAATACTCAGAAAATGCTCATCATGGATGCACTTTTTAATGGAACAGCTTATTACAGGATTGGCTCAATAGTAAAAGTTGTTCTTCGAGTAGTAACTCTAGTTTTCGGCTTTACAGCGGCTTAAACTATATGGCGAAAGATATTACGGGGTACTACCGATTCCACATTTGAGCATTTCAAGCTGTGCTTATCTACAAAATGCTGCGCTCTAAGTGGGTGATTTGAAGCCAGGGATTGCAATCTCGTTGTCGCGAGGTCTGGTTTTGGCGAGATCTCGTCAATATTTTACGAGATTAATCTCGGGCGTAAATCGTACGAGATTAATCTCGGGCGTAAATCGTACGAGACCTCGCGAGATTACGCAGAAGCGCATTTTACACGTGTTCCCGAATCGCTGTGGCGCATTGGTCGCAATTTGAATCGCGCGTGCGTTTGTTTACATTTTAATGTATCCTTTATTTTTTTAAATAAATTTTCAGATTTTGTATTTTTTGAGAAGTTATTTTCAAAATTATGACAACTAAGTATTGATTAGTAACTTTGATTATTTGTTTTATTAATAATACATTATAATGTATACTTTGTTTTTTAAATACATGTTCAGATTATACATGATATTTTTGTTATTTTCCTATAAAATATTCTATTTTTGCAAAAAATTGTAAGAAAAATCAATCTGGGCCATCCGTCTCGCGAGATCTCGTAAATGGCGAAATCTCGCCTATGCTAGAATCTCGCAAAATTGCAATCCCTATTTGTCGCTTAAAGAAATTTTAAATGAACTACTGGACTAATTTTAATGAGATTTTTACTGATATCAAAATCAATTTTCTAGGAAAATTTGTAACACAGGCTACTAAAGTAAAACAAGTGGGACAAACTGCAGGCAATGGCAGTCTCTTTTACAACGCGGGAACAAAGAGGGAAGTTATTTGATTATTAATATTCATAAAATAATTCTAAATTAATCTTACCATTGTGAAACGAACGATCTAAACTCAGGCGAGAAGCTTTTGTCTTCAGGTAATCGAGGTGGTTCTTCTCTTAGTACCTAAAAAGATAAATCTTTATATATAAAAATAACCGGCCAAGTGCGAGTCGGACTCGCGCACGAAGGGTTCCATATCATTACCTATAAAAACGGCAAAAATACATGTCTGTTGTATGGGAGCCCCCTTAAATATTTATTTTATTCTGTTTTTTAGTATTTTTTGTTAAAGCGGCAACACAAATACATCATCTAAAATTTCAACTGTCTAACTATCACGCAGCCTGGTGACAGACGGACAGCGGAGTCTTCGTAATAGGGTCCCGTTGGTTACCCTTTGGGTACGGAACCCTAATAATACGCTGACTGACTGATCTATCAACACCCACACCAAACGGCTGGACCTAGGAACATGAAGTTTGGACTTTAGGTTACTTGTGTGACGTAGACATACGATAAGAGATTTTATATATAAAAATAATACACTGACTGACTGATCTATCAACACCCAGACCAAACGGCTGGACCTAGGAACATGAAGTTTGGACTGTAGGTTCATTGTGTGACGTAGACATACGATAAGAGATTTTATATATAAAAATAATACACTGACTGACTGATCTATCAACACCCACACCAAACGGCTGGACCTAGGAACATGAAGTTTGGACTGTAGGTTCATTGTGTGACGTAGACATACGATAAGAGATTTTATATATAAAAATAATACACTGACTGACTGATCTATCAACACCCAGACCAAACGGCTGGACCTAGGAACATGAAGTTTGGACTGTAGGTTCATTGTGTGACGTAGACATACGATAAGAGATTTTATATATAAAAATAATACACTGACTGATTGATCTATCAACACCCAGACCAAACGGCTGGACCTAGGAACATGAAGTTTGGACTGTAGGTTACTTGTATGACGTAGACATACGATAAGAGATTTTATATATAAAAATAATACACTGACTGATTGATCTATCAACACCCACACCAAACGGCTGGACCTAGGAACATGAAGTTTGGACTGTAGGTTACTTGTATGACGTAGACATACGATAAGAGATTTTATATATAAAAATAATACACTGACTGACTGATCTATCAACACCCACACCAAACGGCTGGACCTAGGAACATGAAGTTTGGACTGTAGGTTCATTGTGTGACGTAGACATACGATAAGAGATTTTATATATAAAAATAATACACTGACTGATTGATCTATCAACACCCACACCAAACGGCTGGACCTAGGAACATGAAGTTTGGACTGTAGGTTACTTGTATGACGTAGACATACGATAAGAGATTTTATATATAAAAATAATACACTGACTGACTGATCTATCAACACCCACACCAAACGGCTGGACCTAGGAACATGAAGTTTGGACTGTAGGTTCATTGTGTGACGTAGACATACGATAAGAGATTTTATATATAAAAATAATACACTGACTGACTGATCTATCAACACCCAGACCAAACGGCTGGACCTAGGAACATGAAGTTTGGACTGTAGGTTACTTGTATGACGTAGACATACGATAAGAGATTTTATATATAAAAATAATACACTGACTGATTGATCTATCAACACCCAGACCAAACGGCTGGACCTAGGAACATGAAGTTTGGACTGTAGGTTACTTGTATGACGTAGACATACGATAAGAGATTTTATATATAAAAATAATACACTGACTGACTGATCTATCAACACCCACACCAAACGGCTGGACCTAGGAACATGAAGTTTGGACTGTAGGTTACTTGTATGACGTAGACATACGATAAGAGATTTTATATATAAAAATAATACACTGACTGACTGATCTATCAACACCCACACCAAACGGCTGGACCTAGGAACATGAAGTTTGGACTGTAGGTTACTTGTATGACGTAGACATACGATAAGAGATTTTATATATAAAAATAATACACTGACTGATTGATCTATCAACACCCACACCAAACGGCTGGACCTAGGAACATGAAGTTTGGACTGTAGGTTACTTGTATGACGTAGACATACGATAAGAGATTTTATATATAAAAATAATACACTGACTGATTGATCTATCAACACCCACACCAAACGGCTGGACCTAGGAACATGAAGTTTGGACTGTAGGTTACTTGTATGACGTAGACATACGATAAGAGATTTTATATATAAAAATAATACACTGACTGACTGATCTATCAACACCCAGACCAAACGGCTGGACCTAGGAACATGAAGTTTGGACTGTAGGTTACTTGTGTGACGTAGACATACGATAAGAGATTTTAGGGGATTCCGACGGGATCGGGAAAAATGGGATTCACGTGAGTAACGGCCACGGGGCGTCCGCTAGTGTTTTAATAATGTTAGTAACACCTTATCATACTAAACCACTTTCACAAAGAAACATATCCGCGCAAATGAAGAAAATATTTTCCTTATCAATACCTACATATAATAAAAGAGTTGAACCCGGCGTGTCTGTACATTGAAGAAAACTAATAAAAATAGGAGGTGGGTGACTGAAGAGTAATAGAACACAAATCGGCGATTTTTTAAATTCTTTTCTGTCTGTCTATTTGCTCACGCACATCTCCGAAACCACTGAACGGAACGAAAACGGGGCAGAGTTGAATAAACGCGAGTGGGGTCGCGGGCAAAGCACATACCTGCATAATACTTTACACACTAACGTCTGAATAAAATAAAATAAATATATCGTCACGACATGAATCCCCGAGGGGGTGTCGAGGTGTTCCGAGTGTGAATTGTGAAATGCAAGTCACAATCCATACTCGGTACACTCGCGTTTCACCGACGATTATTAAGTCCCAACGTGCTGGGTGTTGAACCCTACCGCCGTGCTTCGAGCACATCGAGTAAGATCTTAATCTATTCGTTATAAAGTTATATATACATTATCTTTTAATTTATTTCAATGCATGTGCTCGTAAAGGCCCACTTTTTATTATTATTATTTTAATTTATTCACGAGAAGTTGGCTAACCTGCAACCTTTCCTGTGTACCACAAATGTTATACATTTTTTCCACTGTTTAACGACTCTGGATACAGTCCTTTTGAGGCAATCATTAACTGGCAAAATTGTAACAATGTAACTTTCAACTTGAATAATTAAATTGTTTTCTTTGATTATATTTGTTTTATTTCCTCACACTATGCATTGAAAACGTAGTATGATACACGGGCGTAAGAGCAATAAATTACTCGGTTACGTTTAAAACACTCGCTACGCTCGTGTTTTAAATCGTCCTCTTAATTTATTCCTTTTAGCCCTTGTAGCATAAACTACTATTATATCTCTTAATTGCTTTTCTGTGTACATTAAAGAATAAAGAATAAATTACATTATGACCATAGGTTGATTTTTGGGGCTGGAGGAGGGGAGGGGGATCGAAAATAGGCAAAAATCGAAGGCGTAATACAGGCTGACATTTATTTATACAGCTAAATTCATACTGAAGGCTCGGCAAGAGCTCAGTATCAAGGTTCAATGACCCTTGTTGTGAAATTCGTAAATTACATTTTTCGCAAACGCAAGCGCAGCCCCGACAATACCTATGGGAGGTCAACATTTTATTTTGCGAAATTGGCAAATAGTATTATCGATCCGTAATACTTCTGCTTCGTGTGGAAACTAAATTAAATTAAATCTTTCCAGTAAGTAGCTACTGTAATAGCTTTGTCATTAGCCTGCATCAGGTCTAAGTGAGTGCAGGAAGCCGGACACAGTGTGCACGACATGAGATGGTCTGTCGTTTGTGGAACACCGCATAGACAGTTCATGCTAGCATTTTCGGCGGAAATTCCCCAGCGTTTAAGGTTATCCTTGAACCTTCCGACACGAGCTCTAAGACGATTCAAGGATTTCCATACTAGCCATTCCTGATCGTGGCCCGGTGGGAGATGTTCTGTGGGTTTTCCCCAGTCAGGGCTTAGACATGGCTGAGGCACTTGATCCCAAAGAGACAGCCTGGTCTTAGTAGGCGTCAAAAACAGGGCACTGGTCATAGCCAAGAAATTTCGTCTGGATTTAAGACGAAGTTTAACTGGAGCATATTGGAAAAGTAATACTGATCACTTACCAAGCCTCCGGTCTGAATTTAGCTGCAAAAATAAATGTCACTTTAAATATGCTCCAAAGCGTCTGGTCTGACTTCCCTTACCCTGGTGAGAACCTCGAAGTCATTAGTGCAGTCCTTGTAGGGCAGTACCCCGGTGGCTAGCTCCACTAGAGATATACCGAGCGACCACACGTCTGCTCTAATGTCGTACACTGGCTTTGTCGGGTCTGGGGGCTCGATGCGCTCCGGCTGAAATTATTAACAATGGTACCGATTCAGTGAAGCACATTTTAACTTATTTGACAGGACTAAACTTAATTTAAGCATTCTGTCCTTGTCTTTTCGATAAAGAAAGAAAAAGACAGGAAGCTTAAAATAAGGTTAGTCCTGTCAAATAAGTTAATTGGACAGGATTATACCAATTGATATCATTATCTATATGTTAGCAAGTGGAAGGTACAGCTCGACCAGGCCGCCCTAGAAGGACGTATGATGACCAAATTGGCGACATACTGAAGAAGGGTAATGTCAAAAATACTCGGAATAGAAATTCAAATTCAAATTTCAATTTCAAATTCAAAGAAGAGTTTGTATGACTAGATTGATGGATGTGCAAGACGCGAAAGAGGTGTGTCAGTATCGTAGCAGATGTAAATCTGTAGTCTCTGCCTACCCCTCTAGGAGACAGGCGTGAGTATATGTATGTATGTCTCGCTAAGTGCAGATTTCACTTATGGCTTGACTATTTAGACGTTAACCAATTCGCTTAGATTTAATTCGAAAACCATTTCGAGATTTTGGTTTAATAAGCCGTATTTTAGAACTTGTGGTCTAAAAAAACCTTGTATTAATGAATATTTTTACGACAAAGCCGCAACTTCCATTTGACTCCGTGTGACATCAGTTGAGAAAAGGCTGTTTGGAAATGTGTGCTTTGCTATCAAGATAAATTTATAATAATTTGCTTCCGACTGATTTTACAGATGGATGACAGATGAGAAGACAGATAGAGACAGGCCACTTTTTTATAAGCAAGGCAAAGGTCTACAATTTTAATGCCTAAAATGCCCCAGCTGACGTAATATCTGAAAATTCTTTAATAAATCATAAAAAAATGATCAAATTATATACCATAATAATGAAAATAATATATGATAATGATTTGAAATGGCATATATCCTCTAAAAAAATTGTAAGGAATTAGGACTTGGATTTGTACATACGAGTTTGCATTCATTTTTTTGGAGAATTCATTTCCAAAAGCTGAAGATATCAGCAAAAACTTTTCATTAATTTCTATCGAAAAATATTTTCACGTATGTTTTTTTTTTGCTTATTTGAGTATAGCCTGTATCTATTATTTCAATCAATTTTCTTCAAGGCCGTTTTCGGTCACAGCGACTGTCACTGCTGAGAGCGGCGCTGGTGAGCCCTCACGTGGCTGACGTAGCCGATTTTTGCAGTGAACGTGCGACCAGCCCCCCTATTCTGTATCTTAAGTTGCCAACTAGACAGGGTGGCTATCGTCAAAAACACAGATAAAAACTAAACTTTCAAAATTACTTTTAGTGGGTATTGAACTATTTACGAACTGTGTCGTCACTTCAAGTGCTAACATGCCCTTAGACAATCGAAATTCGATAGTATATCTATGTTTTTGATGATAGACACCCAGTCCAGAAGGCAACTAGAGATACATAATAGGCCCGCACATACACTGCACGTCAGCACCCCTCCAACTATATTATAATTGATGGCCACTGGTGGTCGGGCCTTAAGCTGGTCTCGTTTTGTGTCGAGCTCAACGCGTCTAATCGACTCGAAAGCATACACCTTAGTGTTCACAGCCTGCCTCCAATCTATATTAATTACATAATATATGAACGATTCTCAAAATCACCGAATTGAAAAATTCCAAATTCTGATATTACTACCTTATACATGTTACAACGAAGTTCGGTCAACAAAAGAGATATTAAGTAACCAGGTCCAGCCAAACTAATTTAATCCTAAGACTCGCAGACTAGTGAGAGATGAAATGAAGAATATCTGATAAATAGTGGTTATTTATGTATTGACCAAATATTACTCACGTCATCTATCACACTTTTGTGGGTCACAGGATCATTTCATTTTCATTTATTTAATACCATCCATCAGCCCGTATTCATCCACTGCTGGACATAGGCCTCCCCAATATTACGCCACTCTTGGCGGTCCTCAGTCATCCTCATCCAGCCGCCACCCGCGACGTCCTTCAGATCGTCAGTCCAGCGGGCTTTAATTCATTTAACAATAAATATTGCACTAAATATTATTAGAGTGCAATACAAACTAGAAAATATCAATCAGAAACAAACCCAAAGACAAGAATATGAAAAAATTCCCCGGGCCAGGATTCGAACCTGCGACCTCTTGTTATCAAGACAAGCGCGCTACCAATTGCGCCACCGAGGTTCCTACCCGGACCGGTGAATTCTTCCATCATACTTGTCCACTGTTATTTTTGCTTCTGCTTGATATACTAGCTTGTACAACACATATAGAACGCTCACGAGGGCGTTATGTGATTTCACGCCTTGTTCTTAGAAACAGATGGCGCTGTCGTCGCTACAATATTGTTGCTTCAGACAGTTAAGAAATTCACAGTTCTCATTAACTAAGATTATGTTTATTTTGCGAAATCCATCGCTATGAATACTCTAAATATTATTAGAGTGCAATACAAACTAGAAAATATCAATCAGAAACAAACCCAAAGACAAGAATATGAAAAAATTCCCCGGGCCAGGATTCGAACCTGCGACCTCTTGTTATCAAGACAAGCGCGCTACCAATTGCGCCACCGAGGTTCCTACCCGGACCGGTGAATTCTTCCATCATACTTGTCCACTGTTATTTTTGCTTCTGCTTGATATACTAGCTTGTACAACACATATAGAACGCTCACGAGGGCGTTATGTGATTTCACGCCTTGTTCTTAGAAACAGATGGCGCTGTCGTCGCTACAATATTGTTGCTTCAGACAGTTAAGAAATTCACAGTTCTCATTAACTAAGATTATGTTTATTTTGCGAAATCCATCGCTATGAATACTCTAAATATTATTAGAGTGCAATACAAACTAGAAAATATCAATCAGAAACAAACCCAAAGACAAGAATATGAAAAAATTCCCCGGGCCAGGATTCGAACCTGCGACCTCTTGTTATCAAGACAAGCGCGCTACCAATTGCGCCACCGAGGTTCCTACCCGGACCGGTGAATTCTTCCATCATACTTGTCCACTGTTATTTTTGCTTCTGCTTGATATACTAGCTTGTACAACACATATAGAACGCTCACGAGGGCGTTATGTGATTTCACGCCTTGTTCTTAGAAACAGATGGCGCTGTCGTCGCTACAATATTGTTGCTTCAGACAGTTAAGAAATTCACAGTTCTCATTAACTAAGATTATGTTTATTTTGCGAAATCCATCGCTATGAATACTCTAAATATTATTAGAGTGCAATACAAACTAGAAAATATCAATCAGAAACAAACCCAAAGACAAGAATATGAAAAAATTCCCCGGGCCAGGATTCGAACCTGCGACCTCTTGTTATCAAGACAAGCGCGCTACCAATTGCGCCACCGAGGTTCCTACCCGGACCGGTGAATTCTTCCATCATACTTGTCCACTGTTATTTTTGCTTCTGCTTGATATACTAGCTTGTACAACACATATAGAACGCTCACGAGGGCGTTATGTGATTTCACGCCTTGTTCTTAGAAACAGATGGCGCTGTCGTCGCTACAATATTGTTGCTTCAGACAGTTAAGAAATTCACAGTTCTCATTAACTAAGATTATGTTTATTTTGCGAAATCCATCGCTATGAATACTCTAAATATTATTAGAGTGCAATACAAACTAGAAAATATCAATCAGAAACAAACCCAAAGACAAGAATATGAAAAAATTCCCCGGGCCAGGATTCGAACCTGCGACCTCTTGTTATCAAGACAAGCGCGCTACCAATTGCGCCACCGAGGTTCCTACCCGGACCGGTGAATTCTTCCATCATACTTGTCCACTGTTATTTTTGCTTCTGCTTGATATACTAGCTTGTACAACACATATAGAACGCTCACGAGGGCGTTATGTGATTTCACGCCTTGTTCTTAGAAACAGATGGCGCTGTCGTCGCTACAATATTGTTGCTTCAGACAGTTAAGAAATTCACAGTTCTCATTAACTAAGATTATGTTTATTTTGCGAAATCCATCGCTATGAATACTCTAAATATTATTAGAGTGCAATACATAGCGATGGATTTCGCAAAATAAACATAATCTTAGTTAATGAGAACTGTGAATTTCTTAACTGTCTGAAGCAACAATATTGTAGCGACGACAGCGCCATCTGTTTCTAAGAACAAGGCGTGAAATCACATAACGCCCTCGTGAGCGTTCTATATGTGTTGTACAAGCTAGTATATCAAGCAGAAGCAAAAATAACAGTGGACAAGTATGATGGAAGAATTCACCGGTCCGGGTAGGAACCTCGGTGGCGCAATTGGTAGCGCGCTTGTCTTGATAACAAGAGGTCGCAGGTTCGAATCCTGGCCCGGGGAATTTTTTCATATTCTTGTCTTTGGGTTTGTTTCTGATTGATATTTTCTAGTTTGTATTGCACTCTAATAATATTTAGAGTATTCATAGCGATGGATTTCGCAAAATAAACATAATCTTAATAAATATTGCATTTGAATCTTAATCCTTAGAAACTAAAATACTGGGTACAAAGTCAAATTAAAAATAGTGACAAAAAATACATTCAAAAACACGTTATTAAATACAAAAATAAATATAAATCAAATATAAAACATAAATACGCAATTGGTAGCGCGCTTGTCATAACAAGAGGTCGCAGGTTCGAATCATGGCCCGGGAAATTTTTTCAAATTCATGTCTTTGGATTTGTTTCTGATTGATATTTTCTGGTTTGTAATGGACTCTAAATAATATTACTAATATTACTAACTCTAAATAAATAAACACTTACACCACAGACCACACTTTTACAGACAAAACAAGAACATAAACACAACCAACCAAACGCGTCTCATCACCACTTACTTCCACGGCAGTCACAAACTCAGATCACTTATTAAAGAATCCCTTCCAATTCTCAGACAACACAACGAAACCCAAAATCTACTACCCGCTAATCCAAAAATTTGTTACAGACAAAACCAAAACCTCATTTTTTATGTTACATTTTATGACACATATTCAGTAAAACAAAAACAACACAACCCATCAACCTCATCAACCCATCACCTGGCACAGCTCCTTGCCGACACCCTCGGTGCAAAACATGTCCCATTATTAACACAGCTTCACACATCAACACTCACCACACATCAAACACATACAAAACACAGCCTAATACATCATGCAAAACCAGCAACTGCATTTACCTACTAGAATGCCGTCATTGCCCGGCATTCTACGTAGGTGAAACCAAGAACCCAATACACAAACGAATGAACCAACACCGACACACAGCAGATCGCATACCAAACAACATTCTTCCCATACCTACACACACGCGACTCCACAACCAGACCTTTAACGACTGTTTCACCCTACGTATCATTAAATCATTCACACCTCCATTAACCGACATTGAATTACGGACATGGGAGACATCATTCATATGGTCACTTGGAGCTCATTATGGACCTGGATTGAACAAACAACACTGACTGAGTGACTAACTGACTGACTGACTGACTAACTGACTAACTTGACTGACTGACAAATCCAAATTTACAGTTTATTATTATTATTATTTAATTTTTTTATTTTATTTTATTATTTTTTTATATAACAAAATATTCAGAATCGGAGCACTCTGTAAGATAACGCCACCTAGCGCCGGCTGACTAAATTCTCCCTCAAAAAGTCTGGTTCATGATTTATAGTATACTTTTTTATATTTTTATATCAATAGATGTCAGCGGTTTTCTTACTTCAAATACCTATACATATATGTCATATAATATTTTTTCCTATTCGCCTGATGACGGCCCCACTGAGGGGTCGAAATATAGCGACTAAAACCATTTAATTGTTTGTATTTATGTGGAGTATATAAAAAATAAAATAATATTTAGAGTATTCATAGCGATGGATTTCGCAAAAAAACATAATCTTACATTCATATTAATGTCAACAAATTAAAACATTACAATTCGTCTACTTCGTAAAAGTAGGTTCGTTTTGAACCAAGTGTAGCTCGTAATTACCTATAACTCAGATGGCAACTTGTTAAATAGAACAATTAATTGATACCTTGTTGAATGCTTAAAAATATCTGACTTGGGACCAACATTACTTGGCATGATGAAAGCGTTTGCGCTGGGCCTGGTTACTTATCTCTTTTGTTGACTGTACCTGCGCATTTTTGGTAGGTGCAAAAACGTCTTCATTCCTTACTGGTTATTGCACACAACACAAAATAATAGCGGCGAGGTATGACAGGTGGTAGAGCTGATGCCGGGCTCGACTGTGGAGGTACCACCATCTTACTTGGAGACCCCCTCGAAGTAATTCGGGGGAGAATAAGAGGACAGCTGACAGGCTAAAAGCCAGGAGGCCCACCATGCCTGGGACCGATGGATAGCGGTATATCCATCCCTAATAGCCGGGCCTTTAATGGAACAGACTGGTGAAGGGCAGCGGCGTAACTGGTGCGAGAGTTCCGGTACCGCGCTTACCAACCCGCCTGCCCAGCATGTGTGAGTATGGGCAATTCTTCCAGGATGACCGCCGGGAGTGGCAAAGTCCTGGAAAGGCTTATGTCCAGCAGTGGACGAACTAGGCTGATGGATGGATGGATGAGGTATCATAGGTTGTTGTATTTCAATTCAAATTCAAATTGTATTTCAAATATAAACGTATAGCAACAAGGTCTATATTTACAAAGCTTACCTCAATGACTATATTTGATCGGGATAGCCGACCAGTTTCAGCAGATTCAGACAGCCTTCTTCAGGGCGAGTGAAGACGCTTACGCGACGACGTTGCACCTCGCACTGCGAGCTAGCGCGTTGGCGTGGGTAGTCGGACAGGTTGGGGTTACTATAGATTACCTTTCTGCGCTATCGAATATTCTCGACCTAACATATAAAAGTGCTAGTAGTGTACTAGGGTGAATATCTCACCGCCATGTAAGCGGCACAGCCGGCGCCTCTAGTCTTGGCCTTGGAGTCGACGAGCCGGCCGCTGATGCCGAAGTCGCAGAGCTTGATGTTGCCGCGCTCGTCGAGCAGGATGTTGCTCGGCTTCACGTCGCGGTGGATCACGCCGTGCACGTCCTTCAGGTACGACAGGGCGTTCACTGTCTGTGGGAGGTGGAACATTTATATTTAAACTTTTTTTATTTAAATTTGTATAAAAATACTGACCGCGCTAATTAGACACCTGATTTTTTCCCTGGTTCTGATCTATCCCACAGGAACTATGCATTTTTCCGGGATAAAAAGCAGCCTATATGTTAATTTAGGGTATAAGCTATATTCATTCTAAATTTCATCCAAATCCGTTTAGCCGTTTCAGCGTGAAAGAGTAACAAACATACACAAACTTTCGTATTTATAATATTAGTGTGATCAACTATTTACCGCGGCTTCGCTTGCGTGGAATAATCTTTCAAACAATGTATCTTTTATTTGCGCGTAAGATAAAAACTATTGTCGACAGTTTTCGGCTTGTCAGTTATTTATCAACACCCGTTATAGCCTATATGTTGACCAGGGTCACTACGACTACGATAATAAGTAAAACCGCATCCAAATCTGTTCGTTAAATTGAGTTAAAACGAAACAGACACAGACAAAATTCTAAAATTTTAATTTTGTTGTTCTGGGTTTCTCAATACGATACTTATAATAATCAGTTTAATTTTAAATTTCGCCAAAATATTAAACATACAGACACGACCTTTTTACAATTTTTTATTAGTTTATAGGTAGATTATTGTGTGATTTTATAATCCATTTTATCTATTCTGTTACTGCAATAACATAATTAGAACATCAAAAGCCGTTTTATAAGTACCTACATTATTTGACCGATGTTATAATTTTACATTGTAACACCGCAATTCTGCGCTGTGATTGGCCAAATTTATTATAAGCCCTTATACATTATAACACCGCTAAAGAACCAATCACACGCGATAACGGTCTGTCTTAATGTCTTAAGCCACGCCCCCTTATACTCTCCGTTCTGATTGGTCTAGGCATCTACATACTAATTCCATAGGCTCAGGTATCACGACATATCACGACGAATGTTCCTTGTCTCATTTTTCGTGAGATAGTTTTTGATAGTTGTAGATAAAGTATTGTGTGCAACTGAACATCATTAGACATTAGGACACTCATGTCCCAATGTCTCACATTATGTTACAGTTGCACAAAATCCCACTAACATTATAAATGCGAAAGTTTGGATGGATGGATGGATGTTTGTTACTTCTACACGTCGCGTCGTAACTACTGAACCGATTGGGCTGAAACTTTGCAAAAATGTAGTTCTAGACCTGTAATAGGACATAGGCTACTTTTTATCCCATAAATCAGTTCCCATGGGAACAAGAAATAGTGTCATTCAGAGCCGCGGCTCGGCCTTCAGCCTCGCGAAACTATACTAGGGGATTAAATCAGTTATCAAAGACCGCCAATTAAAAATATTTACAGATTAGATACGACATACACAAAAACGTCATCAACGCGGGCGAAGCCGCGGGAAAAAGCTAGTACTATTATAAATTTTTTTTCCAAATGATTGGCTGTTTGTAGATCGTGTTGGTCGCCAAAACAATCAACCAATAGCAGCACAAATTTTTGCCACGAGAAAGTGAAGCATTAAAGTGTTGATTGGGCAGATAACCAACACATTTGCAGCCATAAAGAAAGGGAACGGCGAGATGCCAATCTATCACACTACAAGAGCAAAGTTACTTACAGCAACAGTAACCTTCCCCAGTATCTCCTCCGGAATGGGAGCGCCGAGTCTCTTCAGCAGCTTGTCGAAGCAGGAAGCCATCAGCTCCATACAGATCCACACGTCGGCCTCTGTGACGAAGCAGCCGTAACATCGCACGATGTACGGACAGTCGTGCGAGCAAACCACCACGTCCAGGTCCATTAGGATGCGCTTCGTCTCTTCTGAGTTACCAGACCGACGCATTTGCTGTTGGGAAGGAGTTGCAGATGAGTATCTACATCTATACAGTCTCCCAAAGATATGCAGAGACGAAAGATCTTCCATGAACTATAATCCTGACAGTTTTTTCGTTTACTCAATATTCATCATCCTGCACCCAACCAAGTAGAGAAGAGCAATATAAAAAAAAAAAAAATTGAGTTATACAAGGTGTAACAGAAAGGTGTAACCATATTTGAAGAGCTTATTCAGTCAATGATATAGAACAACTTTTACTATGGAGCGAACCCTGAAATCTCAAAATAAAATCTGCCCTTCCATACATTTCAGCCGAGCGGCATTGCATTTTTCTATGAAAAAGTTATATTTTTTTCAAGATACAGGGTTTGTTTCATAGTAAAAGTTGTTCTATACCATTGACTGAATAAGCTCTTCAAATATGGTTACACCTTTCTGTTACACGTTGTATAATGATAAGTTATAATAATAAGTTATTATAATTGTAAGATAAGAGTGATGTCAGGGATCATGGATAAACCCTGGGGGGTTTTTGTGATCCATTTACTAAATTAATGTGTACTATTTTGCTGTCGAAAAAATAAACGAAAAAAAAAAACAAAGAAGATCTAAGAAAGGTAAATAGAATCTAGATTGCATAATATGACAGACTTATATAATTTATAGCCTTCTGTTATATATTTTTTTACTATAAATATATACAAATAACACATAATATTAAATACACTTTAAAAATTAAGATATATTTCGGGCTCCTCTGAACACGGCATCAGTTGAAACACAAACAATATATTGAGTTAACATCATACATAAGTGTTAGATAAACGGGTTAACTCACTATAAAATCTGTTTAGTTTTTCGTTTTATAATTCTTCTGTTTTTGTATTCCCTTATGTCACAGACCGTGATCTGTGCCTTATGTAGTAGAGGATAAGGCTGAAAATCAACGGTGTTTTGTTTGTAACAAACAGCCACAAGTCAAGCCTTAGACTGATTTGTTTGTTACGGGTTAGTTTTGATAAAAATTGTGTACCAACAATCGGCTTCTATTCTATTCTACATGTGAAGCTTTTAATGATATTATGAATCATTATCATCCAAGGGCGGATCCAGGATTTGATTTTGGGGAGGGGCATCCTGACAAGATTTATCACGAAATAAAACAAAAATGCCGTATGCCTTGAGGCGCTTGTGGCAAATCTATCTATACTTTAAATACTTGTGCTGTGTAAACGTGTAACTGAATCGAACCGAAAAGTCGAGTCAAATGTATGGAATTTCTGGGTATCTGTGGGGGGCCATGGACCCCCTGTATCCGCCAATGACATCATCGGGAATAGATGGTAAACCGACTCACGCAACATCCGGACGAAAACTAGCTGCCGCATCGAGAGCTCGGCCAATGAAGAGGCAATGGTTGGTATAAATTGTTCCATTTACACCCTTGGATATTAACTGAAAAGTCGCAACCATCGCTTTTTGCTGTATATTGTAGCATTCGCTACAAGTATTCAACCTTTTTATATATTTTTAGTCTTTCTTTATCGTTGGCTGCTTTTCTGAATTTTCGAATTCGAATATTTAGAATGATCTTGTCAGATTTTTTTTGTTATTTTTCTCATATCAAAGAAGATCGTGACAGAGGAAGGATAAATCTTTTACAAAATAACAAATTTGGTATTTGAAAAATAGAAACAGAGCGCATTTGCTCTGAGCATTGTGTAAGCCAGTTTTTCTGCATTTCCTGGTAAGTTTTGTGTAATTTTGGTTTCATTCTCTGAAAATCCTTTTTGTCCCGTTTCCAACACGTTAATTTCCTTTCCCTCATTTCATAAGCATATCTTGACGCTGTTGTTTTATTTCTTTACAGCGACCCTTCGGGATTTTCTAAGGGTTCTGGTTCTCCCCAGTTTGATTATTCATTTCCACTTGAATTCCATCCGCCATCTCGTACGGTTGTACCTATTGAGGCCTGATGTAAGGACCACGTCCCTGGTGAGCTAAAGCTTCCGATATTAAAATAGAAATCGCCAAGCTTCATCGACTGCTCCCGGGAACACCGGAAACACCCAAAGTCACGAAGAGACCCTTACCAGGTTTTCAGTATCTGTAGCCTAATATTCAGCATCAATTATTTTTATTCCTTAGTGTAAAGCTAGATAACGATTGCTCGTAACACCTTAATATTACTTTTTCTTTCGGATTAAGAGTTATCAAAACTTCCGTGCAACCTTAGTTTCTGGGATCCTAAAAACTAGTGTCGACAACCAAATTTTAAAATCCATTATTTTATGAACAAATGCGTCGTTCAAGCTAAAAGGAAATCAAAATCCTAAATAAGTGGAATTAAGCATAATTTCCTTTTTGATCTAATAAGTTCCTTTGTACCGATACTCTTTAGATATTATTGTGTTTTGTACTATATTTTTCTTACTTCGGTTTTGTTATTTTTTTGTGTATCTAAAGATAAATTATACGGTTTATTTATCCAGATTTACCTCTTTTTTTGGCTGTTACCAGGCTTGCCTGGTGGCAGTCCAAATTTAGGTCGAAATTACGTTCGTGAATATGTAGTGGCTAAAAAATACAAAATTATTTTTAAAAAATAACGCTACAAGAATGGCGCCCGAACAAAAGGTAAGTACCGTTTTCTGAATATTACTTGCTGTACTTTAACATTTTTTTTCTCAATTCGACGGTGGTGTCTACGCTTTCGTAGACTAATTTTCCAACCTACTAAATTTTGTTTGTTTTCAGGCAGCGTTTTCTCTTCTAAGGAACCCCAATACCAAGCTGTCGAAAGGAACCAAATTTTTCCACGAAGAATATTTTTTGTCTTTATGAGTACCCTTAATTTGTGAAATCTATGTTTTACAAATTCTAATAAAGGAATAAAGTATTTACACACTTTTTGTGTATTACCTGTTTTATTTGTGTGTGTATATTATCCTATCCCTAACCTAATTTCCTTATATATAGTTAGGTAGGACCTGCAGGTAAGTGCATTTCAATATTTAGTAGCCTATTACTTTCCATATCTATCATTAAAAATTGTTACCTGTTCTAGTAAATAATTTACACTGAGTTTTCAAGTCAAATAAATTTATCCATAAATGTGGTAGTTACTAGTTAAACATATTTATTTTGTTTCCAGCATAATTGTTGATACCAGTAGATCCGGGTGGTCACTTTATTCATTTTCTGTGGATCCCTAATCCAATATAGGCAATCTCATTTTGTTACAAAATTTTCACAATAATATTGAGATTGGCTCTTCCATGCAAGAAATTTTGTCGCAAATCCTCGAATTAATCTTTTTGTTTTTACAGAACAAATGTTGATTTTTTCTTGAAAAGGTTTTTGCAATTGCTGAAATCTTTGTTTACATTTTCAGTCTTGTCAACTGTCAAAGTCGACATTTGAATATTTGTCTATTATTTTGAACTTTCTGGTTTACATTTTTTAACAAACTATTTTCGCTGTATGAAGGTCAATTGAATAGCAAAACCTTTTTTTGCACATTTTATTGTGGCCTCCGGTTAACACTATTTTTGATAAATTCTCCTTTTTTTGTTAAATAACACTGGTAAACAGTAGTTTTGTTTTATGAAGTTTCATACTTGATTTTGTATGATTCTGCCACGCTGATCCCAAATCTGTTGTCAGTTTTTCTCTAGCAGCTCTAGTTTTTGAAATATTAACATTTTACATTTTTAGCGAAAAATACTCGAATTATAAAATGAAAAAAAAAATTTCTCTAACCTAACATGAAAAAAACTTTCTTTTGTAAGATTTTCTCGCATGAATCGAAACTTCAGCCTTGTTTTGAATGCTCCAGCAGTAATCAGTCATCATATTTGCATTCCAAGGACCTTAGTATCGCTCTTTCATCGTGCGAATGTCCTGATAAAAGCGTTCTCCTTGTTCTTCGCTTAAATCGCCTAAATTTTCTGGGAAGCGCTCTAAATGGCTGAAGAAGAAGTGCATCTTAATGCTCATGTTACATTCTAGTCTTTGAAAGTGCAACATGAGCTGCTCAATGTGTTGAATGTAGTCTGGAGACTTTTTATATCCTAAGAAATTTTGCACAACCCAAACAAATTCAACCTATGCAGTTTTCTCTTTACACAGTCAGTAAAATTTTGATCCTTTATTAGTTCCCTCATTTGAGGACCGTCAAAAATACCAGCTTTTATTTTTTCTGTGCTCAATTTCAGGAATATTTTACTGATATATTTAAAACATTCCCCATCCTTGTTGAGAGCTTTTACAAATTGTTTTATCAGACCTAATTTTATATGGATAGGGGGTAATATAATACGATCTCTGGCTACTAGAGGTACATTTATCACATGCATACTACCTGGCACTAAATCCAATCTCTAAAGGCCAAAATTTTTTTGGTCCAGTGTTCTGTTTTGGCTCGGCTATCCTACAAACACATAAATAAGGGGTAATTGGTATATCCTCCTTGCTGACCCAAAAAAAATTCACCATTTTAATATAAAAGCATATCAGCCAGTTATGTTCTATGTATTTTATTTTCTCCATAACCAAGGGGATATTCCTCTTTAACTTTTGTTGAAATTTGGGATCCATGGGTTACTAATGGGCCATGGGTAGCGTCCCAAAGAAGTCCAAGTAGGCCTTTTTTATAAAGTCAGACGCACTTAAACCGCATTCTCGAAACATATATTAACCACAAACAGCACAAAAACTATTTGGACCGTTAAAGCAAGTTCTTCTTAATCTAGACATATCGATTTATTTATGGAATTTAATAATTTTTTGCACTAAAAAAAATTATTAGTAAGCCGCGTAACGAAATTTTAAGAAGTACCTGTATCACAAAAACTAGAGCTGCTAGAAAAAAACTGAGGGTAGATATGAAATCAGCAAACTCAAATTACTAAGAAACAGTTAAGAAACTTCATAAAACAAAAAAAAAGTTAAATTTTGTTTACCAGTGTAATGTATCCTCATGATTTTAATTTGTTTGCTCTTGGTTTGATGGTTGTTGATTTGTTGGTTATTTGTTTTGTTGATTGTTGATTCGTTGGTAGTTAATTTGTTGGTTGTTGGTTTGTTGGTAGTTAATTTGTTGGTTGTTGATTTGTTGGTAGTTAATTTGTTGGTTTTTGGTTTGTTGGTTGTTGAGTTGTTGGTTTTTGGATTGTTGATTTGTTGGTTTTTAATTGGTTAGTTCTTGTTTTGTTCATTGTTGGTTTGGTAGTTGTTAGTTTGTTGGTTGTTGATTTGTTGATCGTTAATTTGTTGGTTGTTGATTTGTTGGTTGTTGAGTTGTTGGTTGTTGTTTGTTGGTTGTTAGTTTGTTGGTTATTGATTTGTTGGTCGTTAATTTGTTGTTTAGTGGTTTGTTAGTGTGTTGGTTTGTCCTTCTTCAGGCAGCAACGGAGCAACGTTTCTACGTGATTGTTGCCTAAAGATAGTTTGTGGGTCAGAGAGCAATATAGGCTACTACTTTGTTTTTACTTAATCAAGTCCTTTTGTTTCAAGGCATTTTGATTAGTCTAAGGGTTTATTTGATTGTTTGCCCTTCTGGAAGTTGATTTCCTTTAAGCTAGTTTAAATTTTTTTGTGTCGTTTAAGGTTATTGTAGCATTCGCTACAAGTATTCAACCTTTTTATATATTTTTAGTCTTTCTTTATCGTTGGCTGCTTTTCTGAATTTTCGAATTCGAATATTTAGAATGATCTTGTCAGATTTTTTTTGTTATTTTTCTCATATCAAAGAAGATCGTGACAGAGGAAGGATAAATCTTTTACAAAATAACAAATTTGGTATTTGAAAAATAGAAACAGAGCGCATTTGCTCTGAGCATTGTGTAAGCCAGTTTTTCTGCATTTCCTGGTAAGTTTTGTGTAATTTTGGTTTCATTCTCTGAAAATCCTTTTTGTCCCGTTTCCAACACGTTAATTTCCTTTCCCTCATTTCATAAGCATATCTTGACGCTGTTGTTTTATTTCTTTACAGCGACCCTTCGGGATTTTCTAAGGGTTCTGGTTCTCCCCAGTTTGATTATTCATTTCCACTTGAATTCCATCCGCCATCTCGTACGGTTGTACCTATTGAGGCCTGATGTAAGGACCACGTCCCTGGTGAGCTAAAGCTTCCGATATTAAAATAGAAATCGCCAAGCTTCATCGACTGCTCCCGGGAACACCGGAAACACCCAAAGTCACGAAGAGACCCTTACCAGGTTTTTAGTATCTGTAGCCTAATATTCAGCATCAATTATTTTTATTCCTTAGTGTAAAGCTAGATAACGATTGCTCGTAACACCTTAATATTACTTTTTCTTTCGGATTAAGAGTTATCAAAACTTCCGTGCAACCTTAGTTTCTGGGATCCTAAAAACTAGTTTCGCCACCAAATTTTAAAATCCATTATTTTATGAACAAATGCGTCGTTCAAGCTAAAAGGAAATCAAAATCCTAAATAAGTGGAATTAAGCATAATTTCCTTTTTGATCTAATAAGTTCCTTTGTACCGATACTCTTTAGATATTATTGTGTTTTGTACTATATTTTTCTTACTTCGGTTTTGTTATTTTTTTGTGTATCTAAAGATAAATTATACGGTTTATTTATCCAGATTTACCTCTTTTTTTGGCTGTCACCAGGCTTGCCTGGTGGCAGTCCAAATTTAGGTCGAAATTACGTTCGTGAATATGTAGTGGCTAAAAAATACAAAATTATTTTTAAAAAATAACGCTACAATATGCAATGATCTCGTTTATTTTGCTTATCTTTCGTGCGTCTTTTCCATGTGTTTTATATGTGTGTTGCAGCTCGTCGATGTGGAATTGGTACTCCACTCCGCCCACATCCAGCTTGCCACTCACCTTGACAGCAATGATGGCTCCGGAAGGGTTGTGCAGCATCTTGATGACGGAGCCGCAGGTGCCGCTGCCGAGCTCGCCCAGCTGCTGCAGCTCGTCGATGTGGGATTGATACTCCACTCCGCCCACATTCAGCTTGTTACTCACCTTGACAGGGATGATGGCTCCAGAAGGGTTGTGCAGCATCTTGATGACGGAGCCGCAGGTGCCGCTGCCGAGCTCGCCCAGGTGCTGCAGCTCATCGATGTGGGACCGGTACTCCACTCCGCCCACATTCAACTTGTTACTCACCTTGACAGGGATGATGGCTCCAGAAGGGTTGTGCAGCATCTTGATGACGGAGCCGCAGGTGCCGCTGCCGAGCTCGCCCAGGTGCTGTAGCTCGTCGATGTGGGACCGGTACTCCACTCCGCCCACATTCAGCTTGTTACTCACCTTGACAGGGATGATGGCTCCAGAAGGGTTGTGCAGCATCTTGATGACGGAGCCGCAGGTGCCGCTGCCGAGCTCGCCCAGGTGCTGCAGCTCATCGATGTGGGACCGGTACTCCACTCCGCCCACATTCAGCTTGTTACTCACCTTGACAGCAATGATGGCTCCAGAAGGGTTGTGCAGCATCTTGATGACGGAGCCGCAGGTGCCGCTGCCGAGCTCGCCCAGGTGCTGCAGCTCGTCGATGTGGGACCGGTACTCCACTCCGCCCACATCCAGCTTGTTACTCACCTTGACAGCAATGATAGCTCCAGAAGGGTTGTGCAGCATCTTGATGACGGAGCCGCAGGTGCCGCTGCCGAGCTCGCCCAGGTGCTGCAGCTCGTCGATGTGGGACCGGTACTCCACTCCGCCCACATTCAGCTTGTTACTGACCTTGACAGCAATGATAGCTCCAGAAGGGTTGTGCAGCATCTTGATGACGGAGCCGCAGGTGCCGCTGCCGAGCTCGCCCAGGTGCTGCAGCTCGTCGATGTGGGACCGGTACTCCACTCCGCCCACATTCAGCTTGTTACTCACCTTGACAGCAATGATGGCTCCAGAAGGGTTGTGCAGCATCTTGATGACGGAGCCGCAGGTGCCGCTGCCGAGCTCGCCCAGGTGCTGCAGCTCGTCGATGTGGGACCGGTACTCCACTCCGCCCACATTCAGCTTGCCACTCACCTGTACACGATTGTTATTATTATGCAACTGTCACCCAAAGCCATATACATACATGTACAGTGCTACAAGGATTTTTTGGCGCGTGGATGACAGACGGGGGCGCAGCTGTAAACCAAGGGATAGGATAACAGCGTTAGTCCCGATTTTGACTATGACCGACCACGCGCAAAAAGAGCCTTGTCGCACTGTATTGTTTTGACAACACAGAAAACAATGATTAGATAGAAAAGATTATTAACTTTATTATTATTATATTCTTCTTATTCTGTTGTTATGTTCTTTATTATTTAGTGTACACACACACAGAAACATGGATACATATTATATTTTATTTGAAACAATATGAAGAGATTTCTTCAATAACAAAAAAAAATCTACATCGAATAATCATACAAGAGCACAAAGAGAATTAAAAATATATATACATTCTAACAAAAATAGCGATAATATAGTAATAAAATACTTACTATAAATACACACGATAAAATACTATAAATACATAATATACGTACGTATATAGTGTACTATAGAATACATAAATATGAATACATATAATATTATATTTACCTATTTAGACAGTGTATGTTATGTTATTTTATGATTGTTTTCTCAATGCTAACAAGATTTTTTATTTATTTTTATAAATGGTAATAGAATTCAAAACCAGCCAAGTGCAAGTCGAGCCGCGTTTTATTGGGGTTCTGTATAACCAATTCACTTTTTTTGTTTAAGATGCTCGTATAACTAACTAAAAAACTGACAAACTATCGAAGTTGATTTTCAACAACTTCTAATTTTGAATGAATGAATAAAATACACACTTTATTGTAAACGGTTAAATCAAACATTGAGTACAGAGTTTTGGACACACAGTGTTGTACGAGGGCGGACTTTAAGCGATTTATTCTAGGCTACCTTTGGGTGGTGAAGAAAGTATTATTTTATGTATTGTGGAAGTGTGATACCAAATATATAAAATAAAAGAAACAAAAACAATAAAGTGGATATACATTGATGCTTAACTACTTACTCATATATGTATTAATATATTCCTACCGGAATAAACTTGCACAATATATTTACATAATTTTATTTATATAATACAATTTTTGTATCGTTTTGAAATTTCGAAGGTTTATGTAATACAATACAATAATCTACTTTGTTCCTGGGGACGGGTTGTGTAGGAAAAAAAAGATTTGGCTCCTTTTTTCATGTTGTTTTCATGTTTCATGAAAAATCATTCTGTTTTTTCTATTTCATTATTCAGGTTTGGGTCAACCTACTACACAAAAAAACATTAAGGTGATTACCCACGCCAACGGCCTTGAGCAATCGGCCTCACCTCCGGGGAGTTACAGGCGCTGCTCCCCGCATGCCTCTGCGCAGACGCCCCGCGCCCCTCTACAAAGATCGCTAGCGTCGAAATGATTCACACCTCGTAGCGAGGTAGAAATAAATTTATGTAGCATTTTTTATGCGTAAACCTATAACTATAACTTTTGAAGCTCAATAGGCTGTGGTGCTGTAACAGAGAGATGTGACCATTCTGTTCCTACTACTACACGGTGATATTTTGGTAGTTTTGAAAACAAACTAGTGATTATAGTAATCGCGAACTAGTGGTGATAGTACTGAAATCGCGAAAATATATAAAACATATACAACAAAATCGGTTATGTGAGGATACCCGAAAGTGACCAAGTTGATATTGGGGTCAGACCTTTATAAATCTTGGGCTTGAGCGGTAACAGACGAGCGTCACTTTGCAGTTGGTAACCGTCAACAGTAGGCCCACCATGAGTTTGGCACTCGATATACGTTAGCGACTGCGTAAAATATAATGTATTGGAAATTCTGGTTCCTCTCGTATACCGCTAGAACCCTAAACTGAATGAATTGACACTTTATTGTACACAAAAGACATATAAAAGAAAACAGAGTATTGAAAACATAATTTTGTACAAAGGCGGACTTATCACTTGAAGCGATTTCTTCCAGCCAACCTTTGGGTGGTGAAGAAATAGTCACTAGAAAAGTAAAAATAGGGGGATAGACGATAAACTCATACAAATGTTTTACGCTGTCGCTAACGTGCATCGAGTGCCAAACTCATGGTAGGCCAGAGGCACAGTATTATACTGTGCCAGAGGATTGAGGTAACTAATGTCGGAGGTAACCGTCTAATGATGGTAGCGTCAGCCGTCGTCGGTTGCAGTCAAACAATTTTTCATAAAAAGTGTCTGTTTTTATATTTGAATGATTTTTGAACGATAATGACGAAAAAATATATATATTGATAAAATATAATTTTGTTACAATTTTTGTTAATTTCGGTGCTTTTAGAGACTTGAGTGGTATGTATCGGTTATTTGCGGGTCTCATAATAAAACCGATAGTATGTAATATATTTGGGTACTCAGAAACGGTTTCAATGATGTTGATGCAACTTTTAGATTTTATTTTTATGAAGATTGTATTCGCACGTAAAATAAACAAAACACATATTTTTTTTAATCTGTAAATTTTAATTATGTTACGTAATCTGTACCACAGTTTCACCTCGCTAACACTTGTAAGCTCTGATCTGCAGGTAAATCCTCAATTTGGTAAATATATGTATATATTTTCTTGATCATGAGTCTTCTGCTTTTTATTTGTTCTTCACTTGAGATAAGTTAAATTTGTTGTTGTGCTCTTTGTTCTTCATTTTCTTGTTCTGTACTTCGTTTATTTCATTGTTCTGTACTGCGGTCTTCATTTTCTTGTTCTATTATATTGTTATACATTTTCTGTGTGTTTCAAATTCAAATTCAAATCATTTATTGCAATGTCACAAGTTTTAGAAGATCTTACATAACTAGAAAAGTACAGGTGACGCCCTGTAGGGGCATAGCAATCTTGAGAGGGCTACTAGATGCCTCTTAAGTACCTACATAATATTATCATTCATTCCTAGCTAGGTCAATATAGTATAATAGTTTAGTTAAGCCTATGTTAAATTTGTTATTGTTGTTATATATTATTCCATTTTAATTAATTGTTCACAATAATATTACGATTAATTACAAACGTATTCAATGTCATTTAACAAATGTCATTTAGAAGAGCTATTGAAGTATTGATTTTGTATCGTCATTAAAATATTCAGATAAATTGTAATAGCATTTCTGTATGAGGAATTTTTTTAGATTACTTATAAACAAAGTGTTTTTTTCTATATTTTTTAGGTAAGTTTTCGTTTTTGTAATTTTTTTTTCCTTTTGTTACTTTTTTTGTTGTGCACTTTGTTTTTCATTTTATTGTTCTGTACTGTGGTTTTCATTTTCTTGTTTTATATTTTGTAATACATTTGCTGTAAATTAAAATGAATCTACCAGAATCGAGTCTTTAATCGTCTTTTGTTCAGAGGCTGTCGGATCATTGTCTTTGCCGTTCATTTGTAATGCAATGAATGAGCCTGGAGATGGTGGTGGTCCAAAAGATATTTTTCTCTGAAAAACATAATAAATAAGTTTGAATTTACCTAAGTACATAGTATAATTTTTAACCCACTATAAATTATAAAATAATGCAAACCCATTAAAGAAAAATACTCAAGTTTCACAAACAAATATAAAACATAATATTAATTCCTAAATTCAAGGATATTACCACGTTATAAAAAAAGATTGGTAAATTCTCAAACCTACCGGAATCGACTCTTCGATAGTCTTTTGTGCAGACATTGTTGGATCATTGTCTTTGCCTTCCATTTCTGAAGCAATGAATGAGCTTAGAGATTGTGGTGATCCAGACGATGCTTTTCTCTAAGAAACATAACAAATAACGCTGAATATGTTTTAATACGGAATATAATTTTTTACGTACTAGGCTGTCGGGTGACAGTTGGTAACCCTATGTCATTAAATAACAAGATGTGACCAATTCGTAGTGGTGTAGAAAAAAAAACTACATCAAAATAAACAGAGTTGGCTCGACGCAACCTGAAAAATTTTGTAAAGTCAGCAAAAGCAGCACAATTTTATTGATTAAAAAAAATCACATCATCAAGTATATATCATCGATAGAGCGTATAAAAGGTCCTAAAGAAAGCTTTTTTTCATATAAAAAGATATTCGATAAAATCAGGCTGATATTCAGGTTATTCAACTATCTCTACATAATATTACAGGTATAAATACCACGGTTTTGATATGCCTGCCTGGGACATATTTTTCTGAAATGAACTAAAACAAGTATTTCAAATAGTGCTCCGGTCCAAAAAAACAGGTCGGAAGCGGAGCTAAACCATATACATAGTCCGAGCCTTGATACTTGGGTAGTTTATTTAGCTGGATAGAAGTAAAAACAAAATTTTGAGCAACGTTTTTTGCGTGAATTGTTGCTTATAGCTGTTTATAATAATAATTATACCTATACATTGTCATGATAGGAATCCCCGAGGGGGCTTTGGAGGTGTTTCGAGTGTCTCCGCACTCGGTACACCCGCGTTTCACCGACGATAAGTATGTCCCAACGTGGTTGGTGGTGACTTCGGGCACAAAACATTCAGCAAGTAGTAAGTATTAGTAAATACTATGCACAAAAATTCCGAAAAACTCCTTGGTGTATGCCCAACCGAGGCTTGAACCTGGATCTCAAAATTGAGAGGCCTGCGTTCTACCCATGAGCTACTATAATTGTTACCAGTAATTATTCATATCTACTCTACTATGGATAATGATTGTGTAGGTAGATTATGTTAGGTACTTACTTACTTTACTGCATGTATTTTCAAAACTTTTGTAGCCGCTTCTTTATTGTTTTAGATTTTCGTGGCATTTTTCTCAATCACATTATATATTTATAATTTTTCTAAAAAAAGTTCCTTGCTAACTCGTCAAACTTCTAGTTTATTATAGCGTCCACGCGCGAACGTCACAGCACAATTTATCCTCTAAATAACTAAGTCCATTGCCGAAAGTACTCTCTGAACGCACACAAATAAAAATCCTTATAAATATTTTCGCAAACATGTCATCAGACGCCAGGGTGCGGTACGTGGCAACGAGTGACACAGCCTCCCCGTCTGAACGCCACTGCATGACTGATGCCTGCGCCCGCGCAGAGCACCTCTTAGCCTTTGACCTTGAAATCTTACATATTTCGATATTTTTAATAGAAAAAGTTACTGGATATACTTGAGATATGTTGCATTTAAAGTTCAACAGATTCTTAATTTTTTGGCGTGTAAATATTTCCAAACGTCATAGCAGATTAGGAGGAGTAGGGAATTTAAGCCAAAAAAACATCATACAGTTGTTATTTTTTTTAATATAGAAGTTTTGATCGTACGAAACCAAAATTTGTTGCCAATATTTTTAAAGAGTTATTATTTCATATATATTTTTTTCAAGCCATTTGGTTCAGCCGTAAACGAGGAGTAGGCTTTAGAAAGTACACATCTGGCTGTATTTGAAGGATCAAGCGCCTTAAGATAAATCATTAGAACAAAGGCATTAGATGGGCTTCGTTTTGCCCTTTTAGTATGCAACAACTGGGTTATATCAATCAGAATCTTGCAATTCTGAAGGAACATATATTTGATACAGGGCAGATACAACAAAGAATTTCTATGTGATCTTTCAGCATACTTATAACAGCAGCATAAATAATGTTAT
The DNA here is from genome assembly GCA_934047225.1 of Ypsolopha sequella. Classification (NCBI taxonomy): domain Eukaryota; kingdom Metazoa; phylum Arthropoda; class Insecta; order Lepidoptera; family Ypsolophidae; genus Ypsolopha; species Ypsolopha sequella. Next base: position 4,174,135 of record OW203987.1, read on the forward strand.
AATACCTTGTAAACTTCTCGAAACCTCCTCTCTTGTTCAACTGTGTGTTGGGACCTCGGGGGAAATGCTGTCATGTCTCTACCAGCCAATATAAGGGCTGAAAAATGGAACCTAGATTAGTTACATTACCTATAATCGAAATCGAAAAAATCGAAAATCTTTGCAGAGCGTGTTAGGTTTACAGAAATATGATATGTCCAGGCAGATCATGATTATGCCCAATTCTACAATGTGACAACGACCGATACAAACAACTGTATAGTAAATAGTTATGCTTTCGTATCAACTTGGTTGACATTTTCATTCGTCTGTATCTACGGTGTGTAAAGACTTTTATTTTTAAATGAAACCACACACTCTACTGATTATACTGAACAACTTTCCCAAATAAACATGCATGCAAATTAAAATTTAATTTCATCTGGCAATACAAAACATACAAACAGTAGATTCCAGTGGCGTGCATAGAACTTTTTGCTGGAAAAGCAAGCAATTGGTCAAGAAAAACAATAAAAAAAATATGAAAAAATTTTAATATCACTTTGAAAAAAAAAAGTTTGTATAGGAAATTTTCACTCTAGGGTAGACATTGGTGTCGATTCGGTGCAGCACAACTTAACTAATTTGACAGGACTAACCTTATTTGGTGAGTTCTGTCTTTGTCTTTTCGATACAGAAAGAAAAAGACAGAACGCTCAAATTAAGTTTGGTCCTGTCAAATAAGTTAAGTCGTGTTGCGCCGAATCGACACAAATGTCTACCCTGGCGTTATACAATTTTTTTTTTTCAAAGTGATATTTAAAATTTTTAATTTTTTTTTATTGTTGTTCTTGACCAATTGCTTGCTTTTCCAGCAAAAAGTTATGTGCACGCCACTGGTAGATTCTGTATTCTTTATTGCACAAACACAGACACAACATTGGTCTCTCAAGGTTGGTAACATATCTCAGAGGAATACCATCAGTACAAGTTTAGCTAAGGTATCCACCTCTTTGTTTCCCCGTATTCATATGTGGGATGAAATAATTTTAATATTATCCATGTGCTAGGGATAATTTAAGCTTACATCTTAAGAGTGTTTGTAGCCAAAGTGAAAAAAAATAATTTGTAATTATATTCTCCCAGTTTTGCAGCATTAACAAGCAGTAGCTTCTTATCAATGAAAACATTGGTTCGTTCGCAAGATTAGGTGAAGTGAAAATATATACACTATTGTAAACCCTTACTGCAAATTATTAATGATTCAATTCTAATCAAAATTGTAGGTTAAGGCTGACTCTACCTCACCCAATATTATACTTTAATTTATTTTAAGTATCTTGAATTAACATCTTGAATTAAAACACTTGTACTTGTAGTTTCACTTTATTTATATTAACTCCCAACCGGTTTCGGATTTTACTCCATTTTCAAGGGAAGATCTTAAGGAAATTATATTATTTTAAGGAAACATAATAATTTATTGAATAATTATTTATATTGTAGACCACAACATGTCATCACTAAAAACAAGTAACAAGAAAAACGGTGTACCAAGTGAAACTTTACAGGAAAATAAATAAAATTAGCGGAGATTTTCCAGTCACAGAAATTTACGATGTTCCACATAAACAGAAGAACATGACTGTTATCATAACACCTTCTTCTTTGCAACTGAATCTGGTGAAAAGTACATAACAAGATCAGAGTAAAAGATCATTCTGTTCCTACCGAAATTCGCTTGCCTCAATATGTTTTATATGTCATAAATCGTTGGTACTAGCAATTTTAGGATCCAAACACTCACGGGGTCTAGGTTTCCGACCGCTCCCCATCCTCGGAGCCCCAAGTCCAACTGGAATGTGGAAGGAACCTTCATTTCTACTCTTCAAACGTTCCTGTAATCCTTTAACCTTGTCCTCAATTGAACTATTTGACATTATAGCGAACTAAAGTGTCCTTTATCACATCACATTCAATTAGAATAGGTACACTCAATATTATAATAAGTATTTATTTCGTCAAAAATTACAATGAAGTTGAAGAACAACCACGGGTTCTTCCATAAGCTAGCCGCGTTCATGTGGCATAATTTCGATATTTTCGTCAAACATCAAATCAAAGTAACAAAAGAGACATAGGACATAGCTTTATAAGTTTATGTTAAAAAAAAAAAAAGACATGATCTTGCCAAGTTTCTTGCCCGTTCTTCTTAGCAAGACTAATCGAATGGGCGGAGGTAGGCATGTATTTATATATGTAACCTATTACTATGTAGTATATAGGATGCGATTTGGTCGGCCGCCTGGATTCGTGCTGGGGGCTCGGTTGATGATCATTGAACCTTGTTCCTGGTCCCTGGCCGGGTCTCCGGTATGGGTTCGGGCGGTTGATTGGATTTCACCTTGTATAATAATATATTACCTATAATTTTAATTGTATATATATTGCTACATAAATTAAATAAACATTTAATCTAAGTAGTTCATGTACATTTATTATTTTATTACATATATTTTTATAAGATTAAAATTTGACTTGTGAAACGTGTATTATATATACCTACTTTGCAAAATAAACTTTTTGAATTTTGAATTTTGAATTTTGCTTTGAACGGTCACGAACGCAAAATATATAAGACAACAACAAGGTCAACCATGCAACTTAACACTTTACACTTATATTTTGTAACTTTACACAAATACTTTTTCAAAGTTTATTACATATTTATTTCCATATAAACGATAATTACTAAACACAAAACATATTTATACTATTATTATAATATAGGCACACTTTTCAGGCGTGAGCAAGTAATTTGAAAAGCATCCATGGGGCCGAAGCTAATATTGAAGAGGCTTCTAGTATCACAAAATTTACAGATGAGATGGCTACATCCATGGAGGCCTGTCTTTTTATTCATTATTATTACTAGTAGTTCGCCCCAAACTGTGAACTCGCGATTCTTCCTCGACCGATTTGGCGCATGTTCGAACTTGAAAATAATTTTTATTTCATTTATTTTTCAGGTAGGTACCGCCATGAGTTATGGCTGATCGGGTCAGAATGGTGGGGTGTAAAATAGTAAAAAATACTAAAAACTTGACTTTTTGTGGGCGTTCTCTTGGCTTAAATGAAATATAAATTGTACTTTTCTTTGGAATAAAAAGCTGTTTTATAAGTACCTACCTACATTGTTTGTCCGATGCTATTATATTCAATTCAAAAATAAGGAAAATAAAAGAGTTGTGTTTTTGATAAATTCAAGTTTGTTTTACAGGACAATGAAATTACTCGTATTAAATTATTCGTAGCGAACGTACTTGTATATAGCAAATTGTGCTACTTTACCCAGAGAACGCGTAACGTGTGCACGGACGGCGCAAGACTTGGAGAATGCGAGTGGTGACTGATCAACCAATAACCACACTGGTGCCGGCCACCCTCCCGTCGCATCTCACTCCCCCGCAAAATAGATCCAAAAAATAATTACTGTGCATTCAAGGTCAGCGGCCAAAAACCGTTTCGCTCACTCGTCCAAATTACCAATGATCAATAGATATATTTATTGAAACAAAATAATACTTAAAAAAACATTAAAAACCTACCTGTTAGGTACCTACAAAAATTAAAAAAAATCAAAACCTAAAAACTGGCGTATGTCCTAAGTCTATGATTGGACCAAACTGTTTCTGTTTTCTTTCTTTCTTTAACTCGACTCTTTCTTACTGTCAAGTATTTGTCAATCCTACACCTGGTTATTACAGTTGGGCATAAAAAGCAAAAATTGCAATACGAGTTAATGTAAGATATTTTGATAGTATTAATTATCCGCTTTAATCCGCTTAGAAGGTAATCCGCACCCAAATCAGACAATCAATCTTAATTTTGCCATTTCTTTATTATTAATTATTAAAGTAAAGCCGATAGGTACTCAAGGTTTTAATTTTAGTTTTAGAGCTGTCAAAACTTAAATTTTTACAAAGTAATTTAGCTTCTGTACATTAAACTTAATGGTGTCGATTCGGTGTTACATATTTGACAGGACTAAACTTAATGTCTTTTTACCTTTTGTAAAAGGCAAGGACAGAATGCGTAAATTAAGTTTAGTCCTGTCAAATATGTAACTCCGAATCGACATAATTATGAATTATATTGCAATGAAGAAAAGTTAGTTGTGACAGCACTAAAACTAAAATTAAATCCTTTTGTCACAAAAAAGGCAACTTTCAAATAAGTATACACTACATGAACACAGCCTTAGATCCGAACCACAGAGCAAATTTTTTGAAACGTTTCCTGACAAGGCTTGCGTTCAGTTTGATCTTCCGTCTACGCCCGCCTAATGTAAACGGCGGGATAGCAAATAAAAATTCAACACGTGCAAAAGGGATCGCACTTTAGACGGGCGTGTCCAACAATCAAACTGGATAATGGTATCGATTCGGCATAACACGTCTTAATAAGTCAAATAAGTTAAAATGTGCTACACCGAATCGACACCATGTTGTCATTCCAAAACGATTAGTGAAAAGATTCCGTCTCAGTCTTACCACTTTCACTTTTACGAAGTATACTTTACATTTACCCCGTTTAGGAACGCAGCCCAGATGTAGAATCACAGAACACTTTTTACATAGTCTGACGACGCGACGTTCGCACTTCGCACTACATACATGCATATATAACCATCGGGTTTTATTGGGCGATCAACTACACCGCGTTCCGAATGACGACATAATCGATTTTATCGCGTCAACAGCCATTCCGAGTCAGTATTAGCGCGATAACGATAGCCCTACAATGGCCGCTATGACGTCATAGAAGACATCATGAACGACGCCATGTTGTGCTATCATCTTCCATGCTTTAGAGCGTTTGCACTGTAAGCGATCTATGAACAGTGACAGTCGGCTGGCGGCAATTTTAAAAATAATTTATTTGGAGCATAAGAGTTTATTATTAAACCAAAATTCAAAGATTTAAGTAAGAGAAAATGACTTCTTGGACCTAGTAAAGTAGTATACCCTTTGTATTCACGTAACGTAAAACAAATTCCTACAAACTCTGTCAGTTTCAAGTGTCAACGTCCATGTCGCGTTCAAATGCGTTCCGAATGGATCTTAAGTTTAAGCAGTGATGGACGCCATTGTCCATTCGGAATGACTTGATGGGCGTGAGAAGTTTGATGGTAGTGTTGGCACTATTAGTGTCATGCGGAACGCGGTGTAAAGTTGGTAGATATTCCGAATGTGAGTTGAACGCGACAACAAATGTCATCCATCCATCCATGTACTTACTTTTCGTTTTCGCCCACCACTTGTACTCCTTTGAAAGTTGTTAATTTCACGTAAATTCTCTCAAATATTATCTATAAGCACTGAATTTACGAAAATTTAGAGGCTTTAATGTGCCTGAACATATAAAATATACATAAAGATAATCCGTAAGAAACAAATTAGCAGAGATTACAGTGTCGTAAACATTTTCTAGTGAAATAAAGTGAAAACTGAAGCTGAGACCTAAACTTATGCTTTTTTACTACCCCAGTCAACATGCAGTCGACTTCCGAAGGCTGTCTCAATATTGCTGAATTGGCAAACCAGTTGAGAAGGGAGAAAATCTTCATCAATTCCGAGAGACAATTGTTGCAAAACCTTAACGCGGAAGTAGAGAAGAGTTCTGTAGAGTTGCTGCAGGTGGCTTGGGTCTGCTCTCAACAACGGCAGAACTTGACTAATTTAATCACTTCGAGGTGTGAGGCTGACTCCATCTCTGCTTGCCAGAGGGCCAGTCTGCTAGAAGGGACTACATTCATAGATGTCCATAAAGTCTTTAGGTTTAAGGTAAGTTTGCAGGTTTAATTTGATTCATTATACATTTTAGTTGAGCTTTTTTTTCTGAAACTTAGTGGTGTGTGACAACATCATATAAAAAGAATATTGTCACTCCATCCATGTCTTCTTGTGGATCTTGTAAAAGGTCACTAAGAGATTATAAAAAGGTATGCCAACAATCTATTATTGCATTGATTGATACAAGTTTTCAGTATTTCCTCCACAATTAAAAATTACAACCAGATATAAGATATAAAGTAGAGATGCCATCAATCAGTTAGCTATTATTCTCCAAATCCCTATGGTGAATAGTCGAATTATTCAACATCAAAAATGATACTATATAATTAAGAACATGCTTATGGTAGTTTCAAAACTTACAATTTTTGTTTTTCTACCTACATGGAGTCAAATATTAAATAATTTTTCTACAATTCCTAAAAAAACAATGAAATTGTCCAGTTATTCATACCAATTTCACATTTAGAATTGCTCAACTTTTTAAAAAGCACAATAGGCTGGAATCTATTTGCAGAACCACAATATCCTTGTAGAATTTGCACATTAAATAAAATTCAAGATAAAATGCGTGTGATACATGACTACTTTATAGCTAACTTTTCTCAATTTTTGTATTAATGATAATAAAGATTGATCTTGAATGCTACATCATTCTCAAGAAATAAGGAAATCCATGAATATCTCAATATGCCTACAATTTAACAGAAAATTTAACAACACAAATGCAACTAAAAGCAAAGATTGCTAAGTCACATTAATCAGTTTACTGCTGGATTACTAATCACAACATCCAATATCCATTTACTTAAATGTCTACCACTATGGATTTCAAATAGTAAAATAATAGAAAAACAAACAAAAACATACAATTAAATTTGGTTTCAAATACATACAAACAAAGAAATAAAAAAAATATTAAGGGAAGCTGTATTGCAGAAAACAACCTACAAATAAACCTACAGTCAACTAATCTAATAAAAATCAGCTCCTGACTGATTGACAAAAAGGGATCAAATAGAATATATAGTTTCTAAATAAATTATACTTATGTTATTGATCATACAGAATAAAATTTCATTATAGTTTGATTCTTTCTAAATCAGTAAGTTATTTCTTTCAAAACTTAAGTCAGATAATTTTTCGCCATTGTCCAATAATACTCATTGAAACCTATTCGAAAGGTTTTAATTTTAATTTTAGTGCTGTCAAAACTAAATTTTCATTATTGCAAAATAGTCTTTAAGTGTTAGGAACAGAAACTAAGGTAGCGTTCCTAAATGCCGGGGTAAAGGTAAAAATTAACTGTAACCCTTTCCAAAACCACTCAAGTGAAAAGGAACAGCTCGAAGTCCTTTTAAGAAATGTAAAATTCACTTTTAGTTTAAATTTTACATTTACCCAGGCGTTTAAGAAGGCTACCTAAATTACTTTGGAAAGATTCAAGTTTTGACAGCACTAAAACCATTGACCTAACAACCAATGGACATAGGGTCTAGTACAAAATTTAAGAAAAATGTTATGTCAACCAATAGACATAGGGTACAAAATTACGAAAATACGAAAAAAGTGTCATCGTAACAAAAGAAGAATAAGATAAGAGATAAACCATGATTTTTCGAAAATAGACATCTGCACTGCTATAAAAATTGTTTTCCACAATTAATTTAAGGAGAAAAGAAATTTTTTTTGTAGCTCGTAAAAAGTCGTGAAACCATTATAACCAGCCAGCTATTAAAGAGCTCAGTGATTATAATTTTTATATCTTTCAACTTTATTGTAATGTAAATAAGGTAGAAACACAACACAGCACGACATATTGCACGTGTAGTTTGTCGCTCCAACAATCGAAGACTGCCGCGCAATTCAGTCTCTTTTTTCTTTTTAAGTCACTTTTGAGCGCGGACTGATGTCCATGGTTTTCTAAGTCAATGACTAAAACTAAAATTTTAGAATTGCTGTTAATATATAAATATTTTTAAATCATCGCTTAAATAAATTCTGCAATAAAGAGCTTATTATTCCATAAACAAATATTTAGGAGACGTTGATTTGCTAATGCTTATGACTAGATTGATGGATGTGGAAGAAGCGAAAGAGGTGTGTCAGGATCATAGCAGATTGAAGTCTGTAGCTATAGTCTCAGCCTACCCCTCTGAGAGTCAGGCGTGAGTATATATGTATGTCAAAGTAAAAAAACATAAATGTATGATGAGCATTGAGCAGGGGTAGGATAATTGGATCGATATATACCTAAAGTTGGAAAAATCCTTGAAAAAGTTTGTAGGTGTGGAGTCGGATTCTTAAAATATTACTTATTTTGACAGTGAAAATGACGGAAATTACGGCATTGTTTAAAATGTTACCATTATGTTACCGTAAATGTACATTATTCAGAAATTGTATACAATTCCTAGAAAATTTATAAAATTTCAAGCTGATTTAGGCCGAACAGAGCAGAAGACCGAAAAGGCTATAATATAATGCTATAATATAATGACTGAAATGGCCAATTTTTCTTTCGGCCGAAACCTTCTTTTGGCCATATGTAGAGAAAATTGTGTTCAATTCCTGAATATATTAATTTATTTTTAAATGAATTAATTTACATTTCCAGGACGTTTAAAGCAATTCTGTAATTCCAGGATTTTTACTATAATAATATTATAAGAAGCCGACTCCACACCTACAAACTTTCTCAGTTTTTCCAACTTTAGGTATATATTGATCCGATTATCCTATCCCACTGATGAAGAGTGAAAGAGAATATGTCTTAGAATTTTCTAAGCTTATTGTTGTTAAATTAAAGTAAGGGAACAAGATATGACAATGGCCCATTGTTTTTATGCAAGAGCCATAACATATTCAGTTCTTTGAGTTGCTTTACCTATTAAAATCCTGTTTATAATATTTATTTTTGCATCTAAAGCCTGTAAACAAGTGTATCTTTATTAAAATAAGTACCATAAAAGTAAGAAGTGGAAGTATAAATAGTCAATATTATTTTGTGAAAGTGTTGGCCTTGCTACTAGCTAGAGTAAGATTGGATGTGATCGAATATTTGTTTGGAGTGATACCTTTCAAACCATGGTCTAACACCATGTTTAGTCACAATAAAATCCACATGTATATGAGATAGGAATTAACATAAGACTACGATAGATTTTGTGATAGAGTCTGTCTAATGAAAGCTGAGAGTACGGACACGGGTATGGACTTAAACTTACTCTCAGCTTTAGTTAGACTCTAGTTGATGAAAGACTGAAAAACAGAGTTGTAGACACTAGGATGTACCGGGCCTCTAATGGTAGCATGGATCATTATCTGGTGATTGGTGAGCCAGATAAATGGTCTTTCAAGCTTTGGCGTTATCAGCCGAAAGTGGATATAACTATGTTAGAGAGAATTAAAGTTGAAAGATTGCAGGATACTGATGTTAAGGATGAATGTAATAAGGGAGTTTAAATTATTTGAATGAAAGGAATGATAATGATGTAGAGGTGTTTTGATAATGCTTTGAAAATTGGTTGAAAGAAATAAGAAGTAAAAGAAAATTGTGACAGGTTTTCCGATCATTTTAGGGCTAACATTAAGATGTTTTGGAAGTTGGTTAGACAAGCCTGCGGAACATTAGTATTATATTTCTCTATCTATTCATAGGAAGCAAATGCACTTGCTGAGCTACTAGGATGGCTGCGAGAGTCCCCACACCTAGTAGCGCTCTGCCTTCTCCTCGGAGAAGACCACATGCCACCAACACTGCCAAGTTCCCTTGTGGCTGGCTTGTATGGCAGCTGTCGCTCAGAACCAGACCGCACTCGCCTGTTAGCTGTCGTCAGATCTCTGATCAAGTATCAGTTAGCACCTTCACCAGAACCTCGGAAGTAAGTTAATCACGTGCTTTTAAGGTAGTGGGGGTAACTCACAGACCTCTCTGCCTATCTGGTAAAAATTATATACTTTAAGTTTTTATCCATAACATCGCAGGATGGTGACAGTTAGAGAATTGTGGTTCGGTCAGACGATCCTGACGCACAACGTTGCGGTGAGCGGTTTAACGCAACGTCATGAGTCATGACGCAGCGTTACGACCTAGTGGTTATTTGATTCTGCCTCAGCTAGCGACGTGGACGTCTTAGTTTAGCGTAAAAAACGTAGAACTTGTTGTTGCTTTACTGGAAGAGGAGGAAGATGAAGAGTTTCTTATGCTCCAGAAAAAAAAGCGCATCCCTTGCTATCTCTCCAGCAGTTTTCCTTTAGGAAAAGACTTTTATGCGTCTTTTCCTTAAAATAAATCCATATGAAATGAAATGAAATAGATTTATTTATGTAATGTAGGTATATCCATCCATCCATCCATCAGCCCGTATTTGTCCACTGCTGGACATAGGCCTCCCCCATATTACGCCACTCTTGGCGGTCATCAGTCATTCTCATCCAGCCGCCACCCGCGACGTCCTTTAGATCGTCAGTCCAGTAGGCACGAATGTGGCCTACGCAACGCTTTGCTGTACGTGCTCTCCATTCCAATGCCTTACGGCCCCAACGGTCATCACGTCGGCGATAAATATGGCCAGTCCACTGCCACTTCAACTTACTGATTCGGCAGGCTATGTCGGTCACCTTCGATCTCTGACGGATATCTTCGTTTCGGATTTTATCCATCAGAGATATCCCAAGCATAGCCCGCTCCATAGCTCGTTGAGTGACCTTAAATCGGCGGATCAAGCTTTTGGTAAGAGACCACGTCTCAGCGCTGTACGTCACCACTGGAAGGACGCACTGGTTGTATACTTTAGCCTTTAAGCACTGCGGTATTGGCGACGTAAATATCTGACGCAACTTCTCGAATGCTGCCCACCCCAAGCATATTCTTCTGTCAGCCTCGGAGTCGAAGTTATTTTTACACAGCTGGATAGCTTGACCCAGGTAAACATATTTTTGAACAACTTCGATGCTGACGTTGTCGACGGTTACTGGCCTTTGGATGACATGCCAGTTGAACATGACCTTAGTCTTATCCAGTTCATCCGCAGACCCGCTCGTCTGGAAGAATCACTTAGGCTGCGCATAATTTCCTCCAGTTCTTGCAGCGATTCCGCCATTATGACGATGTCATCGGCAATTTTGAATTACACTCCCAATAAATAGCCCCCAGTTCCCGGCAGCTCCACTATTCCCGACTACTTCAGGGGTGGGGGGGGCGAGGGGTATTGTAGCATTGTAGTTTCGGTTAGTCAGTTAACAGTTGTTTCATTTTGGTTGGATGAGTCCGGCTACCGATAGGCCTATGACGTCAAAGAAACGGGTAATGGCCTGTTTTTTTTTTTGCGATATGTGTGAACCGTGCATTTTATGGGATAGGGCCGGGCTTCCCATGGCTTGGGTTAGTCGTGGATTTATATTAGTGTGTGTAATTGGCTAATGAGGTTATTTTGTTCGTCGCTCGATCATTTGTCGTGGGATTTTGACGATGGAAGACCTGTGTCGAACGACGTTCGAGGCAAAAAGGGCGTTGTCCAATATTCCATCGTATATCTGGTATATCAGATACATTTATAACAGGTCGGTTTTAATGTAATATAATTAAGTAATCTATGTCTAAAGGTAATAGTTTTTATATAATAAATAATAATATGGGGAAATACACAAGGAAATAATAATGGTTAGGTTTACTTAAATGTAATAAAATAATAAACTTGAATAAAATGAAAAATATAGGAATAAGGAATAAATAATATTATAAATATATGCCTAACTCCGCCCAGTCTTGTTAAGAAGAAGGGCAAGAAACTTAGTAAGATCATGTCATATTGACGCACAGGCACGTACAAGTCACACGACGCACTATGGGGAACTTGAGACATTTTCAAGTCATAAATCTATAACTTTCACGTTAAACTGTAAAACGAGTGCAAGTGTATTTATTCATCATGCTGTTTCACGTTTTTAATGATATTCACGTGATTTTTTTTTTCTGATAATCTTGAATATACAAGGTGACTTTTTGATCATCGTCCAAACTCATACTGGGGGCTTGGTAAGTGATCAGCATCATGAATCGATAACAATCTTTGTGAAATTCGTATAATGAAATTTAGAAAAATCGTTATTGGTTCATGATGCTGATCACTTACCAAGGCCCAAATATGAATTTGGACGATATTCAAAAATTCACCTTGTATATGCTTTTAAATAATATACGCTTTTGTAGGTATAAATTTATTTTTAGTAGTTACTAAAATATATGAACATAAAATATTGAAAATAATATATTTTAATACTAAAGCATATGTTAGGCAATGAAACCCCAATTTTTTTCATAATTATTTCTTAATATTTTGTTACAAATCCGGAGAAATGACCCTTAAATAATTAAATTTATATATTAGCTATGCACCTCCTAACCAGTTTCGGAAACTAATCCATCTTCAGGGGATAACACAAATTATTTAATATTATTCTACGAGCTATAAACGATATCCGTATGTCAACAATGATTACAGTTAAACGGAAAACTGATATTCAAATCTATGTATTTAAGGCGCAGCTCAGGTACTGCATTTATAAACTAAAGCCATATTTTTGTAGACTATTCCGCACTGGCAAGTGTGCCCTGAGTCAGCTGTACAGTGTGTTCAGAGATGGTCACACGCCAGCTCGTCAGTTCCTAGTGGCAGCGCTGCAGGGCCCGGTCATGTCTGTTCTGCACGAGGATGAGTTCTTCCTGGATATAGACCCTGAAAAAGCTATGGAGAGGTAAGTAAACCAAATGAATGATATAAGAGCTTTAAAGTCCGGGGTGGGGTGAGTGACGCGACGATGCGCCGGTGGCTTGCGCGTCAGTATCGAAAGGAACTTCTTTCCAACTGGGAGTCCCACGACACCTCTCAACTTTAAAAAAATAAAAATAAGCAAATAAACCCTGAACCTACTAAAGTATATGGAAAGCAATATAAGCTTTCAGCCTAAGATGCTTATATCTTGCACAAGTTGTCATCGCATAAAAACTTACTAAACTTGTGACCAACGCTGTTTTATATTTGTGACCTGACCTGAATGCTCATCACCCATCAATAAACAATCATGGATTAAAGCTCTAAACATGACATTCAAATAATCTCTAACATTCGTCCTCAGGTTCTCATCAACTGACCGTCTCAAGAAGTTTGGCCAGACCAACAGTGCGGAGTATACAGCCAAGGTGGCGCGCTACCGCAAGTGGGTGGTGCAGTCTCTGTACAACCTGAGTAGCAAGTTCATCGCCTCTCTCAAGGAGCACTGGCCCAACCTGCCCGTGACGCTGGCGTGGATCGTGCAGCAGATTGTGCACTTGCTCAAACAACACTCGAGGTAAATATTGATGCGAGTAGACACATCAGTTACACCACATTTTCAGGTTCACCTCATTGTTTCTTCTCCGTTTAGCAAGTGGTTTGAATATGTTACCAATCAAACCTGATTTTAGGACAAACTTGCTTTGGCGGAAACCTTTCAACGCAGAAGAAAGCCGGTACGTTAGGATAGAAGGATATGGTGAGTTGAGTGGCACGACCGTCATACATAACCTTCTTGGTTATTTCTAATGACAACCCAGAACCACTTTGACTTGGTAACATATACAAATATTAGGCATATAAGTCTTTAAAAATATTAGTGCATGCATTGTAAGCCTTTGATTGGTATGTTAGTTAATGGCTGGCTAAAGTAAGGTACATTTTTTATTTATTACAATTTTGTACATTTACATCAAGAACAGATTAACAAATGAAAAGTAAACTTATAGCAAACAAATAAATGTGTAAATAATGTAACAATGTGCAGAAGCCAGACATAAAAATGTGCTGTTTGATAGAGGAAGATAATAACCATTCCATCTGTTTGTACATTACATGATGTTTTAAAATACATATTGTGTTATGTAATAAAACGCCCATTTTAGTCATGCCCGTAATATCTTCAAGCTCATGTTACTGTTTATCTCATCTAACACATATTACATAAAATCTGGCAATCTTCTCTGTTTTTACTTAACTAAATTGCTTTAAGGGTCATGAGACAAAATTCTGTTACTTTTTCAGAACATCAGACCGCGATATCCACGCGATCTGCACGGACCTGATACTGAACCACTTCATCTGCCCCGCGATAGTGAACCCTGAGGCTCACGGCGTGGTCGAGGTGCCCATCTCCTACATAGCAAGGTTCAACTTGATCCAGATCGCGCAGATTGTGCAAATGCTTTGTTTGTCCAAATATCAAGAGGTGAGAAACATTTTTATTTTTTAAATTTCGGTTATTATCATCCGATATGTCGTGCTTAGGAGAAAGAAGGAAAAATAACAGAGTAATTTTTTCTACCCATTTTCACATATAAAATACTCTAATTTATTCCTTGTTATTGTCCCAGGTGGAGCCCAAAGTCCGTGACCTGTACGGGCGCTTCGAACGGTCCTGCGTGTGGAGTCTAGTGGAGAGCGTGGGCGCTGGGGGGGCGGTGGCACCCGACGCTGCGCCAGCGCCGGAGCCCGCGCTGCGCACTCAGCCGCACGCAGCCACCACGCACGCGCTCTACACACACAAGGACTTGACCCTTCTTGTATGTAGTCACTGTATGAGTCTAGTGGAGAGTGTCGGGACTGGGGGGGAGGCAATGGAGCCCGACGCTGCACCCAGCCGCATGCAGGGACCACGCACGTGCTCTACGCACACCTTCTTCTATCTAGTCACTGTATGAGTCTAGTGGAGAGCGTGGGCCCCAGGTTTCAAATATGAGATAAATAACCGCAGAGAAAATTACTAATAACTAAAAAAGTGCTCATCCACGTCAGAGAGTATTGCAGTATCATCATTATCATGATCATTCAGCCCACATCCACCCAATGTTGGGCATAGGCCTCTTCTTCTCCACGCCATTTTCGTCGGTCTCTCGCCAGCCTCATCCATTGCACACTAACAAACAGCCCTGACGATATCGTTTCGCCATCGGGCCATCGGTCTACCCACTGAACACTTTTCTGGCTTTGGCTGCCATTCTGTTGCTGCCCTAGTCCACCGTCCGTCTTTCCGTCTAGCCAGATGTCCCGCCCATCTCCACTTAGTCTCGCGATTCGTTTACCAATATCTTCGACTCTAGTTCGTTATCGAATCTCAACGTTCGGTACACGATCCACAAGAGAGATGCCTATAACATTGCTCGTTCCATAGCCCTCTGCGCCATTATTAAGTTATAATTTTTCCTTCGACAGTTAACATTCCTCAAACGCATCTCTTCGAAGCTGAACAACAACACGCCGAGTGTGACGTCAGAAGAGGCGTCCAGTAGCTCGGGGCCCGTCGCTGAAGCCTCTGCTTATAGGTACATTTACTACAATTGCTTGAAAATAATGGAGAGGAGTCTCTAAAAATAAAAACCAACAAGTCAACAAAAGTAAATATTTTTGTCAAAGTAATGTGACTTTTTCTATTTACTTTAAACTTTCTCTCAGTTTTTACATATTGTCTTGAAAGTGGAAATGTTGTAAAATTGAAAGAATAAAAAAAAAGTTGAGCGCTTCCAGGTCAACAAATAAAATACATGTTATCTCGACCTCCTATATTAAACCCTTATTACTGAAATAATCCAGTAAAACTTTGTTGCATCTTCAGCGAAGTGGGCAGTGAGGGCTCATCGAGTGGGTCAGAGCGCTGCGCATCGGGGCTGGAGCGACAACTCCAGACCATTGAGCCTAACTACAGGAGCAGGCTACACGATCTGTTGAGGAAAGTGCCAGATCTGTCCAAGTACAGGTAACTATACTTACAGAAAGATACCTCTCCCACGGTCGACCAAAGTGAGGAGAGTAAGGTGGGATGGACTGAAGTGCTAACTCAAGACGGTAGAACCTCACATCTGTTGTCTTTGAATACTTGATTAATAATACTATTATTAATAACGTGACAATTTCATCTCAGTTATCATATCATCCACGTTTCTTATTCTGCAGACCGACACCAAGCTCTGAATCCAAAGACAGTCCTCTAGAAAACGGCACTACAAGCAAAAAGAGCATCTTAGCCAAGGTGCCAAAGCCTAAACTCCCTCGCAGCGGCAGCTCCAACTCCTCGCTGTCAGTCGCTGCCAATGAAGATAGAGCAGTAAATGGGGACTCCAAGGAAGACGGACTGGAGCATCCAGAAGTGCTAATTATAAAGTTAGCCAAGTGTGAAGAGCATGATTATGTTGGTATGTAGACAGAAAGTTGCGATGTCTCAGAATAAAAACTTTTCAAGTAAACGTAAACCTTAACTAGGCGTCCGATTGTTTGAGACGGAAGTTATATATTATACACGTACTGACGCTATGTTCCAGTAGTATGAAATCGTGGGTTCGAACTCCGCTGGAACACAAATCAAACGTAAACAGTAATAGCTTTGGAAATCACTGAAATGGGGATGTTTAATTAAATGTCACGTAATGACTTATCCGTAGTTTAATCGACCCTAAACGGCAGTTGATATTGTGATACTTGTGTTAGATTTTTGTGTCAGAATTCAATTTAGCAATCATCAAGAAGCTTGAGATCTTATAATGTATAATTTGTCAATAAGGTTTGGTACCGGAGTCGAAAGTCTTGGAGTGTTACTACGGCGGCTCAGAAGCGGGTGACGCGGACGAGACGGGCTCGGCTCTAGCTGTGGCAGGGCCGGGGGCGCCCGTGCAGAAAAGAACTAGGTAAGTTATTTCTTTTGTCGTGACTTGGTACTTGAAACATCTCCATCTGGATTAGTCTTCACCAGTCTCTTGTAGATCTAGTCAGCTCGTCCTTCCATCCATCCAGGCTGATACTGTGTTCGTCCACCGCCACTCCTGACGGTCCTCCGTCCTCCTCATCCAGCTGCCAAACGCAACTTCCCTCAGGTCGTCGGTCCAGTAGGCACGAGGTCGGCCTACGCTATGCTTTGCTACTTTTTATTTCGCTACGTCTCACGAGAATATTATCTAAATATTAAGGCTTTACAACATGCAAAAGTACAGCCACTTAAGAAAAAAAATAATTTTCACTTGCTAGAATAATTATTGAAAATTTGTTCAAGTAAATGTCTCACTAGAAAATGCAATAAACTATTTTTTTTTCATAGCAAAGTTTTCTGAAACAACGTCTTTTAATAGCTAGAATTTTAACTTATGCTAAAAGCGGCCGTTTTAAGTAAAAATTAAAATTTTAGCTCATCCAAGATGTTGTCTATGAACACTTCGCTATGTTAAAATAGTTCATTGTAAACATTCACTTCAGAAGATTTTGAATAGTTATTTAAGTAAAAACATTTTTTTTTTTAATTGGCAGCTTTTTCTCATGTTGTTTCTCATTACAAGACCGAAAGTCAATAAAAACTTGCCTGTGACCGAGCGAGCCACCCACACACTTTCAGTCGGTGCTGTTTACCTGTTTTGTTGGTTGCTTGTCATTTACCTTTCTCTCTTGTCCACTAATAACATTTTTAATGATTTATCTGAATGTAATTAGTACAATAAATTAGGGGCTATATTAGTTAAAATGTTAAATTTGACCAGGTTCTCCGTATCTCACGACGAGGTATCCCTCGGCAACACGTCAGATAACCTGGAGGCGGTCTCTGAAGCAGCTTCTAACCACAGCGTCACTTCCAGTCTCGAGTTGGAGACGGAAGACCAGAATGATAACCTTTCTGATATGGTAAATTTTAGATTTTCGCACTTTATGTACTTATTTATAATGGATGAAGCTCAAAACGTGGTAATTGTAGGTGTTTCTAGGAAAACCGAAAGAAAGATCTCTTTTCAACAAACTGCACAAGATGTCTAAGCTCATTTGCAACCTAACAACGCGGCCTGAAACTGTATCAGATTGTCCGGTCATTCCAAATTTACCTTCTTTCCGGATTTTACGGCGACATCCATCTTTTGTTTAGTATTTTTAAGCCGCATAAAAGTAGCTAATCTAAGATTATTTTATTGTGATTTAAATATACTTATACTTATTTAGTTTTTTTCTGTTATCAAAAGATAAAAGGGGAGATGACAGGGTAAACAAAATATTATTCTATTTAGTCAGTCATTTAGATTATCAAAAAATATTGGACACGTATTTTTTCTTTTGTCAATCAAACAAAAATGACAGAGATAAAGCGCGTCAAAGTTTGGGAGTGGGGGCTGGTGACGTCACGCTTAGGTAAAAATGTACTTAGGCATGACGTCACGCGGAACTTTAGCGGGCTATATCTTCATCATTTTTTGTTTAATTGACAAAAGAAAAAATACGTGTCCAATATTTTCTGATAATCTAACTGGCGGACTAATTAGAATTTTTTAATCATCATGCCTGTCTGTTTCAGGTATCGGCTAACGTGAGCGGTCGCGGCAGCCCCAACATCTCCGGTCGTGAGACGCCGTCCTCGCAGGTGACGGACGGGGACGCCGCGGGCGACGCGCCTCCGAGACGGTGAGCTGACAGACCTGGGGGAGCTATTTGTGCAACCCATTGTTTATCGAATGGCTGTGATTGGATACCAATTTTTTTTCTCATATTTCATGTTTAAATCAGTGTTTTTATTTAATACATATGTGGGAACCTAGATATTCTGTAATGCAAGCGGAATAAATATACACTACCTTAAGAATATCTATGATTTACAAATGGTTATGTAGATCATAGATATTCTTAAGGTAGTGTGTATTTAAATAAATTTCGTTTGTATGAACTAGGATAGCTTCGCAGGCCCCTTAACACCCTGTTTAAAAAATAATGTTTCGATGATGAGTGCATATAGAGAGAATTAAAGAAAGAGAGTGACGAGAAAAAAATACATAGAACGTGCACCAACCAAATTGGCGACATACTGAGGAAGGGCCATGTGCGAAAGCATCCGGAATAGAAGAGCTTGTATGACTAAATTTATGGATGTGAAAGAGGTGTGTAAGGATCCTAGCAGATAGAAATCTGTAGTCTGCCTATCCCTACAGGAGACAGGCATGAATACTCGTATAATGTATGTATGTACTAATGATTGTTTTTATTTCAGACTACCACAGAACGTTCCAGTGAATCAGGCGAACAGTGCTCAAGCGAAGATGTTGAAGCAGACGCGGAATGATATCGAGGACAAGTTCTGCAAATTTGAAATAAAGGTATCATCACCGACGAGTCCAATATTTTTATCATTCAGTCCTTGTAAACTTGAGTTTATTTCCTTTGTGCTATTGTGGGACTAATATGTCATACAGTCCCTTCAACGCGATTTAGCGAATAAAGTCTATGCGGAGCTATAGTCTTGTGATGCAGCTATTTGGTTCCGCGTACCCAATTGAATGCTGATCATTACCCAGGTTAGCCGCACTTACCCGACGTTCCGTTTTAGGGTTCCGTGTCTCATGGGAAAACGGAATCCTAATAGGATCACTATTTCCGTTGTTTTTCTTAGGAACACCGAACGGCTTGAGGTATCAAGATGAAATTCTTATCTTATAAGATATATTTTGATCCTTAGGGCACGTTGAAGTCCTACACATAACCTGTTATATTTTACAGAAACTCCTGGAAGGCGACGAGACGATCAGCATAATGTCAGACACGTGGAGCACCGACGTGCTGGCCTCGGACTCAGAGACTATCGGCGACTCGGAGCAGACGCAGATAGCCAACAGCCAGTCCAACGTGAACAACGCGCCCGACGTGTCCGAGACCGCGAGCGAGTCCGCGTGGAGCATGGACGTCATAGCCTCCGATAGCGACAGGAATACCGAGGTCAGTCTTACGGGACAAACCTTCGCACGACATAAGTCGGGAGACAATCCACTAGCTACTACGTAATTACTGAGTTTAAGAACAGATGTCATTACGCGACCAACTCAGTTGTGGGCGTGGCCAAATGTCATGCTGTTTCATTTCGCTATAAGGTGCACGCTCCATGAAACTTGCGAGAACAATACAATCGTGCCGATTTCGTCGCCGGCGCTAAATTGAAAACTTGTTTCAGGAGAAACCACATTTTGGCAAGACTGTGGACGTAAAAACATTATTTTTGGTTATTATTAATCTAGATAACATTTTCGATGTTTAACTCGTATAAATTTCTGATTAAAAGCAAATTCGGCTACACTTTTATAAAAAATACCGTTTATTACGTTATTAAATTACGTTTTTTCGGATAACAAACCTCGAAAAAGATTCAAATTCCACGATTTTTAGTTCGACTTAAACATAGATCTAGATAATGTTAATTGACTCAACCTAAAATATTATAATAACATTATATAGTCACCCCACAATGCGGTGACAGCGTTTGTGTGGAGGTTTGCGCGTAACGACGCCTCATAAGGGATGCACCGCTGAAGTCAATGACAAACGTCAACTAATAACAGTACTTGCGATCGCTACGTTTCACTGTGACAATCACAAGTGGCCCGACATCGCACTCATCTCAGCCGCACTATGCCTACCTGTGTTATCAGCAATGACGCCTTAATTAAGGGTCAAGATGGAAAGAAAGAAAGAAAAGGATTAGATAAACCAATTTGAACACGACGCCGCGCCGTATGGCGTCATCGATTCCCTGTAGAATTGTGCCAGAACGGCTAGCAGCGTCGAGATTTCGCCACAAACCAGTACAAGTGTTGTCTATTGTGTCACAAAGTGAACATTCAAACGAGATCTACTGTCAATACAATGGGCCTAAATGCCCGTTTCCCCTTTCGCCTTCCTATCTACCTCCCATGTGTCACAACACAACTTGTATGAAGGCAATCTCTGTCCTTGAATGTGTTCAGGAAATTCCACGGGGTGGAGACAAAAATGCGCGAGCATCGCTGCGGCTCCGCTAGTGAATATATAACTCGTAGATGTCTGCAAGAAAGCTTTCAGGACGCTAGGCTTTGTGTTGCGGCAGGCTCAGGGTTTTGACGGTATTGGTGCAGTGAAGGCTTTATATAATGCACTTGTTTTGAGTAAACTAGAATGTAACGCGGTTGTCTGGGCTCCACATGAAACCAAATACTGCCTCATGCTTGAACGTATACAAAATAAATTCATTCTGTTTTTGTACAAAAAAATGTATGGGGTCTATCCTTACTATCCCATGATGTATCCTACTCTATTTGTTTTGGGTATGGAGGGATACCACAAGTTGGAAGTAAGGAGAGATTATGCTCTGGCCGTTTATTTAGTTAAAGTGGTCACTGGTAGGACAAGTAACCCCAGTATCTTGGGATATATGAGGCTAGTAGTGCCTAATAGCTACTTTCGCCAACGTCGCGGGAGGCTGTTCAGGCTGCCGAAAACAAGGACAAACCTCCATGGGGAGACACAATTTCAACGCGCTACTCGAATTCTTACTGAGGTTGGAAATAACATTGATATCTTTTCGTGTTCGTTGAGTGAGTTCACAAGAGCAACATTATATTGTTTGTGCTATCTATAATTTGTGTACATTTTAAAAATTTCCGGTGTTACTACAAAACGGTGTTTAACTTTAGACAGTGTTTAAATTTGTTGCTGTCGCCTTTTGTTTCATATTATAAAAAAGTGACAGCAACAGATTTAAACACTGTCTAATGTTAAACATCGTTTAAACGCCCTTTTGTAGTAACACAGTTCATGTTTTATTTAATTATTATGTTATATTTTTCGTGTTTTTTATTGTGTCTATCTTTTATGCCTGCACTGTTGCGTTACGTTTTTCAACCTGTAATAATAGTGTTAGTTGTTAAATTAAATAAATAATTAAAAATAAATATATAACTCAGTAACATGTTCCGTCACACAGGTGGACACGGACGACTGCGTGTCGGTGGCGGCGCGCTCGGACACGTCGTGGCCGCGACGCCCTTCGCACCAGGAGGACGCCGCGCCGCGACTCGCGCCCACCAAGCGCCCCGACACCACCAGTCCGAGGCACTCCTCGCGGCACAACCACAACCAGCCCAACAGGTACAGTCGCCTGCAGTTCCAGCTCTATTTGTGATCGGCTGTGACGACGCAATAAGCACTGCCAATGGGTAGTCTGTCATGCTGGCGTCCGTACATACGTTAGTTACTTAAGGCGACTAGATTAAGCACGCTATTAAAACGATTGTTTTATGTATTGTTACCGATCATAAAATGCATTGAAGTTGTTTTAAATACATGTTTAGAACCCATAAAGATTGGTCCTGACATGATATTATAATGTACTAGGCTTTTTGTATGTGCTGACCGTTTTATTAAAGGTAAGCTTACCTGCAGCAGTTCTTCAGTGCCCTCACAATTATATGTGTTAATTACATACAACTTCAACCATCGGTTGCCTAAACTATGAATAAAAAAGCAGCGAGTTGTGTCAGAAATGCAACCGTGAATTATTTTAGTGGATACTTCTTAATGTTGCCTCTTCACCCAATGACAGAGGAAGTAATCAATGGCGGCCATAGATATCATAATAATATTTTAGCAGAGCATTTGCTTACGAGATAATAATGTAAAGAAAAAGAATAATAACTATTACCAAAAAATTAACGATTAAAAACGTAATAATCAGAAATCAGATTATTCTTCGTTAAAAGATTGAACCGGAAGTGACGTACAAGTTCTGAACATGCCCTCCTATCCGAGATGCGACCATATAAGTATTCACTTTAAAAACCGGACCCAAGTGTGTGTGTACTATGTTACATGCAATGCAATAGGTATACAAATCCGCTTGTCCCCAGAACGGCGAGTTACCTGTCCGCGACGGCGCAACTGTCCCGCGGTGCGGAGCTGGACCTGGTTGCGCAGGCGCCGCGCTCACCCGCACACAGCTACACCGCCATCGAGCATCGGAAGAGCATCCTCGTCAACGGGTACCCGGTCAGCGTACGTACACCACTGCTCGTTTACTACTTTGTCGACTAGATTAAACTCGGGACTGTTTCAACAAAGAATATGAAATATTACTCCGAAAAGAAGCGACACTCACCTCCCCCCGCCGGTTTATTGTCGCGCGCAAATCAGGTGCACGTCCGCGTGCTGCAGTACTTAAGTACCGCTTGTGCTTAAGTTACGATACCTTAGGAATCTTTATAAAAGGAAAAACGTATATTACCCGTTACTGTACCCCACGCGCTTTTTATAGAGTCAGTTGGGATATGACTTCTTAGAACTACGCAGAACTATGTCTCTCTTTAAATTTACTTTAAACATATTTACTTCAAACAAAGTAGATTGTATTGATCTGGCCAACAAAATATTAAGCCGCTCTTATCCCAAAATCAGTAATTTCAAAGTCAAATAGAACTTTCAAATATCGTCTAAAACATCCAAAAAAAATACGCAATATAGTTCGAACCTTTATCTAGGTCTTCCACGCATGTGTTACACGATCAGATAAACTTTGCTCGATAGAAATAATTCACGAACACAGCATGTAATAAGACCTTTCAAATCATGCCATTTCCATAATTCCACTCTTTTATTAACGAAACATATCTGGTAATATTGCTCTTTAAATTTCCTAGGTCGACCACGTAAGTGGGTTTTAATAAACATATCCCTTATTTTTAAACAATTTAATAAATAATGTCTTCTGTCAGTAAAATGTTCCATCTACAATATTGAAGGTACTTTCCCTCCATGTGGCAATGTGGCATAGTCGTGGGACGCCCTGTATATAATAAATTGAAATTGAAATTGTTCGCCGCGTGTGTGTGTGCACAAGCGTGTATCGACAAACTAGTTACGCTTGCGAGAGTAGTAGGTAATTAAATCGGCGCTGAGTGTCGGAGGTGTGGTTTCAGTCTCTGTCTGCAGTGTGAATCAAAAAAGTTAGCGTTCGTTTTTTTTTTTTACAAAATCCTTGGAACAGCTTGTCTAATTTAGCCATTGACGATGAATTTAGCTAAATATTGCAAACCTTAAATTTTGTAATGACTTGTAGTAACACAGACGGTATTGTGGTTATCCCCAGGTGATGACGTGCTACGCATCAGCTGCCGCATCGACGCCGGAGAGCCCGAGCACGTCTGCGCCCGCGCCGATGCCGAATGACATCTTCGACTATGTGCCGCAGGGCAGGTTGGGGTTTAATCCGACATTTTCGTCATAATTTTTGTGATATTGGTCAACAGAAGCTTATTAAAATTATACATTCATATGTAGCTAGTGTTGGTAGTATAAATATAATGTAGTCTATACTTCTACATATATACATACCTATATACTCATGCCTGTCTCCCAGAGGGGTAGGCAGAGACTACTGATTTCCACCTACTATCTATTTGTATATTATTTGAGAGAAACCTCCGATATACTTTTTTATTTAGTTGACGAAAGATTTAAAAAAAGTGTTGTAGGTAGACACCAGGTGAACTGTAACGTAGGTACTGATCATATTCTGGTGATGAGCCGGACCAATAATCCGTTGAAACATTGGCGGCAACGATCAGAAGTGGCTCTACGGCTATGTTACACATAATAAAAGTTGAGAGATTGCACGATACGTAAGCCAAGGATTAATTTCATGTTTTTTTTTTACTGAAGTACAATAGAACCGTTTATAATATGCGCATACAAATCTTCGCCATTGCTCGTATTCTCTAAAACAAGCCGAATCATAAATTGTAGTAGGTATTTGGAAACTTATTAAAGAGAAGATAACAGTCAAAGTAATTTTAGAACATGTGCAAAGATTCAGAATCAGAAGCAATGATTTCGAAAGGAGCCCATTTCGAAAGCCCATTTAAACATTTTACATAAACCACTTCATACAAGCAAAAAGCAGCGCCATCTGTTATAACCTGTACAAACTATAATGAGTGCCAGACTTTATGACGCCTCGGAAGTTCGTCTATCTCTCTCTTTCATATATTTCTGTCAAGTCTGTCATCTATTTGTCTCTGTCCATCTTGCTGGTGCTAACTTCACTCATATTTGGCGCGCACGTGAACGCCGCAAACATGGCCGCCATTTTGGACTTCGATAATAAAATTATAGATTTAAAAATGGTTTATTTAATTGTTAAACATGCAACAAACATAATGTAAGGTTTACTTACCGATGATACGAAATCCCATGTAGCTTTTTAACTTTTTGCAACCTTTTACAGCGCATCTAGGCATTTTTAATACAGAAGTGCACACCACAACGCCTCGCGGATCTCTGATTCGCTTTGGCCCTAAACTGACATTTTAGGACCAACGAACTGAGGTCATATACTCGCGCCGTTGGGCCGGTCCTTACACTTTTCAAGTCAATGATCAGAAGCAATCATGGGTGTAAGTTTGGCTCTCTATGGGCGACTGGAAGTGGACAATCTGTCATTAATTGTATAGAAAGCGCAAATACTACCTATGCCGCAGAGTGCCGACGAGTAGCGAATTTTCCTACTTGAATTATTTAAGTGGTTCTACTGTACTTGTTTAACATTAACTTAACATGGTTATATTTGTCCCCCGCAGCAGCAGCGCTCAAAGCGAGTCCACCCTCGAGGGCGGCAACAACAGCCTGGCCACCTCCCAGTGGATCGACGACAGCTTCCCCCCGCGGAATAGCTCCCCCTCGCCCCCGTCTCCGCCCGAGGAGCGCTACAGCCGCCCTTCCACCTCCAAACAGCCGTACGAGTCGGACGAGTTGCTCGACCGGTCGCTCAACTCGAGCGAGAGCTCCTTCAACGCGCTCTCGGTCTCCCAGTATGACAGGTGAGAGGGTGTGCTTTACATTATTATAAACTAACTTGTTTAAACATCAACATCTTTATAAAAAAATTACTTGTACTGTTATGCTCATAAGAGGATGCTTTACAATTTGTGAAGCTGATGACCATTTCAGTAATGTTCTAACCGTGGTAATAGGTTGCCAGGTTTGTGATTAATAAAGTAACAAACCACTTTAGTTCCCATAAATAGATCTTCTCATTCTACTTGAACAATAAATCTTATCTAATTTTGATAACATAATACTGTCGGTTTAGATTCATAATTAGTTATGGAGTTATAAGTGTTATGAAGGGCTCGGGAAACACACAAATACCGCCTCCCTTCACCTCTCTCACATTACACACCCTCACACATTACACACAACACAAAATCTCACTTTCGCATTAATATTGTTACCCACCTTCAAACGTACAACGGGAACGGTTTTTTTTTTATTTAAATGAAAATGTTGATAGTTTGTTTTTATAGGTATAGTAATAATTTTAATCTGCTTTTATCACTTTTCTTTCTTTTTCATATTTTAAACAAGAAATATTTATTATAAAATTTCTGATAAGTTTTGGGTGGATTCTAGTTTCCAAGTTACAAGCAAGCTTGAAGTAGAAATTAGTGTCTTTATAAAGTAAAAAATTTGTTCTTCACTACATAGTATAAAACAAAGTCGCTTCCCGCTGTCTGTCTGTCCCTATGTATGCTTAGATCTTTAAAACTACGCAACGGATTTTGATGCGGTTTTTTTAATAGATAGTGATTCAAGAGGAAGGTTTATATGTATAATACATCAGCATTGCACCTGTGCGAAGCCGGGGCGGGTCGCTAGTAAGAAATATGTGTGTATTGTAATATTCAGATTCTAAATTTAGGACCGACAGAACAAAACCAGACAGGCAATGTGTCCCTCTGTGCTTGCAATGACACCCATCAGGCGAAATAAAGAACAGACTTCAGATCAATTTTGTCATTCGATTCATAAAAACGATCTATACCCAATGCTTTTGACTTGGCCCGTCCTCAGTATGTCACTAATTTATAAACGTTTTCCCTTTTACAGGTTGGCAAGTAAGTCGTGAAATGGAACTAAAATTATTTTTACTGGTAACACCTAGTATCCCCTTACAAAACATATCAAGGTGTTGCCATATTAAAACTGTTTTTGCAAAGGTGGCGCCCCTATTTATTCCACGACTTTCTTGTCAAGCTGTACTCGTACCATTCAAATAACTCGACTAACTCAACTAATACCAGTGTACACGATGACGACACTCATACCCTCAGCAGGCGCTTCGAGCCGGGCCTCGAGCCCGAGCGGCACGAAGAGTCGCGCAACACCATCACCGACCTCATGACGCGGATGTCTTCCGCCACCATCTCCACTTCCGCCAACCTGGTCAACAACCTCACCTCCCGCATCGTCAAGTCCGAGGTCCGCACTAGCGTCGTCAGCATATCGTCCTCGAGGATCGAGAGGAAGAGAGAGCAGAACAACAACATGTCGCTGAGCACGTTGTCAGTGAACAGTGTGGAGACGTCGGCCTCGGACAAGAGCTCCAGTCAGGACGTGAACTCGGAGATAGTGACGGAGAGGAGGATAAGTCCTCCGCCGCAGAAGGTGTCCACGGGCGCGATACCGAAGAGTATCAGCTTTGATGCGACTGCGGAGAAGACGCAAAGGTAAGTGTTAGGTCTATATGCAGCATATATATTATTATATGTATGTTTTAAATACATTTTTGTGCATATTTTTATATTAAGCTTTTTATTTAGTTTATAATCATTCGACTGTTGACGTCCCCGTGAAATAGCGGGCCGAAATATATCTCCCAACATTATTTTCCGAGTTCCTGTAATGTAGATATTGTAGTCTCCTTAAGGCGATTATCCCGGACAAAATGTGAAATTCGACATTTTAGAATTTCGAAGACGCTGCATCCTGTCGCTTTAGAAAATTGCAGCTCTGCATAAACATACGTTGATCCTTATTCTAAGACCCCTTGGAATTCTTTTTTACATAATTTATCATTTAAAGCTATAATAAGCTTCACGCGTTACTACAAAGTCATAAAAATAAGAAACTGTTTATCATCAGTTTCTCACCAAATACGGGCTAAAATGCAGAAGACGTCACATATTCAGGTATGGTTCAAAGAAGTAAAGATTCCTATGAGATTCGTTTTTTATTCAATTTGTTTTAGAAGGAAAAAGCTTGAAAATATTTAATAGCGCCTGAAAAAAAAAAATACCAAAACAAGATCTAACGATTTTGATTATTGCTTTTAAATTTAATCAGGCACTTAGAGTCAAACGACACGCTCCCGTCACGCAAAAATAAAAAAATAAAATGTCTTTATTTCGGGCAATGAAAAACACATAGAAAGTGAAAAGAAAATTTTGGCTAATATCAGGTGTTTTTGTGGTAGTGTAGTGCATTTGACGATTCCGATTTTGTATAATATTGTGAACTAGTGGTGTGTGGTGTATAGTAATGTAAATATTCCCTTTTGTTTTGTTTTTGTGCAATAAGTGTAAGTGTAATGTATAGGTTAGGTTAGTTTGCTGTATCATTTATTAAATAAACTAACATTGTAGAAGACAATAATAAATGGTAAATAATGGGTAATAAAAGAATAATAAAGTACTACGGTTCTGGTAAAGCCAAGCGAGTTTACCAAAATAAAGGTCGACGACTCCTCGGTCTCAAATAGGCACAGAGCATAAAATATAATCTTTACGTCAAAAATAAAATAAATCAAAATAAAAAACAAATAAAAGGCCAATAGAGGCAATATTATATATTTATTAAAGTATTACTCGCACATGTGATTATATTATAAACTTATGAACGAATAACTCTTTTCGAGTGCAACAACAATAAAAAGATTTTATGCAACA
The DNA here is from genome assembly GCA_934047225.1 of Ypsolopha sequella. Classification (NCBI taxonomy): domain Eukaryota; kingdom Metazoa; phylum Arthropoda; class Insecta; order Lepidoptera; family Ypsolophidae; genus Ypsolopha; species Ypsolopha sequella. Next base: position 4,202,542 of record OW203987.1, read on the forward strand.
AGGATTGAAGAATCACGTCGAGGTGCATAATTGAAAAACTGCAGAGACGCAACCACACGTGCATTTGTCCCAAGAGCTGCAGTTGATTTCATACAGTGCATTGTGTGCGCAAGACATTCGAAGGCAGCCAGAGACTCAAAGGATTTCTCTCCATTCTTCAGAGGGCTATTGACGGTCTCCAATATCAATACGTAACTCGATGAGGACTGCTTGAAGCAGGCATATGGAACAGAACCCACACAATTATTGCTGCTCGTTTGATGGACTCTAATCTTGTGCTATATAGGTTACACTGTGTTCTTCTTACTGCCGTCTCAATTCAGCGTATCCACGTTTCAAAAACATCTTTAATTATTGTTATATGCTTTGTGCATTTTTGACAAATACCAAAATCTTGATCATCTGTATCTGTTACAGCCTTCTGTCAAAGTCAGTATAATTTTGATGAACATAAATACTCGCAACGTGCCAGTTAATCAAATTAGAACCTTCTTACTTAAATTTTAACGTAAATGAAGGAAATCGTAAATAAAATAAAAAATATAACAGCCAAACTTTCCCAATATTATACCCATTTACAATTTTTAGGAAAATGTTTGGAAATTGGTGCAGCACCGAAAGGGCTGATACCAAAAACTGCCCTCAGTGCAATACCACCAATAATCAGAAGCAACATGATTATGGTTAACTACATGAACGCCTTACACTCTACACACATGCTCTACATACAATATATACACCTCTGCACAGATCAGAAAAATTTCGCACAAAAAACCCATCCTTCCAGAAGAGCTACAAATAAATATCCAAATACGCTACAAATAAATTTAAATATCTGCCTAACTTTGCCCCTTCAATTAGTCTTACTAAACAACAAATCAACCCAAATTTTGGATTTATTTACGTATATAACATGTGTTATTATTTTACTCTAATTAATGATTCTTTCGCTAAACTCATAAACTAAACATGAAAATCAGAGGTGCGATTGTGTAAGAAAATAGTCATGAAATCGTATTCATTTGATAGCTTAAAACTAATCATTTCACTTGTCAAACGGCCAATTCGAATTGTCTATGGTATTCATAGATGCTTTACGATTTGTATTGTTATTTTAGACAATGAGTGAATGATTTGTTAAGATTGACAGATAATTCGAATTGTCTAAGATTTTGTTAGTTCATCGCTAATGTCAAATGATTGCGGCGACTTGTTGTCTATGACAATCGTTTAACGGCTCGGTAAGTGTTTTTGATTATTTTGGAATAAAATTAGGTAAAACATTTTTATTCTACCATTAAAATCAATAACTGATGTTCAATTAATTAAAATTGTGGAGCTTTTTAGTCAAAACCCTTGGCTTTGGCACAGAAATAAGAATTGTTTTTTTATATGAACACAGTTTGGGGTTATATTTTTGTAGGAAAGATATTATGAAAAGGTTTAGGGCAGTTCGGCCACAGATTAAAATATTTTTTCTTACTTTTTAGGGTTCCGTACCCAAAGGGTAACCAACGGGACCCTATTACTTAGACTCCGCTGTCCGTCTGTCTGTCCGTCTGTCAACAGGCTGTATCTCATGAACCGTGATAGTAAGACAGTTGAAATTTTCACAGATGATGTATTTCTGTTGCCGCTATAACAACAAATACTAAAAAACAGAATAAAATAAATATTTAAGGGGGCTCCCATACAACAGACATGTTTTTTCGCTGTTTTTATATATAATGGTACGGAACCCTTCGTGCACGAGTCCGACTCGCACTTGGCCGGTTTTTGTATTTTGGTTCGGTTGCTATTTCGTCATACTAATATAATAAAGAAACATACTATAAAATAAAACACCGACCGATTCAAAAATATTTTGCAGTTGCAGTTGACTTGACACTTGAATTGATTCGAAACTATGACGCGTTATTATAACTACAAAACTCGGACGAAGACAAATAATACGATAAGATATAGCGCTGTCTCTTTCAGACATCACATCTAGTAAAAAAAGTAATCCCGTGTCAAGCTCTTCAACTACATATACTGTTGAGTAGTAGTAAACTTATGCCACCACCTGGGGTCGAGCAGCTGAAACTCGGTTTTCCTTCAATTGTTGCGTTGCATGGAGATAAGTTTCGATTGAATTCTATGTTTTAAATTATAAAAATTAATCTTTGTGGTGGATTTAAAAAATGTAATCAAAAAGATCTATTATTTTTGTGTTTGACATAATTTTAAAGTAAATAAATTATCAAATTTCATTTTACGTAGGTAGTACACAATAAAACGCAATTTCATTTCGCATTTTTTAAACCATCGGTCATTTCTAAACCTTCGGTTACTTTTCGGTCTTCATTTTATGGACAGTTTTACACAATTCGAATTTGCCCTACACGATCCTTGACAATGGTATAGATTTATCATCTATGACCAACCTTACACAATCGCACCTCTTTACATTACCAGAATACGGACGCCTCACAGAATAAGGTTGCGGGAAGCGCGCGGGGCGACTCGCTTGCAAGTGCGCCGCGCAGCAGGAATAAGACGGCTATAGTTTTTTTCAAATACAGACTGTTCACAGGTATTTTACCTCTGACAGCTGTTCTATGTCCAATACTTAAGAAACATTTTCGATCAGCCTAGAGGTAAAATAACTGTAAACGATCTGTACCTATCGCGGCCGCGGCCGCTAACTCAATGATTCCCTTAAAAGGAGGCTTTATTGCCTGTGTCACTATGTGGGTCATTAAATTAGTAAAGAACGAATATACTCCCTTTTTTAGGGTTCCGTACCCAAAGGGTAACCAACGGGACCCTATTACTAAGACTCCGCTGTCTGTCTGTCTGTCCGTCCGTCTGTCACCAGGCTGTATCTCATGAACTGTGATAGTTAGACAGTTGAAATTTTCACAGATGATGTATTTCTATTGCCGCTATAACAACAAATACTAAAAAACAGAATAAAATAAATATTTAAGGGAACTCCCATATGACAGATATGTTTTTTTGCCGTTTTTATAGATAACGGTACGGACCCCGTCGTGCGCGATTCCGACTCGCACTTGGCCGGTTTTTTTTTGGGGTTCGCGTTCTAGTTTAGCTACGGGTGGGCAAAAACATACCAGGGCTTCGCAAAACCCTAGGATTTGAATTACATGTGGGTCTAGATTGACGTGAAAATTTTGAGAAAGTTTACCTTAAAGTGAATGTGGGGCGAAATGAGTAACTAACATTACAATGACACATTGTTGTATGACGTATATTGATAAACTACTATTACTTGTTTCAGGAGACGGATCATAGGCGAGGAGATGGCGGGAAACTTGGACGAACTCAAGAATAACGTGAAACGGTCCGGCGGCAATCTGCTCCACAAGATTAAGATGTTCCGACAGAAGGGTCGCTCCATTAATCATAGTAATGGTAGGAAGGGCCGAACTTTACATATCTATAGCAATCTTGCATATACCTGCTATATCGGGCACTTCCTAAGGAACGACAAAATTTAAACGCTGTAAAATACTATCAAAATCATAGAACTATAAATAACTACTAACAATTATAAATGGACATAGTAAAGTAGGAAGTATTTCAGATGATATTTCGAGACACTGAAAATTTTCCAAATAATTTTCCGATTTCTCGGTGTTTTGGGCTCTAAGAACTTTTAACATACATATGTTTGTTGTATGTACAATATTATTGTCACGCTTGTTCTCCGGACGCGTAGGCAGAGGCAACAAACAAATCTGTATCCAAATTCATCAAGCGAGCTAGCGAATTAGCTCTTTAAAATTAGACTTTAAACTTTAATATCGAGAGAATTCTCAGTAGTAAGCCAAATAATAGTAATTCAACTGCCTTAAATGAACCAAATGGATTTTAAATTATTTAATTTTGCTTTATTCAGATATAAAGTTGCCCGAAGAAGAGCAGCGCAGCGACGACGGCTCCTCCAAACCGGAGAACACAGAGAGTTCTGAAGACATCCTCGCGAAGTATAGGAGGAAGTCGAGTACCGACTCGCGAGGCAACCGCCGCGGCTCGAGGCAGGCCAGCGAGCCCGAGACGGATACCGACTTAGACAGGTCAGTGCTGAATGATCCGTATTACCGACTAGTGGGTGCATGTTACCTGAGTGACGTAAACTGAGGTAACAATAGTTTATTTGTCTTCAAATTTAACACAAACAAAATATATATTTTAATCAAAAAATAGGTGGACTAAAATAGTCAGGGCTGCTCTTGAATACACAAGTAGGAGCTGATTTTCAGTCCTGGCCAGAAAAAAAGATATGGAATGATTATTACATACGGCTTGAACACTCACGTGTGATTGTTGTTGACTATATGCCAACCGTTTCACCGATACAATTTCGGCATTATCAAGGCGAGTGTCGTTCTTAGGACGACGACGCGGCGTTCACCGGTTGGCATATAGTAAACAACAATCACACGTGAGTGTTCAAGCCGTATGTAATAATAATTTAGTATGTCAGCTCACGCGAGTTTTAATGATATGGAACATTATAAAAGTATAAATAATTTTATTAAAATAACATTGGATTTTTATGAAGAACTATTAAATGTATATTCTAAAATTAAAATTAACTATTACCTACCAAACACAAAAAGAAAAATTATTAACTCTGTAAACAATGCCATAAAAAAATCTAATTAGAATTATAAATAATGCAATAATAAAAACTAAAAATAAAACACAATGTCAACACAAAATAACAACACAAAATACAATCACCGATTACTGTAAATACGCCTCGCGCGTCTGTTCGACCAAGACCCACCCATCCATCAGCCTGTCTTCGTCCACAGCTCCCTGTAAGCCTTTCCAAGATATAGCCACTCCTGGAAGAAATAACTATACTCACACATCCTGGGCAGTCGGGTTGGTGAGCGCAGTGCCGAAACCCTCGCATCAGTGACGACGCTGCCCGTCACCAGTCTGTTTTATATAAGGGCCGGGAATTGGTGGTGGAGATACCGCCATCAATCGGTCCCAGGCATGGTAATCCACCTGGTTTGAAAGCTGTCTTACTCTTACTCTCTTGTCTTACTCTCTCCCGAATAACTTCGGGGGTGTTTGTAGTTAGATGAAGATACCTCCACAGTCGACTAAGACCCAACTACTGATAAATACTTTTGCTTCATCTGGTTTTGGCCGTGGTTTATTACCGCCGTCATTCATTACGGAACCATGCCGCCAAGCGACTCCTCGTGTTCAGACATTATGTTGCCGCTACCGACTTCCGTAGATTTTGCTTAAGTCCCTGGACAGACTTGATTATCGCCTCGCCAGCTTTCACTCTTCCACATTCTGTTCGAGCGCTCCTCATCCCAGGTTTTATCAAAAGGTCAAAAGCTAGTTCAGGATAGGTCAAAAAACTATTTAAGCCTAGGCCAAAAATCTAGTCAAGCCTAGGTCAAAAAACTAGTTCAGCCTAGGTCAAAAAACTAGTTCAGCCTATGTCAAAATACTAGTCCAGCCTAGGCCAGAAAACTTTGGTTTGGCTGGTAACATCTGTATAACATTAAAAGCAAAACTAACCCAACCAATTAATTCCCTTGATTACTGAAACTCAAATTACGTAAAAAGTATACCGACTGTGATATCAACTAACGTTTTCTGGTAAGTATTCAACGTAATGAAGTAAATAATAAACACACCGGTGTTTTTTTTTCAGGTTTTTGTTTTAAATAATCAATCACCGAGTAATTTAATTCTGATTTATAATGAACCTAATGTTTGAAATTGAAATCGAAATTATTTATTTGTCTTTCAAACATAATTATTTTATATATAATTATAGGTAAATACACATAAAAGAAACACAACTATTGCAGAATAACATAATATAGTTCAAGATATATTTCGGGCCCCACTGGGCCCGGCATCAGTTGGAGTAATAATGACAGGATGACAGATGATATTTACAAGATGACAATGAGAATAATACAATAAAAAAATTAAAAAATTAAAAACGCAAAACTACTTCCCTAAAAGCTAAACTTTTTGATTTATGTGAGGATGTGTTTGTGGTTGGGATAGAAACAGAGGGTGTTTGTGTGCGTGTAGGATGATTTGTGTGGTGGGTTGAAATGAAAGAGAATGTTGAATTGTGTGTGTCTTTTTTAAGTATAGTCTAGAATGATTGATTTTTGAGTCAGGTTTTTGTAATGTTTTTATATAGGTTTCGTTTGTCTGTAAGTCAGTGTTGTCTATTTAGTCCAGGGCCGTAATGAGCACCAAGCGACCAGATGTAAGACGACTCCCAGGTCCTTAGCTGAATATCAGTCAGTGGTGGGTGAAATGATTTTATAATGCGGACGGTGAAGCAGTCGTCGAATGGTTTGCTGTGTAGGCGGGTATGAGTTGGGATGGGTAGTGTATTATTATGTGTTTTTGTTGTGAATCTGTGTTGGTTGATACGGATATGAAGCGGAGTTCTCGTTTCACCTACATAGAATGCCGGGCAGAGTCACAGGTGCACAGGTTTTGCACCGTGGCCGTCGGCATGGAGCTGTGGCTGGGGATGTGTTGAGCGGAATGTTTGTGTCTTTTGAATTTGTTTTTGTGAGAATGGTTTTAAGGTTTTTGTTTTGACGATAACAGATCGGTGGGTTAGTGGGGAGTAGTGATTTTGTTTCATCGTTTTGTTTTAGTATGGGCATGAAGTCAAAACGATGAAACAAAATCACTACTCCCCACTAACCCACCGATCTGTTATCGTCAAAACAAAAACCTTAAAACCATTCTCACAAAAACAAATTCAAAAGACACAAACATTCCGCTCAACACATCCCCAGCCACAGCTCCATGCCGACGGCCACGGTGCAAAACCTGTGCACTCATCAACACATCTACACACATTAATACACACCACACAACACACCCTTACAAAGCTCAGACAAACACATCATGCATAACAAAAAACTGTATTTACCTACTGGAATGTCGACTCTGCCCGGCATTCTATGTAGGTGAAACGAGAACTCCGCTTCATATCCGTATCAACCAACACAGATTCACAACAAAAACACATAATAATACACTACCCATCCCAACTCATACCCGCCTACACAGCAAACCATTCGACGACTGCTTCACCGTCCGCATTATAAAATCATTTCACCCACCACTGACTGATATTCAGCTAAGGACCTGGGAGTCGTCTTACATCTGGTCGCTTGGTGCTCATTACGGCCCTGGACTAAATAGACAACACTGACTTACAGACAAACGAAACCTATATAAAAACATTACAAAAACCTGACTCAAAAATCAATCATTCTAGACTATACTTAAAAAAGACACACACAATTCAACATTCTCTTTCATTTCAACCCACCACACAAATCATCCTACACGCACACAAACACCCTCTGTTTCTATCCCAACCACAAACACATCCTCACATAAATCAAAAAGTTTAGCTTTTAGGGAAGTAGTTTTGCGTTTTTAATTTTTTAATTTTTTTATTGTATTATTCTCATTGTCATCTTGTAAATATCATCTGTCATCCTGTCATTATTACTCCAACTGATGCCGGGCCCAGTGGGGCCCGAAATATATCTTGAACTATATTATGTTATTCTGCAATAGTTGTGTTTCTTTTATGTGTATTTACCTATAATTATATATAAAAAAATAAAAAACAAGCTGATAAAGGCAATATATATATTTTTCAAACATAATTATATCACACAGAAATTTGTTTTAAAAAGAATGCGACAAAAAGGAACGAGCTCAGCTATATGCTGTGATAGAAAAATAAATTGGTCTTCACAGCGCTGATTTTCAGCTTGTCCCGTTCTCGCAGAATGTGCACATGCGGGTAGAAAATTGGGAAAAAAAGATTTAACATTATTATATAAATATAGCATGCATTACATTTAAAAATAGAAATAATAAAATAACATGAATACATTAATGAACAAAAAAAGAAAAAAAACGTTAATTGATATTCTTAACATCATAGTTTATCGAAAGTAATCACAAATTTTGAATAATTAAAAATTATTTGTTGTCAGATGCGAGGGCGTGGTGGACCTGAACGACCCGGAAGTGTTCAACAGCATGAAGCGGCGCCTGCGCACGGTCATGTCCAACCCAGACCTGCATTGTATCGAGTATGTGCCCAACGTGAGTACTCTACATACATACACTTTTCACCTTACTCTTTATTATGACGCATTAAGAATTAATTTCATTTATTTTATTCACTTAACATTATTAATAATAATTAAATTTATATAGTTTATTATCTGTTAACATTTTGGTGAATTAGATTTAATAAAACCGGCCAAGTGCGAGTCGGACTCGCGCACAAGGGTTCCGTACCATTATCTATAAAAACGGCAAAAAAAAAACATGTCTGTTGTATGGGAGCCCCCTTAAATATTTATTCTGTTTTTTAGTATCTTTTGTTATAGTGGCAACAGAAATACATCATCTGTGAAAATTTCAACTGTCTATCTATCACGGTTCATGAGATACAGCCTGGTAACAGACGGACAGCGGAGTCTTAGTAATAGGGACCCGTTGGTTACCCTTTGGGTACGGAACTCTAAAAACGAGCTCTTGTGGGGATACGTGTAGGTGTACTGATGTCAGGAACAAGTTAAAGGAAACATGTTGTTTGGTTGATGGTCGTATAATGAATGAATACCTTTAATTAGTACAAAAATACCTTAATTCTAACTTACTGACTAAGCGTAACTTTAATGACGCACGAAAGTGCATGTCGCAATGCTACATCTCCCCCGAAAGTATATGGTTACACATCCCTTTGAAAGAAAAAAAAATGTTTACATTACAAAAACTTAAAATAAAATCAATGAAAACATTTTTGCTTAATTGTAAAAATTAAACTAAATATTCAATCACGAAATAATTTCGTATTATTTTTATGAACCAAATATTCTTTATTAAACTTATCAATCTTCACATTTGGTGATAAATCTTCTAAAACTACAAAAGGGCCTTCGTAAACACAATCCAACTTATTACCTACTTGATTTTTCACTAAAACTAGATCTCCTGGCTTATATTTAATAGTATTACAATTTTTATCAAAATTAAATTTTCTTAAGGATTTACTATTTAAAAGATTTTGCTTAGCATCTAACTGAGCTTTTTGCAATCTGTATTTTAACTCTTTGGGGTAGTCGTCGAAGTTATACAAAGGATCGACTCCCTTACATAAATTGGATGGAAGGTTACAAACTTTGCCAAACACGAGTTCGTATGGAGTGTATTTCGTCTCTGAATGTACACTAGTGTTGAAAGAAAAACACCAAAACGGAACCCACTCGCTCCAATCACTCCTGTTGTTTTCACATTGAATCCTAAGGTAGGCGCCTAAGTGCTTATGCGTATTTTCTATGCCTCCTAAGGTCTCGTGATGGTACGCGGTAGACATTAATTTCTCGATACCTAGTAACCTACACACCTCACTCATCACTGATGACGTAAATTCGGTACCCCTATCGGTCAGTATCCCTTTTGGGATACCGTAACGCAATATAAAACTGTTAACAAAAGCTTTGGCCACAGTTTCAGCGTCTTTTCGCTCCAAAGGATAAGCCTCTACATATTTGCTTAGATCGCACTTCTTTCAAATGCCGAGTTGGCAGCGGAGGTTATAACCATAGGCTCTTTGATGTGTCTGTTCGTGTGTTTCTGAATTTGACAACTCTTACAACGTTTTACATAATTCATAACGTCGTTAGTCATACCAGGCCAAAAATAGTATTTTTTAATGTTATTTAACATGCGATTCATACCTGCATGTCCACTTGTGGGCAAAAGGTGAAAGTCATTTCAAATTGTCGTTATTTCATCCCTGTCTGAAATACGATCTATGTCTCTTGTAATAAGGAATTTTGGTGACGCGATTTTACATTTTTTGATACTGCGCAGTATACTTTTAATAAATCGAGCGTTACTCCTATTTTTTATGATGAGTAGCTCTACAATATTTAACTTTTGGCACAATTTTTCGAGATCCCTCGCTAACACCAACTCGGTCGATAACGATCGGGTATCAAGAATGATCGCGGATTGCGATGGTATATAAGTGCAATAGTTAGCGTCACTTGAAACATACTCTGAAATATTCAAACTTTTGTCATTAAAATTGTTTAAGAAAATTAATTCAGTTATCTCATTTGGTCGTTTGAGCACCTCTACTGCTGTAGGTTGATCAGGCCTACTGGAAGTAAAAGGCTCGGTGGGTCGGTCATGGTCGGTGCCCTGACTCTCTAGTCTTTTCGTCTGTGCTCTTGTCAACACGGAAACTACATGTTCTTGTAAGTCTTTAAGGTCTTTAGACGAAACCGGAAGTCGACTTAACGCGTCTGCAGCTGCGTTATTTCGACCCGGAACGTATACAACCTCAAAGTCATACTCTTCTAAGTATAACCTAAACTTTGTCAGTCGACTGGAGGGGTCGGTTAAGCCGAACAAATAAACTAAAGGTCTGTGGTCGGTAAAGATTTTAAATTTTCTACCATACAAATATGGTCTAAAGTAGCGTACAGCCCATACTATAGCTAACAGTTCTATTATCGGATACCTAGTCTCTGCTGGTTTAAGATTTCTACTGGCGTAAGCTATGACTTTGCCATTACTGTTTGAGAGAATTGCACCCAAACCTACAAACGAGGCGTCAGTTTGCAAACGGAAGATGTTAGTTTTGGAAAAGTCGGGATAATCCAACACAGGCGGATTACAGAGCGCCAATTTTAATTTCTGAAATGCATTTTCGCAATCAATAGTCCATTCGAATTTTGCACCTTTTTTGCCTAATGCATGTAACGGAAATACGATGTCAGCGAAACGTGATATAAAGCGTCGGTAATAGTTCGCGAATGCAACAAACCGTTTTACCTCGTCGGCGTTATTCGGCCTTGGATAATTTTTCATCGTTGTAATTTTATCTGGGTCTGGAAAAATACCTTCGGATGTGATTTGATGTCCTAGGTAAATTATTTCCTGTCGAAGGAACTCACACTTTATAGGGTTAAGTTTAAGATTAACCTCACGCAATCGGTTCAGTACGCTTACGAGATTTTTATTATGGTGTTCCATGGATTTTCCTATTACTACGCAATCATCTAAATAAATAAAACACTTGTCAAAATTAAGACCTGCCATTGCTATGGTCATAAGCCTCGAAAAAACACTGGCACTTGTTTTGAGACCCATGGGACAGCGTTTCATGTTTCCCTGCGTTGAAAGCTGTATAATTAGATACTGTCTATCAGTTGAGAGGTAACCTGCTCCTGACCTGTCATAATAGGCAACAGGGCGATGGCTGTTTTTAAATCGAAATTATCTTGCGCCATATTTACAGTTTCTGTGCACTTATCTACATATAAGGGAATATTTAAACTTAAAATATATTGGTAAATCCCTCGTATATTTCCTATCAATATGTTAGATGCTTGTATTTCTTCACTATTTAATACACTCGATTCTGTTTTTACTCTTATATCAGACGAAATAGACTCCAAACGACTGTATAATTCTCGAGCTTCTTGAAACTTGAGCTGAGCTGTCTCTGAACTTTGCCTTCTGGCTGGTCCGACTTTAATGAGATATGCTTTTATTTCAATTAATCTCTCATAAATAATTTCTAACTCAGTTAACTCAGACGTAACAAACTAGACTATGGAAATCGTTCCAAAAATATAGGGAAGTACATAAAAACATTACATTGATAGTGACTTACTTGTCTAGTAGACTGTACTTAAAAAAATATCGGCACCACGGGTATGACTTGATGGTGAGGGGCGACACGTGGCATGACGCGGCGGCTCGCAGCGGTCATCGGCGGACGGCGGGCGGCGGCGGGCGTCAGCGGGCATCGGCTGGTCTGGCAGCTCTCGACTCCTTGTCCGCTGAGGGTGGGCCGGGCTATACCCTGGACTCCGTGGGCCGGGATTACCCTGGACACCGCTCGTACGCTTCAAGTCTTCTTATAAGTTCTTCTTATGATTGGTGATGTCAGCTATGTTAGTTGTTTGATTTATGATTACTTGGTTGTCAGCCATGCTACGGTGATAGTGGCTATGTGTCTTCATCTTTAAAGTGGCTTCGTCAAACTGGCTTCTTCAATTTCATGTTCGTTTCGATCTTCCTATTTATAACGAAGTCCTTGGGTTCTTGTGGCTGAGGGTCGCCATGTGGGGATACGTGTAGGTGTACTGATGTCAGGAACAAGTTAAAGGAAACATGTTGTTTGGTTGATGGTCGTATAATGAATGAATACCTTTAATTAGTACAAAAATACCTTAATTCTAACTTACTGACTAAGCGTAACTTTAATGACGCACGAAAGTGCATGTCGCAATGCTACACTCTCAATTTCAAGTGTCACTGACATTTGATATCTCAGAACAATTCTGAGTTTGATATATCATGCCCTATGGTAACGCCATTTTGTTTTTTTTAATACATACAAATGTAGTTACTGGCAAAGGTGTCGAGCCATTATGCCCACAAGGCTTTTGTTTAAAAATGCAAGATTAAAAAATATTTATTTATGTAAAAATCCAAATGTTGGGAAAAGTACAAATCCCTTAGCTTTTTACATACTTTCATTTTAGATATTAAATTAGTTGATAGTTTAAAATGTTGTGGATTCACGTCGGTTCGTAACATTGCAGCGTTGCTCCCGCACCTCCCTCGTGGAGTGGGTCCGTGCGGCCGCCATGTGCGCTGGTAGCGCTACAGGCGCAGCGCACGCGGGGGAGCTGGCGCGCGCGCTGTCGGGGGGAGGGGCGGCGGCGTCCAGGCTGGCAGCGGCGCTGCGAGCCGATCTATCCGCTAGACGACCCTACGCCGCCTACCTGGCGAGCTGCAGGGCTGGTTTGACGCATACTCTTCATGCTTTGAACAGGTAACTCTATAAACATCTAAAACTAACACTTTGGGAATCGGTTTAGATGCGATTTTTACTGGACAGGTTAGTTTATGTTTGAGCTAAGCAACGTCAAGTTTATTTCAATTTTAAGCTTTTTGCGAATAACTGATCTTGAAATGTTATAATTCTTATTTTTGACAATTTTACAAACAAATCATTGAAGCTTTATCTTGTTTGATTGAAAATGTTCAGTTTTAGTAAAAAAAAAACAACTTTTAACTGTGTAATGTTCCACAGACAGATCAGTATAGTGAGTGCGGAGTGTTCGTGGTGCGCGCGCGCCGCTGCCGCCGCCCGAGTGCTGGAGCAGCTGGAGCGAGGGCCCGCGCTGCGGAGACTGGCGCGCCATCACCACCATCACAACAACACGCAGACCAATGGTGAGTGCTGCGTCTGTACCTTGTTACACGAACATGGGTTTGGGCTAACATTAAAGATGTGGCACAGCATAGAACGGAGAAGAGTTCCGTGTTGTGGTCGCAGATATTCGTTAGGATATGGCACCCCAAGAAAAAAAGGTTCTTGTGTGACGTAAGCATAAATTAGATTAAAGGTCTTCTCTATTTTCTAATGTAGACCTTAAAGGACATTTAAAATGTTTGTTTGTCGCCAGGCGGTGAGCTGATGGATGAGAAAGCATCGAGACTGACGGCCAACATTAAAGCCATCACAGCTGAGGTCAAGGCTGATCCTTCCTGGGAAGGTATGTCATACATAATTAATGTATTTTGATATTTGAAAACAAAGTTTCAGTGATATCGAAAATTATTATCTTTTCAATGCATGTGCTCGTAAAGGCCCACTTTTTATGCATCAAAACCGAACAAAAAGTCGATTATTTTGCCCTAGGGCTTTATTATTATTATTTTTTTTTATTTGTTTACAATGGTTGGCTAACCTGCAGCCTTTCCTGTGTACCATAGACGTTATACTTTTTTTCCACTGTTTAACGGCTCTGGATACAGTCCTTTTAAGCCAATCATAATTTAAAGTTCACAAGATTATATTTGTTTTCATTTCCTCACACTATGCATTGAAAAATGTAGTATGATACACGGGCGTAAAAGCAATAAATTACTCGGTTACGTTTATCGTTCTCGTAATTTATTCCTTTGCGCCCTTGTAGCATAAACTACTATTACGTTTGTGATTCGGCAGTTGGTGGAACTTAGTGAAGAAAACACACCTTTCATTATTGAAATACTATTTATAGCAATGTACACATAATTTCCAAGCATGTTCTTTTTTCAAGTAAAAGTAATGCGCAATCGTGTTGAACCAATAGCGGCTGGTCATTGTAGATTGTACATAATGAAATGGTTTTGAAGATTTGGCATCCACTGCTTTTGTTTCAAAATTGCGGCCACTGGTAATTTTCGTTAAAATCGATTACTGACATGAATACAAAAAAAAAGGTTTTCGACATAACCTCGTCACGTTTGGAAGATATAAGCAACCAAATTGTACTGGTAAAACGGTTATAACAAACTAATTAAAAAAATAAGAAAATAATTAAATATAAAATAGTTGCCGGTTTGGTTTCTATTCGTTGTTGAACTATACCAATGACAATGCACCTGTTTGCAGGCGCTTCAGCATCACAACTGGAGATGGTGGAGATCACAGTGGAGCGCGCTGCATTCGCGCGACTCTACCTGCACGTGCTGTTCCCGAACGGAGACGGTGACATTGCAAGGGACCAGTGAGTACAGGAGTACCATTTAAATAATACAAGTAGCAACATTCGCGCGACTCTACCTGCACGTGCTGTTCCCGAACGGGGACGGCGATATAGCAAGGGACCAGTGAGTACAGGAGTACCATTTAAATAATACAAGTAGCAACATTCGCGCGACTCTACCTGCACGTGCTGTTCCCGAACGGGGACGGCGATATAGCAAGGGACCAGTGAGTACAGGAGTACCATTTAAATAATACAAGTAGGAACATTCGCACGACTCTACCTGCACGTGCTGTTCCCGAACGGGGACGGCGATATAGCAAGGGACCAGTGAGTACAGGAGTACCATTTAAATAATACAAGTAGGAACATTCGCACGACTCTACCTGCACGTGCTGTTCCCGAACGGGGACGGTGATATCGCAAGGGACCAGTGAGTACAGGAGTACCATTTAAATAATACAAGTAGGAACATTCGCATGACTCTACCTGCACGTGCTGTTCCCGAACGGGGACGGCGATATAGCAAGGGACCAGTGAGTACAGGAGTACCATTTAAATAATACAAGTAGCAACATTCGCGCGACTCTACCTGCACGTGCTGTTCCCGAACGGGGACGGTGATATAGCAAGGGACCAGTGAGTACAGGAGTACCATTTAAATAATACAAGTAGGAACATTCGCACGACTCTACCTGCACGTGCTGTTCCCGAACGGGGACGGCGATATAGCAAGGGACCAGTGAGTACAGGAGTACCATTTAAATAATACAAGTAGGAACATTCGCACGACTCTACCTGCACGTGCTGTTCCCGAACGGGGACGGTGATATCGCAAGGGACCAGTGAGTACAGGAGTACCATTTAAATAATACAAGTAGGAACATTCGCACGACTCTACCTGCACGTGCTGTTCCCGAACGGGGACGGCGATATCGCAAGGGACCAGTGAGTACAGGAGTACCATTTAAATAATACAAGTAGGAACATTCGCACGACTCTACCTGCACGTGCTGTTCCCGAACGGGGACGGCGATATCGCAAGGGACCAGTGAGTACAGGAGTACCATTTAAATAATACAAGTAGGAACCTTCGCATGACTCTACCTGCACGTGCTGTTCCCGAACGGGGACGGCGATATAGCAAGGGACCAGTGAGTACAGGAGTACCATTTAAATAATACAAGTAGCAACATTCGCGCGACTCTACCTGCACGTGCTGTTCCCGAACGGGGACGGCGATATAGCAAGGGACCAGTGAGTACAGGAGTACCATTTAAATAATACAAGTAGCAACATTCGCGCGACTCTACCTGCACGTGCTGTTCCCGAACGGGGACGGCGATATAGCAAGGGACCAGTGAGTACAGGAGTACCATTTAAATAATACAAGTAGGAACATTCGCACGACTCTACCTGCACGTGCTGTTCCCGAACGGGGACGGCGATATAGCAAGGGACCAGTGAGTACAGGAGTACCATTTAAATAATACAAGTAGGAACATTCGCACGACTCTACCTGCACGTGCTGTTCCCGAACGGGGACGGTGATATCGCAAGGGACCAGTGAGTACAGGAGTACCATTTAAATAATACAAGTAGCAACATTCGCGCGACTCTACCTGCACGTGCTGTTCCCGAACGGGGACGGTGATATAGCAAGGGACCAGTGAGTACAGGAGTACCATTTAAATAATACAAGTAGGAACATTCGCACGACTCTACCTGCACGTGCTGTTCCCGAACGGGGACGGCGATATAGCAAGGGACCAGTGAGTACAGGAGTACCATTTAAATAATACAAGTAGGAACATTCGCACGACTCTACCTGCACGTGCTGTTCCCGAACGGGGACGGCGATATAGCAAGGGACCAGTGAGTACAGGAGTACCATTTAAATAATACAAGTAGGAACATTCGCACGACTCTACCTGCACGTGCTGTTCCCGAACGGGGACGGCGATATCGCAAGGGACCAGTGAGTACAGGAGTACCATTTAAATAATACAAGTAGGAACATTCGCACGACTCTACCTGCACGTGCTGTTCCCGAACGGGGACGGCGATATCGCAAGGGACCAGTGAGTACAGGAGTACCATTTAAATAATACAAGTAGGAACCTTCGCGCGTCTCTACCTGCACGTACTGTTCCCGCGCGGGGCGGCGACATCACGAGGGACCAGTGAGTACAGGAGTACTATTCAAATAATGCGCGTAGGATCCTTCGAAACTCTTCAGCAAAGTTCCGCTTTCTATACAATCCATGAAAGATTGTTCATTTCCGGTTCATTTACACTTAGAAAGAAAGAAATTTATTAGCAAAGACATGTCACAAAATAATAGTTCTTGTAGGTAATTGCAGTATCGATGAGTCCTTCCATAATAATGGCATAATTTTTTTTATGCACAGTAAATAAAAAAGTCAAAAATGAAATAAGATACATTGACAAAATTAAAACACAAAAAATAATAACAATACAATATTCAAAAACACAATAGTCGATATTATTCTCATATCAATTGTCAGAAAAATTTAAGAAAGATATTCAGGACGGATTACAATAGTGTCGATTCGGTGTAACGCAATTTGACTTGTTTGACAGGACTAAACTTGATTTAAGTGTTCTGTCTTTTTCCTTCTGTATCGAAAAGACAAAGACAGGACGCTTAAAATAAGGTAGACCCTCTGTGCATGAGACAGCGATAGATGTTTAGAATGTTGCCAATGTTGAAATTTTTACCCAAAACTGGGGAATATTGCAAAAAAAATATATTGTTTTGTGTAATTTTGAGGTTCCTACTTGTTTTTAAATATACAGTGTTGGTTTGGTCCGCAGCTTTCATTACACGATATTGTAATGGAAACTATTGGCAAATGGTTCTTTATGTGGTTCTTTATCTGAGTGTTACACCGAATCGACACCAATGTCTTAATTCCTACTTTGATCAATTAAATGTTACAATTTATGATTCGGCTCGTTATCGAGAATACGAACAGTGGCGAAGATTTGTATCTTTAGCTGATCTCTACTGCTTGTATGCCGGGTGTAACATACATACACACACTCACGTTTGTCTCCCAGAGGGGTAGGCAGAGGCTACAAATTTCCATCTGCTACGATCTTGACGCACCTCTTTCGCCTCTTCCGCATCCATCAATCTAGTCATATAATATAAGCTCTGGGAAAGTTTTTATAGTTTCGTTTATAAATATATTATTATTTATATTGAGTTGTGGACACCAGTCCAATTATTATTAAGGTGCTACATGGAAATTAAATAAAATATATTTATTTATTTAATAATACATCAGATACCCTACTTGCAGGTGGGTTTTTAATGTAAAATAAAAAAAATATAACTAAATAATTTTACTAATAGTTTTGTATAATAAAAAATACAATGGGAAAATACACAAAAAAAAATAAAGGTTGTTTACTTAAATTTAATTAAAAAAAAATACTTTAATAAAATAAAAAATATAGGAATAAATAAATCTATGTAAAAATTCTAGTCGAAAGAAAATGGTTTAATATGATAACGGTGTGTCCCCAGGATGCTGAGTGAGCACATCCGACGGCTGGGCGCGTGCACGAGTGCCAGCGCGGTGGGCGTGCCGGCCCGACATCTGTGGGCGGCGCCCTTCCCGAGGGCTCAGCAGCTGCTGTCCTACCTCTCTGTGTACCGCACGCCCAGGGACAAGGTAACATCTCATATTACAAGATTATTCGACTGATGACGACTACAAGTGGGCCGAAATATATATAGCAATATTAACTTTCTTATTTAAGTATACATATACAAGGTGACTTTTCCATCATCGTCCAAATTCATACTGGAGGCTTGGTAAGTGATCAGCATCATGAATCGATAACAATTTTTGTGAAATTCGTATAATGAAATTTCGACTTTCCATAGTAATTCACTCCCAGTCCCGAGTGGATCACTATGGGGAGTCGAAATTTCATTTTATGAATTTTACAAAAATTGTTATTGGTTCATGATGCTGATCACTTACCAAGGCTCAAGTATGAATTTGGACGATGTTCACAAATTCACCTTGTATATTGTACCCATTTACTAAAAATTATATTGCTTTGGATACTCTAAACCAGGGTAGGGGTTCTCTAACTTATTTTTGAAGCGCCCGCTTTCTACCAAAAAAAAATCCGCGCCCCCAGATAATTTTAGGTTACAATTATGTTAGATAAAAACAGTTTTATAATATAATTACATGATTTGTTAAAGTTACACGAAATTCATACAAAAGCTACTTTAATGTGGTAATAAAGCCGATTCCGAAGGCTTTAATTTTAGTTTTAGTGCTGTCAAAACTAAATATTCTTCATTGCAAACTAGTCCTTAAGTGTTAGGAATAGAAGCTAAATTACTTTGGATTTTTTAAAAGTTTTGACAGCACTAAAACTAAAATCAAAGCCTACAGAATCGGCTTTAATACCTACTTATTCGAATTTTGTAGATGAGCTTGCATGGTTTTTACGAGGTTTCCAATTCTCGGCTTAACTACAGAAATTGCGCAGCGCAAATCACTACCAATGTCAAGTTTACTTTGTTATTATTGATACAACAGCAGAAAATTCCCTTCCGCACAAATATGTACTGGAAAAGGATAAATACAATTGAAGTGCTTTCTCTGCTATTTTTGGGTAAATTTAACAATTTACACAAACTATGTATTTATATTTGACCCAAAACAATGTATTACCCATTTCTTGAAATCTTACTTGGCACAGGAAGGAGTTGTACTATGCGTGAGCGAAATACTCGAACTAACTTGCCGCCGCGGTTAGTGCGTTGAGTAGGCGTACATATACTGTATCTATATACGGACGTTGTGTCTGTTAATCTATAAATAAGGTCCTTACAAACACAGGCGGCCCGCGCCCCCCTTTGCAGGTCACCGCGCCCCCCCTGAATTCCTGCTCTGAACATTATTTAGAGTGCATTCTTAAGGGTCGGTGTTCCGAGATTCGGGGTTCGGGGTTATGGCTTTTTAAGACGGTAAAAATTCAAATTTCTGAACAAAATAAATACCACTTGTTACCTTACAAGATGAAGTGCAGGTTCATTAAAAAAAATCACGGCAATAATGTATAGTAACTTCAGAAAAAAAACAGGAATTTCAAGAAAATCTCTTGAATAGCATTGCGGTGCTACGGGTGTAACCTGAACTTGAAAATCCTTTTTTTTTTCTGAAGTTACTATACATTAGTGCCAAGATTTTTTTTTATGAACCTGTACTTCATCTTGTAAGGTAACAAGTGGTATTTATTTTGTTCAGAAATTAATATTTTACTATCTTAAAAAGCCATAACCCCAAACCCTGTTTTGCCCAATCTTGGAACTCCGACTCTTAACTAGAAAATATAAATTAGGGACAAATTTCAAGTAAGAATGTTTCCTGATCGAGTCATTGTAATGTGTGTTATTTTATTGTAATTTTTTAGCTATCGTGTATAATGCGGTGCGTGACCTGCATCATGGCCATCCTGGGACTGACTGAGGGGTCGGCGCCCGCAGCCGATGACCTCACGCCGGTCCTAGTTTACGTCATCATCAGAGTAAGTTCCAGTAAATCGTTGGTGATGATGATGTCCTGAACACATCTGAATTCTATTCGATGTTGCTGATAGTGTTTCTTTAATTTATTACCTTAACATCTACATAACATAGGTATGACTGCATCCAAGGGCGGATCCAGGATTTATTTCTGGGGGGGCACAAGTGTCAGACAGGTAAGGAGTGTCCCCTGGAGTATTGCACTATAGGTATCTTTGGCATTAACTTTTAATTGCTTACGAGAATAACCGTAAAATGAAGGTTTAATAACAAAAAATTACGTGTTTAATATTTTGCGATATGCAACTTGCGGTATTGTATGTACTTATTTAACAAGCAAAACGAATAAAGTGGTATCGTATTAATCTCCCAGCTATTCATTTTGTTTGTACTGTAGTACGCACATCACCGCACATGCAGTCTATTCATTTTGTTTGTACTGTAGTACGCACATCACCGCACATGCAGTCTATTCATTTTGTTTGTACTGTAGTACGCACATCACCGCACATGCAGTCTATTCATTTTGTTTGTACTGTAGTACGCACATCACCACACATGCAGTCTATTCATTTTGTTTGTACTGTAGTACGCACATCACCGCACATGCAGTCTATTCATTTTGTTTGTACTGTAGTACGCACATCACCGCACATGCAGTCTATTCATTTTGTTTGTACTGTAGTACGCACATCACCGCACATGCAGTCTATTCATTTTGTTTGTACTGTAGTACGCACATCACCGCACATGCAGTCTATTCATTTTGTTTGTACTGTAGTACGCACATCACCGCACATGCAGTCTATTCATTTTGTTTGTACTGTAGTACGCACATCACCGCACATGCAGTCTATTCATTTTGTTTGTACTGTAGTACGCACATCACCGCACATGCAGTCTATTCATTTTGTTTGTACTGTAGTACGCACATCACCGCACATGCAGTCTATTCATTTTGTTTGTACTGTAGTACGCACATCACCGCACATGCAGTCTATTCATTTTGTTTGTACTGTAGTACGCACATCACCGCACATGCAGTCTATTCATTTTGTTTGTACTGTAGTACGCACATCACCGCACATGCAGTCTATTCATTTTGTTTGTACTGTAGTACGCACATCACCGCACATGCAGTCTATTCATTTTGTTTGTACTGTAGTACGCACATCACCGCACATGCAGTCTATTCATTTTGTTTGTACTGTAGTACGCACATCACCGCACATGCAGTCTATTCATTTTGTTTGTACTGTAGTACGCACATCACCGCACATGCAGTCTATTCATTTTGTTTGTACTGTAGTACGCACATCACCGCACATGCAGTCTATTCATTTTGTTTGTACTGTAGTACGCACATCACCGCACATGCAGTCTATTCATTTTGTTTGTACTGTAGTACGCACATCACCGCACATGCAGTCTATTCATTTTGTTTGTACTGTAGTACGCACATCACCGCACATGCAGTCTATTCATTTTGTTTGTACTGTAGTACGCACATCACCGCACATGCAGTCTATTCATTTTGTTTGTACTGTAGTACGCACATCACCGCACATGCAGTCTATTCATTTTGTTTGTACTGTAGTACGCACATCACCGCACATGCAGTCTATTCATTTTGTTTGTACTGTAGTACGCACATCACCACACATGCAGTCTATTCATTTTGTTTGTACTGTAGTACGCACATCACCGCACATGCAGTCTATTCATTTTGTTTGTACTGTAGTACGCACATCACCGCACATGCAGTCTATTCATTTTGTTTGTACTGTAGTACGCACATCACCGCACATGCAGTCTATTCATTTTGTTTGTACTGTAGTACGCACATCACCGCACATGCAGTCTATTCATTTTGTTTGTACTGTAGTACGCACATCACCGCACATGCAGTCTATTCATTTTGTTTGTACTGTAGTACGCACATCACCGCACATGCAGTCTATTCATTTTGTTTGTACTGTAGTACGCACATCACCGCACATGCAGTCTATTCATTTTGTTTGTACTGTAGTACGCACATCACCGCACATGCAGTCTATTCATTTTGTTTGTACTGTAGTACGCACATCACCGCACATGCAGTCTATTCATTTTGTTTGTACTGTAGTACGCACATCACCGCACATGCAGTCTATTCATTTTGTTTGTACTGTAGTACGCACATCACCGCACATGCAGTCTATTCATTTTGTTTGTACTGTAGTACGCACATCACCGCACATGCAGTCTATTCATTTTGTTTGTACTGTAGTACGCACATCACCGCACATGCAGTCTATTCATTTTGTTTGTACTGTAGTACGCACATCACCGCACATGCAGTCTATTCATTTTGTTTGTACTGTAGTACGCACATCACCGCACATGCAGTCTATTCATTTTGTTTGTACTGTAGTACGCACATCACCGCACATGCAGTCTATTCATTTTGTTTGTACTGTAGTACGCACATCACCGCACATGCAGTCTATTCATTTTGTTTGTACTGTAGTACGCACATCACCGCACATGCAGTCTATTCATTTTGTTTGTACTGTAGTACGCACATCACCGCACATGCAGTCTATTCATTTTGTTTGT
This sequence comes from Ypsolopha sequella, assembly GCA_934047225.1. Taxonomy (NCBI): domain Eukaryota; kingdom Metazoa; phylum Arthropoda; class Insecta; order Lepidoptera; family Ypsolophidae; genus Ypsolopha; species Ypsolopha sequella. The sequence continues at coordinate 4,225,342 of OW203987.1, forward strand.
ACTGTAGTACGCACATCACCGCACATGCAGTCTATTCATTTTGTTTGTACTGTAGTACGCACATCACCGCACATGCAGTCTATTCATTTTGTTTGTACTGTAGTACGCACATCACCGCACATGCAGTCTATTCATTTTGTTTGTACTGTAGTACGCACATCACCGCACATGCAGTCTATTCATTTTGTTTGTACTGTAGTACGCACATCACCGCACATGCAGTCTATTCATTTTGTTTGTACTGTAGTACGCACATCACCGCACATGCAGTCTATTCGGGATCTCGTAGGAATTTTCTTGAATTATACTACTTTATCTCAATTTCAGTTCTTGTATTATTTCCTTTTCTTTTCTATTTTTTCCTATTTAACATAGGCACATTAAGGAAGGGGAGCTATGAACCTCGTAGGGCACTCGCTTATCTTGCTGGAGGTATTTTACTTCGTCAAGACTTTAGAAGGAATATTTATAGAAAATCAGCTATACTTCAGCAGGACTCTCGAAGGAATATTTATTTATTAAGCCACCTTCACACCGATGAGACTCTAAATCAGTCAATGCGACGTATGTCGATCCATAAAGGTTATCGATTGCCAACTAAACACGAACAAATAGTCCTTTAACTTACCTATAAAACCTAGCCTTACCTAAACCTAACATATTGCCTAGCTATATGTTACAGTACCGTCTGAGGGGGGCACGTGCCCCTGTGCCTCCCCTCTGGATCCGCCCTTGACTGCATCAATGCTGCCAAAATATCATTAAGATATCTGCCAATTTCTAGGTAGGACTGTCGTAATCTACCGAAATCGCTAGCTGACTAGAGTCATTTAGAAATAACGTTTGCTTCTGTCACTAATTGAAGAACAAGGCGTATATTTATTTATTTATCTATTTACAAATTACAAATATTACTACCTACGTATGTTATAAAGATATAATATATGTATATTTTGTTTAGTTATGCGTGAATATGTAATATTATCAAAACATACAAAGGATACTCGCTCTGTTTTGTTTGTTAGTGCGTTATCTACGCGGGCCCGGACTGAAAATCAGCGCTGTCGGTCTTACTTTGTTAGACTACAGCATATGCCGAGTCCTTGGCCTTTTTGTCTGCTGCGACACATGACTTCTTCTAATTATTTGCTTTATTTGCTATCCTGTGTCAGTGATGAGCGAGCGATCAAACTGAATGTAGCCCTGACCCGGTTACAAATCGATAATGAAATATAGAATTTAGCCGCATCACTATTAAAATTTTTCTATATATGGCAACACTCCATCTGTCAATGTTATCTCACGGATGATGGTTTCGACTTTAGTTTAGTCACATTGTTTTTTCTTATTTTTATTTTGTTAAATCTCTCGTTTTTAAGCTTTAATTTTTTAATTGTGTTGTGGCAGATAAATAAACAGATATTCTGTTCTATATAAACTAATACATTTTCTGATTTGTTCAGGTGAACCCCCCCTCCCTCTTGTCAACGATCGAGCTTGTGAACGCACTTGGAGGCGCCGCGCTGCAGAGCGAAGCGCTCTACTGGTGGACGCACTTTTGTGCCGCAGTGGCGTACATTAAGACTATGGACTACCCGCGCAACAACCACGACTCCTAGCTAAGAGCGCGCTCGGTAAGCTACTGTCTATGTCTATTCAACGTCACTAGCTCAGAAACCTTAAGGGGGAACGATTCGTATCCTCTACGAAACGCACAACTTAAGATGGTTCATCTTATTTTTGAATTAAAGATATTGAATTTGAAGAATTGCGGTTGATTGGATTTCACCTTGTATAATATATATTTTACCTATAATTTTAATCGTATATACATATATTGCTACATAAATTAAATAAACCTTTAATCTAGTTCATGTACATTTATTATTTTATCACAAATATTTTTTTATAAGATTAAATTTTGACTTTTGAAACGTGTATAAATAAACTATTTGAATTTGAATTTTGAATTTGTGATTTATGGCATTTCGCGAACATAGTTTAATGTCAGTAAGGCTTTTCCCGCAAAATGTTGTTAGTTTATGCATTAAATTGTAAATGTATGGGCACACAAACTTAAAACATGCTTTTAAGTATGTGTGCCCATACATTTACAATGTAATACATAAAATAACCAAATTTTGTCGGATAAGTTCAACTGACACTAAACTATGTTCGCGAAATGCCATAAATCACGTTTATTTATTCGAAAAATTCGAAAATAAGAAGAACCATTTTAAGTAGTGCGTTTCGTAGAGAATACGAATCGTTCCCCCTTAACCACAAAAACCCATACCAATACACATACATACTATCATACATACATACTCAGACCACAGATTTCCATCTGCTACGACCCTGACACAACTTTTTGGGATCTTCGACATCCATCAATAAAGTTGTACAAATTCTTCTTTTCCGGGTACTTTTGACTTAACTTCTTCGGTTCCTATGTCGCTTTGGTTGGCCTACATCCGTCTAGGGCACTTGCAAACCATATACGGGGTGTTAAGATGAAGTTGCGGAAGCCGTAAACTGGCATACGAACAACTTTTACTATGGAACTAACCCTCGAACCCGAAAAAGAAAATTAGCTTTTCCATAGGTAAGTTACATAGCTACCCGATCAAAATGTATGAAACAACTTTTTTTTCTCGATTTCTCAATTTATTTCACGAAAATTTGTTCGTATAGATGAGGACTATCGCTAGTTTCCGGCTTCAGCAACATTATCATAACATCCTGAATATCCTATATACCATTCTCGGCTACAGCGACAACTTTACTCTTTCAAGTTTGAAAGCTAAACTGTTCAGCTGTCAGATGTGCTCTCAGGTGACACACGTAACCGATTTTTGCATTGAATGTGTGCCGACATAGTGTACACGTCCGCAGGTGGCAAGGACTTGAAGTTAAACGTCAGTCGTTGTGCACAACCTAACTTTATTATTGCATTGAATGTGTGCCGACATAGTGTACACGTCCGCAGGTGGCAAGGACTTGAAGTTAAACGTCAGTCGTTGTGCACAACCTAACTTTATTATTGCATTGAATGTGTGCCGACATAGTGTACACGTCCGCAGGTGGCAAGGACTTGAAGTTAAACGTCAGTCGTTGTGCACAACCTAACTTTATTATTGCATTGAATGTGTGCCGACATAGTGTACACGTCCGCAGGTGGCAAGGACTTGAAGTTAAACGTCAGTCGTTGTGCACAACCTAACTTTATTATTGCATTGAATGTGTGCCGACATAGTGTACACGTCCGCAGGTGGCAAGGACTTGAAGTTAAACGTCAGTCGTTGTGCACAACCTAACTTTATTATTGCATTGAATGTGTGCCGACATAGTGTACACGTCCGCAGGTGGCAAGGACTTGAAGTTAAACGTCAGTCGTTGTGCACAACCTAACTTTATTATTGCATTGAATGTGTGCCGACATAGTGTACACGTCCGCAGGTGGCAAGGACTTGAAGTTAAACGTCAGTCGTTGTGCACAACCTAACTTTATTATTGCATTGAATGTGTGCCGACATAGTGTACACGTCCGCAGGTGGCAAGGACTTGAAGTTAAACGTCAGTCGTTGTGCACAACCTAACTTTATTATTGCATTGAATGTGTGCCGACATAGTGTACACGTCCGCAGGTGGCAAGGACTTGAAGTTAAACGTCAGTCGTTGTGCACAACCTAACTTTATTATTGCATTGAATGTGTGCCGACATAGTGTACACGTCCGCAGGTGGCAAGGACTTGAAGTTAAACGTCAGTCGTTGTGCACAACCTAACTTTATTATTGCATTGAATGTGTGCCGACATAGTGTACACGTCCGCAGGTGGCAAGGACTTGAAGTTAAACGTCAGTCGTTGTGCACAACCTAACTTTATTATTGCATTGAATGTGTGCCGACATAGTGTACACGTCCGCAGGTGGCAAGGACTTGAAGTTAAACGTCAGTCGTTGTGCACAACCTAACTTTATTATTGCATTGAATGTGTGCCGACATAGTGTACACGTCCGCAGGTGGCAAGGACTTGAAGTTAAACGTCAGTCGTTGTGCACAACCTAACTTTATTATTGCATTGAATGTGTGCCGACATAGTGTACACGTCCGCAGGTGGCAAGGACTTGAAGTTAAACGTCAGTCGTTGTGCACAACCTAACTTTATTATTGCATTGAATGTGTGCCGACATAGTGTACACGTCCGCAGGTGGCAAGGACTTGAAGTTAAACGTCAGTCGTTGTGCACAACCTAACTTTATTATTGCATTGAATGTGTGCCGACATAGTGTACACGTCCGCAGGTGGCAAGGACTTGAAGTTAAACGTCAGTCGTTGTGCACAACCTAACTTTATTATTGCATTGAATGTGTGCCGACATAGTGTACACGTCCGCAGGTGGCAAGGACTTGAAGTTAAACGTCAGTCGTTGTGCACAACCTAACTTTATTATTGCATTGAATGTGTGCCGACATAGTGTACACGTCCGCAGGTGGCAAGGACTTGAAGTTAAACGTCAGTCGTTGTGCACAACCTAACTTTATTATTGCATTGAATGTGTGCCGACATAGTGTACACGTCCGCAGGTGGCAAGGACTTGAAGTTAAACGTCAGTCGTTGTGCACAACCTAACTTTATTATTGCATTGAATGTGTGCCGACATAGTGTACACGTCCGCAGGTGGCAAGGACTTGAAGTTAAACGTCAGTCGTTGTGCACAACCTAACTTTATTATTGCATTGAATGTGTGCCGACATAGTGTACACGTCCGCAGGTGGCAAGGACTTGAAGTTAAACGTCAGTCGTTGTGCACAACCTAACTTTATTATTGCATTGAATGTGTGCCGACATAGTGTACACGTCCGCAGGTGGCAAGGACTTGAAGTTAAACGTCAGTCGTTGTGCACAACCTAACTTTATTATTGCATTGAATGTGTGCCGACATAGTGTACACGTCCGCAGGTGGCAAGGACTTGAAGTTAAACGTCAGTCGTTGTGCACAACCTAACTTTATTATTGCATTGAATGTGTGCCGACATAGTGTACACGTCCGCAGGTGGCAAGGACTTGAAGTTAAACGTCAGTCGTTGTGCACAACCTAACTTTATTATTGCATTGAATGTGTGCCGACATAGTGTACACGTCCGCAGGTGGCAAGGACTTGAAGTTAAACGTCAGTCGTTGTGCACAACCTAACTTTATTATTGCATTGAATGTGTGCCGACATAGTGTACACGTCCGCAGGTGGCAAGGACTTGAAGTTAAACGTCAGTCGTTGTGCACAACCTAACTTTATTATTGCATTGAATGTGTGCCGACATAGTGTACACGTCCGCAGGTGGCAAGGACTTGAAGTTAAACGTCAGTCGTTGTGCACAACCTAACTTTATTATTGCATTGAATGTGTGCCGACATAGTGTACACGTCCGCAGGTGGCAAGGACTTGAAGTTAAACGTCAGTCGTTGTGCACAACCTAACTTTATTATTGCATTGAATGTGTGCCGACATAGTGTACACGTCCGCAGGTGGCAAGGACTTGAAGTTAAACGTCAGTCGTTGTGCACAACCTAACTTTATTATTGCATTGAATGTGTGCCGACATAGTGTACACGTCCGCAGGTGGCAAGGACTTGAAGTTAAACGTCAGTCGTTGTGCACAACCTAACTTTATTATTGCATTGAATGTGTGCCGACATAGTGTACACGTCCGCAGGTGGCAAGGACTTGAAGTTAAACGTCAGTCGTTGTGCACAACCTAACTTTATTATTGCATTGAATGTGTGCCGACATAGTGTACACGTCCGCAGGTGGCAAGGACTTGAAGTTAAACGTCAGTCGTTGTGCACAACCTAACTTTATTATTGCATTGAATGTGTGCCGACATAGTGTACACGTCCGCAGGTGGCAAGGACTTGAAGTTAAACGTCAGTCGTTGTGCACAACCTAACTTTATTATTGCATTGAATGTGTGCCGACATAGTGTACACGTCCGCAGGTGGCAAGGACTTGAAGTTAAACGTCAGTCGTTGTGCACAACCTAACTTTATTATTGCATTGAATGTGTGCCGACATAGTGTACACGTCCGCAGGTGGCAAGGACTTGAAGTTAAACGTCAGTCGTTGTGCACAACCTAACTTTATTATTGCATTGAATGTGTGCCGACATAGTGTACACGTCCGCAGGTGGCAAGGACTTGAAGTTAAACGTCAGTCGTTGTGCACAACCTAACTTTATTATTGCATTGAATGTGTGCCGACATAGTGTACACGTCCGCAGGTGGCAAGGACTTGAAGTTAAACGTCAGTCGTTGTGCACAACCTAACTTTATTATTGCATTGAATGTGTGCCGACATAGTGTACACGTCCGCAGGTGGCAAGGACTTGAAGTTAAACGTCAGTCGTTGTGCACAACCTAACTTTATTATTGCATTGAATGTGTGCCGACATAGTGTACACGTCCGCAGGTGGCAAGGACTTGAAGTTAAACGTCAGTCGTTGTGCACAACCTAACTTTATTATTCTTGTTAAGATAATTGATCTGTAGCAATTCACGCCAAAAGTTTACTATGAGTAAGTTTTATAAATGAACGGTTTTAAGAACCCGCTCCGAATCGTACTTCATACATATCTAAAAACCATAATAACTCGCGAAAGTGGAACAATTAAATCAAGTAAATTTTAGGCTTTCATTTAGACTGTCAATATGAAATGGTGTATGTCCCTGATTTTTTCACAAACATCGCGTTAAAGACCAGAAAAATATTTAAAATAATGGGTTCTCGCCCTAAAATCGAGTACTTTTACAAGGCTTCGTTAAGTGACTTATGAACATTTAACAAGCAAAGTAAGCACATACACCACTTGGAAGTATCATCAATATTCTAATTAATTAAAACGGAATAAAAAATAACAAGTAATCGAGGCACAATTAAGGTATTCTGAAATAATTATTATTTCCATCGCATAGGGCGAGACTCGCTCAGCACAGTTCGAGCGGCGTAGGGCAAAGCGTGAGGCGCTTGTTTAGATCAGCCAGACAAATATGCGCTTTATTGTCGCGATACGTCTCGCTTTGCATCGGAGTTGGCGTCATCCTGCACCGGGTTCTTAAGTAAAATGCACAATTAGTCACGATTTTCTCCAAACAATCTTAAAATACTGTTTTAAGCGTGTATCGACAAAATCATTTCAAGCTCTTGATTCATAAACCTAACTCATACTGAATTATTGGCGTGAATTGCCACAGACCAATATCGTCTTCACTTTTAACAAATTTAAGTTGTGCACTTTGTACCGAGCTATTGATGTTTAAGCTTAAGCCGTTTTCAGTCTAAATTGGGACTTCGTTCCTGTTCAAATTTATGTACACTTCCCTTTGAACAAAGTTCCACTCTGCGCTTTGAACTGCCTTGCATGCCATAAAATCCGCAATCACACCCATCAAGCGGGTAGATATGGGTACTTATTCGAAAAAACATTGACACAGCTGTTCTTTGTTGTGCATCATATACGGACTCTATAACCTGCGATACTTGTAACCAAAGAGATGTTTTGTTTACAGCTATGTGTAGCGCAAACCAACGAATTAAAATTAGGAGTGAATCGGTTTCCTGCCTTACATCGCGCTCGATCGAATACTGTGTAAATTGGTGTAAGTATAATAATTAATGTACTATAGAATTAAATGAAACTTGAGGAGAATTCACGATGTAAACAAACGGCTTACCTCAATAAATATTATGATCGGTCGTCGCGTAAGCGTCTTCACTCGCCTAGAAGAAGGCATCTGCTGAAAACTGATCGGCTGTCCCGATCATAGTATTTACTGGGGTAAACCGTTTGTTTATATAATTTAATATACATTTTTTTTCTCTGTTCAAAACTACACTTTTGTTGTTTATTTTTGTTCATAAGTGAATTGTAATAGTAGTTTTGACAGAACTTGCTTCTATAAGTTTTATGTTAAATCAATATGCAATTCCAATTATATTTTTTTAATAATGAATTTGTCACCCAAATTGCACATTTACCTTTGTGTTAAACAATATTAATAATTTAAAAACACAATTTCAAAATAGTTATTGTTTTTAAAATGTCTGTCTGTCACGTATATAACATTCGACTGTGATCTAGGGCTGGGTATTAGAGAATTAAGAAAATGAGACTCGATAATAAAAGTAAGATATTTTTTGATAACTTGATATTGGATGGATATGAAAAAGACTCAAGTATGTAGGTAAGGATGTGAAGAATCTTATAGAAGTGAATGGAATGTGGTTATTATACGTATGGCTTGGGAATCCGTGATTGAACTTTCATTTTGCATGTTATATTAATTAACACATAGCTTTTCTAAACTGTAACCTCGTTTTTATAATCCAAAATTGATATATTATTTATCTTCGTAAAGATTTAAGCAATTAACCAAATAAACATTATTTATCTAATAAAGTAGGATGTAAGTTCAAATATACGTAGAGAGATTTCATGTAAAACTTCCAGACTTTAGAGTAAGCTTTAATATAATTTGTAAGTTTTAAGGTTTTGTTGAATTATTATAATTTAATAATTGTATTACGTTAAATAAGCGCCTAGGCCCGACTTTCAATAAAAAAATCAATACTAATTTCTCTTAGAATCTCAATTAGCCCAAACTGAATCGGAATTTATATATTGTTAAAACTGTATTTTTATGTGTTATTCTCACGCAATTAATGTAGTATTGTTCTAAAACCAATGCAATTTACCTGTTTGATGTTGATTGGACACTTGTTTTTATTGCACACGTGTTGGAGCCAGTGCGGATGAAGGATCTTGAATTTATCACTTTTATTAATAATCAATATCACACAAACTCTGAATAATTTGCTAAATATTTGTATAACACGCTCATAGTTGTATCGCGTGGACCTCCAACTCCTGCGACACCGCTGTTACTAACTTCATTATTTAAGGGGTTAGTTGTGGTTCCCGTTAAGATATGTCATTATAAAATATATTAACTTTTGTATAATATTATTGCATTTTTATTAATCCCATTGTTTTTTAGATAAAGCTTTAGGAAAATGTAGCTAAACGGAGTTATCATACTAACTGCTTTCTTGCCCTAGAATTTGTAATAATGTAGACTGCATAATAGAACATTTATTTTTAATCACTGTTATCAATAATATTTGGTAAGGTTATAGATTGTAATGAAATTGTAATCAAATGAAAATATATTTAGCAATAAAAAAATGAGGAGCAAAAAACAAGACGTTTTACTATGCACCTTTCAATGTAAGCCTGTGTAAAAATGATAAATATGTATTAATTTGTAATAATTTAATAAATCAAACAATAAGTAACACACAAAACAATAATAGTAACAATATTTTCAAAGTAAAGGTAACATCATTTTTGTAACGTTTCTCGTTTCACAATAGACTAGTGATGTCAGACAGAAAAAACCTATTTAATATACCGATCAGTGGCCTAAAGCTTTTCAAATACGTGTTTAATCTAGTGCTGTCTCTTACGTACTAAGTGTCGAATAAGGCCCCTATTTATAGGGAATAAAAGCGATTTTCTAACATCAAACTTTTGGATCAGTGTCACACTGATCCATATAACAAAAATATCAAATTAAAATAGAACTTACGTAATGTCCTTTATCTTTGGTTATGAATCATTTACATTTTCTGTAGCTACGGTTTCCTACGAAAGCTATGTATTTACGAGATATAATTAATATGTAGCCCGTTCTAATACATTTTTCATGACATCGGACACAGACTTCGATCCGTCTATTCTCAGTATAACAGGGTCAACGCTTCGCACGAAACCATAAATTTACGCGTAACTACTTAGCCTCGATATCTATAACTATAAGATAAATATAAAAATACACATTTAAATCTATAAATTACATTCGTCGACTTCTAGAAAAATAATTCGCATTACCTTATAATAATAATAATAATAACAAAATATAGCATTTTAATCCTAAAAATAGAACCAAGTTTCATGCGAATAATTAATTTAGATAAGTACATATGCCTTTGAGCATATTTCCGAATCAGTGATTTTTTGACTAGGTTAGATATGTTCGTCATTATTTTATAGACATCTGATACTCTAATTACTAATAGTTCCTAGTTGGCATTAATTACGTCCTAGGTAGTGCCGGGGTGCGGAGAAATAATATTGTGTTGAGTGGATTTACCGCGCCCCTTTCCAAGCAACTTTGCGGAACTATCTACAGGTTGTCAATTAGACTACTTACATTTACTGCAACCGTATGTTCTATTGCTCACACTGAACAACCTTCCTCAACAAACATGAACGTTCGCGTGATTGTAAAGCCGCTTATTGAAGCAACGTTACGCACGCTTATTGTTAGCTAAAATAAACTTTGTAATATTTCTAATAGATAATAATGGTATGAGATACTTTTGGACTAACCGTTTCATACATCATGTAATGAGTCATCTGAGGCTCAGAGTTAGTGCCTGGAGGAAATGTATTTTAATTAACATCCTCACTTGAAAATGGAGTAAAATCCGAAACCGTTTGGGAGAAAACATAAATAAAGCGAAACTATACTGTACAAGTGCTTTTAACAGATGTGTTTCAAGTTTCACCAAGTGCCGACAATCGCAAGTATAAATTATGTAATGAGTCAGTTGGCGAGGCGGGTAGATTTGTTTTGTGACTATAGGCAGTTCTGTAGCCGGAGCGCGACTGCATATATGACGTGCGTGACAAGTCTGATTTGAGAAAGATCATGTGCAACTCTGAACCGTGTGCTACGTGGACGTGTCGTACACGGTGACTCAGTTGTGTTACCATTATTCACTTGGTGAGTTGGTTAATTGTGTTCACTATTTGTGTTTGAGCAAAAAGAGGTACAGAAACAGAAGATACTTCTTATAAATTGGCGAAAGCTTTAAATAGTACACATACTATTTAGGGTCAGATAAAGATTGATACATTTTGGTCGTCTATCTATCATGTACAGACGTTGTTGGCCCCAAAGATTTCAAAAGTTTAGATGTGCCCTGCGTGCCTTTTTGAATGCGTGCGTTAACATAATGCCGACGCGCGCACGCTTATGAGTGCGCAATCTTTCTACCTACGGTCAGCAAACTGATCAGACTACTAAAGTGCACTTAAGGCGTCCAACTATCACTGTGTTCAGATGAGCACTGATTCCAAATGCGTGAGCGTCACCCATTTAAAGGTGGAAACATTTTGGTGCTGTCATAGTACGGTAAGGGCTTATCTTTACTTTTTGAAATTTTTGGTTGGTCCTGACTACGTTCCGAGAGAAAAGTTGTTCGGTACAAAAGTAGAATCTGGTTCCAATAAATATAAGCCCCCTTCTTGCACTCGGTATAACAATAAATTAATTAAATATTTGCATTTAGTGCTTCATTTGGCGTGAACTAAGGCGGAAGAACAGTTACATTATTTCAAGCGAAATTTTCGCTTTCTTATTTTAGAGTTAACCCAAAAAATATTTCTTATCACGCAACATTTATAAATTTTTGGTAAGCGAAGCTATAATATAACTGCATATAATTAAATAATCAAATGTTTTCCTAAGAAAAGTCTTAAATATGGCATACAAGTAAATGGCTTGTGCGATAAAATCACTTAGTTTGATGAAATGGGTAGAAGCTGAGCTATGTATAGAGAGAGAGAGGGATAGAGTTTCTTAAGAATGAGATAACTTATGACTACAGAGTGTGATATTGACATAGTTTAAACTAAACAAGCTGGTTCTTATAGACTATTTTACAATTTGTTTGTGATTTTTTCAAAATAGAAATTGGATATACTTTTGATGCCTTGACCGCTGAGATGCCTTGCTTCTCCATTTGTTGATTTTAAAATTGATTATTTGTACAGGTAAAGTTAGAGATGGGTAACTACCCGGTTTATAAGCCAGTTGTTACCATGTAATAACCCGTTTGGGTGGGTCAAAACTAACTCCTTCACTTGACTCGTACAGACGTCAATTAGTTTTGACTGATCCAAACGGGTTAAAACCCGAGTCGTTACCTATCTCTAGGTAAAATACAATCTTATTGATCCAACGAACACGCAGAAAGCTTGTTAAGCTACAAGCCCGTACAAAATACACGAAAAACAATTCAAAGAATGCACACATATCTTGATCCCGTTAAGGATCAGTTCCTCAGACTTGAAACAAAATCAAAAGAAAGAACTATAACGTCCAAAAAATTACTCCCAGATAAAAACAATGAATACAAATAATGTATTTTATGCGAAAAATATTTTTTGAAGCGAATGCTTCTTTGTTCGCGCCTCGTAGGGGGCTATGGGGCTCAATTCAGAACTTCCGTGATCGACTTCAGGAAAAAAATCCGCAAATATTTTAAGAGGGGACTTAATTCGTAAAAAAAAGTTTAGGATAACCTTTTAATTTTGACGAAGGATTAATTAATGTCTTATTACAGATTAGTATGTTTTTTAATCGTTCATTATTTGTTATTAGTTATTCATGACATATTAATGTTTTGATCGCAATAATAAAAAAAATAAACGACTCCGTAAGCTTAATGCGCGCGAAGTTTACATAATTCTTTATGCTTTTCCCCGTGATTGACATCTAATGCCACAACATGCAGTGTCGAATAATAATAATGACTAAAAATAGTACATTTAATAAAGTGTCAAGCAAGCAAGATCTATAATAGTGAAATGAGAAGTGTGTCGTATCATCGTATGTGGTGCAACGGACCTAGATGAAAATAAGCTTTTTGGAAAAAACCAAATATCAAATATCAAAAATAATAAATATGAAAAAAAACAACAATGCTTTCCCAAAGCTGAACATCATGGCCAAAGGTACCGCATGGCAAGAAGTATTCGCTTAAATAATATACGGTTGTATCTCCGATACAACCCGCTGCTTTTTAATGATGGTCCTACGAAATTATTTGTTTTTAATTAAAAGTAGTTTTTTGGGCGTTGTAATTATTTCTTAAGTTATTAAACTTGAAGAATCGAAGTTTAATCCTAACGTAAGGATAAACAATTCAGTGGCTTAATGTAATTCTCCCATTAGGTTACTTAACGGTCACGGCCTAAAATTATGTCCACAAATGTTTGCTTACCCACCGCTGTGCGTCACAGCGGCTATAATCCGAGACTACACGACTCTTCCTAAGATTACAGTAAGATCTTTCAATGGTAACTTTTTCCTACCGGTGTGAACGAATAGGCATCTTTAAATGAAACGAACTAATCTATGGATCATTCTGAACCACTTCACCAAAGAAACAAACGCTCAAATAAAAAAATGCACATGCCCACACAAAATTTCCACTTCATGGTATTTTGTGTAACTGTGTCATAATGTGACACATTGGGACACGAGTGCTTGTTTATCGCATGTGATTGGTTCTCTAGCGGTTTTATAATAATTTTGGCCAATCACAGCATATAATGTAATATTATATCTATTATAATAATTATAACATCAGTCAATCAATGTAAGTACTTATAAAACCGCTTTTGATGTTGTATAGAGTAGATAAAAATATTATTTGTATTATTCTTTTGGAAAATTGTTTAGTCTGACCAGTAGGTTATGTAGTTCCATTTAAAGATAGCTGTTCATTTACACCTTGTATATAGCACTTACAGTTACAAATGCTTAAAAATTTAACTTTGTCACACAAAAGTGCGTAACATAACATCAATCTAGAATGAACCTTGGTTGCGTATATTTACGGTTTTTTGTTCGTAACAAAGTAGAATTAGCTCGGCGTTTGCACTACGTTCTATATCGATCTCCGTCGCTCTAGTGCGGCCGGCCACTCTTGCCGCGCTGTGGACTGCCAGGCACCGAAGACGAGAAGGTGGCGTACTCAGCCAGGATCAGGTCTCTGGGTGTCCGCTTCAAGTAGTCCGATATATGCTGCACGATCAAATCGATGGCAACTGAAACAGATATTGACAACTTTATTGTTTTAACACCTTTCCTGATGCCATGATGCAACTCTTAAGGTAACTGCTACAGTACAATGAGGTACAGTCCATCCATCAGTCTAGTTCGTCCACTGCTGGACATAAGCCTTTCCAAGACTTTGCCACTCCCGGCGGTCATCCTGGAAGAATTGCCCATACTCACACACGCTGGGCAGGCGGGTTGGTGAGCGCGGTGCCCGTCACCAGTCTGTTCCATATAAGGCCCGGCTATTAGGGATGGATATACTGCCATCCATCGGTCCCAGGCATGGTGGGCCTCCTGGTTTTTTGTCTGTGAGCTGTCCTCTTACTCTCTCCCGAATTACTTCGAGGGGTCTCCAAATAAAATGTGATCAAAATGTATCAAAATTATACTATAGTTTTAATATACTATAGTTATACTTTAGCTTGACCGTAACTGCTGTGCCTGGCCTTAGGCGCCGCCGGGGGAGGAAAGGACATAGCATGCGTTCACATGGGATCGATATTGTTATATATATTTTTTTATTATTTGATGATTTAGATTCTGATTTGAATTATTAGTTTAGTTTTTTTATGAAACATAAATTTACTTACCACTGTAGTGGTATCATATTTCCTAATAAATATAAAAAGCCTATATCCTTAAAAAAGATACCAATCTCGTAAGATCCGACGTTATCGATCTCATGTGAACTTATGCTACTCTTTCCTTTCCTCCCCCCGCCTACGCCTCACCGCGCGGAGCCTAAGGCGGGGCACAGCGGTGACGGTCATGCTATACTTGAATAATTATTTGATTTTATATTTAATATTTGTTTTATTTCTCCTTCTGTTGCACTTTTCAAAGCTAATTGCCACTGTTCTTTTACTTATTTAACGGGACACCTGACGCTAGAACATCAACAACTCCAGATTTTCAACGGTCCATTGGAAGAAACAAGGTCTTTCCTCGTATTGAAAAAAATACATTTGTTTTATTTTTATTATTTTTTGGTTTAGCTTTCACCTTAATTATAATTATTCATTGGTTTTGTTTGTTTATATTACGCCAAATCTGATCCATCGATCGGTAGGACCACTGGCTGTCATGCGGACAAGGCAACTTAGTTTGGCAGACAGGGTAACATCCATGCGGATACCTACACTTAACAGATGAATGCTCGTTCCCTTTCTCTGATTATAATTTAATTATGTCTGTTGATCTGTTGAGTGTATGCAAAAAAGTTTTTGGTGTGAAAATAAATTATATCTTATGTCTTATTAATGCAATCAACTTATACGGGATTATCTTAAGATATGTACTTTCGCCTAGAAAACATATTTCCAACCTAGTTTTTTGTTTTTTTCATGAAATAGGTAATAGAAATATGAAGTCAATCTACTTAAATATGAAGACAATCTACTTAAATTCAATATTTTTTGCCTACAAAACCTTTCAGTAATAACTAGAAACACATAAATTTGTTGTTTCGCTGCGTGATCGCGAATAACGTATAACGCGTCCAAGAAAAAGAGGCCAATGAGCCAACATATAATCGCCTCTATCAAAAGCAAATAAGATATTTGCCATTGCACTTATTGTGCTGGACGGGTAATAAAAAAAGTTGCTAAGGTAGGCCATCCTCTAAATTAGTAAGTTGATGATTTTATTTTTTCCACAGGAAGGTGTTTTTTTTTTAATTAAAACGTAACGTAAATTGTAGGTATTTTAATTTTTTTCTCTTCTCAGTTGTAACTTTTGTACTACAAAGGTTTGGTATATTCTCGCATTGAATATAAAAAGACATTTTTTCAACATCCTTTTTTATAGAACTAGTGATTAATACTTATTAAAATAACGGAAATACCCAGCGTTTGGGAATTTACCCCGATAAATACCCGTTATTTTCCCAAGTATAAATTTACCCGGGTATTTCCCCTCGCCCATCTCGGACCGTGATCGGAAAAGAAACTAAATACTTATCGCAGGTAACAGGGAGCAGAGGGATTATTAAGGAGCTGTCCATACATTACGTCATCGATTTTTGCTGATTTTCGACCCCCCCGCTCTCCCTACAATCACTATCCAATGAGCCACCCTCTCACAAAACAGAATTTTCGTTATCTGTATTACAAAATGAGTATTGTGGTTTAAATAAGTTTTTTTTTCTTTTGGTAAGAAAAAATAATGATATTACCGTCATCCGCAGAACAGACCCCCCCGTAATTTCAAATGACGTGCTAATATGGACGGCTCCTAAGGACACCATGAAGAAGAGAATGAATGTGAGCATTTCTGCGAAGACGAATGGAGAGCCAGTTTAACTGCAAACGGAATTTTAGATACGTGGTCATATTTTCGAAGAGAGAATATAAAACGAATACCTACAAAGATTCTGGAGACGTACGAGTGACAAGTTTCTCAGTGAGGTCCAAGTGACTAGAGTCTGCACAATCTAAAATAGGGACGAGAAATGATTGCGCTAA
Source organism: Ypsolopha sequella (assembly GCA_934047225.1). NCBI lineage: Eukaryota > Metazoa > Arthropoda > Insecta > Lepidoptera > Ypsolophidae > Ypsolopha > Ypsolopha sequella. The sequence goes on from OW203987.1 coordinate 4,241,773, forward strand.
GATAATTTTGGTTTTGACTAGCAGAAATTCATTTGAGGTTAATTTGACCGACGACGCACAGTGGCGCGAGTGTATGGAGAAGTTTGGACTTAAGGATTGAAAAAAGTAAACAATTGAAATAAATAATTTTGATAATGCCATCTACTATAGTTAATGACTGGCTCTCAAAGTTGTTGATTGACATTTTTTTATAACGTTGATATCTGTGAAGATATTTAATTAAAATAACCACATCTTGAAACAAGGCCGGAATCAGAAGATAAGTTCCATGACGTGGTTGTCTCCATAGTAAAAAAAAAAGATTTTTTATCAAATAATTATCTTCACAGATATCAATGTTATACAAAAATGTCTGTCAACAACTTTGAATACAAATAGGAAATATAAAAAAGGTAAAATAAATAATAAAATTAAATTTTTCATCCACGATACGCGAGTCTGACACGCACTTGACTGGTTTTTTGTCCTTAATGAACGCCACTTAATTGTTCTCTGCTATCCACCTACATAGTTACATATTGTATAATCCTGATCAGAAATTTAAATAAAACGACATAATAGATATTCATTACGAAACACTTTATTTAAGTATAGGAATTAAATACATAATAACACTAGCTTTTATTTGAAAATCAAGATTATATAATAACAACACAATACTTATAATCGGTAACATTAACAAAAAGCTAAACATTAGACAATGATTAGCATTATTCAGGCTAATATAATATGTCAATACATAAATCCGATCTAAATCAACTAACAAAATTATTTAGCTAATACAGGGCATGCATTGGCGGCTTTTATACAAAGTTTTCGATTTTAAATCAGCCAGTCATAAATGCAACCTATTGAAACTTAAAAGTATTATTTAAAACCTAACATTGTGCAAGGAAACTATATAAAATGTATAAAGACAGGTGCAAGTCACAAATACATCCATCATACTGTCAATGTTGCAATTTTAATTTTATAATAATACACTCGGTTACAAAATCGTTAAAATAAAAGCATTTATAAGTATAAGTAATGAGCACCAGACATTGGAATTATAATTATTACTTATAGGCTTACGTTAGTCATTCAATGTGTACATAATATGCAGTTTATAGTACAGGCAAAAACTATAAAGGTGAAAAACACATCAGTGATTAGACGAATTCGATTGACGGAATGTCATCTTCAACAAATTATCCACATAATTGTGTCGATTCGGTGAAACACGACTTAACTTATTTGACAGGACTAACCTCATTTTAAGCGTCCTGTCGTTTTCTTTCTTTATCGAAAAGACAAGGACAGAACGCTTAAATTAAGTTTAGTAAATAAGTTACGATGTGCTACACCGAATCGGTACCATTCCTGTACTTTTATTCCACAAATATTTTTATCAGTCTCTCATCCATTGGCGGTTACAGGGGGGGCTATGGGGCTAAGCCCCCCCCCCCCCAAAACGACCAGGAAGTCCATGTTTGGCTAAAAATAGCCAAACATGTGGAATTCCTGGGCGGGTCAAAACCCGACTTTTCGATTCAGTTTGGGTGCACTTTTAAACAGCGTAGGTATATAAGGTATAGATAGGTTTGCCAAAAACACCTTAAAGCTTAAGGCGCCTAAAAACTTCCCTTTTATTACTTTGTGATAAACCTTGCCAGAATGGCCCCCCAAAATCAAATCCTGGATCCGCCCTCGCTCTTATCTACATTTGCTTCGATCCAGACAAGCCATTTTTACTTCTCCCATATTCACCAACCGGGATGCACTTACATGTTTATAATGGGTGCTTAACCTTTGGACCTTCTTTAGTGCTTCCGACTAGTTCCAAAAAAGGCGTTGATGTGCAAATAGGCCTGTCAAATGTATGGGCAATATAACAATAATAATAGATTCAGGATTTATGCGACCCATTTCATAATATTATTTCTATATACACACTTTACATCCCGCGTAAATAGACAACTTTTTTTGTAAAATGAACTGTGGTCAATTGTAATTTGAAATCAGTTTGAGTAAAGAATAAAACTTGCTGGTTATCATATCACGATTTTTAGCCTTGAACTAGACTAAAAGAACTTTCATAGCTATACCGATATATGAGCTCTGAGATAATACAACATTTAATGAGAGAATTTAATTTTGGACTGTATATTTTTGTTGAAACGTCCGGCGCGCCCACCTACAACCAAATCCTGGATACGTGCCTGGTCTCTTCTGATTGTGACGAGCAGTGGCGTATTTACCCTAGGGCCAAAAGGGCCACGGCCCGGGGCGGCAGGCTGCGATGCTCCGTTTTGGTCGCCTTTTATAATCAATTTATTTAAAAAAATTGTTCATCGAAAAAAAAATTAATATAAATTGTGTTTATTTCTTGAAATATCTTATTATTGAAATATTTTCGCCTTTTTCTCGTTCACTTATAGGGCGGCAAACCTTACAGGCCCAGGGTGCAAAATCTTAAAATACGCCGGTGACGAGCTGATGACTTCTAAGTCCTGGCAAACTAAAATCAAGTTTGCACTAAAATTTACTTCTATGGTCTTTATAGTTTTTTGCCTGTACCTACAGTTGAAACCACATTTTTAATTTAACAATATGTTAGCACTGTTAGACAACATTACGTAATTGTAGTAGGTACTTAGGATAAGAACCCTCTTATAAATATCAAGTTTTTTTTGTTTTTGAATACTTCCGAGTACCATTAAACTAATATAACAAAAATAAACAAAGAGAAATTAAAGTTACTGAACTTCCTAAGGAACCCACAAATTTTTCAACTTACATCTACAATTACGTCACCTACTTACACCGAATTGGATTTTTATCACAAAAATGTAAAGGAATATAAAATAACAGTGTATTAGTCTTTCTCAAAACATTTTCAGTCTGTTAATTATTTATTATGATGATGTTTGATGAAAAATGTATTTAGCAGTAAACTTAGTAAGTTGTACACAATAAAATCATGAAAACTTTGAAAGAAATTGCAGAGAAATAAAACTTTTTTAATACTTACAAATAACTCACTGGCATGTTCACTGATCTGTTAATACAGCGGGTGTAATTAATAAGTTTCTTTTTTTTTCCTGATGGAAAGGTGAAGGCGCTCGCACAGAAAGCGGGAGAGTGAAAGCAGGCGCGGCGTTAATCGGAATTGGGTAACGGACGAATTACTGATATAACGCGACTGCCTCCAATCCAGGACGGCTTCTCAACACGTCATGCCGGATAGTGGGAAACCACATGATTTACTGATCATACATAACAATATTCTCAAAGAATAATTGCAAAAAAGGACAGGATTAGGTATTAGGTACCAATAAGTTCAGGAAATATAATTTGCACCGATTCGCCTTCGCCTTTAACTTATAAGTTAGGCGGTCAGTGTAAAAGAGGCTCTCTCACGCATTAATTCGATACTTTCTCGCTTGCATCTGACAGTACGCTATTATAAAAAGAAACGAAGCACGGGTCCGAGCTAGTTAACACTTAATTGCTGGTCAGCGAGAGTAGCTATTTATTGAAATTTTTTATATGTTATTTATCAAAATTTATACTTGCGATTGTCGGCACTTGGTGAAACTTGAAACACATCTTTTTCGGGTAATTTTACCGCATGACATCACTGATACATTTTCGACTTACCTACTTAATTATATTTTCTGTCAACATTATCATTGTTTACGTTGCTCAGAGCTAGTGCCTGGAGTCAGTGAAATATTTTAATTAACATCTTCCCTTGAAAATGTTAATTACGAAACCGGTTGGGAGTTAACATCTATAAGTACAAGTGTTTTTAATTCAAGATTTACATGTTATATTCCACATAAATATAAATACTTAATTAAATGGTTTTAAGCGCTATATTTCGACCCCTCAGTGGGGTCGTCATCAGGCGAGTACAAAAATATTAAATGACATATATAGGTACTTGAAGTTAGAAAACATAAAAAAAATAAAAAAAGTATAATTTAAATCACGAACCAGACTTTCCAAGGGAGAATTTAGTCAGCCGGCGCTAGGTGGCGTTATCATACAGAGTGCTCCGATCCTGAATATTTTGTTATATTAAATTAAACTGTAAATTTGAATTTGATTAAATTTATTTATTTATTTAAATATGTCTTTGCAATGTGATTATTTTGTATTGTATTCTGTGATCTCGGTTCAGATATACAAAGTGTAACAGAAAGGTGTAACCATATTTGAAGAGCTTATTCAGTCAATGGTATAGAACAACTTTTACTATGGAGCCAACACTGAAATCACAAAAAAAACTGCCCTTCCATACATTTCGGCCGAGCGGCATTGCATTTTTCTGTGAGACAGTCAATTTTTTTTCGAGATACAGGGTTTGTTCCATAATAAAAGTTGTTCTATACCATTGACTGAATAAGCTCTTCAATATGGTTATACCTTTCTGTTACACGTTGTATACGGGCGAATCGGTGCAAATTGTATTTCCTGAACTTGTACTAAAGTTTGAATTGTGAGCAAGTCCGCCGCAAGTTACTTCGGACAAGTTGTTTGGTATAGTCAGTACACCATGTGGTTCCATTTAATCTTACTTATCTATTTAAAGCCGTTAGAAATAATGAAAACAGCTACTAAGTTTGCTAAATCAAATATGCATGATTCGAGCGCGATCAAAGGTATTCAATGAGAGACAATGGTCACTGTCTTAGTGGGAATCTGCATAACAACCGATACCCGAGACTCATCTGATGATTATACCACATACTTATCATTATTTTGTATTACATACGTACAACTCCGTGGCGGTTCCCGGGAACAGTAACCTTGTCGAAATACTGGGTGTAATGATGACCTGCTCAGAAAATAAAACCACATGTAGGGAATACCTCTACAAAGCCATAAAAAAAACAATTTCGAGAAAATATTTCTGTTTACAGAAATTTGTTTTCTCGAACAAAATAAATCGTGTTCCAAGTGTGCACCTTCCCTTCCAGTATTACTACATGTCAGTAACCTGCACGAAGCGGCAACATCGCATTTTTTAAGCCTGTTAAAAAAACGTGGTTAGTACGTTGCACTTGTGAGCGAAACTAAATTAATTATTGATTTGTAGATGTATTAATAGGAATGTCGAAATGAAATTTAGTACAAAGAACCCTCATAACATCCCCTATACGTGGTTTCATTTTCTGAGCAGGTCATCATTACACGGTGTATAAGATATAGAAAATGAAATGTTATCCAACTACTTTCAGGAATATAGTCAAGTCAGCCTTATACAACAATATATGTGTTATTAAGAAATATTGTGTGCGAAATGCAAGTTATATAATAAAAGGTACCCTTAAAAGTAATATTGAGTCAAAATTATACAGAAAACCGGGGCCTATCTAATGTTAGGGTACATCAGCCATTTTATAATACCGAATACTCATGGTATTTAAGTATGACCTCTGCATTGTGGCAATACATTACAGTGCTTTATAAAAATATGTCAAAAATGGTACAGTAGTACTATTTAAATAATGCGCGTAGGAATCTTCGCCACTCTTCGGCAAAGGTCTTTCCGAACGCTTTTTTTTTACAATCCATGACTGGTAGATAGATAACATAGGTCGGCTATCAGCTCGAGCGATTTTGGGTCGACATACGACTCGACCCACAAAGAACCGGTATTTGTATGCAAATTTTAAAATCGATCGCACGAGCGACTATAGACAAGCAATAACACCCTTAATTGTTTTATCTAAAATTAATTTGACTCCTATTTCCTCTCTAATAAGTGCAATGTTTAGTTCTCTTATAATTTATGATTCGGGCATTTTCGTGAATACGAATACTGGCGAAGATTTCTATACGCATTATATCAGTGGCAGATCTGTGTTATTATATTGATATGCCTTGAACAAATCATGCAATGAATAACCCCAGTTACGATACATGCATTTCAATTTCTTCTATTTGGGACATTCACGGCCAGAGTATACAAACGCGTATTACCTGTACATTCCAAAGCTTTACAATTAATTGCATACATAGATTAATATTACAGGGGTTCAGATTATTTTGTGTCAATGTATTAATAGGTGTTTACAGTGCTACAAGAATCTTACGGCGCGTGGATTCGTTGTGTCCAAAATCGTAACTAACGCCGCTACCATACTCCTTGTTTAACAGCTGCGCCCCTCTATCACTGTCATCCATTCGCCATCAGATCCTTGTAGCACTGTATCATTCACAGTGTTATTGCGAGTCTGACACGATAGTCCAATGAACAAGGCTTCTTTGTACGAATACTCTGATAATAATTCCTGTCGGTGAATCTTCGCCGTTTGATAACTAACAAAAATATCGTCACAACATATATCTTCGAGGGGGTATCAATCAGAAGCTAGTCCGCGCGTGAGCTGTCACTAGAACAGTCAACACCCGTTACACACTCTTTTCGCCTACAATTTTAACTTTCCGACGTGATAAATGTGATTTACTTCGAGCACAAATATACGCTTGTTAGTTATTCTGTTTTATATGAATACTGTATTCATGTGACGCAAGTTGCTGACCGAATCAACACCCTGTATATCTCAACTCACATCACAATACAAAGATCCACCGACATAGTTAATATAGGTATAGTACCTTACTGTTTTGCAGTCTAAGCTAAAACTGGTCGATTACATACTCTGCAGACATTCTATAATATAGGTATATCCTTTTTTATATCCCACCTCAAAAAATGCGGTGCTAGGGCTGAGATCCAGATACTTTGTTCGAACTAAGTTTAAAGCATTTAATATAAGGAACTAAGCCACGCCACTTCATATACTTAGGTATGATCCTGTAAGTTCGTACTCAAAACGTATCTGTAAACTCAGCCCTAAAGGAGGTTGGAACACTCTGTCAGCGAGTTAAAAATAAAATAGACGCGTGTTATACTCTCGTTGACTTGATATAAAGGAGATAGTTGATACGCTGAGAGCACGTTGTTCTTTAATTTTAAAGATTTCGAGCACTATGATGTTGAAAACAAACTCCGGATTAAAAATTTAAAAAAAAATATTGGGCATCAAGAAAAGTTATTACTATTATATTTATTATACAACATATCTTAATTTTTTTTATATTATTACCTATGTATATTTCAGTACTTCACACGTTTATCAAATTTAAATAAATCGATGAACGTGTCGTTTCATACTTTCCTTTGTATTGTAAAAATAGGGTATATTATTTTGAATTAAAGTAATTAGAGTGTCGGATCGGTGTAACACGATTTAACTTATTTGACAGGACTTAACTTAATGTAAGCGTTCTGTATTTTTCTTTCTGTATGAAAAAACAAAGACTGGACGCTTAAAATAAGGTTAGTCCTGCCAAATAAGTCGTGCTACAAAGACTCGACGCCATTATTATCCTTGAAAATTGTAAAAATGATAAAATTGGCAGCACGAACTATACCTAGTCAAGAAGAGTTAAACTATGCGTCTTTTTATAATTTCTGTCGCAGAAATGTAAAGTTCCAACCGCCTTAAAACCAGTCATACTATCGACTCAGCGTGTCTTCAGAACTTCCAGATATTCTCCGTCCGTTGGTCGACTCGTCGACGTCGTGAGTCCCATTGGTGTGTCCGTTCATCAGCGGTCTCACGTCCGGCAGCGGCGGCCTCTTCTTGTACATTATATCCCAAGTATGATGAACGATAAGGTCTATAGCCACTGCAACAACGGAAAACGGACTCTGTGACAAGGCAATACGGTACGTTTTGAGGCAGCTACTCAAGAACATAGCCGCTGCAAGAAGTTAAAGGAAATGAAACTAAGAAAATGTGTTTCAATGAGGAGTCTCTATCTTATTGCAGTGGCTATGGATTTTTGGGTTCGGAATACTTACCTGTGTTTGTATTGTACTAATGTTGACACTTTTTTTTAAACTGTATTAATACATATCGCGCAAAACAATGGTTGAGTACCGCAATATTTGATATAAATATATGAAATTTAATTCCAAAACCATTTAAAAAAAAGAAACAGTTGCATAGTACACTCATGGACATACTTAGATGAACGAGAAAAGGGTCGATTCAAGTTTTTTCGTGACTTCTTTTTTTTACCGTTTTGTGATTTGGTTTCGAAAAGCAATCCTTTTGCTATTTTTATGCAAGATTTGGGTCGCATTAGTGCATTTGGTAAAAATAAATACTTGTGAAACACAGACGCAGAATTACTGCGAGATAGGAAAGAAACAAAACAAAACATGTCATAGGACTGTGACTCGCGCTACATGCGTCCGGATACGTTCCAAAACATGTCATAGGACTGTGACTCGCGCTACATGCGTCCGGATACGTTCCAAAACATGTCATAGGACTGTGACTCGCGCTACATGCGTCCGGATGCTTTCCAAAACATATCATAGGACTGTGACTCGCGCTACATGCGTCCGGATGCTTTCCAAAACATATCATAGGACTGTGACTCGCGCTACATGCGTCCGGATGCTTTCCAAAACATATCATAGGACTGTGACTCGCGCTACATGCGTCCGGATACGTTCCAAAAATGTCATAGGACTGTGACTCGCGCTACATGCGTCCGGATACGTTCCAAAACATGTCATAGGACTGTGACTCGCGCTACATGCGTCCGGATGCTTTCCAAAACATATCATAGGACTGTGACTCGCGCTACATGCGTCCGGATGCTTTCCAAAACATGTCATAGGACTGTGACTCGCGCTACATGCGTCCGGATACGTTCCAAAACATGTCATAGGACTGTGACTCGCGCTACATGCGTCCGGATACGTTCCAAAACATGTCGTAGGACTGTGACTCGCGCTACATGCGTCCGGATACGTTCCAAAACATGTCATAGGACTGTGACTCGCGCTACATGCGTCCGGATGCGTTCCAAAACATGTCATAGGACTGTGACTCACGCTACATGCGTCCGGATGCGTTCCAAAACATGTCATAGCACTGTGACTCGCGCTACATGCGTCCGGATGCGTTCCAAAAATTGTTTGTGTGCGAAACAAAGAACGATATTATAATCTCTGAGCAATAAATGTGATAATAATAATGACTTTCGCCACTTACACGAACTTTTAAGTGACCCGATATATTATTTTCCAATTTGTAGGTACATCACAACTACAATCCCTTTAAACTTCCCTTAAAAATTCGATGTGAATTTAAAGTTTTATAAACTTAAATTATAACTGACTCAAAAGGACTGACTATCCAGAGCCGTTCAATAGTGAAAAAAATATATGTGTATGATACACAAGGAAAGGTTGCAGGTTAGCCAACTTCCTGTAAATAAATTATATATATATATATATATATATATAAAACACGAGTGCGATAAAATTGATTTTACGAAGAGTTTTGATGCATGTAAAATAAGTCTTTACGAGCACTCGCATAAAAAGATGGGTTACACGTAATTTTATGTAGAACGAAGGCTCTAATTATAATTTTATTTTATTGAGTATATTACGATTAGTAGAATGTGACGTGCTGTTAATGAAAGGTCGCAGTGATTTTATCCGGCACTAGATTTAAACCGCAGCGGCAGCATCTAGTAGTTCATCGATGAACTGATTAATACGCTGTAAATGTAGACCAAGAAAACTTGGTATAGTTCAGAACATATCATTTGCACCAATTCGGATTTTCGGATTAAGAACAGACATCATGACGCGACCAACTCAGTTGTGGGCGTGGCCAAATGTCATGCTGTTTCATTTCGCTACAAGGTGCACGCTCCATGAAACTTGCGAGAAGAATACAATCGTGCTGATTTCGTGGCGGGCGCAAAATTTAAAACTTGTTTCAGGATAAAACCACATTTTGGCAAGACTGTGGACGTTTTCAAACATTATTTTTGGTTATTATTAATCTAGATAACATTTTCGATGTTTGACTCGTATTAATTTTTCGATTTTATCTAAAACAATAAAAGCACAAATATTTTATATTTTAACAAATGTTAAGATACTATTCAAATTTAAAGATTTTTAGTTCTACTTAAACATAGATCTAGACAATGTTCATGGACTCAGCCTAAAATATTATAATAACATTCCATAGACACCCCACAATTTGGTAACAGCGTTTGTATGGTAGTTTGCGTGTTATGACGCCTCTTAACTTTGGATAACAATTGAACAACAGACGTTTCACGACTCACAGTCACCGCTATCTAAATACTGATAACAGCTGACGTTTATACTTCCAAGTTTCTAAGAAGTAACTAAGAGAATTGTAAGAAAATACACCCAACATTTTTATTTACAACTACCACTCATGGTTTTGTACTAAACAGTTAAAGAATATTTTTGAAAATATTTACCATTGGGTTCAGCGGGTCTACTGCGTAATTCTGATTTTTATAAACATCAACTTGAGATTGAAATTGGACGTGCGTGCGACGACGCCCGCCTCACATGCCATCTCTTTTGCACGCACGTCAAATTTCGATCTCAAGTTGACGTTGATGAAAATCAGAATTACGCGGCAGACCCGCAAGTGTGACGGAACACCAGTACTCATTAGAATGTATCAAGACCTTTTACTCGATTTACATTTTTTGTGAAAACAAGTGTTCTGATTTAATTAACCTATTTTAACACAACAGGCAAGCCCCGCCCCATTCATCAGTGCAAATTATATTTCCTGAACTATATAAGTAACTATGTACTTACCTAAATTGTCAGCACCCCTGGGTATGATGACGTCAGCAAACTTCTTTGTCTGAAACAAAAGTAATGTTTAACTACGCTGAAAGTTCCGGAAAGTTCCGTTGGAGCACTCTTCGCTCTTCTTCTCTTCACTATCTCTTTGTACGAATGTTACCTTATATTATAATGGGAAATTTATTTTAAATATGTTAATTGGGCGAATAAAAATATAATTAGCGACTTCAAATGTCCGGAATAAATATCAAAGCGTGCGACTAAAAATACTGAGTGGGCAAATTTAAAGTATGAAATCGAAAATACTTCACCAAAAGTCAAAAAATAGGTGCGACGACGAGCGAAACGAGGAGGAGCGTGTTAGGTTTACATGTAAGATAAAATAAGGAGCTGAGCGAAGCGGAGCTGAGTGAGGCGACGACCCTAGTTTTATTGCTTAAAATTAAATTGTCACTAAAATAGAAAAATGTTCGCATGAGAATTCAACTCAAATTTGTATTTTCAAAACGCAGTTTTTAACATTTTTATTCACCCAGTCTTTCGCCTACTTAGTATTTTAGTACGCTATATTCAGTATTTTTGACACATTAAATTTGAATTTATATTCGCTCGTTTAAATACTACCCTATTATAATTCGACAACCACTTAACAAAGATTGTCACGCTACAACTAACGGGAGCTATAAGCTACGGTCCAAATTTCACATTCCTAGGTCCAGCTGTTAGGCCTAGGCTTTGATAGATCAGTCAGTCAGGGTATTATATATACCTATATATGTCACAGCCAAAGTAATTAATCTAGATATTATTTATACTCTCCAGCCATTATACAAGGTGACTTTTTGATCATCGTCCAAATTCATACTGGTGGCTTGGTAAGTGATCAGTATCTTGGATCAGTAACAATTTTTGTGAAATTCGTAAAATGAAATTTCGCCTTCCCATAGAAATGCAGTTCCAGTCCCGAGTGAATCACTATGGGGAGTCGAAATTTCATTTTACGAATTTCACCAAAATTGTTATTGATCGATGATACTGATCACTTATCAAGTCTCCAGTATGAATTTGGACGATGATCAAAAAGTCACCTTGTATATAATGTGTACCTAATTTAGACAAAGTGATTATTGGAGCAGAATGAATCAAATAATCTAGATATTGATAATATCTAGTAAGACGTGGATAAAGTAATAAAACACAATAAAATATTTCACCAAAAGTCAAAAAATAGGTGCGACGACGAGCGAAGCGAGGAGGAGCGTGTTAGGTTTACATGTAAGATAAAATAAGGAGCCGAGAGAAGCGGAGCGGAGCGAGGCGACGTCCCAAGTTTTGTAACTTAAAATTAAATTGTCACTAAAATATAAAATTGTTCGCCTGGGAATTATTCAATTCAACTCAAAATTGTATTTTCAAGTCGCCGTTTTCAACAGTTTTATTATAATAAGTAAAAAAAGAAAGTAAGATCGCATTTATTACTTTAGCCAATTCCAACTAGCTATTATGAATAATCTCTAGATAAAGTAATTAATTTATCACATTATCTACGCAGTTTAGCGAATATATATAATATCTAGCCATTATGTATAATCGCTATTTAATTACTTTGGCTTTAACATATATATTGCTAATCAGGGCGTAGCTAGGATTTTGTTAAGGGGAGCCAGACAAGGAAGAGCTGTAATATACGCATGATACAATTTTTTTTATAAAATCTTCGAGTTTTTCGCTAAACCCTTGATTGCTGAAATATTGTGCATGACGAGAGCAAGGTTTCTTGATGATAAAGACTGCACGGTGATGTGCTGACACAGGAATTCAAATGCGGAAAGTGGGATGGACACATGTAAAGATGGGTAGAAGGAATATTTTTATAGTTTTAGGATTACAGGAAATAAAAACACTGTTTTCTTTTCGTTTCCATATTTATATTTTGTTTGTAATTCTACTGAACGTATTTTGGTAGGTCTGTACTGTTAACTATGTTTTCACACCACCTGCTCGACAATGTCCAATAACATATCATGCAACCTCAACGTAAAGTAACGCATTATATCTCAAGGGATATAAAGTTATATGAAAATACCTAAGGATTAAGGTGATTTAAATTTGGAACGTCAAATTCGTGTGGAAACTCGTGGAAAACAAATGCCCATATGGGATTGTAAAGAGGTTTGTTCGAAAACTGGCTACCATAAGCAGAATTCAACAAAAAGAAAAAAAGCGTTTACAAAGAATGTGAAACAAAAGACAGTGTTTGGTGCTGTGATTGTCAGTGAATTTTATTGAATTATTAATGTTGATAAAAAATGTCGAGCTTTTTATTGTCTCGCAGAAGATGTGAAAAGTAGAGTATGCTCCTCTGGAATAAATCCTGTCTTTGTCTTGGGCAGCTTGAACCCCTCGCTTTACTCAGGACTCTATATAACTCCCTCGCTACGCTCAGGAGTTAACTCTAGAGTCCCTCGTTACGCTCAGGGTTCAATATGCCGCCTGTGACGTAAGACACTGCTTTATTCCCTTAGTGCATAATCTACTATTTTATCGGTGTCTTCAAAGTGTGTTCATTGCCCTACACTTTATTACTTCGAAAGTAAAATACGACAGCTCACATATCGACTAACCGAATTGTAGTTCTTATTACGTTTTCATGAGGGATCAAATCATTTAAAAAGGTGCAGCTTAAGCAAGGAACATTTTACAAGTAGCATGTGGAAAGTCATATGAAATGCGTTTTCATATGTCACACCTACTACCTTCCTTCACATAGTCTTCCTTCGCATAGAAGAGAGAGCGAGCGAGTAGGGACGAATCGTACTACAGCGGGCGTGTTAGAAGGAGGAAGGCATATTTTGCTGATTCGTCGCTACATTAAAAGGGACCCGTATGACGCATTGGTGAACTTTGTCCTTGACAAACGAATGAGAGTATTTCAAAAATAAATCTTAAAGATAAAATGCCGTAAGGTGATAATTGTAGCAAGTGTGACATTAGTGCATTGCACATGAGAAATCATTGTCTGTGAAATTTCACATGTGAAATCACTGTGAAAAATCAAAGTAATTTCATCAAATGAAAATTAATTAAATGTAGCAATCATTCCCAAGCCTAGTGCAGCTGAACTGCAGGCGACCGTACTTCATACAACATGGTATGTTAAAAAAATGTGACGCGGTAAAACAATATAGGGTTCACGTTTCGTTGTACATTTATAACGATTTCCTGTCTTTGTTTCTGAAGTATTGTTTTACTAAATGTTTGTGAGTATAGCTAGATGACATGACAACACCCATGAGCGAACGCGAGCTTTGACTAAATATTACAAAAGCTGGCAATTATTCGGTGTAGCACATCTTAACTTATTTGACAGGACTAAACTTAATTTAGGCGTTCTGTCCTTGTCTTTTCGATAAAGAAAGAAAAAGATAGGACGCTTAAAATAAGGTTAGTCCTGTCAAATAAGTTGTCGTGTTACACCAAATCGACTCCATCAGCGCACAATTTAGGTTAACAGTATTTTAAGATGCATACATACTCCAACTGCAATTTGGACCCGTCTTTGAAGGCCTACTCCTCCCACACGGGTGATCCAAAAACTTTAAAAATAATATGTTAGGCAAGATTAGGTCAAAAATAAATATTAAGTTTAACATTTTATTTCCTGTTGTTATTTTTGACGAAAAAGAAATCGAAAGTTATTGTAAGTTTCATATGATTTTCGCAAAAATTCTCTAAGTATTCCTTCTCATTGCCTGAAGCGATTTTAATTATTCTTTCACTAAATTATAGACAATTTTTAAATCTACAAAATTATTGTTTAAATTTCATTTTCCTCCATCGACTACTAGTGAAAAGTATTTTTTCTCTTATGTTGCGCTATGCGGAGACGCAGCGATCGGCCAATGAAATGCGCGCTGATATGAACGTTATTTCAATATAGTTTTTATCGATATTTGTACCGACACATGTCGACTCAAGGTCGTTGGCGGATGCATGCCCCTTAATTGGCCGCTCGAAGATAGGCTCTCTCTCTTTCTCTCTGTATCTTCCTAAAAAAACCTGTAGACCGTAAGTCTGTTGTAGATAACTATATCTTATCGAGTACCAGTATGAAACAGTAACTATGAGAAGAACAAAAAGTTACTCCTAAAAAAAGGCATGCTGGTTGCATGCTGGTACTCGATGGGATTAAAACTACCCCCGAATGTGCCCCTAAAATCGATCGTACAGACTAAACGGCCAGGCCGACTCGCGGCAGCAAATGTTTTTCTAGCTATACTTATCGAGTGTTATGAACAAAGTTTGATGATGGTACTACCACATGAGATATTTTGACATGAAAAAAGCCCCACGTTTTTGGTGACTGCCAAGTTTCACCAAGGTCGACCGGCTTTTTTAGTAGTAATTTTTGTCCTTCTTTTCACAGTGAATGTGTCATGCTGGTACTCGATGAGATATGGTTACCGACAACAAAATTATGGTCTACTGTATCTGCGCGAGAGAGAGAGCCTAACTTTGGGCGGCTATGTAAGATTGCATGTGCTGTATGTTTTGCTCAAATAAAATTGAAGTCTTTGATGCTTTTATTTTATTCTGTAACCTCCTCCCTTTATCCCTAGTTTGTTTCTTAGATATTCCAATAGAAATAATTAATTTTTTAATTGACAAACCATTCTTCTTTTGCTGTAAATTTAATTTAATTTAAATGAATTCATCATTAATGTTACTTACGTTAATTTCTCTTAGACTTTGACTTTACAAACTGCGTAGATGTTAGAGAGCCTACCAACACGTAATTTGACGATACTGACCGTTTCCCGAGATACCCAATCTACCAATTAACAACCAGAATGTGTACGTAGTTAGTGTTATCGCCAGCTCAGTGTCATTTTGCTGCTACCTATAGCTTCAATCGGCTTGTAAACACGGTTCGTTACAAAATTCAATGCATCAATCCTAATAAATATATACTAGCGACCCGCCCCGGCTTCGCACGGGTGCAATGCTGATACTAAATATACTACAGTATTTAAGGTACTAAATTGGATAAGGATTAATGCTGCTTAAAATCGCTTTGTAAATAAGCCATTATTTCTCGTAAAAAGTAAAGGATACGAATGGTTATTGTGGGTTATCCCTAAGAGATAGACATATACCATAGCGGACTTTTTTGTAGACCTTTTTAAGGTGTACAATACTGTAGTACATTATTTTGATCTATCTCGTAGAGTTCAGCCAGCGTTTACAATGTAAGCGCAAAAAAGTGTTTATTTACGACATCACATTAGAAACGTCTAAAATTATCAGTGTTTCTCTACTATATTATGCATGTATTATACATGTAAACCTTCCTTTTGAATCAATCTATCTATTAAAAAAACTGCATCAAAATCCGTTGCGTAGTTTTAAAGATCTAAGCATACATAGGGACAGACAGACAGCGGGAAGCGACTTTGTTTTATACCGTGTAGTGATGTAGTGATAAATACCGTCACGACATGAATCCCCAAGGGGATGTCAGAGGTGTTCCGAGTGTGAGCTGTGAAATGCAAGTCACGGACCACACTCGGTACAACCGCGTTTTATCGACGATTATTACTTCCCAATGTGATGGGCGGTGAACCCTTTCGCCGTTCTTCGGGCACAAATACGCGCTTTTTAGGGCATTCAGGTTTCCTTACGATGTTTTCCTTCACCGTTCAGCAAGTGGTTTTAAACCCGTGTTCAGGTCAAATAGATGTTGTTTTTGATGCTCTCGTAACTCGCGTAACAGACTGACACCCAGGACAAGGTGGATCCAAGGGGGATTCAGACAGAGTAGAGAAAAGTAACAGTATTATGTCTTCATATAAAACGGCCGAAACGCGCGGTTCCAAATCTCGGCATACCTCAGTAGTAGGGGTGCGCCGCAGTTGAGTACGGGCGCGGAGAGTGTGAGACGCCACTCGACCCCCGCGCATTTTATGTGGACAGCCCTATGCGTGTGTCTCCCGAGCGTTTTTTCAAGGACACTGCCCAGACTTAATATTGTTACTTTTTCCTATTGTGATTCAGAGGTTTAGATTCCCCTTATATTCATGTTTGTTGTGCGCATGAAAGTAGGTACTGGGGCTCTACCGCGTAATTCTCATTTGTATCAACTTCAAGCAAATGCATGCGAAATACAATGCGTGCAAAAGAGATGGCATGATAGGCGGGCGTCGTCGCACGCACGTCAAATTTCAATCTCAAGTTGATGTTGATGAAAATGAGAATTACGCGGTAGACCCACTGGTTGCGAAAAAAAAAAGACACAAAAATTGACATTAATGTCTGTTGTGGATATGTAAGAAATGTAGGTACGACGTAAAACATACGATTTTGAATGTCTAACTGGCAATTGAAACCGTACGTTTTCGCTGTCAAATGAATATGATTTTTTTGCTTAAGAACCCGGTGCAGTACGACGCCAACTCCGATGCGAAGCGAAACATATCGCGACAATAAAGCGCATATTTGGCTGGCTGATCTAAACAAGTGCCTCACGCTTTGCCCCACGCCGTTCGAACTGTGCTGAGCGAGTCTCGCCCTTTGCGTTGGAAATAATAATTATTTCCGAATACCTTAATTGTGCCTCGATTACTTGTTATGTTTTATTCTGTTTTAATTAATTATAATATTGATGATACTTCCAAGTGGTGTATGTGCTTACTTTGCTTGTTAAATGTTCATAAGACACTTAACGAAGCCTTGTAAAAGTACTCGATTTTAGGGCGAGAACCCATTATTTTAAATATTTTCTGGTCTTTAACGCGATGTTTGTGATAAAATCAGGGACATACACCACTTTTATTTATATTGACCGTTTAAATGAAAGCCTAAAATTTATTTGATTAAATTGTTCCACTTTCGCGAGTTATTATGGTTTTTATATATGTACGAAGTACGATTAGGAGCGGGTTCTTAATTGCACCCCTGTTTCACAATAACCCTCATATTTTGTGGCCTTTGTGCCCCACCCAAAAACAAAATCCTGTATCCGTCCAAAGAAACAGGGATTTGATAGAACCCTGTAATTGCGATGACTCACCGGCAAGCAGAATTCCTCGAAAGCTGGCTTCACGAAGTTCATGTACTGGTTGAGCACCTGCTCCAAGTCTCTCCCACGCTCCATGATGTCCCGCGGCACTGCAAGGAGGAAGGATATCTTACTTCTCTCATTCACTTATTATTATCGAATTACATACACGATTGTCTTCTGGAGGGTAAGGCAGAGGCTACAGATTTCCATCTGCTACGATCCTGACAAACCTCTTTCGCCTCTTCCGCGTCATACAAGCTCTTCTATTACTCGATTATTACACAACAAGTCAGTAATACAACAATGTTTCCTCACTTTACGCGGATCCGCTATACCGAGAATTTCAATTTTCGCGATAAAACTCCTCGCTTTACGCGCTGGTTCCATGAAACTATGTAATACAACGCGTGGCGTGACTTTACGTTGTGCTAAAATTAAATGCATGTATAAACGTACAAATCGAACTAGTACATTGCAATTTAAGTTTATTGCTTACGTATTTATTCATATATTCTTTATTGTACACAAAAAAATACATATTATTTGCACATTGTACTTAGATGTACCATATACATAGGGGAGCTTATCTCTATAAAGAGATTTCTTCCAGCAAACCCGGATTGATAAACAGAAGTCCTAATAAAAAGTAGACATACATACATGTACACTAAAATATGTTAATATACTTACACCCTACAATTGTAAATAACAACAATATACCTACATAAATAATAATTAAGTAACTATTTAAACAATAAACATATTTACTTATATATATAATAATAGGTCTTTACCTATGAAATTGCCGAAATTTTCTTACAGATTTATGAGTTTATAATTCCTGTAATTCAATAGCTATTTCAATTTTTTGTTTCTTGTTTGAAAGTTGATTTCAAGGTTTTACATCTAAGTATTAAATTTTATTTTTATTTTCAGTTTGATTATAAAAATTAAATATTCAAAAACAGTTCTTCCTAAACACCATCCATTTCAATGATAAGATTCGAAATAATTTTTTCACAGCTGACACTTTTCCAAAATTAAATTAATGTTGCTGTTAGCTTAATGTTGTCTCATTCATACACATAAGAAATTACATAATATGGATTTGTCATTCCCAAAAAAAAAAATGCAAAAATGTTAGTACTGAAAATTGAGTTTCCTCCAAATTCTCTATAGAAAAGGGCAATTTCATAGGTAAACACTTCTTATTCTTCAGACCTCGATAAACACGCTAAAATGCTCCGGTTTACCCATTGACGACGCTGTATCGTTGTTTACGTGATTGTCCATAAAATGGTTCTTCAAACTCCGAATTTAGTTTACGCGATTTTGGACACTGAAATTTAAGTCGCAGTCCACACTCTGGACCGACCGTTCCAGCGTGAGCCCTACCGCCGTATTTCGGGTACCTATAGCTTACTTAACAGGCTATGTGAATTTTATCTTTGTCACTGTCACTCCAAGCGAAAAATCGCGCAGTGCGAGAGGGGCGGATTCAGGGCAAAAGGGAAAAAAGTTTGTTTTATATTGTTATTAAAAAAACTAAAATAGTTAGCAAAATTTCAAATATCAAATCTCTAGATACTTTTGAAACACACCTAATAAAATATGTTTGAGTTCTGTATATGGTTCCTATTCGTCAAACGAGGAGAAAAAGTGTGTTTGAAGACCTCATTTAAACAATTATTTCTATCGAGGAAAATGTATCTAAACATGTTTTCCAATTTCAAAACCCTAGATTATATAGTCAAAATGCATATACCAGAAATTTATTAAAATTTTCCGTGTATTTCATGAAATAAACAGAAAAGAAACACCCGTATTTTCTTCGCATATCGCCTTAACGTGCCTTCTGAAGCACGCAGACCAAAAGTTACGGGATTTGAACCCGCGACTTCCGGATTAGTGGTCATGCAGTTGAACCTACAGAACCACAGAGCCAGCCTTACAGTTAACCAAAGACAGTCACCTCTCCTGGCCAGCCGGGTGTCGGAGTCAGTGTCGACGAACAGCTTCATGTGGAAGAGCTCCCGCACCTCCGGGAAGTAGAACACGAGGATGCCCTCGATGAGCACCACGTCGGCCGGGTATATTGTGTGCGATCGGTTTGAGCTGGTGGAAATGGTACAATTCGTCAATCATTAAATCTATTGTGCGATATGTAAATAAACCATCTCTTGATAATGCCGATAAGGTGAAACTAGTTGGTAAATAGTGAAATAATAGGTATATAAAAGAATAGTCTGACTGATTTAAGGCGATATGTAAAAGTTTTATCGTCCCTGTTACTCCATATGCGAAAAAACCCTCAGTGCGAGAGGGACGGATCAGGGAAAAGTAGCAAAAAGTTGGTTTTTTATTAATATAAAATGTACTAAAAATGCAATCAAAATTTCGTTTAACCAGGTCCTAGATACTGTTAAAACCCATCTAATAAAATATAATTGCAGTCCATGTCATTCTAAATTGTCAAACCAGGAGAATTGGTGTCGATAAAGACCTCATTTCAATAAATATTTCTATCGAGCCGAAATTCTCCAATCGCGTTTCTGTTTTAACAGATCCCTGGAGAAAGATTCCAAAAATAATATACTATTTTTTTAAATTATACATTTTTTACCGTAGTAGACATACAAGTTCTAAAAGTGTCGATTATTTTCCGTAGCGCCTTAACAACGACAGGTCATACAGCTAGGACCATGTGGACTGCTGCAGGTTTCTTGTATGACGTAGACATCCGCTAAGTTGGGATTTTTGGTAATTCCCATGGGATTGAGAGAAACGGAAAAAAAATTTGTATGTAACAATTTATTAATGTAACATTCCCCAAGCTATATCATAATAACAGTTTATATTATTTTCTTTAAAATTACAGTGTCATAGATTAACCACCGAACATAGAGGAAAACAACCCGAAGTACTATATTTTTATTTTATTCAATTGTATTTTTTTATTAAATTTAAGTAAACCCAACCTTTATTATTCCGCTGCATATTTCCCCATATTATTATTTATGACATGAAACTATTACCTAACACATAGATTATTTAATTACTTATATTACATTAAAACTGACCTGTAATAAGTGTATCTATTATACCTACATTACATAAATAAATATATTTCATTTCGTAAATATTTTTTACCTTATGGAATTTGTAATATAGTCATATTCAGGCACTTCAACTTTCTTGCCAGCCAGTATGTCAGTCAACACTGACAGCAGCTTCTTGTCATCGAATGCATCGGGATGGTCGAAGTTAAACTGTCCCCTCTCGGCTCTGAGACGTTCAGCAGGGTTCAGTGAGCGGTAGAACGAGTCCTGGCTGATGCAGACCACGCGCCGCTCTGCGTGGTCTTTGTGCTGCTGCCCAAGCTTCTCCATGATACGTTGGCATACTGTTGACTGTTATGATAAACATAAACATTTCTATATTTTTGAAAATGAGTGATTTTTCCATTGCAAGGACATATGAAATTCCAAGTTATGCATACTACAATCAATGGTAAATTCACATATTGTCACTGGTATCACTTCAAAGAATTGGATCGAGAGTTTAAACCCAATATGCACATACTCTTAAGCTGGGCATATTGGGCAAAACTTAAGAAAAAACTACCATTCTTTTAATGTCAACAAAAAATTTTTTTTATATACAAAATAAAATTTTAAAGCTATATAAAATAAAAAAATAATTTAATGAAATATGTAAATATCTCTTTCACGCTGAATATATTTATTTATCAATCAAATAATTGTCCAGTTGCTGGACAGACAACAATAGTTGTAAAAAAGTGACAAAATCAACATTTTTTAGTTATGTTTTGTACAAAACAGAATCATTAACAGTATAATAATCATTAACAGAATGCACATCTACGAGTGTGCACGGGTAATGGAATTAAAACGACAGTAGGTAAAGACCTAAGTATTATGAGAACATGCATTATCACTTCAATAAGAAAAGTGTTGGAATGATGTGAAGATAAAGGATTTGAAATAAGACATAAGATTTTGATTGGTGCCTGACGCCTGTTAACACACGTCAATACAATTAATGAATGTAGTTAACTAAAAATAAATTTCTTAATTTTATAATGTAATATGTTTTAATACAAACAAATGTTAAAGGATTCAATACAAATTGTTAAATTATAATAATTACGAAAATTTTAAATCATAATAATTAAGAGAATGTTAATTATAATTAATACAAAAATTTTTAATAATAATTACTAAAAATAAATTCAGATAGCTATGTACAATGTACCTATACATACTAATTGACAAATTTTAATATGCTTACGATATTATGTGGAATTTAATACTATCTTCTAATTGTTTCAGAATTTACCTATTTTATAAACTTTCTTTGTAGGAAATGTTGTACTTTGACTTTATGTTTAGATAATAATAACTCAATTTCATTCTATTTTATTTTATCATATTCATTCAATAAATTGTTATCTTGTTCCTTTGTAATTTTTCATCCTGATGTTTAATGTAATTATTTTTATTTTTAATGTTAAGTATTATCTTTAACGATTTTCTGTTCTTTTGCAATCTTTATTGATACTAATATTCCACTCAATTTTGTTATTTAATTTTGCATGCTTTATACATGATTTTGTATGGCTTTATTTGCAAAATAAAATGAATATGAATACTAGTGGTGAAGTCACTGGTGTAAAGTCAGTGAAATTATAATGTGTCTGCTCTATAACACAGTGTTTTAAAATAGTTCAGGATTTGTGCACCTGTGACTATATCTGTGTATGTAATCCCAGTAAAACAAAACTAGTTCTCGTAACAAATAGGAGAAAGCCGCAGGCATTCAAACCTCAGATCAGACATCCATGCCTGCAACCCATCACATTAAAGGGTGCCATAAGAAATCAAAGAAATAAAGTAACTTGGCATGACTTTCTACAATAAATTGACATTTAATACATGTAATGTCAAAACTCAAGGTAGCAAAATTCTTAGAACTTTATTAGACTAAGTGCAAAGATTAGCATGCCTAATGATCACTGGAGCACTAAAACAACTTCAACTAGGGCTCTGCAAATGATAAAAGGTATAAACTCTTTTCATGTAGAAGTTATAGAGAAAGCTACTGAGCATGATACAGAATAAAAAGTATACCATATATATAATACATATGTGAAAATTATGATAATATTACTTACACAGTTAATTATGTAATGAACCTTTATAATTTCTGAAATCACAATGTCACAATCAATGGTATTAGCTGCCAGTGATACACTGAAGTGAAGTTGGTGATATTGAGCTCTATCTAAGCTCTGCCTGTCATTGACTGGGAAATCCCTGACCATAGATTATGCTCATTGGCTTTAGATAGGGCATGCATGTGAACTGTTAACAACAGCTATTGCCTTACTTTAGAATAAGTATGTATGTATATTAACTTTTAAGTTATATCTCATCATATTATTTTGTTTTAGTAACAACTTATTAAACTTAAACATAAATTCATTTTGACACTGAGTCATTGAAACCTAGATTAAATTTTCATGGTTTTGCACAGTTACCAATTTTCAGTATTTTTTATTATCTTTTTCAGAGAAAACAATGATAATTGAAAAGGATGATGAAGATTTTGATGATAAAACACAGTGTGATAGCCCACCAACACCAGAATTTAACTATACAACACAGTGTGATAGCAATTTGACAATATTGTTTAAATTGTTAAGTTACTAACTTTGTAAACCTCGAGCATGTACCCATAAAATTTGTTTAATAAAACTTATGTTTGTGTATCGAGAATTATATTTCCGCCTGTAATTGGAATGTATATGAGTCCAAATGTTAGATAATTTAGTTTTATTGTCATTATGTATGTCAGTGGCGTGCACAGAACTTTTTGCTGGAAAAGCAAACAATTGGTCAAGAACAACAATAAAAAAAATATGAAAAAATTTAAATATAACTTTGAAAAAAAAAAATTTGTATGGCGCCAGGGTAGACAATGTCTACCCTAGAGTGAAAATTTCCTATACAAACTTTTTTTTTTCAAAGTGATATTTAAATTTTTTCATATTTTTTTTATTGTTGTTCTTGACCAATTGTTTGCTTTTCCAGCAAAAAGTTCTGTGCACGCCACTGATGTATGTTATTATGTTAGTTTACAAGTAAATAAATCTAAAATCAAATCTTGTCTTGTGCAGTGCTCAGAATCTGAGGAATAAAGAGTCACTGTGGTTAGAACAAGTTAATTTATCAAACAATGCTAGAACACAACCAGATAATGAGTTTATAAAATCATACAAACACTTTTGTTATTATGAATCAGCTAACATAATGTTTGATAAAACTGTTGCATGTGAAATAAACCATTCTAAAACTAAAAAGATATGATCACTGTGAGTGAAATTATAAAATGATAATAGATATTGATAGACTAAGAAGCTTGATTGAATTCTCTTTGTAGTTTCATTGGTCTGCACTTGCAGTTTACTGTAGAGTAGTGCATTATACACTTGAGTACTTTAACATTATACTTCTAACAAGTTTCCAAACAAAACACAATGGAAGAATAAAAAATAATGTTAGATATTTGTTTTTTAATGTATTTCTAATAACAGTTGCTGTTCGGGAAATATCATTGTTACATTATTATAAGAAAGTGTAATTAAAATATTTTTTTAAATGAATTTATGAAAAAACATGCCAGTTGGGGTGTAGATAAGGGGCACCGTGAGAAAAAAAGACTAAGAAAATTTCTGAAATCATTCAGTGCAGAATTGAGACAGAAGTTTAGGTGTGGCAAGTCGTCGAACATAGTGGATTCATGGTTATTTTTTATGACAACCCACCAATCCTTCTGAAATTCCTCTGCATTGTGCCCCCTCATCTACACCCTGACCCTGTATGATGTTTGACAAAAAAACGCAACTTTACACAAGAGTAAAAAAAATCTTTGCCTATGTAAGGCGAGTACCTAGTAGAGCTGTAGTAAAGTATACAGCACTGTGAAATATGTGAATTCAACACGATATAACCTGTCTTGAACATAACCTTAATAATAAATCATTATAACCTTAACAATAATCAATACTATTCTTAAGGATAATCAATACTATCAAAATCATTCTTATTAAAATAGTACAAAATCGTTTTACAGCGTATTGCGTGTTATTCCGAAACTTTGATCAATAAATTCAAAATAAATCAATAAAGCTTACCTTTCCACTAGCTGTACCGCCGGCTACACCGATTAGAAATGGTGTCTTACTTTCTAAACCATTTGTATTCGAATAGTCTGCAGTCTTGTCAGTCATTTTGCTAGTAAATATTGGCCTCAATGAAAATTTTCCCAATAAATAACCACCATTGAAAATGCGACAACTCTTCCGCAATGGTGACATTTCCAGTGTGACCAGATTTAAATTGAACATTATATGCCAGCTGCTTCCCTAAATTCTGCGAAAGTGCTATTTTTTTGTAAGAAAATGCTAAAATTCTGCTAATGATTAAAGTTATAATTTTTACGATGACTGTCCATGTCCAGAGTATCCAATGATATTTATTTTTGTGTTTCGCTGAGTTTACATGATCATTTAGAATAGATTATGTTGTAAATCGTGTATTATATTACATGTTTTACAAAAAGCAGCATTGCTGTCATCCTTGGCTTTTTATAACCAAGATGAGAACATTTGATCATAATACAAGGACACTTTTAGTAGAAATTAGTGTTTTAATGTTTATTGTAACCAACTGTCTTAAATAAAGAAATTATTCTATTCTTTTCTCCCACTCAGAACGATAATTCTGGTCATATTTTCTTTTCATTTTTAACCCTTAACCACTGACGTACGTATGTGGTACGTCATCGTAATGGTTTTTCGTTCAATACTTAATTTTACGTAGGAATTTCGGCGCATCCTTTTTGGTAGTTTCCTAGTTGCCAGTGACGTGTGTGTGGCGGGGGAGAATGTACGCGTAGCATGCTCCTAAAGCAGTTAAATTCAACCCCTCGACGTATGAGGTACGTACGTCAGTGTTAATGTGACTTTTTTGAAAATACTTATTTATGTTTGTCAGCAGACGAAATGCATCGTAAGTGGTCAAATTTTTCTTCCGGGCCATCTACATTCAAAAATTACAATATATAATTAATAGTGCCAATAACGAAGAAGTTATCGAACCTTAGCTTCGTGAGCCTGACGAATCATCGGCCGATGAAAATGATTTATTCAGTTGGATCGCGATGTGTCTTCCGAGGACGAAAATTTTAAGTATGAAGTGGCACCTGCTCGTGTATATAAATATATATGGATATATATATATATGGATAGATAGATATATGTATATAGTAGATAGATACCCGATAAAGCTGTCAAGCTTGCCGTAAACCGGTCAGTTTGCAGTGCTCTAAGCCTACCTGCAACAACTGCTGTTAAAAAGTGCCTTTTAATTAGATTTATGGCAATTGTGATTTTTTCCTAATTAAAACCATCTTTAATAATTAATACAACTCAAAAAAGAAGTTCCTATTTTGACAAAATATTTTTGTGTTGATTTAAAAAAAATGTCTATGTTACTTTCGTTGCCTCTAAGGTTGTTAATTAATAAATATTTTTCTATGAATATTATAACTGTTTTTTTATCATCCTTATATCATTTAAATGTGTATTTATAAACTCACTGCAATAATCACCATAGGTACCCTCCATTGTTGCATCAGGAGAGTTTTAAAATTAAGTACGTATCCCGTACGTACGTCAGTGGTAGTGTAACAAAATGACACGTCAGTGGTTAAGGGTTAATTCACACTTTACGCGTACGACACAACTGATTGACGACGACTACAGACAATGAGATAAACTATAACTCTACATACAGCTCGAAAGAAAATATACATTTACAGGGAATTCCCCTAAAATGTACTTGAGGGTTGCCAGTGGAGTTAAAAAAATCGGACATTAATTAAGAATGATATAATTCTTTAAATATTTCTAGCGCCACTACCCAAGTTAAGCACAGGTAATTTGGCAATGTCTAATCCTGCTAATTTTCTGGGAAGGATTTCTAAGATTCTGCTAAAATCTGCTATCTTTTCAGATCTGCGACACAATCTGCTAAGCCCTAAATTGGGGATCAAATTCTGCTACAATCACAGAATTCTGCTGAGTCTGGTAACACTGGACATTTCACTTGTCAATTTTGACATTTCTCATTGGCTGCGTTCAGTAACATCACCTGTTGAGCGTTTTTCTCGTTGTTTTTTTTTTCTTAGTTCTTAGCTTTGTCACCATGGATAAAATATGTTTCGTAGCAATGAGTGGTTTTTAGTTTGTTTGGAATCTGTGCAAATTTTGTCTTTGATTCTGTTGCTAAAGATACGACAGTGCCATCTAGGAATCTTATTTAACACTAAATTTGACACAAGGAAAAGCACTCCGGTGCGTTGATGCAACCTCAACGCAACCCAGAGGGATCAAGCACGCACACCCGTTAATTTTTGACAAAAACGAGTACCTTCTGACCAAAGACAGTATACAGAGAACTAGCCTGTGCACTGTCTAATGTCTCTTCAACAAAATTAGATTTTATAGTCTTACAAATAAGGTTGTTATTATTATATGTTTTTATTGCATTTTGAGTGCATTACAAACTAGAAATCACGTATCGCCTTCGTGAGCGTTCAGTATGTGCATTACAAGCTGGTATATAAAGTTGTTAAAAAAAACGGTGTACAGATATGGTGGAAAAATTCGTCGTTCCGACACGAACGCAGTAGCGCAGTCGTAGTTGGGAGCGCGCCTGTCATGTAAGCAGGAGGTCACAGGTTCAAATCCTGGCCCGAGGAATTTTTTCAAAATGTTGTGCATTTAAATTTGTTTCTGATTAATGTCTAGTTTGTAATGTACTCTAATAATAATTAATGTTGTTATTGTTATGGTAACATATTCAAACGAAAAACGAGTCTAGCGAGAGAAGCACTCGAGACTCGTGTGTCCTTGTTTAGTAAATAATGCACATTGGCTATCTTGGGCCTCGTAGAGCGCCGTCTCTGTCACCGGACTGTCGATGCTTTGTGCTACAGAGATCACGCTACGATACGATGTGCATTATTTACCGCTGGGACCCGTATATGTATCAAGGAAATTCTGCATGTATATCCCTATATGTATAACCAAGTGAAAAACGTGCGGTCGTATTAGTAAAAAAGGTACAAATAAAACAAGTGCTTTCACCCTTCTCGCTCGGCTCGTTATTCGTGTGGTAGTGCAGTCTAGTAGTTCTCTGTATAATGTCTTTTCCGACATTTATCGGTCAATATGAAAGTAAATGAATAATACGAACGTAATGTGAATAACGAACGGTTCTGACTATGACTATTATACGATACAGTTAGTTGGATACATTTGAAATTCCATTGCACTATGAAGGGTTTTAACTAAGTAATAATTCCTTATCAGAATCTCTACAGTAATATGCTTTCAATTTATTTTGATGGTGAGACATGAAACAAAACGTTGCAATCTAACTCTGGTGTCTAAACATGTCTTATTTAAAAGCTTATTCACGATAAAGTTTTAATCACATTCCAAGCGTATTTTGTTTGCTCTTGTAAAAAAATAACTTGATAATCATTACCTAATTCATATTTTAATATGTTACCTACGTTTTAAGGCCGTAGCTATGCTCTGATAAAGCTTCATGTAAATTAATTTAGTACACCAAATGTAAATAGACTGTTATCTTTAAATCACATACATTCAAAATGAAACTACATACTCTACTGATATGATAATACACAACTTTCTCTAAAACACATAACCGCTAAATGAAAAAAAAGTGATCTCTCCATTTTCTAACTTTAAGAACAAACATTTATTGAAGATGTTGTATGAGATGTTTCTTTGGGAAAGTTTTTCAGTATGATCAGTAGAAAATGTGGCGTAATTTAAAGAAAGCAGTCTATTTACACCCGGTATGTTTGATGTATGGTGATGATTGGTAGGTTGTACACTATTTTGTCAAGATGTGTAGGTACAGTGGAGACCATATCAAGCTATACACTTGCAGTACGACATTAGCCCCTACAGAGAAGAATATAAGATATGTACAAAGTCCAATGTGTCTTACTTGATGCGGTCTCCACTGTACAATAATGCTGACATTCATGACAGATTCTTACAAATCCACGTAAGTTCAAGAACATTCACGTTCAGCGCCACAAAATTATTGTATTTGAACTTTTGGACCAAAACTAAAATGAACTCTATAATCTTCATTTGAATGTACTCGTCACTGGGTCAGTTACTTACATAAGTTTGCAGCGCTGTATGTCTATATACGTATAGGCACTAGGTACCTATTCCTTTTTCACGGTTAAATTGTATTTGTGATGTCATCAAATAGGCAAGATCTAGTGTTAAAAAATTCAGTTCCCGTGGGCTCCTTGATAGAAGCATGGGTAAGGTGTCAATGGCTTCGTTATAAGTTGTAGAATAAGAATATTAATGGTGATATTGCTTAGAGATCCATGTTTTGCTCGACCAAAAAAAAAAAGTTTCTATGAAATATCTGTCTTGTTAAGAGTTTAATAAAGTTTATACAGAATTTAATTAATTAAAATTAAGTACCTAACATAAAAATATTATATCATAAAACCTATAAATATAAATACAGTAAATTTAATCTTAAAATTATTAAAATAAATAAAAAATGCTGGCCAGATCACCACCGTCGTTCGGTAGTGTACCCAGAAGGCTGGCAGCATTGCCTCGCTGAATAGCGAGGCTAATTCTTTGACCGAAATAGGCTCCAGCCCTCGGGTCACTGGAAGCGTCGATCAGGCGCGATGATATGTCTCTGTAGAGACGTCGCGCATCCGGTCCCCACGGTCCGAGTGTCTCCACTCCAAAGGGCACAAACATGTAGCCCTCACCTAGGGCTGCATATTTGCGCCGTTTGTCCGATTCCGCCGACGTTGCCGCCACGCCCGCTCTGGAAGCGGTCGCTGAAAGGTGGGATGGCGCCATCGTATCGTTGGGCTCCTCCAGGTAGAAAACTTTGTGAAATGTACGTCAAATCGTCAAATGACTCGTAATGTCTGACCTCATGGTGTTTTTTTTTTTAGGCTATTTTTCTTTAAACCTAACTGATGAAAGTAATTTTGAAATATTAACGTTGGCCTATAATAAAAAAAAAATTCAAGTCGGTACATATATTTTTGTAGCGATTTTTTTGTAAAACAGAGATAAATTTAATAAAACGTTTCTTTATGAACCTCACAAAAATATAAGTATCAGACATTTTAGTCTATCTGTGTGCTCAATAACGATTGACGAGTTAAAATATAAAAACATTTATATAAAATATAAAACATTGTTGCTGCATGCATATAGTGTGCATTGTTGAAACTTTTTATTAAATTCTTCTAATTACATTTCAGAAATAATACAAATTATTATTTTTAAAAGTATATTTTGGAATGTTTCAAACTTATTTAAAGACAAGTTAATTTTTGCGGCTGTATTAGGTATATTTTTAACAGAAAATACATATTTTCTAAGCAATATATTCTAAAGTTTTACAGATTTTGAAGCGTAGTTTTCCGTAGGTAGCTAGGGAAGACTGAAGACAAATATAAAAATGAAGATGTCGTTATTGTTTGCAATACTGTGAGCAGACTTTTAACCACTAAGATTAAATTATTAATCCTTTCTTGAAAAAAACATAACTTTTTCACGTTTTTCTGGAAGTTTTTGTTTCTTTTTAAGCAAAGTAGATATGTTTTGCAATTTATACGGTGAGGTTTCTCAATTTCTTATCAGCGTTTCTCAAGGAAGTAGCCATATCAAGCTGCTTCACTCTTAAGCGCGCCCACACCAAATAGTCCTGCAGCCCGATAATTTGTGCAGCCATAAGGGCAGCACTGTCGGGATAGATAACTGTCGCACAGCCGAGGCCTGATGGCACTGAGAGAGATGACCAGATGTCTTGGACAAGCTTATCAGTGGGAGGCGGGCAGTTGATGACTGGGTACGACGTGTTACCAGATAAAACAGGACCTAAACCATTGGACCTGCCAGCAACAGCGATGAAAACCAAAGCTCCGTGCGTGTCTTCGTACTTCTGCATAATACGAAGTGTTTCTTCGGTTGCTTTGTGAGCAGAGGTCACGCGAAGATCGACGTTGAGTCCAAGTTCACGTGCAGCTGAAAATTTAAAAAATGTATTTAACCATGAAGTTAATCAGATAAATACAAGCAAAACCATAAACAAGCCTTCGTATTTAATCTACCTTTAGCTATTTTTTGACAATGTTCCTGGTCAGCTGGAGATCCCATGAAGACAACAACCTTGTGATGAATCGATGGCTTTAAGTGATCAAGTTGTTCTTTTACCCAATTAAAATTCCTTTTTACAACGTCAAGGTCAGCAGCTGTGACAGTAGTCAGATTTCTGTAAACCTGAAATTTTTCATAAACTGTTAGCGGTGAACCAAAAAAATATAGAAGACGCGTTAATAAAACACAGCTATATAAATACAAAAATATGTATATGGAAGGCAAGAATCTCTCACCTGTTTGTCAACCATCAACCTCTTATCACCAGATGGCCACAGTCTCCAAGAATCAGAATCGATAACGTCAGCCAACAAAATATTACCTAAAAATACATTTCATACTTTAATATTAAGTATTATAAGAAGTCATTGAGAGCACGGAGCTTAGAGATTTAATACCTTGTTCATCGACTCCGAACTCGATCTTCATATCAATAAGAGCACAATCCCGAAGAGCCCATGCCTTTTCCAAGATTTCAAACACAAGGATAGTGGCTTTCCGCATGTAGTCCACTTCATCTTGACCGATTATTAGTCCATTGAAGTTGAATTTTGCAGATACAATTTGTTCTTCAGACCACTGAGGATCATGGTTTGCATCATCCTTGAAGAAGGTCTCTTGTTTTGGTGGGCAAAAACGGAAGCCTTCAGGCACACCAGGATTACGCTTCAGAAATGAACCAGTAGCTAAACGACGGGTTACCCATTCAATAGGGATCATTTCACATTTTTTTGATAAAAAGGCTGTTGGTGAAACCGACTTCACGAATGATGTTTTTAGACCTGAAATTGAGGTAAAAATATCACACTTACCTATATTATAAAACCATAAATTGTTAAGGTTACATTTAAATTATATTCCTTTTACCTTTTAAAATTATATTTATAAAGGCTTTATGTGTTTATTGTCATAGATATTGATTTATATTTACTGTTGTCGATAGGTATTGTTGACAGAAGAAGCAAAACAGCGTTTTATTACATCATGGTAATTAATTACGATAAACGAGTATCTATACTTCATAATTTATCTGTTGTTCTTTCATCGTTTACGTTAGCAGGGGTCAAGAAGGGCTCGATAAGTAGAGTGATGTAATCATGTAACCCGTTCTACTTGGTTGTTGATCGATAAGGGTGGTGGTATATGGCAAATCGATAACACAAAAATGATTTTCAAGATGTAGTTAACTAGAGATTACACAAAAATATTATACAAGTTTCCTATGTTATCACTAAAGCTAAAGACGATTTCCAAGAATATAACTATTGCTTTCTAACAAGCTATAACTTACAAATAAATTAAAAAGAAATCAAATAAAATCAAACTAACATAAATAAAAGTTAAAACAGGTACCCATATCTAGTTAAAAATAAAAAGGACTTTACCAGTAGCTTCCAAAATTTCGAAGACCTTAGCATTAGTCTGGTTTGAGATAGCTGCCTTTCCTTCCAAGTCATGAGCCTTAACTCCATCTCCCGCTGTGATCCTGTCTTTGTTTAGAAGCAAGCAGTGTCCGGATAGTTCTGGGAGATCGAAGACTTGCTTGGTTTTGCCTTCAATAAGGAGCTTGCCAAGCTTATAGCCTCCAACTGAAAATGTAATTGGAACTCAAGTTCTCGTGTATACTCAACAAAACCGAGTGTTTTATATCCCCCAAACTACAGATGTATGTAATTCTGTCCTAGTAACAAGGTTTTACCATTGGTCGTTTATACAAATTACTAAACTTATTAAAATAAGTGGTGGATGATTGTTACTATAAGTACATTGAAATTTTTGGAAAGTGAGATTTAAAATGCTAAGTATAAAAAACTTAGATTGAAAACAATGTACGTAATTGTATTGTAGGTATTATATTTGAGTCAGCAAGTTCATAGCTTACGATTGAAGATATGAAGAATTCACGAAAAAATTCCCGCTACGCGAATTAGGGCAATTTCGTCACTATCCGTTGACAATAAGTACTTTGAGAGGGGACAGCTAAATAAATTTTGAGCATTGATAAGACAACGATATCTGCGAATCCCTATGGTAAAATTACCACATGACGATAAATTTCTGATAATATATCAGGCACGCTTTCTTTTGAGTGTAAAAAAACCACTTCTCTGTGGTCTAGTGATTCGAGTACTCGACTATATTATTATCAGAACTAGCTTTTGCCCGCTCCGCCCCAATTGAAGAGATTTTCATGGAAATAAGATAATCAAAGGAACATGGTTTTTCGAGCCTTACGACTATATTGTTACATTTTCAGATCCTGGTTGCCATATTGTACAAAATTACCAATCAAGATAAAAAAATAATCCCAAACCCGAAAGGTTTTGTTGTCCCTTGAGGAGAGCAAGTATCAACCTTCCAGTCCCATCATCAGATCCTTAGGGCCTAAGTTGCCATCTGGACTGGGTGCCTATCATCAAAAACATAGATATACTATCGAATTTCGATTGTCTAAGGATATGTTCGCACTTGACGTGACGACACAGTTCGTAAATAGTTCAATACCCACTAAAGGCAATTTTGAAAGTTCAGTTTTAATCTATGTTTATGATGATAGGCGCCCAGTCCAGTTGGCAACCAAAGATACAAAATAGAGGGGCAGGTCACCATGTTTTACCAAAGTACTAATCAAGATCAATCAGATAAGCCCAAACTCGTAGGGTCTACTGTTTTCGTTTGAGGAGATCCTTCCAGTCCCATCATCAGCCCACGTTTCGTTAATGGGTGTGGACTGTGACTTTTATTTCAGTCCATACGCGGATAAACCCCTAACACCCTTTCAGGAGATTTCATGTCGTGACGATGTTTCTGGGGGTTTTCAAAGACAAAAGTAGTACCAAACGACTCAATAGATGGCGCAGCCTGTACAAAAAATGTTTTTCTGGCAACACTTGATTCTTATGTTTTTCACAATTTTTTTTGGCAAAATTCGGCAAAATTGACACTTTGCATCGTTTTGTGTGCGTGCGCTAGTGCTTTCGTAGTTTTCTTTTCTTTTTCTTGATATTACCCTCAATATTACCCAACGCAACTTGCTATCTTTTGGATTCTGACAATACGGGTTCTAATGCCCTCTCTATTGCACTTGTTTTTACAATTAGCTACACTTCCACAACGCATGGGCTGACACATTAACGTCTTCTAATTTAAGTAAGTAATGTAAATAAAAACAACACGAAATAAACACAACAAAATATTTCTTTGTAAAGGTATTGTTGGATTTGACACTTCACTTGAAATTTTTTAGCCCACGGAAACCTTAGAACATATAAGACTATATATATATTATATTATATGGTATATGCCCTAAGACGGAAAATCGCTGCCCACAGATTAATTAGCTTTTTGACACTTGAAAGCAGGGTAACGCCATGTATGATTACCTCTGAAAGCTTCATCAAGGTTGGATCAAGGTAATTCTGGAAAACCACTCATAAAATTTGTTGTTTCGCAAAAACATAAAACATATTGTCTATAAATGCCGACTTTTATGACATTTACCAACTGACACGATGAATTAATTACATTTCTTAAAACAGTTAAAATGAAAACATTAACAGTAAAATATTAGTATTCGTCAAACTCATCTTTATTAATAAAACAGTTAAAGTTACATTTAATGGAAAAGGGAAAGTCCATTTCTGTGTTTAGGTAAAGCTCTTATTCTGAGAGGTAAAGCATTTACAAATAATTGTTTAAAGTTGCAAACCTTAATATCTGCACAGCATAGTTGTTTAACAATCGTTTTCATAAACATAAGTTAAACGTCAAACTGTTTGACTCAATCAAACAAAAGTTTCAAAGAGAATTTTAATTCGGCCGGGTTATAATTTATTTTGAGTAAAAGTGAAACTTACCTTCTTTCGGTACAGACATCTTCTTTTGGATTATTTAACAAATGTACAGAGATCAATCGACGCGAGTGGCTCAGAAGGACAGGTCTTTATGACGAGTTTCAATACAGCGTTCGTGAAATAAAGTGCACCACGTGTTTACGATACTTCACCGGGCGGGTTTGATAACAGGTTTGTAGTATGACTGCAGAGTCTTGGCACTTGTTACTTTTAGACTTGAACTTTGACCTGCGTCATCTTGCTTTCGTCGTCGTTATTAACACGTTTAGCGGAAAATTAATTAATGAAAATTATAGTAGGTGCCTGCTCTTAAATTATACGTCATAAAAATTGTGTTTGCTAACGTTTTTATTAGTTAGTTAATATAGAAAAAACAAGCGCAAGTTTAAAAGGTTATTATAACATTGAAAATCAAGTCCTGTCCGTCTTAATAACCCGTAAATAAAAAATGGTTTTATCATAGTCATACTGATTCTCATTTATTCATAATTTATCATGACATATCCAAGATTATTGCATTATCATTTAATTACTTATATCAGTAAGTTTCATTTCTATATCAGAGAATATAAAGTATTACTACGTAAAGAAGCGACACTCACCTCCCCGCGCGAATTTAACGTCCCCCGCGGTCCCCCGCAAGTTAGTGGAAATCTGGAGTCAGGCAGAGCTCGATTACCACTCGTTTGCTGCGCGCGTGTTTTGTTACAAAGTTTTATCACGATACTGATTTTTAATCAGTATGGTGCGTTATTGCAGTGTTTATGGATGCCTGGAAAACTTTTTTTCAAAAATTAGAATTGCGTGGTCAAACCTTACAATTTCGTTCCCTAACGCATTTGGAACAATAAAATCAGTATTTATAACTTTCCATGTTTTGACAAGTTTTAATTTTTTTTCCAAAATTTATGTTTGAGTAGTTGTTAATTATATGATGATCATTTATGCATACGAAACTATATAGGTACTTACTAAGCTTAGGCATACTATATATATATATATATATATTTACTTTTAAAGTAACGAAAAAGCAGCGGTAACTCAGGGGTAGAACGCTGGCCTCTTAATCTTGAGATTAAGGTTCGATTAAGGCTCACCACCCATCACGTTGGGACGTAATATTTGCAGGTGAAACGCAGGTTTACCGAGTGTGGGTGGACTGTGACTTGCATTTCAAAGTTCACACTCGGAACACATCCGACACCCCCCGGGGCATTCAGGTCGTAACGATTTATATACATATATAAGGTTAAATAACATTATTTGGCGAAACTCAAAACAAAGGTAGTACTAGTCTATATGGACAACTGTTTGCATGGGAGCTAAGCGAAATTCTTAACTTTTTTTCACTTCCTCCTATACAAATTGCTCCGATCAGCTGACTCGTCCAGTATGGAAAGGTGAAAACGAATTTTAAGAATTTTTCACTATCCTATTAAAAAAAGTTATTCATACGGACATGTTCTACATATGTTTCAAATTTCGCCAACTAATTGAATTTAACCTTGTATATATATATATATATATATATATATATATATACATATATTTTTTTAATACTGATTAATCCACGGGGAACCAGAAATTGGACTACGCTAAAATTTAGGAAGAGAATCACATAAGTTGCTGACTTATATTGTGTCCCTCTCGGGCGACGACGCTCACACGATTGCTGCCAGCCCTAGACTAGCTCACGCACACACACAAGCGTGTGCGGACAAGCCAGATGCGCGCGTCAGAGTGTAGGTAAATAACTTGAGCCTTGACTATGAAGTGACGGGGGTGTGTCTATATACTATAGGTACACTATTTCAAAATACTTTACTACGCTTCGTACAATAAGGCTGGTAGAAGTGTTGGATGGTGTCGCAGTTCCGCATTCTTGGAGCTTCGGCGATTGCGCGGGGGGGATACTGCGATCCAATCAGCTTTGGCAAGGATATCTAGCAAGCATTGTACATTTTACTAATTTATATTGATTTTTATTATACGAGTATTCATATTTATGATCGATATATTGACGATCTGAAGGACGTTGCGGGTGGCAGCTGGATGAGGATGACTGAGAACCGCCAAGAGTGGCGTAATATTGGGGAGGCCTATGTCCAGCAATGGACGAATACGGGCTGATGGATGGATGGAGTATTCATAACCTTTCATTGAGTGTCTACTCAAGTCTCATTAAACTCTTTACCAAAAAAGGTGAGCCCTCAAATCTGAAATAAACGACAACCAGTCTTGAAGTAGATACTTCTTTGTTAGCAACTCGTATAGGTAAGGCTGCCAACTTTCCTGATTCGAAATGAAAAGGATGAGGATTTCCGCACAAAAAACTTTTTCGAAGGATTTTTGAATGAGTTTTGATATGCTTTCTATTGAGTTTAAACTCTGCTTAAGATAAACTGTGGGAAAGACCCACAGTCCCTCCGTTATCGCGAGTTCAGCCTCTTATCCTTTATTTTTCATGACGAAAAAATTCAGTGACTGCATGAGAAGTACCTGGCTGCACCAAATATGTTCTGTGGTCTGCACTCAGATTGTATTGCAAAAGTAATTTTGCGCGCCTTTCCTTTTTACGCCTAGTTTCGTCTTTGTCACTCGCACCTTATGTCAACACTCACTCGTGTAATACAATGTAAAGTCAGCAGTATTATTACTTAAATATTCCCTTTCGCGTGCAATACGCTGATTTTATTGTGTGTGAATGTAAGTAGCCGTGTCTGTGTGAATAAAATGCGAGACATTGGGGAACAAATTCGATGTTTATGGGACAATGTGGGATGATTTCTATAAGGAGAACAAAAAAGACAAATGCGGGACTGTCTCCCCTAATGCGGGACGGTTGGCAGCCTTATGTTAAGGGAGGTATCTTCAGAACCTGTACGTCTCTTCCAGAGCGTCTTTTTTAACAAAGGATACTTTGATTTCTGTCTATAGAGTATTAGGTTTTTTAATCCTTTATTAAGTATTTTTTATTAGTTATTATGTTATTCAAGATAAATTAACGCTTATTAGATCAGTACCTATATAAAAATGTTAAAATGATCTCGTACGCGAATGTGCTACTATCATTACTAGCACTGTGATAGAGTAAAGAGGCGACTTAAGAAGTATCCACCTAAATAATTTACGGTTCTGATTTCTGAAGTTCTGACACAACTAGCTGCTTTTTAATGTTTCAAGATCATGGGGTCGAACTATACACATCAATTATCTCTCGCTTGGAGTCAAATCATTTGACATTTCATAAATTTCATTCATTCATTCAATTCAATCTTTGCGATGCGAACAAACATATCTGTCAATGTCTCTCGCACAAGGTTTCTGGTGTGCGAATAATATCTTAAATTATTAATTTCATCAACATTTCTATTATATTTGGCGGACAAAAAGGCAAGGAAACTTGGTTTTTACGCTTCAGATCCAAACAATTCAAAGGTAAGTTCTCAACACCATTTAATAATACTTTTTTTTTACAATTTATCACGAGTCCACTGAACTCAGCTGTTATTTCACAAACTTTTACGAAGTTAATCTACTAACCAGTAAAATTAAGTTGCATCTGATTGACTTAAGAAAACGTATCTTTTGATAACTTTATAACTTGGCTAGCTTATAAAAATCTAATTCTGGTATCCCCACATGGTTTTCTTCTTGTTGATTTGTTTTGTTGTTTTGTCTTACTCTCCTATGGTTTTCTGTTTCTTTATGAGAATAAAACTTTTGCATGAGTCACCTATCCTCGGTAAAATTTCAAGCTTTTCTATCTCATGCTGCTATTTGTTGAACATGCTCGGTTCTAGTTTGTCTAGGCGAATCGTGTCACATCTTTGCCTGAAAAATTAAAATTTTCCACACCTATATCAAGTAAAGTTGTCAAGTAAAGCTATGCCAATGTAATAATTGTCTGTATAATAATTATGTAATGTGTAATAATTCATCAGCATGTCACAGGCCAGTGTATCATCAAAAATTTTTATCAAGGCAAATAAAAAAAAAAATTGGTACCCAAGGGGTGTCCCCATACCATAACCTTGAAAAGGGAGTGTTTTTTAACGTTATCATGTCCCTTCCCCTATATCTCCGAAACAAGAGGACCAAAGTTATGAAAATAATGCAGGAAAAATATAGCACCTAAGAAATTGGTTGGTGCCGAATAGCTTGCCAGGCACTACTATGTTAGTGGCTTGTTTTTGTCATGTTGATGTTGCTAAGGCATCTATATTGCTATTTACCACAATATTTTAGGGTTTCGCATTGGTCAGTGGAAATTTCACTCTACTACTAGATCTTATTTCTTTGGTATAAAAATATGTTTTTACTCAATATATTTTGGCGCACAGGATGGGGCCATCATCAGTCGATTCAACAAAATATTGACAAATAAGTTGTATGTATTTAGAGTCCCATATTGAACTAATAAATTTAAGTACTCAATACTCATCAATATCAACCAATACATATAATTAAAGAGTAGGTGTGTCTGTGCAATGAAGAAAAGTAATAAAAATAGAAAGGGGGTTATTAAAAAAGAGTTAGAATTTCTTTCTGTGTGTCTGTCTGTCTGTCTGTTTGTTCGTGCAAATCTCTGAAACTACTGAATGCATTTAAATGTAATTTTCACAAGTGGGCAGAGCTTAATTTGGATTAGACTATAAGCTTTTGTTTCATTAAAATTGGGTGTCGGCAAAAAAGTTATTGTTATTTGGAATTTACTTTTCTACTGTTAGAAGTTGGAACTTACATAGCAATTCCTGGCAATGATGGCCTATAGACGTCATGAACAATTGTTTAAAAACAAAAAAAAACATGAAAACTTCGGTTAGAATTACGTTGTGTATACAATTTTAGTACATGAAAAATCAACAGGTGGCGCTGTTCATTATTAGAACTAGAAATTAAATAAATATTTAAGAACAGATTGGGAAACTTGCTAGGTTATAGGATCAATAACAATTTTTGTGATATTCGTAAAATTTAATTTCGATTCCTCATAGTGATTCACTCGGGACTGGAAGAGAATTACTATGGGAAGTCGAAATTTCATTTTACGAATTTCACAGAAATTGTTATTGATCCAAGATACTGATCACTTATAAAGCCTCCAGTATGAATTTGGACGATGATCAAAAAGTCACCTCGTATATTACAGTATCATCACCATCGGTCACGCTATGACCAAAGGGAGCAGCGCAGTGACAGTTTTAGTGAAACATGTGATAGGTTCGCCTTAGTCGAATGTAATCCGCTTGTCGTGGGTTCAAGTCACATACCGTTTTTCTGAAGTAACTATAAAATTTTACAGCAGTTTTCTTATCAACCCTTGTACTTCATCTTATCGAGTAGCAAGTGTTATTTATTTTGTTTGGAAATTGTAAAATTTACTACCATCAAAGTGAAAACGCTGAACCCTGTTTTAGCCCGAGCCCGAGCGCGGACTCTTAAATATAGTTAGCATCTATTATAAAACAAATATATAACAGCCCAGCTACAAGTATCATATATTATAAAACAAATATGTTACAGCCCAGCTACAAGTATCATCTATTATAAAACAAATATGTAAAAGCCCAGCTACAAGTATCATCTATTATAAAACAAATATGTTACAGCCCAGCTACAAGTATCATCTATTATAAAACAAATATGTAACAGCCCAGCTACAAGTATCATCTATTATAAAACAAATATGTAAAAGCCCAGCTACAAGTATCATCTATTATAAAACAAATATGTTACAGCCCAGCTACAAGAATCATCTATTATAAAACAAATATGTAACAGCCCAGCTACAAGTATCATCTATTATAAAACAAATATGTTACAGCCCAGCTACAAGTATCATCTATTATAAAACAAATATGTAAAAGCCCAGCTACAAGTATCATCTATTATAAAACAAATATGTTACAGCCCAGCTACAAGTATCATCTATTATAAAACAAATATGTAACAGCCCAGCTACAAGTATCATCTATTATAAAACAAATATGTAAAAGCCCAGCTACAAGTATCATCTATTATAAAACAAATATGTTACAGCCCAGCTACAAGTATCATATATTATAAAACAAATATGTAAAAGCCCAGCTACAAGTATCATCTATTATAAAACAAATATGTAAAAGCCCAGCTACAAGTATCATCTATTATAAAACAAATATGTAACAGCCCAGCTACAAG
Organism: Ypsolopha sequella; assembly: GCA_934047225.1. Lineage (NCBI taxonomy): Eukaryota > Metazoa > Arthropoda > Insecta > Lepidoptera > Ypsolophidae > Ypsolopha > Ypsolopha sequella. Next base: position 4,282,881 of record OW203987.1, read on the forward strand.
TATCATCTATTATAAAACAAATATGTAACAGCCCAGCTACAAGTATCATCTATTATAAAACAAATATGTTACAGCCCAGCTACAAGTATCATCTATTATAAAACAAATATGTTACAGCCCAGCTACAAGTATCATCTATTATAAAACAAATATGTAAAAGCCCAGCTACAAGTATCATCTATTATAAAACAAATATGTTACAGCCCAGCTACAAGTATCATCTATTATAAAACAAATATGTAAAAGCCCAGCTACAAGTATCATCTATTATAAAACAAATATGTAACAGCCCAGCTACAAGTATCATCTATTATAAAACAAATATGTAAAAGCCCAGCTACAAGTATCATCTATTATAAAACAAATATGTTACAGCCCAGCTACAAGTATCATCTATTATAAAACAAATATGTAAAAGCCCAGCTACAAGTATCATCTATTATAAAACAAATATGTAAAAGCCCAGCTACAAGTATCATCTATTATAAAACAAATATGTAAAAGCCCAGCTACAAGTATCATCTATTATAAAACAAATATGTAAAAGCCCAGCTACAAGTATCATCTATTATAAAACAAATATGTAACAGCCCAGCTACAAGTATCATCTATTATAAAACAAATATGTTACAGCCCAGCTACAAGTATCATCTATTATAAAACAAATATGTAACAGCCCAGCTACAAGTATCATCTATTATAAAACAAATATGTTACAGCCCAGCTACAAGTATCATCTATTATAAAACAAATATGTAAAAGCCCAGCTACAAGTATCATCTATTATAAAACAAATATGTTACAGCCCAGCTACAAGTATCATCTATTATAAAACAAATATGTAAAAGCCCAGCTACAAGTATCATCTATTATAAAACAAATATGTAAAAGCCCAGCTACAAGTATCATCTATTATAAAACAAATATGTAAAAGCCCAGCTACAAGTATCATCTATTATAAAACAAATATGTAACAGCCCAGCTACAAGTATCATCTATTATAAAACAAATATGTAAAAGCCCAGCTACAAGTATCATCTATTATAAAACAAATATGTAAAAGCCCAGCTACAAGTATCATCTATTATAAAACAAATATGTAACAGCCCAGCTACAAGTATCATCTATTATAAAACAAATATGTAACAGCCCAGCTACAAGTATCATCTATTATAAAACAAATATGTAACAGCCCAGCTACAAGTATCATTTATTATAAAACAAATATGTAACAGCCCAGCTACAAGTATCATCTATTATAAAACAAATATGTAACAGCCCAGCTACAAGTATCATCTATTATAAAACAAATATGTAAAAGCCCAGCTACAAGTATCATCTATTATAAAACAAATATGTAAAAGCCCAGCTACAAGTATCATCTATTATAAAACAAATATGTAAAAGCCCAGCTACAAGTATCATATATTATAAAACAAATATGTAACAGCCCAGCTACAAGTATCATCTATTATAAAACAAATATGTAACAGCCCAGCTACAAGTATCATCTATTATAAAACAAATATGTAACAGCCCAGCCACAAGTATCATCTATTATAAAACAAATATGTAACAGCCCAGCCACAAGTATCATCTACTATAAAACAAATATGTAACAGCCCAGCCACAAGTATCATCTATTATAAAACAAATATGTAACAGCCCAGCCACAAGTATCATCTATTATAAAACAAATATGTGACAGCCCAGCTACAAGAATCATCTATTTATCATATATCACGTTATTGACCTATTTTGCTCCTGCCCTTTCATACAGTAGGTCTAATGATCAAGATAACATTCCACTTTAAATAGACCAATGTCTTGGAATATTACATATTTGTTATCTTCAGAATTGGAATTGGTTAAATTCTCTTCCATTCATTGTTACTTACGAGTGACACGGCGATAGGAGTTATAAAGAACTTTATACCTAGATCAATTGAAAAAAAAAAAAACAAGAGGCGGTCATGTGAACCGCTGACAGAAGTGAAAATGTTAACATAAAATTATCCCCTAACAAAAACTGGTCAAGTGCGTGTAGGACTCTTAATAATTTGTACAAAAATTACAAACTTAACATTACTTACAAACAAGTCGAGTATTCGGGTATGTAATCCTAAAACTATTACAATACGCCGTTTTCAGTATTTATTGTTAAAATACAGTATATGATAATATAATGTACAGAAATTATAATTTCTAACTATTTTCCTTTTCGAGATAGATATTGGTCAAAAACTGACAATCTTGACAGCTTTGGCATATTGTCGCGAACTTTTGAATGTTGCAATGTGAAATGGCTCATGCACCATAGAAGTTACAAGCGCATTTTACTTATTCAAGAAAAAAAAAAAACTTAGATTATGACACCCCCGTAGAAAAAAAAACAACAGGCCCACAAGCAAAAAAAATATGTTTTTTTCGCCTCCTTTTTTATGATCCACTGGCAACATATTCATTATTCGGTTTCGGGTCAAAATTCTACACAAATTTTCATGTCCGTAACTCATTCCGTCTACAAGCTAGAGACCTGTGATGTGACATGTACAGACTACAGTCACAGCAGAGAAACAAGACTGCCTACTGAAGGGTCCGTATAATGTACAGACTACAGTCACAGCAAAGAAACAAGACTGCCTACTGAAGGGTCCGTATAATGTACAGACTACAGTCACAGCAAAGAAACAAGACTGCCTACTGAAGGGTCCGTATAATGTACAGACTACAGTCACAGCAAAGAAACAAGACTGCCTACTGAAGGGTCCGTATAATGTACAGACTACAGTCACAGCAGAGAAACAAGACTGCCTACTGAAGGGTCCGTATAATGTACAGACTACAGTCACAGCAGAGAAACAAGACTGCCTACTGAAGGGTCCGTATAATGTACAGACTACAGTCACAGCAGAGAAACAAGACTGCCTACTAAAGGGTCCGTATAATGTACAGACAACAGTCACAGCAGAGAAACAAGACTGCCTACTGAAGGGTCCGTATAATGTACAGACTACAATCACAGCAGAGAAACAAGACTGCCTACTGAAGGGTCCGTATAATGTACAGACTACAGTCACAGCAGAGAAACAAGACTGCCTACTGAAGGGTCCGTATAATGTACAGACTACAATCACAGCAGAGAAACAAGACTGCCTACTGAAGGGTCCGTATAATGTACAGACTACAGTCACAGCAGAGAAACAAGACTGCCTACTGAAGGGTCCGTATAATGTACAGACTACAGTCACAGCAGAGAAACAAGACTGCCTACTAAAGGGTCCGTATAATGTACAGACAACAGTCACAGCAGAGAAACAAGACTGCCTACTGAAGGGTCCGTATAATGTACAGACTACAATCACAGCAGAGAAACAAGACTGCCTACTGAAGGGTCCGTATAATGTACAGACTACAGTCACAGCAGAGAAACAAGACTGCCTACTGAAGGGTCCGAGTCCGTATAATGTACAGACTACAGTCACAGCAGAGAAACAAGACTGCCTACTGAAGGGTCCGTATAATGTACAGACTACAGTCACAGCAAAGAAACAAGACTGCCTACTGAAGGGTCCGTATAATGTACAGACTACAGTCACAGCAGAGAAACAAGACTGCCTACTAAAGGGTCCGTATAATGTACAGACAACAGTCACAGCAGAGAAACAAGACTGCCTACTGAAGGGTCCGTATAATGTACAGACTACAGTCACAGCAAAGAAACAAGACTGCCTACTGAAGGGTCCGTATAATGTACAGACTACAGTCACAGCAAAGAAACAAGACTGCCTACTGAAGGGTCCGTATAATGTACAGACTACAGTCACAGCAAAGAAACAAGACTGCCTACTGAAGGGTCCGTATAATGTACAGACTACAGTCACAGCAGAGAAACAAGACTGCCTACTGAAGGGTCCGTATAATGTACAGACTACAGTCACAGCAGAGAAACAAGACTGCCTACTGAAGGGTCCGTATAATGTACAGACTACAGTCACAGCAGAGAAACAAGACTGCCTACTGAAGGGTCCGTATAATGTACAGACTACAGTCACAGCAGAGAAACAAGACTGCCTACTGAAGGGTCCGTATAATGTACAGACTACAGTCACAGCAGAGAAACAAGACTGCCTACTAAAGGGTCCGTATAATGTACAGACAACAGTCACAGCAGAGAAACAAGACTGCCTACTGAAGGGTCCGTATAATGTACAGACTACAATCACAGCAGAGAAACAAGACTGCCTACTGAAGGGTCCGTATAATGTACAGACTACAGTCACAGCAGAGAAACAAGACTGCCTACTGAAGGGTCCGTATAATGTACAGACTACAATCACAGCAGAGAAACAAGACTGCCTACTGAAGGGTCCGTATAATGTACAGACTACAGTCACAGCAGAGAAACAAGACTGCCTACTGAAGGGTCCGTATAATGTACAGACTACAGTCACAGCAGAGAAACAAGACTGCCTACTAAAGGGTCCGTATAATGTACAGACAACAGTCACAGCAGAGAAACAAGACTGCCTACTGAAGGGTCCGTATAATGTACAGACTACAATCACAGCAGAGAAACAAGACTGCCTACTGAAGGGTCCGTATAATGTACAGACTACAGTCACAGCAGAGAAACAAGACTGCCTACTGAAGGGTCCGAGTCCGTATAATGTACAGACTACAGTCACAGCAGAGAAACAAGACTGCCTACTGAAGGGTCCGTATAATGTACAGACTACAGTCACAGCAGAGAAACAAGACTGCCTACTGAAGGGTCCGTATAATGTACAGACTACAGTCACAGCAGAGAAACAAGGTCAATCGGTTTAGTAAAAATAATATAGGTAGTCTGATATATATATATATATTTTTAGTTAGATAGTAGATTATTCTTCAGATTTGCACGTCTTAGCAAAAACGCAATAGCTTTAAAGCTATTTTTATATATTATTATATTTAAAGCTTGATGACCACTTGATAGAAAAAGAAATACGGAGTTACCTCTAAATTTAACGTTTTTCGGGTGTTAAAGGGCTTTACTTAGATAATACAACCTTGAATTTTGTATTAAAAATAAGTAAACAAATGACTTAGTGGGTCTGTCTTGGAATATTGTATCTACTAGAAGCCGAGTTATTAAATAAAAACTGAGTTTTTCGTGAGCGCGTGTTTCTTGGTGGTCGTAACAGCCACGTAATGTCGTAAAAGGCGTCGTCGTTATGCGCATACCTCCATACAACAGTGGCGTGCAGAGAGTTTTTAGACAGGGTAGACATAAAAATTTAAAAGCCTAAAAACTTGGTACAAACTTACCAAATAATCAAGTAACTGTTTGCGATTTGCCACCTAAAATATCGTTTCGCAATTATTTGTTTTTATCATCAAAACAGTCAAAAATGCACCATTGTATGGCATACAAACGCTGTCACCACGTTGTGCGGTGTCGGAATGTCATTATAATATTTTAGGTTGTTCTATTAACATTATCTAGATCTAAGTTTAGGTCGAACTAAAAACCGTGAAACTTGAGTACCTAATATCTTAACAACAAACCCCTAAAATACGTAAATTTAACGGTTTTCTTCAAAAAGTGTAGCCGAATGTGCTCTTATTGTTTTAGATAAAATCAAAAAGTTAATACGAGTCAAACATCGAAAATGTTATCTAGATTAATAATAACCAAAAATAATGTTTGAAAACGTCCACAGTCTTGCCAAAATGTGGTTTCTCTTGAAACAAGTTTTCAATTTTATGCCGGCGACGATTGTATTGTCCGCTCAAGTTTCATGGAGCGTGCCCCTTATAGCGAAATGAAACAGTATGACATGTCGTCATGACGACCATCCTTCAGGCGACTATCCTTGTGAAATGAGGGCTTTTCTCATTGTTTTTTTTTCTTAGTTCTTAACTTTCCTTCAGATGGCGCTGTTCATGTCACCATAGATAAAATGTGTTTCGTAGCAATCAATGTCAAAGTGGTTTTTAGTTTGTTTTTAATTGGTGCAAATTTTGTTTTTGATTCTGTTGCTAAAAAATACGACAGTGCCATCTAGGAATCATATTTAACACTAAATTTGACATAAGGAAAAACGCTCATTGTAAAATTCGACATTTTTGAATGTCGAATTAGTCGCATCCTGTCAATTTAGGAAATTGAAACTCTATACACATACCTTGATCCTCAGAATAAGGAATACAAATAGAAGCCTGGCTAAAATAATACGCAGAGAAAGACACCTATCCTTGATTTTCTTACGACATTCTAGTGCGTTAGAGAGAGATGGATATGTATTAGTTTTTTCTTAATTAGGTAGGTTGTCACTAGGTCGTTGCTTTGCTAGTGATGTAACAATATCGATTTTTGACTACGATAAATAAACCAAATCGAAATGAACCACGACCAATCTGCTTGCCACACATTATATCGTATCAAAGTGTGAAAAAAAAGAGAATGCAGGAGGCACCGACCTTTCTGGTGACATCCTCTTGCTTTGGAAGGAGGCCAAGAGAATTAATAGCAAAGCGGTCTCTGTCTACCCCAGTGGGACACATGTTATATTGTGTAAATAAGGAATTAATAAAAGGATATCTTACGTTTAGCATAATATTTTTTATTAAGTACAAATTACTATATCGTAGGCAGGTAGGTACATAAGTTAAGTCCGAAATTGTGCTTGTTTCTAGTACAAAAAATGCTGTAGCTTGTATCAGAGGTACAACCGTAAACTATTTAAGTCGCCTCTTAACTCAATCACATAGATGTTCGTTGATGTCGCGTCTTTGTTTAATCAAGGAGGAAGGAATTAATCGCAAAAATAGAAATCATAATAATCATAGACTTATAGGATTCGTAATAATAATATTATGTCAATGATGAGCGATGACAGCGCAATTACTACAGAGGTAATTTCAATTTTTTTATTATTTCTATCAAATAAACATCAACTTATCTTGAATAATAACTAATAACAAATAATGAAAGATTAAAATACTTAATAACCTGTAATAAGAAACCAAATTATGCGCAGTTCAAGTCAATAAGCATTCCCAAAATTAATTTCACGATAGGACTACCCTGTCGAAGTACTTTTATTGGCAACCACTAAGTACGAAAATGTCTTGATCTGCGGAATTTCTTCGTGAAGTCGATCACGGAAGTAACGTACAAGTTTTGAACAGGCCTTTCAGAACGATTTGCGAACATAGAAGTATGCACTCTTCTACACCACAGACATCCATAGGTACTGGTGCTGTTGCCCAAAATTTAAAAATTATCGAGCTAATATAGTATAGTACAAGCACGTACCTGCAAACAAGATTAATAATGCAATTATACATAATTATTTAAAGGTTACCAATGTGTCTGTATCTGGTAAATATAACGTCGGTAAAGCATCTGCTTTTAACCGTCTCCATTTTAAATTTTCGTTTGGTCCAAAAGAATCCGTTGTAAAGTGTTTCGAACAAATATGACTGCTTTTTTTAATTGCCCAATTTGGTCTAATTATTCGTCTAAGCCATTCACTTTTTAATTCTTCCCTTTTTGGAAATCTGTAACAAAAAAATATACTTAGCGATATTTATTCGGCATTATTTTTCTTTTAACTCGCGCTGCAATTAATCTGCGGTATTATCCTTTATGCACGGCTGCCGCGGGAACCAATGTTCGATAGTTTGCCACACGGACTTTAGTACATCACTATGCGAAAAATCATAACCTCTAATAGTCGGCAGAAAATCTTTATAAAACAGGCAAATATCGGTGTAGAATTGAACACGAGTATGAATTACAAGAACTACTATTATTGTTACTGAGTTTTAGGTATGATCCTGCAACTTATTAACATAAAAACTATCAGAACTCACCGATGAAATGATATTGCTTCATTGTTGTTTTCTTTTCTTCCTGTATGCGATTTACAGCCTTCAATCGCACAAGACATTTTATTCCAAAGTTAAAAAAACAATCAACACAAACAATAATAAATCACACTTTCACGAATTTTGAGAGGAAGAGCACCAAAATATTTAATTTCTCTCGGTGAAGCTGTAAACTTTCGCAAAATGCATTAGACATTTCGATGCCACCAAATTAAGATGTGATGCACGCAACGAACGATATTACAACACAACGATACAATGATGAGACATATTTAATTTGATGGTATTGTAATTTTTAAAATACATCCAAATTACATCCATCTGACATTTGTTTGGTTCAATCTAGTGACACACCAGGAAAAAATATAAAGTAAGTGCGGTCCGTCGTTTCATTCACTCGTACACAGGAGTAATTTACGTTAGATGAGTACAATGGCTAATGCCCAGTTCTTATTTTAGCCAGGCTTCTATTTGTATTCCTTATTCTGAGCCTTGATCCTTAGGTTCGTCAGTCGCTTAGCGCAAAGTGCACTTTACTTTGTTTTTCTTGTTTAGAAGTTAAAAATGTATAATGGTTTATAATCATAAAGCACGAGTTTGAAATTTAATACACAATTACTCATGATCTTGTCCAAACAAAGTAAAAATAGCATTTTGAGTTGGTTTTGAAAAGATCATGACTAAATTGTGTATACAATTTTAAGCTCTTGTCTTTATAAACCTCACTAATACTGAACTATTGGCGTTAATTGCCACAGACCGAAATGCTTTTCGAATTTTTATTTCTTAACAAGAAAAACAAAGACTTACGACTTACTTAAACGACTTATGTTATCTCCAGCGTTTTTACATATTGGTCATTTTATAGCTATAGTGCGCTTTAAACCTAACTACGAAAATATGAAAACCAACTGTTTTTCACAATTTTCTCGTCATATACGGGATAAAATGCAGAACTAATCACATAAGCAAATGTGGTTTTTAAAAATGATACCCACTGAATGTTTTTTCTTTAATTTATTAAATTAAATATATATTTTTAATTTTTATATAATCAATATTTTATTTTAATATTAGATATTTACATATGAAATTGCTGTTTTCTGTAGAGATTTTGAAGGAAACTCAATGTTCAGTACTAACATTTTTGTATTTTTTTTTGGAATTACAAATCCAAATTATGCAATTTTTTTTGCGTGTGAATGAGACAACGTCAAGCTAACAGCAACATTAATTTAATTTATGGAAAGTGTCAGTTGTAAAAAATTATTACGAATCTTATCATGGAAATGGATGGCATTTAGGACGAACTGTTTTTGAAGATTTAATTTTTATAATCAAACTGAAAATAATAATAAATTTTATACTTAAATGTAAAACCTCGAAATCAACTTTCAAACAAAAAACAAATAATTGAAATAGCTACTGAATTACAGGAATTATGAACCCATGAATCTGTAAGAAAATTTCGGCATTTTCACATGTCAAGACCTATTATTATTGAGTTGGCATGTTGGAATAATTCCAAATTCCAATTTAAATTCAAATTATTTGGAAATTTATTTGGAACTTAATTTCCATATAATTGTAATACTGTTACTAATAACGAGCTTTGAGTCTAATGAATCAAGGTCACGGAAAGTTGTAAAAACAAAATATTTGCAAAAAAACACGGATTTAGTGCATTTTACGATTTCGACAATTTCACAGTGCTAGTCTCCTTAAACTAAAAGGAAATGTCAGAGTTCAGTTCTTTTCCGTAAAATATTTATGTGAGAAATTGCACAGCGCCCCTAGCGGCTTAGGAGAGGAACATGAATTTCTAATACGTAGTATTTTACTCAAACTGATTATGCAAAATGAGGTGCTCAATCTAACTTTACATGTACTCTTAAATCTAGGACAAGGCCTCTTTGTTTGCACTTCAGATCAGATACCCTGTTATAATAAACAGACCCTAACCGGTCGGCCATAGCTTCAGGCTTCTGGCGGCGCTTCTTGCTGCGCTTCCAGGCGGTTTTTGCGACGGGCTTTGCCCTGCCACGACACCCGTCGGCGCCTTCATGTATAGCGCGCTCGCTCGCTCAAAGCGCTCGACACTAGGTTCGTTCCGTGCGCTCGATCACTGGCGCGGCTCCCCGCCTTCCCGCACACCGCCGTCGAGAGAGCGCAAGTCACTCGAAGCCGGACAAGACGCGCGAGATGCGATCCATAGCCTCCACTATACAACTTCATAAATTTGTTCTCTCCGCCGGCGCCGTCGCAAGAAGAACCGCTTGGCGCGCCTCTCGAAGCCTGAAGCTATGGCCGAGGGGTAAGAGTCATCATTTGACCAAACAAAGCCCATCACTGACTAAATTTTCCATAGAAATCATAAAAATATGATTTTATGATTTACACAACAGGAAAATAGAAGATAATCACATTGTTGCTACGTCTAAAGTGTTCGTTAGGTGTGGTTAGTATGTAGGGCTGCATAAACAGCTGGTAGTTATGCAACTATTGCAATGAAACCCAAGAGGTGAGATCTTATCCAGTTACAATTGTTCGTGGCCGTGTGGGTGCGAAAGTATGTCTGACACAATCAGCTGTAACGGTGACACTTCATTTCTCCTGTATACCAGCTAGATAGGTATAACTGTTTACTATCCATATATTTTCGCGGTTTAGGAAGGAACTACTTACATTTTTTAATGACTCACAGAGGCCTTAGGTAAAGAAAAGGGGTGCGGGGTTATGTTGCTCACGCGCAGATGCGATTTTCTATAAAACTAAAAGTAGTCTCTAAAAATTAAAAAATTGCGTCATGGGATTGAATGGAGCTCTTTTGTTATGCAGGTTGTGTTTACCTTAAAATAAAGTAAAATGTTGTATACGTTGCAAAAATAAATGTGAAAGCAGCATATTATCAAGTAGGTAGCTGTATTATTAATTGCGTTACAGATTGACACCGCGTGTCAATATCCAGCGCCACTATCGCCTGTTTGTTCGTTCGACCGACCCCTGTCGTGGAAATGTACTTCGAAGATCAGATAAATAAATATATTTGACCCCCTGCGCGCTCAATATGACGACATGGATAGATATTCTGTCATCAGTTTAAGTAATGTTTTTGCTTCGCTATCTCCGAGATATATTTAGGTTTGTTTTCGTAGTGACATGTCGAGAGAAACTTTCGTCAACTATTTTTGTTTTACTATGCTTGACCTTAAGTTGCTGTCATTTTTGCATACGAGCTTAAAGAATCTCCCCTGAGTTCAACAAAATAGTGAAAAAAAAAAAAAACATGTAGTATGACAAAGATATGATGGCGTGTGGATGACAGTGACAGGGGGGCGCAGCTGTGAAACAAGAAGTATGGTAGCGACGTTAGTTCCGATTTTGGACACAACAAATCCGCGCGCCATAAGATCCTTGTAGCTAGCAGTGGCGTATTTTTAGATTTGGCGCCCTGGGCCTGTAAGGTTTGCTGCCCCATAAATTAACGAGAAAAGAGCAAAAATATTTCAATAATAAAATAAAATATAATCTAGCAGTATGTTGATTTGAGCTGAGAATGATGAATTAGAATGGAAAAAATCCAAAAGGCCATACAATGAAATAAACAGCATTTATTCAATATTAATTTTTTTTTCAAATAAATTTATAAATTCAAAAAGCAATATAAACTAAAAGATAGGTAACGATTGATTATGAAAGGCGCCCAAAGCTGAGCGCATGGTGCAGCTTGCGCCGCCCCTCGCAGCCTGCCGCCCCGGGCCATAGCCCTTTTGGCCCTAGGGTAAATACGCCACTGGGTACTAGGGAGATGACGCAAGTAAAATTGATAAATAGGCCATGCAATCTTGACAATAACAAAAGCAAATAATATTTTTTTCCTTTCCACGACGTCAATATTATCTATTTGCGATAGAAGGAGCCTATATGTCACAAATATAATAGGTTCCTTCCCGAATCGTATTGTAATCAGAACGTTTGAAGGGGGGATGGGGACTGTAGTAAGAGGTCTTCGACTTTTCATCGAATTATTCTCGTGTTTTGTTTATATTATCGGACGAATGTACAGTTATTGTCATTAACTGCTGTTGTAGGCATAGCGTGGGACATAAAATCGTTAGTAAGAAGTAGTGGCCACTTAGTTTATCGCGAACATTTCGTGTGATATGTGGTGGCAGTACTGTGCGCTTAGTTGTATGGATTGGGACTTAATTCAGAACCGCGATTAGTACTTGCAGTACTTAATCTTGTTTAGTGTTTTTTGCTCAAGCTGTTTTAACTATTAGTTTAGTGTTTGAATTAGGATAACTAGGAAATTAGTTCAACTCAGGTGAATAATTGAACAGTTTTGTTTTACTTCTTTACCAACCAATAAGATAATAAGTGTAAATAAATACATAAAATAAAATACAAATCTTTTTAATTGCTTCTTAGGTGTCATGGTTGCGGTCAAATGCTTAAAATATTCTTTAGACCGTTTAGATCAAGAATATTGCATTCGCACTTAACCACATAATACGTTAATTTCCTATAGTAAAGCCAACTTGACATTTTGTGAATTTCAAATTGTAATCAAGGATTATGCCTTGTTCCAGTAAACCTAGATGGAGTGTCCATCGGGGCCCGCCAGCCGGCGCTGTGACGTCACGACTGAAGCCATGGACAGCAGACTGAACCTTGAAGACACATCCTCCTGTCAGACTGACAGCTGTCAGTGCGAGAAGACGCAGCCGAAGGTCACCGTGAAAAGCAAGAGATATGGCAGGGGAGCCGTGGAATCAGGTACTTATATTCTTGGCAATAAGAGCTGACGAAATCAATTTTGATTTTGGCATATAGATTAATCCACCTCTTTGCCCCAACCCCATGGATTAGCAGCGCTGTTTTGGACACATACCTCGTAGACCAATCGAAGACTTTATGCTCTTCACCAAGGTTAGACTTTAGACACACTTTGCATTTTTCTTCAATCATCATCAGCCTATAGCAGGCTACTTGTTGTTGTTTATTTGCCCTAATTACCACACCAGGCTGGTTAGTGATTGAATGGCTAAACGTTTTTCACACAGAAGCAGGCCTGTTCTACTCCGCCAAAGCTAAAAACAACGGTGGCACGACCTGACGCGAACCATGCAGTTCGTTAAGAAGGGATAGATTTACGCGATAGAAACAGAGGCACCTTGATGGGTAGCCACGCAGCGCTGTGCACGCTGAATTGCAATTTATTGCCGCGGCACGAGAGTAGTATTTTGTTTAAGTTTCTTTGAACAGTGGATCTTTTGCACGTAGTCTCGTGCTTCCGAGTGAGGACTGCGTAGACAAAGAGGACTGAAAATTCAAAGTATTCTACAAAAATATTGATTAAGTCAAGTGGAATTTATATTCTCTAAACAAAATTAACTGATAGTTTGCAAGGAAAGTTGTAGTTAGAATGCATTTTTTGTTTATAAGAAAATAAAATAGAAATCTATTGGTCGCATAATATTTAAATCTTTTCAAATAAGGATTTATTAACAAGTAGTCTATACAGGGTGTTAAGATGAAGTTGCGGAAGCCGAAAACTGGCAATAGTACTCGTCCATACGAACAATTTTTACTATGGAGCAAACTCTCGAATCGCGAGAAAAAAATTTGCTGTTCCATAGAAAATTTACATAGCTACCCGACCAAAATGCATGTAACAGATTTTTTTTTCTCGAAAGTTGTTCCTTTGGACCCTTTAGGACCATTAAGTTGAACTCCCGTTATGTTGAATTTTCTGAAAGTTGTATTCCCATTATGTTGAATTCCCATTATGTTGAATTCTCTGAAAGTTCTAGTACTATCGCCAGTTTTCGGCTTCCGCAACTTCTAACACCCTGTATAAGGTGAAATTTAATCAACCGCCCGAATTCATACTGAAGACTCGATTAGTGATCAGGAACAATGTTTGAAAGACCCTTCAGGTGAAATTCTAAAAACAAATCTTTTTGCTCTCGTACTGCCTGTACCAGGAATTGTATTTGAACCAGTTCGTAAGGGAACTATTTTCTTAATTTATGGTTTCGAAGAAAAAAATCATTGATTAAATTTCATCTTGTATGCAGTTAAAAATACATATTAAGTCATTTATCTTAGTCAGGTAAGCACGGTGGACGAAAACTCATTCACCGGGTAAGCATCCTCAAGGCAATAACTATACAAAAAGTGTTTTTTTAATAATTATGTCGGTCAATTATATTATACGTTTCATATTTGTAAAGTTTTTGCTAAGTCGTGTAATATCTAGCTCAGATGACAGTTTATAAATAAATCAATGACACGTGTTGAAGTTTTGTCTCGTATTTCAAGTTGCATAACATTAAGATTACATAGTGGAGTAAAAATTGAATCATCAACGAAACAAATTCTCTCCCTCTTATCACAAATTTATGACGAATTCGGGAGATAATGTAGACGAATTGACGTATTAACTTGACTGTTGCCCTATTTCATCACTGTCTATTGGCACCAGAAACATATCCCTTATGTTAATGGGAATAAGGATTGTTAAACGATTTTTGTTGCGCAAGTTTGTTACATAAAACTTTTATTCAAGGCCAACATAAAATTTATTAAGATTTATTAGCGGCTTTGCTATTATAACCCGGAGACTGACTTTAATAAAGTTGAAAATCGCGTGCGCCAAAATGCGCGCGAAATGATTTAGAATGAGTCTGATTTCAAGATTAAAATTGATTTAAATTACAATAAATTATTTAGGATTACTTTTTTCTATGCAGAACTTTATAATCTATATTTTCTTGCTGTGAGTATTATTTTAGACATAAAACTCAAGCTGCATTAGAGAAAAATTTAATAATCATTCCAAAAAGCATCAATTTTAAAATTTTATCAAGTGAATATTATCCAATTGGGTAACTGGCTTTGCATTATCTTTATAAAGGTCTGAAAATATATATTTCAATTTTACATTGATGACATTGTTGACTCAGCATAGGTATTCATGCAAAAACTCTGCAAATTAAACGAGCCAGCTCTTACAATAATTAGGACGTAGATCTGGCCTCGATAGATTTATTATTTATATGAAACAAATAATAAAGATTCTGTGGTCACGTGGTTCGACTGTCTCGGCCACCAATCCGAAGGTTGTGCACACTTGCATCAATTAGCAATACTAGAACAGCTAGGCTAAATTAGGTGCGAGAAAGTTTAATAGTGACTGCTAACTATCCCACCATCCCAGCGTGGTGATAGGACAAGCCATTTATTTTAAAATTATGTAGAATGTGTGTGTTTGTGTGTGTCAGGTTTGACCCACGAGTGCGGCGTGTTTGGCGCCATCGGCACCGGCGAGTGGCCCACCAAGGTGGACGTGTCACAGGTCATCTGCTTAGGTCTAGTCGCACTGCAGCACAGGTTTGTACTTCATATATAGACAAACAAGAGCGTGTGCGACCATCCCGTGGGACAACAGGCGCTGGCGGGGACGAGGTGATGTAACGGGCCTAGGGAGGGGGCGTCTGGTCTGTGGGTGATGGATGATAATACCATGGGCATAGATACCAATACGGAGGGTCGCCTAAAAGAAAAAAACTTCAAACAACAATTATTGACCTTGTAATACAGATAATGTAAATTACGTCAGTTTTGTGAGAAGATTAGGGGGCGGTGTAGTGTAGCGAGAATGGGAAGCGCACCCACAGTGGCAGCCGCACAGTCGAAGCTACCTCGCCCCCGCCAACGTCTGTCGCCCCGCGGGACTGTTGCGCATGATCTTATCAATCTACGACAGCTAATTAATCGACATGTTCAGTATTTTGTATAACATACAATGTGTACGACACGCTCGAGCCGCACACACACTAGCGCAACATGCATGCACACTTACTACAAGTAGAGGAGATTAGTCGTCGTGGATTGCAGGAACTGCGGGCCTATTATGTATCTTTAGTTGCCAACTGGACTGGGTGCCTATCATCAAAAACATAGATATATTATCGAATTCCGATTGTCTAAGTATATGTTCGCACTGGAACTGACAACACAGTTCGTAAATAGTCCAATACCCACTAAAGGCAATTTTTAAAGTTTAGTTTTTATCTATTTTTTGATGATAGGCACCCAGTCCAGTTGGCAACTAATGATACGTAATAGAGGGGCTGGTACTCCAAAAAGGCCGTTTTGCATGAATCACATTATGATTCTGTTCTAATGCCGTCTCTTTTGCACGCGTGAAAAAACTGTGACTCTATCCTACTTTGAAATCATTTTATGATTCACCCAAGTCGGCCTTTTTAGATCCCCTGTACTCATATAAATTATATACAGGTGTGAATGGACTATCTAACTATCTTTAAATGCGACCACGTGATCTACTGATCATACTGAACAACATTCCTGCGGAAATGATGTGTGACGTCATTTCTAGCCAATCAGGAAACATTTAAAAGCAATAGCGATAGGTGTTGTAGGAAGATCATAAGGCACCAGTTTCTATTTTAGTTTTGCTGTGGAGTTGATCACATTAAGGCGCTCTTATCCCAGAAGAGTGACTCTCTGTCTTTTTCTTTACGTGTAAGGAGTAAAGAAAATAACCACACTTTTGTAGTTTTTCGTTGTTTTTATCGGTTTTTAAATTGTTTAAAAATAAGGGATATGTTTATTAAAACCCACTTACGTGGTCGAACTAGAAAATTTAAAGAGCAATATTACCAGATATGTTTCGTTAATAAAAGAGTGGAATTATGGAAATGGCATGATTTGAAAGGTCTTATTACATGCTGTGTTCGTGAATTATTTCTATCGAGCAAAGTTTATCTGATCGTGTAACACATGCGTGGAAGACCTAGATAAAGGTTCGAACTAAATATATTGCGTTTTTTTTTTTTGGATGTTTTAGACGATATTTGAAAGTTCTATTTGACTTTGAAATTACTGATTTTGGGATAAGAGCGCCTTAAAGAAATTATTGCATCGGCAGGATCCGTACAACATACATTACGTACAAAGTAATTTTTCAATACCTATTTAATTCGCAAGACGTTATATATAAAGATAATAAAGTAATTTTCAATGCATGTGCTCGTAAAGGCCCACTTTTTATGCATCAAAACCGAACAGAAAGTCGATTATTTTGCCCTAGGGCTTCATTATTTTTTCATTTTTTTATTTATTTGCAATGGTTGGCTAACCTGCAGCCTTTCCTGTGTACCATAGATGTTACACTTTTTTTCCACTGTTTAACGGCTCTGGATACAATCCTTTTGAGCCAATTATAATTTAAAGTTCACAAGATTATATTTGTTTTCATTTCCTCACACTATGCATTGAAAAACGTAGTATGATACACGGGCGTAAAAGCAATAAATTACTCGGTTACGTTTAAAACACTCGCTACGCTCGTGTTTTAAATCGTCCTCGTAATTTATTCCTTTTAGCCCTTGTAGCATAAACTACTATAAAAAAGTGGTGTCTGTACGTGGAGTATTTTCTCAAAATGTCAAATTAATTGTATTGAAGCCAAAACTACCATTTTTATATTTTCCGTCTATCTGTCTGTCTGTTCCGTTTTAACTCGAGATCCACTCAGCGGATTTGGATGCGGTTTTCTTTACCTATTTTCATTTTAGTGACCCTGCACCCGTAGTATAATGTTTAATCGCTCGCGAATAATAAGTTCGAGGAGCGTGACACGATGTTTTTGCGATTAAACAGTATGTAACGCTCCTCGCACTTGTGATTGAGCTAAGTGGCGTCGCGCGTATAAAAAATTGTGCTTGTGGTCAAAGTCTATAAAGGGTGTTAATAAAACGACGTCCAAGCCGAAAACGGGGAAATTAATAAACGTGGACGGAGCCGCGGGCCAAAGGCTAGTCACAAATAAATAAAAAACATATTTTATCACTGTTCTTAACACAAGTTAATTGACCTAGACAATATAGGACGTCCATTCACCCAGTGATCGATCAACACCAAGTGCGTCAATACATTATTATAGTTATTACAGTACATTACCATTACAGAGGGCAGGAGTCAGCGGGCATAGTGACGTCAGAAGGGAAGAGCGCGTTCAACGCCCACAAGGGCATGGGCCTCATCAACAATATATTCAACGATGAGGCGATGAGGAAGCTCAAAGGAAACCTCGGGATTGGACACACCAGGTAATGCTGAAACCACGACCTGTGGGTCTACCGCGTAATTCTCATCAACATCAACTTGAGATTGAAATTTGACGTGCCTGCGACGACGCCCGCCTAACATGCCATCTCTTTTGCACGCGTTGAATTGCGCATGCATTTGCTTGAAGTTGATACAAATGAGAATTACGCGGTAGAGCCCCTGTTTTTACTTCAAATTGACTCGTGCAACGGATTTTAGCCCTTAGGTTGTAATAGAACATCGTTGTCTGTGCCCAGCGTAAATCTTTCCCTTTGTATTACCACGCAAAACGTTTTTGAATTGTTGCTTCATCTTTTATTAATCACTAGCGACCCGCCCCGGCTTCGCACGCGTGCAATGCTGATGCTAAATATACTACAGAATGTCTTTGTACTTAATTGGATAAGAATTAATGCTGTATTGCTTAAAATCTCTTCGTAAATAAGCCATTATTTCTCGTAAAAAGTAAAGGATAAAAAATGGTTATTGTGGGTTATCCCTAAGAGATAGACATATACTATTGCGGACTTTTTTGTAGACCTTTTTAAGGTGTATTATACTGTAGTACATTATTTTGATCTATCTCGTAGCGTTCAGCCAGCGTTTGCAATGTAAGCGTAAAAAAATGTGTTTATTTACGACATAACATTAGAAACCTCTAAAATTATCAGTGTTTCTCTAATATATTATGCATGTATTATACATATAAACCTTCCTCTTGAATCACTCTATTTGTTAAAAAAAACCGCATCAAAATCCGTTTCGTAGTTTTAAAGATCTAAGCATACACAGGGACAGACAGCGGGAAGCGACTTTGTTTTATACTATGCAGTGAAGATAAGACTATGAAACAGCTCCTCCGCGTGTTTGAGCCCGAAAAAGAAACCATAGATTTATATTATGTGAAGAACTGTCCAATTAAGTCTGTAAATAGTCCAATGGAACATATAAGCTGGACTAAGAGAGCAGAAAGTCAAGATAAAGTTTAACAAAAGAAGTTTTATGATTAAGCAATGGAAAAAAATATATTTATATTATGACCAAACTATATTTCTGGACAAATGTAGGTCTTTTCGTCGACGCGACGTTCGTTTTTTGATTCGGATCCAGCCAACACTGCGACCATTTTCTGGTCGAGATGAACGGAAAATGTGCATACACGTCAATATCTAATTTTTTTAAATGCATACTATTCTTTTTTAATTATATTTTTGGCTTGTTATTCAACTACCTGCAGTTGTGTCTAAATCTGTGTGATCAGGGACAGGCTGAAAAACAGCACCGTGAAGATGATTTCCACTTCCAGCTAGAAGCTGAGCCTGAATCCTTTTTGTCGAAGTGTTTATAATTCTAATCTAATAGATTATAATATTCTGTAAAAATTGTCGTGAGACAAATAAATAATATTCTATTCTATTCTATTCATACTGTACCTGTTAAATTTGTTCATATGTCACATAGTCCGCATTGTAGTCCAATCATATTGAGTGAAATATAGTTGCATAAATATATATTTTGTCAAAAGAATATGGTATAATAATACAGATGTACTCACATAATAATACGTAAATATGCATACCCATTCAGTGCAAAGTTCGTAAAATAAGTGCGAAATACATTACATAACTTCAATAACTGGTTAATTCATATTCGATATGTACAACCTTGAGGCGTGTGTTGACTGTCGACTAACTTTACGATACGATTTTATGGTTGCAAAAATCAGGGTCACACTCATGTAGTGTTGATCAAACTTTAGCATTCTGTTTTTAGAATAAGACTCATTAAAAATGTAAAATGTAATTCTCCCTTAAAAAAGTCTGGTTCAATACTTTTTTTGTATCTTTATGTCAATAGATGTCAGTGGTTTTCCACCTATATGTCAATACCTATATGCATTGACATTCTATGTCGTTGCCTATATGTCATATAATATTTTTCTATTCGCCTGATGACGACCCCACCGAGGGGTCGAAATATAACGCCTGAAACCATTTAATTAAATATTTATTTATATTTATGTAAAATATAACATACAAAAAATTAAAATGTAAACGCCTTTCACAGGGTATTCACAACAATATTGATTGGGTTTTATTGTATGAGTTGTAATGTCTGTCACTATCAATTAGGGATTTGTCAAGTAATCCTGCATGTATTTTCTCAAAGTATTTGAGTCAAAGTATGGGCGTAGCCAGGAGGTGGTTTTTGGGGGTTCAAAAGCCCCCCCCCCCGAAAGGTTTAAAATATTACAACCTTTCCCCTGCGTTGGCGTTTTCCGGGGCAAGTGCAACTTATAATAGAATAGGAGCGTTTTGCATTTGCAAAGAATTTTTCCAAAAGAATTTTTTATTTAATTTGTTGCACTTTTTGTCGTTTTTTTTTCTTGAGCCCCCCCCCCGAAATTAAAACCTGCCTACGCCCGTGAGTCAAAGCCTATGTAAACCGTGACATCACCAACTTCTATGGAGTTTAGATAATACGCCTAAAGTCTAAAGTTTGCGAGCGATGGGGCCCCGGGGTGGTAGACCTATATAACGATATAAATGACCAGTATAAAGTGTTATAAACAGTTTTGATTGATAATTTTAGTTAATTTTATAATTTATAAATTAATAGCGCTTCATGCAAATATTTCCAAAAATAACATTACCTATGTATAACACTATTTCAAGAACTACCGATTGAAAAGGAGCGTCCATAAACCACGTGTTCTTTTTAACCCCCCCCCTCCCCCCATAGCCTACCATCGCTTTTGCTTGGTCCTGTTGGAACGTAGTTTTTCAAATCAAGGCTTTTGGGTCTAGGGTGAGTTCCAAAACCGCGATAATATATGATAAACAATGAAAAATTACTTATCTCAGTCTCAGAACGTCCGCCCTGAGCGTGACTCAGCTTTTTTTACCAGATCTCTTTCCTTCTAAGCAAGCAAACCACATAGTTCATGGACGCTCCCAAAGCGCTCGGGGAACTAGATCGCGGTATGAAATGAAATGAAATATATTTATTTATGTATTGTAGGTATATCAGATACACTTACTGCAGGTCGGTTTTAATGTAATATAATTAAATAATTATGTCTATAGGTAATGGTTTTATGTAATAAATAATAACATGGGGAAATACACAAGGAAGTAATAAAGGTTAGGTTTACTTAAATGTAAATAAAATAAAACTTGAATAAAATAAAAAATATATGAATAAGGAATAAATAATATTATAAATATATGCAATACATATAATAAATATATGCTTAACTCCGCCCATTCGATTAGTTCCCCGCAGGCCGTAGGCGTATTGTGCACAAACAAACCGTTCAATCTTTAGATTATTATATTTTAATACCTCTTTTTCAATAGATACTCGACATCAGCGGCGTCGGAAGAGGTGAACTGTCAGCCGTTCGTGGTGCACACGGCACACGGTGCGCTCGCTGTCGCGCACAACGGGGAGCTGGTCAACTGCAGCAGTCTCAGGAAGATGGTAAGTCTACTGGTCCATTATACACGCTTGGCAATCGTAGAGCAGTGGTAGAGTCCGTTTCATCAAATAGTTCTTCTACCTTAATATGGGATCCTTTGTCTCTCTGTCTGCGTGCAGCATGCGCGCACTAATGTTCTTAAAGAGGCACCTGAACCTTTTCAACAGAATCGACAACCTTACGGATACCGATTTGTTTAGTTGTTCTTTGACGGAGTTCGCAAAAACGGGTGGGTCTCATTATTTCCACTGAAAATAACCATTGACGGTTATTCTGATACTACATGTATCACTATTTCCATTGCGTTTTTAAAATCGCGACGCCGACTTTACGGTCGCTTATCAGACGCCGCAATTTCTTCTACCAATAGATAGGTACTGGCCACGGAGAATGTTTATGATGGATTAATTGTCAATAAGTCGACAGTGATACGTAAACATTTTTTATTTACTTATAAGCAACGGAACCACCACTACCAGTAGTAGTACTGTCGTTGCCACTACCAAGCCTAATTATGAATTAAAATTACACAGTCAACACATACATTTTGAACTATCCTAATCAGGCTTGGTATTTTTTTTTTGCGTCGAAGAGATTTTTTGACAATTCTATGCGTTTTCATAAATCGCTTATAATGGTAATACTGAGACGGTTTGTTTGAGAAATCTGGTATTACTATTTCCATTCGATGTTTTTCACGTCAATGGCTATTGTGAGACGGATTTGCATAAATCTGGCAGTATCAGAATTTCCATTCCAATGGAAAATGGAAATAATGAGACCCACCCGCAAAAACTGCTTTAAATATAATTTGTTACCTATCGCATTAGGTTAGCCTCTAAGGATTGTGTAGTATACAGTGTGTCCCTCGTACAAGTGCACATCTAAAAGTGGGTGAAACTAGATCTAAATAGATCGACAAAAACCAAGAAAAAAAATGTTTTTTAATTTTTTTTTTATCTTTAAAAAAATCTCCACCTGGGCAGAGAATATAAAGTATTACTACGTAAAGAAGCGACACTCTCCTCCCCCCGCGCGAATTTAACATCCCCCGCGGTCCCCCGCAAGTTAGTGGAAATCTGGTGGCACGTAGAGCTCGAGTAGCACTCGTTCACTGCGCGCGTATTTTGTTTTTTGTTTTATTACGATACTGATTTTTAATGAATATGGTTCGTTTTTGTGGTGTTTATGGATGCATTGAAAACGGAGCAAAAAATAAAGAACGCAGATTTTTTTTATTTCCTGCCGATGAACTAAACCAAGGCATTTTCTTTTATGTATTGGTTTAGGGCGTTAACTGCAACTCTCAAGCAGTTGTGTAACAGTTGGTAAGAATTTCAACATTAAGTTGAAATTTTAGTTTTTGTGTCACCGTTCGAGCTGAGCAAATTTCAACATGTCCTAAAAATTGTCTATTTGTGCCTGAAGTACGGCGATAGAGCTCACCACCCATCACGTCGGGACGTAATATTTGTAGGTTAAACGCGGGTGTACCGAGTGCGGACTGTGACATGCATTTCAAAGTTCACACTCGGAACACCTCTAACACCCCCTCGAGCATTTGATTCAAGTTGTGACGATGTATATATTTTTAATACAAAAATAATCCACGGGGAACCAAATTAGGACCTAGGGATTAACCACGCTAAAATTTAGGAAGAGAATCATATAAGTTGCTGACTATAAATGTTGTCCCTCTCGATCGACGACGCTCACACGCTTGCTGCCAGCCCTAGACTAGCTCACGCACACACACAAGCGTGTGCGGACGAGCCAGATGCGCGCGTGAGAGTGTAGGTAAATAACTTGAGCGAAGACAAAGAAGTGTCGGGGGTATGACCTGGGTATCTTTGTATGGGACGCGAGCGCAGTGCCTTTGGTTAACCGCTCGTAGAAAATATTGTATTTATCATAGAACGTTGTATTTTTTTTGTTAGAAAGATAATGGAATAGGCAATGATAAATAGGAATAAAAGTATAGTAAAACGGGGACATTATTTTGTCAAAATTGACTATTACTGAAAAAAAAAAGACGGAAAAATTAAAGAAATAATCTTTTAGGATATTATTTTTATGGTAATGGTAGTTGATTATGTTTTGTTTTTGATTTGGTATGGGACGTCTATTCTTAAGGATTATAACAGTTTTATTTAATTGCATTACTCGCGATAGATCAAAAGTTATGATATATTTTATACATAGTCTCCATGGTAGGCAAAAAAAATAATTAAAACATAAATGTATAAAACAAAGATTTTCTAAGAAAAAAATCATTTTTTTGTCGATAAAATAAGGTCTAGTTACACCCCTTTTCGGATGTGCACTTGTACACTTTATATGTAAATAAAATAAACTCGCTACGCTCGGGTGGTAACTCACGCCGTGCAATAATGAACTACTTGAGCCACACGTATCGAAATGTACTGTTACTACAGGTAGTTACTAAATTAGAACAAGTTTGTCTTCAGGTGCTAGGTCGTGGTGTGGGTCTGTCGACGCACTCAGACTCAGAGCTCATCACGCAGGCGCTCTGTCTGAACCCGCCGGAGGGGGAGACCGACGGACCGGACTGGCCCGCGAGGATCAACCATCTTATGAGGTTATTATATATATAGTGTCAGGTGCTAGGTCGTGGTGTGGGTCTGTCGACGCACTCAGACTCAGAGCTCATCACGCAGGCGCTCTGTCTGAACCCGCCGGAGGGGGAGACCGACGGACCGGACTGGCCCGCGAGGATCAACCATCTTATGAGGTTATTATATATATAGTGTCAGGTGCTAGGTCGTGGTGTGGGTCTGTCGACGCACTCAGACTCAGAGCTCATCACGCAGGCGCTCTGTCTGAACCCGCCGGAGGGGGAGACCGACGGACCGGACTGGCCCGCGAGGATCAACCATCTTATGAGGTTATTATATATATAGTGTCAGGTGCTAGGTCGTGGTGTGGGTCTGTCGACGCACTCAGACTCAGAGCTCATCACGCAGGCGCTCTGTCTGAACCCGCCGGAGGGGGAGACCGACGGACCGGACTGGCCCGCGAGGATCAACCATCTTATGAGGTTATTATATATATAGTGTCAGGTGCTAGGTCGTGGTGTGGGTCTGTCGACGCACTCAGACTCAGAGCTCATCACGCAGGCGCTCTGTCTGAACCCGCCGGAGGGGGAGGCCGACGGACCGGACTGGCCCGCGAGGATCAACCATCTTATGAGGTTATTATATATATAGTGTCAGGTGCTAGGTCGTGGTGTGGGTCTGTCGACACACTCAGGAGCTCTGTCTGGACCCGACGGATCGGACTGGCCCGCGAGGATCAACTATCTCATGAGGTTATTATATATACAGGGTGTTAAGATGAAGTTGCGGAAGCCGAAAACTGGCGATAGTACTCATAGATACGAACAAATTTTCGTGTAAAAAAAATGTGAAATCGATAAAAAAAAAAACAGTTGTCCCATACATTTTGTTAGTGTAGCTATGTATGTAAGTTTTCTATGGAACAGCTGTTCTTTTTTTTTCGCGATTTTGTTTCCATAGTAAAAGTTGTTCGCATGGACGAGTATTATTGCCAGTTCCGGTTTCCGCAACTTCATCTTAATACCCAGTATCGATATGCGGAAGCAACGATTCACGACATCACGACATGAATCCCCGGGGGGTCAAAGGTTTCGAGTGTTTTGACTGTGAAATGTAAGTGATTATTACGTCCAAACATGATGGGTGATGCGCCGTATCGCTGTAACAAACCGGACACAAGATAGATAGATAGATATAACATTTATTTCTCAAAAACACGATTCATACATACAAAAACAAAGTAGAGCTTTAATAAAAGAGAAAAAAAAAAACACAAAAAGAAAGTGAAATTTATCCTAGTGGTATGTGTGTCGCGGCAAATAGAAAAAGGCTCCGACTCAGCATAATGCCGCAAACCGAAATCTGCGATGCTGTTATTCTGCCATCACCAGAGCCGCACGAATTCCACCGAAAGTGGACAATTAAATATATTTCAGTGCAAGCGCTCGTAAGGGCCCACTTTTTATGCATCAAAACCGAACAGAAAGTTGATTATTTTGCCCTAGGGCTTTATTATTTTTTTTTTAATTTATTTACAAGAAGTTGCCTAACCTGCAACCTTTCCCGTGTACCATAAATGTTATACTTTATACGGCTCTGGATACAGTCCTTTTGAGCCAATCATAATTTAAAGTTCACAAGATTATATTTGTTTTATTTCCTCACACTGCATTGAAAAACGTAGTACTCGCTACGCTCGTGTTTTAAATCGTCCTCGAAATTTATTCCTTTTCGCCCTTGTAGCATAAACTACTATTATGGACAAATGTGTCCCTACTACGGGGTTGGAACCTGCGACCTCTGGATTACTGGTCGAGACGTTCGAACCGCTAGACCACATGGATAAAACGTATTTGACTTGAATAACGTCTTATACAGGAAAGAGGAAGCCATATGGGACACAATTAATATCGATAAGTTTACAAGTAAATTGTTGAGTGTGTGACTATCGAAAAGTAATATTTCGATTTTAAATTATTATAATCTTCATAATTTATAGACAAATGCTACCTATATAAGTTAGTCATGTATTGACTTGTTTAACCTCTCATTCCCCCCTCCAGGCTGGCTCCTCTGAGTTACTCGTTGGTGATAATGCTGAAGGACAAGATCTACGCGGTGCGAGACCCCTACGGCAACCGACCCCTCTGTCTTGGCAAGATCCTGCCACAAGGGTCTTCATGTAAGTAGTCACTATTCTTATGCCGGCGCCAGACATGTGTCCACTTATTTGCACACTCGAGTGGACACACTGGGTGGCACGAGACTTTGTCTATGTGTTCCAAAGTTTGTACACAGATTTGCACTTTGCCGAGCGGTATCGGTTTTTTAGCGCACATCAAAGGAATGTGTTCAAATAAGTGCGTAGCCTGCCACACTATTTGGCCTATTTGCAAAGACCAGTTGCGCGAGCGCTGTTGTGGGGAATGGTTGTGTGAGACACTACGTACTTGATCGTTCAAAATGGACACACATCCATTCACGCCTTCTTCTCGGACGTTTCGATATATTTTGTTGCACATGTAAAAAATAATTACATGCACATAAATAATATAAGCACACTGCGTCCACGAAATCGTCGTCCATCTCCTTTGTTGTCTACCAGCATACTGTGGAGAAAAGAGTTTGCGAAGCATGTGTGGCAGGTGCGCCAAATGTGTGTACAAAGTCGTCGAAGAAGTGTGCAAATAAGTGGACACATGTCTGGCGCCGGCTTTTCTCTAGCTCTACCATTGACTGATACTTTCTTTGAAGGCCACCTTCAGGTTATTAGATAAGTAGTGACCTGCTGGGAAGCATAATAAATAAGAAATGTTTTAGAATCTTTACCACAGATGGCGTTGTTGTAGTTTATATTGGCAAGTGGCACAGGAATAAAAACAAATATATGTGTTTTAGAATCTTTACATATTCTTTTAAAAGATTACCACTTATAAAAATTGCATGAAATATATCAGGTTTTTTTAAGTGATATCAACGCCATCTCTTGGAAGTTTTATTTATATTGCCCTACTTACCTATATTGTATGAAGAAGTAATATGTCTCTGATGCTCGATCATAGTAATTGACATCGGCGCGGCGGTAAACACATTTGCGAAGACATCACTCTCATGGGGTTGAAAATTATTTAACCTTTTTCTTTGCACTCATTGGTTCTACAGAGCACTTTGATAGCTCTACAAAGTAAAATATTAAACTGCATGGGGACTCGATCAAGCCCTGCAGCCTTATTATTATCTAATTTTAAATCTATCGCGATACCTTTGAATTTGACATTTGTAGTTGAATTATCGCACAAATGTCAAATTCAAAGGTATCGCGATAGATTTCAAAGTGAGATAATCAAGCCCTGTTTACATTGTCTTTGTTCTCATTTCAACTTGTATTTATCTATAGTTTATATTTTCTAATTCTAATGAAACCAATATATTTACAAAATGTTGCAGATATTTACAAAAACAACACGGTGCCGCATGAAAATGGTATGCACGATACATGTCATACGCATTATAGTTTTAATATCAGATAACACATTACAATAAGCTTTACTAACATTGGGAACAATCCCACACTTTTTTTTAAATCTTCTCCCTTCATTCATAAAACTCTGATACCCGATTTCACTAACCCCAAGGCGAAACTCGCAAAGAGTTGTATTAGTAAAGACCTTAGGGTTGATGTAACGTGTTTACGCTCTAGGTAATTCTTGAATGTTTAGACCAGGGGTCGGCAAGTAATTTTAAATGGGGTCCGGGATACACTTGATAATTTTCGAGGTCCAGAAAAAGAAACTCGTAGTACTTACTAGCAAAAAACTTTTGTTTTGACTAATATAAGGTAATTATACTTTACATTAGTGTCTAGACTGCATGTATGTACTTTAGTGAAGTTTACTTACTAAAAGACTAGATGGTGCTGTAGTCGATTACATCGCGCAATAACTTTTCTTTTATGGAAAATTCATGTGTTTTTTACGGATATTATCAAATCGCCTATTCGTTCCGGAGGCTTTGTTTTATTTGATCGCCTGGATTGGTACACCCTTGGACAATTAGTCAAAATAAAAGTAATTTTATTATTAACTAAACACAATAGATATTCTTAAAAATGAATTAAGAACTTAATTAATGCGAGAAATGAACCCTACATTCTATGTGGCAGTTATATAAAATATTATTTAAATTTATTAGGTGGGTAAGTTATTTAACAATATTCGGCGGTCCAAGTTTCGACTTTCCGCGGTTCAGATGCGGACCACGGACCGCGGTCCGCCTGTTGCCGACCAATGGTATAGATATTTGATTCAGACGTCACCTGAGGCTAGTGAAAATGGGCACGAGTTTCTTTCATTAATATCGTTGTGTCTTCATCACTCTCATTGCTCGATACTCTACCAATCACGTTCATCGGTTCTGTCTGCGTAACGATAGATATTCTAACACGAGAATAGCAATATCTACAAAAGATGATGGATAGTAAAAACAATATTAAATTAATGATTACCACTCAGAAGTTTGTAATCCATAAAAATATTAAATTAATGATTACCACTCAGAAGTCTGTAATCTATAAACATATTAAATTAATGGTTACTACTCAGAAGTCTGTAATCTATAAACATATTAAATTAATGATTACTACTCAGAAGTTTGTAATCCATAAAAATATTAATGATAATTAATGAAAGTCTGTAATCCATAAAAATATTAAATTAATGATTACTACTCAGAAGTCTGTAATCCATAAAAAAAGTATTGAGCTATGAGTTTTTAAGGGGCTCCAGAATGCTAAACATCAATTTTGCATTGGATTCAGGATTGGATTGGATGGTAAAAATTGGAAAAAATATGGCATGTTTTTGACTCAAGACAATTATTAGTTACACTTTAAAAAAAAGGTACTTCCGATCTTTTTTTAATTATGTTGCTTTTAAAAAAGCATAAATTTCACTAAATAAGCGATTCAGTTTCCATATTTCAAAACCGATTGAAACGAAACCAACACACGCAGATACTTACTAGAAAGGACCATCTTTATTACATTAATGTAACCGCGATTTCGAAATAACTGAAGTTTTGCGTGCGCGGCATCTGATTAGAGCAGGATAGACAGTTCAAAACAAAAGCGTTAGAGCAGAATATAATGACAATTTATTTCGACCTACTTAGGGATCATAATTATAATCATTGTGCAGCCCCTTAATTTTAATTTCTACTTGAGTTTTTAATTAAATTTTACTGGTTTGATGAAATTTACTCAAAGCGTGCTATTTTCAAAGACTAAAACCAAATACTGGTAACCGCTGTCCTTGTACCGATATGAATTATCATAGTTGTATACCTATAAATAACCCATAATGATCACGGTTTATATAAAAACGGCTCACCTCAATACGTGTTATGATCGGGAAAGCCGACCAGTTTCAGCAGATTTAGACTGCCTTCATCTGGGCGAGTGAAGACGTTTACGCGACGACGTTACGCCTCACACTGGTCTTCGCGTAAACATCTTCACTCGCCCAGATGAAGGCAGTCTAAATCTGCTGAAACTGGTCGGCTTTCCCGATCATAACACGTACTGAGGTGAGCCGTTTTTATATAAATCATGAATTATCTTCAAGTCTCATTTAATTCCATAATGATCACCAGTATTGCATGTTCAACATTCAGATATCACTCATCATTCGAGCCGCTACCGACCCACAGTACCATTACCGCCACCTCATCGTAAGTGAATAATTTAGAAAACGCGATTATTATAAATATACAAGGTGAATTTGTGAACATCGTCCAAATTCATACTTGAGCCTTGATAAGTGATCAGCATCATGAACCAATACGGATTTTTGTAAAATTCATAAAATGAAATTTCGACTCCCCATAGTGATTCACTCAGGACTGGGAGTGAATTACTATGGAAGTCTAAATCTCATTTTACGAATTTCACAAAAATTGTTATTGATTCATGATGTTGATCACTTACCAAGCCCTTAGTATGAATTTGGACGATGATCAAAAAGTCACCTTGTATATACTGTATGTATAATAAAAAAATATATATCGTTACGACATGAATCCCCGAGGGGTTGTCAGAGGTGTTCCGAGTGTGAACTGTTAAATGTAAGTCACAGTCCACACTCGGTGCACCCGCGTTTCACCGACGATACTTCGTACTTCGGACACAAATATACGTTTTTTAGGACATGCAAGTTTCCTCACGATGTTTTCCTTCACCGTTCAGCAATAGGCATGGATTAAATTATGTTAAGTTGTGTTAATTCGAAAACCATTTCGCGATTTAGGTTTAATAAGCCGTATTTTCGAAGTTTTGGTCTAAAAAACCTCATGATGATGAATATTTTTACGAAAAGGCTGCAACTTCCATTTGTCCTCGTGTGACGTCACTTGAGTAATGGCTGTTTAGAAATGTGCTTTGCTATCAAGATAAATTTATAATAATTTGCTTCAGACTAATTTGACAGCTAGATGACAGATGAGTAAACAGACAGAGATAGACCACTTTTTTATAAGCAATCACACATGACAATCAGTATAATGTCTAAAATTCTCAAGTGACAAGGTCGTTGGTAATACTTATTATTGCATAATACATTCCACCTCGTTAATGAATCTTCTGCATGATCTGTATGAACTTTGCAAGATGTTATCATATCAGTCACCAATGTCACAGTATAGATAAGTAACAGTATTACATCTGGGACAGTGTCCTTGAAACAACTCTCGGTAGACGCACGCATTAGGGCTGCCTACATAAATGCGCGGGAATCATGTGGCGTCTTACACTATCCACGTCCGTCTGCGGCGCAACCCTACTATGAGATGTGAACCGAGATTTGGAAGCGCGCGTTTCGGCCGTTTTATATGAAGATATATAATCCATGGAATTGGTACATTTTGAGTTGCATCAAATGGGGCAGTTCTGATTTTTTTATATGTTGTATATAATGAGGTGGTAATGACAAATATAATTTTTCCACCTCGAAAGCCTTCCGGAACATTGTAAAATTCATGAAAAGCCATTAAATTTTTGATCATTTTTCAGTTTTTGCCATTTTTTACCACCAAGGACCTGTTTTACGGTAGAAGTTACTATGAATTATTTTAAAGTAGACTAAATTTGCAACAAAATGAGAATAGTTGGGTCTCGATAAGCTGAATAGTTTCAAAGATACAGCTGTTAAAATGTTTGCAAAATTTCAAAAAAAAATTTTTTTTCGAGTTTTTACTCGTTCTCGTCAATGTGGTCAATTATTGATCTATTTCACGGCATAAATTCATATACGTATTTAAAGAAGACAATTTTTTTAACAAAACGAGACCAATTTGATGTATTAAGATCTGATAGTTCCCTAGCTACAGCTGTTCAAAGTTGCTGAGGTGAGTAAACAAAATGAAATACGACTTATGAAATAAGCATTATAATTTTAAAAAGAAATAATTACAGCATAAAAATTTAAAGACTGTGTTATACATATTATCTTTACATGTGGCGGTTGAAGTTGAGGTCGTCACAGGAGTTGTATTATTAGTTTTTCTTGTATATCTTTGATGGACCAGGCTGAACCTCTAAATCGACGGTACACCTTTTGGGAGCTTGCTTCGGTAGCATTTCGTCAACGACCAGCTCAGGCAGGTCGAAATCGTCATCTGATGGTGGGTCATCGATGGTAGGTTCATCAATGTCATCGCACATCAGGTCTGGTTTGTTATCACAAGATTGGCCGCTGCAGTGGTTGCAAACAGCCGAGCATTTGAGTCCTGCTTTTCTGCAACCACAGCTGCTGGTACAACCTTTTTTGCAGTTGCAGGAAATCATGTTTAGCAGGGGTTGAGGAGCTGGTGGTTTCGTCATCAGTTGAGGAATGATGTGCTCCGCATCCAGCCCCAATCGAGTGGGTTCTTCTTATTTTCAAGCCATATCTGAACCTGAAACAAGACCAACAACAAAATTAAGAATCGTAACTGTTCAAAATTATGAATAATATCGTTGGTTTATTATTGTCAAAAAAAATTTTTTTTCACCTGGTGGTATGTTCGCAGAAAGTGAAATCTTGCAGCATCGCTGGTTGGAGGCAACCTGGCGAGGTTCATGTTTGTCTTAGCCGCCGCCCTTGTAAACATTTGGAAGCGAAGGTCGTTGAGATTTTGGGATTCACTGTTGCCTCCATACAGTGAAACGAGAAAGCTCTCTCCTGCTTCGGTGACCTGCTCAGGTGTGGTATTGGGGTTTAGAAAAACTACACCATTTTGTTCGAGGCGCGGCTGTTTTTTCAGTGTTGATAAAAATTTCATTTTTCCTTGGCCAAAAAGTGCTGATGTTGTATCACAACCACTGAAGGCGTGAAGGAACAGTGCCAATTCGCGTTGTGCTTGGTGCGTGAAGGAATTCGTCGAGTAAGTTACATCAGGGATTTTTCCTCTTCCACATTTTTCAAATATAATGTTGTTCTTTGGTCTATTTGTTGAAGGGGTGTGGTCTCCTCCATTTTGTGACAAACCACATAGCATGACCAATAAATCTATGTCATCGCCGGCGATCTTCACTACGTTGTATGTAGAAGACATGGAAATGGCTGTGGTTACTATTAGCCGGTCAGCATCCTCCTCTGCTTGTAGTGTAAGAATATTGTTCCTCTCCAGTTGCACCTTCAGCATGTTGATGAATCTAACCTTGTTCCTGTCATTCAATAGGAACTTATCCTGAGCAACTGGAGCAATGGTTGTCTCGTCAAAGATAACATCAGGTGAGGACTTTGCTCCAACTCTACGGAGACGTTCAGAGCTTTTGGTGTTTTTTTCTGAAGCGTCAGATGGATACCCGTCGAAAACCACGATTATATTGGAGCCGTAGTGACTTTTCAAGTATTGGACATACCTGGCACCAATTTCTCCAAAAGACACATTCCGAGGCCACACAACTTTGTGGAGCAGATGTCCACCATCTACGACTACGTGCGTATCCTTCCCCTGCTACTCCTCATCCAGAGTCACAGAATGAAAGGCCCTGTAGAATGTTGACTTTGTACCTTTCCTGATTCCATCTTCAGCAAATAGTGCCAAAGGTTTTGTTTTTTTTTTTATTATAAATAATTATATACCCTATACTATATATAAAAATAATAAAAAGCACACCTTTAGTAGAAAAATATTTTTGACAGACACCCTAAACTCTAAATTGTATTATTTAAGAAATTTTGCAAACATTTGAACAGCTGTATCTTTGAAACTATTCAGCTTATCGAGAGCCAACTATTCTCATTTTCTTGCAAATTTAGTCTTCTTTAAAATAATTCTTATGACTACTACCGTAAAACAGGTCCTTGGTGGTAAAAAATGGCAAAAACTGAAAAATGATCCAAAATTTAATGGCTTTTCATGAATTTTACAATGTTCCGGAGGGATTTCGAGGTGAAAAAATTATATTTGTCATTACCACCTCATTACATACAACTATAAAAAAAAATCAGAACTGCCCGATTTGATGCAAGTGAAGACCCCTTTAATGGTACGATTTCCATGGATTATATAATATTGTTTTACTTATCTATACTGTGCCAATGTATATTGAAACAATTTTACGTTTTGTCTTTAATTATCTCTGTTGGTTACTTAAAAAAACCGGCCAAGTGCGAGTCGGACTCGCGCACGAAGGGTTCTTATTCTATAAAAACGGCAAAATAATCAATTATGTTGTATGGGAGCCCCCTTAAATATTTATTTTATTCTGTTTTTTAGTATTTGTTGTTATAGCGGCAACAGAAATACATCATCTGTGAAAATTTCAACTGTCTAACTATCACGGTTTATGAGATACAGCCTGATGACAGACGGACAGACAGACGGACAGTGGAGTCTTAGTAATAGGGTCGGGCCCTTACTCTTTGGGTTCGGAACCCTAAAAAAGGTAAAGGATGTTGGACTCGGGTTGGGAGTACTGCCAGTCGAGATAGCACCAAAACTATTTTTACGGATTTTATGTGCATAGCATTCGTATAGTGAATGCAGTGGAAATGAGTTGCTTACGTAGTATGTGTGGTTTAACATTGAATGACAGAATGAAAAATATTGACATACGGGATCATTACGGCCTGAAAGAAGATGTAGAAAAAGAAATGCTTCGGTGGTTTGGACATGCAGAGAGAATTAATGAAAGTAGAGTGACGAAAGAGGTTTATAGTGCGCAAGTGGAAGGTACAGCGCGACCAGGCCGTCCAGGATGGACGTATGCGACCAAATTGGCGACATACTGATGAAGGGCAATGTCAAAAGTACCCGGAATAGAAAAGCTTGTAGACTAGATTGATGGATGTGCAAGACGCGTAAGAGGTGTGTTAGGATCGTAGCCTACCTTTCTGGGAGACAGGTGTGAGTATGTAGTATTCGTATACGTGATGTCCTCCTCATCGTAGTCCGACGACGGCGACCTCATGGTTTGTTGTACTTCTACGGCGATGAGCGCGGATATGACTCGCGAAACCCAGCTTGGTTTTAAAAGTCCGATTACAGCGACCGCAGTGTAGTTCACCGCGATCGTTGTACGTGTAGGTATATGTGGGCTTCGGACGAGTCTTGCGCTGCTGCCGGTTGGAGTCAAGGGTCTCGAGTCTGGTTTCCTCGAACTCCTTTACACGATCATGGATGACCGAGCGCCACCATTGCGCTCGCGAGCAGCTTCCTCCCAACTGCCAGGCGGAATGCCACAGGCGGTTAGATGCCTTTTCAGGGCATCTTTGTAACGAAAATGCTGTCCACCGGCTTTTCGTGCTGCGTATGACAGCTGAGAGTAAAACACTTCTTTGGGCAGTCTCGCATCTTCCATGCGTACCACATCGTATACGTACCACTTGCTTAACGGTGAAAAAAAACCCTGTGAGATAAACCTGCATGTATTGATGTATCACCTTAAATAAAGAAAAAATAAAACTTAAGGACGTAAAAATACATGCGTGTAGTGACGACATTTTAAATATATTCCAGTCCTCACCAACGGCTGCGCTAAGAACGGAATGGATGAAAAAGCCGAAGGATGGGTCGTGTCTTCTGAATCGTGTGGATTCTTGTCTATTGGTGAGTTTTTTATTTATTATTTTTTGGGTTGGTATGATTTTATCTAAAATATACACATATGTGTCAGTACGTGGTATAACCAGATGATATCTCTATATGATATATGATCTCTACATGATATTCTATAAGTTGGAAATAACGATTCCGGGAAAATACCTTTAGAACTCGGCCACTACACCGCCGGCGCAGCGCTGTACCCTGAATCCGATCATCAAACTAACTGTGGTGTCGCGTAATTTTCCACGGTACCTGTCGTACACGGTCGTGGTGTTGTGTGTGGCCGAGCTCTAAGATGAAGCCCCAACTTTACAGAGTTATATCAACTAATTTTGCTCTAAAGCAAAAGTTTGCAGATCAAACATAATACCTATATGTGCTGAGCTCTTTTGAATTAGTTTTATTGAAACGAGCACAAGACTTGCCGGGCTCGATAGCAACAACAAAAACCCATACTTCAAACAAAGGAATAACCATGACTTTCTTATAACTTCAAACAAAGAACCTGTCATAATTAAACAGATGTGACGGATTACGCTTATAAGCCGAATCAAAAGTCATTGGGAATAGAAATGGCGACCGGAAGTACCTATCCACCTCTCACTTACACACTATCTCCGTCTATGGAAATACAGATAGCATTAAATTAATTTTTATTGAAATTATTTAAGTGTTTTGTTTTTATGGTAAGGTATTAATGTTAATTTTAATCAATTGTAAATATGAATCTTTGTTATTCGACATAAAAATATTTCATTTTATTTATTTATTTATTAAAAATTATAACTGTCTATGTGTATTGTCGATTGCTCAAATTCCATACTGTGACGAAAATTATGTCAGGTGTGTGTGTTCGGTCTATACTGACAGTACAGCCAAAGCGGGCAGATATTTTGAATCCCAAGCTCTTTCGACTCAGGTTATACACACAGTTTATCTTGCGATGCGCGTCTTATTTCAATTTTTTCACTGACGTGCAGTGTCGACCGTGACACTCGCTCATTAGAAAGTGATTTCGGAAAGAAATTGAAACATGTCGCTTATTGCGGGATAAATTTGTATGTGAGTGTATTCCGTCACATCTTTCAACTTACTGTAGTAACAAACCTACATTAAGTCAAATTCAAATTCAAATAGTTTATTTTGCAAAGCAGGTATAAATATATACACTTTTTACACGTCAAATTTAATCTAATAAAAAAAAATATATGTAATAAAATAATAAATATACATGAACAAAATTAATGGTTTATTTAATTTATGTAGCAATATATATACGATTAAAATGATAGGTAAAATATATATTATACAAGGTAAAATCGAATCAACCGCCCGAACCCATACCGGAGACCCGGCCAGGGACCAGGAACAAGGTTCAATGATCACCAACCGAGCCCCCAGCACGAATCCAGGCGGCCGACCAAATCCCATCCTATATACTACATACTAATAGGTTACATATATAAATACATGCCTACCTCCGCCCATTCGATTAGTCTTGCTAATCAGTTCCCCCTCCAAAACTGAGCTCGTGAACTTCCGCAGGCGCCCGCTACGTCCGCGAGGTGCTCCCCGGAGAGATAGTGGAGATGTCTCGTCACGGCGTGCGCACCGTCGACGTGGTGGAGCGGCCGGCCGGCAAGCACCAGGCGTTCTGCATCTTCGAGTATGTCTACTTCGCGAGGGCGGACAGTATATTTGAAGGTTCGTTATTCATTATACAAATACATAATTCTGTTCGATAATTCTAAATAACTTTCGCTTAAAAACATATTTTTTATTTTTATTTTATTTTATTTAGGAAACAAACAGTCATTTACATATAATAAGAAATAAATAGACAATAACAAACAGACCTAAAGTCCCATAAAAATGAAACACTTATTGAAAATTTTCGAACACAATTAAACTAGACGGAATAAACTAAAAATATGCTAAACATTAAAGAACAAGCAATATTAAGTATACATTAATTAATTACTTATATAATAATAGTAGTTGAACAATAATATATACACAAAAATTAAATTAAAAAATGCAAAGAACACATTCAGAATAAAGCTTCTCCAACTTTATGTTTATAACCAGATAAGGATAATGCAAAGATATCTATATCGCTTAGACACGTGTTATACGTGTTAGAAGCACGTCGGAAAAAAGTATTTTTTGCATAATTTGTTGAGCAGAAGTGTAAATAAAAAGTATCTTTTGAACGTGAAGAGGCACGAGGAATTTTAAATGTTACTTTTTCTAGTAATGCATCGGAATCAATTTTATTGTTAATAATTTTGAAGAGAAATAAAGAATCTAGGTACTTGCGTCTACTTTGCAAGGATGGAATACTATGGCGTTTAGACGCCCTCTCATAACCTTGAAAAAAGTTTCTTGTTCGATACTCAAGTGATTTAAGAAATTTGTTTTGTATTCTTTCAAGTCTAT
This sequence comes from Ypsolopha sequella, assembly GCA_934047225.1. Taxonomy (NCBI): domain Eukaryota; kingdom Metazoa; phylum Arthropoda; class Insecta; order Lepidoptera; family Ypsolophidae; genus Ypsolopha; species Ypsolopha sequella. The sequence continues at coordinate 4,320,486 of OW203987.1, forward strand.
CAATGTGGACTGCGTATTGAGGGTTCCATATGACGCAACCAAATTCCAAAATACTACGAACGTATGCAAAAAACAATGTTTTAAAAGTTGCAGCACGTTTGAAGGGCTTTGAAAGTCTAAGTATTAGACCTAAGTTTTTATAGGCTCTGGCAATAATATTGTCAATATGTATATTGAAATGTAGTTTGGAGTCGAGAGTTATGCCCAGATCCCTCACCTGGTCTACACGTTTGATAACATTTCTTTCAAACTTGTATTCAAAATTAATAGGCTTATGTTTCCGAGTAAAGCTAATTGTGTAGCATTTGTCAGTATTAAGGACAAGTTCATTTAGCTGACAATAATTGACAAATCTATCTAGGTCCGATTGTAGTTCGTCGCAATCGTTTTCGGATAGGATAACTTTGAATACTTTTGTGTCATCTGCATACAACAGATGGCATGAGTTTTCTAAACAGATGCTAATATCATTAATATATAAAGAGAACAAAAATGGACCCAAGTGAGAGCCCTGAGGCACTCCGGACTCAATAATAAGATACTTAGAAGTAAAACCCTTTAGTGACACAGCCTGACTCCTATTACTAATGTATGATTTTAGCTACCTTAATAGATCACCGTGTATACCAACTCTTTCTAGTTTTGAAAAAAGTGTATTATGTTTTATTTTATCAAACGCTTTGGAGAAGTCAGTATACACGGCATCCACTTGGCAGCCAGCATCCATGGCGTTTAGTATAAAATCAGTGTAAGTAATAAGGTTAGTATCAACACTCCGGCCTCTAAAGAAGCCATGTTGTGAAGGTGACATGTAGCGTGCAACAACCTTGGTCAACTGTTCGGTGACTATCTTTTCAAGTATTTTACCTAAAAGACAGAGCTTTGAAATAGCCCTATATTGTTTGATATCGTGTTTGTCCCCACCCTTGGAGATAGGCGTGACGAGTGCTTTCTTCCAGATTTCGGGGAAACAGCCTTCAGCCAGGGATTTGCGGTAAATAAGAGTTACTGGAGTAGACAGTTCTTTAGCACATGTTTGTATTATAATAGGGTGAACTTGATCATGACCTGCACCTTTATTAATATCCACTAGTTCTAATTGTCTAAGTCCGAGAGCTTCACTGATATTAATGAAAGAAATATCGATTGGACTTTCTTCTGAAATATTGGTTGAGGACCCGCGTGTATCATTATTGCTGTTAGTGACAAACACGGAGTGAAAGTAGGTATTAAAATAGTTACATATTGTTTCGGGATCAGATGATGTTTTGTCATCGTAGACCATGGTTTCAGGAACAGCGTTAACAGTAAATTTTGACTTAATGAAACTCCAGAAGTACTTTATGTGATTTATGTATATTATCTTCTGCGAAACTTATGTAAGACTGATAGCATTCTTTAATAATTTTCTTTTCTCTAGCTCTCAGTAACTTAAAATCTTGATAGTCCAGTGGATTCCTATAAGTTTTCCATCTGGTGTGTATTTTCCGCTTTTCGCGAATTAATTTTACGAGGGGTCTAGAATACCAAGTTGGAAAGTGACTATTATTACAACCCCTACGCACTGGAATGAACTCTTTAATCAATTTATATAGGATTGTGTAAAAATGGGTAACTGCTTGCTCCGTATTCATACCTGATAAAACTCGCCAGTCCACATTAGAAAGGCCCTCATTTATTTTGTCAAAGTCTGCGGCATGATAAAGAAATTTATTTCCTTTAAACTCTGTTTTGAGTGGGCAGCTAGGCAAGGAGATAGAAAAGTCCAAAGATTTATGATGAAGGTCTTCGGGTGTTAGAGGCTCAGTGCATGCTACGAGAGTACAGCTTGCATTACATAATACTAGGTCCAGTATGCGCCCATTAGTATTTGTACACCAGTTGTATTGTTTCAAATCTGTCAAGTTCATGAAGTCACTTAAAGCGTGTGCTAAGTTATTATTATTTGTTTGAATACATAGATTGCTCAAACATATCTGTGAATGAAAAAAAATTTTTTTCATTTCATTATTTATTATTTTGAAAACCTGCTGTGAATTTGGTGTGGCAAGGTCTCATTTAATATTTTATTTATGTGGCAAAGTCTCATTAAATATCTTATTTGTGTGGCAAGGTCTCATTAAATATTTTATTTGTATGGCAAGGTCTCATTAGATATTTTATTTGTGTGGCAAGGTCTCATTAAATATTTTATTTTTGTGGTAAGGTCTCATTCAATTTTTTATTTGCTCGCTATAGAAAAGTTGTTCAATATGATTATGAGGTTTATTTAAGTAAACCTGTCCATTTACAACCTGTCTTCCGACGGGTAAGCTGAGAACACTTATCACACAGACCATCATTCGAGTTATACTACACCTCTATTCCGGGTGCCTCTAACTAGACCCTTCTTTAGTTTGTTTCCAATTTTAATGCTTTAAAACTTTGCAAGTATAACTAATGGGGATCCACACTGACAAATTGTCCCTGTCGTTGGCGCATCGTCGATCCGGCCATGAAAATATGTCATTTCATCACATTGTTATGATTTTTGCGTAGTTTCTTCTGATTTTCGATTAATTTCTTAGAATTATGTTTCTGTGCCGTACCAGGTTGCTTTAATAATGGTGTTAATTTTATACCGAAATACCCCATATTAAAATGGAAGTAAAAAAACCCGAGATATTGAAGAAAAACATTAGGAAAACCGGAACACACACAACAAAAAAGTTTGACATAGTAGTATCCATTGGCCGGACCTATGTTAGCGCCATCTGTAATTAGATTTACCTGTGGATCCCAATTGTGTTAGTATTTAGTGTTATTGTATTAGTAAGCTCAAATCGGCCTGTTTAATAGTAGATTATGCACTAAGGGAATAAAGCAGTGTCTTACGTCACGGGCGGCATATTGAACCCTGAGCGTAACGAGGGACTCTAGAGTTAACTCCTGAGCGTAGCGAGGGAGTTATATAGAGTCCTGAGTAAAGCGAGGGGTTCAAGCTGCCCAAGACAAAGACAGGCTTTATTCCAGAGGAGCATACTCTACTTTTCACATCTTCTGCGAGACAATAAAAAGCCCGACATTTTTTATCAACATTAATAATTCAATAAAATTCACTGACAATCACAGCACCAAACACTGTCTTTTGTTTCACATTCTTTGTAAACGCTTTTTTTCTTTTTGTTGAAATCTGCTTATGGTGGCCAGTTCGATTTTCGAACAAACCTCTTTACAATCGCATATGGGCATTTGTTTTCCAAGAGTTTCCACACGAATTTGACGTTCCAAATTTAAATCACTTTAATCCCTAGGGATTTTCATATAACTTTATATCCCTTGAGATATAATGCGTTACTTTACGTTGAGGTTGTATGATATGTAATTGGACATTGTCGAGCAGGTGGTGTGAAAAACATTTTCTGCGATGATATAAAGTATACGGTTGATGTAACTTCCAGGTCAGATGGTGTACTCGGCACGTATGCAGTGCGGCCGCATGTTGGCGCGCGAGTCGCCTGTGGACGCGGACATCGTGTCCTCCGTGCCCGAGTCGGGCACCGCTGCCGCGCATGGGTATGCGAGACAGGTGCGTTATATCTGCAGTTGGCTGTGCATGTTGTTAAACATTACAATGTGAGCCAGGAAACCTGCAAGCAAATACTGAATGTTACCTGCTCTAATATTATATAGACTTCAAATTAAATTAAGACTGTTTTAAATTTTGCATGCCTATCTGGGCAAATTGTGCTGAACTATAACTTTTATATAACAACTTATGTACCACAATTTATTTTATTTTATTTATTAGGTTTGCCAACAGATATTACACTATGACATATGTATAAAAACATCTTTAACAATTAAAATTAGAGTGCATACCCAATAACAGGCAGACACAACATACTTAAATAAACAATAATAGTATTTTTGCTACATAAGTGAAACATGTTTCGCAAAACGTAAAACTGTTAAAAACTAATTAAAATTAAGGTTAAACAAAAAAACAACACAATAAGAAAAGAAATAATACTAAAACAAAATCTTAACAAAAAAGTACAAATTTAAATTATTTCTATCAGAGACAATAGATTCTGTTTGTAAACTCTGAAAGACTGAGAAAAAATATCAATTTGGGCATCATGCAAGGCAAGTGTATTAAAAGAACGACAAATTCTATTAAGAATGCTATTAAGAATGCAAATTCTATTAACAATTTCAGCAAATAAATAAACTTCATACTCATTCGCCCTCCTTTTTCCTGTTTGCTATACTAGTTTACATAACACCCTTTTCTTTTCCACGCACAAAGGTCCAAATAAGAGACTAGTTGCGGAATCCGAGCCCACCAAGAAGAATACCCTTTTCTTAAAAAATTAAAACCTAAAATTTAGCCTAACCACATTCCTGTATGTATTTAATTTGAATTTGTCAAAATTTGTCATCATATAAATAAGAGGTGAAACTGGCTCCTGCATCTCAGTTTTAACTTTTTGGGAGCCACTGTATCTTTGTGTTGGAAAATAAATTACTTTTTATATTTTTTTCAATGCAAGTGCTCGTAAAGGCCCACTTTTTATGCATCAAAACCGAACAGAAAGTCTATTATTTTGCCCTAGGGCTTTATTATTATTTCTTTTTTAATTTATTTACAATGGTTGGCTAATGTGCAGCCTTTCCATAAATGTTATACTTTTTTTCCACCGGCTTTGGATACAGTCCTTTTGAGCCAATCATAATTTAAAGTTGTCAAGATTATATTTTTTTATTTCCTCACAGTATGATACACGGGCGTAAGAGCAATAAATTACTCGGTTACGTTTAAAACACTCGCTATGCTCGTGTTTTAAATCGTCCTCGTAATATATTTTGCGTCAATAAAGATTTTTTCATTTTCATATTCCTTTTCGCCCTTGTAGCATAAACTACTATTAAAGTTTTCATGTCTCTTGTTCAGAAATGGGGTCATTGCATATTCAAAGATCGAGTTGGAAAATGTTGACCAAGTTCACTGCAATGATAACAAAGAAAGAAAGAAAGAAAAAGCTTAGCTATGTGCAACCAAAAAAAAAAAAAAAAAGATTTTAGATAGCGCTGATTTTCAGCTACATCCATTCCACATTCCACTAGTAAGTTTACAAATAATTATAAAGTACAAAATCAAAAGATTGCTTAAACTAATGAACACATTAAATAAGGATCAGCGAAATATTTACGAGTATGTATATGTATGTACAAAAATATGGGGTAGCTTAAATACTTAGATTAATACCTCAAATATGGATGAGCGAATTATTTGGTTTTTAGGACACTTTAAGTCCAAATGTTTTCTGCTTCATTCAAAGATTTTGCTTCAATTTGAGTTTGAATGTCTCAACTGAAATAAATTTGTCTAATAAAGAAAACCGTATCCATATCCGTTGAGTGGTTGAGACAGATAGACGAACAAAAATTGTAGTTTTGGCCTTCGTACAATACTAGCAAAAATATTCAATATAGATTTCACTAAAGTTCTTGCCCGTCTATAACAAGTCTACACGATATTCATTTAGCTGCTTTTCCCTTCAGTCGGGCGTCCCGTTCATGGAAGTCCTATGCAAGAACCGGTACGTGGGCCGCACGTTCATCCAGCCGTCGACCCGGCTGCGGCAACTCGGCGTCGCCAAGAAGTTCGGCGCGCTCTCGGAGAACGTGAGGGGGAAGAGAATCGTGCTCATAGACGACAGCATCGTGCGGGGGAACACTATCGGACCGATTATCAAGTTGCTGAGGGACGCAGGGGCGCATGAGGTGAGCGTTGTATGGTGCACCAGTAGAATGTAAAGCGCTACTGATGCCGCCTTAGAAGGTCGTAAACCGACCAGCGATTAGATTTTTGAATCCTTTGCCAACTGGTTGCCAATCATCAAAACATTGGTAAGTCCGCTCCAATTTCCAGACTCACAAACACCTATAATTTGATATGCAACAACTGCGATATCAGTGTAAAGAATTCAAATAGATTTAAACTTGCTTGTAAAGAAGCTTTGATAAAACAAAAATATATATCTTTTTTTAATTTTCCAACTAATTTAAATAATTTAGATAAACTTAAAATTAAACAAAATTGTAAAATTATTATTATTTGTAATGTAAATTAATATGTATTTTGTTAACATTTAGTTTATAAGGCGAGATAAATTAATCATTTGCATGCTGTGATTTCTTTCATAAGTTAGAAGTTAAGCATTTAATTAAGTTTGAATTGTGTTTGTATTTAAGGCTTACTAACTACTAGAAATCCTAATAAAGAAAATCTAAAATCTAACATATACAAGGTGACTTTTTGATCATCATCCAAATTCATACTTGTGGCTTGGTAAGTGATCAGTATCTTGGATCAGTAACAATTTTTGTGAAATTCGTAAAATGAAATTCCGGCTTCCCATAGAAATTCAGTTCCAGTCCCGAGTATCACTATGGGGAGTCGAAATTTCATTTTACGAATTTCACCAAAATTGTTATTGATCCATGATACTGATCACTTACCAAGCCACCAGTATGAATTTGGACGATGATCAAAAAGTCACCTTGTATATACTATTGAATTCGGATTGTGTCGGGATACTTTCGCACTTGAAGTGACGTCGCAGTTTGTAAATAGTTGAATACCCACTGAAGGCAATTTTGAAAGCTCAGTTTTTATCCGTGTTCTTAGTGGTTGGCAACCGATTCAAAGATACATATGTGTGTCGATTCGGTGTAACACGACTTAACTTATTTGACAGGACTAACCTTATTTTAAGCGTTCTGTCTTTGTCTTTTCGATACCGAAAGAAAAAGACAGAAAGCTTAAATTAAGTTTAGTCCTGTCAAATAAGTTAAAACGTGTTACACCGAATCGACACAAATATATCTTTAACTTGGAGAAGAACCAACTTAAAAGCAACTGGAATAGAAGAGCTTATAGGTATTATGACTAGATTGATACATATATGTTTTTTTTTTAATTTATTTATTCATAATTTTACACTATTTTATTACATGGTGAATAGTATCAATAAACTCACATGAGTTTGTCCTGCGGGCCTATTGTGTATCTCTAGTTGCCTTCTGGACTGGGTGTCTATCATCAAAAACATAGATATACTATCGAATTCCGATGTCCTAAGGATATTTTCGCACTTGAAGTGACGACACAGATTGTTAATAGTTCAATACCCACTAAAGGCAATTTTGAAATTTCAGTTTTTAGCTATGTTTTTGATGATAAGCACCTCGTGCAGTTGGCAACTAAAGATACAGAATAGGGGGGCTGATACTACAATGCGTGAATAATACTCATATTCGTGCATGAGATTATGCCCACCAGTAGAGATACCAGTCCACTTGCATCCTGTATGTATACAATTATAAATTTAATATAAATATAATTCTTCTAATTTCAAATAATATTGTAAATATTATATCTAGATTTTAAGTTTAGATTATTTAAAATCTAATGTACATAATAATTATTTTTAATATCTTTTTGTTATAATTTATTTTTTTCCGTTAGTTTCTGTAATTTTTTTTCTTATATTCAAATTCGATCAAATTTTAAATAATCGAATGTTTTATGTTTCGTATTTAATTAAGACAATGTTGTAGACGCTTGTAATTGATGGCAACACCAGATCAAGGCCTTATCTGTTTGTGTTTTTATTTGTAATAACACATATACAAGTTTAAATATAATCAATAAATAAAATAAAATGTTGTACTTGAAATTTATTTCGGCCCTTAGTAGGCCGTCATCAGTCAAGTATTTATATATTTTGTATTTATATTTGTATTGTATTTATACTTGACTGATGACGGCCTACTAAGGGCCGAAATATATTTAAAGTACAATATTTTATTTTATTTATTGATTATATTTAAACTTGTATATGTGTTATTACAAAAAAAAGCTAATAGAGGCATATATTTATTAAAGTGTTGTTATTGTTAGCATTCCTTTTTAAAAAATGAATAAGTAAATGCATGTAGTAATGATAACATTTTTAGTTTTTGTCTATAACAGTAGCGATGTGTTGTCAGGTCCACATCCGGATAGCGTCACCTCCACTGAAGCACCCGTGCTACATGGGCATCAACATACCTACCAAGGAGGAGCTCGTCGCCAACAAGTTGGATACCATACAGCTCGCCGACCATGTTGGTGAGTGTACTGATTACCAGTGTTAGCAAAATAAAAACCGGCCAAGTGCGAGTCGGACTCGCGCACGAAGGGTTCCGTACCATTATCTATAAAAACGGCAAAAAAACCATGTCTGTTGTATTGGAGCCCCCTTAAATATTTATTTTATTTTGTTTTTTAGTATTTGAAGGGTACAGGGAAAGAACAAGGAAGTCACATCGTAAGGAAGGGCTAAAATAAATATGAAAACAATAAAAAAAAGTTTTTTTTTTCGTTTTATAAAAGGCAAAGTAACACCTTAAAACGAGTTTAGCGAAAATGAACATACAAGCTTATTTTTACCAAGTATATAAAACATATTCAAATTATCCCCACAATTATTTTAGGCCAAAAATAAAAATATATTAAAGTTATTTACACATTTATTTTAGCCCTTACTTACGATGTGAAATTCCTTGTTCTTTCCCTGTACCCTTCATTTGTTATAGCGAGCGGCAACAGAAATACATCATCTGTTAAAATTTCAACTGTCTAACTATCACGATTCATGAGATACAGCCTGGTGACAGACGGACAGCGGAGTCTTAGTAATAGGGTCCCGTTGGTTACCCTTAGGGTACGGAACCCTAAAAAGCAGCGGTACGTTACCTAGTCCAGAGTGCACTAATGAGTTTTTCGGAATTGATGTACACTTATCTTTTGCTGACGTTGAAAAAAAATACTGTGAAGTCCCCTGAAAAGCTCACTGCCTATCACGTTGGGAAATCGTCGGTGAAAAGATGGTGTTCAAGTGTCTTCGGGGATATGTAGTCACTTGTTACATAATAGATATAGAAGTTGCAGCTTTTTCGTAAAAATATTCATTATGTAGAGGTTTTTTAGACCACAAGTTCTAAATACAGCTAAATCTCGAAATGGTTTTCGAATTAAAACACCTTAACATAATTTAATCTAAGCGAATTTTAAATACGCTTCAAACTTGTTGCGCAGGATCATTTACAATAAAAAATCAAGTAATGTATAAAATAACACAACTGCTAGGAATGCCTAATTTACAATCAACTATGGTTGACTCATGCCATAAATCACAGTTTTTTTTTCATCCAAAAATAAGAAAAACAATCATAAGTTTCACGTTTGGGGCCGTGTTCCGTCGCATCAACCTTCAACCGTTTCTGAAGCCCATCCTCTGTACAGGAGCGGACAGCCTAGAGTACCTGAGCGTGGAGGGGCTGGTCTCCGCGGTACACTACAACATGAAGGTCCCCAGCGACGGCGTCGGAGGCCACTGCACCGCCTGTCTCACCGGCGAGTACCCGGGCGGCTTGCCTGATGATGTCGACTGGTGACCGCCTTCAACATCTCTAGTTGTAAGTCTCGGTGGTAGGGAGAGATGATTTACCTACGTGTTTTGAATTTAGTATTCAACCCTTGTTTTATCTCTTGATGGTACTATTGTACAAAAAACAATGCTCATTGTTTTATTAATGAATTGATAATTATTATCCACGTAACATCATTGTTTCGTCGCAATTACGTGTATTTGCTCTCCCTACCACCATTATTAATTGTAAGAAAATAGGTTGCTCAAATAGAAGACAATTAGTATTTACAGTTTTTTATATTTAAATCTACAGTCTACATACTTGTCTTCTTTAGAACCCAGTAAGTTCTTACTGAATTACATATATTGTGGTTTGTTTGGACCAGAAAGTTTTTATAAAGATTTGTTTATAAGAATAAATACATACCTCAATAAGAAATACAATTGTGTCGATTCGGTGTAATAGACTAAAGTTAATTTAAGCGTTCTGTCTTTTTCTTTCTTTATCGAAAAGACAAAGACAGGACGCTCAAAATAAGGTTAGTCCTGTTAAATTAGTTTAATTGTGTTGCGCCGAATCGACACCAATGTCTCAGAAAAATAATGAAAAATGTGTTGTGATGAATTTATCCACGATTGTATAATTCAAGTGCCTTCTCTGTATATTTAAGATATCTTAATTTTATTTTTTGGTTATGAAATTGTGCAACAAAATCTATTGTTGACGTACATTATTGGACCAAATTGGAAGATTCCAATGGTTTGCTTTTAATAAATGGGGCATTCGAATGAAATGATCGTTTGCCGATATTTTTAGATTTACTTAGGGTAAGATGGATGTCGTGCTGGTTTCGACTAAATTTGTACTTTTTCTTTAGTTTTAATTGTATTTTAAGTTTTATCGTATTCCTCGAATGAGATGTCTCGAATTTAGACCGGTCTAAAATGCATTCCTTTCTATTTTACTTTTGTTTGTTTGATAATATTGTAAGCGTTCGTCGTGACGTAGTATATAAGATATGCGCACAGGCACGTGCGGTATTCGCATTTCGTAATAATTAAAATACACATCTTGTGGTTTAATTGTATGTATTTAATAATTAATTTGTACCTTCTAGTACAACTATATTGTAAAATATACAATAGTGCCTTAGAAAAAAGGTTTAAGAAATCTGAAAAAATAAAACTGTTTCTATTTACAAAATGTTTTTTATTATTTTCATCGATCCATCCATCAGCCTAGTTCGTCCACTGCTGGACATAAGCGTTTCCAGGATTTTGCCACTCCCGGCGGTCATCCTGGAAGAATTGCCCATACTCACACGCTGGGCAGGCGGGTTGGTGAGCGCGGTGCCGGAACCCTCGCACCAGTGAGGCCGCTGCCCGTAACCAGTCTGTTCCATATAAGGCCCGGCTATTGAAGATGGATATACCGCCATCCATCGGTCCCAGGCATGGTGGGCTTCCTGGTTTTTTGCCTGCGAGCTGTCCTCTTACTCCCCCCCGAATTACTTCGAGGGTGTCTCCAAGTAAGATGGTGGTACTTCCACAGTTGTACCCGGCATCAGCTCTACCACCTGGTTATTATTTTCATGTCATTTATGAACTTGAAATAAAAAACAAACTTGTTGATAACATTTATTTTCTATAAATACCTACCTATATTTACAAACAAATATTTACAATAATTAATATACATTGTACTATAATTTAGATCCAACGCGTAAGTCACCTTGGCCACTAAGTTAGCCATTGATTAAATTCGTAACAATATAGAAAACAGTTCCATTTCCTGGAGGAAGGTACACACATGAGTATGTAAGTATGATTATACAACACAGTTTGTAACAACTATAGTTCCTTGAACACTATGGTAATAAGTTGCCACGTCAGTGCGCGGTACGCAGAAGGGGGGGGGGGGGGGGACGTATGAATTTTAAGTCGGTCGTGTCAACCGCTCTCCGTCGTCCGCCGAACTTAACCGATGGAGCGCCGGTGGCACCATTAAAGACGGATTTTTTAGCTCGCAAGCGTCGATGGCACACCCGTTAGTGCCATGCTATTTTACCGTTAGATTGTCTATAAATCATGAAATGTGTGTTTAATGAAAACAAAATAGTTCTTACTATTTTAATGTGCTTTAACATGAAGTAGATGTGTTCCGAATTTTGTGCATTATATAGTGTAATGTAAATTTGAAATTGCATGGGAAATTATTAAAGGCTATTATTATTATTAGATCTGTGACTATGTCGAAAAATAGCGAAAATAAGTGTATTTAAAGTGGGCGCAAGTAAAGTAGAGTCAAGTATTTTGGATTGCCTTTTTTATTATGTAAGTAATCGAATACTAAAAGCTCTTAAATTAACTTTTACGTTTCAACTTGACATGTTATCAGGATGATATCATTGGTATTTTGAGAAGTTTAGTACAAAAGCCGTAATAAGTATTTTTGCAAATCAAGGTAACGTTCACGGTTTTTTTGGTGCGCGAACGCAGGTACCAATCTAAATAGATGACACCGGTGTATGCACTCCGCGTGCCAAAGAAGCGCGCCAAAAGGGAGAGCAAAGCTCTTTCTTCACAGATATTGACTCCTACAATCCTCTGTCTTAAGTTTTACAATTCCTTCTAAAATTCAAACCGCTGTCGACCTTTTAAATTATATTATTTAAGAATTAATTTAATTTGCTAGGCCCTTACAGGGTCATGTTTAACCCTGTATAAGACAGAGAAAATGAGCTTAAGTGTAATCATGTTTTTCATTTATTTATTGTTATTATCAAATTTGTTTTTATTATAATTCTGTTTTAGTGTTTTTTTTTTGTTGTGGATTATGCTTTTTTCTATTGACTTTGTACTAAAAAATGCAAATTAAATATATATAATTTTTTAATAAGGCGGCATGTATATTGCAACTGCCTTATAAAGGGTTAATACCACTTATGTATGTATATTGTAACACCCTATATTGTACAATATGAATGCAATAAATATTTGAATTGAATTTGAATAGTAAATTTTGGGATGAACTTGCGTCATCTATTTAAGGCAATGTTCGGCGCGCGACGCTTCACGGAATTTCGTGATTTTCGTTTCCGACACTCGATCGGTTAAGTATATTGCACACGGCCTTCTAAATACATCTCTGTATATAATTAAATAATATAATAACATCTCTGTAGTTTCTGCGCTTACATACACTGTTATAAAAGTGTAAAAAACATGCATTTGCACCCCGCCCTTAGAACAAATCATTTAATATCTCTCCCCTGTTTCTGTATTAACATGCCTTGAAAATTATGATGTTAGATTAAAACGTTCACGGCTTTCTTAGATGTTTCTGTATTAACATGCCTTGAAAATTATGATGGTAGATTAAAACGTTCACGGTTATCTTAGATGTTTCTATATTAACATGCCTTGAAAATTATGATGGTAGATTAAAACGTTCACGGCTTTCTTAGATGTTTCTGTATTAACATGCCTTGAAAATTATGATGTTAGATTAAAACGTTCACGGCTTTCTTAGATGTGTCTGTATTAACATGCCTTGAAAATTATGATGGTAGATTAAAACGTTCACGGTTATCTTAGATGTTTCTATATTAACATGCCTTGAAAATTATGATGGTAGATTAAAACGTTCACGGCTTTCTTAGATGTTTCTGTATTAACATGCCTTGAAAATTATGATGTTAGATTAAAACGTTCACGGCTTTCTTAGATGTGTCTGTATTAACATGCCTTGAAAATTATGATGGTAGATTAAAACGTTCACGGTTATCTTAGATGTTTCTATATTAACATGCCTTGAAAATTATGATGGTAGATTAAAACGTTCACGGCTTTCTTAGATGTTTCTGTATTAACATGCCTTGAAAATTATGATGTTAGATTAAAACGTTCACGGCTTTCTTAGATGTGTCTGTATTAACATGCCTTGAAAATATGATGGTAGATTAAAACGTTCACGGTTATCTTAGATGTTTCTATATTAACATGCCTTGAAAATTATGATGGTAGATTAAAACGTTCACGGCTTTCTTAGATGTTTCTGTATTAACATGCCTTGAAAATTATGATGGTAGATTAAAACGTTCACGGTTATCTTAGATGTTTCTATATTAACATGCCTTGAAAATTATGATGGTAGATTAAAACGTTCACGGCTTTCTTAGATGTTTCTGTATTAACATGCCTTGAAAATTATGATGTTAGATTAAAACGTTCACGGCTTTCTTAGATGTGTCTGTATTAACATGCCTTGAAAATTATGATGGTAGATTAAAACGTTCACGGTTATCTTAGATGTTTCTATATTAACATGCCTTGAAAATTATGATGGTAGATTAAAACGTTCACGGCTTTCTTAGATGTTTCTGTATTAACATGCCTTGAAAATTATGATGGTAGATTAAAACGTTCACGGTTATCTTAGATGTTTCTATATTAACATGCCTTGAAAATTATGATGGTAGATTAAAACGTTCACGGCTTTCTTAGATGTTTCTGTATTAACATGCCTTGAAAATTATGATGGTAGAACGCAGCTATTTAACTCAATAACGGCCGTTATCACAAAAAAAAGACAAAACGGAAGATACGGCCTTGTACATATCGTGCCTTAAAAAAAAACGCCTTTTTGTAATTAATCAAAACTGAGGTTTTGTAGGATAATAATAGAGCAAATTTTGAATTTAAGTATTTAGTTTTGATTTAGAGCGGTATCGCAGCCGGATTGTGAAATACCCGCCTTTTTCTAATTAATCGAAACAGAACAGTTAAATTCAAAATTCACTACATTACTATCGCAGTTTCCATTGGTTTCCGAAAATAACAATTTAAAAAATTTTGAAATTCTAATTTATACACAATACATAGGTAATAAGGTTCTGGTGAATAACTGTTGAGTGAATTTTGAATTTAATTGTTTCATAATCCGCCAGCGAAACCGCTCTTAATTACAAAAAGGCGGGTTTTTCACAATTCGCCTGCTAGATGGCTCTTATAGGAGTTATCTGGGTTACAAGTTTAAGGCGAGCTTAAAGAGATCAAGAAAGAGATTTCTACCAGCAAACCCTTGGTGATAGAATCGATTAAACAAAAAGTGAGTATTTCATAAGTGCACACAGAACAAAAAACTGTTTAAAACCCACGAGTCAAAAAAGAGTTAAATTACTAGTCTACATAAATTAACTGTCATACACATCAAATAAAATAAATAAATAGGTACTTATAAAAAATATACATAAAAATTTATATACACTAAAAAATTTATAAAAATACTAAATATTATTACAAAACAAATTAATTATATGAATACATATTATACTATTACATAAAGTAAAAGGAAATAATTCCAAAAAATACTCTTTAATTCTCTTCTTGTAAATACCAGTAGTAGGACTATTACGAATTGTGAGTAGTAGTGAGTTCCAGAGCCTGATCGACACTACCGTGATAGAGTTGCCGAAGGCACCAGTATTGTGCTACGGGGTCCTCAGAAGTGAGACAGTGTGAGATCTGTGTTGCTTGTCCCTCGAAAAGAGCTACTCAAAGCGGTCACGTAGATACATACATAATAATATTCCTTGGCCCGCGCGCGGCGTCTTGTTCGTGAGACTTGAGGCTTGAATAAGCGTGGATTTGGTAAAATTGCGTATATTTAGCTCGATTTGTAGGCCAAACTGGCTACTAGAAAATTCTGGGAAATATACAAGGTGAATTTGTGAACATCGTCCAAATTCATACTTGAGCCTGGGTAAGTGATCAGCATCATGAATCAATAACGATTTTTGTAAAAATGAAATTTCGACTCCCCATAGTGATTCACTCAGAACTGGGAGTGAATTACTATGGGATGTCGAAATTTCATTTTACGAATTTCACCAAAATTGTTATTGATCCATGATACTGATCACTTACCAAGCCACCAGTATGAATTTGGACGATGATCAAAAAGTCACCTTGTATATTGTATATAATCATGTTTTTCTGACGAATTAAGCCTTTATAGATTATCGAAATTTTATATCTTTACTCAAATAAATATATATCTGTAAGTACCTAATTTCATTCTGCACATTCAATTCGCTCGGACACGGAATATGCGTTTGAAATGAATCTTTCACACAATAAAAGATCTCATTATTATCTACAAAAAAGCCTTACTACTTTATTTCTGTATGTCCTAATGGAGCCACGATTTCAAAATAACTGAAGTTCTGCGTGCGCGGCATCTGATTAGAGCAGGATAGAGAGTTAAAAAACAAACGCGTTAGAGCGGGACCGAATTTTAGCACAGTGCAGCCCCTTGACCAGCGCGACACGGCGCGCGCAACCCTGACTAGCGCCTATTTGGCATCTTGAGATTTTGCTGTTGTGTGCGTGCTGTAGTTCGTTCGTACTGGCACGCACACTTATTAGCCGCGCGAAGTATCTGTGAAGATAAACTACTTTTCTGGTTTTACTATGTCTGTAGCCACGGACAAAACAGCACATGACATCTCTATTGACATCGGACAACACAATCCTAATAATTTTTTCAATGCATGTGCTCGTAAAGGCCCACTTTTTATGCATCAAAACCGAACAGAAAGTCGATTATTATTATTATTTTTTAATTTGTTTGCAATGGTTGGCTAACCTGCAGCCTTTCCTGTGTACCATAGACGTTATACTTTTTTTTACACTGTTTAACGGCTCTGGATACAGTCTTTTTGAGCCAATTATAATTTAAAGTTCAGAAGATTATATTTGTTTTCATTTCCTCACACTATGCATTGAAAAAACGTAGTATGATACACGGGCGTAAGAGCAATAAATTACTCGGTTACGTTTAAAACACTCGCTACGCTTGTGTTTTAAATCGTCCTCGTAATTTATTCCTTTGCGCCCTTGTAGCATAAACTACTGTAAGCCTGATGCGTTCGTAAGCGCCACACCCCTACCTGCGGGTGGAATTGCTGCGCGCGGCAAAGCAGATGGACGAATGAGATCTATATCCTATTCTGATAATTTTGTACTTTATCTAATGTCTCCAACATCTCCGGCAAGTGTTCACAGGTTATGCTTCCCCACGATGGCCTCAATGTCGGCGACCTCTTTGACGCAGGTGTCTGTCAGCACGAGCGGCTCGCCGGTAGTCAACAGCACGTCATCCTCGACCCGGATGCCGACGCCGCGGAACTCGCGGGGGATCGACTCGTCGTCCGGACGGATGTAGATACCTGCGGGAAGAGCACAACCTTGAAATAACAGAGAAGGTGCCAAAAGCGAGACGGTAGTATGTCCGCTGGCACATTATTTTGTACAGACAAACATTCCGCAAAAAGGCATTCAACCGCCTATGATTTATTTACAAAGTCACAATTTATCATTATTGTCAAATGAAAGATACTTGGCTTATATTTTCAGTAAGTTTTTCAAGTCATATTAATTTCGCTTTAAGGTGCACGCTCCATGAAACTTGTGAATACAATACAATTGTGCAGATTTCGTCGCGGGCGTAAAATTGAAAACTTGTTTCAGGAGAAACATGATTTTGGCAAGACTGTGGACGTTTTCAAACATATTTTTTAGTTATTATTAATCTAGATCACATTTACGATGTTTGACTCGTATTAATTTTTTGTTTTTATCTAAAATAAAAGCAAAGTCGGCTACACTAAGTTACCTGGTTCAACAGTGACCACCATGTTGGTCTGCACCGGGATGTTACGTCTGACGAGCGGAGTGTCGTGCACGTCGATACCGAGGTAGTGCGACACGTGGTGCGGACAGAGACTAAGTTACCTGGTTCAACAGTGACCACCATGTTGGTCTGCACCGGGATGTTACGTCTGACGAGCGGAGTGTCGTGCACGTCGATACCGAGGTAGTGCGACACGTGGTGCGGACAGAAACTAAGTTACCTGGTTCAACAGTGACCACCATGTTGGTCTGCACCGGGATGTTACGTCTGACGAGCGGAGTGTCGTGCACGTCGATACCGAGGTAGTGCGACACGTGGTGCGGACAGAGACTAAGTTACCTGGTTCAACAGTGACCACCATGTTGGTCTGCACCGGGATGTTACGTCTGACGAGCGGAGTGTCGTGCACGTCGATACCGAGGTAGTGCGACACGTGGTGCGGACAGAGACTAAGTTACCTGGTTCAACAGTGACCACCATGTTGGTCTGCACCGGGATGTTACGTCTGACGAGCGGAGTGTCGTGCACGTCGATACCGAGGTAGTGCGACACGTGGTGCGGACAGAGACTAAGTTACCTGGTTCAACAGTGACCACCATGTTGGTCTGCACCGGGATGTTACGTCTGACGAGCGGAGTGTCGTGCACGTCGATACCGAGGTAGTGCGACACGTGGTGCGGACAGAGACTAAGTTACCTGGTTCAACAGTGACCACCATGTTGGTCTGCACCGGGATGTTACGTCTGACGAGCGGAGTGTCGTGCACGTCGATACCGAGGTAGTGCGACACGTGGTGCGGACAGAGACTAAGTTACCTGGTTCAACAGTGACCACCATGTTGGTCTGCACCGGGATGTTACGTCTGACGAGCGGAGTGTCGTGCACGTCGATACCGAGGTAGTGCGACACGTGGTGCGGACAGAGACGGTACGCTCGCTGAAATTTAAGTCATCTCTTAAGGGGCTCCACTATGCTAAATATCAGTTTTGCATTGGATTCAGTTCCGTCAATGTAGAGGGTAAAAAAATGGTTTATTTTTTTACTGAAGACAATTATTAATTACACTTTATAAATAAACATTCTTTCAATCTTCTTTTAATTATAATACTTTTAAAAAAACATGAATTTCACGAAAAAAGCGATTCAGTTTCCATATTTCAAAACCGATTGAAACGAAACCAAAACACGCACATACTTACCAGAAAAAAACATCTTTATTACATAAAGAAATTATAGTTAATGTCCTAATGTAGCCGCGATTTCAAAATAACTGAAGTTTTGCGTGCGCGGCATCTGATTAGAACAGTGGGTCTAGCGCGTAATTCTCATTTACATCAACATCAACTTGAGATTGAAATTTGACGTGCGTGCGACGACGCCCGCCTAACATGCCATCTCTTTTGCACGCGTTGAATTTCGCATGCATTTGCTTGAAGTTGATACAAATGAGAATTACGCGGTAGAGCCCCTGGATAGACAGTTAAAAAACAAAAACGTTAGAGCAGGGGCTCTACCGCGTAATTCTCATTTGTATCAACTTCAAGCAAATGCATGCGAAATTCAACGCGTGCAAAAGATTGGCATGTTAGGCGGGCGTCGTCGCACGCACGTCAAATTTCATTCTCAAGTTGATGTTGATGAAAATGAGAATTACGCGGTAGACCCACAGATCTGAATTTTAGGACTGTGCAGCCCCTTAACTCGGGATATCCCAGGATCCAAACATGATATTGTTCTTGCATTGTTATGTACATACGTACATTATACATTGTAGTGAGGAGAAATGGAAGCAACATAATAGCGTATGCCGTACAAAATGCTGATGTAATTTATAAATGTAAAATACAAGGATTTAAATGGTCAACATTATATGGATTTAAATGGTGTATATTTATGGCTAATGTCGAGTTTTCTATCAGATTATTGTTCACTAATAATCACCCGGACGAGAACTGTTCTCGTGGTGTGACACGCGGGCTGTCTTCAGACAGTGGTGCGTTTGTATGGAGAGGTTTGATATAGGGATTTCAAAAAGTAAACAATTGAATAAAGAGGCCTGCGGAGCAATCCTAGTTCATACAAACGAAATACCAAAACCATTTGTAAATCATAGATATTCTGATTGTACTGTGTATTTATTCCGATTGCATTACAGAATATCTAGGTTCCCAAATATATATTTTGAGAGGAAACTGATTTAAAGACGACACATTATAAGCAATTTAAAATTTCCATAGAAAGCTTATTTTTCTCATATTTCGTGTTTAAATCAGTGTTCTTATTTAATATATATTTGGGAACCTAGATATTCTGTAATCGGTATAAGTACACGGCACTTTAAGAATATCTATGATTTACAAATGGTTTTGGTATTTCGTTTGTATGAACTAGGATTCCAACGCGGCCTCTTCAGTCATATTGATATTGCCATCACGTGCAGTTAATGACGGGCTCTCAAAGTTGTTGATTGACATTTTTCTATAATATTGAGATATCCGTGAAGATATTTAATAAAAAACATATAAATAGACCCAAATTCCTTTTCTATATATATACAGTGTGCTCTAAAATTCGACCTATTCCTTGAAAAGAGTTATACTAGAGATAATTTCCAACATATTAAGCTCTATTAACTAGGGTTCGAAAATAAATGGTCTCAAAGTTACGAAGGTTTATAAGATATTTTTCAGACTTTCAGATTGGTAACGAAAAACAAATGATTCAAAAATAATGATTCCTCTCTCGGCACTTATTTGTTGTTTTTCTGATTAATGATAAATGAGTGATCATTTATAAAAAATACACATGCCCAGAATTCCCATGATCTCCATTTTCCCTAAAAAACATTTTTATTTTGTAATTTTTGAAATACTCATATCGACGTGTTTTACTAGAAAAAATTCATCATTTTCGACCCCTTTTTGTATATTAATATTAATCAGTTATTTTAAATTTGTAATTTTTAAAATTTTCATGTTTCATAAATTTTGTCATTAAACATTTATCTATTATTTTCTTCATCTGCCTTATTTTTATCACTTCATGTAATCTGTGAGAATATTAAGGGAATAGATATACCTAAACTAATGTATCCACCATAGTAATAGTAAACCTTGTTCATATTTCTGTTTCTTCTCCTATCAAATAAATAAAGATAAGTAGAACTCACCCCGACAAGTTCATTCCCGTCGATGTGCTTGGGCAGTATCCCCTCCTCCTGCAGATGTTTCCCTAACAGCCGGCACATCGTGTCGAACAGCGTGTCCAGCGGCGGCCGGTGTTCCCCGAGGATCTCTATTAAGCGCTTCTGTGTCGACAAAATGTTGCATGTAAGAAAGAAACCAGGCTATTTCCTTTAGATAAATATTTTCAGTCTAGCACAAGTTAGCAGTGCTTTCGTTAATGTTAGGTGTTGATTAGGTAAAGAAATCGATCGATAGGTAAAGAAATTGTCGGTCTGGATTTAATTTTTTTATATTATTAGAAAAATACTTATAAAAAAATGCTACTATAAGATCGAAATGTTTTTAAATGATAATACAATTTAATATTTTTAATAATTAATTTAATTTAACTTTGTATTAATTCAAATTTTGCATGAGCATGTGTCATTAAATACTTATTTAAAATATTTGTGTACCTTAGCGGTAGAACATAGCGTTCATAAAATAACCCATAATGTATCACCACCTAAGTATAATTTTATATTTAGTTTAAAATACCTATGTTCACAAATAAAGCATTTTGATTCTGAGGTATTTCAATTGCGTCTAATGTGACGTATTACATTTCCCCGTTTTCCCTATTTCTACCCAGATCTAATAGTATGATCGACTACTTACTGCAAGCAACCTCACAATTTAATTATTATTGAACCCATCCACTTTGGTTGGGACGGATGACTTTTGATAGCTTTAAAAACATTTACAGGCTGTAAGTTACAGCGCGTTCCGAATGACGACATATTGTATATACAATAATTACTTAACTCTAATTGTATTTAATATATATAGTATCTATGACAATATGATTTCTCGGTCAAATTGATTATAGTAATCAACTTATCTAAACTATGACAAAATTTCTATGTTTGAACACTTGGCGATTTATCCATCGCAAAGAGATATAAATTAACATTATATCATTGCAGTATAGAAACGCAGAAATAAAAGTAAATCTGGATGTGAGGAGCTCTGAACCGGGATTCGAACCCGGAACCTCTCGCTTACCGGGCGATTGCTCCAACCTCTGAGCTATCCAGTTAAAGTTATCCATATCCAGTATAACGTTAATTTAATCAACTTATCTGGCACTACCCTTGAAAACTTTCCACATCACCAAAGGTTAACTGGCAGAGAAAGCTAATTAGCATTAAGTTCGCCTTTGTGCATTGTAAACTATTTGTGAAATAAAGTATTTACGTACAAACAAACATAAGACATAATCGATTTCATCGCGGCAACGGTCATTTCGAGTCAGTGTTAGCGCGATAACGATAGCCATAGCCTCCTTTGTAAATACTGAAGGCTATGCGATAGCCCTACTTTGGTCGTTATGACGTCATAGACACTAACGACGCCATGTTGTGCCATCCTCGCCCATGCTTGAGAGCGTTTCTGACACTCTGAGCGATCTATGAAAAGTGAAAGCCGGACGGCGGCAATTTTAAAAATAGGTTATTCGAAGCATACGAGTTTGTTATTAAACCATGATTCAAAGGTTGAAGTTAGAGGAAATCAGTTTTTGGATCTAGTAAAGTAGTATACCCTTTGTATTCACGTAACGTAAACAAATTTCTACAAATTCTGTCACTTTCAAGCGTTCCGAATGGATCATACGTTTAAGCAGTGATGGACGCTATTGTCCATTCGGAACGACTATTGATGGGCGTGAGAAGTTTGATGGTAGTGTTGGCACTATTAACGTCATGCGGAACGCGCTATTCGTCGGCCATGGCGCAACCTGGCACGTTTCCTACATTTCATATTAAATTTATTACACATTTTACACAATTACACACTAAACATTTTACTGACTACGGCTGCTACAGCTCGGGCCGAATGATTTTTCGTTGATCATTCTTGGTTGGCCCAAAATATAGCTTCATTTGAAAGTTTTGAAAGCATAAACTTACTTGTACTGTTAGCACTAACTCGTACAGTATCCTCTGGTGTTTGGTGAACTTGCCCGACACCGGCCATGTTCTAGAGATATCTGAGTTGTACAGCCATCTTTGACTACCTGGGACAAAAGGTCAGGAACTGATTATGAAGGCTTACTTTAAACAAAAACTCAAGTTGGCATATCTCATAGAGATCTTTAACTTCAGCATACCCCAGACAGAGTACATCATTTAGGAAATATAAATAAAGACGCAGAAGGGCGTGTAAAATTCAATATTTTAGGAGGGTTTTCTCAACGAACTAAAAAGACCGGCGAGAAGGCTAGCTGCTCTACGCCCGCCTGCCGGCAGCTGTAGTCTAGGTCGGCGTTCACTTCGCTCTTTGATACACTATGTATGTTAGTACCTGAGTCCACAAGCAGCATCTCCCCCTCGGCTAACAACTGATTGTTAGTGACGTAGTGTATATGCGTGGCCCGCGGTCCACCCGCCACGACCGGCGGGAAGGCTAGCTGCTCCGCGCCCGCCTGCCGGCAGCTGTAGTCTAGGACGGCGTTCACTACGCTCTCTGATACACCTGTGCGAACAGTACAAGTCCCAAGTCATGGATAATATCGTAACTTGGATTCGTGGAAATCACGGGTGTTTGATGGCTCCTGATAATTTACAAGTATCGGTGTATCGCAATGTGTTCTAGTAAAAGTCGCGATTATTTTGGAGAAAATAATGATACATATATCCTTACGACTAATAATTTTTTTTTTTATTTCATGTCATTCTGTATTCAAATCTTTCACTCATTCGACTGATGCCGGCCCCAAAGAAAATACATAAAACTGTTATTTTTGTTTACATAATTATTAAATTAAATGAAAAGCTTATTATAGGCAAAAATAAATATTTATTTCGGAGAAAATAATGTAAATTTTAAATCAATAACTGAATATGTTGGTTTTATGTGTTTCTTCATTCACTAATCTATGCATCAAAACGGAATTTTAAAATGCCATACATCGACATTAGCTCGGTCATAAGAGACACCAGATATATATGTCGTGACCACATCATAGAATTGAACATTTCATGAAATAGTCGACCATTTCATGAAATGATCGCATTTCATGAAATAGTCAACTGTCACTGACCAGATCATTAAATGTTCAACGTTTAACGATTTGGTCAGCGACGTTTGACCATATCATTAATGTAGGGTGTTCATACAAATGTTGGTACTAGAAATTCGAAATCTTGTTATTAGGAACTTGATTATTGTTCTTTAAAGTACAAAATCAACAACTTATAAATAATTAGCACGTATTTCAAGTTACTTATAATATTACCTACTCAGGTTAATTTTTTAGAAAAATCAATAAGGATTTAGCAAATTAGGTACTTTTAAGGAACTTATTTTACTAAATAATACGTAATAATAATCACAACCATCTGTGTTTAGATAAAATGAATTAGTTGTTTTAGAAATTTAATTACACTTCACTGCACTTTCTTCCTCAGTTATTACATTATTAACAACATTTAAAACAAGAGAATTGTGTAGCGCCGCCATGATGCATCGCACAAACAATAACAATGCGCCATCAGCGCCGCTAGTGGTGAATAAATGTAACTATTTTACGATATGATCATACGACGTTTGACCAGATTATGAAATGGTCTTGTGTTTAATTGATTATATCGTCAAACGATCTCTATTCATTGATTTGGCCAATCCATATCATGAAATGGTCAACAAACAATGTACTATTTCATGAAATACGACCATTTCATGATATGGTCGAACATTTCATGAAATGTTCAATTCTATGATCTGGGCACGACATATACATATTATCAGTAGAATAAATAGTAGACAAACTGTACAGTCAAACATACAAAGGTTTATACCAATACAATACTTTATTCAATTAGCATCAATTATTATGACTCGTAGGCGGTTGTTTTCTTCAATACTACTCTACACTTCATACATACATATACTAACACCTGTCTCCCAGAGGGGTAGGCAGAGACTACAGATGTCCACCTGCTACGATCCTGACACACCTCTATCACCTCTTCAACACTACATCCATCAATGTAGTCATACAAGCTCTTCTATTCTGGGTACTTTTGACACTTAAGTTAAACTTCAGTTTTAACAGCACTTCAATTCATTGCTATAACTGTAAATCTCTACATAAACAATCCACTCACCAGGCCTAGTACAAGCCATAGCCATATTAATGGACTGCGCGCCGACATAGCAGGTCTCCTTCATGAGCTCCACTTCGGCTGGCGACTTGTAGACCCTCATGAAGTGCAGCGCCCTCTGTGGGTTCCGGAGCGCGACCGAGTCGCTGCGGAGCGCACCGCGGACCGTCGAGTGCAGGTCGGGGTTGGGGGGTTCCTCGTTATGGTACCACAGGATGGACTGCTTGCGGGGGGCTGTTTCTCTGAAATAATGAACTCTGTGAATGTCTAGATGCAGATGTGATTGTTGTGATCTGCTCGGACATTACATTTGAACAGTGTCTAGAATTTTTTTAAATGATATAGTAACTTATTAATAATAATAAATAAAGCCTGGCCTAATGTGATTAATGCGCTTTTAGGGTACTACTAATATCTCTTTGGATATTGCTGACGACTAGCTTTCGTCCGCGGATTCACCTGGCTTCTAATAAATAGTTAATCAATTTACAGTTGTTCAGCCTGTATTGCATTCTGCAAATGAGAACAATTTAAATAAACAATTTGTATTCAACTTTTTTCTTAAATCCTAGGTCTCCATCCAAGAAAATAACTTTAAATGGTATGATTATGAACATTTTAATAATAAAGTATAAAATACCACTTTTGTGGTCTAGTCGTTTGTACACTAATTTTTGTTTCGACTACTAATTCGTATGTCACAGGTTCAAATCCGGTATTGTAAACGGTAAAGTAACTGACTTTTTGAGAAACTCTCCGAATGTTCCTACAGGCCTGGCCTCGTCGACGGCGAAGAGCGGTGCGGCGGCGACGCAGCCGGTGCGGGGACCCTCCCACAGCTCCGCGTGGCTGTCCTTGTCGTGGACGAACATTACGCTCTGAAATTACAAGCTTACTTGAAGAATAGTTCCTTAAGGGAGCAAATTTGTGTATAGTTCTTGTAATCTATGACACCTAATTCTGCTTAGCTTGTTTCAAGTATCTGTATAATATGCAAATGTGTGTGTATGACACGCACACTAGCACAATGTAAGACCAGAGTAGTCTTTGTACATTGCAAGAACTGTATTAAGGCTGTGTTACCCGACCAACTTGTTTTCTATATTTTCTTTAAAGAGAGAATAGACAAATAAACAAATGCCATACTTTATATTTTGAATGGAGACCTTAGAGCTTCAAGATATTACCTTGAAACTATCATTGTGTGGTTGTTTTAGGAGCACCAGCACAGCTGAGGGCTCCAGACACCCAGTCAGGTAAAAGAAGTCAGAGTTCTGCCGGAACACATAAGGGATCTTGTCCGACATGTACTGCTTGCAAGCTGCCGGGATTACTATCTGCAAACAAAAAATATACATCTTCTCTATCTAAAAATAGTACAAAACGTTAGGAATCTGCATATTTTTTACTTGTACCATTGTTTGCAACTGTATTTTGCTGTTGAACTTATAAACATTTGAAATGAAATATACCACAAAATTTGTTCTAACAAAAATGACTTAAACGTAAGTTTGTTATCTATTCAATAATTGTATTTATTTAAATAGATGGTCAGTTGGTGATTGTTTAAAAAGCGTGAAAACTTTGAAATTGTTAAAAATTAGGTATTAATTTGACTTGACCTTGTTCGAAGCTTACAGCTTTATATGAGATAGGTGTCACAGTTCCCGTCATAGTGCCTTCTCTTTCTACCCTTATAGCGCCATCTCTCTCTCTCTCCAGTTGCCCTACCAGTTTGGCAGTAGTGGGGCGAAATCGAGTTTGAAAATCGCCATACTTTTGTTCGTCATTGGCGTCTTGTTTCCCGCTGCGAACAGTCGTTCAACAATAAGAGCGTCTGTAAAAATAATTTTTCTTCAGCGATCGTGCCTAAGGATCGAGTGAGTTTGCATTTTAATAACTGCTAACGGTTTTTCCGTTCGTTTTACTTTCTTTATTTGTGCTTCTACCCACATTTCTATTAAAATCATAGCAAAATGGACAACGAGCTAGAAAAGAGTTGCGAGAATTTGCCCCCGTCTGTGCACTCGCCGCGCAAGTCCTCGGGTGGTAACGTGCAGAGTGCGACTTCACCGAAGACGCGTCGCCACCGAAAGCGCAGACGTTGCCACCGTTCAACATCATCCTCTAGCTCTAGTAGCAGTAGTTCAACGAGTTCAGGTTCATCTTCGCCGAAAAGATGTCGCCGTTGGCGCCGTCAAAAGAAAAGGGGGGGCAAACAAAGTCGTAAGATAGATGAATTGTCTCAACAAGTGCAGGATCTTCGTGAAAAATTAACTGCTAAAACTGACTATGCTTCAGACATTAGCCTACATCCCTGTGAAGATTGCGAAATACGTTCACCGCAACTTACACCAGTAATCGATATAGAAAATTCTAGCGTTCCGAAGTTTAAACTTGAAATCACTACAAAATTGAAGGAACCTTCCATCCCAGACTTCGGAAAGTGATTTAAAACAATTGCATGACGTACAATTATTTGATAACGAGAATTGGTCTGAGTTGCGGTACGCAGACACGCAAAAGCTTTATATTCATTCGCCCGGTTTCACCGAGCTAGAACCTAATGAGGAAGTGAAGGCATATGATACACTGCGACACCTATCCTATGCTGACAAAGTATATTCTGCTTTGACTTTATGTATGCTCAAGCAGAGGCAGACCCTGCAAGACACTCTCAGAGATCTTTTGTTTTGGGCAAAAGACACGGACACTATTAGCTTTGATTTGTTAAACGACAAAGTGGCGGATTTATTTTCGGAGGGTAGTTTTCAAAACACTTCATCTGATCTTTTACAACTCATATGTGGTCACCGTGCGGAGGTGATACAGATGCGCCGAGATGGAGTATTAGCGCAAGTGAAAGATCCTCTGATGAAAGCCACCTTACGGAAAATACCACCATCTTGTCGTAACCTCTTTAATGCAGAGGCATTTACTGCCGCTGTCGAGAAAGCGGGAGGTGTTAGAAAGTGTTTCTGGCCATTACAAAAGAAGAGTTCCAATTCTTCTAACGCCTCACAGGCAGGACCTAGCAAGGCACACAGTGGTGGTCCCCCGCAGGGCAAAACCCAACAAATCCTACCCTCTCAGGGTACAAACTGCCGGCCCTGTGCAAATGTAAGTAATGCACATGCAGCCTGCAGCCATAACCAACCCTCGCAGGGTGTACAGCAACATACGTTCCCATCGCAAGGTCGTAATACTAGCAGTTGGCAGACCAACTCACAAGGTGGTTGGCAGACCAACCCACCAAACTTTCACGGGCAGAACCCGCGACCAGGGCAGAGGTCACACGATCAATACAGAGGCAGTCGCAAACGCCCCTACTCGTCATCTGGTCACAGAGGCAATAAGAGACGTAAGTATTGACTCGAGCCGTTTCAGAGCGGGCCGTCTTGTACATTTTCGTCATCAGTGGCAAGTACGAGGAGCTCCAGACTTCCTTCTACGTATTATCCAAGGGTACAGAATACCCTTCTTACAAAAACCACCTCTTGTTTATCCGAATACTGTAACAAGCGGATTTCAAATTCAGGATTCAGACGAAATGTCGTTTGTGATAAATCAAATGAAGGATCCGGGGGTCCTAGATCCGGTTCCGTTGTCTCCAAGCTTTCTGTCCACGATCTTTCTGGTACCCAAAAACGATGGATCTGCCCGACCCATTTTCAATTTAAAAGCCCTGAACCAATACGTAGTAGTGGTGAAATTCAGTCTTTTAAATGTTTACCGAATACCAAATTTTCTTCAACACAACGATTGGCTCTGCAAAATAGATTTGTCTCAGGCATATTTTCATTTAAAAATATCTCAAGGTCATCGAAGGTTTTTGCGTCTGATTTACAAGAACGAACTGCTCCAAATGACCTGTTTGCCGTTTGGTCTCAGCACGGCACCAAAAACCTTCGCTGCTCTTACAAATTGGGTCGCACAGTACCTGCGACAGCAGGGTATCAGAATAATCGTATTCTTGGACGATTTTTTACTAGCAGGGCAAGAGATTTGCCTTCTTCAGGCTCAAGTCAATCTGACTCTAGAGGTTCTGGAATCTTTAGGTTGGATAGTGAACTACGAGAAGTCCCTTCTGGTTCCACAGAAAAGTCTCACGTATTTGGGCATACAGTGGGATCCATGGACCAATCAAAAAAGCCTACCGGAGGTCAAAATAGCGACTCTTTGCCTCAAATTGAACAATATGTTGGCACTACAGAAAACAACCGTCCAAGAGCTGCAAAGTTTAGTGGGTTTTCTAAACTTTGCCAGCTTTGTGGTCCCAAAGGGTCGGTTACACTATCGAGCACTTCTGAACTTCTTGAACCAGGTAATCAAAAAGAATACCACACGCTATCACCGGATCCCCTGCGATGCACAGAACAATTTGAGGTGGTGGCTAATGAATTGTCACGAAGCCTCCCCAATTCATTACCCTCCGCCAAGCCATTTTCTAACAACAGATGCGTCAGACCTAGCGTGGGGGGCTCAGCTAGACAGTCTTGTTCTGTCAGGATCTTGGACCGACGCAGAGCATCCGTTACATTGCAACCAGAAAGAAATGCTGGCTATTTTAAAAGTAATAAAAGATCATTGTCTGCTCCTGCGTCGATCCACAGTCATGGTTCAGTGCGACAACAAGACCGTCATTGCATACCTCAGGAACGAAGGCGGCACAAAGTCGTCAGCTCTGTTGGATTTGACCTATCAAGTCTACCAGATCCTAGACCAACATCAGATTCACTTGAGCCTGTCTCACTTACCAGGCAAATACAATGTCCATGCAGACCACCTATCAAGGTTACGACAGCCACCGGAATGGCACCTAAAGTCCAGCTGCACGGAAAGGGTGTTCATGAAATGGGGCTACCCTGTCATAGACCTCTTTGCGTCGGAAAGATCACATGTGGTTGCCAATTACGCAACACTCGATTTGAGAGATCAGAAAGCTCTATTTCAGGACGCTTTCTCACAAACTTGGAACTACCAGTTGGCCTGGGTATTCCCACCACCATTTCTGGTGCCCAGGGTGCTTGCCCACCTAAACCAAGCGATAGGAACCTACCTACTGGTGGTTCCCAGATGGGAGAGAGTATTCTGGAGATCGGATCTCCGAAACCGAGCCACAGCTCCTCCTTTCACTCTATGGAACCTCGACAAGGTCCTAGTGGATCTATCGACAGGCCTACCTCCACCCAATGTCAAAGAGATGGTGCTAGAAGTCTGGAGGTGTGGGGGTGGACAGGGGAGTTAATGAACTGGAATGATGACCAAGTTCAGCTACTAAGATCATCTTGGCGACCTTCTACATGCAAAACATATAAGGTGGCTTGGAAAAGATGGCTGCAATGGTGCCAAGATAAAACTTGTAGCCCAACTTGCCCTAGTGGTAGCGATCTGTCCAAGTTTTTAGCTGATTTACATTTAATACATGGATTATCTTACAATACCATTCTTTTACATAAGTCTGTCGTTTGCACTCTATGTAATGTTAATTTTTCGGGTCAATTGACATCTAATGTTTTAGTTAAGCACATAATGAAATCGATAGCATTACAGAAGCCAAAAACCGAAAAAACCCCAATTTGGAATATAGATAAGTTATCAAATTATTTAGAAAATTGCTTAGTTGATTTAGACAGTATCTTCATGGTATCGCGACACACTGCTACGCTGCTACTTTTGTGTTCCGGTAGAAGGATCCATGATCTTACGTTACTTTCTTATCACGCCAAGCACTGTGTGAAATCTGAAAGTTCAATAGTCCTTTGGCCTATCTGGGGATCAAAGACTGATACATCGGATTATAGACAATCCGGATGGAAGTTTCTACACAATCAAACATGTCGAAACCTCAACCCTGTTTTTTGGATTAATCATTTGATTGAATTAATTAATAATCAGAGACGATCTTCAGATTGTAATCATTTATTTGTTACGATAAGAGGAGAAGCGAAATCAGCCTCTCGTACGATCATAGCAGGCTGGATCAAATCCCTTCTAGTTGAAGCTGGCATATCAGCGACACCTGGTAGTGTGCGCTCGGCTGTGGCGTCCAGGAACTGGCTGGATAATTTTCCACTTGATGATATTTTAGCCAGAGGAAACTGGCGTAGCGCTAACACTTTTAAAGAATATTACATGCGCGAAGTTATGCCGGCTTCAAGTAACAATAGTGTGACTAAAGCTTTCACTCCAGTTGATTAGTTGATTATGAGTTAATGTTGTCTATTCTGTAATTTTACTAAGTTGTTATTTGTTTTGTTTTCAAAAATATATTGTACCTACTTTTGCTGAAAACAGCTTTATTATTTTTACTCCACTATCACATTGGCGTCCAGTTGCACCCTACCACCAGGCGATAACAAACACGTCTCATATAAAGCTGTAAGCTTCGAACAAGGTCAAGTCAAATTAATAGAAGCGTTTTACCCTTAATAAAACGCATATTAATTTACTTACCTTGTTCGAAGCTTACAGAATAATCTCTGCCTGGTTGGATTCGACTTAATGACGAACAAAAGTATGGCGATTTTCAAACTCGATTTCGCCCCACTACTGCCAAACTGGTAGGGCAACTGGAGAGAGAGAGATGGCGCTATAAGGGTAGAAAGAGAAGGCACTATGACGGGAACTGTGACACCTATCTCATATAAAGCTGTAAGCTTCGAACAAGGTAAGTAAATTAATATGCGTTTTATTAAGGGTAAAACGCTTCTATTTCAGTCATGATTCATGAGGGGTCTATCACCCCTTTTGTAGCCGCACCTGCAAAGCGCTAACACTTTTAAAGAATATTACATGCGCGAAGTTATGCCGGCTTCAAGTAACAATAGTGTGACTAAAGCTTTCACTCCAGTTGATTAGTTGATTATGAGTTAATGTTGTCTATTCTGTAATTTTACTAAGTTGTTATTTGTTTTGTTTTCAAAAATATATTGTACCTACTTTTGCTGAAAACAGCTTTATTATTTTTACTCCACTATCACATTGGCGTCCAGTTGCACCCTACCACCAGGCGATAACAAACACGTCTCATATAAAGCTGTAAGCTTCGAACAAGGTCAAGTCAAATTAATAGAAGCGTTTTACCCTTAATAAAACGCATATTAATTTACTTACCTTGTTCGAAGCTTACAGAATAATCTCTGCCTGGTTGGATTCGACTTAATGACGAACAAAAGTATGGCGATTTTCAAACTCGATTTCGCCCCACTACTGCCAAACTGGTAGGGCAACTGGAGAGAGAGAGATGGCGCTATAAGGGTAGAAAGAGAAGGCACTATGACGGGAACTGTGACACCTATCTCATATAAAGCTGTAAGCTTCGAACAAGGTAAGTAAATTAATATGCGTTTTATTAAGGGTAAAACGCTTCTATTTCAGTCATGATTCATGAGGGGTCTATCACCCCTTTTGTAGCCGCACCTGCAAAGCATTGAGGTAAGTATAGATATATGACACTAAGTACCGAATGGGAAAATAAAATCACTCCAGCAATTTATTATAACAATAACATAGAACTTACAATATGGTTCTGTTCATTTCCCGCCTCTGCTGCCAGCTTGGATACAAGGGTCTCCCGGCGCTCCCTGTACTCTTGCTGAGTGACGCCACATGTCAAGTGTTCTGGCGGTATCAGGTGAGGGTGCGTGTGGCACGTCGGTTGACCCAAAATACCCTTCGGAATGGAAAAAAGTGGCTCTATCTTCACACCAGGGGGATTCTCGACTGTAGAGAAACATTTCGACTTTTCCTGACAGAAAGTCTGTCTGAACAGCTTTCTTCTGATTCTGTGACCTAGGAAAGTTATTGTATTGGAGTTATTATTGATAATAAATTGAATAATAAACAAGTATGATCATTTCATAACCTATATTTCCATTTACCTGAGGTTAATAAGAACTGACGTATGTTTTGCATTTTGAAGAAATCTTTTAGATAATATGGTATACAATAATCGGTTTCAAAGGTCAAATAAGATATAAATAAATACTGAGATTGAAAGGAAATAACATTGAATTTTTGGCGAAGTTTCCTTTGGTTTCCATCCAACTTGTCAAATCAAATCAAATATCAACAAAAAACAACAATCCGAAAAATAAAATTGTCGCATTCAACACCACGCACGCACGCATCGCCCGTAGCGATGAACTGTGCAACGCAACGGGTTGCGTGCGGCGATGGATGTGTGATACACGACCATTTTTTACCTGTCAAAATGACAGATTACATACAAAAGCCACGAATCCTTTTTCCGGTACGCCAAACTAAAATGGTAACAATATTCACTCACTAAAGCAGATTCTGAAGGCTTTAATTTTAGTTTTAGTGTTGTCTAAACTAAATTTTCTTCATTGCGAAATGGTCCCCAAGGATTACAAATAAAAGCTAAATTACTTTTGAAAAATATAAGTTTTCACAGCACTAAAACTAAAATGAAATTGGCTTTATTGTGTGACACACATTAATGCGATTTATTTATTACCAAAATAACAAATGCAAACACTCGCATCAAACTGCACGAACCGCTTCTGCCCATGATCTGATGCGACTTCATCATGAGACTGAAGCAATGTCTATTTGACAGCTGTCATTCGAGTAAAACATTTTTTGGAAAATTTTAGCAAGTTTTAATTTAAGTGAGAACAATGTAGTTTAGTTGCGAAAATGGAGCCTGTTTTACGGCCGTGATTGTCAAGGTTATTATAATGTGCCGTATTCAAAACTAGGTATCTACGTAGAAAGGGTCATTCCAAATTACAACTGAAGAAATTCGCGTCAAAATTGTTCCGATTCGTTTATGTGCATGAAGATTGACGCGCGTCGATGCGCTTTGATAAAACGGTCTAAATAAATCGAGTCATCAAACAGATGCACTGCAAGTGCTAAGTTGGCAACACTGCGTATATGTCATGTTGTATTATGTCATTTTGACAGATAAAAAAATTATCGTTTTACACACATCCATCTCTGCAACCCGTTGCACAGTTCATCGCTGCAGCGAGCGATGCGTCTCTGTAAAACATGACAATTTTTTTTTAGAATAGCACTTTTACTGAGTCTGAAAAAGATGTCATGAAGTCATTCAACAATATTGCAAACGGAAGGAACAAAAGCATCACATACGAAAAAAAAAAGGAAGTGTCATAAGTTTGTAGTCATAACTCAAGTCATAGAAAAAGAGCTATTAAACGGTGCGCACTGCCATATAGGTCTAAATACGTCGAGGGCACCGATAAACAGACAATATAAAAAAAAAAATCATGTAACGTTCATGTAGACAGTTTCAGTTTCAACTAGTTGCACCATGCAACTTTACTAATATAATATTAGTTATATTCAAGCATTTGTTTCCGTAATTACATAATTAAGTAGGTACCTACATACCTATATGGGTAAGGCCACCAATTTTGCCACAAATCGCGAAAAAGTGTCGCAGAATTTTTCGCGACGGTGACGTAAAAGTGACGAAAAATTTACGCTACGGTAGCGTAAAAGTGACGAAAACTGGTAGTGAAAAATTATAAAGTTTGGATTACACCAAACACAATATCAAAATAAATGTAACAGTTTGTTTTCAAAATTTGCATTTAATTTTATTAGAGATAGTTATGCCATTGCAAGAGAGATCCTGAATTAATTGTGATTGTGTTCTATATTTTTTATTATTTTCTTCCTATGTTGCCCGCAACTTTTCTTGTTCGCTTTCGTTCATGGTAGCTTTTTTTTTCATTATACCGTTTTAGCACTCTTTCGGAACCTCTTTTACATTTGATTATACGTTTGACTTTTCAGCCGATGCGATGTTAGAGGCATCTGTAAATATAAGAAAATTATATATTAGACTAGCTTTCGCATTTATAATATTTATTTTAATTATATTTATTTTAAATATATGTAATCATAAAGACAAACAAGTCTAATATATTTAATTTTTATCCTACATACAAACAAACTTTAAGCTCTTTAAGTAAATAAATAAATAGACCGCCGTGTGTAACCAAACCTTTAAAATGGTATCGAAGTTGAGGTGTCGTAAGAAATACGTCACCGGTGTCGAAGAAGTGTCGAAAAAGTAGCGAAATGGTCACGGTAGCGTAA
This sequence comes from Ypsolopha sequella, assembly GCA_934047225.1. Lineage (NCBI taxonomy): Eukaryota > Metazoa > Arthropoda > Insecta > Lepidoptera > Ypsolophidae > Ypsolopha > Ypsolopha sequella. The sequence continues at coordinate 4,355,074 of OW203987.1, forward strand.
ACGTAAACAAAGATTACTTGCAAACCACTGAATGTAAGTCTTTGTAATCATCAGTATTCAAAATTGTACGTTTTTGGAACCTAGAGCACTATTTGTATCAGTAAAAATCTGAAGCTTACCTTGGTAAATGTGAACAAAACGTGTTTTTCAAGCCACTGACCATGCGCACTCACAACAAAGTTGACTGATCTACTGACGCAATATGACAGTTGGAGCTATTATTATTTATTTTATAATGAGCGTTTGTGTAGCCAGTCGTAAAGAAATACAAATCACAAAACTCAGCTAAAAACTTGAGACAATTAATGGTCGCGTTGTACTAGTGATGAAAAAGTCAGAAATAACGTCAAATTATTCGAGCACCGAAAACACATAGAGAGAACGGTTGTATTCTTTTGCCAAACATATAAAACACTAGCCAATTATATGATGATGCCGTGGAATTGAATACTGAACATCTAAAACGGCTAGAAGTTTTGAAAATTTTGATCCAAGTTAACCGCCCCCAAATTTCCCCTGCTGTTTTTACTCTAAAATCCCCCATTTTTGGGGAAAACGTGGAAATTGCTCAGCTGTAGAACGGTATTCTGTAACTTTTACCACTTGCCATATTAGACAATGAACTACTTAATTCGATAAAAATGCTTCAAAAACTGTAGTAACTTATATTTTTGAGAAAATTTAATGGACATTTCCGAGTAGGGCAAATGTGGCAAAATCCGTGGCTTTACCCATATAATATTTTTTTTATAGAAAATCTACTTTATAAATTTCCATAAAATAGGCAGTAAAATATATATTGGACTATATCTATAACCTGTTTCCGGCATCATCATTGTTGAGGAACAGTGAAAACGTTCAATTCAATTCAGAGCCGTTTTATCTGGCTTCCTTAAACGTGTCTCCGCACATTAGTTCCGCCAATATCCTGTTTTAAGCGCAAAGACTGGAAACTTTGCAGTTTAAAATTTTCCCCAAACTTAAATCCTCAAGCGTGAATCTACGACACAGATAGTAATACTTTATATTCTCTGGAATAGGCGACTAAGCAAGCAGCAGCAGCATGGCATGGTAACTATGGTAAGCAGCACTGCGAAATTGGCGGGAAAATCGTAAAACTAAAATCATTAAAATCCGTGTTTTCTTTTTGGCAATTTTTTTGTTTCTACAACTTTCCGTAACCGTGATTTTTTAGACTCAAAGCTCCTAAGTAGTGATAACTTGGAAATTAATTTCCAAATAATTTTCATGCTAAGTCAATTAATATTAAGCGAGTGCCCGGATCGGAAGCCCGAAACCCGAGGTTCAAATACGATAACCCCTCAACTATTTTAATATTAATAGATAAGAATATTGACATATCTAATAGGAATTAAAAAGTAGGCTCTCTCTTTTTTATTTTATTTTTCATTTGCTTTTCTTTTTTATTAAAAACTAGCCTTTCGACTGCAGCTTCACCCGCGTTTATTCAATCTTTGCCCCGTTTTCGGCATGGCGGTTATTTTATCAACAGCCCTTATAGCCTATATCCTGCCCATTACGTTTATAATAAAAAAAAAACGCATCCAGAATCCGTTGAGTGCTTCTCAACTTAAAATGGAACAGATAGACAGACAAAAATTATAAAAATTGTAGTTTTGGCCTCAGTACAATACCATTAAACCCATTTCATTTAAAATTTCACGAAAATATTCAGTGTACAGACAGTGTATACATATATGAAATTTTGTATCACTATCCTACACCTCTATTTTCTTGGAATATCATCAATGTACAGACAAACGCAGCTGTTTTCTTTTACAGTTTTTTAATAGAATTTAATATACCAGCATGGACGAACGTTAAATTGTTCGTCCATGATACCAGTTATTATAGTACCTAACTCGTCTCATGAAAGAAGGCAACTAAATTCGCATTAAAACTTTCAACTTACCAAAATAGATGACGCTATTTAAATGAAATAATTAAATATTTATTTGTGTGCGGTTTAATAATGAACAGCGCCCTGTTGATTTTTTATGAAGGTACTTACTACAAAGTGATTAGTGATGTATTCCTGAATGATTTTGGGATCGCACGCGGAACGTAGTAACTGGTAGTAACGACACGGTTATTCAATCGAGACTGCTTTATTAAAAATCTAGTAGGTAAGTACAGGTAGATCAACCGAGTGACAGACAATGTGAAATTACCTCAGAACATTTGATGTTCTGTGGAAATTACCCATCTAAACATCACACAAAGGTACTAGAATTTTATACGCTACATAATCCTAAACAAAGTTTTCTTATTTTTTTTCTTTTCTGCAATCGTTCGTGAAGTCTATAAGGCCTTTATCGCCAGGAATCATTATTTGCTATGTATGTAACTGCGACATGATAACTTCTAACATAATAAAAGTAAATTCCAAAATCTTTAAATGATGAAAATATTTTTTTCCGAGATCCGATTCCAAATTAAGCTCTGTTCACCTGTGAAAACTATATAAAAATCCGTTCATTGGTTTTGGAGATGTGCGTGAACAAACAGACAGAGAGAGAAAAATTATAAAATTCGCTGATTTTTGTTCTATAGGTACTTACTCGTTTTTAGTCAACCCTTTTCTATTTTATCACTTTTCTTCAATTTACTCTTTTATTATATGTATCGATATAGATTACACATATAAGTTAATTGAAACATTCATCAAAGGTAACTTATAACTTTTAAATGTAAAATTGTGACAATGTACCGATCCTTTACTTTACCAAAAAGTTTTAGCTGTAATGTTATTATAAGTATTTTAACCTTGCGTTTCAAAGTTATAAAAAGTTTTATAGATCAGGGCTGGGTAAGTTATGGTGTTTACTTTATGGGTGACCGATAAGGCTCTGCAGCAACGTTGTCCACGCTTTTCTAGGACCTTGCAAGATTGCATTAAATTTGTAGGTTACATGTTCCCATTTGTGATGTTCAACAATATTGCTGCAATTTCTGCTTGCTTTGCTTAGGGGATACAAAATGTGGACATATGTCTGTACAGAAATAGGTGCAGAGTAAAAATAAATAAATCGGAACATTCCTCGTCTATTAGACTCCATAAAAGGGCCAGATAAATGGTGCTCTGCAGGAACAATAGCAGCCTGTCCAAGTGTCCACAACTTTGAGTTGCAGCTTGCAGCTGCAGATAGCGCTAGTTACAGGCCCGTAGCCAGGAGGGCAGAACCGCTTTTAAAACTACATACATTATTATTTAATTAATATAATAAACAGGCGGCAATGTTTTATTGATAACAAAAAAGAAACAACTAAAATTCTTAACTATAAACAAAATATCAATAAAATACTAAATAAAATAAAAAAGGGTAGTAATAAAACGAGTGACTGTAAATTAAAATTTCAAGTGACAAAAATAATTAATGTATGTGTTGTGATATTGTGACTAAGTGAGCGACTGATTGCGAGTAACGAGAAATCAATAGAACAGCAACTTAAAAACATTTATTTGAGTTACTTAAATTACAAAATGAGAAGCTTCATAATATTTGAGTGACCTGATATTTGTTCGAGTGTAAACATTATGTCCTGCATTTTTTTCAATATTTGGTGACTTGAAATACTTTAGATTGAGTTGAATAATTCTCAGGCGAGCAATTTTCTATTTTAATAGTGACAATTTAATTTTAAGTAATAAAACTAGGGACGTCGTTTCGCCCCGCTCGGCTCTTTACATGTAAACCTAACACGCTCCTCCTCGCTTTGCTCGTCGTCGCACCCGTTTTTTGACTTTTGGTGTAATATTTTCGATTTCGTACTTTAAATTCGCCTACTCTGTATTTCTAGTCGCTCGCTTAGTAATTAAGTCGCACGCTTAAAATTACAGCCCACTTTTTGTAAGCTCGAACTGGATTTTATTATTAATCAATATCCGTCTTGAGTTTAGTTAATTTTTCACTTACTCAAATTCATACTGCTCAAGTTATTAAAACAGTATCTCATCATTAGTCGCGAAGTCTTTTTTAATCGCTCGTTTTATTATTCCGAAATAAAAATTACTTTAGGTTGGTTGGTTGGAAATATGTCAACAGGTGGTTGACATGACATATCTATCACAGTAGTTTAACTATATTTCATGGTAAGTATAATGATACGTTACTACTCATTTTAGATTTTTGGAAGTTCAATAATATCTGGGGTATTGGATACCCATGTTACCCCTACGGGCCTGGTGGTTTAGTTCTGACACTAGTTAGCAAGAAAGAAACAAGCGGTTCATACGTAACTGAACCAAGTAAATAATACGCTGTGCTTAGTATAGCGCACTGTTTCTGTGAACCATAGGTTTATTTACAACCTCCAACTAGGTCTAGCGCGAATTCCTAAACGCCGGAATTTGTGAAGTTTACTTCGTAAAAGTGAAAGAGATAAGACTGAGACGGAATCTAATTACTAATCGTTTAGGAACGGCCACATTTACGTGGCAAAGGATATTATTTTGTTTATGTATCATTCATTATTGCCGAAACAAAATGGCTTTATAAGTCATTCCGAAGAATTATTATAACCAAAAAATGGCTCGTAATGTGATGACAAATGTCAAAGTGAAAATTTACACCTGAATTTACAATGTGTAAAATTTAACTGTTAAAAATTAATTTTACATGTCTGATAAGGTTTAGTAACGACTTCGAGAATTATTCGGAGCTGTCCGGAGCTCTTCGTTTTCACTCGGGTGGTTGTGGAAACGGTGACAGTTTTTACCTTTACCCCGGTGTTTAGGAACGCTACCTAATAAATATATTGAAAAACAAAAAACAAAATTACGACACGAATCCCCAGGGAGGTGTCAGAAGTGCTTCCGACTGTGGACTGTGAAATGGAAGACACATACAGTCCACATTTGTACAATGGAGACCGCATCAAGTAAGACACAATGGACTTTGTACTTATCTTATATTCTTCTCTGTAGGGGCTAATTTCGTATCGCAAGTGATTTCGATGTGGTCTCCACTGTACACCTATGTTTACCGAATGTTATTTACATCCCAGCGTGATGGATGGTGAGGTGAGCCCTATCGCCCCATTTCTGGCACAAATTGGACCAACAGTTCCATCCGACTAAAGGATGACTGCGACTTTGTCCGCGCCATTCAATACAAAAGTTTACACCATAAATATATAAATCTATGTCCAAATGACAGATAAATGTCTTAACAGGTGGTAGAGCTGATGCCGGGCTCGAATGTGGAGGTACCACCATCTTACTTGGAGACCCCCTCGAAGTGATTCGGGGGAGAGTAAGAGGACAGCTCACAGGCAAAAAACCAGGAGGTCCACCATGCCTGGGACCGATGGATGGCGGTATATCCATCCCTAATAGCCGGGCTTTATATGGAACAGACTGGTGACGGGCAGCGGCGTCACTGGTGCGAGGGTTCCAGCACCGCGCTCACCAACCCGCCTGCCCAGCGTGTGTGAGTATGGGCAATTCTTCCAGGATGATCGCCGGGAGTGGCAAAGTCCTGGAAAGGCTTATGTCCGGCAGTGGACGAACTAGGCTGATGGATGATGTCCAAATAATAAATGGTCCAAGAATTTACCCTGGGGTGTAAGGAAAAAAGAAATATTTTTGAAATCGTTCATAAAATGCATGCCAAGTAAACTAACCGGTAAGATTGCAATGACGTTTTCTTTATATCCTGCATTATAAATACATTTTCGCAAAAGGATGCTAAGTAGTGCTTGGCCATCCACATTATAATGTGCCTCAGACTGTCTGACAAGTTATATTATGTTACGTAAACAACACAATGCCACCAAAATCGAATCGCCGGACGCTTCGCCGGTGCATTTAGGTCACAGCCTTAGAACCTCAAGCTGGCTGGCTCCGTGGGCTGAGGGAAGGTCGTCCAACAACGCTCACCTCGGCCTCAGCAGGCTGAGCAGTCAGCGCGGAACAATCGACGCGCGCGCATGTCGACGCAGGATCCATGTTGCCGCCACATGAGATCGCGAACAGAAAATTGTGTACCCAAATTGTGCCGTTAGCCATACAGTGGATGACATAACAGTTCAATGTTTGTTTGTTTATCCAATTCGATCAATCAGTGAGCGGATTTCGACACGACGATTCTTCATAGAGGTGTGTTTCCTATTTGAGTTTGCTAGTTTTATTGAGCGTTCTGTCTCTGTCTTCTGTGTACCTAGTGGAACTTGCGCCGATACCTTGCATCAATAGTCGAACCCACTTTGCAAGTTTTGTGTAGTAAAGCCATTCATCAGGTGTTATAATAGGATCCGTTGTGTGTTGTAAGGATTAGGTAACATACATGTACCATTTTGACCATAATTATATGGTCACTGATTCTAAAGGAAGTCTTGACGATAACATCACCACCTTTGTTATTGTTACACAACTTATACATAGATAGAGATGACTAAGAAACATTTGTATTCAAATAGTTAAATAAGCCTTCCTAGTTGTCAATTTAAATAGAATTCTCAGAACAGGACATCACGCCTACGTTGAAGTGCGTTGAAGTCTTTTATATGGACGAACGAACTGACAAAGCTAAGATCATATTTACCAAGATCATTGAGTAACATGAAGTAGAGTTAAGCAAAATTCACATTCGATTCTGAAGCTCTGCCCTTTCTCTAACGTCGCATTTCCACTGTACGAACTGTGGTACAAAAATGTGACGTGCTGCATGCAAATATAACATAGCATTTTTGCACGCTACACCAATGCGCTACACTTTGGTTTTTGCATAAATTTTTGAAACAATGGCATTTATATAGCCAAATTGCAAATATTTCAATAAAATATTGCAAAAATTTCCCTTTCTCTTGCAGATTTTGTCTTTCAAGTTCAAGTAACATGTCTTCATAGGTTTCTATTAGACTTTCTTGCCTTAAGTTAGCAATCAGTATTTCTCTTCAGACCAAGTTTTTGTCATCTTGTGTGAAACTGCGTCGAGAACTCTTTCTAACCGATGCAAACAATGTCTGCAATGTTTCTATCGTGAAAGTGACGAGAAACTTGCGTGTATGCTGCCTTAACGCTACTGTTATTATTAGCATAGTGGAAATGCACCCGTTTTTTAGTTTATTTCGAAAGGTACAACATGGCTTTATTTCAGACCTTGCTTGCCTTGGTAGCTGAGATACAATGACCAGTGAAGTCGGCGGACATGCAAAAGATCTTTGGATTCGATACTATTGCCAATAGAGTCGGTAGGCTGTGATCCTAAATTAGATAACTAGTTTTCGATTAAGTTTCGATAGGTAAGTATTTAATACTAGTAGGTACGTAGTTTGATTGTATAGCTTTATGACTTTACGAGTCTGTTGACAATTTTATTGAAATATAATGTGATTTTACAATTATAGTTTACACTGGAATAAGGCTGCTATAAAGTCTCTCCATCTTTATCTTTACCCATTCCAATAGTAAGTACCCGTACTAAAACAGCCATGTTGTTAGCAAAGGTACTACCTACTCAAATTACATCCGAAGGTTTTTCTGCCTTTCCTAATGGCGAAGTGTCTCGAGCCGCTGGTATTCACAGACTCTAACGGCGGCGGAATGTGCCTATTACCGGAGTTCCGCTTCTCGGATGCGTCTGCGCAGGCCTTCCAGCTGCCCGCCGCCGCCGTAAGATCAAAGACCCATCCGACCTCAATTGAAGTATAGGATGGTCCTATAGGTGACCCTTGTGGAACACTTATTATTTTTAATTCGGTCTCATCTGATCTTACGCATTTTTTGTCTTTCATTAAAAGGCATCTTATGAAAAGATCGGTGTTGGACAATCTAAAATAAGAATTTATTATAATCGTTACTAAAGGTATTCGAGATTTTTATGCTCTACCTAATCAAAAGCCTTTAGAAGGATGTTAAATCCAAGAATACCAGGAACAGTGAGCATGATCATAAGATGCAAAATTACGGTCTCTGCTGGGACTCACGGCACCCATAAAATGACTATAATGTTGAACATAAAGAAGTTTTACTCTAACTTGTATTTACAAAGTTAATTTCGAGAGTCGTTTAAAGTTGGTAGGATAATAGGATGAGCCTACAGAATGGTCATTTTAGTGTTAACGAACCAAGCGGTAACGATTCCTTCATTCCTTAAAATAAAAACCGGCCAAGTGCGTGTCGGGCCACGCGCAGTGTAGGGTTCCGTAGTTGCCCTACACATACGTCCGTCGACTAATACAGATCTTTACAATACTTTACGTGTAGGGGAGGTACCCTAAAAAAAATCTTTTTCAAAATTTGACTGTACCACTTTATCGGCGTGATAAGATAAATATGTATACCCATGCCAAATTACAGCTTTCTAGTACTAATAGTCTAAGCTAAGCCGCGGACAGACAGACAGACGGACATGGCGAAACTATAAGGGTTCCTTGTTCTTGACTACGGAACCCTAAAAATGTGTACCAATACTGTGGGTACATCATCAGTAAGACTTACTATTGTTAAACCTAAACATAAAACCGGTATTTAAGCAGTTCGTGCATGGCGTCGCTTTACATACAATTATGTAATGCCAATATGAATAGTAAATCATTATATCTGGGTCAAAATTCACTGTCACTTTTTTAGCCACTTGTTGAGTTTATAGTATGAAGACAACGCCTACTACTTTAAACTGTATGATAAATACTAAAGCCGTTTCTGAAGATTTTAGTTTTAGTGCTTTTATAACTAAATTTTCTTCGATACAAAATAGTTCTTAAGTGTTAGGATTAGAAGCTAAATTTCTTTGGTAAATTTTAAGCTTTGACAGGCACTAAAACTAAAATTAAAGCCTTCAGAATTGGCTTTACTGGATTGAAAAAGCTTATTAACTTCTGCTCACTGCTCCACCCGCTCTGAATGAGTAACTAACTTGAACACAAAATCCTTTTTATTCGTGTCTATGTCACTCGGATCTATAATAAATAGTTATTGGTTCGCGACTCTATTATAAGGTTCGCGATAAAGCAGTTTTTTACCGTCATACGTATTTGCTATAAATTTAAAGTTTTTAAGTTCTATAGTTTTGGAGATTTCATGAGTCTATATAGATTTTGTCAGTGTATAATTTATAGGATTTTTGTTTTGTGTTAAAGTTTTTTTGAGATATTCACGATATTTTTATCTGTTCTTGTACATCGTACACTTTATGACACATATCTATTTTCAGGAATTCAAACGTAGAAAAATGATTCATCCAATGATATAATTCATCTAATGATATACTTCATTAATTGCATCTGCGAATGGAACTCACTGTCCCTTGGTCTCCCACATTATTTTACATTCATTTCGATTCTGCTTTTTGATTTCTAATAATTAAAATTATGTTTTTTGATTTTATGAACAACAACTTGTCATCGCTAAATTATACAATGAAGAAAAATGGTTTGTTTTGTTTTTTATTTTATCATATAGTCTATAAAATAAGATAAAAGTCATCGAAAGAATTACTTAGATACGATAAGTAGTTTTCAAGATATTAATTTTTAAAAATAGGCTAGAAACGCTCGACCGCGCTCGCATGTGTGACGTCACAAAACATGAATCGCCTCGCGCCGCGCCGCCGCCGGCCCGTCGGCCGCCGACTCGCTCAGTCAGCTGTTGCCCTGTTGCCTTAAAACCTTATAACAGTACCAAAACATTTATTTTTATTTACACCATAAACATTAACAACACACATTAGTTGCATTTTATGACTCAAAAACTATTCTACTAATTTATCATAAACATTGTTTTTCCAAAATTATTTGCATTTTTCAAAAAGATTTTACAGAAGTATTTATCGTACTGCACTTCATATACAAGGTGACTTTTTGATCATCGTCCAAATTCATACTGGAGCCTTGGTAAGTGATCAGCATCATGAATCGATAACAATTTCTGTGAAATTTGTATAATGAAATTTCGACTTCCCATAGTAATTCACTCCCAGTTCTGAGTGAATCACTATGGGAAGTCGAAATTAAATTTTATGAAATATACAAAAATTGTTATTGGTTCATGATGCTGATCACTTACCAAGGCTTGAGCATGAATTTGGACGATGTTCACAAATTCACCTTGTATATCAACTTTTTTTGAGGACTCAAAGTCTACGTGAGCAACACAAAACAGACTTTTTTGTCTTGCTGACATGTGCATTTGTGCCTGTAGTTGAGCATAATATTTTTTTCCTAGTTGACCGTTCTCATAGTACGTTCTCATTGTGTTCTCCTTGTAAGGACACTTTATTTCAATAACATAGTCATTTGTAAGACCGTAGGGTGACGCACCAAGCATTGGCCAGTCTTTATTCAAATAAAGACCAGACTGTTCAATTTTTATTTTTTTTATTTCAGTAACTACTTTACTAACATCACTCTCTAGTATTTTCCCTCGCTAGATAGCTGCAGTTTCTTTAAATTTTAAGGCCCCAAATACAGTTTCTGCTAGGGAGCCGACCTTTGTTTTGCACTAAATTTTAAGGCCCCAAATACAGTTTCTGCTAGGGAGCCGACCTTTGTTTTGCACTGTGATGCTTCGAGCATTTTTGATGCCGTAATGCGCCCGTAACGCATTTCGAACCACATATTAGACTCAGCTTGAGCCTTAGTGGCATCTTTTACAAGAAGACATCTTGAATGAGTCATTTCGTTTTAGCAAAATTTTATAAAATTTTCAACGCCCCGTACAGCAGAACTTAGTTTGAATGCGCATATTAGGTAATGCATAGAAATTTTCTGTACTTCCGGCTTTTCAGTGACATATAGAGCGAGTGAGCACTGTACATTTAGTTCAAAAAGCTTTGGAACTAGTTTTTCAAAAAACCCATTATTGTCGTCTCCAACATTTGGAAGCTGTGATCCAAAGTCTTTGGCTTTTATAAATTTTTCCGTAGTACCAACACCCGCAGGCTTCGATTTCTTGCAATAGCATTTGACATCTGTCGGTGACGGCTCCTCAGTGCGACGATGAAGCCACATTAATAAAGCTATAGTGTGTTTGCATCCACTTTTACTGGCGGCACAATCATCACAAGTAACGCACAAAACCTCGTCCTCTTTTTCATTGCACTCCAGAGAACAGTGGTAAGGTTTTGTGCGTACTCGATGCTCCGGTGTGATTCTACACTTTACGATGCAAATGTCTCCTTGTCTTTTTACTTGTACATAGCCGATTGCGTCATCTCCATAACATCTCCATGCATAATCGCTCACTGATCTAAAAAATAAATAAATAGTTTTCTTAAATACTTGATTAAAAATTTTATAAATTATATAATACACGATAAAATTTTATGAAATTTTTAGAACCCCTGACAAAGTTCTAATTGTTTTATATACTAAGATCAAAATAAAATTTACAAGAACAAAAATATAGGTGTCAAATCTTGTGTTAATACATATCGTTACTAGGTTATATTTTGTTAGAGAAAAGAGTTTGGTAGGTACCATAGTACAGTGCTTAACTATGTTTCGAACATACCTACAAACTTACTTACGTATCTATATGCTCTAACAGTATTATTGTGACGCGTGAAATGGGAAAAAATTAATAAATATCATGTGATATACATATTGGATTCTTACTTACTTTTTCATTTTTACTCCTCGCATTTCAGCGGCAACGAAATCAGCATTTTTCGAAAAATATTGAGCCACCATCAAACCGCCCACTCTAGGCAAGTTATTTGATTGTCCTTTTCGACATCCTTCTTCCACTAAAGAATAATAATCGGTCGGGATACGAACTCCTTACTCGCGGTTACATAAATAATAGGTATCAGTACTTGTGTTCGTGGCGAACCGGCGAGCGCGCGAGGCACCACGCGGTGCAAGTGGGCGGGACCTGTACAACTACGTCACACGCGAACCGCGCGCTTTCACGGACATTTGAATTTTTGTTCAACTTCCAATGTCTATAACTTTGAAACTATTTCGAATTTTTGAATGAAACAAAAACAGTTGTATTTCGTAACACTTAGGCGCCATTCTTACGAAGTTTCAAGTGATTCTGCGAACCTACTGATATTGTTTATTGTACACACATAGCTGCCAAACTTTCATGTACCCTCCTTCTCTTCCAACACGAATATCAATCAACCCTGTTCATATGTAGGCAAATGGTCATTTCTTTCCACGCTCCAGTGAACTTCCAACCCTTATAAAGTAAAACACCTGGCGATACAACGCTCCCAAAAATTCGAACCCATGTTAGTAAAACTGTATTTGAGTAGTAATTGGTCTATAAATAAAGCAAATTCTTGCCGTATGGTTAAGGATCCCATTTCAGAGTACCCTAAGGCATTATGGTCAAAGACAAAGAGACCAGTGTTGCAAGCTTAGAGCATGTACTAAGTTGCAAGCTAGACTATTCCCAGTTTGTACATTAGATCCCTTGGTGCACTGATGGTATGTAATTTAGAACTTAGAGGGTTTAGAATTTTAAATGGTTCAACGTATATCCGCCATTTACATACATATTTAGAATTTTTTATGAATAAAAAAATACTGTATAAAATACTTGATATTGTCGTCACTTGGTGAAACTCGGAAAGAAATCTTGTACACTGTTTCACAAATTATTTCTACTTATTTAAACTTTTATACCCGATGATCTTGCATTATACTAAAACCTAATTGATTATACCTTATACAGTGTGTCCCTCGAACAAGTGCACATCCGAAAAGGGGTGAAACTAGACCTTATTTTATCGACAAAAAAAATGTTTTTTTGTTTTTTTTTTTAGAAAATCTTTGTTTTGTAAATTTACGTTTTAAAAATTTTTTTGCCTACCCTGGAGACTATGTATAAAATATGTCATAACTTTTGATCTATCGCGAGTAATGTAACGAAATAAAACTGTTATAACCCTTAAAAATAGACGTTGCATACCAAATGAAAAACAAAACATAATCAACTACTATTACCAAAAAAATAATATCCTAAAATATTATTTCTTTATAATAGTAAATTTTTTCTAAATAATGTCCCCGTTTTACTATACTTTTATTCCTATTTATCATTGTCTACTTCATTATCTTTCTGACAAAAAAAAAATACAACGTTCTATCATAAATACAATATTTTCTAGGCACCGCGCTCGCGTCCCATACAAAGATACCCAAATGGAGTATTTTTTTAAGATTAAAAAAATATATATATAAAAAAAAAATTCTTTGTTTTTGTCGATATATTTAGATCTAGTTTCACCCACTTTCGGATGTGCACTTGTACGAGGGACACACTGTATATATGTACTATAATATGTATACCTATATACTATATAAACTAATTTAAAAAGTTACGCATACTGATAGCAAATTTTGTAAGTGTGCTGTAAAAATTGTCATCTTCTTGACACTGAGCGATCAGAAGGTTCAAAAGCGTACACGCATGGAAAGTGGGAGCGTAACGAGCGTGCTAACACCCGTTGACAAACCACACCCGTTGCGAAGAGGGGGCGTAGCCGCAGCATTACCGGTCCGGTGCCGCCGGCATACCGCTTGCGAGCTTAGTGGGGTCGTCCACTCGGTTGTGTAATAGCAGATAGTAGTGCACTAGTAGCGCCAGCTTACGCCTTAACTCTAGGGTTTCTACCCCTACCGTTCCCGCCACGAAAATAGATGGGTATAGGTAAGTGTATTGTGTATTTTTTATACAAATACATAGCTTTACGCTGGACTTTTTCCAGCACGAGCTTGTATTTATCCTCATGTAGAGTCTAGACGATTGCGTTGAGCTCTAAGTTACTTCTGCCATTCGAATTGTAAAGCGTCAAAACATAATGGTTCCCGTATCTTGAAACTTAGCTGTTTGTCTTATTAAAAAACTCAATACCTTAAAAGCTTTGTACAGGTAAGGTGAATGTGCTCATTGAGAGTCAGTTCGCTGTCCAACGTTAGTCCCAAGTCTCGTATTTGTGACACCCGCGCTAGTGGAGTCCTAACTATGCTATAATCCCTGTCATTAGAGGTGCGATACCTGGTGAACGTCATCACCTTGCAGTTAGAGCTATTAAACTCCAAGTGATTGCCCTCACTCCAACCTATAACACTGTTGATATCCTCCCGAGTGCTTCGGAAAGTACCGAGCCGTCCACTTCTGGGAGGTCATTTACCATGATGAGAAATTGAGTTGGACCCAAACTAATTCCCTGACTGACTCCTGAATTAGTCTCAGAGGAATATGATCGCATACGGGCTAATTGTACGTATTGTTCCCTGTACTCGTACTTGTCGGGTAACTCTGCGATTAATCATGGATTCGAATATCTTCCCGGAGACTGAGAGAACAATTTTCGATCTGAAACCATCCTTGGGTACAAGCGTAACTCTGGTGGTTTTCCATATACGCGGATATACTGAAAGTTTAATAGAAATTTGACGAAGTACGACGGCGGCACTCCAGCGGGACCTGATGAGGAACGAGCATTCAGTCGTCGCCCAACTAACAGAAGGTCAGTCAAGGGCGGATCCAGCCTGTGAGCCGGGGAGGGGGGTCACAGACTCCAAAATTCCAATAAAAAAACTCCGTTCCCACCGGGTGTCTCACGGCACTTCTCGACTTTTTTTATGTCAAAACTTTAACGGTTCATATGTCCGGAACGGCTGGTCTAGCCTGCACGCCTACTGGGTCCTGAGATGTAAAACAGGCTTTTTTTTAGCTGTCAAAGATTTAATTGCCTATATCTTCTAAACAGCTGAAGCTAGGCCCATGTTCATGGTACTTCATGCAGCTCTACCTAAGAAAAAAAAGAAAAAAAAAAACGAAAATGATTATCTTTTTTGGGAAATTTTGATCGGGCGTATTTCCGGAACGGCTGATACTAGAGCCTCCGAGCTTCTTTAGACTATTAATGAATGGTTTGACAGGGGCTACATGACGAACATAAAATTGACATTTCACAGGTTTTGACAGTTCTTTTAGTAACTACCTATATATGTGTATGGTTAAGTGGAATTTTAAATTAAAAAAAAAGGTTGACCTAGGCCCAGGGGGGTAATGACCCCCATGACCCCCCCCCCCCGTGGATCCGCCCTTGAGGTCAGTGAAGGTAAAGCTGTCAAAAGAGACGCGAAGAGCTCACACTTGGGCCGGCACTCAGCATCTAATGCTGGTTTTTCTATATATGTGTATGGTTAAGTGGAATTTTAAATTAAAAAAAAGGTTGACCTAGGCCCAGGGGGGTCATGACCCCCATGACCCCCCCCCCGTTGTTCGGCCCTTGAGGTCAGTGAAGGTAAAGCTGTCAAAAGAGACGCGAAGAGCTCACACTTGGGCCGGCACTCAGCATCTAATGCTGGTTTTTCGTAAAGGAAAACTGATTTGAAGTACGAAGCGAAGGCGTTTGCTGCCTCAGTGCCGGTTAGAGTATTTCCTTCGTACTCATACTCGTCATATTTTTGTCTTGTTTCTCGATGCTCTCTAATAAAATTCCAACAATTTGTCGGGTCAGAAATAATGAAATTTCTTTCTCAGTTCGTCTTATGTCGTACCTGTCGTTTGCTGAGTCAATAAGACGGTAATATCGAAACATTTCCCTATTAAACAATTTACGAGTTTCGGTTTTGTACGTTTTGTTTGAGATGAAAAAACTTAGTTTTAAAGTTGTGTATGATATCGGGAGTAAAGCAAGTCGGGTAAGCATACCGTATGGTCTTCCCAATATGCTTTTGAATTTTAGAAACCGGTTGGGTGTAAAAAATAATTCTAAAACATTCTAAAAGAGCGTTTTCTTCAATAAAATACTGGGTTAATTAAGGTTACTTAAAAAGAACCACACCTAAGTACGTATACCTACATATATGTAAAAATAAATAATATTTAGGTAGGTACCTACTTACTTCACCTTAAATAAATATTCGCAAACATAGCCTAAAGTTTGAAAGATAATATAAGGTAAGGCCAACGATCAGTTGGCAACTTCGCTCGAGGGTGTTACGTACGATGCTCCTAAAACGATTTTCCAGGATTCTTAAGCCATTATCCTCTTCGGAGAGGGCAAATAACACGTTGTTGTAATGGACGCCGATGGGGCCGGTGATTTGTACGAGTTTGCTCGGTTTGCCCAAGGCTTTGTTTATGTTTAGGGCCCAATTCTACGGGCAAAAGTACAGGAAAATCTAGATTCAAAAGATAACTTTGGTTGTTTTGCTAACGATTCAAACTCTAAAGTTAAAGGGCTTCTAAAAACTAGAGGTCATGTAAGGTAGTTGGTCAGTCAGACGTTCTGTTAGGTATTACATATTTTGAGCAGTAAAGTTGGATTTAATATATAGCAACATTAAACATCACCTTTTGCCTTTTTCTGATGATGACTTGGTAGGTATCAGTTTTTTTATCGATCTACATAGCTGTGATCGCCGATTTATTTCGCCTTTTTATTGTTGTAATTATTAATTTTATTCCAACTAAGACGTTAACGGAAAAAATTGGGCTACGGGAGCAATTGTTGTTTGGAAAGCCGTTGCAAGTATTGCGGTACCGGGAAGCATAATTGGGCAATAACCTCCTCGGTACATATGACACCTGAGTAAACCATTGCAGACAAATACGTCTGTTCTGTATTAGATTGAACGGCTTTTGAAACTTTAGTATTATTTTTATTGTCATTATTATGTGGTCACAAGGTTTAGTTTTCAATGCCAATAATTTTTGCTTCACTTTTCGTATTTTAGTACAAATATTTGCAATACTCTGGTGGAAAAAGACCGATGAACGATGAGACGTTATTCATCGATGGTTTATCGTGTATTTGCCAGTCGCCATCAGGATATGACTAACATACCGACACGTGACAAACATTTTAAAGACTAAAGTTGACTTGGTAAGCTAAACTTGTGGTGGGACAAAGACCACAGTTGGTTGATCTTACAAAATGAGTAGTTAAGTAATTTTATAATAAGTGGTAAAAATTAAAAAGCAACATAACACCGGCTACCGACTCCAGTATTGATTGCGGTGTCCATAATTTGAATTCCGGTTTTCCGATTTCGGTATCAAACCGAACCGAACACGAAAAGTCAATCATCTTTTTAATATTGGTGGTTTTTTGGCAGAAACATTAGGGTTCAGTATTAAGGCGATATGCGAAGAAAATACGGGTGTTTCTTTTTTGTGTATTTCATGAAACACACGGAAAATTTTAATACATTTCTGGTATATGCATTTTGACTATATAATCTAGGGATTTGAAATTGGAAAACATGTTTGGATAAATTTTCCTCGATAGAAATAATTGTTGAAATGAGGTCTTCAAACACACTTTTTCTCCTCGTTTGACGAATAGGAACCTATACATAATTGAAACATATTTTATTAGGTGTGTTTCAACAATATCTAGAGATTTGATATTTGAAATTTTGCTAGCTATTTTAGTTTTTTTAGTAAAAATATGAAACCAACTTTTTTCCTTTTTGCCCTGAATCCTGGCACAGAATAGAGAAGAGTTTCGTGTGGTGGTCGCCGACATCCGCTAGGATATGGCACCCCCAAGAAAAAGAAGAAGCCCTGAATCCGCCCCTCTCGCACTGCTCGATTTTTCGCTTCGAGTGACAATGACAAAAATAAAATTCGCATTGCCTCTTAACTTAATACTCGTACATATCTATTATTCCTGCGTTTCATAGCACCAACGCAGTTCGGCTGTTACGCAAGTTTTCCTTGGGCTTTTGCGTGGGCCTAGGTCCTCGCACCCACTGCCGAGCTTGCATATTGCCAACCCCGCTCCATTTTATTTGCATAGTGTAAAGTGTCTGCAGAATTATTGTCCCGTTCCGTTTTACGGTTGCAATAACGATCGGGGTCTTGTTGTTTCTGTGGCAAACCGGCGCCAATGGACTTGTTCTCTGCTCTCATAAAATACGAACAAACAGTGCTCATATTTTAAGATCCCCGTTGTTTTTTTTTTAAATAAGTACCTTATGAAACAGTTGCTGCAATAGAGGGGTAAAAATACAGCAATATCTAAGTATTCTGTTTTTATATAATGAACAGAAAATCACTTGTACTATCCCACAAATTCATTTAGTACTTCCTGACCGGTTTTGGCATTAACAAAGGAATTAATATAAGGTCTTAATTACACAATAAATACAGGTAGTTTACATCAGCCAGTGCGATCAATGACACTAAATATTCAGTTTTTGTTTTTAATGTAAAAAAAATATGTTTTTAAAAAGCTACTTTTAACTTTAACACCATACGAGTAGTCGCGACACACGTACAAACCAAGTTTCCTTTAAAGGCCGAGAGAGATTAAATTGCCGAAGGTAGCCTTGCAAGCCAGCCGGTTGGTATTTCAATCATGGCGTCACTGGTCTCTGACTCAATTCGAATTGGAACCTTCGTTCGAACGTTGTCTCTACAATCACCGCCTACGATTGGAGTCTCGAAGTTTTATTTTTTAAACTTTACTTAAGTACTCACATCCTACATGCTTAACTCCCTGACTTACACGCACGATCCCGAGGGAAACCACTGTGAAACGGTCATTTATTGCGCAAAGCGCGGCATAAAATTGTTTCAAGTGGTACTAAAAAGGTAAAAACAAGATCCGCTGTTTCTCTTTCCGTTTCTCCCATCTTGTCTCCGTGCATTGAGAGTGGATTGGCTTGATTCTTTATTGGTATTACTAGTGGCTGGGTGACATCAAAAACAAAACCGGCTTGTGCATGCAGGGGATGAAGGACGAGTGAAGGTCTGCATGCGATTTCACTAATTGACTGCCGAACTTGAAAGTCTGAGATCCATCGGATGATTATTTTGGGCGCTGAAGTAAAGGCATGTAAGATGCCGTTTTGTTTTAGAAGGGTAATTTAACAGATTGATTGGCCCCATGTTTTTTTAGGGTTCCGTACCCAAAGGGCATATCAGAGCCCTATTAATGTCACTCCGCTGTCCATCTGTCTGTCCGTATGTCACGGGTCTCTAGCTCTTAGACGGAATGAGACCGAATTTTGAATTTGAATGTAATTAAATTATTATTCAGGGGGGGGCCTCATATAAGCAAATGGAGCTGAACAATTTTATTTATATGTATAATAATTTTATTTATTTTGCTTACTATAGCATGCGGGATGTCATTGTCTAGAGCTCATTAAGTAGAGTATAAATGTATAATTTCTTTTTTTGTCCTTTAAAATACAGAAATGGGAGGCTATCAAAGTTTAATTTTTAGACCATTCATGTTACGGGGTCTATTTCAATGGCCAAAGCAGTCTGGAAATTGAAATTTCTGTATATTATGTTCCAAATGCTGTATTTAAACAACAAATACTAAATACGCCGATTTATATGTAGTTTTAGGGTTACGTCCCCGAATACTCAAACAACTTAATTTTGCAGTTTTTATGTCTGACAGAATTATAACATTCACGGTTACCTAAAATTAAATAAATATCTAGTTTGAAATATTGGTCATATGTACGGAACCCGAAAAGAGCGAGGCCCGATTCGCACTTGGCCGGTTTTATAAATGTCATGAGTATTATTACTTGAACCGTAGATATTTACGATGTCTGTGAAGTTAAACCGCAACCAAACATAAAGTTTTAAATAACTAACTTTATTAATGTATTAAATAATGTTAAAGAAGCACCTTTAAAATATTCCTTCGCACGCTCTATTGAACACGTTACGACTTCGCAGTGTTGTTTTTGAATGCCATCGATACGCGATACGCATATTTTTTATTGTTTTCTATACTATCTTCGTACCGCATCTCAAATGGAGTGGATAAACTGTGTTTTATACCCCGTCCCACTTACCTCTGGCTCCTCCGTCGAGGTCCACAATGCGTTTGATGCAGGTCCTTTTTGTGTTTATTTCTAGATAGCAATGGGTTATAGTATTAATACAATAGTCTACAGCTCTGGCTAGTATGTGCAAGGCCAGAATGCGTTGTTGACGCCCCGCTAGGCTTAAGGCGATATGTGAAAAAAATACGGGTGTTTCTTTTCCGTGTATTTCATGAAATACACGGAAAATTATAATCAGTTACTGGTATTTGCATTTCGACTATATAGTCTTGGGATTTGATTTTAGAAAACATGTTTGGATAAACTTTCCTCGATAGAAATAATTGTTGAAATGAGGTCCTCGTTCTCCTTTTTCTCCTCGTTGTACGAGTAGCAGCCATGTATAGAACTTAAACATATTTTACTAGATGGGTTTCAACAATATCTAGATATTTGATTTTAGAAATTTTGCTAGCTGTTTTAGTTTTTTTAATAAAAATATAAAACCAACTTTTTTCCCTTTTGTCCTGAATCCGCCCCTCTCGCACTGCGCGATTTTTTGCTTGGAGTGACAGTGACAAAAATAAAAATCGCATAGACTCTTAACTTGCCTGTGCATTTGGTTGTCTAGTCTTATTTTTGACTCAGTGAATCTTCGCTTCGTAGAGACGCAAAGTGAATGCCTAGCCTAGCAAACATGTAATCAAAGACAAAGTCGGTTTATAATGACAATGACCTTTGGTAAAGTCAAAGAAGTCGTATGCTTGGCAGATTAAAAAGATTTCATCCTAAAATGCTTAAAGAACTCGTTATTGTTATGACCAAGCCGTCCGAAAACTTGATGGGGCGCGAGCGCGTTGCAGTCTTTTTTATGACCGAAAGTACCAACCAAAATAAAAAATCCTAAACACGTTGAAAAAGCTTATTTCGTTGGAATTGTACACGTATAAAGCTTGCAGGTCGCAGTCAGACGGTGATGTCACCACTATTCTTGTCATTTCTTATAACTTCACACTTGAATCACTTTGGTGGCAGTGTTGACCTCGCTATGAACAACGCATAGGTGTGTTCATACAAACCTGTGTGTTATCCTCGGTTACTAAATTTGCTATATTTTGCAAGATAAAACGAAAACAATTCGTCGATTTCGTGAAAAGAAAATGTTGGTTGATTATTTATTTATTTATTTATTACGCTTAATGTACATATACACAAAAACATGAAAAAAAACATTATCAAATATTTTACAGTGTACAAAGGCGGCACTTATTGCTAATAGCAATATCTTCCAGGCAACCTTTGGGTGAAAAAGGAAATATAGAAAAAAATAAAGAAAAAAGTGGATCCTATCAAAATAAAACAGGTTTCATGTTTTATACAAAACTCTTTCGATGTTTGTCTACTAATTCAAACAGTAACTAAGTAAGACATGGTTCCACTCTGTTTAGTTCACTTCTCTGCCAGATGGTTCTCGACTTCTTGAATTTTTCTTAAATAACTGTAAAAAACGACACACCTACGACATTACAGGAAACTCACTAAAAAGCGGTCGATGCACTCTCCAAAAGGCTTAAAGATAGTTAAAACTGGTACTACCAACCATAAAAATGAATATTTCCTAAATCGGTGCGCCAGCCCGTATTCAGAATGGCAAGGTAATGGTGTGTTTATACTGGAAGATTTGCGTGGTATTATATTAGTGCGTAAGTGATGCATATTTGCAGACTTTAAACATATCCATAAAATGGTTACACAATGAAGTAGGTAAATAATTATCTATACATCACGAAGTCTCCGGAACTAAGTAAAGAGCCTACAAACTTAAAATTGGCATAGGTTTCCTTGCAATGAATGGATTTTTCAAAATTGTTAAGACTAGTATTACTATAAGATTATAAACACAAAATCGTACATTATTAACAATAAGTATCTTTATGTCTTTATTTCATACTCATGTAAATAAGTAGGTTTTATATTGTTTTATTATATAAATATGATATACCTATTAAGCTTATTAGACTGTAAATTAACGTCTTAATTTTGGGAGGAGCCTAGTTTCCACTACACAAGGAAACTTTCTGTGGGAACTAGAGTTTTAATAATTTAGGTAACTTATTTTGAAATAAAGAAATTTTCATTTTCATTTTCATAAATAAAAGATATAACAATTAGACTTGAAAACGTTATTTAAACTTATTCTCGTATATATTTCCTTATAATGAATGTGATATGATAACCCTACCAAATTACTTTAATCAAAAAACTCCCGTGGCAATGTAATTCACATAACTTTGTGCACTTAATAGTAGTTTATGCTACAAGGGCGAAAAGGAATAAATTACGAGGACGATTTAAAACACGAGCGTAGCGGATACGGGATCGGATACGGATTTAGTATTTGTTGTTATAGCGGCAACAGAAATACATCATCTGTGAAAATTGCAACTGTCTATCACGATTCATGAGATACAGCCTGGTGACAGACGGACAGATGGACAGACGGACAGCAGAGTCTTAGTAATAGGGTCTCGTTGGTTAGCTTTTGGTTACGGAACCCTAAAAAAGAGCATCGTCGCGACATGAAGCGGGAGTTTTGGAGGTGTTTCCGAATGCAGGATTGTGAAATTCAAGTCACAGTCCATACTCGTACACCCAGGTTTCACCGACGATAGTTACGTCCCAAAGTAATGGGCGGTGAGCCATACCATCGTACTTCGTGCATAACTATGGACCCACAGCTGAGCGCAGACCGAACACAAACGTGCCCCTACGGGGTTTGAACCCGCGACCTCCGGATTAGTGGTCGAGTACTCCAAACACTAGACCAAAGTTCCCAGAAAAATGTGAAATAATCTTCGATTTGAAATGAAATGAGAAACACCTTCATGAGACCGAAACTATACTTAAGGCGATATGCGAAAAAAATACGGGTGTTTCTTTTCTGTGTATTTCATGAAATACACGGAAAATTTTAATAAATTTCTGGCATATGCATTTTGACTATATAATATAGGGTTTTGAAATTGGAAAACATGTTTGGATAAATTTTCCTCGATAGAAATAACTGTTGAAATGAGGTTTTCAAACACACTTTTTCTCCTCGTCTGACGAATAGGAACCATATACAGAACTCAAACATATTTTATTAGGTGTGTTTCAACAATATCTAGAGATTTGATATTTGAAATTTTGCTAGCTATTGTAGTTTTTTTAATAAAAATATAAAACCAACTTTTTTCCCTTTTGCCCTGAATCCGCCCCTCTCGCACTGCGCGATTTTTCGCTTGGAATGACAGTGACAAAAATAAAATTCGCATAGCCTCTTAAGAGCGGTTTCGCAGTCGGACTGTGAAATATCCGCCTTTTTCGCACGTACGCGTCGATTATATAAATTTGACAGATAGAATCGATAAACGATAAATTCTAAACGATAACCCTTATGAAATAAGACTTACATTTTTATTTATCGAATCGATGTCGAGTCGATAGCGAGTTCATGCTAGGACCGCAGAACACATTCAATAGTTATTCAACAAACCTTATTACCTACGTATCGTGCATGCTGCCATAGCAAAGTTTCCATGTTTTTTTTTTTATTCAAAGTTTTTGAAATTTTAATTTGCAGAAACCAATGGAAACTTTGCGATGGCAACATACACAATGCATAGGTAAAAAGGTTTTGTTGAATAACTATTGAGTGAATTTTGAATTTAAGTTTTCCGTTTCGATTAATTAGAAAAGGGCGGGTTTTTCACAACCCGGCTGCGACACCGTTCTTAAACCACAAAATAAAAATTCAAATGGTTTATTTTGTAAAGTATGTATACTTAATAAACTTTTTACGAGTCAAATTTAATCTTATAAAAATATATGTAATAATAGTAGTTTATGCTACGAGGGCGAAAAGCTCGTGTTTTAAACGTAACCGAGTAATGTATTGCTCTTACGCCCGTGTATCATACTATGTTTTTCAATAATGCATAGTGTGAGGAAATAAAACAAATATAATCAAAGAAAATAATTTAATTATTAAAGTTAAAAGTTACATTGTTACAATTTTGCAAGTTATGATTGGCTCAAAAGGACTGTATCCAGAGCCGTTAAACAGTGGAAAAAAAGTATAACATTTATGGTACATAGGAAAGGTTGCAGGTTAGCCAACAACTCGTAAATAAATTAAAAAAATAATAATAATAAAGCCTTGAAAAATAATAAATGTACATGAACTAAATAAAAGGTTTATTTAATTTATGTAGCAATATATATACGATTAAAATGATAGGTAAAATTCATATTTATGTAAGGTGAAATCCAATCAACCACCCGAACCCATACCGGAGACCCGGCCAGGGACCAGGAACAAGGTTCAATGATCACCAACCGAGCCCCCAGCACGAATCCAGGCGGTCGACCAAATCCCATCCTATATACTACATACTAATTACATATATAAATACATGTCTACAACCTGACACTGGGAAGAGAAAAGTTACGTTTATCATTCATAATTCATGCTAATAATACCTAATTATTACTTCTGAAGAAACGTAACTGGTAACGAAGCAATGATCCTTGTTACTACAGATACCGTTCGTAACATTAAAAATATATTATCACAACCAACGGTAATTTTCAGTTTATTGCTTGAGTATAGATGCGGTCTCATAATATTTGTATGAATATAAGTTTTCTGGTGATTCATTATGAAGAAGTTTTACGTTCACGTGCTGAGCCAAGTATTAGAGTATTTTATGCAAATAATTTATTCTTTAGTCTTCTGTTTGTCTCGTTACATAAAGAGCCTCAACGCGGCAACGTGAGCCTTGCGTCTTCAATGTTCTAGTGAAAGTGGGAAATTTGTTACGTAACTCTCTGTTTAATAAATACAATGACTTCACATACATCATTGGGTTTAAGTATACCTAGTTGTTTGTTTGTAAACATACGGTTAGGAACATTTAAAGCGATAAGTACCTGATTATTATTATTTATTTTTTTCAGATTTAGAGTATCTTTTATTAACAGAAACATAAAAACTTAAATACCATGAAATAAAACTAAAATTAAACCTTACAAATTTACCTATAAAACTAAAATGTCTCCTAAAGTAAAATTAAACTAAGTAGAAAATATTTGCCAGATCGCTGCCGTCTTGTGGCAGGGTTCCCAGAATGCTGGCAGCATTTCCTCTTTGGATTTCCAAACTAAGGCGTTGTCCAAAGTATGCGCCAGCTCTTGGGTCCCCCGAAATGTCAACCAGCCGCGAGGAAATTTCTTTAAAAAGACATTTCGCCTCTTGACCCCACGGCCCAAGGGTTTCGACTCCAAAAGGCGCAAACATGTACTCAGAACTGAGCTCTGCATATCTGCGCCTCTTATTTATTTATCTTTCTTTTTGATTAGTTCATTTAATTTAGATAAAAATTGTGTTTTTTCGATAGACTTACAAAAAGGCATTCGGCATATCGTAACATTGTGTAGTTGTTTGTACCTGAAAACTATTCTTTTTTACGATTCTTAGGTTCATGTTAAAATTATTTTGTGCCTATTTGTCTTTAGTTAATTATGCTACAAGTATATTTTTTTCAAAAGCAGGAAAATTTATCTGGGGGCACGTTATTACCCCCGCCAAGACGAACCAAACGAAGCAGGGCACTATCCTAGCTCAGATGACGTTTGCATAAGCGGGCGGGGTGTCACATTCCTATTTTGTCTCTCAAAGAGTTTCGTCGAATTTTCGGACCCTCAAAGCTTCGGTCTGCTTGATTAGTACAAGAGAGCCCAAAAGTCTCAGGATAAGATGTAGTTAGTAGACTATTAAAAAAGGATTAGCTAGCACACAAAAAAAAAAGTAATCTATACATAACTTTCACCCCTCATAAAGGAGGTCCGGTTTTGTATTGTATAACAATGTCTCATATGTCTATATTCCAATCCCATAAGTCCTAGAAAGCTAAAATTTTTTATAAGCTAGATGGTATGTACACATAAATATACATACATATACATAATATTATTATTTATTTAAATTATTAAACAGTAAACAAATCTTATATTTTAAAACATAGCCCTGCAAAACTGTAAGTATAAACATATTGACTGCAGGAATGAGTCTCGTGAGTAACAAAAAATAAATCGTTTTCTATTATTTAAAATTAAAGTATAAAAGAGAAAAAATATATATATAAATTACTTTGTTTACATTACAATTACAAATACAAATACAAAATCTTTATTTATCATTCAAAGCGGTTGAACAGTACGTAAATACTTGTATTAGGAGACCCCGCTCTTCCACACAGTTTTTAGTTATTATATAAAGTTAACAATTGTGTCGATTCGGCGCAACACGACCGATATTACATTACTGATGATTCATTATTGAGTGTCTCTAAAATATACTTTTTAAGAGACCTCCTAACCTTATGTTTATTTGGCTCGTTTCGGATATCCTCGGGTAAACTATTTAGCAGACATGATAGGTGAGTCCTATCACCAAAGTAGTTATTTACTTTAGGTACTTCAAATTTACGCTTGGAAATCGAGCGTGTGCCATGATTGTGATTTATTAATGATAGATTATGCTCTTGATTACTATGGTTGTTTATACACAACAGGTATTTGTGTTTTAAACTAACGGGGATTAATATATACATATATACATAAACAACGAAAAAGAGAGTGGGCATCTATCGTTTTTTTTAGTTAAAACTACTATAGTATTTTGATTTTATTCGATGACGCTTCAGTCCATAGAACAATAAATATTCTGTGCTTCAATCGGTATGAAATCAATAGATGCAGATGGTTATGTGCCAATATCTCGAATCACGGTAATGTTTCAAGCTAAACGTAGTTACGGTGATGTGGAACGACGATTATTACCGCTCATACTTAGCTGGGCAGTAACTGTACATAAGTTACAGGTTACAACACTCGAAACTGCACCCGTAAATTTTGGCAAAAGGTTATTTGCAAAGGGCCAAGCTTATGTTGCTTTCAGTAGGGTTAAAACGCTTGATGGCCTTGCTGTACATGAGTTAGATTAGATCCCAACAAACTTTTGAATTTGAAACAACCTCCCGATTACGAGCATACCAAGAAGTTGCGTTTACGTATCAATCTTACTGCTACGAGTAGTTTGCCATTGAGTAATAATATTTCACTCCAGTAGCTCGTATCGGATGTCCTGGCAATCTTATTTATTTTTAATTCTCTCCGCAGATTTGTACCGTGAGGCCAGGTTGGTTTCGGCCATTTTGATGTTTTCTTACATGCACTAGAATTTGACCAAGGTTTTGAGATGTTTTTCCTTTGACACCACACCCGTAGCTTGTATCAATAAGCCAGGCCGTCACGTATTGGTCCATGAAAACAACTAAACCGATTTTGATGAAACTTGCACTGTTCCCTAAGTTGAAGTAAGTAAATTTAAGCAAAAAAAAATGGTTACAATCCAATTAATAGTTTCGGGGAAATGCGTGGACAAACATACAAATATAATATATTTGGGGGCTCGGTTGGTGATCATTGAACCTTGTTCCTGGTCCCAGGCCGGGTCTCCGGTATGGGTTCGGGCGGCTGGATTTTACCTTGTATAATATATATATTACCTATCATTTTAATCGTAAATATATTGCTACATAAATTAAATAAACCTTTAATTTAGTTCATGTACATTTATTATTTTATTACATATATTTTCTTTATTAGATTAAATTTGACGTGTAAAAAGTGTATATATCTATACCTGCTTTGCAAAATAAACTATTTGAATTTGAATTTGAATTATACATACACCTATAGATACAAATTATTACTACATGCAGCTTGAACACTCACGTGTGATTGTTGTTGTTTATATGCCAACCGTTCTTTTTTTTGAAGTTGGTTAAAAAGAACTAGGCATCTTACAAAAATAAATTAAATCAGATCAAAATCATTTCATGTAAATTAGGTTGCCAAGTCTCACAAGCTGATAACGCTTTCACTGTTAGACATACGAGTACATAATACATACAGTAATGCGACATGGTGGGAGTGCAGGCAACATGTCAGTATGAAATCGCCCGCACTCCCGCCTGTCGCGTAATATTCATACATACATAAGTATACTTACGCCTGTCTCTCAGAGAAAAAGTAATCTTAACTCATAACCCTAACTTTACAAGGCCTACATCTTGGTCAAAACATACCTATGACTTGGCCGTTTCATGGAACTTTTGCGTTACTTACACAACATTAACAACCATGACCAAACGTCCATGGGAGTGTCTGTGCGACGGCTGGGAAAAGGCCAAACCATACTTTTTGACCAAGATGTAGGGTTTGTAGAGATATGCCTTGTAGAGTTAGGGGCTTCGCTCTACATGAGATCTGATAACTTTATGAGCTTATGATTCTTGGCAACCTACCTTACATGAAATGTGTTTGGTAGGATCTATATTATGTACTTGATACTTATAAGTAAAGTACTATTGGGGCTTGTAAAATTTCTCAATATTTTAACACCCTACTTTTAACACGTACATCGCCGTGGTGGGTCAAAATGACCGGCACCTTAACTACCTATTGGGGCCGTGGGGGGTCAAAATGACCGGCACGACACACCTAATTTTGCGATGCCCGTTTACGCCGCAGGTGGCATACGCGACTTTTTTAGCCATATAACATGACCGGCGCGGCCCTAATGAACTTCTATTACTACTTGGTTTTTAGGATTTTTAATGGCATGCCTACTTTTCCGGACACAGAAGAAAAAAAAAAAGATTTCTAATGAAGAAACAAAAACTTTAATTTCAAGCTCAATTAAAAGTCGCAGGTATTTCAAAATAAGCAAAAACAATATTAATGTGAAATGTTAATTTAAAATAAAACTAAATGTCTCATTTTCGTTTCATATTACTAATAAAATTGTTAAACAAAAAGAAACATAATCAGTGGCATTTTTTAAAACATTGTTGACATAAATGGGGATTGCCGGGACAAACAGTGCAAAACCAAGAAACTTTTTTTTTGTTTTTACCCCATTTCTACAATGTAATTGAACATTTGTTTTATAACAATCACGACAAAATTTTCTTGTTGACGCTACTGAACCTTTCTTCTTTTTCAACTCTTACTTTGTCTTTTTGGACGTGATGTGATCGGTTCTGTGTTTTTCTGACAAAATTAACAACAGAGATTTTTTATTTGGTGGTATTCTGGTAAAGTACTCTCGTATTTACTACTGCGGTATTACGTAACAATTCGATAACCAGTTTCTTGTACCACTTTAGTGTCTTTCTCAGGGGACTTGAATAAGCACTCATTTGATTGGACAAATCAACGGCAGCCTTAGCTTTATTATAGCATTATTGCGATTGTCAATTACGATTTTTGGCTTGATTTCTTCTATTCCTCTTTTGTTCAAAAAAAACAACAAAACAGTAAATTTTCGCAATAAAAACGATACTTTTTTACCAACGCCGCCGCAGTGAATTAGCAAAAGAGGAGTGAAATGGCGTGGTGTAAACTATTCCGTATTGGTAAACGCGAAGGGAGGAAGTGTAAATGGTGGAGTGCAGCCAGCAAGCTACTGCCTGGATTAGAGATGATGAATATAACCATCAACCAGTAAATTTAACGAATATTAAAAATTAGCCATGATATTCAATAAA
Organism: Ypsolopha sequella; assembly: GCA_934047225.1. Lineage (NCBI taxonomy): Eukaryota > Metazoa > Arthropoda > Insecta > Lepidoptera > Ypsolophidae > Ypsolopha > Ypsolopha sequella. Next base: position 4,384,464 of record OW203987.1, read on the forward strand.
AAAAATTAACATTATCGAATAAAAAGATCATATCAGCTTCTACGGCAGAAAATTGGCAATGTTGAACGTGGAGCTGCAACGTGGTGTTGTGTTGCATCCAGCGAGTAATTAAAATATTCATTCCATAAGTGCATTCAATTGTATGCTCTATTTCTCTTACGATAAAACGCATTTACTGTTTGGGATATCTTGTTCATAGCAAAAGAAAGTAACATTATTAACACATAGTTTCATTGGTTATTGGTTGATTATTAGGTTAGTTTTATTGTGTTGCTTGAAAATTTTAAATTCGCATCGTCGCGTTGTTGTTGTTTTCCGTTAAATGGGAAGATTGTGAAGTTGTTTTGCAAAATAACCTACTTGGAAACATTTCGATATGTGTGTGGGAGTGGAAAAAATTTAGAGTATTTGTTTATTGGTTGAAAATATTCGTTAATATTTTTATTTAATGGTCGCATTTATTAAAATAGTCACGAATTTTTTCAACCAATAAAATTATGGATATTTTTTAATCAATTAAATATTAACCAATAAACAATTTCGACCATTATTGACATCTCTAGCCTGGACGGTGTGCTTTCGCGCTGTTCACTACTTGCGTACTCTGCCCGGCGTTATGACCGACGCGGCCTAAATAGGCCGCGCCGGGTTGAAATGCCCGGCACTAAAAAAAAAAAACAAAATAGAGCCAAATAATCAAATATCGCGAAAAATCTTATATACGTATTCAAATAAGATCAAAAACAATCATATAAACCTATGTCATATTTTAGAAATTTTTGAAAATTCTAGCCGGCGATGAACGTGTTAATGAAGTAGCGATGTCGGATGGGAGACATGGCGTCTTGCGTCTCTATCTCTCTCAAGTTACTCTTTCACGTCAGACGTTAAGGCGCTACGGAAAAAAAAATCAACACTTTTAGAACTTGCATTTATCTACTTCAGTAAAGAAGGTATTAATTTGATAAAATAGAATATTATTTTTCTAATCTTTTTCTAGGGATCTGATAAACAGAAACGTGATTGGAGAAATTCGGCTCGATAAAAATATTTATTGAAATGAGGTCAACACCATTTCCCCTGGTTTGACAATCTGGAATGACATATGGACTACGATTATACTTTATTAGATGGGTTTTAACAGTATCTAGGACCTGGTTAAACGAAATTTTTATAGCAACTTGAGTACATTTTATATTAATAAAAACCCGACATTTTGCTACTTTTCCTCGAATCCGTCCCTCTCGTTTTTTCGTATATAGAGTAACAGGGACGCTAAAATATTTACATATCGCCTTAAGCGCTAGACCTGTAGTAGAAATACATTGTCTAAACTTGAAATCACCTAAATGGGCGAAATGAATAGCTCTAAGTTAAAACACAAGTCAAACCATGCAACTTAAGACGTATATTTATAACTTTACACAAGCTTTTTTACATTTATTTTTCCTGTCAAAGTAATCCAAATTTATATAAGGTTTTAGTAACATAAAAATACGATAGTTAAAAATGCTTGCATAAAGTTTCAACTGTTAATGTTTTGACGGTAACAAGGTCGTTCAATGTTACGTGATGTAACATTTATCTAACTAAAGAATGAACATGAACGTAGTGCGTCCGTGCGCGAAATACTCTGTGCTTTCTGTCAAATTACCATTCGCGTTGCCAGATTGGGGGTTTTTTTCGTGATTTCGGGGAAAATATTGGTAATTGGGGAAAGTTTGGGGAAAATATATCCTTGGGGAAAAAGATTTTACGTTGAAATAAATTTGGGGCTAACTAAGAAAGAATGAAATATCTATCCATTATAATTATACCTAAGGCAATAACTTTATATATTCGAATGGCTGAAATCTATGAAACGCATAAAAAACGCGGTCAATAAGACTTTATTTCAGTGCCGTGAAACTCAAGAACAAAAAAAGGATCAGTCGGTCGGTCAGTAAGCCAGTCAGGTAGTCGTCGAGAGCAGTTTTTAGTTTAATCTAAACAAATGGCTAGACGTATAGAACGGCTTGGGAAGCCAAACCTTAGTATACTGGTGAGTTTTTAACTTAGTCATACAGCATTCTTTTCTTTTAATAAAGCCGTTTAGTTAACAGGATTTAGGTTAAGGGCGCACCGAGCGTTTGCTTTTGTCTCTGTCTTTTTCTTTTCTTGTTAAAGATAATAACCAAATTTTTGCACTTTTTCAACGTTTTTCGTTGTTATTTTCATTATATTGTTCTTAAATAAAAACCATCGTGTATTCACGCTCCAGCCATATATGAACTTTATTTTAGTAAATGAATCATAATATCAAATTACTTATTCATATAAAAATGTAGGGAAATAGAGAAAAAATTACTCGAGAAGAGGTAACTTTGCGAATTTATTCTATCGAGCTAACTTTATCAAATTGTGTTTCCATCGTGTATACAGTCTAGTATATATACCCAATAGTACCAATATATTTCCCTAGATTTTAATTTAATTGTTTACTACTTCAAACAAGGGTTATAAAAATGTGTTTGACTGTGTAAGAAGCTCGGTGCGCTCTTAAGATGGTCTTTATTTTAGACCTGAAACATGTTGAATTTTTTTCCATATTGTTTCAAGCTGGAATTACAATAACTCCAAGAGCTCAACATTGTCCTATATTTCTAAATAATTTTAAGGTTAGGTTAAGATATTTAGTTTTCTTCTTTGTTTATTTCACAAAATCAAGTTTGGGTTTTTTTTCTGAAAAATATATCATGTTGGGGTAAAATTATTGAAAATCTGGGGAAATTTTAGAAATTAAGTTTGGCAACCCTGTTCACCAAGATTTTGCTCTGTGGGTGGTGTGAGTGTGGAAAAAATTCGCCAATCCTTTGAATGAAAATTTGTATTTTCTAGTTCGCGAGTCATAAATAAACACGTCATTGAATTGGCTGTAACTGATGAGAAATGAGATGCTTATTAGTACCTCTGCTCACTGCTTGATTTGGTAGTCGTTCTGCGGCATAGGTGTGTATTTTTTACGATCTTTCTTAACACCGGCAATCAATACCGCTAACTTAAATTTTCAATGAAAATAGCGTAAATTTTGTATTACTGACACATATATTTTCTCATTTCTGTTTACTTTTTATTATTCCAGGTGCATATTACAATGGGTGCTTGGAGAAACTTTTTGTGTAACATTGTGGTAACTTCATTTGTTTTACCTGTAATACTGTGTACTGTTAATCCTCCTGCCATAAACCCTGATATCCTGACGCAGTCCAAGAATATTGGAGACTGTCAAGCTTGTAGAATATTTGTGGAATCATTCAAAAAAGGTTTGGAGAGAACTGCCAGAGGAAAATATGAAGGCGGGGATGCAGCTTGGGAGGCAGAAAATAAAAAGTCGTACAAACACAGTGAAATGCGCCTAGTCGACATTCAAGAAGGCATTTGTAGAGGTGAAAAGTTTTCAGTGAAATGTCACTATATGGCAGAGAAAGCAGAGGAGTTAATTGAACATTGGTGGGCTGGGAAGCCTGATGAATCTGCTGATCTCTATACCTATATTTGTATTGACAAGATGCAGGTTTGCTGCCCTAGGAATCACTATGGTAAAGACTGTCTTCCTTGCTCTGGAGATCATAACAACCTTTGTAATGGAAATGGGAAATGCAGAGGTGATGGTACAAGAAAAGGCAATGGCACTTGTTTGTGTGATGTCGGGTATGATGGTGAGAACTGTGACAAATGTGCCACCGGACACTACATGTCTTCTGAGGGTGATACTAAGACAGTTTGCTCCCCGTGCCACTTCTCATGCTTGGATTGCCGCCATGGTACACACAAGGACTGTGTAGCCTGTAAGCCTGGCTTCACATTTGACTTGGATGAAGGCTGTTTAGATGTGAATGAGTGTGATGAAGAAGACAGATGTACTAAGGATCAATTTTGCTTGAACTCCATTGGTTCTTTTTCCTGCATGAGCTGTGATAAGTCTTGTAGCGGCTGCCACGGAGATGGACCTGATATGTGCCGGAAGTGTGCCAAAGGATACTCTCAGAAAGGAGAGTTCTGTGTGGCCGACAGAGAGGAGGAGGATAATTCAGATCAGTTAACATCTACAAGGTTGGTTTGACATTCACACTTTTATGATTTTTAATGGCTCATTTAAAAGTTTTATTTTAAATTGTTTTTATTTTTACAGAAAGGAAGAGCTGTAAACCTAGTTTATTGATGATAATAGAGAAAATTTATTAATTGGTAACTTTATTTTATTTTTGGGTTTATTGGGTGCTTTTTTTGGTGTTGGTATTTATGTAACTAAGGTGTAGGGAATATAGATTGTATTACATATATTACATGATTTCACATTCTAAATGAATCCTGAATGATTCCTAAAAATATTTATCTACTCCCATACTGTAATAAGGCAATTGCAACATCAAAAGCAGTTTTATAAGTGTCTGATTATTTATCCGATGTTATAATATTACATTATAACACCGCAATTTTGTGCTGCTATTGGCCCAATTTATTATAAAACCACTAGAGATCCAATCAACAACAGATATTAGAAATAATTCCCAAACTTATTTCTTAAGCCATTTCCGGATTGGCCTTCGAGGCTGCTTTACCGGAATGACGCACCCGACGTTCATGAATGAATGACTACTAATTTTTTGTAAAATTGTTAGTTAAACATAATATGTCAATGTCTCTTTATTTTAATCAAAACTCAACTGATGCCGGGTCCAGATCGGACCCAAAATATATCTTGAGATTTCCTTATATTTGTATATTCTATTTATCAGTATATTTATGTTTTTAAAAAAAGCTTCAAATGTTTAAAACATAATACATTTATTTCTATCATAGTTTCATCTTCTTTGCTTTTTAAAATCATCTATGTTAGTTTATTGGTCACACTAAGACTTTTTAAAATAATCTATATTAGTTTATTGGTCACACTAAGACTTTTAAAAATAATCTATATTAGTTTATTGGTCACACTAAGACTTTTCTAAATCATCTATGTTAGTTTATTGGTCACACTAAGACTTTTCAAAATCATCTATATTAGTTTATTGGTCACACTAAGACATTTTTAAATAATCTATGTTAGTTTATTGGTCACACTAAGACTTTTTAAAATAATCTATATTAGTTTATTGGTCACACTAAGACTTTTAAAAATAATCTATATTAGTTTATTGGTCACACTAAGACTTTTCTAAATCATCTATGTTAGTTTATTGGTCACACTAAGACTTTTTAAAATAATCTATATTAGTTTATTGGTCACACTAAGACTTTTTAAAATCATCTATGTTAGTTTATTGGTCACACTAAGACTTTTTTTAAATCATCTATGTTAGTTTATTGGTCGCTCTAACACTTATTTTGTGAGATTTTAAAATTCTCTGATAAACTAAACTGATTTTATTTTCAGATACATGACATACATAGGCCTGCTGATCGCTACTGGCATCCTGCTACCAAAATCCACAACCCTCGGAAGCTTCGTGGGCATCATGGTGCTATCATACATTATGGGGGCTGAGTACTATTGCATGATCAATGGTCACACCGGTCTTCTGGACTTGAAAGACTATGATCTAATGCAGCTGTTGCGAACTTGAAGTTTTTATACAGTTTATGACTAGAGAATATTCTAGAAAGGAAAGGGATATGCATATATATGCCTTCAGAGTTTAGACATGAAAGTCATTAATATGGCTTTCATGAAGTTAGTAATGGTCTCATTGATTTGTAATAATTTTCATTAATTTTGGTGTTGAAATGCATCTGGAGACATCAGTACCTTAATATGGGTGACCTGTTACAATATCGAAAATATATTTAATGTTAAATATTGTTTTCATGTAATTTAGTTATTAAAAAGGCCAGTATTTTTTATGTAATTATTTCTTGACTCATGTTTTCTCTGCGACTGCATGAATACTCTTTGCATTGTACCATTCAAAACAATTAACAAGTAATGTTGTATACCTACTCATGCGGTGATTTATGTTATTAACATTCGCGCGTTCTGATGACTATGACACATTTTATGTATCACCATCGTCAAGCACGACAGATCTGTTTAATAACTTTACAATCTAACTATGTATTATACCTATGACATAGGCGCAGAAGGTTTGCGCATTATTACAGTCTAGGTTGAAACAATAATGATCTATAAGTTACTGTTATAGACATAGTAGATGCTAGTGATTGTTGGCACTTGGTGGAGTTTATAAAACATTGTTTTAAAAAACACTTGTACTTATCCACATATTACGTACAACTTTATTATGCCCGACCGGTTTCGCTGTAAAGCATTTTCTAGGGCTTTTTACACATCCTAACTAACAAATAAATAATATACACTACAATCATGTCTAAAATGACGTGCAATAAATGAAACGTGCAATATCAATGTTATAGAGTTGGTTGATGCAAGCAAACTTCCTGCGACCGAGGGCAGATTTTGACTATTCCCTATTTTGGAGCTAGGTAATCTCTTGTCCGAACAAAAGACCATAGCTTATAACTATACTGGAGCACTTACTTCCTACAACAAGGCCACGCCTACAAATTTGACCTTCATATTTTTTACCTTTCAAGAGTAGTAGAGATAGCTATGACATGACACTATGACACCATACCACGACTCATGAGTATAAATCGAGACACGCACAGGTAATTTTTTTTAGTGTGCGTGTTTCAATAGAGATTATTACTCCAGTCTAGTTATAAACTTCTTGGTTCAGTAATAGAGTAATAGTATATTTCATTACGAGTGCGGAAAGCCTGTCATTGCAAAGAGTTCCGACAAATGTCTACCCGAGCCGAGGCGCAGCCGAAGGTGAGGGTTGACAGTCGGAACAAGTTGCAATGACGGTTCCGCACGTGGACTGAACAACTATTTTTAATACAGTTGCGAAAAAATGAAGCAATTTAATAAAATAATAAAAACACAATAAACTCAACTAACTAATACTGCACGCAATAAATTCGTCGTATGTAGATATGTAGCGACTTTTTGACTTTTCCGGTAAAATTTTCTCCGAAGCATTTTGTGCAATTATACTGAGTTCCGGTGGTGTTAATTCAAATAAAATATCGTTGAAATTACTCATTTTGTGCAACAGACAACTAAACCCGCAAAGAATTTTTTTGGAAAATGGCGCCAACCGTAAAAGAATATAAGCAGAGTTTTTTTTTTGTTTTCTTCACCCATTCTGGGTAGGCAAAGGGAACTATGCCCATACAGCCAAGTCTTCAGCAGAATTTTTTTATTGATATGAAATGAAAATTAAATTTAATGAGATGAAATGAAATGATAGGTACCTAACCTAACTCATTGAATCAAATCATTAAATCTGATATTGAAACAAATTAGTAGCTTCTTTTTAGAAATATTTGCATGAATCATAAAAACTTCTATGAATTTTTTTTAGTAAAAACTTCGTGGTTGTTTTTTTCTTTTTAATAGACATTATTTTGACAGTTGGGAAAGAGAACGCACGAGTTCGGAAAAGGTAAAGAAAAAGCTCAAGTATGTAATAGCCCACATCCCGAACGCTATACGTCCCTGCAATACGCCACTTTTTGAGCAACTGTATTAAAAATATATTTTCAATGCATGTGCTCGTAAAGGCCCACTTTTTATGCATCAAAACCGAACAGAAGGTCGATTATTTTGCCCTAGGGCTTTATTATTATTATTATTTTTTTATTTATTTACAATGGTTGGCTGACCTGCAGCCTTTCCTGTGTACCATAGACGTTATACTTTTTACCCACTGTTTAACGGCTCTGGATACAGTCCTTTTGAGCCAATTATAATTTAAAGTTCACAAGATTATATTTGTTTTCATTTTCTCACACTATGCATTGAAAAATTTAGTATGATACACGGGCGTAAAAGCAATAAATTACTCGGTTACGTTTAAAACACTCGCTACGCTCGTGTTTTAAATCGTCCTCGTAATTTATTCCTTTGCGCCCTTGTAGCATAAACTACTATTATAGAGTTATGATTAATACTTGCAATTGTCGGCACTTGGTGAAACATCATTATAATTTTGATAAAAACAGTACAAGTGTTTCAACAGTACAAGTACAAAGTACTGAAACAGTACAAGTGTTTCAACAGTACAAGTACAAAGTACTGAAACAGTACAAGTGTTTCAACAGTACAAGTACAAAGTACTGAAACAGTACAAGTGTTTTTATCAAAATTATATTTATAGAGTCTTAGTAAAAACGCTCAGATTCGAACTCACACATGCAGACGCGTGTTCTACACGCCGCCGCGCCGCGATTTGTATGGAGACTCCACCGAACTTCGCTTAGACGGCGTGTAGAGCACGCATCTGTGTGCGTGAGTTTGAATCAGAGCGTTGATTGGCGGTTGGAAAAATTGGCAGTTTGTGTTTTGTGTTGACAAAGTAAAAAAATCGAGTCGAAAAGTCGAGTCAATTAGTCAAATATATGGAATTCCTGGGCGTTTGGTGGGGCGTTAAGGCCCCCATGCCATCCCTCTGTATCCGCTAATGGGCCTAGTAGCACAATGCAAATGAAAATGCTATAGTTTGACCGAAACAACTGCCTTAGGCACCGTGCGGAGAGGTGGGAGAAGGAAAAAAAGAAGCAGGAGTTCACATGAGATCGTTATTGGTTGTCGGTAAGATCTTACAATATCGGTTTATAATAGTTTGAAGCTACAGAGATACATAGCTTTGTATATTTATTAGGAAATATGATACGACTACAAAGGTAAGCTTAGGCTAGTTGTATATTGTTGATCGGAGATGGTAAGTGAAACAAGTAACTACTATAACTTACCATTACAGTATCATATTTCTTACAAAGCTATATCTCTCTAACTTAAAAATATTATAAACCGATATCGTAAGATCTGTTCGACAATATCGATCTCATGTGAACTCATGCTACTCTTTCCTTTCCTCCCCTCGCCTCGCCGCGCGGCACCTAAGGCACGTTACAGCGGTTTCGGTCCAATGAGTAAAGAAACCAAAGGAGAGGTAATACTTGTCTATATGCAGAATAATGTTTGCGGCTGGTCCGCCATTGCTATGTAACGTCATGAGTATGTGATCTGTCAAAACAAGCGGTGCAAAGACATTTATCCACTTCGTTTTAAGACGCGGCACTTCTATACAAAACGTCGATTGAAGTTTTTACTTTTTAATCGTAAACCAGACCAGGATAGTTCAACTACCAACCTGAGAATCAAAATTACATTTGACGGGCAGGTTTGCCAATATGATAAAATACGAAGTGAGGTAATTAGTGGTTGCTTATCGATATTGATAGATAGATTTTACCGATGTCGATGAATTTTTGTTATCGTTATTTTAAAATTTTCAAACAAGCGGTGTTTGTGAAGGTTCGACCCGCCATTCTTATGTAACCATGTATGTAACATAAAGTTTAGGTATGCACATTTATTTCGTAAGTATTGCCAGTCCATTGGTTTCCTTAGTCTGAGTTTCGGTCAAACTAAAGTACAGTGCAAGCCGTTATGGCCAAAAGGTTGTGAGCTCCATAAAGTTTCGCCATGGCAATAGTACCGATATTTAATTTTATTTCAACTTGAGTTTCTATGATTATTGTGTCCTAGTCCTCTGCGTTTAGCGGATATTTTAATTAATTTGTATTTATTCTATTTACGGAATACTGCCATTAGAATGCGGTTCCGCATTAAAGATTACTAATCATTGCAATTATTGCGAGAAGTATATTTTGTTGTAACTATTAAGTTATAAGAAATCATTTTATTTGCGGTTTTTTGTAACTTCCTTGAGAATGATTGTACCGAGCATTGTATTGCTAGTGATTAATTAAAACAAAAAAAAACGAATTTCTGATTGTATGTTTGGGAATCATTTGTTTATTTTGTGTCGATGAACTTATAAAGTTATAATGGTATGAAAAACACAGCCAATAAGAATTTATCTTGAACTAAAACTCGTGTTTTATTTCGCACCGGGCCTTATGTCAAATTTAATCAAACGCTTGAGTTCATACTGGAAACTCGGTTAGTGATGATCAGGAACAAATATCAATGCTCCTTCATTTCGAAATTTGTTGTTCCTATACGAACCGCAGTGGTTAAAGTACAATTCTTTGTACAGGCAGCAGAAAGATATTTTTTTTTTATTTCACCTTAAGGTTAATTAAACATTACTATGACAGAAATAAATTTCTATGTTTGAACACTTGGCGATAATTAACATTATATCATTGCAGTAAAAACGCAGAAACGCAGAAAAAAAAGTCAATCTGGATATGAGGAGCGAGAGGTCCCGGGTTCGTATCCCGGTTCAGAGATCCTCACATCCAGATTTACTTTTCTTTCTGCGTTTCTATACTGCAATGATATAATGTTAATTTAATTAAACATTTTTCCTGATCACTAACCAAGCCTCCAGTATGAATTGGGCGGTTGATTAAATTTCACCTTATATTTTTGTATACACATTATATTTGTCACCAAGGGTTTGCTGGTAGAAATCTCTTTCAGAGATAAGGTCGCCTTTTGCATAAACTTTAAGATTAACTGATACTTGTAATACGTTTTATTCTTGTGTGCAATAAAGGATTTTTAATTGAATTGAAGTATTTATAACTTCTTGCTTTGCATCCCTAAAAAGCTTTGCTGAAGCCGCTATAAGAAGATTCGTAATAAAACCCCCCACATCATCCAACCACAGAGAGGGTTGGGCGATGATGGAGGTTTTCCCCCAGCTTATTTTGTGAGCGCGGTAATAACGCTCATATTCCTCAGCCAATAAAGTCTGTATCCCTTCCACAGTAACGATGGCGCTAGCGTGGTGCGTGGCGGCGTGCGTGTTGGCGGCGGCGCACGCGCAGAGCAACTACGGCTCGCAGGCCAACAACATAGAGTACCAGGGGGAGGGCCTGCCGGAACAAACGGTGCTAGATGGAAAGGTGAGGAATACTATTAGGATTTATAGAATAATCTAAAAGAGAAAACGCAGTTTACGGTTGTGAGTTTCTATATTTAATAAACAGACAGAAGACATACTAAGTCAGAAAGATTTGAATATGTAAGGAGTATTATCAACAATTACCTACTTTGGAAATATATAGATATGTATAATATGAACCAAACTGGGAAAAAAAAAAAATATTTTGAAACTGATCCCCGAATATACCTTCGACCACTTACGACCACGACCAGTGGCGAATTTTAAGATTCGGCGCCCTGGGCCTGTAGGGTTTGCTGCCTTATAAATGTACGAGAAAAAAGCAAAAATATTTCAATAACTAAATTAAATTAAACCCAGCAGTGTGTTAATTTGGACTGAGAATGATGATAATGAAAAACTCAAAAGGCCACCATACAAAGATATGAACACCATTTATTCAATATTTTTTTTTTATTCGATGGACCGTTTTTTAAAGTACTTAATAAAGAATTACACAATATAAAATATATACAATAAACCAAAGAAAATTTAAAACTTAAAATATATTTCGGCCCTTAGTGGGCCGTCATCAGTCAAGTCTAAGGGCCGAAATATATTTCAAGTTTTAAATTTTCTTTTATTTATTGTATATATTTAAAGTTATATTGTGTAATTCTAAATAAAAAGCTTATAGAGGCATATTATATATTTATTAAAGTAATAAAGCATACATTAAAAGATAGGTAACGATTGATTATGAAAGGCGCCCAAAGCTGAACGTGAGGTGCAGCTTGCGCCGCCCCTCGCAGCCTGCCGCCCCGGGCCATGGCCCTTTTGGCCCTAGGGTAAATACGCCACTGCTCTTACTATCGAAAGATAGCGTGAGGTATTCTACTACGAATCTTAGAGTATTAAATATCTTACATGTATACTCTAAGAGGCGAATATAAATAATAGGTCTTTACCTATGAAATTGCCGAAATTTTCGTACATATTCATGAGTTCATAATTCCTGTAATTCAATAGCTATTTCAATTATTTGTTTTTTGTTTGTAAGTTCATTTCAAGGTTTTACATCTACGTATTAAATTTTGTTTTTATATTCAGTTTGATTATAAAAATCAAATCTTCAAAAACAGTTCGTCCTAAATGCCATTCATTTCCATGATAAGATTCGCAATAATTTTTTACAGCTGACACTTTTTAAAAATTTAATTAATGTTGCTGTTAGCTTAACGTTGTCTCATTCATATGCATAAGAAATGACATAATTTGGATTTATCATTCCTAAAAAAAATGCAAAAACGCTAGTACTGGAAATTGAGTTTCCTTCAAATTCTCTATAGAAAACAGCAATTTCATATGTAAAGATATAAGGTAAAATTTAATCAACCGCCTGAATTCATACTGGAGACTCGGTTAGTGACCAGTTATTCGTCAGGTGAAATTCGAAAAAAAAAATATTCCTTCTATACTACCTATACTAGGATTTGTATTTGAACTAGTCCAGCTTACGAATGGGAAAAAAACATTTTTTTACGATTCCGAAAAAAAGGGTCATTGAGCCTTGTTTCTGATTACCAATCGAGTCTCCGGTATGAATTCAGGCGGTTGATAAAATTTCACCTTGTGTACCTACATGTCAGTATTAAATCGCGCGCACTCTCGCGTGTCATATAAGCATGAACCATGTATTGAGCCATTAGAGCTTTCCACATATGATATGCGATCTATAGTAGCATATTAAAGTGAACTTGACCTGGTTAGTGATCAGTAACAAGGTTCTACACTTACCGTGAGATTCGGAGAATTTCATTTTGTTTAGGGTTCCGTACTCAAAGGGCAAAACGGAGCCCTATTAATATCACTTCGCTGTCCATATGTCACGGGTCTATAGCTCTTAGACGGAATTAGATATAGACCTGAAATTTTGATTGTGTACAATTTTGACGCCAGGGCGCGAGTCCTACTCGCACTTGACCGGTTTTTTACTAATTTTTGGATGGGAGTGAATAAGAAAGGGACCAAAAAAAAACTTATTAAAAAAAAAAGTTATTATGTATTTATCTCTCAAAATTAATAATTTACTTCAGTTTTAACTTTGAATACTTATTGTTATTCCAGGTCACAAAGCTGGATGACTTGAGTCCGGTCATCTTCTTGAACAGAACGAAGGCGGCCCTCAACTGTGCAGCAGGATCTATGCAGGTAAATACGATGCTACACACTAGTTCATTTAATTTTTTAGTAATAAAGTGCAAATAAAAATTGGGGCTGTCCTCAAAACATGTAATATTTCTATTCCGTTGGGCCTTGTTTTTTTTTATCTTCGTATTAAGAGGCAACTAGTCGCCCAAGACCTTGAGTCGACCTCTGTCGGTACAAATATCGACAGAAACTATATTGAAATAACGTTCATATCAGCGCGCACTGCATTACGACGTCGCTGGGTCTCCGCATAGCGCAAAGTAGGAGAAAATAATACTTTTCATGTGGTAGCGATAGACAGAAAAAAAATTCCATAAATTTCAAAGGAAAGATTAAGGAATAGGAAAGATTCCAAGTAATATTTTCCTTGTATTTTAGTGCAAGAACCATAGAAATACCATATCCCGGGGTCGCATATTCGGTAAATTTGCGTATCCCAGGATTATTTTTGTGAAATAAATTATTTTACAAAGTCGTTTCCATATTTTCATATAAAAATCACTTTATGTATATTTTGCCAACAAACTGTTTAGCAGTTTGGCGAATATTGTGTACTGAAAATTGTGTAAAATATAATAAAAAAAAAATATATAAAAAAATATGCATCGGAATATCCTTTGCTAATTAATAACAAATTTAATTAAAATTGTTTAAAAATATTCAATTACAGACAAAACTTTTTTACTAATTTATTATTAGTACATAGGTAGATGCCGTTTGTTATTATATTATAATCAATAACCCTCCTAAGTTAAATATAATTAGATATATAATAATTTTAACTGATATTTCAGATCGAGTTGAAATTCAACGAGAAGTTCTATGGCATAGCGTACGCGGACTTCGACCGACACTCCGCATGTCAAGTCGTGGGCAAGGGTGCTCTGTCTTACAAGCTAGAACTGCCGCTGAAGGGATGTGGCACCCGACAGGTGGGTCTTGAGAAGCCGAATTGTGTTAGATTATTTCTTCATAGCACCCCCCTCTCCGCGTGGAGAGTATGCAATTGGCCTCTTTTTTTCGTCAATATTTGCGATTTGTAAACCATTTCGAGAAAGAGCTCCCCTTTCCGTTTCTAGTAGACAGATATTAAAAGAAGCGTGCATTTTCTTTATAAAATGAAAAGCAGTGATGTTTTTCATTTGACCGTCAGTGACGTCATCATTACACATTACAATACGAAAAAACATATTTCTTGAACGCGTCCTAAAGTGTGACAAGGATTCGACCATTCAATCTAATATTATCACGTCCTTCCTGTAAATACTAAAATACTTAGGAAATATGTATAAAACCACGAAAAGAAGTATTGAAATTACATACCTAAATCGATCTGTTGGTTTCAAAAAGCAGACAAAACTAGCATATTGCTGTTTAAAAGACGACCGAATTGCGAGTTCACCCCGATCATTACTCATTGCACAGGATCCACTGCGCGTATTCACCAACAACATCGTGGTGCGGTTCCACCCTGGGCTGGAGATGGACGGTGACGAGGTTATCACCATCGTCTGCCGGTACCCGCCGCCCGTCGTGCCCAAGCCCGTCTTCAACCCCTTGATCTTGCAGTGAGTACCAGTTTTATTTTTTCAGGGGTTGTTCGCAAATGACGTAACGCACACTTCTCAAATTTTCGAGTTACGTCATTTGCGAAAGATTTATTAAGGTTAAACGTCACTCGCTTAGCGCAAAGTGCATAACTTATCTTTGCTTTTCTTGTTCAGAAGTTAAAAATAGAAAAACCTTTTGGTATGTCGCAATTGACGCCAATAGTTTAGTATTACTGAGGTTTATGAAGCAGGAGTTTGAAATTTAATGAACAATTAGTCATGACCTTGTCCAAACAATGTTAAAACAGCATTTTAAGTTGGTTTTGAAAAGATCATGACTATTTGTGTATACAATTTCAAACTCTTGCCTTAAACCTCACTTATACTGAACTATTTTCACATACAAAAATGTTTTTCTATTTTTAATTTTTTAACAAGTTAAGTTATGCACTTTGCGCTAAGTGACTGACATTTAACCTAAAAACTCATTTCTTTAGCACACGGAGTGGCAATTAAAAATTCATAATATTGTCAGTGTCTAACAAGCAAGGGTAGCATAATTTACATGACCGTAGAGCTTAAAGTATAGTTGGTTTGGTTGGGCATAAAGAGTGAAGACAGAAATATGTTGTGCGTGCAAGAGGTAGTTCTTTGACCGAGCCGCCCTAGAATCAGAAAGAGGGGCCGATCAATTTGGCAAGAAGGGCCATGTCAAAAGTACTTGTAAAGAGCTTGTACGACTAAAGTCGGATTTTTAATTAGTTGAAGTAAACTGACAGTTCGTGACAATGGGAAATACGCTTTTAACTCCTGTGGCGCATGAGCCATTTTACATTTCAAATATTGCAATATTCAAAAGTTCGCCACAATGCGAAATAGCTCATGCAATATAGGAATTAAAAGCGCATTTCCCACTATCATGAACTGTCAGTTTACTTCAAGTACGAGTTTAGATTCATTAATGGATGTGGAAGAGGCGAAAGAGTTGTGTCAGGATCGTAGCAGAAAGAAATTTGTAGTCTCTGCCAATCCCTCTGGGAGACTGGCGTGAGTATATTATCGTCATCAACTGTCATCAAGGTTTTTTTTAATCGCAGCTTTTTGCACGAGCATAGATCTGTGTTGCTACACTGGGTCTTATGAACGTTTCGAATTGCGCGTTTCCTCCCGGTTCACAATTATGTGGATGAAGTAAAAGTATGCCGATCGTAGCTGATGGAGATCTGAAGGACGCAGACCGGTCGGTATCTTTAGGATTTCTATTATGTGATAGTTTCAAATCATGTTTTCAAAATAGTCAAAAGATTTCTCATATCTTTGAAAACAATATGTAGTCTTTTCAGTTCTGTATTAACATCTGGTTTTCTTAAAAAATTGTATAAAGTTTGATTTCCCAACGCCCACTTCGCCTAAACCCACAAAGTGCTTGCCGAAGTACGCAGACGTAACACAAATGTGCCCCAACGGGATTTGAACTCGCGACCCGGACTAGTGCTCGAATACTCGAACAACTACACCACAGAGGCGGTAAATATACCTATAATCAAAGTACTTTTCCCCCAGACCAGAGAACGTGCCAACCCCCCTCAAGTCCCCGTTGGTCGGCACGCATATCCTGATGATCATCTGCGCCATTCTGTTCCTGACGCTGCTGCTGCTGGGTCTCGGCGTGTCGTACTTGTGCCTGCGACGGCGGGCGCTGCCGGTGGCGAGGAGACTCATCGACGACTCCACGGCTTCTATCGTCAGCAGAGAGAGCATACAAGGTAATTCAAATGCAATGTTTATTGTTTAATGAATTAAATAAATGAAATGAAATGAAATATATCTGGATGATCTGACTATTGAAATAGTCTGTACAGTATAGTTATACAGTATAGTATAGTATAGTTCGCACCAATTCAGATTATCGGATTAACTTTGGATAGCAATTGAACAATAGAGGCACGTACCGGTAAATCACGACTCACGGTCACGACTATCCATAAACTATGAACTAAGAAAAAGAGTTACTTATACTAAGTTAAGTAACATTTTTATTTACAATTACCTATACAGAAATAGTAAAAGAATATGAAATTTTGAAAGCCTTCACTAACGGGTTCAGATGTGATGAAACCAATGTATAACCTTTTATTACATTTACATTGTTTGTGAAAACATATACCTACCTCGGAACAATTTCTGCCAATGGTAATATCCTTCTTAAAGACGATCATCGTGTGGTATGTAACTATTCAGATAAAATAAGTGTATGAACTTAGTTTAGTCATCAATAAACCCTCGATCTGAACACTTCAAAAATCAAAATCAAAAAGTTTATTCTATTTTCACAATGGTTTATCTTAAAACTAGTGCTTGGAATCGCCTTTTAAGCAAAATATTGCCTGTGCCAGGTGACTCCGCTTCTTCATATCTTCACTTCAGACACTGTAAAATTTGATTATCAAAAAATCAAAATCATTTATTTATACCAGAAATAGCTTAACCTAAAAATGTACAATTAATAGAACATAATTAATAAATATAACTTTTCTTACAATATATTGGTAGGTATACACAGCAATATACATATATTCACATATGAGTATAGACATTAGTGTAGTATAGGTACTATACATTACAGGTATAATAATATAGCGGATTTTTAAGTACCTACCTATTAGTTGCAAATTTTCGTATGTAATGGCGACCCTGCCAAGTGATGCGCGGCAGGCGGGAGCGTAAATATTAGCAAATAATTATTTTCCTGTGGAACAGCATTATAAAACGGCTTTAGACAATTGTGTCAGACACAAATCTTTGTTCTACCCCTACAAGTAACCCATCATCCCCCTAATTCCGTCCCTACTCTACTAGACCTCATGGTAGTATCTTCTCCTATTTTAATTTTAACTAAATTTTACTATTGAGACAACAGTGAAATCTCAAAAAAAAAATCTGCCCTTCCATAAATTTCGGCCGAGCGGCATTGCATTTTTCTATGAAACAGTAAATTTTTTTTTTCGAGGTACAGGTTTTGTTCCATAGTAAAAGTTGTTCTATACCATTGACTGAATAAGCTCTTCAAATATGGTTACACCTTTCTGTTACACCTTGTATATATATATATATATATATTTCTTTTTTTTTTGTATTAAACTACTCGTATATTATTGACCCAATAAAACACATTTTCTTGTAGTGAATTTTCTTATGTCTGTAAACTATTAAATTAGTAAATTTTCTTATGTCACACAGAGACAATTTTAGTTTCATCATTAAATTTTGTTACATCGCATGTGTCGCAACTGGCGGCCCCTGACGGAAGATCAGCGTCACAGTTCTGCTGTGGCATTTTGCTGAGTCAGAGACCTTTTTGTTGGCTGGATCTTATAAACTACCTCAGGCTGTATAATAGTTTATTGTTAAGAGTATTTGGTTTTTTGTAATGGTGTAGCTTTCAAAATAAACGCCTTTTCTTTCTTTCTTTCTTTAATGGGCGAAGTTGATGAAAGCTCTTTTCTAACATATATTTTATTTTATTTTAAACATGATAATAAACCGCCAATAATATATAAATAAAATGTGCTTATCTTGGTACGGAGCCTTAACAGTAACTGTGTAAGGCCGCCCTGAGAGTAGACTGGTGTGAACTGGATCTTATACAGGATATTGATACTAAAGTCCAGCGGTTTATTCCTACTCACTCAACTCTTTAAACACGCTCCCTATTACCTGTGTAAATTTAAATTGGTAAGTTAAAATCAAGTATTATAACCTTCCAGAAGTAAAGATTCCCCGCGCGCACCCCGTATACCCCGTGGCGGCTGAGAGTGCGAGCGTGGCGTCTGACACCCTCCCCTCCGACTACCCCTCGGAGACACCGAGCGAGGCCGAGCAGGTGCACACCAACCAGGCCTTCATGATGGACGACACCTACCATAGCGAAGGTACCTTGAACTTGTTCAACGTAGAATAGAGGAATGTGACCGCCTCTTTGGTCGCGAATCATTCCTTTTTATTACGGTTCCGTACCCAAAGGGTAACCAACGGGACCCTATTACTAAGACTGTCCGTCTGTCTGTCCGTCTGTCACCAGGCTTGAACCGTGATAGTTAGACAGTTGAAATTTTCACAGATGATGTATTTCTGTTGCCGCTATAGCAACAAATACTAAAAAACATAATAAAATGAATATTTTAGGGGGCTCTCATACAATAGACATGTTTTTTTTTGCCGTTTTTATAGGTAATGGTACGGAACCCTTCGTGCGCGAGTCTGACTCGCATTTGGCCGGTTTTATATTCTATTCTCTTAATCATAATTTTGGTAATTTTTTAAACTTCAATATGCTAGTTATGTCTGCTTTTTGAAATAAATAGATCGATTTAGGTATGTAATTTCATTAATATCTTGTTTTGTGCTTATATACCTATTTTCTAAGTATTTTAGTATTTACAGGAAGTAACGTAATTATATCAAGTTGAATGGTCGAATCCTTGTCACACTTTAGAATGCGTTCAAGAAATATATCTTTTCGTATTTAAATGTGTAATGATGACGTCACTGAAGGTCAAATAAAAGACATCACTTTTTAATTATATAAAGGGTATGTACGCTTGTTTTAATATCTGTCTACTAGAAACGGTTAAAGAAAGCGAAACGGTTTATGAATCGTAAATATTGGCGAAATAAAAAGAGGCTAGTTGCAAATGTCGATATTTTTCAATATATTATTCAATGTAATTCTATATTTACTCCGTAAATAACGCATTTCTATTTCCAGTATTCACTCTACTTCTTTCCATAATTGTCTTGCAACACTCACTTCACTACCATACATAAGTGTGGGAACTAACACTGTATTATGAACTGTCAATCGTACATTTAATTAATGTAACAACAAATTTTAATATAACTAAAACTGTAATTTTCATCTCTATCATCAATAATATTTTCTAATACGCGCAGAAATACTTAGTAACAATACATAATCATAGTTATAAGTAACATTATAATTTTAAATATATCGGGTATAGACAGACTGCTACCTTTAAATTCAACCACATCCGATCATACTGAACCACTTTTCCCAACAAACATACCGTGTGAAGAGGTAATATTTGAGTTTTTAACAAAAATTTGTGAATCTTAACGCAACGATTTACGGACGTTTTTTGAGGCAGCGTCGTCCGTGAAACAGTTGTTCACGCGCAGCGTTCTAAAATAGACCTTCCTCCTGCGAGATAAACAGCCAGTTGCAAAGAGGGTTTTTAAGTTCAATGAACCTATAAAGTTGATGCTATCCCTTACATTGTTCTTGACAAAGAAAGTGACAGCATTCGTTTTAAAGTTTCCTTAAACTTAAAAACCCTTTCTGCAACTGGCTGAAAGTCTTTAATTTAAAGTTGAATATCTATTTCTCTGATGTTTTGCGCGTGTATTTTTCTTCAGAGAGTTTTTCAGTATGATCATTAGATTATATGGTTTTATTTAAAGGTCGCCGACTGTTTACACCCTGTATAATCCTGTACACTCCAGAGAGGTAAACAAACCGACGCTACTTGTTTATTACATTTAGATTGTGTACAGAAACAAAGCACATCAAACATAATTATCTGAATGAATAAACAATAAATTTTCATGAGAAAAACTAAATCTTCAAATATTCATAATTCATAATAATTCATAATTCATTTATTTGTACAAGTATGTAGTACAAGTTGGCGTTATTAATAATAACATGTATTATAAAGTTCAATTATTCAAGTTTAAACTTTTTTTCGTTTTATCAACTTATTTTTATTTTTAATAACAGAAACATAAAAACTTAAATAACATGAAATAAAACTAAAATTAAACCTTACAAATTTAACTATAAAACCAAAATGTCTCCTAAAGTAAAATTAAACTAAGTATTCAAGTTTATACTATATAATACTATATAAATTTTTAATACCTACAGTAAATAAAAAAAAATACAAATAAAAAACTGGATCCAGATCGCTGTCCCTGGGTAGAGTGCCTGGAATGCTGGCTACATTACCCCTCTGGATGACCAGACTTATTCTCTGGTTCAATTATATGATACCCTTTGTTGGGCATAACAATATTGGTGCAGTGCATGCTTAAAAAATAAAGATACAAAATAATTACAATTTACATTACATAAAATTTACATAAATTAATTACGTGATTTTTTATTTAAATTAACTATTATTTTCTTGTTTATGGCTTGTGATAATGTGTGTGACTAACACATTTAATTCCGCCAATGTCACGTCATAAACCAAAGCACTATATTAGTGAAAAGTAATTTCGAGGGATTTGGTATCCTGTAAATTCTTGTGGTGATTGCTATTATCTACAACAAAATACAGAAGGTGAACAAAATGTATATATACAATTTAACTAATATCTTAAATGACTAAAATTACAAAATGAATATTGCTAGTATTCGTATATATTTACAATTTAATCTTATTTACTGATATGAATTTCGACAAAATGTAAACGAAGGAAGTATCAACTAGACTCAATAAGAAACTCATGTTAACAGGAAGAGGTATTGTATTAGAAAGAATTAAATTAACTAACAATGAATTCAATAATTTGACAGAAAAGTATTTATATCCAAATGTCATTTTAACTAGCAACTTAACCCGTCTAACACGTAACCTCTTAACCCCTAACAGGCGGTTACGGCGAGCGCTCGGTGCACGAGACGCTGGAGAATAACGCGCGTTTGCACGCCGCAGGCATGTTGGTGGGCGCGCCGCCGCCGGCCTTCGACGTGCGCGTGCGCGTGCAGCGACCCCCCGCGCCGCCCTCCCCGCTCAGCACCATCACCGCGACCGAGACTGATGGCGGCAGTTACAGGTGAGACGTGTTCTGGCGTTTGTAGGTTTCCGTATTAATAACCCTCCGGTGTCTGTCTGTCTGTCACAGGTCTACATCTTCAGCCGTTATAGGTAGCCGATTGAAATTTTCACAGAATACGTGTTACTATGGCCTCTATTACGGCAAACAATAAAAAAAAATGAAACCCAAGGGGTTTCCTTATACAATAACCTTAAAAAAATAGCATATTTTAACATTTGTTTCTGCTCTATGTTATGCAACGTGTAACAGAAAGGTGTAACCATATTTGAAGAGCTTATTCAGTCAATGGTATAGAACAACTTTTACTATGGAACAAAACCTGTACCTCGAAAAAAAAATTACTGTTTTATAGAAAAATGCAATGCCGCTCGGCTGAAATGTATGGAAGGCCAGATTTTTTTTTTGAGATTTCAGTGTTGTCTCAATAGTAAAAGTTGTTCTTTACCATTGACTGGATAAGCTCTTCAAAAATGGTTCCACCTTTCTGTTACACATTGTATAAGCAGCAACTACAAACAACATGGTATACTTAAATTATAAAATTTTCAATGCAAGTGCTCGTAAAGGCCCACTTTTTATGCATCAAAACCGAACAGAAAGTCGATTATTTTGCCCTAGGGCTTTATTATTATTTATTTATTTACAATGGTTGGCTAACCTGCAGCCTTTTCTGTGTACCATAGATGTTGTACTTTTTTTTTCTACTGTTTAACGGCTCTGGATGTAGTCCTTTTGAGGCAATCATAATTTAAAGTTCATAAGATTATATTTGTTTTCATTTCCTCACACTATGCATTGAAAAAAGTAGTATGATACACGGGCGTAAAAGTAATAAATTACTTTAAAATTTATTCCTTTTCGCCCTTGTAGCATAAACTACTATTAATTATGACATGTGTTCTAGTGATTACACTTGGTGTAAATTATATGTTATACATCTTTGTTAACGTTAACTAGACAATTACTATAAGTGTATATTACAATTTGTGTAAATAGTTTATGGGCGATATAAGTAATTATTTCTTACCATTTCGTTACGAAACTGACGAATCAACATTTAATGGTTTATTGTGTGTGTATTTTATTCTAATTTAGAATCTCTCTTCCCCCCTTTCACAGACAAACGATGCTAATCGAAGAGCACGAGCGACAAGAGTCAGTCCGCACCGTATCCCCCGTCGCCCTGCCGCTCCCCGCTCGCGCTGCGCACGCCCCGCCGCCCGCGCGCCCACCGCGCCCCGCACCCGCTCCGCTCTACTCTCAGGTCAGCCGGCAGCAGGTCAGATATAACACTACTACCATACTAAATACTTACTTTATACCGGATGCTAATAGACAGATACTTATACCGGCGCCAGACATGTGTCCACTTATTTGCACACTTCTTCGACGACTTTGTACACACATTTGGCGCACCTGCCACACACGCTTCGCAAACTCTTTTCTCCACAGTATGCTGGTAGACAACAAAGAAGATGGACGACGATTTCGTGAACGCAGTGTGCTTATATTATTTATGTGCATGTAATTATTTTTCACATGTGCAACAAAATATATCGAAACGTCCGAGAAGAAGGCGTGAATGGATGTGTGAATCAAGCACGTAGTGTCTCACATAGCCGTTTCGTACAACAGCGCTCGCGCAATTGGTCTTTGCAAATAGGCCAAATAGTGTGGCAGGCTACGCACTTATTTGAACACATTCCTTTGGTGTGCGCTAAAAAACCGATACCGCTCGGCAAAGTGCAAATCTGTGTACAAACTTTGGAACACATAGACAAAGTCTCGTGCCACACAGTGTGTCCACTCGAGTGTGCAAATAAGTGGACACATGTCTGGCGCCGGCATAAAGCCTGCCACACTATTTGGCCTATTTGCAAAGACCAGTTGCGCGAGCGCTGTTGTGGGGAATGGTTGTGTGAGACACTACGTACTTGATCGTTCAAAATGGACACACATCCATTCACGCCTTCTTCTCGGACGTTTCGATATATTTTGTTGCACATGTAAAAATAATTACATGCACATAAATAATATAAGCACACTGCGTCCACGAAATCGTGGTCCATCTCCTTTGTTGTCTACCAGCATACTGTGGAGAAAAGAGTTTGCGAAGCATGTGTGGCAGGTGCGCCAAATGTGTGTACAAAGTCGTCGAAGAAGTGTGCAAATAAGTGGACAAATGTCTGGCGCCGGCTTATAGAGCATGTACTAACAAGACAGATACTGAAATAGATGGACAATGGTGTCGATTCGGCGCAACACAACTTAAGGCGCTTTATGCTGCGAAAGTGCTGCGACTTAAGAATAAAAATCATTATTTACTTACTAGAACAATTATTGAAAATCTGCTCAAGTAAATGCGTAGATATAGCAATTGGCATAGATTAAATTATTTTAAGGTGTGTTAATTCGAAAACCATTTCGAGATTTAGGTTTAAAAAGCCGTATTTTCGATGTTTTGGTCTAAAAAACCTCATGATGAGGAATATTTTTACGAAAAGGCTGCAACTTCCATTTGCCCTTGTGTGAAGTTGTGTGACGTCACTTGATTAATGGCTGTTTAGAAATGTGTCCTTTGCTATCAAGATAAATTTATAATAATTTGCTTCAGACTAATTTGACAGCTAAATAACAGATGAGTAGACAGACAGAGACAGGCCACTTTTTTATAAGCAATCACACATCACAATCAGTATAATGTCTAAAATTCTCAAGTGACAAGGTCATCGGACAATTCTTTAAAAAATCATAAAAAAATAATGGTCAATATATATAGCAAAATAATGAAAACCATGTCCTAAAATGACGTAAATTCTCCAAAAAAAAAAAAAAAAATCCATTAAAAATTAAGCTATGGGAATTAACTATTTTTAAATAGCATCGTTTTCATAGACAACGTCTTTGATAAGCTAAAATTTTAACTTTTGGTAAAAACGGCCGCTTTTGACATAAGTTAAAATTTTAGCTCATCAAGACGTTGTCTATGAAATTATGCTATTTAAAAATAGTTCATTGCTTTATCTACGCATTTATTTGAGCAGATTTTCAATAATTTATAATAGGAAGTAAATAATGTATTTTTTTCTAAAGTGGCAGCACTTCTGCAGCATATAGGGCCTTAACTTATTTGACAGGACTAATCTTTTTTTTGAGCGTTCTGTCTTTGTTTTTATAATACAGAAAGACAGAACGCTCAAAATAAGTTTAGTCCTGTCAAATAAGTTGTGTTGCGCCGAATCGACACAATTGTATGATTCAGCGCACCAAGAAGACTGCTTGTCTAGAGTTCAGGTGTTTATATAAACTCTATTGAGTCTTTGAAACTCTATTAGAATGCTATACCGAGTGTACAGTGGAGACCGCATCAAGTAAGACACATTGGACTTTCTACCTATCTTATATTCTTCTCTGTAGGGGCTAATGTCGTACTGCAAGTGTATAGCTTGATGTGGTCTCCACTGTACATGGACAGCATACTGAACAATTTTCTCAAAGCCTGGTCTGGTACGCTGTACTTGTATCGTAAGATTTTCATCTATTTGAGTATCTTTATTCTTTACCCTTGGAAGCGTTATACAGGGTGTTAAGATGAAGTTGGAGAACCCGGAAACTGGCGATAGTACTCGTAAATTTAAAACACTTTTCATGAAAAAAAAAACAAATGAAAAAAAAAACGAGAAAAAAACCTGTTCTTGTATACGTGTTGATAGGGTTACTTTCAATAGAACTATCGCGATTTGAGGGTTGGCTCCATGGTAAAAGATGTTCGTATGGAAGAGTACTATCGCCAGTTTCCAGCTTCCGGAACTTCATCTTAAGAGGCCTGCGGAGCAATCTTTGTTCATACAAACGAAATACCAAAACCATTTGTAAATCATAGATATTCTTAAGCTAATGTGTATTTATTCTGATTTCATTACAGAATATCTAGGTTCCCAAATATATTTTAAATAAGAACACTGATTTAAACATGAAATATGACAAAAATAAGCTTTCTATGGAAATTTTAAATTGATTATATGTCGTCTTTAAATCAGTGTCCTTTCAAAATATAAAATATATATTTGGGAACTTAGATATTCTGTAATCCAATCGAAATAAACAAACAGTATCCTAAGAATATCTATGATTTACAAATGGTTCTGGTATTTCGTTTGTATGAAGTAAGATTGCTTCGCAGACCTCTTAACTCCCGGTAGATAACGCGTCTATGCATTCTACTTGCGATGTCGGGTCGCGCGTACTGCGTTTTGTCAACGTGCGAGAGAGCTAGCATGATGACATGTATGGCGCGTGCTAAGGGTATTAATATTATATTTGATAAAACTCATCTTTTATATCACTGAAATTAGGGTGAGTGTCCATCATAACGAATTAGATAACATAGCTAAGACTCACTATTATTTATGCGAGAAAAACTCGTCATCATGCTAGCTCTCTCGCACGTTGACAAAACGCAGTACGCGCGATCTATTTCTTTATTATCTATTTCGTTACTCATCTTTTAGTTAGTTAAAATTTCATGATAAATCGGTGAGAGTTGTTCTTCGACTGAGTAAGATAAGTCGTGTGATTGAAATAATACAACGTGACTACTCTAATCCATGCACCGTAATAAACTAAAAAAAATAATGGTGATCACCAACATATTAACGAGTGTGTCCATCAGAAATTATTCCATTATTTACTCTCATCTCTCGTGGTTTTAAAACACGTAAGATTTTGATAGTAAGTCCACTATTGGTGAACCACATCATACAAAACCATCACAACAAATTTAAAATGATCGCACATCGTTTTGTCACCAACCACCAAGATAATTAGAGGCTTATGAACACTGTTATACAAGGTGTCCCAAAAGAAAGTTTATATTTGGTTAGCTTACTGCGTAAACGCAAAAAATCTGAGGGGTACGGGGGGTGTGTCAGTCGATAGCCTGGCTTCTTGGAATTTAGACACTATGGAGGTTTTTCGGGGGTGGACCGCGCGTTCTGTATGTGAACATTTTACAAATACCTTAAAAACGGTGATTCAGCGAAAAAGCACGGAGTACATTTTGTAGTCATTGTGGTTTGAGTAACTTAAACGATGCGCCAAGTGTTCTCCTCATTGGAAAATGGGTTAAAAAGTTTAAAAAGACCGCTTTAGCACTTTTTAATACATTTTCGAATGAGGAGAAACCACAATGACTTCAAAATTTTCTCTGTTCTTTTTCGCTGAGTAACCGTTTTTAAAGTATTTGTAAAATGTTCACACACAGAACGCGCGGTCGACCCCCTAGAAAACCTCTATAGTGTCTTAATTCCCAGAAGCTAGGCTACCGACTGACATACGCCCCCGCGCCCCCGGATTCGTTGCGTTCGCGCAGGAAGCTAAACAAATATAAACTTTCTTTTGGGACACTCGTTACAAGATGACTTTTCTAAAGCAACATTTATACTGGAGTCTGAAAGTGGTAAATTTAAATCAAGGTTCAAAGACGCTTTTGGTGTAAATCGATAAATATGATTTCAGCTTCGTATTCTGGGCTTCACCGTATTCGGGCACGAAAACATTACTTGCTAAGTGTCCAGTATGAATTTGGCTGTACCAATCAAAGTCATATTATACCGGGTGTAAATGGACAGGTATCTTTAAATGAAACCACTTACGGTACTGATCGTAGTGAACGAGTTTCACAAACAAATATACTAACTTAAAATACCTACTGTAAATTATATATAAGCAAGACAATTGTGTCAATTCGGTGTAACTCGTTTTAAATTATTTGACAGGACTAAACAAAATTTAAGCGTTCTGTCTTTTTCTTTCTGTATCAAAAAGACAAAGACAAGACGCTTGAAATAAGGTTAGACCTGTCAAATTGGTTAAGTCATGTTACGCCGAATCGACACAAATTTCGTTTTAATTTGCTTTGTTAAGAAGTGAGGTTACGCGCAAACCTCCATACAAATGCTATCACTACATTATGGGGTGTCTATGGAATGTAATTATAATAATATTTAGGCTGAGTCTATTAACATTATCTCGATCTAGATTTAAGTGGAATTAAAAATCTTGAAATTTGAGTAATATCTTAACAACGAATTTAACGGTTTTTTTTACTAAAAGTGTAGCCGAATGTGCTTTTTTTGTTTGAAAATGTAATCTAGATTAATAATAACCAAAAATAATATTTGAGAACGTCCACAGTCTTGCCAAAATGTGGTTACTATTGAAACTAGTTTTCAATTTTGCGCCGGCGACGAAATCGGAACGATGAAACTTGCGAGGACAATACAATCGTGCCGATTTTGTCGCCGGCGCAAAATTGAAAACTTGTTTCAGGAGAAACACGATTTTGGCAAGATTGTGAACGTTTTTAAACATATTTTTGGAAAATATTAACCAAGAAAACATTTTCGATTGAACAAAAACATGTTTGGCTCGTATTCATTTTTTGGTTTTATATAGAACAATAAAAGCACTTTCGGCTACACTTTTGGGTAAAAAACTGTTAAATTTACGTATTTTAGGGGTTTGTCGTTAAGATATTACTCAAATGTCACGATATTTAGTTCCACTTAAACATGAATCTACAATCTAGATAACGTCAATGAACTCGGCCTAAAATTTTATAATAACATTTCATAGACACCTTACAATTTTGTGTTAGCGTTTGTATGGAGGTTTGCGCGTGATGGCGCCTCTTAAGTTTTTTTTTTTGGGTAGTTGTTCAGTATGATCAGTAGATTTTAGTTTCGTTTAAAGATCCTAGTCAATTTACACTCGGTATACTAGAGACGAACATGCACAAGTGGACGCCTCTAAGAGTCTCGGTGGTCCATCAGTAACTAACCCGCGCCCC
This sequence comes from Ypsolopha sequella, assembly GCA_934047225.1. Classification (NCBI taxonomy): domain Eukaryota; kingdom Metazoa; phylum Arthropoda; class Insecta; order Lepidoptera; family Ypsolophidae; genus Ypsolopha; species Ypsolopha sequella. Next base: position 4,412,867 of record OW203987.1, read on the forward strand.
CCCCCCACGAACCGCACAGGAGACGCAATGGGCCCCCCCGCGCCGACCGCGCTCCATAGTCTCCCTCAACACTGAGATGACGGACACGCACTCTGTCACCGAAGTGACGGACCGGTCGCACGCCAGGATGTTCAATATTAAGGTAACCTACATCACCCGAATCGGCATTTTCAACATTCTACAAAGTATCGACACAGCATAATATCAAGAAGTTATGTTTGATGATCTTTTTTTGTCGAAAGTAATACAGTGTGTAAATGGACTGGAATCTTTAAATTAAACCACATAATCTTTTGATCATACTGAACAACTTTCACCTATTACACATTTCGTTACGTATTTTGAAAACGTACTGTGGCCAGCTCGAATGTAATTTTTGTGCATAGACAATACAGCCCAAAAAGACGTCTATTGTATCATGTCATCTTGCGTATAGAGCCACAAACTTATCTTGTCCGGTAGCGAAGACTGTCGCAAAGTGAATATAGAAGTCATTTTAGTTTGGCCCACCGGACAAGATAAGTTTGTGGCTCTGTATAAATAATTCTGCGATCCTATTGGCTCTTGCAATCTTACTTATAGCGCCACAAACTTGTCTTTCCCGAAGACGAAGACTCTAACGTAATGAATATAGAAGCCATTTCGGTTTGGCCTACCGAAACATATAATTTTGGAGTGGCGAATTGTATCTGCTGGATCAGTTAGATGTGTTGACAGAAATCGGTCGCCTGTTATGAGGAGTCTGTAGGCTGTATTCGTCTATGTTTTCGTGTCTCTGGGAATGTTGTTTTGCATGACCTGTAGATTATGTGATTTTATTTGAAGATGCCGGTCGATTAACACCCTGTATTACTTTCGGCAAAAAAGAAAGATCATCAAACATAGCTTGTTGTTGATGGACAAATGTCATGTCTTGTTGTGTAAAATGAGAGCATCAAACTGCACGTTTTATTAGTGGTGGTGGCGCTAACAGGTGAAGGTGTATGGTAGTGGATTGTCTACGCATAGATCCCTTTATTACTATTACAAAAACTGGTTACAAAAATGTTTTCGGCTGGCAAACAAATAATGTAAGGTGAAATTTAATCAACCGTCCGAATACATACTCTCCAGTATGTATTAGTTAGTTTAAGGCGAAAATAGACAAAAAAAAATTTTTTTGCTCTCGTACTGCATTTACTAGGAATTATATTTGAAGTAGTCCGGTTCGCGTGGAAACAAATTTTTTTTTTATTATTTCGAAACAAAGGATAATTGAACCTTATTCCTGATCACTAAATGAGTCTCCAGTATGAATTCGGGCGGTTAATTAAATTTCACCTTTTAACTATATGTGGTAAGTATCTGTAAATATCTACAAATGTTAAGTTGCTGAAAAAGAAGCTTTATTTAATATTAAGGTGATATGTAAAAATTTTAGCGTCCCTATTACTCCATATGCGAAAAAACCGTCAGTGCGAGAGGGACGGATTCCAAAAATTCGGTTTTTTATTAATATAAAATGTACTAAAGTTGCTATCAAATCTTAGATGCTGTTAAAACCAACATGATTAAAACCCATCTAATAAAATATAATTGCAGTCCATATGTCATTCCAAATTGTCAAACCAGGAGAAATTGTGTCGAAAAAAACCGCATTTCAATACATACTTTTATCGAGGCGAATTTCTCCAATCGCGTTTCTGTTTAAAAAAGATTACAAAAATAATATACTATTTTATCAAAATAATACATTCTTTACTGAAAACTACATATGCAAGTTCTAAAAGTCTAGATTTTTTTTCCGTAGCGCCTTAATGCTGAAACTAAAGCATCATATGAATCAATTTTATCACTTTCAGAGTATTTAGGGTTGCATGCCTTATCTTATGCCTGGCATGCAAAATGTATTGCTCAGAAACGGTACGGCTTGTGTCTGAAACACTGCTTCGGTGTCCCAATATAAACACTGCTTCGGTGTCCCAATATTTAAACATTGCTTGGGGTGTCCCAATATAAATATGCCCTAGTGCGGATTAAGCTTTTGCATTTGCTGCATTTTCAATCCCAAGCTAAAACGTAAAGGTAGGAAGTTGATAGTTGATAAATTGTATTCTAATAATGTATCAATGTTTGCAAAATAAACTAAACATATAAACATGTGTTTAATGTCTTGAAGATGTCATAACGGTGATGAAACCGATCGCTGAAAATAAATTTAGTGAGTATATCTAAATGACCTTGTATTATTTAAATTTACAAAAACCTTTGCTGTTAAATAAACAAGCCTCAAGCAAGCTTACTTACTGTTCCCCTTAAATAATAGTTAACTAAAACAAAATTTTAATCATCTGGTAACAGAAGGCAGCCCCGCCGCCGCCGGTGATGATGCGGGAGCGGCTGGAGACTGAGGAACACGAGACCATGATGGAGAGCCTCGAGCCCATCCCGGAGACACCCATCATGCCTGCCAGGTACGATACCACTTGAGGCTTACTGCTCAGTGATACAGTTTAAAATGCAATGAGCTGTCTGTTTGAAATCTTTCTCAATGACTTTTTTATATCATCCTTAGAGTAAAAGGGTTATAGGTACCATCCAGACAGTTTAACGTCATTCAAATGCATTCATACATACTGTATCATATATTTATTGCGTCACATATTTACGTCGCCAATACCGCAGTCCTTAAAGGCTAAAGTATACAACCAGTGCGTCCTTCCAGTGATGACGTACGGCGCTGAGACGTGGTCTCTTACCAAAGGCTTGATCCGCCGATTTAAGGTCGCTCAACGAGCTATGGAGCGGGCTATGCTTGGGATATCTCTGATGGATAAAATCTGAAACGAAGATATCGGTCAAAGATCGAAGGTGACCGATATAACCTGCTGAATCAGTTAGTTGAAGTGGCAGTGGACTGGCCATATTTGTCGCCGACGTAATGACCGTTGGGGCCGTTAGGCATTGGAATGGAGACCATCGTACAGCAAAGCGTAGCGTGGGCCGCCCTCGTGCCCGCTGGACTGACGATCTGAAGGACGTTGCGGGTGGCGGCTGGATGAGGATGACTGAGGACCGCCAAGAGTGGCGTAATATTGGGGAGGTCTATGTCCAGCAGTGGACGAATACGGGCTGATAGATGATACATACTGCACTCACGCCTGTCTCCCAGCGGGGTAGGCAGATACTAAAGATTTACATTTGCAATGATACTGACATGCCCTTTTCGCCTTTTATAAATCAGTCAATCTAGTCGTACAAGCTCTTCTATTCCGGGTCCTTTTTGCTTCTTTGGGCATGCAGATTTTCACGCAGTTTTCAAATATTGTGCACAATTGCACATTAATTCCAAAAAACTCATTGGTGCATGCCCGACTGGGGATCGAACTTGGATCTCAAGACAGAGAGGCCAGCGAGCTACAGCCGCCATGTTTACATTTATTTCATTTATTTATTTACATAGAAAATCTCAATTTATAACTTACATTATTGAGGCACTAAACCTAGAAGGTTTAATTGTGTCAGTCTGGCAGTAGGTAGTACATTTATTTCTTAGTGCGAAAGAGACGGGAACCAGCCCATGCGCGCTGGAGTGTGCTTTGTGTGAGTGAGTAGGATACGAGTACAGCAGTGCGTGCACTCTCTAAAATAAATAAAGTGAAAGAATCTGTATCAGGAAACCCGAGATCACGTCGCACGTGGTGGACGACGTGTTCCTGCGCACCATCACTGAGAAGAAAACCATCGAAGATATCGAACGACACAAGCGACTCGTTACAGAGTACAAACAGGTATTATTTTGTCAAACATTGCATTCCTGTAATAAGTGTATCTGTTATACCTATATTGAACATGAAATATATTTATTTATGTAATATACGTATAATTAAATAAATTTTCAATGCATGTGCTCGTAAAGGCCCACTTTTTATGCATCAAAACCGAACAGAAAGTCGATTATTTTGCCCTAGGGCTTTATTATTATTATTTTTTTTATTTGTTTGCAATGGTTGGCTAACCTGCAGCCTTTCCTGTGTACCATAAATGTCATGCTTTTTTTTTCCACTGTTTAATGGCTCTGGATACAGTCCTTTTGAGCCAATTACAATTTAAAGTTCACAAAATTGTATTTGTTTTATTTCCTCACACAATGCATTGAAAAACGTAGTATGATACACGGGCGTAAAAGCAATAAATTACTCGGTTACGTTTAAAACACTCGCTACGTTAAATACTTTAAATCGTCCTCGTAATTTATTCCTTTGCGCCCTTGTAGCATAAACTACTATTATGTTACCGGATTATTTCTTTTATTTATTTGATGCATAAGGTCTTTCAATTTAAATGGAAAGTAATTTAGGAAGTGATTCAGTATCGTTAATACGTCACATTCCACTGAAAAGTAATTTCTTTGGCGCGAACTTTTTCTTCACTTGTCCATACAAACTGAGTCAGCTGATCGGACCACTTTGTACTGAGAAGTGAAAAAAAAGTTCGCGCAAAAAAAAGTGCTTTGCAGTGGAATGTGATGTATTAACGATACTGAATCACCTCCTTAATTACTTTCCATTTAAATTGAAAGACCTTATATAATTATAATAGGAAAATATATACACATCAGGCACAAAATATCATGATTGAATCAGTTGGAGTAAGTGGGGCCTGAAATATATCTTGGATTCAATCATGATGTTTTGTGCCTGATGTGTATATATTTTCCTATATAATATATTTATAGTATTATTTATTCCTTATTCCTATATTTTTATTTTTTTTAAGTGTATTATTATTAAATTTAAGTAAATTTATTATTTCCCTGCATATTTCCCCATATATTATGCAATACATATATAAATACATACCTAACTCCGCCCATTCGATTAGTCTTCCTAAGAAGAAGGTCAAGAAACTTAGCAAGATCATGTCTTTTTTTCATAATATTATGTTTGAATTTACCCTCAGACGTCTTGTTCTGGCATGGCATGCGTCGATGAACGTTGAACACCGTCGTCGCGCGTTTATGACGCGTTGCTCAATGCCATAGTAAAAGTTTAGCTGCCACGGCCGCGATCGACGCGACGCGTCCCTCGTGCGGTCCGATTCACACTTACAGTCACATAACATTGTGATGAATCGATAACAGCTTATTCTTTTCATAATAAGTGCGAAAAAGATTGCATAAATCTAAAACGACGGTAAAAGACTGTATAATACGAATTGGACCGGAAGTAGTAGAACCATTTCAATATTAGTTTTGATTTTCAAAGATAATGAAGAGAAAAGTAAAATAAGCGCTGGAAAAACGTTCACCAGTTCGACACCCAGATGTACCATCGGGGAAAGTGGACAGGCCCACTTTATGCTTTTATTGCGATTGTGATAAAAGCAAAAACTGGGCCTGCGCCAATTTCCTGGATTAAATTACAAATGCAAATAAACAGACACTTATCCAAGAACATGCTTGGGCCTCTCAAAAAGTAATACAGTCGCTCTGTTTTCTGGTACCAACTCGGAAGTAAACCTTTGTCCAGGTACCAGCACCCCCGCCGCAATTTGACGTGACCATCCGCAACCACACGCTGCCTGATTCCCAGTGGGAGAACTTCTCAGACATCAGCAGCGCGTCTGGTATGACGCTCACTCCCAAGATGGAGAGGGTTCCACTGTCGCTGCCGCCGCACAAGTTCATAGGTAAGACCATAGATATAAAAAAACGATGTCTATGGGTAAGACGATCTTTACAAGATGGCGGATTCAATATGGCGACTAAGTAACAATAGTACAACCCAGAAAAAGAAGGTACAACCAACTACTTATATAAAAATATAAACTTATATTAAAAAAAAAACTGTTAAATATGAAGCCCCACACGACGTGTCTTTGATGTAGCCGAAACCGCCTTCGGCAAGAGTCTGCGGCCCCATTGTATAAAAGAGTGCAAACTATTTAAGGCGCTCTTATCCCAGAAGAGTGACTCTCTGTCTTTTTCTTTACGTGTAAGGAGTAAAGAAAATAACCACACTTTTGTACTTTTTCGTTGTTTTTATCGGTTTTTAAATTGTTTAAAAATAAGGGATATGTTTATTAAAACCCACTTACATGGTCGACCTAGAAAATTTAAAGAGCAATATTACTAGATATATTTCGTTAATAAAAGAGTGGAATTATGGAAATGGCATGATTTGAAAGGTCTTATTACATGCTGTGTTCGTGAATTATTTCTATCGAGCAAAGTTTATCTAATCGTGTAACACATGCGTGGAAGACCTAGATAAAGGTTCGAACGATATTGCGTATTTTTTTTTTGAAGTTTTTGGACGATATTTGAAAGTTCTATTTGACTTTGAAATTACTGATTTTGGGATAAGAGCGCCTTAAGCAAACGAATTGCGTTTTTGACTACAAGTTTGACGTTTTCAGGCAAAGGTGGTCCGGACTTGTTCTCACCGGACCTCGTGGCGCACTCGTCGCCGCACCAGCGCGTGTACCAGGCACCGTCGTCGCCGGTGGATCTGCCGCTGCTGCCCGAGCTACCGCCTGCTAGGAACCCTCTCTACCGGGAAGAAGGTAAGCATATTCAACACGTTGGCTGTCCAGTGATTGTCCATAAGGCACTGTCAAGTCAGCCCATAATGCTCGTGTACGGACTTGTAGACAACGAAATTAAAAAGAAAACGATTTTTTTAACATCGTTGTATGCGAAAATCACGCAGGCATACCACTATCTCACGAACCGCTCAACCAATCCCAGCAAGCCAGGTGTCAGGTGATCGAGTCACTCGGCCCCCTTCCACCAGCAGTGCTGAGAATTTTGACAACTGACTTCAGCCGCCTCTAGGCTTTGTCTGCGTGAAGGTGTTTTTGCGCCGAAAATTTCCAAGTTGCTCCACTAAAACTTAAATATCTCTGAAACTGCAAGTCCGATCGCAAAAATACAAAATGCGTTGTAATTCTCAGAACTAAATGTCTCCACTAACACCAATTATGAGTATCAGAGGCACCCACAGAAAATAATAACAATATTTGAACTTAATATTTTCTCGACCTAAAAATCGCGATAAAACTCGAACCAAAAATTTCAAGCCGAAAACCGGCAAATCCGATAAGATTTAAATCAAGTAAATCGGCTGAGAACCTTAGAAAAGGGAAACGATTTGAAGATTGACGAAACCCCGTCAGCGCCCAAGTGGCCCGCATCTCCGATACCAAGTCTGCCCATGGTTCCATGTCTACCGGTAGTGCCACCACTACCAGGACAATTCTTTTGGACGACTTATAAATTAAAAAAACATTGTAAATTATACATCCATAGAGAAATTTGCCTAAAGAGGTTTGTTCCAAATATATTCCGCCAACTTTCAAAGCGCTTTCATGCGCTCTGATTGGCTAAGCCAACACTACGCAGTAATAGAAACAGAGGATCCCCAGTAAGTGGCAATAACATGCATACAGTCAAGTTTATGCCAAAACACAAATTAAAATGCTTTTCGACCCTGGGGGCGAAAAATAGTGACCTACTTTTTAAGGAGGAGCATTTTATCGCATCTCGTAAAAGGAAGCATGTTCAGAACTTGTACAGTCCACGTTAACCTATATTGAAGGGCAATTTCAAAAGTACCCGGAATATTAGAGCTTGTATGACTATATGTTTAAACGAGCAGCACTGGTTGGCGGGGGACGAGACGTCTCCAGAGCCGAGACGGGTGCGTCTCTGCTTCCGCCAACTGACGTCACACGTCACTCCTCTCATTTTTATTGCATGTAGTGTTTACCTGTTATTGGAGTTACACTCTATTCCTATTGTACGCTAGATTAATTGTATGTTGTAAAATGTATCATCTGTTGGTAGACCAAATAAATAAATATATTGATGGATGTGGAAGAAGCAAAAGAGATGTGTCAGGATCGTAGCAGATAGAAATCTGTAGTCTCTGCTTACCCCTCTCGAAGACAGGCGTGAGTGTATGTATGTATGTATCTCTGACACAACCTGCTGCTTTTTCTTCCTACAGTCTAACCTTGCCTAACTAATATTTGACGATGTAGATGACGAGGACGTGGCTGAGCCGACTCCGGCGCCGCCCGTGCCAAGCAACTGGACCGTGCTAACCAGAGTGCTCAAGACTGAGGCGCAGGATGAGGTAATGTACACCGTTCTGTGTGTATTTTGTGAATTAATTACCTTTAGAATATACCTCTAGTTTAGTACAGTCATATACTAAGTATTATTATGTATAGACCAACAACTCCCATACATCAAGGCGTAGCAAATTTTTTACGCGCCCTTGCAACACTAGGTGTTTGCCAAGTAAATAAGCATAATTTGTTTAAGGCCCTTAATATCGCCAAATGGGTACTTTCTAAAGCCTACTCCTCTTTTATGGCCAAACCAAAAATATTGAAAAAATGTATTATCGATTATCAACTCTAGGACAACATATGCAACATTTTTCTTTTTCGTACCACCAAAACTTCTATATGAAAAATTGTTTCAACTGAATGGTGTTTTTTGGCTTGAATTTCCTACTGCTCCTAAGCGGCTTAGGTGATTTAATTCATTTATGCTTTGATAAATAGATAAACTTGATAGCTATAAATATAACATAGAATTATTCAATCGAACAATGACGCCCATGTGAAAAGTATTATTTTCTCCTATTTTGCCCTTTCAAGGACGCAGCGAGCGTCGTAACAGCCACCACGCATTGTGCACTAATTTGAACGTTATTTCAATGTCGTTTCCGTCGATATTCATAAAGACAAACATCGAGCTGCTAATTTGGCGACGGTAATCGCCTTAATTGACTGCAAGTAAACTGTCATGGTCACCAAGTAAACATGTGGCGGTAACAGCTTTGCTAAGAAAAACTAGATGGCGCTAAGTTGGCAAAACTAACAGTGAATATTTCAGCGCCATCTATTATTGAAGTGGGAATTATTTTTATGTTACGTGACATCGCTGTGCCACCAATCGGTATTTTTTAGCATTGTGCTCGTTAGAGGATTTAGCAACGCCATCTACATTTCGTTAGAATTTTATACCTTTTGTGTGGCTACAAACTGATGTATGGGAACTGCTAGTCTATACATAGTAATACCATAGTAAAACCAGAACAGTAGTTTATCTTCAACCAAAGGTACATCGCGCGGCTAATATGTGTGCGTGCTAGTACGCACGAACTACAGTACGCACACAACAGCAATATCTCGGTATGCAAGGCCGGTGCTAGTCGGGGTCACGCCGCGGTCGCGCTCAGTCAAGTCTCTCGAACAAGCCGCCACGCCGCGCGCCGCGCGTCACCGACCAATTCAAATATGTCGACAGTACGCAATCGAACATATTGTACTGTCTTCGGATGCCTCAATAATAATTCCTCAAATCCAGAATTATCGTTCTTCTCAATACCTACTCAACAAGAAAGGTATATATAAATAATAATGTGAAATGTAAACCGTATTTTCTTTGTTCACATTTAACATAGGTACCTATGATCATAACTGTGCTATGTTTGTTAATTATTCAAGGTGTTTTTAAACGTGGAGCTGATATGGTTGAAATCGCAAAGATTTTTAATTTTAGACTAGGAGCCAATGTTTGATTAGATACTTAAATTTTATTATGTACTCTAATGAATTTAACTGATTAATGTAGGTAACAATCACAAAGATTTTTAAGCAAAGGCATCGCCAGGGGGGCAGGATGACATAAATTGTAGGTAAAATAAACTAATTTTAAGTTTTTAAGATAATCTTCTTGTGTTCCTCGCGAATTTTTCGACTACTTTATTATTAAAATGTCAAAAGTTTTTCGAATCTCTAGGGGGGGACAGCTACCCCCTTCCCCCCTTTGACGATTCCCATGTTTTTAAAGTAAAGTTCAGGAGCCAACATTTTTCTTACAATAATTAAGATAAGCAAGTAAGATTTCTTTATGAGTTATAGTGTCTATATGTTTATTATGTATGATATGAATGTATGTTTGTTTGTAGTAGGTATGTATGTTTGGATGTTTCACTACGTCGTCGATTGATAGCTCATTTGTCATAATCGGCTTCAAAACATTTTAAGTATTGATTTTTCATTAGCTGCGAAACTAAAAGAAGGGACAACCCTGCAACAGTAGGTATTTAAGTCTCGTAGGGGGCGTGAGTTAAACTACTGTTCTGGTTTTACTATGGTAATACTTAGTCTTTGGTACAATACAAGACTCCAGAGGTTCCATCGTCTAAGTTTGTTAACCGAACTTTTCCGAATCTACAACCAATCACAATAACAACTGACGCGCTCGAAGCGGCAACGAATAGATGCTGAGGGCATAATAGCCGGGCCTTATATGGAACAGACTGGTGACGGGCAGCGGCGTCACTGGTGCGAGGGTTCCGGCACCGCGTTCACCAACCCGCCTGCCCAGCGTGTGTGAGTGTGAGCAATTCTTCCAGGATGACCGCCGGGAGTGGCAAAGCCCTGGAAAGGCTTATGTCCAGCAGTGGACGAACTAGGCTGATGGATGCATGGATGGATCTAAATGAGGACAATGATAAGGCAAACCTCCTGATATCTGTGGTCCACACTTAGGCAACCTAGCCTAATAATATCGTGACGTAATAACCAGGTCCTCCTGGAGACGGAGCGCTCGCTCCGGCTGACGCGCGAGGAGCGTCTTCGCTGGCGCGAGCTGATTACGCACGAGTCGACACTGCGGCGCGAGCTGGCGCGTTCGAGCACGCGCGACGAGTTCACGCGAGTCGCGCACGACCACCGGTTCGCGCCGCTCTACGCGCCGCACAAGTGGGAGGTCATCATCAGGATCCTCGCGCCGCCCGCAGACAAACCCAAGGTCTGATTATAAATTTACATTTTTTATGCTTAGTGAACTTTAGCTTGGCCATTAAGGCGATATGTAAAAATTTTAGCGTCCTTGTCACTCCATATGCGAAAAAACCCTTAGTGCGAGAGGGACGGATTCGTGGTAAAGTAGCAAAAGTCGGTTTTTTATTAATATAAAATGAACTAAAGTTGCTATCAAAATTTCGTTTAACCAGGTCTTAGATACCGTTAAAACCCATCTAATAAAATATAATTGCAGTCCATATGTCATTCTAAATTGTCAAACCAGAGGAATTGGTGTCGAAAAAGGCCTAATTTCAATTAATATTTCTATCGAGCCAAATTTCTCCAAACGCGTTTCTGTTTTAACAGATCCCTAGAAAAAGATTCCAAAAATAATATACTATTTTATCAAAATAATACATTATTTACTGTTATAGATATGCAAGTTCTTAAAGTGTCGATTTTTTTCCGTAGCGCCTTAACGCGCCTGATGAAAATCGTCTACCATGAGTCTACATTTTGCACATAACAGACTATCGATATATCACTGTCGATAATTTTTCCAACATACGAACAAACAAGCTCTCACCCCAAACGAATACACCAACTCCTTTCCATTAATGGTATAATATGTTAATATAATATATTTTTTACGAAATACCGCATAAGGACTTATTTATATTGTGTATGGTGCAATTTACATATAAATATAATTACTTAATTAAACAGTTTTAAACGCTATATTTCAACCCCTCAGTGGGGTCGTCATCTGGCGAATACAAAAATATTACTTATATGATATGTTTAGGTATTTATATATGTCATATACTATTTTTATATTCGCTTGATGAAGACCGACCCCACTGAGGGGTCGAAATATAGCGTTTAAAACAGTTTAAATTAACGGCGCTTGCCTGTGTCTCTATCTTTTTCTTTATGTGTAAAGAGTAAAAAAAAAAAAAACTTTTGCATTTTTTCCATGTTTTTCGTTGTTATTTTCATCATATTATTCTTAAATAAAAAACCATCGTGTATAAACGCTTATCTATGAACTTTATTTTAGTAAATGAATCATCATATTAAATTACTTAGTTATATAAAAAAGTAGGGAAAAAGAGGAAAAAATTACTCGAAAAGAGGTAACTTTTATTATATCGAATTTATTCTATCGAGCCAACTTTATCAAATCGTGTTTCCATCGTGTATACAGTCTAGTATATATACCCAATAGTACCAATATATTTAACTAGATTTTAATTTAATTGTTTATTATTACTTCAAACAAACGGGTTTGTTTGTGTTAAAAGTGTATTTATGTGAATTGCAGCATACAAAAAATAAAAAAGCCATTATTGTTATAAAGAGACTAGCTTTTGCCCTTGGCTTCGCCCGCGTTGATTAAATTTTTGTATGGTTGTATTGAATCCCATCCCATCCTATCCCATTAATGCCATCATCCGATCCCATCCCATCCTCACTATCCCATCTCACTAATATTCAACGGCGTGAATGAGTAACAGTACATCACTTTTCTATAGGAACTTGACACCCCATTGCCTTCCAATGGGAACTGATTTATGGGATAACATAAATATGTCCTATTCCAGGTCTAGAACTACATTTGTGCAAAGTTTCAGCCCAATCGTTTCAGTAGTTTTGGCGTGAAGGAGTAACAAATATCCATCCATCTATCCATCCGTCCAAACTTTCGCATTTATAATATTATTAGGATTAGTGAGATAGCCCGATTCTGTTGTGCTATATCGTTACCGACCACCTTTCTCCCCACAGAACCGCTACCGCAAGAAGTCAGAATGGGACTCCCGCTCGCGGCGCAGCTCTCTGCCCACTCTGTATGAGTATGACAGCGACGCGACGTCCATGCGGGACCCGGCCAGGTCGAGGCGCTCCTCCTACAGGAGCGACCACGTCGATATGAGGTTCGTTCATTTGTACTCATAGCACCGCTACCGCTACAAGTCAGAATGGGACTCCCGCTTCTTACAAATCATCTTATGATTCTTCCAAGTCGGCCTTTTTGTTAGCTTACAGTTTGTTATGTAGTTTATAATTTTGGTGATAATATTCTATTATATCTCTTAGAGAATTCAACTTTTGCCCTTAGCTGTATACAAGGTGAATTTGTGACCATCGTCCAAATTCATACTGGAGGCTTGGTAAGTGATCAGTGTCACGGATCAATAACTTTTTGTGAAATTTATAAAATGAAATTTAGACTTCCCATAGTAATTCACTTCCAGTAATTTTTCATGTGAAAAAGGTCTGAACTGGAAGCAATTATGAGTGTCATTTTGGTTGTATATAGCCGATTGGAAGTGCACTTTCCGTGTATAGAGAGCGTTCGGAAATACGGTCTTCGCCGAAGAGTGGCGAAGATTCCTCCGCGCACTGTTCAAATGCTGTACCTGTATGTGTCTCCAGGTCAATGTCAGAGATGATGGTGGACTACGCTCGGGAGCAAGCGGACACGCACTCGGAGGTGTCGGCGGGTACGCAGCTCGGGCGGTACTACGACGATGACAGCGACAACGATCATCCGTTCAATCAGAACCAGTGAGTCTTCTCTCTTTCATCAGGGCTGGCTATCGATATATCGATATATATGAAATTGAAATTATTTATTTGTCTTCCAAACACAACTATTATAACACAGGAATTGGTTTTTAAAAAGTATGCGACAAAAAGGAATAAGCTCAGCTATATGCTGTGATAGAAAAATAAAATCATCTTCACAGCGCTGATTTTCAGCTTTTTCTCGTTCTCGCAGAATGTACACATATGCGGATAGAAAATTGGGAAAAAAGATTTGACATTATGATATAAATATAGCATGCATTAAATTTAAAAATAGTAATAATAAAGTAGTGATTGATATAATATGTGACATAATATGTGACTGAGTATTTGTTTTAAGCTGGAAATCTAATATATAGTTCAGTAAATATGATTTGCAATAATTCGGATTATCGAATTAACTTTGGATAACAATTGAACAATGGTAACTCACGACTCACGGACAGGGTCACGACTATCCATGAACTTAGAGAATTGTAAGAAAAATAATAAATGAATACACACTTTATTTGTACACGGTTAAATAAAAAATTGAGTACAGAGTTTTGAACACACAAAGAGTTACTTATATACCGAACATTTTTATTGACAACTATCCACATAGGGTTATGTACGGAATAAAAAATGAAAATTAAATTTTGAAAACATTCACCAATAGGTTCAGTAAGTTCAGGTGTAATGAACACCTGTACTCATTAGAATGTATCAAGACCTTTTATACCATTTGCATTTTTTGTGAAAACATGTGTTATAATTTAATGAACCTATTATAACACAATAGAAATAAGCTGTCCCATTTATCAGTGCAAATTAAATTGCCTGAACTATACAATGTAATATTAATTTATGCAGCCAAATTCATACTGGAGGCATAGCAAAAAAAGAAAATTAGGATAATTCCCGCGCCGTGCGTTAAGTGCCTACTATTGCAGGGTAGTCCTTGTCTTTTTTTAGGGTTCCGTACCCAAGGGTAACCAAGGGGACCCTATTACTAAGAATTCGCTGTCCGTTTGTCTCCAGACTGTATCTCATGAACCGTGATAGTTAGACAGTTGAAATTTTCACAGATGATGTATTTCTGTTGCCGCTATAACAAGGAATACAAAAAAATGTAATAAAATAAATATGTAAGGGGGCTCCTATACAACAAACGTAATTTTTTTGCCATTTTTATAGATAATGGTACGGAACCCTTTGTGCGCGAGTTCGACTCGCACTTGGCCGTTTTTTTTACAGCTAAGTCCCTTTTAATTTTATAGCTAATACAAAATCAATACATACGGATACGTTGTATCATGGTTGTTAATAATTTCTTTAGTTTCTTCTCAAAGAATCTATGTTCGTGACTGTATATTTCTCATACAAACAAAACTACATATAGCTAAAATAAAATAACATAATGGGCTCAGATTTATCTATATTTATACTACATTACTGCAGCGGCCGGCAAGTTGGGCATTGATACAGCCGAAGCGCACATACATGAGTCCATCAATGCCCAGTTATCGCCAAGGCTTGTATAGTCCATCAATGCAATGCCCAGTTGTCGTCAAGGCTTGTCTTACTTTTCTCAAACATTGGCCGCATACTTAAGGCGCTCTTATCCCAAAATCAGTAATTTCAAAGTCAAATAGAACTTTCAAATATCGTCTAAAACTTCCAAAAAAAGAATACGCAATATAGTTCGAACCTTTATCTAGGTCTTCCACGCATGTGTTACACGATCAGATAAACTTTGCTCGATAGAAATAATTCACGAACACAGCATGTAATAAGACCTTTCAAATCATGCCATTTCCATAATTCCACTCTTTTATTAACAAAACATATCTGGTAATATTGCTCTTTAAATTTTCTAGGTCGACCACGTAAGTGGGTTTTAATAAACATATCCCTTATTTTTAAACAATTTAAAAACCGATAAAAACAACGAAAAAGTACAAAAGTGTGGTTATTTTCTTTACTCCTTACACGTAAAGAAAAAGACAGAGAGTCACTCTTCTGGGATAAGAGCGCCCTAAACTATTATTGAAATGAAATATTTTATTTGAAAGTACAATTGTTGAAAGTACAGTTTTTGAAGATTAAGGTTGTCTTTCCAGGGATAATAGTTGTTTGTGACAAATCTAGCGTGGTTGACGTTTGTTGCACGTTGATAGATGTCTCTTCAGTGTGACCATGTGCTTCGAGTCCTTGTCGAGAGGTCGATGTGTGTGATACTTCAACATTTTTAGATGCAGATGGTTGTAAATGTATACTTTCGCTGTTTTTATTTATGTTGCTTTTATTTTCGGTAGATTCTTTGATGTAGCTTTCAGCTACTCGGTCAGACTTCCACCGGCCATGTCTTTTGAGTGTGATAAGATTTGCTCCATTGTCAGCAAGAAGAGTCGCAGACGATCGACGGAAGCAATGCCCAGTATAACATTCTGGATTCGATAAGTTCAAATAAGTAGCGATTACCCTTGGCATAGCAGCGATTTTGTGTCTTCCAATTACTTGCTTGGTACATCTGTTATTTTTGTAATTTAAAAAGAATCGGTCTGATATCACATCTTTGGGACGTGATGCTATGTACTTGTGTACCATTTCAGCTGATTCTTCACAGATGACGAAATTACGATTTTTGCTTTTAGTGTCACGCAGTGTTACAGTTATCACATTATCATGAGTTTCTACGTCTTTTACGGTTATATTTGTGATCTCGTTACATCGACATGCCCCATAAATACCGAAAATAAGAGCAACCTGCAACAAACATAAAATACGTTTTTACTTTTTACAAGATATGCTAGTGTTAGCAACACAAGACGACAGAGCGCCCCTACCGGACGAGCGTGGCAACAATTTGAGTGATCAACGCTGTATATAATAATGTACTCTTTGGATCAACCGCTGCGCGCGCACGGTGGAAGGCCAGACCTGTGGGTCTACCGCGTAATTCTCATTTTCATCAACATCAACTTGAGATTGAAATTTGACGTGCGTGCGACGATGCCCGCCTAACATGCCATCTCTTTTGCACGCGTTGAATTTTCTTGAAGTTGATACAAATGAGAATTACGCGGTAGAGCCCCTGACCGGCGCGCGCCATTATGTTTTGTAATTTTGTGCTGAAATGATTAAGGGGTATATCGTCAAAATTGATACTTTTTGAAGTTATCTATCTGCTGTTCAAAAGAAGTCCCAAGTTAAGTAAATTAGTACAACAATTTTGGGACCTTTTTCTAGATTTTAGACTATCAGAAACGCGATTGGAGGAATTTCACTCGATAGAAATAATTATCGAAATGAGGTCTAAATTTACATTTCTTTTGATTTTTTGACAAATTAGTATGATAATACAGACTTCAAAATATTTATTTAGATGGGTTTTAAGAATACCTAAATTACTAGTTATAGAAATTTTCATAGCTATTTTAGTTAATTTTGTATTAATTTAAAACCGACTTTTTGTCAATTTTCTCCGATTCCGTCCCTCTCGCACAGCGGGTCTTTCCGCTTTGAATAACAGGGACTTCTGCACGGACGATATATCACCTTAAATCACGAGTTACTTTTATTTTGTGCAAAGACCTGCAGACCATCAGCCGTCTGAAGTTATCACTAGATATTTTTAATATTAAAGGTTTGTACCAGAGACTGCTAGAGTAACGCTTACCTTGACGTCCAGATATTCTCTGTCTGGTGCTTCATTTAAAAAAAAAATCACATCTGATCTAGTCAAAACTTTTGACTTTTTACATTTGTATCCATGTGACTGTCTTTTGAGCATTGATGTCAGGGTTGTGTAATTTTTCAAGTTTACATTGTGTTTCATTAAAACTGTGCATTTCAGCATGGAATAAATGACCCAAAGTGTGGATGGTTTAACTTTCTTGGAAAGTTCGCCGAAATATGCTAGAAACACGGTTTCAGATATGGATTTCGATTTTCTTTCGTTCTTCCATTGAATAAAGTTGTTATATGTTTTTATATATTTCGCTTTTGATTTTGGCGGTAACAAGTTTTCTATTACGGCTCTTGCCGCCTCTTGTATCTCACGTGG
Source organism: Ypsolopha sequella (assembly GCA_934047225.1). NCBI lineage: Eukaryota > Metazoa > Arthropoda > Insecta > Lepidoptera > Ypsolophidae > Ypsolopha > Ypsolopha sequella. Next base: position 4,430,319 of record OW203987.1, read on the forward strand.
CGTCGAAATATTATCATCGGACTCTATTTCTTCGCTTGAGCTCATTTTAATCAATAACTTTATTAATCCAACAAAAAAATCACGTTTCGCGCGCGCGCTATGTTTTTTTTTTTACGTTACCTCATTTGTATTCAGCCAGCAACCTCTTTTCACATTGAAATTGCTAGTGAGTAAACGTAAACCTCATTCCATATTCAAACAACACGACAGTTATAGATTTTCATAATGAAATTGCCGGCGGCGCGCTGTAACACAACATGATATGGATTTTCGTAAACAATGCCGTCCGCTGATGGTTTGTTTTTAGACACTACTCAGTGCCTTGGAGCCTTTCACTGTAATTACAGTAGATTTACTGTAATTTTGACATTTATACTGTGTACTGTATTGGTAAAAATCAAATGAAGAGTTTCTACTGTATTTAATTTCCTGTCAAATATTACAGGAAAGATTAGGAAAAAGTTTATGCTTTTGAAAAAAATCAATATTTTGTAAATTTCACACGTTCAAACGCGATGTTCACGAGCGAAGTATAAAAAAAAATGACGAAATAACTTAGTTAAAAATCAGAATAAAGTTCTTTTTTTTTCTTTACCCATCCAAATACTGATCCTTTATTATTTTGATCTGTATTTTTTTGGTTCGAAATACTGTGATTTCATTTTTACGATCTGGAAGCACTACTGCTACTAGAAGTTCGAATTATCTCTAAAAAGTTTCTTTAAATTATGATCGTATTACACGCTTGTTTGAGAAATTGTATTTTGCGGCGGTGTGCGGCGCGCGGCTTATCGGGAGACTTGACAAAGAGCGACTGTGGGTGGACTTGCGGCAGGCATGCAGGGTTGGATTCAGACCCTCGGAAAATTATTGTCTATGGGAATTAAAAATATACTACTTGGCTAAAATTATACTAAATTTAGTTTTTCGTCGATTTTTGTTTTGAATTGAAATAAAATTGCCTATTTGTCAGTGAAATTAAAAAAAAACTTACTAAAAATATTCGTAATTTAATAAAATATTTGTTTATTTAGTTATTTAATTGTGAAAATTTTGAAAAATTTACTGAGAATATTCATCACGCACAGAAATTCCCTATATTGTAGGGTAAATGTTAAAAAGCAAAACGTCTCAACCAATAAAACAAGTCGGTTGGCCTGAAGATAAAATTATGGTATTTTTACGTAGTATATTTCCATTACGATACTACATACTACATGTCATGAAAATATGGTACAAATAGTATAATTATACTACGAAATCCAACCCTGCTGAGGCATGGAACATTTCACAAGTGGCATGTGAAAAATCATATGAAACGCGTTTTCATATGTCACACCTGCTACCTACCTTCACATAGTCTGTTGAAAATCACAGATCATTCGCATAGAAGAGAGAGCGAGCGAGTAGGAACGAATCGTACTACAGCGGGCGTGTTAGAAGGAGGAAGGCATATTTTGCTGATTCGTCGCTACATTAAAAGGGACCCGTATGACGCATTGGCAAACTTTGTCCTTGACTAACGAATGAGAGTATTTAAAAAATAAACCTTAAAGATAAAATGCCGTAAGGTGATAATTGTAGCAAGTGTGACATTAGTGCATTGCACATGAGAAATCATTGTCTGTGAAATTTTACATGTGAAATTACTGTGAAAAATTAAATTAATTTCATCAAGTGAAAATGAATTAAATGTAGCAATCATTCCCATGCCTAACTTGTGGAGCGCGGCCGGCTTAGAGTACGTAGAGGCACAGCCGGAGCCGGCCGGCCGCGGCCTTCCAAACTCGCGCTTTAGATATTGCTGTTGTGTGCGTGCTGTGGCTGATGCGTATTGGCACACACACATATTAGCTGCGCTCGGTACCTTTCTGTGAAGATAAATTAATAATTTTTGCGAAATTTGAAAAATATAATTTTGATTTTTTTAGGGAACAGGAAATTATTTAATTCCAAAGAAGGTCATCGAACCTTGATACTTACCAGGTGTTCAGTATGAATTTGGCTGTTTTATGTCACCTTCTATTTTGTCAATAGAACTCAAACTCCGTACCATTTCGGTAGACATATTTTGTGACGTCCCCTACCACCCTGCTAGAATGGTAAGGGGGCGTGGCGCTTGCGAACACATGAGGCTAGGAATAAGCCTCATGCGAAATACAATGTCAACAGAAATGTGATGAGATGGATGTGTTGTCCTTGGCTACAGGTTGCGTGAGAAATATGAGTATGTGTGTTGTACTTATAGTTGTGTTTATGTCGGTGAAATAAGTGTGAGGAAACGTGCAGACATCTGAATAAGAACAATTAGAGTAATAAGGCAAACTACCTGACATCTGTGACCCAGTTTTTTCCTTCAATAGCTATACTTCACTTAAATTTACATATCTTTATTGAGTACTTGGCTTTTGCTCGCTGCTTCGCCCGCGTAGAATTAGTTTTTTTTGTACATAGTACATATTTTTGCGGCCAAAATTTTGATCTAATGTAGGAAATATATAAGGTTTTTCAATTTAAATGGAAAGTAATTTAAGAGGTGATTCAGTATCGTTAATACATCACATTCCACTGCAAAGTATTTTTATTGCGCGAACTTTTTCTTCACTTGTCCATACAAACTGAGTCAGCTGATCGGACCACTTAGTACTGAAAAGTGAAAAAAAAGTTATTTTACAGTGAAATGTGATGTATTAACGATACTGAATCACCCCCTAAATTCTAGACTATTCTAGAGGCACATGTCTAAAGCATTTTTAGTTTTGGCTGTGAACATTTGAGTCAAATGGGTCGAGAAATAATTACCCGTAACAATGACAAATTGCATGTATATATCACATGTATAATGTTTGATAAATGTTTATCAATGAGGTCTTTTCATGACAGCTCTTCACCAGTCAAGTTTCACCAAAATGAACTAGATGGCGCTGACGTATGCTCTAATTTCAAAAATGTATGACGTAACAAAATCTACTCTATGACAAGACCTAACCTTATATATTATAATAAAGATTTCAATATATTTAATATTATATAGTACTATTTTCCACATAAGCGTTAGAATGTGAAAAAATCAATAATGAAATAGCATTAATTAACTAATTCTTTGGATAATGTAACTTAAATTAAACTTTAAATGTTTTGGTGCTAGAGTGTCTTTTTTCACCAACTAAAGTCTAATCCACAAAAAAAAACCAGCCACTAAAAAACATATTTCTCCGCTAAAATGGGTTTCTAAACCACCAGTTTTAAACCATAGAGTAGACTGTATATTTTTGACATGAGAGCATGCGTCAGCGCCGTCTATTGATCGCACTCTGAACTATTTTTTTTTTAATGCTGTCTGAAAAGCCCTCATTGCCGCTAGGCTGCATCTAGTGTTGTAAACTACTACAGATTATCAAGAAAGTCGTGAAATAAATAGGGGCGCCACTTTCTTTGCCAATACAGAATTAATATGGCAACACCTGAGATCCTTTGTTTAGGGAAATCAGGTGTTACCAGTAGAAACAAATTTAGTTCCATTTCATGACTTTTTAGACAAGCGGTACTTATTTTTGCCTCAGTTTCACAAAATACATTGTATAAATCGCAATATTATTCTTGAAAGTTATCTGAATGAAAAGGTTCTCCTTTTTATTTCTTTTCCTCTAACTCTTCCCCAGATCCTGGTCGCGTCACTCGCTCCATCGCTCCGCCAGTCAGCCATCTCTAGCGCGATCTAACACAGAGGTGATGGAGCAATGGACAGCGCCCGACGGTGACGTCACACCCACGCCGGGACGACGCATTATTGGTAAATGTACTTTATTTCTACCTACCTAAGAGCTAAGTCTTGGCTGTGACACTCGCTCCATCGCTTCGCCAGTCAGCCATCTCTAGCGCGATCTAATACAGAGGTGATGGAGCAATGGACTGCGCCCGACGGTGACGTCACACCCACGCCAGGACGACGCATTATTGGTAAATGTACTTTATTTCTACCTACCTAAGAGCTAAGTCTTGGCTGTGACACTCGCTCCATCGCTTCGCCAGTCAGCCATCTCTAGCGCGATCTAATACAGAGGTGATGGAGCAATGGACTGCGCCCGACGGTGACGTCACACCCACGCCGGGACGACGCATTATTGGTAAATGTACTTTATTTCTACCTACCTAAGAGCTAAGTCTTGGCTGTGACACTCGCTCCATCGCTTCGCCAGTCAGCCATCTCTAGCGCGATCTAATACAGAGGTGATGGAGCAATGGACTGCGCCCGACGGTGACGTCACACCCACGCCGGGACGACGCATTATTGGTAAATGTACTTTATTTCTACCTACCTAAGAGCTAAGTCTTGGCTGTGACACTCGCTCCATCGCTTCGCCAGTCAGCCATCTCTAGCGCGATCTAATACAGAGGTGATGGAGCAATGGACTGCGCCCGACGGTGACGTCACACCCAAGCCGGGACGACGTGTTATTGGTAAATGTACTTTATTTCTACCTACCTAAGAGCTAAGTCTTGGCTGTGACACTCGCTCCATCGCTTCGCCAGTCAGCCATCTCTAGCGCGATCTAATAAAGAGGTGATGGAGCAATGGACTGCGCCCGACGGTGACGTCACACCCACACCGGGACGACGCATTATTGGTAAATGGACTTTATTTCTACCTACCTAAGAGCTAAGTCTTGGCTGTGACACTCGCTCCATCGCTCCGCCAGTCAGCCGTCTCTAGCGCGATCTAATACAGAGGTGATGGAGCAATGGACAGCGCCCAACGGTGACGTCACACCCACGCCGGGGCGACGCGTTATTGGTAAATGTACTTTATTTCCTAGCTTCACTGCTCGTGCAGAATCTGCTCTGCCCGTTTCAAAACAATAAAAAAGGCAGCCATGGGGACAGTGGCGTGCATAGAACTTTTTTCCTGAATGGCAAACAAAAGGTAAAGTTTTACAATTAAAAAATATATGAAAAAATTTAAATAACACTTTGAAAAAAGAAAGTTTGTATGACGCCAGGTTAGGCACTGCCTACCCTAAAGTGAACATTTTCATACCAACTTTTTTTTTCAAAGTGTTATTTAAATTTTGTCATGGTTTTTTAATTGTCAAACTTGACCTTCTGATTGCTTTTCCGGAAAGTTCTATGCACGCCACTGCATGGGGACTGCCGACAGAAGTGAAAACTTTACTGTCAAAATAGCATGTCGGTGACGGTGACGCGAACACGTAAGATTTTCCCCTACCAAAAAATGCTCAACGCGCCTAAAAAAGTTTTCACTTTCAAAAATTATACACGGTGTATTGAAAACGTGCTCAGAAAATTAAACTAGATAAAGTTTTGTTTTATGAGTTTTCCCAAATAAATGAACATTTTTTTCGCTATCCCATAGAAAATGACAAGTAGATATTAAAAATGTACATAGAAAGAAAGTGAAATATGGTTTCGCGTTTTTTCAAAAGTTATTCTGTTGAGGTAGTTCATTATTTTCTGAGCATGACTTGCTAGTACACCTGGTGTTGAAATAATCAATAATAAAACCTTGTTCCTTAGAGTGAAGGTCTTGTTCGAAACGGCTGAAAGCGCGTCCATAACATATGACAATAAACATTCAGTCATTAAGGCGCTCTTATCCCAAAATCAGTAATTTCAAAGTCAAATAGAACTTTCAAATATCGTGTAAAACTTCCAAAAAAATACGCAATATAGTTTGAACCTTTATCTAGGTCTTCCATGCATGTGTTACACGATCAGATAAACTTTGCTCGATAGAAATAATTCACGAACACAGCATGTAATAAGACCTTTCAAATCATGCCATTTCCATAATTCCACTCTTTTATTAACGAAACATATCTGGTAATATTGCTTTTTAAATTTTCTAGGTCGACCACGTAAGTGGGTTTTAATTAACATTTTCCTTTATTTTTAAACAATTTAAAAACCGATAAAAACAACGAAAAAGTACAAAAGTGTGGTTATTTTCTTTACTCCTTACACGTAAAGAAAAAGACAGAGTCACTCTTCTGGGATAAGAGCGCCTTAATATATTTGTACTTCGCCTGGGGTTGCCAGATGGTATCCAAAAGGAGGGCGTGTTTGGACGTGTACTATCGCCAGTTTCCGGCTATCGCAACTTCATCTTAAGGTGTATGGTCCAAGGCAATCTTCGTACTAACTTGTGGGAACCAATAACGACGATAAAAGTATCATTATTTAATTCTGTTACCTTTTTCCACACGTTCCATCAACTTTACACCCGCGAATAATCAGTTTTTTTTACAAATAAACTTTTTTTGAATCTAATTTTGTTATTTAAAATTTTTGTAATCCAATATATGAAAGTTTTAAATTGCAAAATTAGACTGTTAAAACATTTTCCGTGTTACTACAAAACGGCGTTTAACTTTAGACAGTGTTTAAATCTGTTGTTGTCGCCTTTTCTTTCATATTGTAAAAGAGTGACAGCAAGAGATTTAAACACTGTCTAAAGTTAAACACCGTTTTGTAGTTACACCGTTTGTTTTTAAGAAAAACTGAATGTTCGCGGGTGTAGAGTTGATGGAACGTGTGGAAAAAGGTAACAGAATTAAATAATAATACTTCAGTCGTCGTTATTGGTTCTCACAAGTTTTTTATAAAAACTACCTTGGACCATCCACCTTAACACTCTGTATAACAAAGCTAAAAGGAAAACTATCACAGCTAAGTAAGCTTTACAAGTCAACATAAAATAAATTAAATAAAAAAATTAATTACATTGAAAATTACTTAGATGAGTTTGTTATCTGTGTAAAACAGGTAGATATAAGTTTATGAACCTTCTAAGTCTGTATATTATGACGGGCAACTACGGAACCCTACACTGCGCGTGGCCCGACACGTACTTGGCTGGTTTCTGTTAACTCTTATCCTTTCATAAAATGGTACCCACCCACAGCCAGTGTTTAGTAGGCTATGTTTTAAATATAAATTTGTTTTAGGACCCCAAGGAATGACCACGTTCTCTTCATCCGAGGTCCGCACCTTCCAAGCGACGAGAGCCTGGCGCGAATAGAACCTGAAGTTTGTTCCGAATCTGATATTTGTTTACACTCACCTAGATCGTATGTGAAGTTGTTTATTTAAATAAACAAATATGTGAGCCTGATTCGGATAAAAGTAGAGTGGTTTCGATTGTATTCGATTCCATCAACATTGCAGTTGGGAACGATTCAAATTTTCAAGAGACATTATTTTTTGGAATGTTTTACTTAACCAGTGAATTGAAGTGCAGTTTTATTACCACCCGAATTTTATATAATATGTAGACATTAAAGCCGATTTTGAAGGCTTTAATTTTAGTTTTAGTACTGTCAAAACTTAATTTCTTCCAAAGTAATTTAGCTTCTGTCCCTAACAATTAAGGACAATTTTGCAATGAAGAAAACTTAGTTTTGACAGCACTAAAATTAAAATTAAAGCCTCATGGCCTCGTAGCACAGTGTTTAATCGCGCGCGACGCCACTTAGTTGAATCACGGGTGCGAGGAGTGTAAAATACTGTTTAATCGCAAAAAACATCGTGTCACTCTCCTCGCACTTGTGATTCAACTAAGTGGCGAGTTTTAGCGTCCCTGTTACTCCATATGCGCAAAATCCCTCAGTGCGAGTGGGACGGATTCGTGGAAAAGTAGCAAAAAGTCGGTTTTTTATTAATATAAAATGTACTGAGCTATTTTGTCATAAAGATTTTCAAGGATACTTTACAAATACGTAATATCTACATTTTGAATGCAATTTCACAATGAAATTAGTTAGGATTTCAAAATTACAGGAAAAATAAAACAATTTAAAGGTCTTTTCGGAATTAAATTCTATCGAGAAAATTTCATCCAATCGCGTTTTCCTTCAGTGAGAATCTTAATCAAATACTCAATAAACATTTACCCAAAAATGTTTAATAGATGACGTAATAATAGATGACGTTATAGTGGAGTAAATGGATTCGAAAAAACTCAATTTTTTTTGGTATCGCCTTAGACACTGTGCTAGGCTGGCTGAATCTCTTTAATGTATATTTAGATGACGTAAGTTAACTTTAGTGATATTTTCACTGCCCGTAATGTACGTGACATTATTACGTAATTTTAATATTTACTAATTATTTGCGTATGTTTTATGATTTTATTTTTAAATATTTGTTTAGTGAAAGATACATTCCGTCCAGTTGCAACTGAATTACCTGTTTTTAAGTGACATAAGTACGTATATAAGAAGATCAAATTACATCTTATAGATCTTTAAATTAAACATTTTATTTTAAAATGTAAAAAATATTTTAAAAACGTTCAGGTCTATTAAACCTTTTTAGTATTAGTAAACTATACATACTTACAGATTCTTATTATTAATGCAATATTTTTATAGAATTTATACTAACGTGCCAAAATAATATAAAAATTGTACCTTTTATGAATTTAATAGATGTTTCTCAGTTATGGGTACCAATATTTTTATATTTGTGATCTAATATGAAATATTTTGTTTCAGTTTATTTTGAATTTATTTGATTTCATTTATGCCAGCTTGATATTAAATTAGTTGTTAGTAAATTAGTAAAATCTAAAGCTTAAGATGGCGGCTTACTTAATAACCTAGCAGCAAGGGCAAGACGGTACTGGAGATAAACTTTACTTCTTTGTGCTTCGAAAATGTATGTAATGAATAATAAGTCTCGTTACTCAAAGTTTATCTTCTTGTATTACCCCACTGAGGGCAATCGATCACACAAACATGACTTCTTGTATAACCCTACTGAGGGAAATCAACGATCACACAAACATGACTTCTTGTGTTATCCTACTGAGGGCAATCGATCACACAAACATGACTTCTTGTATAATCCTACCGAGGGAAATCAACGATCACACAAACATGACTTCTTGTGTTATCCTACTGAGGGCAATCGATCACACAAACATGACTTCTTGTATAACCCTACTGAGGACAATCAACGATCACACAAATATGATTTCTTATATAACCCTACTGAGGGCAATCGATCACACATACATGACTTCTTGTATAACCCTACTGAGGGCAATCAACGATCACACACACATGATTTCTTGTATAACCCTACTGAGGGCAATCGATCACACACACGTGATTTCTTGTATAACCCTACTGAGGGCAATCGATCACACAAACATGGCTTCTTGTATAACCCTACTGAGGGCAATCAATGATCACACGAACATGACTTCTTGTGTTATCCTACTGAGGGCAATCAATGATCACACAAACATGACTTCTTGTGTTATCCTACTGAGGGCAATCAATGATCACACAAACATGACTTCTTGTGTTATCCTACTGAGGGCAATCAATGATCACACAAACATGACTTCTTGTGTTATCCTACTGAGGGCAATCAATGATCACACAAACATGACTTCTTGTGTTATCCTACTGAGGGCAATCAATGATCACACAAACATGACTTCTTGTGTTATCCTACTGAGGGCAATCAACGATCACACAAACATGACTTCTTGTGTTATCCTACTGAGGGCAATCAACGATCACACAAACATGACTTCTTGTGTTATCCTACTGAGGGCAATCAATGATCACACAAACATGACTTCTTGTGTTATCCTACTGAGGGCAATCAATGATCACACAAACATGACTTCTTGTGTTATCCTACTGAGGGCAATCAACGATCACACAAACATGACTTCTTGTGTTATCCTACTGAGGGCAATCAACGATCACACAAACATGACTTTTCTTGCCCTGGCTGCTATGTAATCGTATCGGGGGGTATTTTTAACAAAGGTAGGTGAAAAGTTGTGCTCAACTAAGGTTGTTAATTATAATACTACTATATCATATTTTTAACAAGACGAATGGAAACAATTTACTTGAGTAAATACACCGGTGCTAAGAATGAAAATAATATTTTATTGAAAAACAATTATTATTTGATCTTATTTTTAAGATAAGTCCTTATAAATGTTTTTAAATTACAGGATTAAAATCGATGCAAAGTACATAATATAAATATTTTTGTTTATTTACAACATCTTGTAGCTACGTAAAGCGATCCTGATGAAATGAGTATGTACCTAATGATATTTTTAAAAAGTATACATTTACATTAACAATTTAATTTGTGTTTTATTTATCTAAAACATTGATTTACTAACAAATTCATAAATTATGTCGAAGAACAAACATCGTGAATATAATCGGCACTTGTGACTCAAATTAACATTATGTTATGTTTTGTCAAATATTTTCTACGTTTCAAAGAAATTTCACATTTTCATAATTAACTTCATGTTACATATATTTCACCCTCGGTTTTACCGTAATAACTACCTGTTCGTTTGCAAATAATTCGCTTAATATATAAGTTCTTTCGATTTAAATGGAAAGTAATTTAGGAGGTGATTCAGTATCGTTAATACATCACATTCCACTGCAAAGTACATTTTTTTGCGCGAACTTTTTCTACACTTGTCCATACAAACTGAGTCAACTGATCGGACCACTTTGTACTGAGAAGTGAAAAAAAAAGTTCGCGCAAAAAAAAGTGCTTTGCAGTGGAATGTGTTGTATTAACGATATTTAATCACCTTCTAAATTACTTTCCATTTTAATTGAATGACCTTATATGTAAACATACATGTTAATTGGGCGTAGACCATCAAACAACTATCTACCAAACACCATTTCATATTACGAATATAATAGGTTAAATAGGAACATAAATATAATACATGTTAATATAAAATTCACATTTTTGGGAATTCTATAATAAAGTCTCACTCAAAATACGTAGATACATTGAATTGTTTTAGTAAAACACGAATATTTAAATATAAATTTTCTATCAAGCCAGACATTTCAAGTACCAAGCAATATTCAATCATTCGATGTTGAAGTGTAGACACAATACATTCATATCTAAATGTCTAATATACAGAAAATAACTATACCAGCGGGCCTATTATGTATCTCTAGTTGCCATCTAGACTGGGTGCCTATCATCAAAAACATAGATATACTGTCGAATTTCGATTGTCTAAGGATATGTTCGCATTTGAAGTGACGTCACAGTTCGTAAATAGTTCAATACCCTCTAAAGGCAATTTTGAAAGTTCAGTTTTTATCTATGTTTTTGACGATAGGCACCCTGTCCAGTTGGCAACCTAAGATACAGAATAGGGGGGCAGGTGTTATATTGGTATCGATTCGGCATAACACGTCTTAACTTATTTTGACAGGACAGACCTAATTTTAAGCGTGCTGTCTTTTTCTTTCTTTATGGAAAAGAAAAGGACAGAACGGTAAAATTTAGTTTAGTCCTGTAAAATAAGTTAAAATGTGCTTCACCGAATCGGTACAATTGTGTATCTTACTTAATATCTTTTAATGTACCGACATACTCTACTGGTCATGTAGACATAGCGAACCGATGATGCAGCAAAAAAATTAACTTGCCTGAACAAAATTTATAGTAGGCTTTACGTTTGCTTAAGGGTCAGGTGGTAGAGCTGACGCCGGGCTCGACTGTGGAGGTACCACCATCTTACTTGGAGACCCCTCGAAGTAATTCGGGGGAGAGTAAGAGGACAGTTCACAGGCAAAAAACCAGGAGGCCCACCATGCCTGGGACCGATGGATGGCGGTATATCCATCCCTAATAGCCGGGCCTTATATGGAACAGACTGGTGACGGGCAAAGGCGTCACTGGTGCGAGGGTTCCGGCACTGCGCTCACCAACCCGCCTGCCCAGCATGTGTGAGTATGGGCAATTCTTCCAGGATGACCGCCGGGAGTGGCTGTCTAGTTCGTCCACTGCTGGACATAAGTCCTGGAAAGGCTTATGTCTAGCAGTGGACGAACTAGGCTGATGGATGGATGGAAGTGTCAGCGCCCGGGCTCGCGGGCTTAAATAGGGTTCAGCGTTTTCACTTTTGATGGTGGTAAATGTTACAATTTCTAAACAGAATAAATAACACTTGCTACTCAATAAGATGAAGTACAAGGGTGGATAAGAAAAAGGCAGTAAAATTTTATAGTTCAGAAAGAAAATTGGAAGAAAAGCGCTCCTTATTCCGCCCGCGAGCTGTCAAGGTGAGGGGTTGTTTTTTTTTTCTGAAGTAACTATAGAATTTTCCTGCAACTTTGTCATCAACCCTTGTACTTCATCTTATCGAGTACAGTGCGCGCCAATCTTTTAGTCGCCTCTGAAGATAGACGCAAGAGGCGACGCAATAGCCGTTTTACGGTGTCAGGGGGACGTTACAGGAGCGAGGGCGCGGAGCACACCCGCCTGCGTGCCGCAACACACCCCCCGCTCGCCATTTAGCAGGTGTCAACACTATGCGTTAGTGTTAGTGCTACGTCCGTACACTACACACGCGCGCGTTGCATGAAAAGTACGTTCGTAGAAAAAATTATATGATTCGTTAAGTTAATCGTTGAATCTGTTTGTGTTGCCTTTAATTGTTGTTTTGTTGATTTAGTTCGTTAACGTTTATTGTTGTTGTTATGCCTCGCGGTCGTTATAGCGTTTTAAGGCGACAATGTAGGAAAATGGTGTTTATATTAATTTGTTTTATTTAAACAGTTAAGATTGCACTAAAATAATAAATATATATTAAATAGGTAGGTACAACAAGTACACCTTCCCACTTATAGTAAACATTTAATAATCAACCGTTAATATTATTGTTTCCTTGACTGTACCTGCGCAAGCTTGCACTCGTAACTCAATCAGAGGCGACTAAAAGATTGGCGCGCACTATAGCAAGTGTTATTTATTTTGTTTAGATATCTACTACCATCAAAAGTGAAAACGCTGAACCCTGTTTTTGCCCGAGCCCGAACGCCGACTCTTAAAGGTTTTTTTTTTTCATTTGGGTGCGTTCACTTTTGTAGACATAATTTTGGGAAGTAGAGTTGTCATTAAAAGATATTAGTACCTTTACACAGGTATTAATACCTACAAGAATGACGTAAATTGTTGTCTTACGGTGCGAGAGATGATGCAAATTTACTTTTAGAAACCCAGCCTATTCCGCCCCCGCACCGCTCACAACCCCAGATGTGGAATTCTTTTAATACTACGGTTTGTTTGTTGCATTTAAAAACTAAATCTTGAGGATTTAATAGATGGGTTGATTTTCTACAACCATTTTACTTCTTATCTAAGATATGAAATTCATAATCATCATAGGGTCCCTCCTTGAATATCTTTTTGGCATTTCATTTAGTAATCTTTTGGTGTTTTGTTTGGCAAACGTTTATTTTACAAAGTGCAAAGAAAACACTTCTTTTAGATAAGAGAAATAGTAAATTAATTTAGAGATAACTTTCCTGTAAAGAAATCATTTGAGTTTATTTTCAACAGTAAACAGCTAGTATCTATGTACTTTCTTTAATACAATGTATGTATCTACCATTTGTGTCGATCCGGTGTAACACGATTAAACTTATTTGGCAGGACCAGTGGGTCTACCGCGTAATTCTCATTTTCATCAACATCAACTTGAGATTGAAATTTGACGTGCGTGCGACGACGCCCGCCTAACATGCCATCTCTTTTGCACGCGTTGAATTTCGCAAGAAAGTTGAAGTTGATACAAATGAGAATTACGCGGTAGAGCCCCAGGACTAAAACTTAATTTGAGCATTCTGTTTTTTTTTTGTCGTTTTCTTTCCTTTATGGAAAAGGCTAAAGCCTTAAGCCCTTACTGCCTGGTCTTATTTTAGTTTCTTTTCTTCTCTGTATATTGTATATCCTCTCTTGAGGATCATCTGAAGGAACAGTCCTGCGGTAGTCACTGTCTTGTCAGTTCGTGCTAAAGTGATAGACCCATAACACGAACAAAATGTTGGGTTAGAAAAAACACATGAAAAGGCACGGCCTGCACTTTTTTTCTATTGAACAACACACTACACTAGTTACGACGATTTTAATTCACTATATTCTTTCACTATTGTTGATCATAACACCCAAAATGCAATATTTTTTCAATAAAACAAAAAAAAAACGACGCCATCACATCTTCGCGCCTTTTTTCCAACCTTTTTTCTTTCTGTATCGAAAAGACAAGGACAGGGCGCTTAAAATAAGGTAAGTCCCGTCAGATACATAGAAAAAAAAGTATTCTATATCTATGGTCAAATAAGTTAAGTCATGTTACACCGAATCGATACCTTTGACGATTTTACTTAAAAATCATCAAGTTTCTTGCTTACAGTTGCAGAATGAATTTTCTTAACACGTCGCGCAAAGAAAGATATGATGAGAACAATACAGTTGTCTCTTTCCAACTACTCAAAACTAAGCGAGAGGTGTGCCATAAGTCAAACTCTCACTACACATTACGTGTCTTACGTGTCTTTTATTCTGGAAAACTTTTAAATACGTTTAACCGTAAGCTTTCCTTTGGCCCTTTACTTATATTTGGCTGATAGCACCACAAGACATCCGTCTTCTTGAGACTTGCTTCCAGAACCGCTTCTCGAATTGTTTCTCCTGCAATATTTCGAAAATACTCTTCATATGGGTCCGCCACTCATGTATCACAATACTATACACAAACCAACGCCTGTCAGCACCAAAATGGTGATTCTTCACAAAGATTTAGATCTCGGTCTTCAAATATGGTGACCTTGGGTTCTGAAACAGGAGTCGCGATCTAAAGTGTGTTACTTGGTTTTTGATATTCGAAGTGCGTGTGCATTATATGTTTTCGAACCCAAATAATTGCTCAATTGCTCAAAAGGACGACTTTTAATATTTGTTGTTAATTTCTGTCTCTATCTTGCGAGGCTGTATTTATTAACGTAACACCAAATTCATAAAAATGCATATCAATACGTAAATCTACAAATGACAAAGGTTGAAAAATTACATTATAAGTTCAAAAACATCAATAAATATTAAAAACTTGCCTCGTGCATCATAAAACGTCAAATTTATTGTGTTTTGCAATTGTGTGCCTTTGTAAAAACAGTGCTATAACACTTATTCTACGTGAGATCGCAAGATTTATCTTTGTGCAATTAAAATGGATTCTATTGCACAAGGCGTAAGATTCATAATAAAAATTTAAATTAGGAAAAGGTAGCGGCAGCGGAAAGCAGGATGAAGAATGAAAAGCGCTATGTTTTTATTTTTCTATAAATATATTTTTGTTAACAAATTTGTTATAACTATAACAGACAACAGACAAAACAAATAGAAAGCTGGAAATATCTATAATCCTAGGAATATTATTAAAAGAGAAGAGCCCACTGATACGATCATCAGGCACGTTTATAAAAAATAACAAACTGGAATAGAATTATTAAATTTTAAGGGCGGTTTTCACAACAATTTTGAACGCCTTTTTTGTGCTTGACGTTTTTTATTGACAGTCCTGTAAACATTATTATTTATGTCTATAACATGTTTGTAAGTAATTTTTTACGCAAAAGGCCCTAAAACTTCAAAATTTCCAATGCATTGCTCTAATTTATAATTAGATTTTTTATATAGAACCAAAGACATAGACGATAGTAAAAAGTAGCGTCAACTTCTGGCAAGATTAAAATTTTCAGATTTGTTCCGAACACGATAGCTTAGCTAAATTTAAAAACTCTTTAATTACATTGACTTAAAAATTGACATGTCTTATTGCCAAAGACTTCAACATTTAAATTAAATTCGTATTTAGAATTAGTTAATGCAAGTTTAAGTAAAAATTAAAACTTAAGTTAGTATTCTTATTTATTTCACAAGTAAATTTTTAGAAACATTTTTTTTATATTTGAAAAAATGTCAAAGGCATTTTAGTGACCAATTTAATTCTACAAATCTCACTAAATTTTTAAACAATTATACTTTGGCTAGTTTTTAGTCTGATTCAAACAAATAAACATAGACTGATGACGTCACAAAAGTAATGCAGCAACGAAACAGAACACAATGCTCCATTACTTTTATTAACCCAGAAAGTTCTTTCAGATTATATTTAATTTAAATCACTTTATAATATAATAGGACTTCTCAACACTAAATTCGATGAAAGAACTCCCTTAAGGCTACTTCTCCACTAAAATCTCCTGTTATTGTACAACAAGGTCATCCATATAAACGAGTACCTTAGTAGAGAAGCAGCTCTGAAAACGCTGCATATAAAACTGGCACAGAAAAGCTTGGCGGTGAGTTAGCTCAGACATAGCCATTGACAAAGCAAATCTTGTAATAGCCGGTGTTGCTCACTGTAGTACGCCGAGGCGAAAATGGCCGAGTTGTCCCGAAGAGCGGTTCCCGGCGGGGGCTATCGGAAGATGCCCTTCGGCGGAGGAAACCCAATCTGGGAAGAAATATGACGCAATCAACCAAAAATAGCAGCAAAGGTAAAATAGTTTCGGCCTTCTGGCCTTTTCAGCTTTACCGTGAAGAGGGGTACAGAGAGTTTTCAACCTCTTTAAGTACCCAACCTCTTTAGGTAATATATAATTATGTACACACTTATATTCTTATATTACTAATAACAAACCACTCTACCTATTTAATTTTCTATTAATTCCCACACACTCACACTAGTTAATATTTATTCAAAAACGGAAGGTGTGTTTAGCACAAGTAACAATCTTGTAAGAGCCATCGTTTCAGATGAATGAGGTTGGTGATTTATACCTCTGCGATAGTCTGCACTTCGTGAGACTTGGGAAGCATCTTGATTAAAATTCACTTGTATACATAGTTTAGAAAATTTCATGTACACTGATGAAGGGACGGCTTATCTATTGTGTTAGCGTTCATTAAATCAGCGTTCACTAAATCAGAACACCTGTTATCATAAAAGAAAATTTTACGTTCTAAAAGGTCTTGATACATCCTCCAACCCATCAGTAGAAATTTTCAAAATTTAATATTCTTTTACTATTTGTACATAACCCTGTGTGAAAATATTGGGTTTTAGTAAAAAAAAAAAAAAAATTACAATTCTCTCAGTTACCTCTAAAAGACTTAACAGTATCAACTTTAGCTGTTCGCAGTTTATGGATAATCGTGACCGTGAGTCGTGACTTACCGGTACGTGCCTCTATTGTTCAATTGTTATCCAAAGTTAATTCGATAATCTGAGCTGGTCCAAATTAAATTTTCTTGAACTATCTAATGGCACCTCTGAAGTTCGTCTATATCTCTATCTATTTTTCTCTTTCATCTATATCTGTCATCTATCCATCTCGCTGGAGCTAACTTTACTCAGGCACGAACTGTGCTTGTTTCATAATAAACTCGTGACCGTTTTCATCACGGCATAATCAATGTTTACATCGTTTATGTCACGTAATAATATTTTTAACATCCCTTGAATCCCTTAAAATTGTGTAATATAATAACCGAAACTGGTCGGTAGTTTGCTGTAAAATAAATCTGTGAAATAGGTAAGTATGTACAGTGGAGATCACATCAAGCTATCATCAAGCATCAAGCTTGCAGTACTAAATTAGCCCCTATAGTGAAGGATATAAGATAGGTACAAAGTCCAACGTGTATAGCTTGATTGTGATCTCCACTGTACAAGTGAATTTTAACAACTTGTTTAGTGAGGTTTTTGTGTGCATCAGTACTTACATCTTCCCGTTCTGGCATAGAGAGTGCGTCCGCGAACGCATCGTCTGAGCTTCCACTCGTGCCAGTTCCTCCATCTCCATAGGTTTCTCGCTTTCGGGAACTGTCACAATTATAAAAAATATTTTTAACAAATTGTATCTTCTGACATCTTAGGGGATTAGTGCGATTTCCCGGATGTGCGTGGTTCTATTTCTTTGGAAAAATTGTTCAATACGATCAGTGGAGTATCAGGTTACATTTAATGTAAAACACCCAGTATTAACAGGCCCGTAGATATTTATATTCTTGGCCCGTAGCCAGGATTTGTATTCAGGGATGGGGATGAAACTTTCAGAAAAGCTTGTAAATAAAACATCTAGTATGGGAGGGATAAACAACCATATCCCCCCGTGTAACTATGCTTGATCTGATAGTGAAATATACCTACAATACGAGAAGTATCCATGTTCCTTTCTCCACTCTGCTATTTTCATGCCTCTTCGCATTTTCTATTCTATCACAATATCCTTACCAAACTTAGAAAGTAATTTAGCATACTAAAAACGAAAGATGTTCTAAGAAGTAAGTGGGACCAGCACTCAACTTACCCTTCCAAGCATATACAGAACTGTGTGAAGTAGTATGAGGCGCCGTGCGGTGCGCGGGGCGCGAAGGACGAGCGACTGGCCCTGTCGGAGCGAGATGCAATGTCACCGCGTCTGCGCTCGCCACTCGTCGGAGCAGTGAGCGTTGGCATGCCGCGCGAAACGACCAGTGGTCGGACCCGCCACCCTGTTGCAATGAACAACACTTTATCTTTGATGCTTTGCTTTGGGGTGGTCTATTTATTTATGTTATCAATTTTGACAGATTTTTGACGCCCTTCAATCATCTTATCGTCCTTGGTTATGTCCACTCGAGGACTCGATGAGGTGCCTGCGGAGTTGGAGGTAGCTTAAACAAAGTTCTAACCATTATCGCGTAATATGTTAAACCTCTTACCCAAGATCCCTCCTGATCTACTAGCATGTCCTTGCCCTGGTCCAATGCCAGCCTCATCTCCGCTCGAGGACTCAGCCGTTCCTCCGGCAGTTGCGGTTGCGGAACTGGATGTTGCTCCGGTGGTTGTAGTTGTTCCGTTGATACTGCACAGAAAATTTAAGAAAACAAAGGTTCATGGGTTCCGAAGGTTCCGACATTTCATATAATTCAAAATAGGTTGTATCGGTGAACCAAAAAACATGTATTAAAGTTTTTTGACTGACCACAAATGTGTGTTAAATAGAACAGAATTAAAATCCTAAACTCTCTGAAGCAGTACCCTGAACTGGTTCCTGTGGTGGAGTAGCCGGGTTGTGTATGGTGGTACGCTCGAGTGTGGAGGGCGTGCTGGCCGAGCTGACTGAGTCCCGATGACCGACGGCACCTGCAGCACCGACACCAGTTGCCACCTCCACACATTCTCTTGAAACTGAAAACAACCAAATAATATCTCAAGTTCAAGTGCGTTTCAAAACACGTTGACCAGCGCTAACTGTTCTGACTGTCAAAATATGTACGGAATCGAATGAAAATTATTATCAATTTACCAGACTGTAAGAACATTGAAGGTACTTCGTTGGTGGGCGTCCGGTCTGGGCTGCCTCTCAACTCTGCGACGCCAGCAAGGCTTGTGATTGGTGACTGCGCGCCGACCGCACCCCCGCCCCTTGCCCCTATCAAGTATACCTCGACATTAGAAATGGCAGCCTTTGGGTCCATACTTGTATTAATCCAAGGTTATATTAATATTTTGTTGTGTCTGTTGTTTGTAACTGAGAGGTTTGCAAAATTTTCATCTAAAGTCAATTAAGGGTGCTATGTTTGCAAAAAACAATGCAAAAGTATTGCCGAAGGAAA
This sequence comes from Ypsolopha sequella, assembly GCA_934047225.1. Taxonomy (NCBI): domain Eukaryota; kingdom Metazoa; phylum Arthropoda; class Insecta; order Lepidoptera; family Ypsolophidae; genus Ypsolopha; species Ypsolopha sequella. The sequence continues at coordinate 4,449,816 of OW203987.1, forward strand.
TGCATAAATCCCAATGAAATTAAGATCCTAGCCCCAGAGGTTTATGCACTGTGCTTGGGCGTCTATTTGAAAGTATGCGTTTGGTGTGTTAAAAATTATTGATGATGATTTAGGGGTAGGGTATTATTTCGTATGCCTGCTTACCTCTCAGATACAAATCTGTTACTTGTTAAAATTTGTACGTAGATAGATATTAAAATATTTTAGGGATCAGCAAGTATATAAATATATGGGATACATTAAGCGAAAAAAGTAAAAATATATTCATGCCAGATTATAATGTTATGTTGGCCAACTGGAGATTACGCATGCATCGTGCTGGGGGATACTGGGGTAATAACAACAACTTTTAGTCTAAGTTTTTACGTGATTTCATTAGTCATAATAACGTCTCCTCACCTTTGATCACTCAAGTTGTCTTCTTTGCTGTCAAAATGTATGTCGTTAGTGTTACCAAGTTTGTACCGTGCGTGTCATTTTGTGTTTTGTGTACTTTTTGTCTTGAAATCTAATCACTTCACATTCTAAAATAACACTCCAATTTCTTCAATACACATCCACAAGCACTTCAAATTGCTCTCCACAAGACAAGAAAAAAATTCTCAAGACAATGAACATTCAATAAACTCAATACGTGAACACTCTAACAAGGAACTAGGTAGTTTTCTAGGATTTTATATTGTTCCCTAACCAATTGGACCATTAGTCGCGCATTAGTGTGCCCAAGTATCAGCTTACTTAGCTAATAAAGGAGGTGATCTCACCTATGAGGCAGGCAGGGGACGGCAGGGGCGGCGCGTCGCAGCAGCCGTCAGCAGAGCGGCCACCGCTGCCCTGCGCCAAGTGCCGCACCAGCGGACCAGTCACAATGTGAGACATCACCTAGTCTAGCACCCTAGCCAATACCCCGGGAGGATTAGACCCCATCTATAACTGGGAGTTATATTTACAACTAGGAAGTAGGTAGTATTTACTTTTATTCCAAAATTATCACAGTACATTATTAAAAAGCGGTCACGCACGTGGTGGCCTTTATAACATTGCATAATAATGCTCGTAATATCTTTCTGCCCTTAGGCATACTTGTGATTCATTTGAATAAGTCAATATAATATTGTAAATATTGTTGAATATGTATCCACGATACGTTTTCCATGATCATAACGTAGCTTGATTCAAGTGTATTTGATCTCAAGTATTTGATTTGTATTTCAAGTGTATTTAAATATTGTCTTCGCTATTTCGTAACGACGATTGACATTTAAAAGTGGTTAAAATTTTGATTCCCCATAAGTAAACTACTCTAATAAAATAGATTTAAATCATGAATGTTGTCAGATGTAGGTACATGCAAAACACGCATGCTGATCTCCATTACTCATTTTTGTTTGCATGAATAGTAACATGCTATGCTATTTGGGTACATCGATGTACGACAGTGATTTCAAGGTATACATCTAAAGGTTCTGTAAATAAATATATGTAACTTTTACTTATCGTATTCTTAGATGATATTATTGTTATAGCAACTAAGGACTTATACGTACTATGATAATGTATTTTAATATTAGGCTCAGAATAATATTAATATATTTAAAATGAAAATCAAATGCAAACACTAGGAAATAATTATATTAAAGTTCGGTTACGTAGAGCAAATAATTTTCACGTTTTGGCAGTCTTGAGATTTTTAAGGGTAACATTGACCTTCTGGATTTAATATAAAAAGACAAGATATTCACCTCTTCCTCGGGGTTCGTTGGGGTCGGCTTGTTGTCGTCACTTCCACTATCCGAGCATTCTTCTTCCATGAGAGGCTCCAGGCGTCGCCTGAAAATATCCCTACGTTACATGGTATTGTTAGTCTGCGTGAATAAAGTGTGCATTAAATGAATATAACAACGACTAAAGTAATCATGAAGGAAAGTTATAGAACTGAGTTTAATAAAAATGTATTTAATTTTAATTTATTGGCAATTTTTTTCGGTAATGGAAAGATGGCAAGTCTTATTTAGATAAGAAGAATCTTGGAAAGATAAGGGAGAGAGGGCAACAGACGGAATGAAAGTAATTTAAAATTACCTTGGCAATAAAGGCCTCAATGTGGTCGGTCCAGTGATGGTTGGTGCCATGAGGAGTTCGTCCATCATCAGCTCGGTATCATCGTCGCCGGCGTACGATGATGATGACTTTGTAGGGGACTGTCAAAGTAAACAAAACGAAAAGTTCAGCCTCAATCAAACAAACAAAATAAAATAAAACTTATCTTATACAGTGCATACCGAAAGAGTTCCATGTTCAGAATCAGGCAAGTTATCAGATAAATCTCCGGAAGATGGGGTACCCCACGCTTCCTCTCCACTTGCTCCACTACCTTCCCCTGTTTCACCTGTCCCATCTTCTGTACCAAGCGGCGATTTCCAATCACTGACTCCTAAGCATCTGTTAAGTTATACAGATCATTTTTATTATGATTTGCAAAAAAGGTTTTACAACTAAGGACAAAAAAAAATCCCACACAAAACTTATAGCTATTCACGTATATAAATTGTACCCTACAGTTATAAAATGAAAATTATATAATGAAAACTAAGTTTTATTTGCATCTTATTGACTACAAAAAATGTATATACGGGTATAAAGAAACTATGTTTCTAGATGATAATAGTAATGTTTCATAATAATTCGCTAATATTAAAAAACCTCATATCATTCATTTATATACTCACTAATACTAGTACTACACATAATAACGAAATTAGCTACTTTGAATCACACACAGAAATTCCGTTATTGATTAACACCCGTCTGTAGTTGAACTAGCGCTAGAATTATTCAAAGATTATTAATTAAAAAATCTAATTAATTTATCCGAAATTGTAATGAAAAATCTAAGTCATTAAAAATATACAATAATTAAATTGATTATCCAGGACATACTCATCGAGTTCTCAGCTTCAGTCCTGTTGATATCATCCTAGTGTAGAGGAATACAATGAAAATTAGTAGGATTTTAAAAATATGATCGCCAAGTAAAATTTTCACTCGACATTTTATCCATAACCCTCCAAATTCTCCAAATTGCTTCTCTTTCATTTATCCTTCTAACACATTTATATTAGACACATTGCAGTATGACGTTACCTTTCTAAGAAGGAAGGTTGTTTAGTGGCTATCACATTTGTAGTGATTGGAACACTCTCCGTGTAACTGAAGATGTTCATTTTCTCCACGACGAAGGATCCGGCACGAGCTGTCCAGCCCATGATGCCACCTCCAGCAACTGCTATTAGTTGAAATAATTTAAGTTTATTGTGATTTTAATAAAGTTATACAAGAAACTGATTGAGTAGGTACATAAATAAAGAAACCGGTGAAGTTTATCAATGTCGATTTTAAAGAAAGAAGGGCCTGCAGGTATTGCTATGAGTAAAGCAGCACCAGAGTGTAAAACAGTGGAATAAAAAATTACCTGGGTTATTACTCTTTAAGGCTTCTGGCTCCTGCGAGGTTAGTATTACGTTGCCGTCGTCAGTTTCATCTGAAGGTAGCCTTTCGAGGCTTGACATTGTGCCGTACCTGCAAAATGATACTTCCATCATCTTTATCGACATTTTGTTTCTTTATAATCATGGGGTGCTTTGATAGAAGTTTTTTTTATTTAATGCTTATTTTTAAACCAAGGTTTTAGCCTTGAAATTCTTATAGAAAATACCTTTTCAGAGAAACATATGGAGGTTCGTCAGGTAAATCCGGAGAATCTGGTGAGTCATCTAATATATTGTGTTCGTTACGTTCCTGAAATAAAAATGAAAAATTTATACTCTTTGAATTCCATTCAATCAGAGTTTTAGAGTTTCTCTATGATTACACTCACAGTCTTATTTACGCAATTAAAATCAGGTGTGGGAGGTACAACAGCTATGTTTGGGACAGGTGACTCTGATTTGACAGAGCCTAAGCTTCCAGGTCTGGACTGCATCAGAGTGTTGGAATTTGAAATTGATCTCCTAAAAGGATCCACTTGCATCAGATGGGTTGCCGGATTGATTGCTGAAAGTCCTGAAAATATTAGAGAGTATAAAAACTTTTTTTGTAAAATGTTGTGCGTATTTGTGGTCATCGATAATACTTTGTTTTGTTAACTTACCCATTAGCATAAGAGGCCCTAACTCTAAATCCTCATCAGAAGCTTCACTCGTTCTTGTATTGGCATTAAAATCTTCATACCTTTCAGTCTTTTTATTAATATCTCCATTCATCTTACTGACAGCTGACACACCCATCCTTGGTGATCTTCTGAGACGGCTTTCAACTTTAGGATTAAAATCATCATCATGTAATGAATCATCGTCTAAAAATACTGACATAGACTTTAAGCAAGTCCCAACATTTTCTCTTTTAGTAATTATATTCATACCTAATACTTTGTTTAAAACGTTCTCGGCCTTCTGTCTTGTGATCTGTTCTTTTCTTATGGATGCAGGGGAAGGAGCATTCGTATTTACAGAGGATCCTTTGGCTTTCGTTAAAGTTATACTTTCTACACATTTCACTTCGTTTATGTACTTCTCTTGTGCTATGACACACTGTACTTGATTAGAAATATTGGAATTAGATATTCTAAGGTCATTGGAACTTGAGTTGAAGACCATAGAGCTACAGGTGGTATGACTGGTGGAAAGGGGACTATTATTTCTACTACTAGATGAAGGACTTGGGGTTCTAATAGAATTATTTCTTAATTCCAATTGACTTTTTGTTTGTGGACTTCTAGACACGCTTCTACTGAGGACTGGTGATTCGTGTTTAAGGTCATAAGAAGTGGACTTTAGCATTCTCTGACTTTGTTCAATAGAGTCTATGACTTTTAAGGCAGCTTTCGGGACGTCTTCAGGACGCAATTTCATAGCACCTTTTCTTTCTAAATGGCTGAAGTTTCTCTGCTTGTAGTTGCTACAGCTGGCACTACAGACGCTTTTAGAACTTTTATTGGAGTTGGAGTTCTGTGGTGAAACTTCGTTACTTAGCTTCCCGGAAGTAGGGGGTTCTTTTTGGGAGACTAATGGGCTGTTGGGTTTGGACAGGCACTTTTTATGGCACTGTCTGCAAACAGGGATGGCGTCTACGACAACAGGGCTGGTTCGGACTGTTATCTGCAAAATCAATTAAATTTTTAGAAACAATATGAGTGGAATTAATAAGTTGAATCTGTAAAAGTCTGTGATACCAACTTGGCTTCCAGAATTGCTGCTTTTCGAAGGACTTCTTTCATTGTCCTTTTTTTCAGCAGGAGACATACCCTTGTTATCGTTGCCGTTTGGGACTAGATCAGCAACATCAAGGAGGTTCAATTCTTTGGATCTTTTCCTTAATTCTTCTACACTCCATGTCTGTAAATAATATCATATCTGTAAATCCAATGTTATATTTTGAAACAGTTTTGGTCTCTTGCAATTGTCTATGAGTTTGAAACATGTTCGCTTACCTCCATATCAGGTTCAGGTGGATCTAGCTCCTCTGACTCTGGCAGCTGCGTCATCCATCGCTGCAGATGTAAGGTTGACCCTTTGCTCCTCACACTCCTCGCCCCCTCGGTCGCACTTCCCCCCGCACACGTCTGAGTTTCCACTGAGCTTCGTCGTGTCTAAAGGAAGTTATAGGTGTTAATTTTGCCAGGAGTAAATTAAGGTGAACCATTGTAACAGATAATGTAGATATTTTGCGTTACTTACTCCGTTTTGGTTTGGTTTGCCGGTTTTTTGTTTGCAGGTTGATGGAAATCTTTCAGGTGGGTGTCTTAACAAGATTTTGGTAGTATTCGTAAATTGCGAATTCATGTAAGTAATAAAAAGTCGGCAAGTACGTGATACGGCATGTTTAAAAAAATATCTGTGTAAGAGATAATAGATAAAGGTTTATCTAATAATGCAATGATGTTTAATTGGAATTACAAAGAGAGGAAATTGCTTCTAATGTTTTTTTTTGTTTACCAATATCTTGCAGTTAAGTATTTTGTATGATGCGACGTAACATTGCTAAACAATTTTTATGATTTAATTAGTTTGTGCATTATGATAATAACAATTAAATGATTTATTTACAAAGAAAAATGGTAGGTCTTAGTTTTTATTAAACTTGTCATAAAATTCGTTAGCGTCGCAAAATTGTAACTAGGGTACCGTTTGCAAATAAAACTTTATTATCGGTCCACAGACAAATTCACTTTATTACTGATGGAGATTTGCTGCCTTGGTCTAACACAAACACCCATTGAAGTTATTAAAGTAGCCCAATACACAAACTCAACCCATGCTATGAGTAAAATTATTTTCTCAAAACTATTTTTTTTACTTTTCTACAGGACTATTTTATATAATCTGTATAGATATTTATAAATTTACACACAGCCAAAAACATCAACAATTTTATTTTTTACTTAAAGGAGCTCGTTTTTACACATTTTACAAAACGCGGTAAGTAGGTAATGTGAACATTTTGCGATGCTAGCGACATCTATAGAGACACATCGTTTCTACAAGTTTTTACATTTTCCATTAACGTTTGCCAATACATTAAGTTATTTACAGTCTACGTGTTGTATGCTAGAGAAAAATTAAAGCAACTACTGTTTGTATTATTTTTAACATCGTCTACCATTTTTCATTGTAACTTTACATGTAAGTTTTCTAAAAAAAGCCATTTGAACAAAAAAAGTGCTCTATACTAAAATAACATAAAATGATGTCTAAATGAATTCAGTATTTCGCGAAGCCGATCGCCAAATATCCACATGACCTGTACAATGTTGTGTATGTACAGACGGACAATGTTCAATATTATACAATAATGGGTAAAGATAGCTACTTAAAATTGAAATATAAAAATTGGTAAAGCGCGAGTTTGACTCGCAATGCTAGTATTCCATGCCTACCGTCGATAAGCCAAGACACATGCAGAGTCACAATTTGCAAAATACCTTTAAAATTCCTCCAAAACCTACTTCTGAATCAAGTAATTGTATTTCTGAATCAAGTAATTGAACTTCTGACTCAAGTAATTGAGAATCCCTATACCTTGACTTTGAAAAAACAGGCCTCTTAAAAACGTTTGCTCTAAATTTTTCATAAGAAAAGGGACGGAAGACTTACGAAGCGATAAAGAACGTATCTTCATTTATAGACTGAGAGCTAGCGACCAAATCGGTCATGTGGCTTCAGCTGTATTGAAACTCCGTTAGCTACTTCCCTGATTCAGGGACCCTGAACAACCTTTTCCGATAATCTTCGTGCTTGCAGGCCGCGGACGGAGGGTGCGGGTGTAGTAGGGTGGGGAAAAAAATGAAAAAAAATGTGGGTTCAGCGACTTTAATTTTTTTTTCAAACTGTTGCTCTGTACTCCTTGTGCACCCAAAAAAAATATTTAATCGATCGGGTGGTGGGAAGGGGTTGCCAGCGTTGATTAAAAGTACCAAAATAATAATAATTTTCATGTGGGCTCAGATATCAGCCGGCGAACGCGTCATCGCGCTCACGGCTCACGGCGGCGGCTTGGTACTTTTAATTAACGCTGGCAACCCCTTCCCACCACTCGATCGATTAAAATTTTTTTTGGGTGCACAGGGAGTACAGAGCAAATGTTTGAAAAAAAAAATTAAAGTCGCTGAACCCACACTACACCCGCACCCATCGCTCGCAGCCTGCCAGCACGAAGATTATCGGAAAAGGTTGTTCAGGGAAGTAGCTAACGGAGTTTCAATACAGCTGAAGCTACATGACCGATTTGGTCACTATTAATTAGGATAACAGTTTAAAAAACGTAAATCCCTCCCTACATTTTGGTAGTCTTATGTTTGAATTTGTGGATATATTAATAATTTGCAATACTCTGCTAAACACTTTTATCAGCAAAATCGGACAAATTTTTGCTGTCGAAGGGTCGGGCGGACAACACATCCCGAGAATGCCTCGTTTAGAGGCGAAACACGTGTCGATAAGTTTTCTTGCTTGTTATTTAAGATTGCTTTATTTTGTGCTCGTACTGCTTGCTTTGCTTGTGCATGTTTTATGTGGGAAGGCGGGCGGTGCTTGAGTCTGCATTTTGAATATCATGGTAAGAGTGTTTAGCGGAATATTGCAAATTATTAATGTATCCACAAATTCATGATGGACTTCCGCAAAGCAACGCCTTTTTCAATAAATTTTAGTCTTATTTTTATTTGGACACTTAATTATAATTTACATTAAAAAAAGATAAACAGCCAAGCATCGCTCTACCAGACACACAATATGCATTTGAAATGCGATGACACTTTTTTCTTACGGTTACAAATTCCTGAAAATATATCATATGTTTTGCTAATGAGTAATTTAGAAATGTTCTTAAAATAATATCCCCTCTTTTAAAAATATAAGGTCAAAATCTACCACAACCATACATACAAACATTATGTGTACTCAACTAAATTATTGAGCGAAGTGACCATCCCTGCATTTGCGTCGATTGAATCATCTTTTTTAAACCTTCTATAAAATTATAAGGATTTCTTGTGTTCTTTGTAGTTGAGTATAAACTCCAAATACCATTCAGTAAATGCCAAACAAGATACCCTAGCCCAAAATATAACACTCCTTAGGCTACATTCGTCTATTTGTCCGAGGCCAAGCACATGCTAGCTCCGGATCCGACTCTGCGGATCAAAGATCTAAGTACGCTGGAGGTGTTGGCTTCTCGGGGAGAGCCACTCGAGGTACTAATGGCTCATTGTGCAAGAAGATACGCTCCTCAACTGCATGTTTATATGAAGGGTCTACATCGAGATCCACTATAGCTAAATCAGCCTCAAAAGACTCCCATCCACAAGGAGATGCCTGCTCGGAGTACCGCTCTCCTCCTTCAGGCGTCAATTGAGCGCTTGGAGATGGAGCGTGTCTGTCATTGTTTTCTATGCTCGTCTCAGAAACGAAATGAGACGAAAAAGTTTGCGAATCAGCGGGAGATAAATTAGCTGATGGCGTATCAGGGGTTGGAGCGGTCTTCCAAACGGAAGACAAAGGCCCTCGAACAGGCTGTGGAATGGGAGATTCTGAATTATTGGTTCGAACATCAAAGCTAACTCTGACTTCAACTTTTTCTGGCCTTTCTTCTACGAGCATATTAAGGTGAGATCGGTAAGAGCTGGCTGGGAGCAAGGCCAGACTCGAGTGGCGCTGAAAACTGGCTGCAGATACCTGTCGTTGCTGAGAGTCCAGGGTTGCGAGTGAGAAGGTAAGTTGAGGGTCTGGTGAGTCTAACGGTGAACCCAGTGGCGTGCCAGACATTGTGTGAGCGCGGTAACTGAAACAGTATTAATTTAGGTAAAAATGATTCGATGGTCAACAGAAGTCAAACTCAATAAACTATAAGCAACAAATTTAATGAATTCAATTACATTTGGCGTTGTAATAAGCTCTGCCATACAGCCTTTAGGTCTATCGATGGTGCTCGCAGCACGATTGTGATTCTTTTGCCCATAGGTCTCGGAGCACAAGAGACAAGAGGACTTTCACCACCAGGACGCCCGAGGATCAGCCGGAATTCCGTCACTGAAATAGATCATATCGTAAGTATTAAAGCATGTTTCATAGAGATACAGATACAATTAACGGTGTGTTCATAATTCAGTCTACCTTTTTTTCGCACATTAAAATTTGCCTCAGAAATTGTCCCCAAAGCTACTGGTTCTTCTGTAACGAAGAGTACCCTATCTCTGGACACCGTGGCGAACAGAAGTAAATCACTGAAAAGGAGGGCCCAGTATGGCCTCACTGCTCGTCCTTCCACCTTTGAGAGCTCGCCGCCAAAGATCCATTGCCGACCAGCCGTACTTAGGACGAAGGGCTGTGGGAAAAGAAATGGTTAAAATAATGAAAGACACTCCACATGACATTAGTACTCACTAAAGAGCGATTAACTTACCTTACATCTAGTGAACACCAGTCTACTCTCTAAGTCAGCTACAGATAGGAGCGGCTTGCCATCGCCTGCCAGACCCATTAAACCTGAACCAGCCGTCACGTCTTGGTAGGCAGTCTAAAAAAAAGAGTTTAATTATCCAGACTTTTTCGTAGCTCCAGCATTTACATATTGAAAATATCAGTCAAAAGAGTTTTAAACCTCGAAAAATAATTTACTCATGATATTAATGAGGAGGCCAACCTGCAATTGCTCTGCAATAACTTGCAACTGTTTTTTTTCTAAAGCGTCGTAAGGTCCAGCCCCAGTGGCAGATGCGGCGGCCCTCATAAGTCGTAGGAGCTCTCTGAACTGTTCCAAGGGTTTATGGACCAGTGAAGTAATATCTGGTCTTCTCCGCGGTATTGGGGGGCTAGTACAAAAGCGAGAAAATGCCCCGCTCGGATCTTTTGATTTTTTTACCTGTTGATGGAAAAAGCAATGTGTACAGAGTACAAACCAGCTAAAGATAATTTTAGAACATGTGGAAAAATTCGAATCAAATTTGGGTGCCATTTTGGGTATCTAAAGGCGACCGGAAGTAAACCATGAATCCGTACTTCTATTATAACCCGTGTCCAATAATTTCGAATACAAATCTTTTTTCATTCATCACCATAACGTATTTATATTTAGAATGTTGAGATATTTGAAATTTAATGTCATATTAAAACAACAAAAGTATAAAAGGCCAAATATTTCTAGTATTGATTTAATCCAATATGAAGCACTTACGTGACGCGGTTGTTACGAAATTTCTCAAAGGCGACAGTCCGGGTGCGATTTTTAGGGCGTTAAAAGTCTTCGGGATAAAACGTAATTTTGTTTACACTACTATCAAACGTTACAAGGAAACATCCTCGTTGGAGGATAGGAAGAGATCTGGCCGGCCACGTTCAGTAAGGACAGCTAGCGTATTGAAAGTGGTAAGAGAACGAATTCGGCGAAAACATCATCGCTCTGTGCGAAAACTTGCTGCAGATTTGAAGATATCCAGAGGATCAGCGCACAACATATTGAAAGTAGACCTCGGGTGTCATGATTACAAAAACGTAAAGCCCATGGTATTTCCGAAGCGACCAAGAAAAAGAGATTAGATCGATCGAAATTGTTACTTGCTTGGCACGCAAGGGACGAGTTTGTTTTTTCTGACGAGAAACTTTTCGTTTTAGAACAACCTCACAACTCGCAAAATGACCGCTTGTGGGCAGCAAAGTTAAAGGACATTCCGGAGAGTGAGAGGAGTGTCCCAAGGTTCCAGAATGCGCCGTCGGTGATGGTATGGGGAGCAGTTTGCAAAAGAGGCAAACTTCCTTTGATATTCATTGATAAAGGAGTTAAAATCAATGCTCAGTATTATAAATCGGAAGTATTGGAGAAAATTGTTGAGCCAAGCTTGAAAAGATTGTATGGAGATGATTATTACATTTTTCAACAAGATGGAGCCCTATCGCACACGGCAAAAGCAGTTCAAGAGTGGTGCGAGGCGAATTTGACCATTTTCTTAAAGAAAACTGAGTGGCCTCCCAGCTCACCAGACTTGAACGTATTGGATTATTTTGTATGGTCGTACATGCTATCAAAACTGAATGACTACAAAATCACAAATATGGACCATTTCAAAAAAGTTATTCAGAAGTTTTGGGATGAAATACCAATGGAAACGGTGCGTGCTGCGTGCGACGGGTTTGAAAAACGTTTGAAGCTAGTAGTAAAGGTTAAAACATTTACTGTAAATATTAGGCATATTTATGGTACTTTAAAAATATAATACATTTTACTAAGAAATCTGTCGATTTATTTATTTAATGGCACTTTTAAAGTGTATCCAAACTTATTGGACACGGTGTAAATGCGAAAGTGTGTTTGTTGGTTTGTCCTTCTTTCACGCACCAACGGAGCAACGGATCGACGTAATTTTTTGCATGGAGATAGTTTATGGGTCGGAAAGTGACATAAGCTACTTTTTATCCCGGCAAAATGTAAACTAAACCAGCGCGGGCGAAGCCGCGGGCAAAAACTAGTTATAAAGCGGAAATAACCGTACGACCCCTGCGGAAGAGTGGCGAAGATTTCTACGCGCATTATTTAAATGGTACTACTGTACACGTAGTTGTCAGCTGCGCCTGCGCAGTTTTCCCCGCGCAGTCTTGTTCCTTCTTGATGATTCGCAACTGCTACGACATCTTTGATAATATTTACAGGCCTTTTTATCTGAGGTGTAATGAACCTAGCAAAAGTTTGTAATTATCGAAAAAGATTATTTTAAGGAGAAAGTTTAAAATATTGTTTTTTCTACTACCTCTATGAAAAAGTTCCATTTAATACTCGAAATTAGTTTTGAAAATCAAACTTTCCGGGCACCGTTGCGGAAAGACCATAAAACACATGGAATGACTATCAGGTTAGTTTGAAATATCGTATTGAAATTTCATTTATTGCAAAATTAGGTTCTTTTTGACGTTTGTCTTCATTTCATGCTAAATTAGGTTCTTTTTGACGATTGTCTTCATTTCATGCTAAATTAGGTTCTTTTTAACGTCCTTAGTTTGTCTTTACAATCGAAATTCCCACGACATAATCGATTATATCGCGTCTGACACTCTTTTTTCGCAAAATGATACTGGCCATAAATAAAAGCCGCCGGCCGAAGCCTGAAAAAAAATAGATAAAAACCGCGCCGCGCTTTGGAAAGTCATGAAGTCATAAAATACATTAAATTTGAAAGGGAAAATTAAATATTTAAACACATAAATCAGGTAATAGAAAAAGTATCGTTCGCAACGAGTAAAAATGGGTTTTCTTGCCCTCGGAATGTAAGCTTTCGATTCATTCCTTCTTCATTCCTCGGGTAAGAAAATCTGACATTTTATACTCCTCACGAAATATACTATTTTCTGCTTAGCAGTTCTGTGGTAGTTACTTTGTTCCACAATTGTCTTTTAAAAAGAGGCAGTAATGTATCCACTTACCAAAACGCAATCGGCCCGTTTTAATCCTAGGCAGTACTTTTTATAAAGACTAAGGAACACAGAGGTCTTCTGAAGGTAGACCGCAACCACAGTTGAGGTCTGAATCTCGCCTTCATCTTGAACTACTTGGTCCAAGATATCTTCTGACAGTCTGAGAATCTGTTAAAGAAATTTCAAATCAGAATTGGTTCTGTATATCTTTTACATTTTTTATTTGCTTCAGAATTATCCCCTATCCTTGCTCTTGTCTTCGACAAACCAATGAAGGAATTTTGATGCACTTTATGTAAAGTGTATGAGTGACTTATGGGGTATTTGAGTGAGTTGTTGTTTGATAAGTTGCACTGTCATTAAAGGGACCTAGTGCTATGCATGATTATACCATGGTGCTGTGAAATGAGGCAAGTAGATGATGACAAAATGGCTGAGGCAGAGTCAACTTTCACATGGACAAAGCTACGATTATCAGTAATTGTACGATTATCACCATTGTGCAGGTGTAGTTAGGTATAGACTATAGATTGACAAGATCGTGCGTGCTCGTTCCTCAGGCGCGACAGACGTTGGCGGGGACGTGGTTACGAGGTAGCTTCGATTGCGACTGTCGTGTCAGTGAGCGTGACGCGCACTTGCATGCTCTTCCCTTCCCCGCTATACAACCCGCCCCCCGGTTACATCCAGAGTACCTCGTCCCCGCCAGCGTCTGTCGGCCCGCGGGACGGTCGCGCATGATCTTGTTTGTCTGTAGTTACATCTGCCACAGTATACCGTGACGATGATGCGAGAGACAATACCTCCTCCAAGTTCTGGAACAGCAGCTGATGATCATTCGGTGTGATGAGATCAGCTCGTTCTGCCAGCGGAGAAACGAAGCGCACCAGTCCGAACTGCAGGTTGGTGGCGTAATGTTGCTCCCGGGCTACCACCGCCAGGAGCGCCCTCTTGCGTCCGTCAGATGCTAGGCCAGGAGTCTAGAATGAAGGTTGCCATTTTGCTATTGTATTTTACAAACTATGGATACTGGTTTACTTTGTTTGACATTTGTTAGAGTATACTTGCATTTTATTGCTACAATTTATTTGGGATAAAACAAAGACCATCAAACTTAAGTGCTGCACAGGCATCCGCGTCTATCTGTTATTTTTGAATTTCCATTTCAAAAATTTTGTGTTTGTCCAACTTAAAGCCGGTGTAAGATTAGGTAAAATGTTCCTTTTTGCTTAATAAGGGCAATTATAGAGGAATAAGTAGGAGACATGCCACAACGTAGTTTAAAAATATAGTCTTAACGTCTTATAGTCCCTGTACAACAATTTTATTTTTTATGGAATAACTGTCGAAGCCCATGCAAAAGAAAATACATTTTTTTGGGAATCGAGAAACATCCACACAGGACTTGCAAAAGTTGCAAACTCGTTGATGACTTTTTATTAGGTTGTTTTTATGGATCTAAATGTATATTCCAACAAACAAGTATAAGAAGAAGAGGCAGCGACTATTTTCATTCCTTTTTACCAAATTTTCTTCTTTATGTTCAACACCAATCACTCCGATAGATATTTCTTAAACGCCTAGAGCCCCATGCTGGGTGCCCTCAAGTGAATGTATCACTCCAATAGATATAGCTTCAACGCCTAGAGCCCCATGCTGGGTGCCCTCAAGTGAATGTATCACTCCGATAGATATATCTTCAACGCCTAGAGCCCCATGCTGGGTGCCCTCAAGTGAATGTATCACTCCAATAGATACATCTTCAACGCCTAGAGCCCCATGCTGGGTGCCCTCAAGTGAATGTATCACTCCGATAGATATATCTTCAACGCCCAGAGCCCCATGCTGGGTGCCCTCAAGTGAATGTATCACTCCAATAGATACATCTTCAACGCCTAGAGCCCCATGCTGGGTGCCCTCAAGTGAATGTATCACTCCGATAGATATATCTTCAACGCCTAGAGCCCCATGCTGGGTGCCCTCAAGTGAATGTATCACTCCAATAGATACATCTTCAACGCCTAGAGCCCCATGCTGGGTGCCCTCAAGTGAATGTATCACTCCGATAGATATATCTTCAACGCCTAGAGCCCCATGCTGGGTGCCCTCAAGTGAATGTATCACTCCGATAGATATATCTTCAACGCCTAGAGCCCCATGCTGGGTGCCCTCAAGTAAATGTATCACTCCTATAGATATATCTTCAACGCCTAGAGACCCATGCTGGGTGCCGTCAAGAGAATGTATCACTCCGATAGATATATCTTCAACGCCTAGAGCCCCATGCTGGGTGCCCTCAAGTGAATGTATCACTCCAATAGATACATCTTCAACGCCTAGAGCCCCATGCTGGGTGCCCTCAAGTGAATGTATCACTCCGATAGATATATCTTCAACGCCTAGAGCCCCATGCTGGGTGCCCTCAAGTGAATGTATCACTCCGATAGATATATCTTCAACGCCTAGAGCCCCATGCTGGGTGCCCTCAAGTAAATGTATCACTCCTATAGATATATCTTCAACGCCTAGAGACCCATGCTGGGTGCCGTCAAGAGAATGTATCACTCCGATAGATATATCTTCAACGCCTAGAGCCCCATGCTGGTTGCCCTCAAGTAAATGTATCACTCCTATAGATATATCTTCGACGCCTAGAGACCCATGCTGGGTGCCCTCAAGAGAATGTATCACTCCGATAGATATATCTTCAACGCCTAGAGCACCATGCTGGGTGCCCTCAAGTGAATGTATCACTCCGATAGATATATCTTCGACGCCTAGAGCCCCATGCTGGGTGCCCTCAAGTAAATGTTGATTAAAATTATATTGGAGGTAAACTTTTTCTTCGTTACCTCCTTTTATCCGGTAAAATTGTAAAGGTCTAATGGCCAACTATTATATCATTAAGAATTAAAGAAATCCTTAGAGCCGTTTTCTAGAACCCGATTACAATGATTATTGTATTTGTAATCTAATATATACATATAATAAATATCACAATAAATATATTTCTTTATTTATTTAGGAACACCAACAAGAAAATGGAATAATCTTAAATTTTATATAGCTATTTGTTTTCTTAATTAAAGGCATCCACATCATGCATATAATAATCAGTATAACGTTAATACGACCGTTTCAAAACGTATAGTTGCATTATCTTTGTTTTTTAGGACAATTTTGCTACTTGGGTTACTCCAGTAAAAACCATTTCTTTTTTTTCGTTTTTTATTTTATACGGTTTTTTTTTAGGGTTTCGTAGCCAAAAAGGTACCTTTATAATTTCGCCAGGTCCGTCCGTATGTCTGTCTGTTTGTCCGCGGCTTAGCTCAGAGACTCTAAGTGGTAAAATAAAAGCGTGAAAAAATGAATTTTTTGGTTACCTCCTCTCCATTTGAGCGTGTACCTCCCCTCCACGTAAAGTGAGGACGATTTTTGTTTTATCTTCTATCCCATGGTGTGGAGTGTCGTTGGATAGGTCGTTCAAAAATATTACAGGTCTGTGAAAACCATTTTTCAATTCAGGGACCCATTTGCGAATTATTAAGTTTAAAGTGCAAATTTTTGTAAGAGTCTAGTGTACGTAGGGTTACCAGACGTCAGGGTTTGTCCTGACATGTCAGGATTTTACCGCCCCTATCAGGATTCCTTTTTGCCGATACGGTAGCGATACCGATACTCTTATAAAAATATCGGCTAAAAAATCGGTAAAATAAAAACACAGGTTGAGTTTAATATATTTATGAGATAATTAGTTATTAAGGGGATCATCCTTGCGCTTGTTTTGACAATCGTCATGTAATAAATAACCCATGTCTAGTTCCGAATTAAGTCTGTATGCAGATCTAAAGATCGTCATATTTTTGACAACAACCAACCAAAGAATTTGGCGAACTGGAATACGCAACCAAAGCGATAGTGAAAACACACGGAATGAAGCGCGGGGTTTCCCCGAGCATGGTTCGTGCCCCGTTTACATCGATATATACGAAACAACCCGCGCGTTAACATTACTTGCATGAAGCGCGAAATTTTAAAAGGATCCTAGTATCGGCAATAAAAATATCGCTGATTCCGATATATCGGCAAACCCAAAGTATCGCCGATATATTGGTATCGGTAATCGAATGCATCCCTATATAGAGAGAAGTAAAAAGGAAAACCATCACAACTAAGTAGGCTTTAAAAGTTAACGAGTAGTAGTCGAACAACTTATAAAATGTAAAAAGGAATATTTCGTACAAATTAAAATTTTGGTAATTTGGTAAAAACAATACTGCAGTATTCTAATTAATGCGTGACGTTGGTATTTATTACAACCGCTTGCCTCTGCACGCGGTGGTACTCAAATAAATAATATTTTTTTCACACCACCTGCTCGACAATGTCCAATTACATATCAACCTCAACGTAAAGTAACGCATTATATCTCAAGGGATATAAAGTTATATGAAAATCCCTAGGGATTAAAGTGATTTAAATTTGGAACGTCAAATTCGTGTGGAAACTCGTGGAAAACAAATGCCCATATGGGATTGTAAAGAGGTTTGTTCGAAAATCGAACTGGCCACCATAAGCAGAATTCAACAAAAAGAAAAAAAGCGTTTCCAAAGAATGTGAAACAAAAGACGGTGTTTGGTGCTGTGATTGTCAGTGAATTTTATTGAATTATTAATGTTGATAAAAAATGTCGAGCTTTTTATTGTCTCGCAGAAGGTGTGAAAAGTAGAGCATGCTCCTCTGGAATAAAGCCTGTCTTTGTCTTGGGCAGCTTGAACCCCTCGCTTTACTCAGGACTCTATATGACTCCCTCGTTACGCTCAGGAGTTAACTCTAGAGTCCCTCGTTACGCTCAGGGTTCAATATGCCGCCCGTGACGTAAGACTTTATTCCCTTAGTGCATAATCTACCATTCTAACTTCCCTTGTGAAGTTGGATTTTGTAATTCCTTCTTCAGCTACCATCGTCCTACGTGGGCCTGTTTTTAGACGTGATTAGCCATTAAACCGTGAAACCAATTAACATTATCACAGTATCAAACAAAAGCCCCCTTCTAAGTCCGCATAATGCGACGGGCAATTACGGAACCCTACACTGCGCGTGGCCCGACACGCACTTGGCCGGTTTTTTTTGTTACGTGCGTATTTGTCCTCTAAGTATGTTGGTGAAGCGGAACATGGTCATCCAGGTACTAGTTTTTATAGCTGTTGAGCCTATGGAGCAGAAATCCAATCAACTGACGAGGCTGTTTGTTTTGGGAAGACCATATTTGGTGAGCTGTAAACAGAAGTGTCGAAGTCTTCAAGTAAGCTATGCATGCATGACAAGCGATTAATTAAAGTGTAAGTGGCGAACACAGAGCATTCAAGCTGGCCAAGCTTGCAAATTACCTCCCTCGACCCAACGGGACTACTTGGGCCGTTTTCTTTGTCAGTGTGAACAATGCACACAACCTTCTCCCTCGTCCCAACGGGACAGGAAAGACAAATCACAGTGATTATGTTTTGATTTACCAAGTTACGTATTGCAATTAAGTTACAATGATCCTGGAGAGAAGTTATTTATTTTTACACTATAGGCTGTTAATGAGGGCACAATTTGAATTCAAATAAACTTACTATTAGGTGCATTACAAAATTGCAATCAATAAGAAATAAATTTAAAAGCACAGGATTGTTTCAAAATATTTGCAAAGATTTCAAAAGTTTATGTGAGCCCTGGCACCTAAAATCTATTGCATTGTTTTTCAATGTGTGCGTTAACATAATATAAGTGCGCAATCTGTCTACCTACGGTCAGCAAACTGATCAGACTACTAAAGTTGTTGAAATCATTAACTTTAATACAACTATCACTGTGTTCAGATGAGCACTGATTCCAAACGTGTGAGCGTCACCCATTTAAAGGTGGAAACATTTTGGTGCTCTCATAGTACGAAGGGCTTATCTTTACTTTTGAAATCTTTGAATATTTGTGCTTTTAAATTTGTTTCTGATTGATTGCAATTTTGTAATGCACTCTAATAGTAATTAGAGTATTTACGCAAAAACACTGTTGTTTCATACATTTTGGTCGAGGAGGTACTTAACTAACTTTTCTATGAAATAGCTGTTTTTTTTTCGCTATTTGAGGGTTGCTTCCATAGTGAAAGTTGTTTGTATGGACGAGTACTGTCGCCTTCCGACTTCCGCAACTTCATCTTAAAACCCAGCATAATCTCAATAAAACTTCAAGTACAAGAATTTTTAGTGTAAAACTTAACAATAAGTTACATTTACAAGTACATCAACTGACCCCCTGGATTTAAAATATAACTAATTTTAAAGTCTCGCGTTTCGTAGACATTTTAATATATGTAGGTAAAATCGAAATTACCGCGATCAAACTATTTTACCTTTTTTACGAAAAGGACACTCGACGTTTCGAGGCAGTTGCATGTCTCGTGGTCTACGGTAAAACTGGCAAGTATAGTAGAGCGAGGCGCAGTGATGCGATGCAGGTGACGACACAAGTATTTTCCTTCCACCCGCAAAAATATTTTTGTCTTTAATAGTTATTTGTGCAACAAGAGAGCAAAGATTTTTTTTTGTTGCGAGTGCCGGGGTTGAATCCCGAGCAAGCGAGGGATTCTATAGTTGAATCACGAGCGAGCGTAGCGAGTGATTCTAAGTTAGAATCCTGAGCGTGGTCACAGAATAATGGTGAGGGATTCAAAGGCACAAGAAACAGAATAAGTTAGCTCTCGTGTGATACATACAACTTTTCACCTCACTAGCGAAAAAATATAGATGTAAAGACCGTCTTTTCGAACGAACTTATTTTTTCTTTAAAAAATACACCATATAAATATATTGCAAATAAAATAAAATGTAAGGAGTGTTAATTGAATCCCAAAAGCCGCGAAAAATCGGAAAATCTTTGATAAACTGATCGAAAACGGAAAACATAACCATCGCGTGGGCGTTTTACTTTATCTATCCGTTTCCGCTAGAAGTTAATTTGTTAATACCACTGATGAAGTCTAGCAATACAATACATGGACATGTTTCGTAATAAAAAATTACAATTCTTTCTTGTGCCGATTCAAAGCGAACGTACTGGGAACTAAAATTGACACTTGTAGATAACGTCATTTTCTCATTAGTTCCGAGTACGCTCACATGAATCATTGCAGCGAACAGCACCAAAATTTCGATAATCAATTTTCATCATTATCTGGTCGTGGCCAGCAATAGCCAGCCAGCGTGGCTACTTGTATCACTAGAGGTCAGTTGTTTATTCAGTCTAGTCTATGGTACGGATTCCATATACATTGGGAGGCCATACACAGGATTTCGAGAAGTTTACCTTGTCTATGGTATTCGACAAGCTGTGGGGCTGTGTATAGCCTCCCAAAGTGTATAGAATTCATATAGAGTGAAAGAGATACTCGCCATGCTGATGTTTGCTGTCTCTCTTTCTCTTGAGTA
The DNA here is from genome assembly GCA_934047225.1 of Ypsolopha sequella. Classification (NCBI taxonomy): domain Eukaryota; kingdom Metazoa; phylum Arthropoda; class Insecta; order Lepidoptera; family Ypsolophidae; genus Ypsolopha; species Ypsolopha sequella. Next base: position 4,470,241 of record OW203987.1, read on the forward strand.
AAGGATATGGAGTTTCTGAACAATTCGCAGCGTTCTTAATTTATAACACTTTTCTTCACTGTTTAAAACCAGTGAGCAAAAGTCGATTTTGCTCACTGTTTTTAAATAACAAAAGCGCGCTTTTCGAGCTAGTGAGGTGAAAAATTTATTGTAATCTGTTTCAACACTCGCAATAACCAGAGATGCACAAAGAGAGGAATCTCGCGATTTAACACGGTTATGGCTGCAGAAATCCTCGGGGGCCAGAAGCTAATTAGCTTCCTTGAGAACCAGTGGCTCAATTTGATGAATTCAATCTTTAAAAGGAAGCCTTTGGCGAAGCTCCGATAATAAAACAAAAAATTAGAAAGACTTCATAACGATACATTAAAAAGTAACAACCGTCGAATGGTCCACGGCATCTTGCAGGAAAACGAAGAAATTCTTGATCATCCTCCATACAGTTCTGACCTAAGTAAGCCCTAACAATTTCTTTACATTTCGTAAAATTGAGAAAACTCTTTGTGGTCAAAGGTTCCAGTTCGGTGAAGAAGCAGTCGACGCTTTCAAATCAGACGTAGAAATTCTTGACCATCCTACATACAGTTCTGACCTAAGCCCTGACGATTTCTTTACATTTCGTAAAATTAAGAAAACTCTTTGTGGTTAAAGGTGTGAAGAAGCAGTCGACGCTTTGAAATCAGCCATATTGAACACCTTCACTTTGAAGTGGAATAAATGTTTTAATATGTGGTTCGAACGAATGGAAAAGTGTATTAAACTACGAAGTGAATACTTTGAAAAACAATAAATAGTTAAATAAGTAGTTTTTTTAAGTTTATACAAGTAGTTTATTTTTCTTCAAACGACAAAACTTAAATGGCATGCCTCGTCTGATGAAGTCTACGCTCCGTCCTTCCTTGCACCAAATGACTATGTGTACTGAATTACTTCAGAACTGATTTTCCGTGTTGGAAACTACTAAACTACTGAGGATGTTGATCAGTCCAAGATAACGAGTCAAAGATTTCATGCGAAGCTTTGGACCTGTGATGAGGCAGAGAAAATAATTGTCTTCAGACTCCAAATTCTTTTGACCCTAGTCTCTGTTTATATAGGATTGATAATACCGTGGGGGTAATGTAAGAATTGGTAGGTTTCATAAAATAGGTTCGTGGCGGTGAATTTTTTCTTTAAGATTTTTTCGTAAGTTTAGATAATTTTTCTTGTTATACCAAAGATTTCAAAAGTAAAGATAAGCCCTTACCGTAGTATAACAGCACCAAAATGTTTTCACCTTTAAATGGGTGACTCTCACACGTTTGGAATCAGTGCTCATCTGAACACAGTGATAGTTGGACGCCATAATGAATTTTTACGAGAAAAGGATCTAAATATGCCGTCGTGTGCATTTTTTAAGTGCACTAACATTTCAAGAAATACGAGTAAAGCCAAAAGTGTGACATTTCACATTCAAAACACGTACGAAAACAATGCAATAGATTTAAGGTGCCAGGGCTCATCTAAATTTTTGAAATATTTGTGTTATACACCGTAAAAGTTACTTTGTATGCAGTCATTGTTTATACCAGTATAGTTCTCACATGCTTCGTTTGGGGTAGGCAGAAACTATTTATCTCTTTACGTTATGCTGCTAACGACGTTCCTTACACCTATAATAACCCCTAGATCTATTATTCCATACACAATCAGTTCGAAATCATGGTCCAAGTATGTTTTTAAATTATAGTTATCATCAGCACTTGGTCATGTAACTCCATTCCACCATATTGCCTCCTCAACAATTTTGCGACCGGCTTTTTCCTTTTTGCAATTATCAGTGTTTTCAAAAAGGGTAGGATGTATGTGCAAGCAGAATTAAAAAAGTAATAATCGACTAAAGATACAAAATTTTCAGTTTTGTATCTTTAGTTAAGGAGGCTATCCTTGTAAAAATGTGAAATTTGACATTTTTGAATATCGAATACGTCGCATCTTGTCGATTTGGGAAATTGAAACTGTACATACACATACCTTGATCCTTAATCTGAGTTCCAGCGTTTCTAATATTTAAGCATAATTTTATAGCTACAGTACGCTTTATGCCTAACTACAAAACCGTGAGAAAAAAAAGTGTTTATCACCCTTTTCTCGTCAAATACGGAATAAAATGCAGAACTAATCACATAAGCAGAAGGGGTTTATAAAAATCTGAATGTATTTGTTCAATTCATTTTTTTTTTATTATATAATTTAATATAATTTAATTGGCATGTTGGAATAATTCCATATTCTAATTTAAACCGCAAAAATTATTTGGAATTTAATTTTGGCACCAATAGGGAGGTTTGAGTCCATAGTTTAACGAATCACGGTCACGGAAAGTTGTAGAAATAAAATATTTGCAAAAAAACACGGATTTGTGATTTAGCGCATTTTACGATTTTCCCGGCAATGTCACAGTGCTAGTCACCGTAAAAATAAACAACCAATAGATGATTTTTATTTGTTCAATTTTCAAATTGCTTCTGCTCTTTTATTGGACACCTAGCTGTATTGCCCATGGGTATTAAATTTCTTTCAATAGCCTCTTTTGTATGGAGCTTCCTAAGTGGTAGCAAGCATTCATCCATTTCATAAAATTTATTGAAACATACAAACAGAAAGAAAAAAAATATAAAAAGCAATAGATTTATTTGCACTTAAATATACAAAAATAAAAATTACATTAAAAACAAAAATAAATAATAACAGGAACCTCATTCGGAAAACCCCAGTGAAGACAATGAAGACCAATCGAAAGTGCAAAAAATTTGTACATTTTACAAAATAAACAAAACAAATGCAAAACACTTGAAATTATAAGCTTGTTACAAAAAAGTTATTACATAATGACGAAATAAAATTAACACACGAAAATTCTAAGACAAAAGATAAAAAAAAACAGTAACAGAATAAATAATTAACAAAAACAGCTAAAGGCTTAAACGTAACGATTCCCCAATGAAAGATTTTCTTAAAAACTAAAAAAAACAATGTACAAAGACACACTGAATTAAAATTATTGGATTATCCATTAGTGGAATGTATCGAAGTTACAATTAAAGTCTGTATGCACAAATACAAAATGAGTAACGAAATAAATTAATATTTACGAAGGCATGACCGAATACATATTAAAATTCAAGTTATTATTTAAAATGTCCACAAGAGATATATTTAAGTAGCCGTTTCTTCTTAATTTAGTTTTCGATTTTGACCTAAAGTTAGCACCAACTTTCCCTATGCAAATCGAAAATAATTTTGACAGAAACGAAATAAATTTATTCATTCATCTACCTATCAATTTTCTAGAGATGACTAGGTATGCCACTTGCAACCCATAACCATACAGGTGGAGTCTACCCAAGAAGCCTATAATATAACCGTATTGGAGTGCTGACTTCTTAGAACAAGGCCACGCCAAAAAATTCAACCTTCAAATTCACCTTTCAACAGTAATAGAGACAGCGATTCTCTCGAAGAGAAAAAAGTTTAATGCGTAATAGACATAAGGGATGTATACAATTTTGGCGCGCGGTTTTCTATAGAACTTAGCACTCCAGTCTGGTTATAAACTTCTCGAGCCCACCCCTTAGCTACAGACGCTAAATTTTGAAACAAACAGCTGTTGATCAGACAATGATCCCGTTACCAACCTCCTTGGAGAAGGTGACTTGTGGTAGATGCAGCTTGCGTCGGTCCAGCGACTGGCTGGTGGAGGAGCAGGCGGTGGGGGGGCGAGCCGCCTGGGCGGGTGACGCAGGTGCGGCGCGAGGGGAGCGCGGGGCGGGGTGCGGTGTCGACGGTGGTGGCGTGCTGGCAGCAGGAAGCGAGGGGATGGACACGTGAGCTACTCGTGGTTTGGCCCCTATCCCGTTTTGAGGACCTCTTCTGAACGTCTCCAGATTTAGAGTCTGGCCTGCTGATCTGGAAGGAGGAATACAGCAAATTTGTTTTTATGATATTTAGGCTAGGAAATTAAAATCAGCTAGCGAGGAAATTATGACATTTAGAAAAATTCTGAAATTAGTCAAACTTATGTACTCGTGGCTCAGAGGGAGGGGGGGGGGGGTTTGCACCCATTGCCATCGTTTTGTGTGAAATTCTGTATACCTAATTTTTCATTGTACTGTTATTTATGAGTATAATATTATATTGTTGTTTATTGCACTATTGCATTAGCTTAGCTGTTAAGATAGTGCAATGTAGTAAATAATAGTAGTTTATGTTACAAGGGCGAAAAGGAATAAATTACGAGGACGATTTAAAACACGAGCGTAGTGAGTGGTTTAAACGTAACCGAGTAATTTATTGCTCTTACGCCCGTGTATCATACTATGTTTTTCAATGCATAGTGTGAGGAAATAAAACAAATATAATCTTGTGAACTTTAAATTATGATTGGCTCAAAAGGACTGTACCCAGAGCCGTTAAACAGTGGAATAAAAAGTATAAAATTTATGGTACACAGGAAAGTTTGCAGGTTAGCCGACTATTGTAAATAAAAAAAAATAATAATAATAAAGCCCTAGGGCAAAATAATCGACTTTCTGTTCGGTTTTGATGCATAAAAAGTGGGCAATTACGAGCACTTGCATTGAAAATCAAAATAAAAAAAAACTGTGATTATAAAGTTGTTGCACAGGCTGGATTTTTAAACCCATAAACTAGTGACAGTATACTGACTGAGGATTATTTACATATTATAAAAAAATTCTACTATTTCATATCAGATTTTTTTATAATATGTAGAAAAAGTAGGCTATTTCTTAAATAGGCTCATTAACGAGGTTAATGAATAGGCTGGTAAATAATTCAACTTGCCACTATGAAGTTCCGGCTTAACTTGACACTTACGATATACTTATTACACTCTATGTATCTAAAGGGTCTAATTAAGTAGGTCAATTCCTAAATAATTAAACATTAGTGATTGTCAGATATTTTCCTGTGTGTTCTACAATACCTATCTGTAAATAAAATTTAAAGTTTCTAAGTTAACTGGAAGTGCCCTATATGTTTTAATGGTGAGCAAATTTGTATGAAATTTATTAAAACTCGCGTGAGCTGACATACTAAATTATTATTACATACGGCTTGAACACTCACCTGTGATTGTGTAATTAATAACCGCCCCTAATAACAAGCAATTGAAACAATTAAAAGAATCAAGTGCATCCACCATCCCACCTCCCTCGACGACGCAGCCAACGCTCAGCGCACGAGCAATGCGTGCAGCTCAGCGATCGGCGGCTGCCAGTGCCCGTTTGACAACGACGGTGAACGCCGCGTCATCGTCCTAAGAACGACACTCGCCTTGATAATGCCGAAATTGTATCGGTGAAACGGTTGGCGTATAGTCAACAACAATCACACGTGAGTGTTCAAGCCGTATGTAATAAAATTTTTGTATGAAATTGATTACGTAAAGCGCGATAACTTTTTTTCGCTTCGAGTTAGAAGCCTGATTATTTTACAGCACTAGACTTCTGTAGGAGGTATCAGTTTCAACTTGATATCTTATACAAGGCCCAAGCAAAAGGGTCTTGACAGACAGACAGACAGACAGACAGACAGACAGACGGACAACAAAGGTACGGAAGCCTAAAAAATAAAAATTAATAAATTAAAAAACGAAAAATATAAAAAAATTACTTGAAGGCGCAGCTTAGCTACATGCTATAAACGATAACATGCGATATTTTTGATAGCGCTGGTTTTCTTCAGGTTTGCGGGTTGGCTAGTCCATAGTAAAAATTGTTTTTTGCAGACCTGACTCTATAGTGTAAATACATGAGAAAGAGTAACTAATAGAACAATAGAGCATTTACTCACTTGACTAAATTCCTAACTTCCTCCTCTCCAGAGACCACCACATTCTTGTTGCCGACGAACACGATGTAGTCCCCCGCCTTCAGCCCTGCACGTTCAGCCGACCCCCCCGCAGCCACTCGTTCCACTCGCGGTGGTCGAGTCCACACTACAGTGAAGCCGAACCCCCCGCTCGCGACTCTTGTCAGCCTACGACAAGTTGGTAATTTATATTCATCACGACAAAATATCAACACCATAAATATATCATCACGACATTAATCCCCGAGGGGGTGTGAACTCTGAAATGCAAACCATAGTTCACATTCGGTATACCTGCATTTCACCGACGGTCATTCATTACGTCCCAACGTGATGAACCCTATCGCCGTTCTTCGGGTACAAATACACGCTTTTTAGGGCACGCAGGTTTCCTCACGATGTTTTTCTTCACCGTTCAGGGCGTTCAGCAAGTGGTATGTACAACAAATACTACTTAAACACATAATTTCCGAAAAACTCATTGGTACATGCCCGACCAGGAGTTGAACCTGGGTCTCAAGATTGAGAGGCCAGCGTTCTATCGCCGCTTTATAATCATCATATAATTTTAAAACTGACATGGATAAATAATGTGACCTTCTCGGAATGTTATGATGATAAAATGACGTTTCTATCAAGCATATTTCTGGGATATTTAAATTCTTTCCAGCAAGATATATAGGGGGGCCAAAAGGCGGATAGTTACTTTTTTGTCGTGGTGAAGGGAGTCCTGCCTGGTCTCGGTGGTTTCTTTGGAGCCGCTGGGTCGTCAGGAGGGTCCAACTCCAAGTATCGTAAGAAAAGGTGCTCGTCGGCTTCCTTCTGTAATTGTGCTGCAGCGGACTGAGCTTGGTTGGATGTGGACCCTGCTACAGATCCGGCACAATTTGAGGCCAGACCTAAAAGTATTAGTACGAAGTTATAATTAAAAACCATGTAAAAAATAATATATTTAAGTGTTCTTTTGCAAGCAGCGTTCGCTGCCAACTGACAAGGCTAAAGCAATGAGGAGCTAATAGAAGATTCTCGAATACTCACCTTTATCATAGTGACTCTCCTTCCCCGACTCGTCATTGGTGCTGGTCCCCTCGACATTGTCGGTCGCCATCTTCGTTCTCCCGTCGGTCACGCTGCCCTCACCAGGATCCTTGTGGCATCTGTCTCTCTGAGCGTGTAGAGGGGCCGCCGCCTGCCGCGTCGACACTTGGGACTGCAGAAAGTATGTGCCGGATATGTTACCCTTAGTAGCATCATTCAGCGGGAACGAGACGCATCCTAGAAACTCGCTCCGCCTGGAACAACGAAAGGACAACGTAAGTTTCAAATTAAAAAAACTTTTCAGTCGTTTTTGATACATACATACTTGGAGTTTTCCAGAATGTCAATAAGAGGTAAGTTTTGTTGTTTATAAAAGGAATTCTATATTTCGGGTTTACAAGAGTTTTAAGCGGAGAAATCCGTCAATAAAAACATTTTTGTTTGGTTTTTTATGAATATAAAAAGCAATTCAAACTAGTCGACTACGGCGCACCAGTAACATTTTAGGCACGGCGTTCTGCAAGGATCAATTCTAGATCCAGTTTTCCTTGCTCTAATTTTGTTGAAGAAAATACAAAACCTGCAATAGTTCATCCACAGCCACAATAAAGGAGTAAGGAATAATCCATCAGTTGGTTTGACTGCACCAGGTCACGCGAGGTAATGTTGACAAAACACTTACTTACTCATATGTACTCGGGTAAATGAACTTCTACAAATTGAGTCACTCCCCCATTTGCTTCATTCAATCAGCTAATGCCCTAAGCTGCAGGTTTCCTAAGGCAAACTTTTAAAATAGCTATGCAAATGCCCCTCTCTTTAACAGCAGGGAAAGTTGCGTGCTGCCATGCCAGACTTAAATAAACGACCTGACACTTTCCATCGACCTTGTCCTGGCTTCTGGGTTAGTTCAGAAAATTGGCAGATTGGGCCAATATTTGCACGGACGTAAATGTAAGCTTCCAATTTGTAGAATTTCCTCTTTTGAAACTAAAAATTTGTCGTTGAGTGATTGGGATAAACTGGTACATCATGTATTGCGTCGTCCTGTTCACCCATCGGCTTAGTCCGTGGAGAAACGATGGTGGCAACCCCCTTAAACGAACTGAAGTAGGCCCCGAATAATAGTGGCAACGTAAGTTGAATTGTTGGCAAAGGTTGGGCCAATATGTCGACGCAGTGTAATAATTTACTAGTGCACATTCTTGCCAAGTTTGCAGAATTGGAACGATTTTTTAAATTGAACTACACTAGGAGAAAGTTATACAGCCACAACAATGAGTACTATGTATATTGCAATGGTGAATAATGTGGTTATGTATGATAATAGTGACAAAGATGGAAATATTGATAAAATGGCTGATGTGAAGAATAAAACTATTGTTTACAATAAATAGAAGAGAGGTAATTTGTTTACAAACAAGACTAGTATTTATGAAAGTTTCAAACAGATGCTAAAGTCTTAAAGGCGTTTAGTGCAATCAAGTGTAGTGCTCTTTGCACTTTACGTACATCAGCGTTTACAAGATTTACAAGAGCATTTTTATTTTTACCGCATTTTAAATTGTGCGACTTTTTGCATTGAAATTGACAATCGCTAGTCATAACGTTATGAAACGAAGTCTAACCACATCAATTAACCAGATACAATTAAATTGAACAGACTGAATGGTCTGAATATACACATAATCCAGTATTAAACGCTTTAGCTGCCCACCTACAGTTTAGTCGCGTGACGTCAACCAAGACCAGTAGGGATGATATTTCCATAATGCTTAGCAAATTGAATGGGCGTTTCGTAAGTGATTTGATTACTTAGAATAACATAATACAGTATGCACAACCCACTTTTTACCCATAACCTTATTGCATTGATGTATAAGTTCTGAGCATTATTGTAATAAAAACGAAAAGAGGATACCTCTTTGTGGATTTATAATATATTGTACATAGGTAATCATAGATAGATCCTAAAACACAACCATTACTTTGAAAAACAGTCATGCATTTCAAAGTTTCGCTTTAAATTTTAACAGGGTGGAAGGCTACAGGGCTCCCATACCGAAAATTAATCTTTTTCGAAAAGTCATATAATTCACTCACAACATAGATGTTTATACAATTTCAAACTACACCAATATAGACATTTATGGGACTTCGTGCAACGCCAGGACGCCGTCCTATACCAAGGTTCTCACTGAAGCTTCTAAGCATGCAAGGCCTGTATAGAAAGGCTTTTTTGGATTCTTTTGATAGACAAGACACTCCTCTATTCGATCATTTGACATTTCGTGCAGATTTTATACACCGGAGAGTTTGTGCATCCATGCTCTACCATTTTGAGTGACTGGGGACACCAAGCTTTTGACTTACGGGGGTGGTTGTCACTCTTCCTCGAAAATAGGTGGGCTGCTCCGGATTGCGGGGCTAGCTGCCCCTGTCACTTTCTCGAGGATATCTGCTGGTAGGCTGTTCTTTCTAACTCTGGGCTCTGGCGGGTCCCACTCGGGGAGGCTATTCTTTCTGCAGAGTTGGAAGTGGCGGTGGGCATGTTGATGGGAACAGTGTTGCTTCGGCGGTATTTCTTCGCGCCTGGTTTGGCTCAGGCCCGCAACGGTTTGGGAGACGAACGACATGCCTACCAATTTTTATTAGTCAGTATGAAGTTGTTTAAATTGGTATAAGTTCTCAAATGCCCAGCCGGCCTCGACGAAAGATCCTTATTGCGCGCTCTATGTCCTCAGGGACTACGGGGAGAAAATTAGTAGGTAAGTAAGGTCGGTTCTCAGCGGCGTTAATAATGTTTTCCCAAGGGCCTGAATCGAGGTTTGCTATTTGTTAGAGCACAATTTCCTCTCCTATATTCATCACCGCTCCTAGGTAGTTAACAATATAAAAACGAAAGCGACTCTGTCCGGAACTGAAGCTCCGACATAAAAACATGTTTATTCTATTCGTCACGCAAAAGCTGTAAATGCCTAACTCCTGCCAAGCTCCCATAAAATCATGTAACCTTAAGTGGGGATAGAAAGCTTAGGCAAGTTGGGATTGTTTCCGTCAACATGTTACGCATCTGTTTTTATGATCTTTAACAGTCTGAACTGAGTTATAATTTTATGTGTTTGGACAACATGACTTCATTAGGGTTCTAGTTTCGAACCAAACCCATAAAACTAACAATAAAATTAGCTCTAATATTAGTGTAATATTGTTAAAGGTATGTAAAATTACACTGTCGTCATAATACTCCAAAATGTTATAGTTTTTTAGAGGAAAATAACCTTGCCTGGCCTTTTCAAGATATTTGACGGTTTAATGATTAAGATACGCCATTGCATGTTTTCAAAATAGGTTATTACGTTCAGGATTTTTCATACAATAATTCCACAATGTCGATAAAACGGCACTTAACTTCGCTAACGGATAATATCTTCTTTAATAATAGGTAACCATGAGGTGTATGTGAGACGATAATTGAAAGACGGTTTGAATGCGTCGGATTACGATATGATGCCCTTTTTGAACGAGTGAAATGAACTGTTAATTTCTGCAGTAGTAATGGATGTCATGTTATGCGAGGGGTATGGTATCATGATATGTTATAAATGACTTTAAATATTGATACGAGTACATTACATATATATCTAGTTACTATTCAATACCGACTATTTTATCTCCTTAAGGAAGCTGCGGAAAGCCTCATAGATACTTATTCTCCCAAGGTTTGGCCGCCTGCCAAACAAGTCTAGTGGCCTGTCATTACGATTGATCCTACTTTCTACGTCCATCGCTTTAATATCCTACGAACATTTTCAAGCTATTTCGTCTAGTCGCTTCGAGTCCTTATACAATTTATTATTTAAACGGTGGACGCGAAAATAGGTTACGTTTAAATAAAGTAAAGTACCGCTGTTTCACTTTCGATTAAGCACCTAGCTGGTTACTAAGTAGTTCTGTTCTTATGTATGTTCAGACTTTTATATACATGGTACTAAGTGGAGCTGCTTACCTTATTGGGATAAGGTAAAACAGTTATAGAATTTTTATTGCTCGTGTAGCTAGTTTTTTCTAGTACAACTTCAACTGTATAAATTCTTGTTTGTATGCAATGAAAATTCAAAATTAAGCAATTAAGGAAAATGTGATGGTCTGAATAAGTGGCACAGCGAAAGGGGTGAAAGACACAAAGGACATGGTACCCACAAATTTTGACCCTTACCGAGTTTGATGCTCGTATCAAGACAGCCGAGCCGGTGGCAGATCGCACAAATCTATCCTTAAAAATAACCTTTTTACACTTTCAGCCTCCTTGGATCACTCAGCACATCACAACACACACGCAACTCGAATAAAAAATAAATTATATAGTTATGCGTAATTTTAAAGGTGAAAGGCTCAATAGGTGACCTCCTCTCGTTTGCTACGGATACAGCACTGCCCGGGAGACGCTGCCACGCTTCTGCGCCGACAATCGATCGCCCCGCGCATGTTCCCTCAGCGCCATGCCGCCACCGTCATTTCCACCCCTATATCTTATGTATGAGAGTGAAATATGCCGGAGGAAAAAGTGAAAAACGTGGCGCACACTGTCCGCCTACGGTGCTGTTTACCCCAGTCGTAAATGTAACTATTGCTTGCACAGTGAGTCGATTTATGTCATCGTTACGCTCCCGAACAGTAAGGAGGGTTGTGGTCCTATTACGGCTTACCGTATTTAAGGGACATTATTGTGGGTAATGGATTCCTGATACTAACTTGGGTTATCCTTTAATTTTTAGAAACAATTGAAATGTATTACACGCTTTTGTATTGAATTAGGATTATAAAGAGTGATTGTCGGTCGTTTAGCTTATATAGTTCCTTTTATTAGATGACCGCAACCTGCGGAAGTTGCTCTGCTTATGATCATGATCTCCTTATGATAATGAAGTTTGATGACGTAACGTCGTCTCTGTGGGGTCTCCGACGCTAATGAGATAAGAGGAATATTTTAGGGATAAACCTACCTGCATTTCTTGTCTCTATGCCAGACAGAGATGTGAAGAGTCTGATGATCATACACAGCAGAGGGCAAGGGCAGTTTCAAGAGTCGCTGAAACTCTGGTTCTCTCTTCCCATAGAGCACGGATGTTCTCTGGAATATTGATCTTTGTGAAGGAACGCTCGAGTACTCTGGGAGACCACTGATGACCACCTTGGAATGATAAAATTAATTATAAGAATTTAAAAAAGGCCAATATTAGATTATCTACACAAGTTGGAAAATTGTTTACTTTAGCATACGCGTTGATGTCGTCGGTTTTCCCGCAAGGCCTTTGCAGATCGCGACAACGGATAACTGAAAAACAAAAACAAAACTTAAATATATCCAGAAAGGAACAAAAATAAATGAAGGAAGAAGAAAATGGCCGATAGGTACATCACTCACCGTGAACGTCTATGACGTCATTCCTTGTTAAGATCTCCAAATCAATTGTTCCTTTCAGTTGGAACCGATCTGCACTTCGTTCCGAACGGTTACTTGCTACGCTTCTCCGTTTCTCTTCGCTGCTGCTGATGCTGCCTTCCTCAGGAGAATATGTCAAGCACCTTCTAGACGATTTATGTTCAATCACTGGTGTGAAGTCATCAGACCTGATGATATCTTCATCGAGTTTGCTACTTTTATTAGCTCGTTCCTCGCTAAGATTGCAACTTGGCCTTTTTAAATTTCCGATTGGTGTAATGGGACTCGGTATGCCATTTTCTAATGTCAGCCCAAAGAGTTCTTTTGATCTCTTGTTATTATCAATTAGAGGATCGTGTAACATCAGGCTACTGTGTGAGACGTTAGAATGAAAAGAGGAGTTACGTCTTTTCGTTAAAGAATTTTCAAACTCAACATTCTCAGTGCCTATATCATCTGTCAAACGAGAGCTAATAGCATCACTAAGAGATACATTATGTAATTCAGTTGCAGGGCTTGGGATTCCTATTTCAAGTGTAAGCATGGATTTTGATTCGATACGTTTCTGTTTCCAACTTTCATTGCCAACTGTGGATTTTTTCCTTCGAATACACCTCTGTCTTTTTAATCTTGAGTTTGTATTATCTCTGGTTACTGAGAACAAATCTGGCGTAGATTCGCAGGAGGCATATTCTAAGTTGCCCGCTTTATTATCCTTATCTGTTAAGTAGGTTTTCATTGACTGCGATCTACTCAAATTACTGAGGCGGTCTTTCAACTGATTCTTTGATTTTGGTTCATCAAAATGTTCCGGTGTTTTTACTTCTCTCTCGTTGTAACCATCACCATCATCAAGTATTACACAACCTAGGGGCAGATTCTTTATAAAATTTTCATTCACTGTAAGTTTGGGCTTTATCTTGTTTGCTTTTGGACTGTTACTTGGTGACATTGAATTATTTCTAGATAGATTGACGTATCTTGCTTCTTTAATGATATTACCTTTATTTTGTTCAGCTGAATTGACAAATATTTCTTTGGCATCTACAACTTGTGATTCTTGACTATCACCACTTTTGTTGTTGGATTTATTCAAAATTCTTCGCCTAGTTTTTATGATCTTCGTACTTTTGATTATATCTTCTATCATTCTTTCTAATGTGATATCGCCCATTTGAGTTGTTGAAACCGTTGATTCAGTTACATTTGTAATTGAGTCCTTAGTTAAGATGAACTTATTCTCCATCTCATTTGATGTTTCTTCATCTCTTAGAAGTACAGTATAAGGATTCTGAACTTTGGGAAAATAATCAGTCAATTCCGGATTGAACCTAGCTCTCTGTGACTTGTTGTGAGTGCTCATGGTGCTAAATCTTAGGTCAGCTAGTTTTACTGACAATGGTGTCATGGATACTGGAGAACAACCGTCTCTGATTAAGGAGTGGATATCTCTCTTGTCAACGGATGGTGATTTAAATGAACTCTCAAATTCATTTGACTTTTTCCTTGTCCTTTTTAGAGGCCTTATATTCGCTGGTCCGGTGTCATTCTTGTTAAAATACAAAGGATTTTCCATGAATATGTGATGGCCAAATATAGGCAGTGTCGTTTTTTCAATTCCATATTTGTTTGTATCTACGGGTTTTTCTACACAATTGATAACTAGATCTTCATCGTATTCTATCTCTACTAGCCCTTGGCTGACTGTTTTAGTCGTACTAAAGGGGTGCAATTTGGTATGCTTGGCAATGACTAAAGAATTTCTTTGACTACTGATTGTATGACTTAGCCTATCTGAAAGATCGTTCAGAGAAGGTTCAGAATTGCTGTGACTAAGTTTTGGTGAAATACTTGGTGTATACGTCATCCTTCTTTCGGATTTAGTTGTGCAGCTATTTCGAACAAGAGTATGGTTAATGTTGTTATCGTTGCTGCTCATTTCTAGTTTTCTTTTTTTGGCTTCTCTAACTCGTCTGCTATAAGTTGGTGGAGTAGACGGCAAGTCTGGTAGTTTGTCATACTTAGGATCATTGACAAAATACAATATGTTGTCTAAATTTTTGACTGGCGTATTAGTTGGTGTAATGTTACTGACATCCTTAAGGGCTATTCCATCAACTTTTTTGATAAACCCTTCTTTGAAGTAATTCGGAGTACTGCCTATACTATTGATGTTTTCTTTATCGACGTATTTAATATTATTTTTCCTAGCAGCTGAGCCTAAAGACCTCCTTTGGTATCTACTAGGTTTCTTGCTCTTCTTAACTGAAGGCGCATCTAAAGACCTTCTTATCTGTCTGTTTGAGAATGGCCCATTTAGTTGATCACTTGGCTCCGTTCCTATTTCTTTTGTTATTTGAACTTCTTGGTTTTTTTTGCTGTAGACTGCCCACTTCAGCATTTTGGATCTGAAATATAAGAAAAGGTAATGTTACTTCGGTAAAATGAAAACGCATTAGGTGATTTGGTATTTTTGCTACAGTATTATAAATAATATACACAGTTAGACAAGTCATTATAATTTTGACACGGATGCCGTTGTTGGCCTCTATAATGTCCAAATGTCCATTTGTATGCGCACGCGCCGGCACAGTACGTAAAGTCTATTTCACACTTCATTGAGAACATGGAGATGACAGAGACGTGAAATTCTCATCGTGATGCAAAGTGTTGAAGACATCATTACACGGTTTGCTTATTTGTATAACGGTAAACTGAGATTGTATTTTCGTGTTAGTATATAGGTAGTATATAGGTAGTTGTTGAATTAAATTCGTTCATCATACATAAGTACTATTGCTTGTAATGTTGTAGCTCATTTGCTCATACTCGTATTTTAATCAACCTCGCGTAAATATTTCATCTGTATTGGATTTCAACGGCTTGTTGTCGGTACCAGTTGTTTTTGAGTAACGGTAAACGAAAGTCATCTGTTTTCTGTTCTAAATTCGATTTTCACTCGAAAGTGTAACAGTGATTGAGGAGTTTTGTGATTGTCTCCCATTGGTTCGGCGTGATATTCGATTCCATGCACTGAGTTGTAAAATAGATTACTGATTTGTTACAGATAGCGGATGTCGCTTCTTGAAAACTTCAAAAAAATCATTTAAATGTTTGCCTGCAACGTTAGTAGATAATTATAATCGACTTTCTCGTATTATAAAATTTCAAATTTTTTTCAGGATCTCGTATTAAAACCCTCGCACAACAAATTATACCTAAATGTAGATAATTTCAGAAAAATAGCCTGAGTAAGTACTGTACGTACTTTTAGTACAAGACTTAACGTTGAAAAATTAATTTGGCAGAGTATATTAAAAACATTTACATCTTTGTACATCTTTTTACATCTTTGTAAAGCCTATATTAGATTCTTTACAATATGCTTTACAAAGCAGTTTTAGAGTTTTTAAGGCGCCTCTTTCCATCGTCATCCGAAAATGACTCTATTGATAAAGTTATTTCTCTTAAACGGTACTTATGTTTAAAAATTATAAAAAAATTTATATTGTTAGTAAAACAATAAAGAACAACTTTATCTTAGAAAATTATTCTCGCGTATAAGAAATAGCATGAAAATATTGTTCAAAGTCAAGCTGTTTTTAGACTAAAATTAAGTAAATTGGTTATGTCTTTGAAACCACTAATGGTATTTGTATGGTTCTTGTACTAAAATACAAGGAAAATATTGCTTAGAAAAACAATTTATGGATTTTTTTCAGTTCATCGCGTCCATGTGAAAAATACTATTTTCCCCTATTTTGCGCTATCCGGAGACCCATCGACGTCGTAATGCAGTGCGCGCGGATTTGAACGTTGTTTCAATATAGTTTCTGTCGATATTTGTACCGACACAAGTCGAATCAAGGTCGTTGGCGAATAGTTTTAGTGAAAAAAGTTCGTTTTCGTAACGTTTCGTCAACTTACATTACAGCTAGCTGTAACACAACTCAAAATAGATTATTTACATTAATAAATCATTAACTTAAGAGCGGTTTTGCAACCCGATTGTGAAAAACCCGCCTTTTTCTAATTGGTCGAAACAGAAAACTTAAATTCAAAATTCATTCGATAGTTATTCAACAAAACCAATAAATACAATCTATGTATTGTGTATGCTGCTATCGCAAAGTTACCATCCGCTTCTCTAAATTAGAATTGCAAAATTTTTTGTTTTCAAAATGTTTGCAATTCTATTTTACAGAAACCAATTTTTAAAATTATAATTTTTTTAAATTCTAGTTACAGAAATCAATGGAAACTTTCTGACGGCAACATGCACAATACATAAGTAATAAGGTTTTGTTGAAGTGAATTTTGAATTTTGAATTTAAGTGTTCTTTTTCGATTAATTAGAAAAAGGCGGGTTCTTCACAATCCAGCTGCGAAACCGCTCGTAATTGGGCGAGCCTAGCTCTTACAATAATACAATGTAATTAAGGGTGGGGGGCAAGTGTACCACTTTTGTAATTGCATCGTTACTTGTGTTAATAAATTTAATTTAATTAATTTTTATACTATTTTGGCTAAGTATTCCTGTTTCCACATAATCTATACTTTTCGAATCGATCAAAAGAGGAGTTCTTTTAAAAATATTCTTGAAATAGAACTGAAGTTTCTGCTTCCTCATTGCTCCAGGCAGCTTGCAAATCATTGTAAGCATGAGTGCGTGCACTTTTCCGAAATTTTGTTGTAAACTGCTTGGTATTATCTATTGAAGCTTAACCAATATCGCCACATTAAACTATCGAACCATAACTTATGTCACTTTTCACCGACTCTGAAAGGGACATGGGGTGAAGATATATGTCCACGATTTCCATTGTTTTACGATCTACTATCCGTGGTACCATGGCACACGCACCGCCGAAACTAGATTTGAATAATTCATATGTCGACCACCTGCCCCGCCTCAACCGACGACGCGCGACATTTGGTCGTGTTCATTCTATTGCTATAAAAAATACACATTTTACATGAAGATTTGTCGGAATATATATACAAGTTGAATTTGTGAACATCGTCCAAATTCTTACTTGAGCCTTGTTAACTCATCAGCATCATGAACCAATACCGATTTTTGTAAAATTCATAAAACTAAATTTCGACTAACCATAGTGATTCACTCAGGACTGGGAGTGAATTACTATGGGAAGTCGAAATTTCATTATACGAATTTCACAAAAATTGTTATCGATTCATGATGCTGATCACTTACAAAGCCTATAGTATGAATTTGGACGATGATCAAAAAGTCACCTCGTATATAACGTGTAACAGAAAGGTGTAACCATATTTGAACAGCTTATTCAGTCAATGATATAGAACAACTTTTGCTATGGAGACAACCCTGTAATCTCAAAAAAAAAATCTGCCCTTCCATACATTTCAGCCGAGCGGCATTGCATTTTTCTATGAAAAAGTTAATTTTTTTTTCGAGATACAGGCTTTGTATAATATATACGGGTGGTCCAAAGGTGATGTCAAAAAATTTATTTCGAAAATTTTGGGCCGAAATGGATTTAAAAAGACATATTTTTCCGCACACAAAAGGAAAAAAAGGAACCAATATGGTAGGACTCCGTTGCCCGTCCGTCTGATTGTACAATAATGACACAGCCTAACTTCAGTACCAAAATAGTATTAATTTTCCCACTTGAAGCAGCAACAACTAAATTTTAATGAAACAATTCAAAATTGTGAAAAATTGTTGGTACCATAATTCGGGCGTGTCCTCCTGGATAAAGGAACGAAAAAAAAAAAAAAAGACGGGAATAATATATGTTCATATACATTATACAAACTGTCAAACATGTAAATACACATACTCAGAAAGTTGGAAGAGGTCTCTGCCACAACCACAAGGCACACAATGAGCCCAGATATATTCATGAACCTTGATCTAACTAGCATACAAGTATATTGTATAAAATATGTTGTAAGTCTTCGGCAATCTCAGTAATAAGGGCTATTTTATTTTATTTTATTATGTATGTAATAATACTTACACCAAGGTAAGAACATAACCTAAAAATGTATGTCAATTGAAGACGACACGGGCGACTGCTTATAGTATGAGAGTTGATGAAAATAAAAACCGGCCAACTCGGATTCACAAAAGGGTTCCGTACCATCACACAATACGGGTATGGAACCCTGAACACATGGTCAATAATTCCACTTGCAGTTATGCGTACGCAACTTAACTTGACATTTACGGTCTATTACACTCTATGTATCTGAAGGGTCTAATTAAGTTGGTCTCTGATAACTTCCAAAATACTTAAATATTTGTAATTTTTGATTTTTTTCCTTTGTAGGTACGTGCTATTATACCTACCTGTTAACAAAATTTCAAGTTTCTAACCCCCGGTTTCTGAAAGGCCAATCAATGTTAACAGTAGATTAAAAAAATATTATCTGCGGATTAAGCCAGAGAAAGTGGAAATTTTACATTGAAATCAAAAATTAACTAAGTTAATTATTGATTCATCACTATTCAGACTTCATATATGCTTTATTTTCACCGTTATTTGCCGTTAAAGTTTTTTTAATCTACTGTTAACTTTGATTGGCCTTTCAGAAACCGGAGGTAAGTCAACTGGAGATGCCCTCTATAGGTTTTGATTAGAAATTGATTATGTAAAGTGCAATAACTTTTTTCGCTTTAGAAGCCTGATTTTTAACACCACCATGGAGCTGTAGACTTCTGTAGGAGGTATCAGTTTCAACTTGATATCTCATACGAGGTCTGAGCAAAAGGGTCTTGACAGACAATAAAGTGATCCTAAAAGGGTTCCTTTTTTAATTTTGAGGTACGGAACCCTAAAAATTGAATAATTTTATCTAGTTCTTGCAATTGTAATTTTGAATATAAGAAAATCTAAGACTGAGAGAAAGTGGTTTCATTGACTGCTAAGGGTTCCAAAGAAGTATTTTTTAAGTGGATACTTCTTTATTCGCTTCTTATATAAGGGGGCATGTTCAGGATTTTTTAAATCGTTCATTATTCATTATTTTTTTAGTTACTATTTATGATAAGACTGATAAGTAATTGCTCATTTAATTGATTAATTAATTAATTATTGGAATAATAAAAAAAATTTACTCTTAACACTGACTCGTATCATTATGATATTTATGGCCGCCATTGATTGAAAGAGGCAGCATAAGAATGTTATCCTCTTAAATAATTTACGGTTGTTTCTCTGACATAACCTGCAACTTTTTTTTGATAATAAATAACTTTAAGCAATTTGAAATTTATATTATGTCGGTATTTGCAGCTACCAGAAAACTAGGCTTGCCAATAGCTACTCCATCTCCATTTTCACCAGCTCTCATGCTATCAGCAATGGTATGAAAAATAAAATAAAATGCCCGAGTCATAAAAGGAATCGCTTGCGATCGTGCGGTCGATTCCAAGTTTTTTTTTGTAAGCAGACAATGGACTTTTAGAAATTCTACGTACTTTAGAAATTCTTGATTGTGATATACAGACTGCTTGAAAATTCGACCTATTCCTTGAAAGGAGATACTAGAGATCATTTCCCACAAATAATGCCTATCAACTAGTGGTCGAAAATGATGAATTATTTTCAAGTAAAACTCGTTGAGATTGCGGAAATTACAAATTAAACAAGGTCTTCTTTCCACTTAAGACTTTTATTTCTGAGATTATGGGAATTCAGGGCATGTATTTTTTTTTATAAATAATCACTCATTTATCATTAATCAGAAAAATAACAAATAAGTGCAGAGAGAGAGAAGTAGTTATTTTTAAATTATTTGTTTTGGTTACCAGTCTGAAAGTTTGAAAAATATCTTAAAAACCTCCGTAACTCGGAGACCATTCATTTTTGACCCCTAGTTGATGGGCACAATTGGTTGGAAATGATCTCTAGTTTCAAGAAATAGGTCGAATTTTCAAGCACCCTGTATATCTTGAAAAATATGTTATTTGAGAATAAACTAAAGAAACGAATTCGTATGAAAATAAGCTACACAGCTCTAAGTTAAGGCGCTCTTATCCCAAAATCAGTAATTTCAAAGTCAAATAGATTTTTCAAATATCGTCTAAAACTTCCAAAAAAAAAATACGCAATATAGTTCGAACCTTTATCTAGGTCTTCCACGCACGTGTTACACGATCAGATAAACTTTGCTCGATAGAAATAATTCACAAACACATCTGTAATAAGACCTTTCAAATCATGCCATTTCCATAATTCCACTCTTTTATTAACGAAGCATATCTGGTAATATTGCTCTTTAAATTTTCTAGGTTGACCACGTAAGTGGGTTTTAATAAACATATCCCTTATTTTTAAACAATTTGAAAACCGATAAAAACAACGAAATAGTAGTTTATGCTACAAGGGCGCAAAGGAATAAATTACGAGGACGATTTAAAACACGAGCGTAGCGAGTGTTTTAAACGTAACCGAGTAATTTATTGCTCTTACGCCCGTGTATCATACTACATTTTTCAATGCATAGTGTGAGGAAATGAAAACAAATATAATCTTGTGAACTTTAAATTATAATTGGCTCAAAAGGACTGTATCCAGAGCCGTTAAACGGTGGAAAAAAAAGTATAACGTCTATGGTACACAGGAAAGGCTGCAGGTTAGCCAACCATTGTAAATAAATTAAAAAAAATAACAATAATAAAGCCCTGGGGCAAAATAATCGACTTTCTGTTCGGTTTTGAAGCATAAAAAGTGGGCCTTTACGAGCACATGCATTGAAAAAGTACAAAAGTGTGGTTACTTTTTTTACTCCTTACACGTAAAGAAAAAGACAGAGAGTCACTCTTCTGGGATAAGAGCGCCTTAAGCAACAGGTGTGGAAGTAGGTAAATCATCCACCACGATTAGCGATTGCGGTAATCTTCTACATAACTAATTATCTTTGTTTGTGTATGTTTCATATTTATATCAATTATACTATCATGCCTGTTGCTGTTCTTGGTTACTAATATAATATGCAGTCATTGGGTATTCATACTTTTATAAAACACTAGCTGTGCCCGCGACTTCGTTCGCTCGGACTTTAGAATAAAAGCGACACTCAACGTTGCGGTCTCGGTTAGCGATCAACATCAACCTTGCTTCGCAGTCCTCATCTGTTTCCTGAGACTGAATTTGCTTTAGCCTCTTAGAACTTCTAGAAGCTCTAGAACTCTAGACAGACTTGACCTTTTTCTCGCAGGTAGTGTTGAGCTTTATTTTAATTTTGTCGATAGAGTCTGTCTAACGAAAGCTGAGAGTAACTTTACCTGACACGGATATGATTTTTCTTTTTCATTTCTTTTTTGTACCCGTATCAGGTACAGTTACTTTCAGCTTTCTTTAGACAGACTCTAGAATTTTATATACTTTCATTTTTAACAAATTGACAACCCTGTCATTTCTCCTCTCCGACCATTTTCGGTCATGGCGACCGCTTCGACTCCTGGTCGGTACGACGCTGATGAGCCCGAAGATGGCTAATATAGCCGACCTTCACAGTAAACCCCTGTGTGCACTGAGTGCACGTGAGTATACCGTCCACATAATTAAAGTGAATGGCCACGGGTGGTTGAGCTTTTAGCTCGTCGCGAACTATTTTACTTGACCCTTGCCCAGTAAGAGTTTTAATCAAACTGTTATCCAAGTCACAACATATGTTCTTGATAAGATATCTTGACGATTTAAAGCCTAAGTCACTGCTAGGAGACTAAGTTATAAAAAAGTGTCAAACCCCATCAAAATCCACTCAGTAGTTTACACATGAAGCGTGTTCATTCATACATACATTATATACAGACATAAATTCTAATAAGTTCTGTTTTGGCCTCCGTATCTTTAGTAAAGTATACAGAAATTACACTTTTCAAAAAATATTACCTGTACAGTTTCGACTTCGTTACTACTTCATTATATGTATTATTATATTATTAAATGTACAGATTGTAACTGGACAAGACGGACGCATCAACTTTTTTTTCTAGACTGAATTTAGGTCGTTCAAAAACTCAAATTCGAAATTCAAAATGGGTCGGGAACGTGTTTCTCGCCATTCAGCCTTTGAGGATACGAAACTCATTTGTTTCCTACCCCACGTTTCGACTGCAGACATGTATTTGATATTAAAAAACGCTCCAGAAGAAATCTTAAATTCAATAGTAATTTATTGAAGTTGAAAAGTAAGGGAGAAAAAGAATGGTTCCCGGTTGCCCGCCCTGTTTTTGCGGTATTGAATTAGTTCGCAAATTCGCCAGGGTCGTGTTCGGTTTTTGTGTTGCGCGACACTGGTTTCTGAACGCAGCGTGCGTCGCGCACCTCCAGCTTGAGTTCTCTTTCTAATTATACAGTCAATTTGGCTCAGCGAGAAATATGAATTATGGAGCCAGCGAGACCACTGTGCAATCGACCGTTTTTCTCGGCGGCAACAAAGAGCTTTTATTTGGGAATTTAGGAACAATTTGCGATATCTGAATATGAAAGAGCAAATGTTGTTGTTTGGAAGGTAATCAGACTCTTTGTGATGCTCGTTAGTTGGTTGTTAGCGATTGATTGGCGTATAATAATGTAGATTTATATATTCATGAACATCTGTAAAAAGCTTTAATATTATTCTACTACGGGACGTAGCAAGCGCAGGGCTGCTACAATTTAAATTTTGCTACGCCGTAGTATCTACATGAAATGTACCTATAGCTAGGAAATATTTTAAACTAATATAAAATGGTTTTAAAAACTCTATGTTTTATCTAAGATTGTGTTTATTTTGCGAAATCCATCGCTATGAATACTCTTAATATTATTAGGGTGCATTACAAACTAGAAAAGATCAATCAGAAACAAATCCAAAGACAAGAATTTGAAAAAATTCCCCGGGCCAGCATTCGAACCTGCGACCTCTTGTTATCAAGACAAGCGCGCTACCAAATTGCACATATGTTTTATCGTTTATTCCGACACAAATATGTGTATATTTGGAGCATAACTAAAAAAACAATTTAAAACTTAGTGCAAATGCTTTGTGCAAATGTGTACCCAATCTGATGAGGATTCCATGAATAATCCATATATTGACGTAGCACATAAATTGCGTCCACTTTAATATCATTTTAAGCTATGACATATTTCATCTTTACAAATTTTCTAAAATTCGTGAGTGCGTGTACAAACACACAGCTGCACCCACCCCACGCCGCAGCCTGCGCCCACGCAGCTAAAAGTGCCCAATTAATATGAAACAATGAGATCAATAATTATGTGATATTACGAGTGTGTCAATAGTGGACACTTTTCACCGTGCCATCGACAAATACTCTCGCGTTTCTTTCATTTATTTTAATTAATTAAATTATATTTAATTTTAATAAATTAAATACTACGAGTAATTAAATGTATCTTGCCGCCATTTTAATCCTTGTGAAAATATGAAATTTGTCATTTTTGAATGACGAAAACGTTGCATCCTGTCTGCATATACATATCTCGATCCTTATTTAAGGGGGAACGAGTCGTATCCTCTACGAAACGCACAACTTAAGATGGTTCTTCTTATTTTTGAATTAAATATATTAAATAAATGTAATATATAGCATTTCGCGAACATAGTTTAATGTCAGTGGGGCTTTTCCGGCAAAATTTTGTTATTTTATGCATTAAGTTGTAGATGTATGGGCACACAAACTTAAAACACGCTTTTAAGTATATGTGCCCATACATTTACAACGTTATGCATAATATAACGAATTTTGTTATTCAAAAATACGAAAAACCATCTTAAGTTGTGCGTTTCGTAGAGGATACGACTCGTTCCCCCTTAAGGTGCCATCTGCAGCGTTTTTACATATTAATCATTTTATAACTATACGCCTTTATTCGCCAGCTTCACGCCTAATTAGAAAAACAAGAAAAAAAAAAGTTTTTCACCCTTTTCTCGTTAAATACGCGATATAATACAGAACCAATCAAATAAGCAGATGTGGTTTATAAAAATGTAGAGAACCATCTGAAATTCTGAATATTTATTATTTTTATTAATTGAATTTTTTTTGTACAATTTATTTTTGTATTATTAAATTGGCATGCTGGAATAATTCCAAATCCCAAATTCCAATTTAAATTCTAATATTTTGAAATTATTTGGAAATAATTTTATATATAATTGGAATATTTGGCACTTTATGAGCTTTGAGCATCACGAATCACGTTTATGGAAAGTTGTAGAAACAAAATATTTGCAAAAAAAAACGGATTTTAGTGATTTAGTGCATTTTACGATTTTCCCGCCAATTTCACAGTGCTATCGCCTTAATGAGCTACTCCTAGATGAAAAATTACAAAAGTTAACGCCTTTATTCATTGATGATAAAATATTGAAATTTCAAATATCTACTTCTACTTTTGCTGAATTTTGTTATGACAAAAATTGTTCCTGAGGCAGATATCCGCTAAGGATTACAGAGTCAGTGTCTATCGAATGATACGATAATATTAGAATTACAAATTGCAAGATTGATACAC
Source organism: Ypsolopha sequella (assembly GCA_934047225.1). NCBI lineage: Eukaryota > Metazoa > Arthropoda > Insecta > Lepidoptera > Ypsolophidae > Ypsolopha > Ypsolopha sequella. The sequence continues at coordinate 4,495,123 of OW203987.1, forward strand.
GATACGATTCGTATCGTATCAATCTTGCAATTTGTAATTCATTTATATTTCACTTTAATGAAAAAAATATCGAGAGTAGTATTTTTTTGTTAAATATAAGCTTCCTTGACTTTAATAATAGTAGTTTATGAAACTGGCACATCTCGTGGCATAACTCGTGGTTATTAAAACACGAGTGTGAGTTAACATGTAAGCATACATGAGTGTTTTGATACATAGTTATGTGTAGTTTCATACACTATTTTATCTACACTCATGCCATAAGTTACCTAGCTATTTTCGAATCCATTAGATCTTGGTAACAATTTGTCGTAAGCTTTTCTTGATTTTGCTGGTTCGTTTTACTTGTTTATCATTTTTGTTGCTCAGTATAAGCTGTCATACATTTTTGCCCAGAATAAAATTTTGAGCAAACAAAAAAGCAGTAAATATAAAATTAATAAATAACGCACAAAATCTATCCAGCAGTTCACCGCGCATGTGAGACAAGGGTCCGGTCACAAGTTCTACCATCATTAAAATGAATTGTAGTCCACAGCGCATGGGCTTGGTCATAAGTATGTACATCGTTCAAATCATTACCTATTAAAACCTCAGACAAGGCTGCATGAGCGGAGTTCCCTTTGCCTTCCAAATTTGTGTAACGTACTTTTATAGCAGAAAAAAGTAATTTAAAAGCATTAATTTGTTAAGAAGACCGTTCTTTTAATTTTATTTCTTTTAATGAAACGTTCGTAAAACATATCATTATGTACTATCTTACTATACGAGTTTAAAGTGTTTTAGTTCACAAGTACAAAAATACTCCCTAAAATAAATTTCCTTTCGGGGTCAACAGCCAACTTCCACCTTGTGAATGCGGCTTCTACAATATGCCATATCGCCGCCGCCGCTCTATCTTATCTATTCTAATTAATCTATGTAACATATGGCTCAGTTGGTGAACGGTGGTTACACTGTGCGACGAGCGCGATGGTTTCTGAACTTTGCGGTGTTCGTATTAAGGAATACAAACTTGCGTTCAAGAAGGAGCAATGTATAGGTAGTGTATGAAATGATATGTAAGGGAAAATTATTAATTTGTTGATATCTTAGTGATGGGGTTTGTATTTAAGCCATGTAATTTATAATTTATTTTGATAGATATAATTAGGGGTAGAGACATCGTTGTTTTGGCCGTAAATTTTGTTTAATATTTTTGTAATTATTGTGGGATGTTACTGTTACTAGGTGTTACTGTTACTGTGCCTGTTACTAGGTCGAAAATTATAATGGCTTTATGCGTAATTTGAAAAGTTGTAGGTATGTACTCGTATGCACACATATCTATCTAAACAAATAAAGCCGCCGGTCGTAAAAAAAAAAAAAAAACGTAACGTCTTGATAACAAAAGTCCCCACCTTTGCTTTTAAATTGAAGGCATTGTTAACCTTTAACAATGCTTGCCTTTAGGTATATGAAATGAACCTCTAGAAATAGAGTAACAATAATTATAAATTGTTACACAATCCGTAAGCAGCATCGGTCTGCGCTCACTAGTTATTATTATTATCTTCCTTTTTCAAATTCGATCCAGAAACCATTGTTCACATTTGAGGAAGTGTGCGAAATTTTACAAAAAGAAAGTTAACAATAGTGATGCTCCCTTACTGTCAAGAAAGGTCAAAGAGCGCACTAGTATTTTTTTTAAATTTTAAAGCGGGTAAGGCAAAAGACTTCATGTATATTCAGTCTGTTGTATGATTTATTTTTGACAACAATAACTTTGGGAATCGGCTTGTGGGAAATTTACGACGCAATTTAAAAGGGGGCGCTGTTATTCAAAGTAAAATAAATAATATGCCTGATTAAAGTATTGAACTTGAAATTTATATTCGTGTCTTCTTCGAGATGTGGTTTGATTTATTTTTATCGTTGTAGAATAACGTCAGAAATAGGGTAGGTAGAGTAAAATTATATAGACAAATCCATTGCAAAGGAGTTGGAAGAAGGTTTAAATTCTCTTTACGATTTAAATCCTCTGTAAGAATTCTCTAGAAAAGATATTTTGATGGACACTTTAGAGCTCCCGCCCCCAAAGAAAAAAGTTGGCGAAGTTTTCAAGTACGTTGGAATATGAAGCAAAATGCCGTACTAAAATATTTTCATTGTCACATTTGGTGCCACGTTTACTTGTGACCACGATTTCGAGCATTTTTTTTTCTATGCCATACTATAAAAAGCCTAGCACCCGTAGTATCTCCCCTCTATAATTTGTGCTAGCACCGTTATGGAGGAAGCGAAAGAGGTTGGTCAGGTCAGGAGTTAGCAGCAGACATCCGTGATCTCTGCCTCTTTTGGGAGACAGGCGCGTGTATAACGTCTGGAATTTTAGCCACTGAAGAATCGGAAACTAATGATTAATTTTCTATAGGAGAGTTCATTTTTAGGGTTCCGTACCCAAAGGGTAACCAACGGGACCCTATTACTAAGACTCCGCTGTCCGTCTGTCTGTCCGTCTGTCACCAGGCTGTATATCATGAACCGTGATAGTTAGACAGTTGAAATTTTCACAGATGATGTATTTCTGTTGCCGCTATAACAACAAATTTTAATAAACAGAATAAACTAAATATTTAAGGAGGCTCCCACACAACAGACATGTTTTTTTTGCCGTTTTTATAGATAATGGTACGGAACCTTTCATGCGCGAGTCCGACTCGCACATGGCCGGTTTTTTTTTCACTATTTCAGGGTTGTCTCTATAGTAAAGTTGGTCGTTTAAACGAGATATACCTATACATATATCTAAATATTATTAGAGTGCATTACAAACTAGAAAAGATCAATCAGAATCAAATTCTTGTCTTTTGGTTTGTTTCTGATTGATCTTTTTTAGTTTGTAATGCACTCTAATAATATTTAGAGCATTCATAGCGATGGATTTCTCAAAATAAAACATAATCTTATACATATGTCTTTCGGCTTTTCAAATAAAAATTCAGGCAGTACAGGTATTCTATGTATCTCACGAAGTCAGTTTGTCTATGGTTGTACTAGTGACGTACACAGATAAGCGCGTTTGTGTGTGTTGCACGTTTTGTAGCGCTCCCGAGGTTACGCACACTAGAAAAAGTGCGTGTGCAGGACTTTGTGAGATAGAAGTGGAGTGGAGTCAGTACGGTGAATTGATTCCCTCAAGGACCTGTTTTCAAATGTCATGTTATTAGCCATAAAATCTATGACCGAAGAAAATAACTACCTCAACTTCATGATAGAGTCGTTAAAGTTTTAGTACCAATTTTTGTCGTCATAAAATCCCTGCGAAAGTGGGTTCGGCTTAAAAAATCTTGATACGTACTTGTGTACACCCAGGGTGTACCTGTGTGTCAAGCAAGAGACGGTACCGATAATATATTGTTATCGGTACATTGAGTGTAACAATACACTCGTTCCTTACCTATTTATTACTTGCAAAATGTCTAAAGAAAAAGTAGTTCGGATTTTGAATCGACTTCCATTGTTAACTTTAACCGTTTGATTTTTTTAGAACGTGGAACACGTTTTTGAAAAAGGAACGCTGTTGCTGCGATTTTTCAAAATGGAATGTTTAGTTAGACCGGTTTGTGTCACTGGCTGGCTATGTGGAATTGTTTATTTTGGGAAAGTAATGGAAATTATTTAAAGGGTTAGGAAATAAAAATAACATGTTACTAACATTTACATCAATGATTTTGTTTGGATAATAAATATAGAGTTACTATTGAGTTGAGATTACTTAGTTATACCATAGACTAAATATTAGTAATAATTAGTCTATGGTTATACATAATATATATAAGTTCTGGACAGGGTTGTCAATTAACCATAAATAATGAAATCAGAATAATAACAGCCTGTTCGTACTTCAGTTGTTTCTACCATACCTGGTCAATAGTCTTAAACAAAAAAGGAAAAAAAAATCAATGTTAATACTTGATAAATTTTGGTAAAAAACGAAAAACGATAATTGCGACTGGAACTTTGTGAAACTATACATATTTTTAGGGTTCTTACTACACTGGTATAAAATAGTAGTTTATGCTACAAGGGCGCAAAGGAATAGATTACGAGGACGATTTAACGTAAACGTAACCGAGTAATTTATTGGTCTTACGCCCGTGTATCATACTACGTTTTTCAATGCATAGTGTGAGGAAATAAAACAAATATAATCTTGTGAACTTTAAATTAAAATTGGCTCAAAAGGACTGTATCCAGAGCCGTTAAACAGTGGAAAAAAGTATAACATTTATGGTACACAGGAAAGGTTGCAGGTTAGCCAACCATTGTAAATAAATTAAAAAAAAAATAATAATAAAGCCCTAGGGCAAAATAATCGACTTTCTGTTCGGTTTTGATGCATAAAAAGTGGGCCTTTATTGAAAAATATAAAAAACCCACCACGAAATTGTACACCCATAACGCTGTGTTCACCAAAAATGATAACATCCGTGACGTCACACCAAGTCCTGGGAACTTGAGCCCCTAATCCTCGAAACCTGAAGGTCGGGAGGTCAAACAGGGTGAGTTATGTGATCCCCTCGGACACCTGGATGGGTCTGTGCTGGGTACCGACAGGAAACCGTTTGGTGGATTACAAGACTTTGTAACGAAATAGGAGAATTGGCATAGATTAAATTATGTTAAGGTGTGTTAATTCGAAAACCATTTCGAGATTTAGGTTTAATAAGTCGTATTTTCGAAGTTTTGGTCTAAAAAACCTCATGATGATGAATATTTTTACGAAAAGGCTGCAAGTTCCATTTGCCCTCGTGTGACGTCACTTGAGTAATGGCTGTTTAGAAATGTGTCCTTTGCTATTAAGATAAATTTATAATAATTTGCTTCGGACTAATTTGACAGCTAGCTGACAGATGAGTAGACAGACAGAGACAGACCACTTTTTTATAAGCAATGACACATCACAATCAGTATAATGTCTAAAATTCTCAAGTGACAAGGTCATCGGAGAATTCTTTAAAAAAATCATAAAAAATAACGGTTAATTTATATACCAAAATAATGAAAACTATGTCCCAAAATGGCGAAAATTATCTGAAAAAAAATTAAACAAAAATCTTTTAAAAATCGAGCTATGGGAATTAATTTAGGCCGTGTTGGCTTCACGACGCCCTGGTTGGGACACATTGTTTTATTGTTATATAATAAATAAACTTTTTGTACTTCGTGCCACTAAATATACGTGTATTTGTCAGAACCGTCAATGGTTTTTGTTGTTTTTTTTTAACTGGGTTTGAGGTCTAGAGACGCGAAACATTTAAAAAGTAATTTTAAGTAAACATACATATACAACTTGTAACAGAAAGGTGTAACCATATTTGAAGAGCTTATTCAGTCAATGGCATAAAACAACTTTTACTATGGAACAAAACCTGTATGCCAAAAAAAAATGTTTACTGTTTCATAGAAAAATGCAATGCCGCTCGGCCGAAATGTATGGAAGGGCAGTTTTTTTTTTTGAGATTTCAGGGTTGGCTCCATAGTAAAAGTTGTCTTATACCATTGACTGAATAAGCTCTTCAAATATGGTGACATCTTTCTGTTACATGTTGTTTACAGACTTTTATGGATTTATAGTAAAAATTAAATAAAAAAGAAAACTTTCGATATATATTTCGACCCACTTGGGATCGTCGTCAGTCGAATATGGAATATATCTGGCTGGGGCCCGTAGTGTGCGGCGTAACGTCGTCGCGTAAACGTCTACACTCGCCCAGATGAAGGCAGTCTAAATCTGCTGAAACTGGTCGGCTTTCCCGATGGGTGGGTGTACACGTATTGAGGTGAGCATTTTTATATAAATCATGAATTATGCTCAAGTTTTATTTAATTATATAAATGATAATTTATAATAAATAATGATATAATACAAAATTATACTTTTTTTTTTTAATTACAATAAATACTTATACCAAATTGTTTTACCATAGACATACTTAGTAAAAAAATACATAAACATAAATAAATAATACAAAAATACACATAATGAAATAAACATTTTTGTACTAAAATTAGTGACTTATAATAAAAAGTTATATATCTACAGTCATCCATAACTCTAGTATCTCAAAAACATATCCATGACATTTTTTATCCAAGTCAATGTATAATATAAGATATGTCGTGTGAATCGCGATATAAATGCGAATTTTTGAAGGCATTCTACAATTAGTTACATTCTCATTAGATTACATTACATTACATTCTCAAATTCTCATTGAGTTCAAATTATTATTATTTTTATCTTTCATTTTTAATGCATGCGTTTCTTATTACATTGATTGTTTTTTAAAGAACATTTGTAAGAAACTACATTCTACTACACAGAGTATTTTAGTATGTAGTGTAGTGATACTATGTAATTAATTACTTATAGTTTTTCTTTTATGAGACAAATAAACGTTTTTTCATTTTTTTTTCAGATTGATGACCCATTACCATTATACACCCCTCACAAGTGAATAACAATAAAATATATAGATTTGTTTCTCTTCGCAAGAATTTTTTGCGGCTCCGCTTAGTCATTTCGTGAGGGCATCGCAAAAAATAATATATGTTAATCCATGCTTGGGAAAAATTAAATTTTGAAATAAAAAACTCAGAAGCTTACAAAGGTACAGACGCCAGTGTGATAGGCTACCTATTGGCAGTTTTTATTGGGGCGTCATAACCGGTATAATCGTTTTCAAATAGATAACTTGAACTGCAGGCGAGTGTACATACTCTTGCATTTTTATTTACAGAATTTATGAAAGACAACTTTTTTTTAAAACTTTTATACAGATAACAAACGGTCATAAACATAACAAACACAAAGAGATAACAATAACAAAAACAAAAAAAACATAACAAAGAAATACAAACAATAATTGCAATACACTCTTACACATAGAAATTTTAAACGAACGAAATTCAAAAGTTGTACAAAAATAATAACAATTACATATAATAAACAATAATTCTGTAAATACTACACAACATAGCGTTTTATAGATAATAAAAAAGATGAAGAAATTTTTGTGACCTGCTACTACGAGTGGTAAATTTAGTAGGTTTCCACAATTAGCAATAAGCTTAGCGACTTAAGGTTAAACGTCAGTCGCTTAGAGCCAAGTGCATAACTTAACTTTGTTTTTCTTGTTTAGAAGTTAATAATTGAAAAACCTTTTGGTATGTGGCAATTGACGCCAATAATTCAGTATTAGTGAGGCTTTTAAAGCATGAGTTTGAAATTTAATGCACAATTTGTCATGATATTATCCAAACAATGTTAAAACAGCATTTTAAGTTGGTTTTGAAAAGATCATAACTAATCGTGTATACAATTTCAAACTTTTGCTTTATAAACCTCACTAATACTGAATTATTGGCGTCAACACTGGTTGCCACAGACCAAAATGCTTTTAAATTTTGTATTTCTTAACAAGAAAAACGCTTTTAAGTAATGCACTTTGCGCTAAGTAACTGACGTTTAACCTTAAACTCATAATTACTTCCATTCAAACTTCTCATCCCAAGTACCGACAGACCATAAAAATTAACATAAAATACCACCCCTTAAAGATTTAAGAGGGAGCCCTTATTTTTTTTTCTAATTAAGTGCATGCAGCAACTTATTTGTAATAAACAAATAGATTTGAATGACAATACACCATTTTACGGTTTGGTTAACAGTCGCGGAAGAGAAGACAATACGGAACCATCTTAACTTGATTGGATTTTACCCTTACAGGATATTTTTGTTTGTTTTTTAATTAAAGAAATGTAATGCAATGTCTCGTCTCTGAGCAATGGTGTTTTTTTTTCAGTATAAATGTTTTTTTGTTCACGTAAATACAAAAAAAAATTGTATATTGTTTAAAACTTATACAACGTGAAATTTAAGTCATTTAGTTAACGAAAACTGGTGATACTACTTGTCCATATAAACAACTTTTACTATGAAGCCAAAACTTAAATCGTAAAAAAAATATCAGCGGTTCCATAGAAAAGTTAAATACCTACTCGACCCAAATGTATAAAACAGTTGATTTTTTTTCACGATTTCAGGGTTGGCTTCATAGTAAAAGTTGTTCATATGGACGAGTACTATCACCCGATTTCGTTAAAAACTAAATACAAAAATGTTTATTTTTTATAATATTTAAAAAGTATAGTATTACAGAAAAAATATATACATTAAAAACTTAATATTTACATATTGCGCCATTTCAAGCTGTAACTGTAGCTGGCTGTAGCTTTGGGGGCACAACGCTGGCCTCTCAATCTTGAGGTACAGGTTCAATCCCCGGTCGGGCATGCACCAATGAGTTTTTCGGAATTATATGCATATTATGCATAGTATTTGTGAACGGTGAAGGAAAACATGGTAAGGAAACCTGCATGCCCTAAAAAGCCTGTATTTGTGCCCGAAGTACGGCGATAGGGCTCACCACCCATCACGTTGGGACGTTACAATCGTCGGTGAAACGCGGGTGTACCGAGTATGGACTGTGACTTGCATTTTACAGTTCAAACTTGGAACACCTCTGACACCCCGTCGGGGATTCATGTTGTGGCAATATATTTACCATTTCAAGTTAAAGATACTTTAGTACTAGGTATATAGCTATATACAACGTGTAACAGAAAGGTGTAACCATAATTTGAAGAGCTTATACAGTCAATGATATAGAACAACTTTTACTATGGAGCCAACTCTGAAATCTCAAAAAAAATCTACTCTTCCATACATTTCGGCCGAGCGGCATTGCATTTTTCTATGAAACAGTTAATTTTTTTTTCGAGATACAAGGTTTGTTCCATAGTAAAAGTTGTTCTATACCATTGACTGAATAAGCTCTTCAAATATGGTTACACCTTTTTGTTACAACTTGTATATAATGCATTTAGTATATGATTGGTTACAATTAATTGATCTAATTCAGGACACCTAACATGCGATATAGCGTGAGGGTATCACATAGAGCAGGTTTCAAATATCTCATTAACTAACTTGGAAACGTACCTTTAAAAAAATCCCCGCTTCATATTCACCAGACTGTGAAACACTAGTTCCCACAAGAAAAACAAACCTACAAAAGCCTTTAAAAATATTTCAAAACGTGCAAAAAAATTGCTTGCTTCGATGCGCTCGCGCAAGGGTGCGCCGCGCTTTAATCTATTTACTCCAGGTCACGTCCTTTATTACTTCTCTTTCTAGACTACAGGTTTTGTGTATAGATATCTCTTTCCGGCATTAATTAAGGGCGTAACTGACCCTCAACGAGCAGATATTTCGAGTGTGTGAGAAGTGGTTGTTATGACCTCTTTGTTTTATTTTATTTGTGCAGTATCTTGAAAGGGTTTAAGAGAGCCCTTGACTTTGTGATTTGTTTTTGTTCTGAAAGCGTGACTTTTGAAGTGCGGTTTTTATTATTTATGAGGGGATTATTTCGATAAAATACACACTGATACCATCTATGTATTGCATTATGTAGTTTATTGATCCACTGCCTGACTTAAGTGCTGTTTTATTTTGCTTGATAATTCATTTTAGTTTTCTTAATACATTCCAAATGAACTTTACTTCCAGCACGACGAAGGGTTTCTTTTTTTTTTTTGCTGTCCCTGCCGTTAAGGGCATAGGTTCGCTGTAAAAAGGTCCAACAGTTATCTAGTGAAGCGTGAACAAATACTTCATGTACACTACATTAGAAAGTCAATGAAAAGTTAATGTTCCGACCACAGAGTTATAGCCGCGGCAGAATTAGGAATTAACTCTATTTATGGTGGTGAAATATATATATATAAAGTTATAACAATTATATTCACTAAATTAAAATTATATCATTGCAGTATAGAAACGTAGAAAGAAAAATAAATCTGGATGTGAGGAGCTCTGAACCGGGATTCGAACCCGGTTCAGAGCTCCTCACATCCAGATTTATTTTTCTTTCTGCGTTTCTATACTGCAATGATATAATGTTAATTTAGTGAATATAAAATTGTTATAACTCAACAAAACCCTAGTTCAAAAGTAATTGAGAAAACTTTCCTTACTAGGAAGCAATATTTGGCATGACTACAACTTGGAAAATATTTGATCTGTTGACTTTTGTAATTTTCATATCAACCGACCATAGAGCTTAGATAAACCATGGTTTGTTTATAGATTATACACCACAGTGTCACTAATTTATTACTAACTAGCCTTTGGCCCGGCGCTCCGCCGTTTATTCAATTTCTGCTCCGTTTTCGGCTCAGGCGTTGTCATAAACACCTCTTATAGCTTATACTATATGTTGACCAGGATCACTACGATGATAACAAAGAAAACCACATCCAAATCTGTTGAGTGGTTCTCGATCTAAAACGAAACATACATACAGACAGACAAGACAGACAGACAAAAATTCTAAAAGTGGTAGTTTTAGCTTCAGTACAATACTAATTCCATTCAAAAAATTAATATTCAACATAGATACAGACACAAATTTATGATTAGTGTTGATTTCCTGACCGTTCAAGGAATTACGTAGCCGTAGATCTTAAATAACATTGTTCACATCAGTGCAATAAATGTTGGTCAGACTACAGCTGATATACTCTCAATTGGTAACAAAATACCAGTTCGTTACACCACATTTATTATCGAATTGATGGCTGAACTTATCGAGTAATTATGCACATAAAATATACTCATTTGTACCCGTTAATACTGAAATATAAACATATTTATTTACATAGGGTTGTAAAATGTGTAGCATAGTAAATATTGATTAGGGTTGACGAATTCATACATTTCATTTCACTTAAGCAGAGAAGAGCTTATCAATGTAAAAAAATTGTTTGCATAAACTGGCAATGAAAATAAAACAGAAATAAATGATGTCTACTATATTATCTTTATGCCGTATAGTATAAACCACCAATTAATACTAAAAAATAATAATAAAAATATTAATAAACTACTAATGTATTTTTAACATAATTTTTGGTAGTAAATATATGTATTTTCTGAGCCATATACCTACATTATTTTAAATTCTTCAAAGCAATACGAATAGCTGAACCCCGGTTTTAAGCTAATCGTAAATTTACAAAAACTGCAAATAACACCAACCCACGGGCACGGCAGTGCCCCGCCAAGACGAGCCGAAGGAAGCAGGGCACCCTACGTACCTTTTATCGAAGCGTTTCGTTGTATTTTCGAACCCTCATAGCTTCGGCTTGGATAATAATACTAGAGAGCTCAAATTTTCAGGATAAGATGCAGTCAGAAGACTTATGAAATACGCTAAGTTTTATTTGTTTAGCTTTAATACTTTGGATTTTAATAATACTCACGCACATGATCCACAAAACCTTCAGGTTACTTCCTGAAGTCCAAAAAAGCTGAAATTTGGTATTCAGGCTATTTGGTATTAACACACAAAAAACAAAAAAAATCAAGAAATCTTTAATTTTCACCCTCCAACCCCTCACAAACGGGGGGCTTAATGTGCTTGTGCTATTACGTTTCATGGAACCATTGCATGACACAATAATAAGTGTCTGTGTGACGGCCGCGAAACGGCCAACCATACTTATTGACCAAGATGTAGGGTTTGTAGAGTTAGGGCTTGTAGATTTAGGCCGTGTAGAGTTAAAGGCTTAGCTTTCATGAGATCTGATAACTTTTAAACAGTGAAAGCGTTATGAGCTTATGAGTCTTGGCAACATTCTTTACATGAAATGTTTTTGGTGGGATTTAGTAAATCTCTCAGTGTTTGTAAAATAGATATTTAATAAATAATAAATGAAACTTTTATTACTAAATACCACATGTAGTAAAATCAATTAAAATTTGTACTATGATAAGCTTTTTCAGAAACTGGGGTTGAATCTATGAGTTCAACGAAATAATAAATATATCAAAGACATAACCACATAATGTCGTCGCTGAATAGTGGTCGTCTCTGACCACCCCTTGGAGATTCATATCGTGTCGTAATAATAATATTTAAGTGCTAAAGACAACACCAGAAGTCCATTTTAGACTAAGAATTATTTTAAAGATCGGTTACATGTATTTAAAACATAAATTCGGTCATTGAAAATTTTTATATAATGAATTTATACAATTTTATGACAGGGCAGTTTTTTAATTGTGCTATTACATCATGCTTATCACTACATAGTATAAAACAAACTCGCTTCCCGCTGTCTCTGTCCCTATGTATGCTTAGATCTGTAAAACTACGCAACGGATTTTGATGCGGTTTTTTTAATAGATAGAGTGATTCAAGAGGAAGGTTTATATGTATAATACATGCCCGTGCAAAGCCGGAGCGGGTCGCTAGTTTTGAATAAATAATCTTAGGCAATAAACAGCAACATTGCTCTGCCTACATTATCATAGTTATTTCAAAAATACTTGGACAAATTGGTATTCCACCTAGCCACCATCATTCGTGAAAAATAATAGGATTTTATATAGGTATATATATAATAAACATGGATACCAAACATAAAACTTATACAACATTAAAAATATAAATTAAGTACTTGTATGTGTTACTGGTAATGTTGCCAGTATCTTGAGAACTTTCCCAAAGGGCAGCGATTTGCCGAATTTTTAGTTCTTAAATTTAATAGCGGTTTCGCAGCCGGATTGCAGAAAACCCGCCTTTTTCTAATTAATCGAAACAGAACACTAAAATTCCAAATTCACTCAATAGTTACTCAATAAAACCTTATTAAAGTAGGGCCACTGAGTGATGGCACTTATGACAGCTGCATTTAGTGATGAGGTACATTTCAAATTTCGGTTAAAAATAAAAATCAAGTGTGAGTTTACTCAACATTAGACACGTCATTCAACATTCAACATAATGATACAAAAGGAAAATGTGCCAAAACCAGTGGCGTAGCTATCGGAGGGCTATGCGGTGTAGTGCCCCGGGGCCCCCAAGAGATGTTTAAATATCTAAATCGAAAAAAGTATTTTACTATCATTTATTTTCGTTTAGTTTAACTTCGCCATTGTTTTGTTTTTAATTACATATTATTGCGTAACTTGGCGACCTCAAACACGCCCTATAAAAAATGAGAAACTCTTTAAAAAAATTTTTTTTTCTATACGAATTCTATTGCACATTAAAGCAACATTCAAATCGAAAAATAATAACCGAAACAAGTAGTACATCACTATCAACAATGAAGTACTACATTTTTTAACTCACACTTGCTTATAAATAATTACGATACTTTGTGCCATCACTCCGTGGCTCTACTGTACCTATGTATTGTGTACTGCCATAGCAAAGTTCCCATAGGCTTCTATATATTATAATTTAAAAAAAATTGAGTTTAAACAATTTTGACGTTATAATTTACAGAAACCAATGGAAACTTTGCGATGGCAGCATACACAATACATAGGTAATAAGGTTTTGTTTGATAACTATTGAGTGAATTTTGAATTTTAGTGTTCTAATTCGTCTTAATATCAGATAAGTACGTTTGTAAATATATATTTTTTATTGTACTTTAATTTATATTTATATTATTGAATTTCTGATCTATACTATGTTCTTATAATATTTATGTATACTCGAAAAATATTGAACAGTATGTATTGTATGTATACATAATATACTCACTTATTTTACCTTTACATTTAAACTAATGTTCTGTACTTTGAACGAAATATGTAAGTAGGTCTTCCCAATATAATATAATAAAATATCTAAATTCATTGATAGGTTTAGCAGAGTCAAACAAAGTTTTAATCTACATACTTAAATATTTTTCATACAAAAACGCAGCGTTAGAACCTTTGATTAAGAAGGTTAGAACAAAAGACATCAACGCGCTCAAAGAACTTCGTTTTAACTTTTTTCAAATCGAAACTTATTGAGCAGAACTTTTTACATGATACTCTTTTATACTACAAGGTATTCAAAAGCAGTTATAAGCAATGAAATGAATCCCTTTCAGAACCTACAGTCCACCCTACTCTAAATAATACTAAAGGATGAAGTAACAAAACTTACCAAGTCTTTCAATCCCGTCTCAAAGAATAATCCCTAAGTCCTATTGCACAATTCGAAATTCAAAATCCAAGGGCACATTGGTCCACGAAGTAAAATTCACAAAAACATTTTGAAAATCCATCTATAGCCACAAAACACATTAAAAAAAAAACGTAATTTCAAAATAAAAATACAAGTTCCGCGATCGAACGCCACGTGCTTTCCCGCGTAAAGCTCGAGTTCGAATAATTCAAGTTTAGAATTTACCTGGGGACCTCATGATGTCTACTATTGGATCTTTTATCGCGTTCTAACATTAGCAAATTTAATGGTAGTGAAGGGGAAGGAAGATTGCATTATGAAGGCGGAACGGTCGGTGGCAAAAGATGTTGCACGTTGCGTTTTTAGAGTTCTGTAATAAAATAAAATTAGAAAAAGTCTGTAAAATAAATGTTTTTTTTTTTTCGTTTATTTAACTATTCAGGTATTCTCTGTTTCTTAATTTCTTAAGGATATGAAAGGCGTGTTATTTTATAAATACTGGATAATACCGGTATATTATTAATATTTTAAACTTGTTTTACACATTTAAAACGAAATGATAAAATTGAAAAAAAACACTAAAGTAAAATTTAGTAATAATACATACAAGAATAGGAAGATACACACTATAAAATGTTAAGAAAGTAGAAACGATATAATTACTGACATAAGTATAATAGTAGTTTATGCTACAAGGGCGAAAAGGAATAAATTTTAAAAGTAACCGAGTAATTTATTGCTCTTACGCCCGTGTACTACGTTTCTCAATGCATAGTGTGAGGAAATAAAACAAATATAATCTTATGAACTTTAAATTATGATTGGCTCAAAAGGACTGTATCCAGAGCCGTTAAACAGTCGAAAAAAAAGTATAACATTTATGGTACACAGGAAAGGTTGCAGGTTAGCCAACTTCTCGTAAAAAAAAAAAAAATAATAAAGCCCTAGGGCAAAATAATCGACTTTCTGTTCGGTTTTGATGCATGAAAAGTGGGCCTTTACGAGCACTTGCATTGAAAACAAAATAATTGAATACATACTGCTTTGAGATTATTATTAATAAGCACCAGTATGCCCAACGATAAAAAGGTACGAAACACAAATAGTGCAATAATATAATGTTTTTTCGTTTCAAATTTGATTGTAGCAATGAAACAGTTTCACAATAATTTCGTTTTTGTATATTTTCACTCGCGACGTTTGACGACTGTTATAAAGAACATTGCAAGATACGGGACCCTCACCTTCGCCCTGAGCTCCCACTTTCCCGGCCGGCGCTACGGTTTCCCGCGTTATCTTGGCGCTGCGGTCACGTGACATGCGACCAGATAACAGCTGATTTGATACCCGCCATCTTTACAAACACCGTAATCTGACAGACAGCATTTGATTTTTTTACGTTTCAATTCAATAGACTAGTCGACGATAGAGGTGACCCCAGTTTATATCCCAAAAACAAACCGGCCAAGTGCGAGTCGGACTCGTACTCAAAGGATACCGTACCACCACACAATATGGGTAAGGAACCTTAAAAACATTATGATCATAATTCAGTTATTGCAGTTATCAAGGACCATCTTAAGGCGATATGTAAAAGTTTTAGCGTCCCTGTTACTCCATATCCGAAAAAAAATTCAGTGCGAGAGGGACGGATTCGTGAAAAAGTAGCAAAAAGTAGGTTTTTTATAAAAAAAAATATAAATATAAAATGTACTAAAGTTGCTATCAAAATTCGTTTAACCAGGTCCTAGATACCATTAAAATCCATCTAATGAAATATAATTGCAGTCCATATGTCACTCTAAATTGTCAAACCAGGAGAATTGATGTCGAAAAAGACCTCATTTCAAAATTTTTTCTATCGAGCCAAATTTCTCCAATCGCGTTTCTGTTTTAACAGGTCCCTAGAAAAAGATTCCAAAAATAATATACTGTTTTATCAAAATAATACAATAATTACTGAAGTAGATATGCAAGTTCTCAAAATGTCGATTTTTTTTCCGTAGCGCCTTAACTTGACACTTACGATTTGTTGAACTCTATGTATGTAACCAATAGGGTCTAATTAAGTTGGTCATTTATTACTTCCTAAAAAATTAAATATTTGGAATTCGTTTTTTTCCCATGTGTACGATAACACCTACATGTAAATTAAATTTCAAGTTTCTAAGTCAGCTGGAAGTGCCCTATAGGTTTTGATTCCCTAGCGAGTGTCAAAAATTTTCGTGAAATTTATTATGTAAAGTGCAATAACTTTATTATTTTTTTACAGCACCATGGAGCTGTAGATTTCTGTAAGAGATATCAGTTTCAACTTGATATCTCATACAGGGCCCGATCAAAAGGGTCTTGACAGAGAGACAGACAGACGGACGGACGGAGGGATAGACGGATAACTAAGTGATCCTATAAGGGTTCCATTTTTTCATTTTGTGGTACGGAACCCTAAAAAGATTGGCTGTCATAAGGACTGCTGACAGAAATGAAGACTTTTCACTGCTGGCCAAGCGCAAAACTTCATAACATTTTCCCCTACCAAAAATCGCTCCACGCGCCTAAAGAAGTTTTCACTTCAGCCCTAACTCCGAATTTTGGTCAGAAATATGGACCCGCAGCTTGACGTGCCTTCTTAAGGCGATTACCATCGCCAAATTAGCAGCTCGATATTTGTCACTACAAATATCAACGGAAACGACATTGAAATAACGTTCATATCAGCGCGCAATGCATAGTGGCTGTTACGACGCTCGCTGCGTCCTTGATAGGGCGAAATAGGAGAAAATTATACTTTTCACTTGAACGTGATTACTCGATTGAATAATCTTATGTTATGTTTATAGCTATAAAGTTTATCTATTTATCAAAACATAGATGAATTTAATCGGCCAAGCCACTCAGGAGCAGTAGGGAATTTGAGGTCAAAAAACACCATTCAGTAAAAAAAAAATTCATGTAGAAGTTTTGGTGGTGTGAAAAAGAAAAATGTTTCAATGTTATTCATAATACATTTTTTCATTATTTTTGGTTTGGCCATAAACGAGGAGTAGGCTTTAGAAAGTACCCATTTGGCAATAGCAAGGCCCTTAAGAGGCCCGTTTACGCCTGGATTTTTCCTAAGATTCATACAAAAGGTAAAAACTGGATGTGAAGTTAATAGCTTCTTTTCTTCAAATTTTTTTCATAACTATTATCTAGCGACATCTCACTACGTCTTTATAAAGCCCAAAAAGCAAAATTTGAGGAAACACCATCATAATAGCTGTCAGGATATCGTGAATATTGCCTCGCAAAGTTAAGCAAGTTGTGTAATTTTCATCTATACTGGAAATAAAAAAGAGAGAAATACAGATGGCGTTCATGTAAAGAAGACCAAGTTTATACACTTTTATATAAATAAACAAACACCGTTTCATGGAAAACAGCTTTTACCTGAAACCATTTCACAAATTCGGCGCTTTTTGAATATCTCGCTATCTTCACACCTCTTGATGGGAGATGGGTCGGAGTGCGTTGTGGGAGGGAAGGGAAACATATATAAAGATGTGTGCAAAGTTTCATTGAGATCAAAGCCATCAGGACGTCACAAACATCTAAAGCATTTATATGACAGATGAGTGGGATGGCCCACCTTAAGGCGCCTCTTGATAACTCTGTTGATAAAGTTTAGTTTCTCCGGATTTGTAATAAAATATTAAGAAATAATTATTACGGCCAAAATACAACTTACAGCTAGAAAAATCACCAGCCGTAAATTATTTAAAATAATCTAATATCACGCTAATGGAAAATCCAATTGTTTTGAAGCTACCATAATATCATTAAAACATTAAAAAACAATTAAACAAACAATAAAATATTAAAAACATTAACATTTTTTAATTATTAATTCTTTAATTATTAAGCGATCACATATCCAAACCCATATTGTTTATACCGTTCATCATTGTCACAATCCATGAAATCGAATTGCATAATCTTTTTCGCGATTTTTGCGTTCGTGTGGCGTCACTCTTTCCCGTTAAAAGGATAGCATACCCTAGCAACTTTTTTTTTTACCCGTCCAGCACAACAAGTCTAATGGCAAAGACCTTATTTGCTTTTCATAGAGGACGCGTAATACTAGTGATCATGCAGCGAAACAACAAATTTGTGTGTTTTTAGCTAATACTGAAATATTTTGTAGTGAAAAAAATATTGTATTTAGGTAACATCCCTTCATATTTCTATTGCCTATTTTATAAAAAAAAATCAAGTTGATCTCTTAACCGCGTTTTTTAAAACGAACGTTTGACTAAAAAAAAGAGGGTGGAAAACTTATTTTTTTTTTGACAAAAGTATAAATCTTAATACATTGTTTATAGG
Organism: Ypsolopha sequella; assembly: GCA_934047225.1. NCBI lineage: Eukaryota > Metazoa > Arthropoda > Insecta > Lepidoptera > Ypsolophidae > Ypsolopha > Ypsolopha sequella. The sequence goes on from OW203987.1 coordinate 4,513,566, forward strand.
TGGAATCCCTAGATAAAAGATCGATAAATCAAATATATTTTCTTCAATATGAGGAGAGACCTAGTTTCTTCCAATGAATCCTTGAAAACCTGGTGTTGTTGATGTTCTAGCGTCAGGTGTCCCGTTAATTTTGTCCCTTTCTAGCTTTTCGATTTCATATATGTAATAGATGATTCAGTTAGTAGCATTTGAGAATGAATGTTTCCGATACATAATCATAAAAACATACTTAGTTTTTATTACAGAAACCAATCAGCAGTAAAAATAGTATAGTGAAAGTTTTGAAATTTAACGAATGTATACGGTATTGTCATGTCTGCTGCTAATAAAATCAAATCTGCCAACTCACCTATACCCCGTTATGTACTAAATACTTGCACCATATGGGTAGCGGTTGTCCGAGTGCTCTCGACAAGGCGGTCAGTGGGTTTGGTTCCAGTTCGAGTACATTTGATACGGTGTTACTTACTTTCTTACCTACACAATCTAACACGATCTCTGAAATTAAGACCGCAAGCGGTAAGTTAAAAAAGAAAGGTGTAAATTCATGTGATAGCGCTTTCCAGGCTTGAAAAAGAAAATACATTATATATATTTCATAGTATCCTAGTCGATATGATGTACTGATCATGTATCTGATAAATAGTTTTATTGTACTAGGTAGTTTGTGTGTTTTTGAAATTCATGTGATAGCGCTTTCCAGGCTTGAAAAAGAAAATACATTATATATATTTCATAGTATCCTAGTCTATATGATGTACTGATCATGTATCTGATAAATAGTTTTATTGTACTAGGTAGTTTGTGTGTTTTTGAAATGGAAACACAGACAACAATTTAACAATTTAAAAAAAAAGTTCGAAGTCAGTAAACATATTTTCGAGCTGTATAGTGGAAAATTTACCAAAATTAGTTGATCCTGTAAACATTGGCGGATACAGGGGGGAGCCATGGGGCACGTGCCCCCCCAAAAAACAGCAGGAATTCCACAAATATGTGTCGACTTTTCGGGTGCAATTTTACACAGCATAGGTATACATAGGATACATATAGACACGAGACTTAAAACTAAAATCTTCCTTTTAAAAGTAAAATCACCCCCGCGCAAACTTTACTTCTTCCACTGGTCGATTATACCGATGTCTGTTTCCTTGATCCTAATAAGGACTTGCTAAAAAAGCTCGAGCGCCTGCAAAATCTAGCTATTCGTTTCATATATTGTGTACGTAAATTCGACCATGTCTCCTTTCTCCGCAAAGAGCTCAAATAGCTTCCTATCCGTCAGCGTCATGATTTTCATATTCTCACTCATCTTTTTAGCGTTCTCAGTAATCTTTGATCCCCTTCTTATCTTCGTGAACGATTTGTACTTCTACTTTCTTCTAGGGACAGGCTGGCTCGTGCACGTACTGTTTCTCTACTTAAGGGCGCACCGAGCGTTTGCCTTTGTCTGTCTTTTTCTTTACGTGTAAAGAGTAAAGATAATAACCAAACTTTTGCACTTTTTCAAAGTTTTTCGTTGTTATTTTCGTTATATTGTTCTTAAATAACAAAACTGTCGTGTAGAAACGCTCCAGTCATCTATGAACTTTATTTTAGTAAATGAATCATAATATCAAATTTCTTATTTTTATAAAAAAGTAGGGAAATAGAGAAAAAAAAATACCCGAAAAGAGGTAACTTTGCGAATTTATTCTATCGAGCCAACTTTATCAAAATGTGTTTCCATCGTGTATACAGTCTAGTAAATATACCCAATAGTACCAATATATTTCCCTAGATTTTAATATAATTGTTTACTATTTCAAACAAGGGTTCAAACATAAAAACATGTTTGACTGTGTAAAAAGCTCGGTGCGCTCTTAAAACTCCAGTGCACAAATCATGTGCCTTTGACCAGCAATTCAACGTCATGGCTATCAGATTGTGGAACTCACTCCCCAGAACATATGTGACTGTCCAACGATCAGTGTTTTTTAAAAGCGACCAAAAGAGCATTATCTTTCTCTTTTTCAGAAGTAAATGTATAAATTATATTTAAAAACTTATGTTTTTTAACCTTGTGATACACCTTGTATGAATACCCCCCCCCCCCAGTCAAAGTCTGAGTGCTATCCTATATATCCTACATACCAAACTACTGCATTTTAAATCTGAGTGCTATCCTACATATCCTACATACCAAACTACTGCATTTTAAATCTGAGTGTTATCCTATATATCCTACATACCAAACTACTGCATTTTAAATCTGAGTGTTATCCTATATATCCTACATACCAAACTACTGCATTTTAAATCTGAGTGCTATCCTACATATCCTACATACCAAACTACTGCATTTTGAATCTGAGTGCTATCCTACATATCCTACATACCAAACTACTGCATTTTAAATCTGAGTGCTATCCTACATATCCTACATACGTACCAAACTACTGCATTTTGAATATGAGTGCTATCCTAAATATCCTACATTCCAAACTACTGCATTTTGAATCTGAGTGCTATCCTAAATATCCTACATTCCAAACTACTGCATTTTGAATCTTAGTGCTACCTAAATATCCTACATTCCAAACTACTGCATTTTGAATCTTAGTGCTACCTAAATATCCTACATTCCAAACTACTGCATTTTGAATCTTAGTGCTACCTATATATCCTACATACCAAACTACTGCATTTTCCAAATATTTATGAACTACCATGGGGTTAACATGTTTTCAAATTCAAGAAAAATATATGTGAAAGTGGGAATTTCCGATGTTGATTACCAGAAATTTCAAGACGGATAGAAAGTATAGTTTGGCCGAGAGATAAAGTTATTCATCTTATGCATTAGCGTACAAATGAGACAACAATTATTTTCGTGTAGCATCAACAACAGACCCTCTTCCCTTAATGGTCCCATGTCTCCCTAATATGGCTGACAGAACCGACACGACGGTAAAAATTTAACGATTTTATTATGAACTGCGCTTTATTTGTTTGTCATTCGGTATTAAATCGTTAATGTTTTACGGCCAATGTGACGAACATTATTTGGTTAATGACAGTGTGTCAAGTATTCCTATACAACGTGTAACAGAAAGGTGTAACCATATTTGAAGAGCTTATTCAGTCAATGGTATAGAACAACTTTTACTATGGAACAGAACCTGTATCTCGAAAAAAATTTTTTACTGTTTCATAGAAAAATACAATGTCGCTCGGCCGAAATGTACGGAAGGGCAGATTTTTTTTTTTGAGATTTCTGGGTTGGCTCCATAGTAAAAGTTGTTCTAAACCATTGACTGAATAAGCCCTTCAAATATGGTTACACCTTTCTGTTACACGTTGTATAACGTGAAATAATATTAGTTGGCGAAACTCAAAACATAGGTAGTATTAGTCTATATGAACAACTTTTTGTATGGGAGCTAAGCGAAATTCTCAAAATTTGTTTTCACCTTTCCATACTGGACCAGTCAGCTGATCGGGGTAATTTGTATGGGAGGAAGAGAAAAAAAGTTGCGAATTTTGCTTAGCTCCCATACAAACAGTTGTTCATATAGACTAGTACTACCTATGTTTTGAGTTTCGCCAACTAATATTATTTAACGTTATATAAGGTGAAATTTAATCAACCGCCTGAATTCATACTGGAGACTCAGTTAGTGTTCAGGAAAAAAAAATGTTTGCTCCTGTACTGCCTATACTATAATTTGTATTTAAACTAGGCCGGTGTGAATGGGAGCAAAAAGTTCTTTTGTTATAATTTTGAAAAAATTGTCGCCGGACATTGTTTCTGATCACTAACCGAGTCTCCAGTATGAATTCAGGCGGTTGATTAAATTTCACCTTGTATATCTTTTCAGATTTTTATGACTGAAGGATATTAAGGCACTACGAAAAAAAATCGACACTTTTAGAACTTGCATATCTACTTCAGTAAAGAAGGTATTATTCTGATAAAATAGAATATTATTTTTTGGATCTTTTTCTAGGGATCTGTTAAACAGAAAAGCGATTAGAGAAATTCGGCCCAAAAAAATAATTACTGAAGTGAGGTTCTTTTCAACACTATTTAACCTGGTTTGACAATTTGGAATGACATATGGACTATGATTATATTTGATTAGATGGGTTTTAACAGTATCTAGGACATAGCAACTTGAGCACATTTTACATTAATAGAAAACCGACACTTTGTTACTTTTCCTCGAATCTGTCCCCCTCGCACTGAGGGTTTTTTCGCATATAAAGTAACAGGGACGCTAAAACATTTACATATCGCCTTAACGGTGTAGCCATTTATACCTATCATAATAAAAGCACTCCAAACACGAGTTTGATTTTTAAGTTACCGCTAGAAAAAAAAACACAATTTATCGTTAATAAAGCCGATTCTGAAGGCTTTAATTTTAGTTTTAGTGCTGTCCAGACTTAAATTTGTCCAAAGTTATTTAGCTTCTGTGCTTCACACTTATGAACTATTTTGCAATGATGAAAATTTTGTCTTGCGACACTAAAACTAAAACTAAAGCCTTCAGAATCGGCTACATTGTCAAGTGAAACACACACGGTATCATGCAAAGTTGGCTCTTCACTATTCTTAAAGACCTAGCGACACTATCCATATAAAAACTATATCCCCATACAAAGTGCTAGTGATGCTACCCTTGTGCTCGATACTGAGAACATTCTGTATCACAAAATATATAAGTATTTTGCTTGAAAATTAATATTAAGAACCAATGTTAAGAACTGGGCGTTTATGATGTGGAGACTCGGTCGTGGAATGCGGTGGTAAAGAAGAACTCCTTCGATGTTTACTAATTTATTGATATTACAAAATGATATTACAAAGGATTGTGTCGTGCGTGTGCACCAGGTACCGTATGCGAAGGTGAAGGTATACGTTCAACATTTTTTTTTTCCTGTAGAAAAATGCGTTAAAAGATAAAAGTATGAGGCGTATCGAATTTAATCAGTAAACGTTGAAAGACGAGAAGCTCCATAAAAACCGTGACTAAAAGGATAATAAAAGCTCAGTGCTAACAAATAACATTATGTTATTTTATCGAATAAAAAACAACTTTACTCAGCTTTGTACTCTAAAAACACGACCAAAAAAGAACCATTAAAAACAACGCAAATTAGTGTTTTCGAGTATTTTTTGGACAAGAGAGTGAATGGTTCCCCATTTGTGCACCTGCCACTTGGTCCTAAACTAAATAAAGATATATGGTTCTAAAACTTTGTGCTAAATAATTTCTGGGGTTTTGTTCGTAATAAAAAGAAAAGAAAATCAAAGAGTCCTTCTGTCTTCATATCAAAATTTGCATTACTGATTGGATAATCAAGAATAATCAAGATATATCAAGATAATCAAGAGTTAGTTCAAATTTGTTTTATGTCAAATAAACCGTTCCATGAACTATTGGAAAAATTGTACCAAAATATTCAATGCTTTTCAAGTTATTTATTCAGGTATGTTACACCAAAACAAAGAATGAAATTTATTTGATGGAAAGTGAAAAACACAAGATAGCGACACACATAATTAAACTAATGCTAATTTAACTAACTAAAATACAGTAGGACAAACATTAAACAAGTAAAAGGTAACATAAATTAATCTAGTGTCTTCACCACCACCACCAAATGGGCTGTAACTCAACATGTCGCTGTGTCGAGATGATCAATATCCCGACACAACGCTGGTATTCTGTTACAGCCAGTCTGAGTGACTTGCGGTAGAAAACGAGATACAAATTACACATTTATAGGTAATCAACAAACAAAACCGAAGTAGGTATATCTGGTATGCATCCCTTTTCCAGGTACAAACAACACTTTTTAATGGTCGGCGCTCCTGTCTGTCTCGCTCTAATCAACAGCCGCGCATGGAAAACCTCAGTTATTTTGAGTTTCTTTGCAAATTCTGAAATATGTCTTGTCATTCTTATGTCTCTAATTATATCACATTTGTGATGATACGATAATGTTATTCGAGAGTTTTTCTTGAAATTCCTGTTTTTTTTTTCTGAAGTTACTATAAAAATTTACAGCAATTGTTTTTAATGACCTTATTTTTAATTTTATAGAGTAGCACGTGTTATTTATTTTGTTTAGAAATGTGATAATGCCGAACCCTGTTTTTGCCCGATTTCCAAACTTCGAGCCTTAAAGTAAAAACATGTTTCTTAGTATTCAAACGTTTCATTAGTATTAAAAAAATAAGAAATTGCATGTTTTACTTTTAGCCCCTTTCTACGACGATAAAACAATTAAAACCACAATTTTCGATTTCAAACAAAGGAAATCGGTGCACAGTAGTTTGTCGCGGTATAGAATCACTCTTTTCTTCAGTGACTGATCGATTGATTGAATGAATGATGATATGTGCGTCGATCGTTAGTTCCATTTATTGAACAATAGATGGCAGCAGTTACAAAGACTTTTTAATAACAAAATTACAAAACAGTTTTGATGTAAATTGAAATAGGTACATACAAAATATAAAAACAATTAAATGCGTCGCCTACACTACGAATGTTGGGAACCACTGTCCATAACAACATTTGGAGGAGTATTTTCACGACTTCTTAATTATAGAGAGTAACAGGTGAGCCTCACCTTAACAACATGTCTTACACCTTGTTTTATTTATAACCTGGAAACTAAATAAGTATTAGTATTAGTAATATAATTTTTTAGTAATTGAAGAATTATGATCCGTACTTTGCAGAGTGGTTACTCTACTTTTTTAGATTGTATTTAGATAGAAAATAATAAAAAATCGGTAAGAAAAAGAATGCCATTCATCCTCGGTCTCATCGAGCCTTTTCATCAGACGCGGTAGTTTGTGAATTGTGAATAAAAAAACGATCAAGTGCGAGTCGGACTCGCACACAAAGGGTTCCGTACCACCACACAATACGGGTATTAAAAACATTATGGTAAATAAGTCCACTTGCAGTTATGAATGACCAACTTAACTTGACACTATTACCATCTATTAAACTCTATGTATCTAAATTAAGTTGGTCTTTGATAACTACCTAAATAATTAATATTTTTAATTTTCGGGTCGTAGTTTTCTGTAGGAGGTACCAGTTTCAAGACCGAGCAAAAGGATCTTGACAAACAGACATACAGACAGACAGACAGACAGAAGTGGCGTGCACAGAACTTTTTGCAGGAAAAGCAAACAATTGGTCAAGAACAACAATAAAAAAAATTAAAAAAAATTTAAATATCACTTTGAAAAAAAAAAGTTTCTATAGTAAATTTTCACTCTAGCTAGGGTATTGTCTACCCTGGCGTCAACAATTTTTTTTTTTCAAAGTGATATTTAAATTTTTCCATATTTTTTTTATTGTTGTTCTTGACCAACTGTTTGCTTTTCCAGCAAAAAGTTCTGTGCACGCCACTGCAGTCAGACGGACAACAAAGTGATCATATAAGGGTTCCGTTTTTCATATTGAGGTACCCTAAAAAACGGAATTTTAAAACGCAGTTTCTGCTTATTTTTCTGGTATAAATATTGGACTAAAAAGTCTAAATTAAGATATTAACGCATATCGAATAGCTTCACAGATTCTTAGTTTTCAAATGACCTAACAACACAATCGACCAGAGGATCTATTATCAAGTTATGTCATGGACAGACAGACGCCAAGACTTGGCCATATAAAGGGTTTACGGTTTTTTTTAAATAGAACAGGAATTGGTATTAATATCTATAAAGTTCTTAATTATATAACTTTCATAGTTCGGTAAAATTTATGAAGATCAACAGGTGATTTCACATCTGTATGATGTTTTACATCTTGATATTTTATTAGCTATCATTATTTTGAGATATTTTTATTTATTTATTACACTTTTTAAAACTTGTATAAGATTTTTTGTTTAGAATGTAAGTTGAATCAATATTATATAGCTGCCTTACCAATGCAAAAGCCTAAAATTGTAACCGTTAATCTTAGTTTTGGTACCCACGAAACAAGTTAGCTTAGTCTGGGGCCATAGGTAAAGTTTTTAATATAAACATTAAAAATTACTTATTTAGGCAAATTGCACATTTCTTCTAATGATATTATGTAGGTAATTTTTGGAAAATAAATAGATTAGATTTGATTTGATTTGATTTTGATATATTTAACAAAGTCTTATAACAAACAAATTCAAAATACATGTTTTAAGTGTGTTATATATTCCAATTATTTAAATGCAAAATAAATGAAATGATAAAAATAAATATTTTCGAGATATATTCCGCCGGCCTACCGTTTCATTTGTCAAGCAATTTTAATACTTTGCAATAATTTAATTTTCATCCATCATCCATCCATCAACCTAGTTCGTCCACTGCTGGACATAAGCCTTTCCAGAACTTTGCCAATCCTGGCGGTCGTCCTGGAAGAATTGCCCATACTCACACACGCTGGGCAGGCGGGTTGGTGAGCGCGGTGCAGAACCCTCGCACTAGTTACGTCGCTGCCTGTCACCAGTCTGTTCCATATAAGGCCCGGCTATTAGGGATGGATATACCACCATCCATCGGTCCCAGGCATGATGGGCCTCCTGGTTTTTTGCCTGTGAGCTGTCCTCTTACTCTCCCTTGAATTACTTCGAGGGGGTCTCCAAGTAAGATGGTGTTACCGCCACAGTCGAGCCCGGCATCAGCTCTACCGTTGTTTAATTAAAATAAACGTTCTCTCATACATTTTATAAAAATCATATTAATAAATACATAAAATAAATAAAGTTAATAAAAACAAAACATTTTCGCTTCTCTGCATAAAACGTTATCATATCAATAAAATTGGATCATAAAAGCTCCATATTGTAGAGCAGTTGTTACAATTCTCAACCACAGAAAGATGTTATCATTTTATTAAATTTGGCCTGTGACATGCTTTACCGGTTTGTCCAAAATTCAATATTGTCCCATTACCTTGAACTGACCTATCCAATCAAAGAAAAATAAACCCTACACCTTCACATTAAGTTTCAAAAGAGGTGAACGAATAAGTCGGTAAGTGGAAATGGTTCGTAAATTAGTCGTTTTCTCACGTGCACGTGTTAATTAGAGGGCGCCACCTGTGCTTGCGCCTGCGCACCGGAACCTTAAACGGTCAATTGTTTAACTTGCTCTTGTCATGTCAAAGGCTATTGACTTTTTAGATGGGTTTGTTATGAACATAATGTTTAAAAGCATTTTGAAGAAAGAAAGAAAGAAGAAAGAAAACAGATTTATTGCCAAAAAAAAAAGGTGTAACAATGAAGACATATAAAAAATTAAAAGACAAACTTACGAACTAAATTAAAAATAAAAAACCTAAAAGAAATACAATGTCGATTAAATATTCTTTGTTCTTTTTGGCAACAGGCGGCACGCTCAGCTGTGCTGCTAGATTAAAAAAACTAACAGCGCTGTTTTTCAACGTACACCTAGGACAAAAAATATACAAATTTCTATTGAATAAATTGCAGAAGGTGCATAAATTATAAAATTTGGAAAAAAAAGACTTAATGTTAAACAAGTTAAGTGCGGTAAAAAAAAGAATACGAGAGTTTAAAGAGTGTTGAGTATATAGAGGTGTAACTGGTATCTTATTTACATTCAATGATTATATATGTATGTGTATAAACTATTATAAAAATATAATTTTTTTGTAGGTACAGGACTGAACTAAACTAAGTAAATAAATATATATAAATATTTTGAATAATTTCGTTGAAAAGACGATGTGAATATTACAGACATTTAAAACATGACCCTGTATATTGTGAAAGTTTGTTCGTTGTTTGTTAGTTATTTATACGTACACAGTTTTTATTACTGTTTAATAATTTGTTTATTTCTAAATTATTAGAATAACATAAAATAACGTAAAATAATATTTTAGTGAGATATATTTCGGGCCATTCGGGCCCGGCATCAGTCACAATGAAGTAAAAGAAAAAGAAACATACAACTTGTAACAGAAAGGTGTAACCATATTTGAAGAGCTTATTCGGTCAATGGTATAAAACAACTTTTACTATGGAACAAACCCTGTATCTCGAAAAAAAAAGTTAAATTTTTCATAGAAAAATGCAATGCCGCTCGGCTGAAATATATGGAAGGGCAGATTTTTTTTTGAGATTTCAGGGTTGGCTCCATAGTAAAAGTTGTTCTATACCATTGACTGAATAAGCTCTTCAAATATGGTTACACCTTTCTGTTATTAATATTCGAAACCGGTTGGGTGTACTGTTAATTGGCGAGGGCTTCATATTTGTGCCTTTTGCTGCAGAAACTCTTGGGCCGTGGAGTTCGGAAGCGCGGCAACTTTATAAAGAAATTTCGTCGCGCTTGGTCGACGCTTCTGGTGACCGAAGGGCTGGAAGCTACTTTGGCCAAAGAATTAGTTTGGCCATTCAACGTGGCAACGCCGCCAGCCTTTTGGGCACCCTTCCTAACGACGACAGTGGTCTGGCCAGCATTTTCTATTTATTGTAATTATTTTAGGTTTACTTTGTTAGATTTTTTATTTTTAGGTCATCTTTAGTTAAGTTTTTAATGTTATTTAAGTTTTTAGGTAAATAAACCTTGTAAGTATATAAAGCAAGAATAATAGTGAAAATCTGTACAAGAGTGTTTTCTTCAAGATGAACTGATTGCTACAAAAGATATTTTATCTACGGTGACCAGTGACCATGGACACCGACATCTGCAAGAAAGCTAAGGACTAAAAAAAAAGCAACGAGAAAAACGCTCATTGTTGGACTTATTATTCTAATTTCTAATCAATCAGTAGATCGCAATGAAATCTTTTCAGTGGTTTCGTGATTAGGATTTACTACTTGGTCGGGTCACAAAATATACGATATTTAGATAGGGACACGTGGGCGGAGCCGCGGGAAAAATCTACAATATACTGTGTTTTTTGTAGCTTTTTCCCATAACTCCTAAACAAGAAGCAATGATGTTGTTTATGAGTTGAATAGATTTAATGAAGCTGATATATTATGATACCGAAATTTACAAAATTGTACAAAGCATTAGCAGCTTTATATTATGTTATGTTATACAATGTGTAACAGAAAGAGGTAACCATATTGAAAGAGCTTATTCAGTCAATGGTATAGAACAACTTTTACTATGGAGCCAATCCTGAAATCTCAAAAAATTAATCTGACCTTCCGTACATTTCGGCCGAGCGGCATTGCATTTTTCTATTAAACAGTTAATTTTTTTTTTCGAAATACAGGGCTTTTTCCATAGTAAAATTTGTTCTATACCATTGACTAAATAAGCTCTTCAAATACGGTTACACCTTTCTGTTACACGTTGTTAGCAGATTTCAGAAATTTGTTACATCCACTTTATTTCGGTACCCTCAATCAACAGATTTTGTAGAGTTATGGTAGAGTCTACCCTCTAACAACTGACATAATCAAGAACGGTTAATTCGGGTTTTTTCAAAGGTTTCCGTATAACAGAGGGTTAGCCGTCATTTCATTTAGTTTTATAGACACTAAAGCTATTTGTTACAAATTAGATTATCTACAGTTTACAACAGATGTTGGAGTAGTAAGAAATGATGTTTACTTTATAAGAAAACATATTTGGGACCAACTGTATCCAGTGTACGTATAGTTCCGGTTGTGGCATTTCAAGATTTAGGCTTAAGAAGCCGTATTTTCGAAGTTTTGGTCTAAAAAACCTCCTGATGATGAATATTTTTACGAAAAGGCTGCAAGTTCCATTTGCCCTCGTGTGACTTGAGTAATAGCTGTTTAAAAATGTGTCCTTTGCTATCAAGATAAATTTATAATAATTTGCTTCAGACTAATTTGACAGCTAGATGACAGATGAGTAGACAGACAGAGACAGACTACTTTTTTTATAAGCAATCACACATCACAATCAGTATAATGTCTAAAATGCTCAAGTGACAAGGTCATCGGAGAATTCTTTAAAAATCATAAAAAAATAATGGTTAATAATGAAAACCATGTCCTAAAATGTCTGAAAAAAAAAACTTTTAAAAATTAAGTTATGGGAATTACATAAAAATGAATCATAAATCAATCAAACTTAGAACGTTTCAAATCACAGATATATATATAATACCTACTTAGTTCAATTTATATTTTATCTAAAAACTGATCGAGTCAAATAAAGATTAGATACTTAAAAGAAACTAAGTTGTATGTAACCCTCCTCTGTCTCCGATTATATTTCATTAAATTTGTCCTATTTACAAGGACAGTACTTAATAAAACAGATTACGGAAACAATAAGACCAAGTCCATCCACAAAGCAGTTTTTGCATGAAATCTGACCAACAATTTCGGCAATTTGATCCGCAACTCTTTTGTCGCCTCGCAGTTTCGTAAACGAAATTATTTGGCACAGTTAGTGACAATAGTGACCCCTGGGTGCAGTTGTGGATTCCCAAGAGTATGGGTACTTAGCCGGTGTTTCTGTAGACCTGACTCTTATAGTTACCGCTTTTAAATACTTACTGGTGTTCGTCTTTCGATTATGGGTACAGATATTTTATCTCACGAATTCCGTTTGGCTACGGTTGTAGAAGTGACGTGAACAGATAAGCGCGTTTGTGTGTGTTGCACGTTTTGTAACGCTCCTACGCACACTAGAAAAAGTGTGTGTGTACTCACTACTACAACCATAGCCACATGGACTTCGTGAATAGAATATCTGTAATTCTAAATATTTTTTTTTGACATTTATCGTATTTATCGTTTATCGTAGTTTCGCTATAAAAATACATCGTAGTTCATATCGTGGCTCGGATCCATCTATACGTGTTAATGGTTCTTCAGCATTTCTTTGATTATTTCGATTTAGATACAATACACGCGTAATTACGTAACACAAGGTGACTTTTATTTTCACATGTGATAGCCAAATTACGTAACACAAGGTGACTTTTATTTTCACATGTGATAGCCAAATTACGTAACACAAGGTGACTTTTATTTTCACATGTGATAGCCAAATTACGTAACACAAGGTGACTTTTATTTTCACATGTGATAGCCAAATTACGTAACACAAGGTGACTTTTATTTTCACATGTGATAGCCAAATTACGTAACACAAGGTGACTTTTATTTTCACATGTGATAGCCAATTTCATACCGGAGTCTTTATGAGTAATACATTTGAAACGATACCCAGCCACTAGCAAGATAAAATCTCATTTTGCGCTTTTCGTAAAAAGACTCATTATCTCTGATCGCTTTTGGTATATCATACTGCTGCATGGAACGAACTATATAAATATATAAATTATATTATATTTTATTTATTTATTTAAAAATTAAATGGCGCTTCCTCCGCGCCACACTCAAAATTCTGTTTTAAATAAATATACCTATACAACACAACGGTAAGACTGGTATTAAGAGGATAGTCTCTACAAAACCAAAATTTATTCTTCCTTGTCTGAAGAATCTAGCAGTACTCCACAAAAAAAGGTCTTCTGCCAAAAATATAATGCACATTCTTATCGTAACAGAATCTTCACAAATCATACCAATAGGGAAAAACAAAAATACAAAGATGGCTCTAAAAAAAGTTCCATCCATCCATCAGCCTATTTCGTCCACTGCTGGACATAAGCCTTTCCAGGACTTTGCCACTCCCGGCGGTCATCCTGGAAGAATTGCCCATACTCACACACGCTGGGCAGGCGGGTTGGTGAGCGCGGTGCCGGAACCCTCGCACCAGTGACGCCGCTGCCCGTCACCAGTCTGTTCCATATAAGGCCCGGCTATATGGATATACCGCCATCCATCGGTCCCAGGCATGGTGGTTTTTTGCCTGTGGGCTGTCCTCTTACTCTCCCCCGAATTACTTCGAGGGGGTCTCCAAGTAAGATGGTGGTACCTCCACAGTCGAGCCCAACATCAGCTCTACCACCTGATAAACAAAAAAAGTCCAATAATAAGATTATTTAAATTTTATGCCCGTAAAAACTTTATTAAACTATGAAACAAACATTCTAATTCATACAACCTTTAATTTATTTCTATAGTATAATTAGCGAAAAAAATCGTTATTTTGAAATTTTTACTGATTCCGTTCCTCTCGCATTGCGTGTCTTTCCATATGGAGTAACAGTGATTGATGCAAGCGCGAAAATTCATAATTACTTTCGAAAGTAAGTTATATATTACCGAACAATGTTCTGCCGGAACGAAAATAGTTTTCTTGATTGCTACGCCGCCGTAGCAATATTCTTTCTCGTAGCATCAAGAAAAAAAAATATGAGTTTACGGAATATGTTATTTAGAGAGCGTTAAGATTTGAAAATAGAATATAGATTGACAGGACCACAACAATTTTGACGGCTTACTCCGAGTACGAAAACTGTCCAATCATGATGTTTAATACACCCTGCGGGCACATTTGACATGTCGGTCGGTGACAATGAGATGTCGGTGACAATGAGATGTCGGTGACAATGATGAACAATTGAAATGCTACTGAACCCTTCATTTAATTGATACTTCAGAGGTTTTTGTGATAAAGGTGGGCTTCGGATCGCATGTTAATTGATTGATATTGGAGATGAATTCACTGGATTCGTGGAAGTGATACTCCGCTAAATAAATTATTTTCTTTAACTTTTTGTGTTACCAAATGAAAATAATGAAACATATATCTTTATAAATTTTTCTTTATTATTTTACTTTACAAAATATTTATAAACGAAGGTAACAAATACAAAATTATTTTGTTTAGTTGTTTCTAAAGTAGGTAATTGTAGTAATACACAGATATATACATATACAACGTGTAACAGAAAGGTGTAACCATATTTGAAGAGCTTATTCAGTCAATGCTAAAGCACAACTTTTACTATGGAACCAACCCTGAAATCTCAAAAAAAAATCTACCCTTCCATTTCGGCCGAGAGGCATTGCATTTTTCTATGAAACAGTAAAATTTTTTTTCGAGATTCTGGTTTTGTTCCATAGTAAAAGTTGTTATATACCATTGACTGAATAAGCTCTTCAAATATGATTACACCTTTCTGTTACACGTTGTATATTCAGAGAATGAGAATGTATAACCGAGCTGTAGATTTAATCTACATCAGTTTTGGTTAATTCTCCCAATTTGTCTCTTTTCAAACTCATTTTATACCGTGAAATTTTGATAGTAAAATTTTGAAGAAAATGATATGTCATATTTCACTCTTTTATCTTAATATTTCAGCCGTTAAATATGCGATTGCTTGCATTTCGCTTCATCTAATAAAATCGCAAAGATAGGCCTAAACTATGGTGTAAATACTCTCTCGCTAATCCGCCACCAAAAAATCCGGACTACCGGCGGATTACCAAAAACGGCGGATTATAACTTACAGGAACATCAAATTGAGGAAAACAACAAAAAAACATAGTAATTTTGTATTAGTACTTATGCAGGTAAATAAATACATATGTACATTTGTATTAAAATTTAAAAATGAACTGACACATTAACTGATTACTTAGGTTTTGAAAAATACTGCTCTAATTGCTAACTGCTCTTCGGCGGCCATAAATTCTAGCGGGCAGACGTATATTTCACCGCTCATTCAGTTTAATTTTAAATTTGAAGTAAAAATTGAATATTTCGGTTAAAAAATTGTACCAAAAGAAGCGGAAAATTTCAAGTGACAAAAGTGCCAAATGTGAGAAAAATATACGGTGAATTAAGCAGGAAAAAACCAATAAATTGCCAAATAAATGGCCGTTACAAAACCAAAACAACCGGTGAGAGGACTTTGTACCTAACTTAGAACAAAGAAAACAAAAGCCAAACAATCGCAGCCACTAATCACCGAGCCCAAGCCAAGAATTTAACAGTCAATTTCGCCCTGTGTAGTACTTGCATCTGTAGCGTGTGCGGTAATACGGCCGCCTAAATTCTTGATGAATGATATAGGAGTGACGGGTTCAAATCACGGTCATTAAGAAAATCTTTTTTTCTGTTTTTCTTTTTAATGTTTCTTTACAATTGACACTAATTTAGAAAAAAGTACTCAAATGTATCGTGATATGGCTTCTAAGTGCGGAAAGTGCAATAACGATATTGTAAAGAAAAATTTCCTGTTATGTGTTAAGTGCAAAAACTACTACCATTTAGATTGCACAGGCATAAGTGAAAAGTTATTTTGTCTCATGAAACCGGAAAATAGAAAAAAATTAGAGTGCGACACATGCCGATATGCCGATATGTCGAAGTGCCGATCGAATGAGGAAGACAATCTCGAAAATTCCTTTGAAACACTGTTGGAAGAAGGAATAAATGAGGCTAATAAAAGCAACTCGGTGAATTTCGTAACTCGGAGGAAAAAAATTACCAAACCACTCTCGGAACCTTCATCTCAACTCGATTTCAACACAGATTCGGATGTGATGCATCAAAGTCTTCCAATACTGGAGATTAGTAATGGTTCACGCCTCATCGAACTGACGGAGGAAGTAAAGAGACTACATATGGAACTAGAAAGTGCTGATCTTGAAATCCAGAATCTAAATATCGAAAATAATATGTTAAGAAAAAAATTATCCGAATACGAAAATAAAATGAAACTTTTCAAAAAAGTTGGTATCGATGATATTTCCCTAGGATATCACAACATCCGAACATCATCGCCGTTAAATTTCTTATCGCCACAGTTTGTCAATGCAAAGAAAAATATGAAAGGACGGAAAAGTCACAATTTGTCATGTGAACTATTTAGTCAATTTAACGATACCAATATATATTCCAATACACAAAACGCTGAGCCAACCCTTCCCACAATGAACCCGACTGCACTGCTACCTGTTAATGTTCAGAGAAACGACGAAGAAAAGCTTGTGAAATCGCCTGCGGCTGCGTCGACAATGGTCTCAGAACTGCATATAGCGAGCTCATCCACGAAAAGGCCTGTAGATGGCGCTTCGAAGGCAGTTAACTACGATACGGTCATAGGTGGCGGTGAAACAACGCATGCGTCTTTGGTGGAGTTAGCGAGCTTCAAGAAGGCTAGACTACATGTCGCCACTGATGACATAAAAAACACTAAATACCTAACGTCTCCCAGCCATCAAAAAAAGCACCGAGTACTAGTTTTAGCGGACGAAACCGGTAGAAATATGAGAAATCTGTTAGAAAAATTTATTGGAGAAGAATATACTGTCACGGCTATCCTAAAACCCAATGCTTCCTTAGATCAAGTTCTGAATTCATGCAAACCAATATGTAAAGATTTCACCAAATCCGATTTCGTACTAATATTAGCAGGCTCACATGATACAAACCCACTTCGATTCCAATCTTTTCTGTATTACTATCTTAGTCTATTTACAGAGACAAATGTTATTATTGGTGAAATCTGTAAAAATAAACAAATTAATGAACTTGAGTTAAATTCCATGTTGAAATATGTAGCTTCAAATTTTAGAAACGTAAGCATTTTAGAACCATATCTATATCTAAAAAACAAATACCAAATTGATAAAATGGATACCTGTAGATGCATTGTGAGAACGATTTTACGAATAAATTATAAATATAATCAATTAAAAGTTAATTATAATAAAAATAAGAATAAAATTATTAAGTCTCAAACTCGTCACAGCAAAAACACGGAAGAAATTTTAACTGTGTTAACACAAACTGAGCCCCCACTGACTTTCCCTGAAACTGCAAATAGTAATAATGATTTTTTTCGTGATTAAACACATTCATATATTGCATCAAAATATCAGTGGTCTGATTAATAAATCGGACATGTTTACTGTAGGATTAGACAAACTTGAGACATGTGGAAAAAAAGTAGACATCCTCTGTTTTACTGAACATAATATGGTAAAAAGTGACATAACATTGTTAAGTATTCCCAACTTTACAACTGCATCATGTTATGCTAGAGATAATAGGAGAGGTGGGGCTTGCATCTTAGTAAGGACAGATCATAAGTTTAAAGAAATAAATACAGTTTGTAAAATGTCGGTACCAAACATAATAGAAGGTTGTGCCATTGAGCTTATTGAACATGGTATTGTAATTTTATGTATATACAGAGTGCCAAAAAATAAAAACAATGATCATTACTATGACATATTTTTTAATAAATTAAATGAGATGATAAACTTACTCATTTTCAATGGGAAAATGAAACTGGTAATATGCGGAGATTTTAATACCGATCTCTTAGTAAAAACAAAATTTTCTAAGGAATTTGAGGAGCTGGTATTAAGTAGTAATTTAAAATTTGCTATTAGACAACCAACACGTCCCTGTAGTGGAACATGTTTAGATAATATAATTCATAATATACGTGGTAGCAAAGGGGAAATATTCGAGTTCGCTGTATCTGATCATACAGCACAATTATTGAAGTGCCCTGTCAAGAAGACTTCGAAGCTCAAGTGCTGGTACTCGTTAAAACGGGATTATTCGAAAGAAAACATACTAAAGTTCGGTCAATGTCTGGAAAAAATACATTTTACTGACACATACTCCTCAGTGGATCCTGATGAAGCATTTGACAACTTTTATGACCTTTTTACTATGTTTTATGAGTTGTGTTTCCCTATTATAAAAGTAAAACATACAACAAAAAAATCCCCTAAATGGCTATCAAGAGGCATCAAAAACTGCAGTAAGCGCTGTAGGGACCTTCTTTGGAAGTACAGGACAACACGAACACAGGAAAACAAACACAAATTTAAAACCTATTCTAAAAGATTAAAACATGTCATAACACAAACAAAAAAGGCACAAAACAATTATCACATTACAGAAGCAAAAAATAAATCAAAAGCTACATGGCAAGTTATAAATCAAGCAAAAGACAACTTTCCTAGAGATTACATAGCACAAATAAAAACTAGCGATGGACTTATTAAAAACCCACGTGAAATAGCAGAAGCTTTTAATAATTACTTTATTGATGAAGTAGTACCAGTGACAAAGGACAACATAAAAAATAATAATTTACCACACATATTAAGCAAACCTCATTCGCTGTTTATGGAACCTACCTGTCCCGAAGAAATATATCATGTTATTACAAACTTAAAAAATACGAATAGTACCGGGTATGATAATATATGTACACGAGTAATAAAATATGTTTCTCTAATAATTGCGCCAATATTAAGTCACGTCACTAACCTATGCATCGAACGCGGTGTTTTTCCAAAGAAACTTAAACTGTCTGTTATAAAACCTTTATTCAAAAAAGACGATAAAGAAAACATGGAGTTCTACAGACCAGTTGCACTAATTTCCATAATGTCTAAGATCATCGAGAACATAATTCACCACAGATTATATAAATACTTCGAAACTAACAATATACTAGTGCACGAGCAAAACGGATTCAGGAAAAATAAAAATATTGATCTCGCGATTTACGATTTTTTAAATAAAATATATAAGAGAGTCGATAATCGACTGCCAATATTCGCACTCTATTTAGACATGACAAAAGCGTTTGATCACGTAGACCAAAAAATCCTATTACAAAAACTAGAAAATTATGGTGTAAGAGGAAATGTTAATAATTTAATAAAATCATACTTAAGCGACAGAACTCAAATAACCAAAATTGAACGTATATGCCCTACATCTAAAACTGAAAAATCATACATATCTCACGCTAGAAGTGTGCACTACGGAGTGCCACAAGGCAGTGTTCTGGGTCCATTATTATTCCTCATATACATAAATGATTTGCCGAAATGTATCAAGCACCCGATGGTTTTATATGCTGACGACAGCACTGTTATTTGCGAAAATGAAAGTGATATAAACATGGACCTTAACTCAATCACTAATTGGCTAAAACAAAATAATCTGAAACTTAATATAGATAAAACGAGTGTAATGTCTTTTAAACAAAGGAATTATTCAAACCTTACGATGAATATACAGTTTGGAGGTAAAACCGTTGAGGAAATTAGGGTAACCAAATTTTTAGGCTTGCAAATTGATAATAACTTGAAATGGAATACACATATTGACCAAGTCAGTGCAAAAGTAACTCAGTTTTCTTATGCCCTTTACATGCTGGGTAAAACTGTAAATCGCAAAACAGTACTCACAGCTTATTATGGATATGTGGTTCCAACTCTCAAATATGGGATAATATTCTGGGGAAACGCTACTGGCATGGAGACGGTACTAAGATCCCAAAAAAGATGCATAAGGGCTATCTGTAGGTTGCGAAAAACGGACACTTGTGTACCAAAATTCAAGCAATTAAAATTACTCACAGTACCAGCGCTGTACATATATGAAACTGCAATTTTTGTAAGATCGCACCCAGAGTATTTTCAATATGTTACACGAGCAAGACGCTGTGATCGTCTGCGCCTCGTACAATGTAAAACCTCACTTTTTCACAACAGTATATTTGCCATGGCACCTTCTATATACAATAAAATACCTAAATTTATTCGGGATTTCAATAATATGAATGATTTTATAAAACAACTCAAGACTTTTTTAATAGACAAAGCGTACTATTCAGTTAATGAATTTTTGAATGATAAATCTATGACAGGTTAATATTTTTATTATTTTGAATCAGGACATATTATTTTATTGTGTACTTATAATTATTTCTTAGGTGAGGTTAGTTAACCGTTGACATTTATATTAAATACTGACATTTTTTAAATATTTGTAATTTTAGCATTTGTGTGTTTATTTGTTTCAATTTTTATTTCGTATTTTGTATTTTGTTTTGTTGTTTTATATTTGTATGTCAAATGACAGATTATAAAGGACTTTATATTATGTTTGAACACCACTTGTAAACTTATAATCACAAATAAATTAAATTTGAATTTGAATTTGAATTTAATTTAGATTGTTTTTTACCAATATTAATCTTTGTAAAAACATGATTACAGAGAGACATCGACTTGCAAAAAATGTTCGGATTATAGTAGTTGTCGGATTATCAAGCGGCGGACTAGCGAGAGAGTACTGTATAATTTTATTTGAGTTATATTCGGTTTTGGACAATAAAACTTATTCTAAAATAAACGTGATAAAAAATAAATATAAAACGGCCGTCATATTAAAAGCTAATCCTTCTCATTCCAAAATAATAAATAAAAACACTTTGAAATCGCGAGATTTCTGAGCGGCCGCTTCCACTGAGCAGGATAGTCAAGTGTAAAATGAAAGCGTTGGAGCAGGACCGATTTCTCCCGCCTTAATTACCACTAACCCGTATAGACGGACCCTCGCCTAAGTATTATTTTAAGCTTTTTTTACTTTATACACAAATATGCACGCTTTGTTTCTTATAAATATACAGTGGCAATAAATTTCCATCTGCTACAATCTTGGAACATCTATTTCGCATCTTCCACATTCATACAAGCTCTTTTTTTTAATTCTTTGTTTTGAAAAGGACTTGGTACAGAGTCATGACCATGTCATAGCTATGACCATGTCGTCCTCAAAAAACCAACTTAAGGTACAACAGTCAACTTAACATCTTTGTAAAGCATCATCTGGCCTCATTAGAACAAGGATGGGCCAAAGTGCCATTACATCCACCGACGTCACAAAAGATATTATTATTACTAAAATTTAGCTGCCTCCTCATAGCCTCATTCCGAACACACTTCAACAAATATGGTGAACATCCTGAACTACACCACATTCAGAGCAGTTGGGCGAATCAACCTTACGCATTAAGAGGATGGCAAACCCTAGCAACTTTTTTTATTACCCGTCCAGCACAATACGTCTAATGGCGAAGACCTTATTTGCTTTTCATAGAAGCGATTATGTGTTGGCTCTTTGGCCTCTTGTTCTTGAACGCGTATTACTAGTGATCACGCAGCGAAATAACAAATTGGTGTGTTTTAAGCTAATACTGAAATATTTTGTAGGGAAAAAAATATTCAATTTAGGTAACATCCCTTCATATTTCTATTGCCTATTTTATAAAAAAAAATCAAGTGGATCTCTTAATCGCGTCTTTGAAACGAACGTTTAAAAACCAAAAAAAGAGTGTGGAAAACATTTTTTTTTTTGACAAAAGTATAAATCTTAAAACATTGTTTATAGGGGGAATCCCTAGATAAAAGATCGATAAATCAAATATATTTTCTTCAATATGAGGAGAGACCTAGTTTCTTCCAATGAACCCTTGAAAACCTGGTGTTGTTGATGTTCTAGCCTCAGGTGTCCCGTTAAAAATGTAAATTTATTTAGTGGAATGTGTCCAGAACGAACTCTGAACTCGTGTCTCTCCATGTTACATGAGTCAAACCAAGGATATCGAAAAGGGACAGACACACCTTCTAACCAGACTTGTATCGACTTGGTCCTTTTATTTGCCAATTTAGTCCACATATCGCTCCCTAGAGCGGTGCGGTCGAACCCTCCATACAAATGAAATTATATGAAATTTCTGTTAATGGACATGAGGGACATCCAACGCCCTGTTTAGTACCTATCCATTATCGGTAATTTCTGATTGTTCATCAACAAAGTGTATATCGGAAACACGGGCCGATATCAGTTATTGTTCTTTTTGTGCTTAAACAGTGTAACGGTGTATTTTATTTATTTTATTTTGTCTGTATATTAAACGGACAACGGACGCACGTGGATGCGGGTGCAGATGGGGAGTGTTTTTATCTGTTCCAACGTGGCTCCAACGCTTTGATCAAGTTCTAACATTGTGTTTATGGGTGTGATGAGGTGATAACAAGTTTGTTATTTGAAATGTTTCTATTAATTTGTAAGTTAAGAAGATGGCATACCCTAGCAACTTTTTTTATTACTCGTCCAGCACAATAAGTCTAATGACAAAGACCTTATTTGCTTTTCATATAGGCGATTATATGTTGGCTCTTTGGCGTCTTTTTCTTGGACGCGTAATACTAGTGATCACGCAGCGAAACAACAAATTGGTGTGTTTTTAGCTAATACTGAAATATTTTGTAGGGAAAAAGTATTGGATTTAGGTAAAATTTTTTTTGACAAAAGTATAAATCTTAAAACATTGTTTATAGGTGGAATCCCTAGACAAAAGATCGATAAATCAAATATATTTTCTTTAATATGAGGAGAGACCTATTTTCTTCCAATGAACCCTTGAAAACCCGGTGTTGTTGATGTTCTAGCGTCAGGTGTCCACGTAGTTTCCGCAAAACCATAAGTAATTCTTCTTGGTTTGAAGAATCTGGCAATACTACGTAAAAAAGGAAAAAATGTATTTCTTCCGGGATTATAATACACACTTATATCGAAACAGAGTCCTCAGAAGCCATTTCAATATTGATAAATAAAATACCAAAGATGGCTCTTAAAAAAAGTTTTCATGTCGAGGTTTAAGATTATTAGAACCCGTCTATATTATTAATGGATTAAATTCTATATAAACTTTATTAAACATTTAACAGGGCAGATATTTTATAGCACCATTGTTTTTTTTTAAATAATAAAATTTGTGAAAAAAGTTGTCATTTTGACTTTTTTCCAGGATCCGTCCCTATCGCACTGCGGGTCTTTCCGCATGGAGTTACAGGGTAGTATGTAAGCGGAACCTATCCTCTTAAGGCTGCATATAAAGCACAAAAAGGTCAACCGCATTATCATCGTTTACGTCGCTCAGAGCCTGTACCTGTAGTCAATGAAATGTATTTAAATTAACTTCTTCCCTTGAAAATGGTGTAAAATCCGAAACCGGTTCTGAGAAAACATAAATAAAGTGAAGCTACTGTACAAGTGTTTTTAATTCAAGATATAAATATATCGTCACGACGTGAATCCCCGGAGGTGTGTCAGAGGACTCAGAGGTGTTCCGAGTGTGAACTGTGAAATATAAGTCACAGTCTACACTCGGTACACTCGCCTTTCACCGACGATTACCTATTACAATAGGTAGGCACAAATACACGCTTTTTAGGGCATGCAGGTTTCCTTACGATGTTTTCCTTCACCGTTCAGCAAGCGGTAAGTAACAACAAATACTATGCACATAAATTCAGAAAAATTCATTGGTGCATGCCCAACTGGGGATTGAATCTGGGTCTCTCTTGAGAGGCCAGCGTTCTACCACTGAGCTACCGCTACTGAATTAGAAATTCTATAATTTGTGAAGCTTTGATATTTAAAACAGATAAGTTATACGAATATATCCAAAAATCAACAACAACATTCCCAAAACTTGATTCTGATGCTGAGTGTCCTATCTCGGATCAGTAATTATAACAAAAAGTTTGTTTATTTGTTTACACTATTATCCATTCACCTAAAGGCTTAGCCTTAGGCGAAACAATATGCCAAGCTCGTTTTCACTATAATCCTGCGCGGACGCACGTCCAAAAATTATCCAAAATATAACGACTGTGCTCATTACACGTCGATTCTCTTACACGAGTCTTTTGTCCAGTTTCACCAAATTAACTTGACCTCTCTAAAAATCAAGACGATTTAAACTTTATTTCCTACCATTGAAGTCATATTCTATTAAGTAATGAAGCAGTTTTTTTCTCAAAAATTGTTATCAAAAGCTCACAGTTAGCTGGTCACAGATGATGGTTAGTTTTGGACCCTCGTGTCAGAACAATGGGAGTGGACCACACACTGTGCGCACAGTGGGTCTGCTACACCCCCGTAGTAGGACAAAGGGTTAAAAAATGCAAATAATACAAAGGTATATGCGTATGAATGTATGAAAGAATAGTAAGGTTTTCATTAACTTGGTGAACATTGCTAACTAAATTAATGAATTTTAGTCCGAAAAAATAATAAAATAATGTTGGAATACAAGCTCTTCCTGCGACTTAGTTCTGTGCTTGTATATACGAGTATCATAGATACAAGCACAGAACTAAGTCGCCCGCCAGCTCGCTGGACTGACGATCTAAAAAAGATTGCCGGTAGTGGCCGGATGAGGATAGCCGAGGATAGAAAAATGTGGCGTGCCCTTGGAGAGGCCTATGTCCGGAAGTCGACTGATTTTGGCTGATGGATTGGATTGGATTGGATCTATCTTAGACTAAGTATTAAATATTTAGTCTATGTTTCTATAAAGCTTAGTCAAAGGAATAATTTTAACTCTTGATATCGGATATAAGCCTTTCCAGGACTTTGCCAATCCCGGCGGTCATCCTGGAAGAATTGCCCATACTCACACACGCTGGGCAGGCGGGTTGGTGAGCACGGTACCGGAACCGTTGCACCAGTGACGCTGCTGCCCATCACCAGTCTGTTCCGTATAAGGCCCGGCTATTAGGGATGGATATACCGCCATCCATCGGTCCCAGGCATGGTGGGCCTCCTGGTTTTTTGCCTATGAGCTGTCCTCTTACTCTCCCCCGAATTACTTCGAGGGGGTCTCCAAGTAGATGGTGGTACCTCCATAGTCGAGCCCGGCATCAGCTCTACCACCTGATTCATAATAATGATCCATAATAATTAAAATCTTTTATCTGTTTTGAGTAATTAGACAAATTCTCAAAATTAAATAAATATTTGCTTACTTATGTTTGTATGTAAATTTTTCAAGTGCTATATGTAGTTTATCATTTAATGTTGTTATGTACTATTAATTACTGTTTATGTTTATTAGCATGTAGTATAATATTATAGTTTACTAAGTATTTGAGTAATATTTAAATCGGTACCCTATTAATATTTTTACATCATGGCACTACCCTCAACAACTTCCCCATTACCAAAGGTTAGCTGGTAGAGAATACTAAATAGTATTAAGCTCGCCTATGTACGAAATTTTTATCTTGTGCAATAATAGTACATTACGATACGAGAGCGACGAAACGTTCGAGAAAAAGTTTCTCGCACGAGTTTCGTATAATTTTTTATAGCACAAGTGCGGAAAATGCCGACTTTACGCACGCGCAGCCTTCGGCTCGTGCCGCAAACTCACACTCGTCAGAAAACGTTTCATCGCTCTCGTATCGTAATGTACTATTATTATTATTATCATTAAACATATACAAAGTGCTTGGAAATTCGGCCTATTCTAAATATCTATGAAATGATCTCTAGTACCTATATAACTCCATTCAAGGAATAAGTCGAATTTCTAAGCACCCTGTAGATCATCAAAATATATAGATCATTAAAATCTTTTCAGTAAGTTTGAACTTATGGTTGTTTTCAAGTACATAATATTAGTTATATGAATACGCAATTCCAATAAATACACTAACGATTTTTTATATATTTTTCCATATAGTAAGTACATATTCTATAGCAGCTAGACACGACAGAGATGATGCACTGAAAACTAGGTGAAGTTGGAAGTCCCTGAAGAAACTTGAAGTTCTAACTTGGCACAAACATTTTATAAAGAAAACAACTTGGTAACATAATGTTAGACAGAAAGTTGGGATATAGAAATTATTTACTCGTCTGTAAACTAGGATAGAAACTTTATAAAACAACGTTTTGTGAAAAGATACGTTTTGAATTAATTATTCGCTTTTAACGGTTAAGGCAATACGTAAAAGTTTTAGCGTCCCTGTTACTCCATATGTGAAAAAACCCTCAGTACGAGTGGGACGGATTCGTGGAAAAGTAGCAAAAAGTCGGTTTTTTATTAATACAAAATGTACTAAGCTATTTTGTCAAAAAGATTTTCAAGGAAACTTTACAAATACATAATATCCACATTTTGAATGCAATTTCACAATGGAATTAGTTAGGATTTCAGAGTTACAGGAAAAAATAAAACAATTTAGAGGTCTTTTCGGAATTAAAGTCTATCGAGAAAATTTCATCCAATCGCGTTTTCCTTCAGTGAGAATCTTAATCAAATACTCAGTAAACATTTACCCAAAAATGAAATACGTAGATGACGTTATAGTGGAGTAAATGGATTCGAGAAAACCCCATTTTTTTTGGTATCGCCTTAATAACTCAAAATAACTGAAAACAGGCGGTAGCTCAAACGGTAGAACGCTGGCGTCTCAATCTTGAGATCCAGTTTCGGTCCCCAGTCGGGCATGCACCAATAAGTTTTTCGGAATTTATGTGCATAGTATTTGTATAACCTAATACTTAACACGTGCTAAAACATCGTAAGGAAACCTGTATGTAAGAACAAGATCGGCGATCACCACCCATCACGTTGGGACGTAACAATCGTCTGTGAAATGTGGGTGAAACGTCCGTACATCGATGACAGGAGCTTAGCGTGCCACGGTCCCATTTTATTGTCAATACCTCCTGTCATGCTAGGGCGTCCGTACATCGATGACAGGAGCTTAGCGTGCCACGGTCCCATTTTATTGTCAATACCTCCTGTCATGCTAGGGCGTCCGTACATCGATGACAGGAGCTTAGCGTGCCACGGTCCCATTTTATTGTCAATATGTAGCCTCCTGTCATGCTGGGGCGTTCGTGCATCGATGACAGGAGCTTAGCGTGCCACGGTCCCATTTTATTGTCAATGTATAGCCTATGATGTTGGGGCGTCCCTACATCGATGACAGGAGCTTAGCGTGCCACGGTCCCATTTTATTGTCAATGTATAGCCTATGATGTTGGGGCGTCCCTACATCGATGACAGGAGCTTAGCGTGCCACGGTCCCATTTTGTTGTCAATATGTAGCCTCCTGTCATGCTGGGGCGTTCGTACATCGATGACAGGAGCTTAGCGTGCCACGATCCCATTTTATTGTCAATACCTCCTGTCATGCTAGGGCGTCCGTACATCGATGACAGGAGCTTAGCATGCCACGGTCCCATTTTATTGTCAATATGTAGCCTCCTGTCATGCTGGGGCATTCGTACATCGATGACAGGAGCTTAGTATGCCACGGTCCCATTTTATTGTCAATACCTCCTGTCATGCTAGGGCGTCCCTACATCGATGACAGGAGCTTAGCGTACCACGGTCCCATTTTGTTGTCAATATGTAGCCTCCTGTCATGCTGGGGCGTTCGTACATCGATGACAGGAGCTTAGCATGCCACGGTCCCATTTTATTGTCAATATGTAGCCTCCTGTCATGCTGGGGCATTCGTACATCGATGATAGGAGCTTAGTATGCCACGGTCCCATTTTATTGTCAATACCTCCTGTCATGCTAGGGCGTCCGTACATCGATGACAGGAGCTTAGCATGCCAGGGTCCCATTTTGTTGTCAATACCTCCTGTCATGCTAGGGCGTCCGTACATCGATGACAGGAGCTTAGCATGCCACGGTCCCATTTTGTTGTCAATACCTCCTGTCATGCTAGGGCGTCCCTACATCGATGACAGGAGCTTAGCGTGCCATGGTCCCATTTTGTTGTCAATATGTAGCCTCCTGTCATGCTGGGGCGTTCGTACATCGATGACAGGAGCTTAGCATGCCACGGTCCCATTTTATTGTCAATATGTAGCCTCCTGTCATGCTGGGGCATTCGTACATCGATGACAGGAGCTTAGCGTGCCACGGTCCCATTTTATTGTCAATACCTCCTGTCATGCTAGGGCGTCCGTACATCGATGACAGGAGCTTAGCGTGCCACGGTCCCATTTTATTGTCAATATGTAGCCGCCTGTCATGCTGGGGCGTTCGTACATCGATGACAGGAGCTTAGCGTGCCACGGTCCCATTTTATTGTCAATGTATAGCCTATGATGTTGGGGCGTCCCTACATCGATGACAGGAGCTTAGCGTGCCACGGTCCCATTTTATTGTCAATATATAGCCTATGATGTTGGGGCGTCCCTACATCGATGACAGGAGCTTAGCATGCCACGGTCCCATTTTCAAGGCAACCGCAGAAAGAAAATAGGAGTAAAATTTATCATCTAAATGGTTATAATAGCAAGAAACAAAGGTCATCACTGGAATGTAACGTCCGCATCGACCTTTACGTCGCACGCGCACCCCACCTTGAGTGGATTACTATTTATATTTAATAACCATTTACTGCTATCGATCGAGTAGAGAAATATAGCCTTCGCGATAATCACACCAAAATGTCTAGAGAAAAGACGAAGGCAGCTGCTTTGCGTCTCATAAATATCTGCAAAGTTATTTTTATTACTTTGGGTTTTCGCTTGGTCACTACGCCTGACAGAAGGCGTCGATGAGGACAAGGAAGAAGAGCACTTGCCCAGAAGATGGGAGAGTAAAATCAGGTAGGACCACTGCGAAATCTAAGTGAGTCTGCAACGAACGCATGATCGATACCACTCAACAACCTGTAATCATTATCCCCTCTCTCTTCATCTAAGTGCGCATTTTAGATAGTACATTACATTTCATTATTGCAATAACAAAATAAATTAAGGAACTTTTATAGGTAACTCTGTGTAGCTTTTAGTGCGATGGTTTAGATTAGCCAGATTTATTTTCCATCAAGTAGCACTCAACTTTGCAATTTAAATCATTCTGAATAAAATCGCGTGCATTATTACCTGGCAGCCCCAGGGCTACGATAACATTTCGTGCTTAAAATCCCATTTTAGTTATAATAAGTGTATTATGGAATAAATATTCCATAAAATTTCATAGTCAAATTTCAAACGGAAGTAAATCTTGAAGATTATTTTCATTATGTTGTTTACATCCTTATAATATCCTCTTTTACTGTAACTATATATTTTCTCTATAATCAAAAATGTATACGCTTTAAATAAGAGTTATTTTTGGAACAAAGTAGGTACAAGTAGATAGGATAGATTTTTGAAATCCTAAATAGTCGGACATTGAACGATGATCGGACATGTTGTATAAGTATATGTATACAGGGTGTAAATGCAAAACCAAGAATCCCTTTAGGGTATGAAAGTATACACGATACTGATACGATTACGATAAAAAAAAGTATACCTTAAATTTTTACCAAAAATTATATTGTTTTCCTAAGATCCAGGTACGCACTCTTATCAATGCAGTTCATTCACCCCGTAGTGCGGTAACGACCAATCACATTGAGTTATTATGTTCTGTGCTACTGACGCTATCAGAGGTCAACGACCAGCGAGAGTGTCCACCGGATTAGAGTATTTCAAGTTTAACAAATCGTGTTATTATATGGTACTGCTACATAAAAAAAAATTGCCGCTGTTTTTTTTAAACACTGTATGATTCATACTAACATACCCTAGAAGGATTCTTGCTTTTGCTTTTACACCCTGTAATAGGCAATGTATTTGGAAAAATTTAGATTAATTGTACAAAATATCACAAAAGTGATTAATTTTTACCGGATGAATCACTTTGTGCTGTAGGTTTGGTTCTAGGAGGTAACCAGGAGTTAGTTTTAATTTTACAGTCTGTAAAATATAACTCGAGCCGTGTGACAGCAGGACAGTGCTATACAATTTGTATTTCTCTCTAACTCTCTTTCTCGTGCTCAAACGATGACAGCTGTCACATGGCTCAAGCCAAAGATAATCTTTGGCTCAAGCTATATTTCACAGACTGTAACATTAAAAAAAAAAATACTGCCATTTTTTTTTAAGTTACTTTCTATGCTATTTATTGGCCGTCTGGCCTTTACAGCAAAAGGAGGGAACGTCGAGAACGTACAACCCGGCCGAGTTAACTTGGCACCTGCGAAGCGAGAGATAAATATATCCTGTAGTATGAGCGATCGCAGCAAGGACAAGAAAAGCGGGGTGCCAAGTTAACTCGGCCGGGTTGTAAGTAAGTGACTAAAGTTTGAATAAACTTGATAAAATATAGCCATCAGCGAATTAAAATTTATCCAAGTTAATTATGGTGAAATTAGTAAAATACTACATTTTAACTAAAGAGTCTATGTCGTGGTTGTCATTAACATTTCAGTGTGTTATTTACAGCCATTTTATTTTTGTTTTATTGTTATTTGCATAACATATGCGCTAGTCCCCCACCACTTTCGCCGAGCAGTCGAAAATCGTGCCGCGACCTATATACACTGAACGGTAAAAAAAAACAACGAAAATCAATCTCAAGTGGGTAAAATAGAATGTTGCCTTTGTTGTATCTACCTTACCTATATACATATTACCCTAGTCGAGAAATCCAAAAAAATCGTACGCGACTTGTGTAGAAGGTTCTAAAACTGTGAATGTTGGTTGCATTTATCATATATGTTGTATAATTTGCTTATGGGATTGAATTTGTGTCTTAGAAATTATAACATGCAAATGATATGTCACATAATAACAACATGCAATAAAAATGTCTATTTAAATCCTTAACTGTTTTATTCCCATTATTGGAAGGGCGTTTCTAAAACTGTTCGACAAAAGATCAGAGAATCTTGCTCTAAATAG
This sequence comes from Ypsolopha sequella, assembly GCA_934047225.1. NCBI lineage: Eukaryota > Metazoa > Arthropoda > Insecta > Lepidoptera > Ypsolophidae > Ypsolopha > Ypsolopha sequella. The sequence continues at coordinate 4,544,836 of OW203987.1, forward strand.
ATAACTGTCATATTAATTCATTTTGTTAGAGGAAGAAGTACAAAAAATGCATCACCCCTCTTTTTTATAACATAATGCATCTTAGTATTTTTTATGTTAGGGTACCGCAGTGTTTTCTAGGGTTCCGTACCCAAAGGGTAACCAACGGGACCCTATTACTAATTTTAAGACTCCGCTGTCCGTCTGTCACCAGGTTGCTGTATCTCATGAATGTGAAATTTTCACAGATGATGTATTTCTGTTGCCGCTATAACAACAAATACTAAAAAACAGAATAAAATAAATATTTAAGCGGGCTCCCATACAAGAGACATGTTTTTTATTTGCCGTTTTTATAGATAACTGTACGGAACCCTTCGTGCGCGAGTCCGATTCGAACTTGGCCGGTTTTTTTCTAATCTATTGTATGTTTCCTTTAGGATGTCTAGTTTGTTCTGTTGTTTGTTTCGGAACCCTCTCTGATTTTTCAAGTAATTTACACTTGGCACTGTTTTTTTTAATCTCTTTTCTTGCGTGAGTAAAAAACGTGGGTTTTGCTTTGCACGAAAACAGTGTAGCAAAAAAGTTTTACCTTTATCTTTATGATTAATAATAATAATAAGAGAGTACATAGTGGTTTGTGTTTAGGGTTTAGCATAATTATTATTATGTAACTAAGTTAATTTACCTAGATGTTATTTATTATTTATATACATTTTGTACCTAATGATAATATAATAATGTATATTATTTTCCACTTCTTTCATGACACCGAAAAAATTGTTAAGATGTCTGCGGAGCAATCCTTGTTCATACAAACGAAATACCAGAACCATTTGTAAATCATAGATATTCTTAGGATAGTGTGTATTTATTCCGATTGGATTACAGAATATCTAGGTTCCCAAATATATATTTTGGAAGGACACTGATTTAAAGACGACATATGAACAATTAAAAATTTCCATTTAAGCTTATTTCTCGTATTTGATGTTTAAATCAGTGTTCTTATTTAATATATATTTGCGAACATAGATATTCTGCTATGCAATTGGAATAAACACACAATTATCCTAAGAATATCTATGATTTACAAATGGTTTACAATTTACAAATTACTTCGTTTGTATGAACTAGGATCCGCAGAGAGGATTAGTTGTCTTTAAAAACTTCTGCAATGAATTTCCAATTTAATATTTTCGAATAATTAATATTTTGGGCTTTTACAAAAAAGCCAGAATATTATAAATTATATTATTTAATTTAATAATTATAAACAACAAAAATAACAGTTTTGAGTATTTTCGAAATATTCGACTGATGCCGGCCCCAAAGTGGGCCGAAATATATTTCGAAAATACTCAAAACTGTTATTTTTGTTGTTAATAATAATTAAATTAAATGAAAAGCCTTAAAGCCATAAATATTTATTTCAAATAAATAATATTAACTTAAGACACATAACTGCTTTGATAAATCTTTTAACCCCTTGTTTTCTGCTCAAACCTTTGATATATATCTTTTAACCCCTTGTCTTCTGCGTCTGCCACCTTTGCGTGTCGTAATCACATATTTCCTAATAACAATTATGAGTCATGGGAAGGTAGGGGCAATTCGGAATAGTGACAGTTCCATTGTTTCCCTGAATTATGTGTCGGAAGCTTCGACAAAATAAACCCGGAAAAAACCGAGCTTCCTCTTCAAGTGTTGGTGAACACTGCAACATGTTTATAACGGTAAATTAGGTGTTAAAATCAAAGATTTCAAAAGTTTAGATGAGCCCTGGCACCTAAAATCTTGCATTGTTTTTGAATGTGAAATGTCACATTTTTGGCTTTATTCGTATTTCTTGAAATGTTAGTGCACTTTAAAAATGCGCACGACGGAATATTGAGACCCTTTTCTCGTAAAAATTCATTAAGGCATCCAACTATCACTGTGATCAGATGAGCACTGATTCCAAACGTGTGAGCGTCACCCATTTAAAAGTGAAAACATTTTGGTACTGTCATACTGCGGTAAGGGCTTATCTTTACTTTTGAAATATTTGGTTAAAATAGTGTACTGTACGTACTGAAACAGATGAAACGAAAATAGACAAATTTTTGCGTTTTACACAACAAAATAATAATAATAATAAGAGTTTATTCCATATAAGTAAATGTGTACATTTATAAACTTACATACTAGATCATACACCGATTGAAAGAGTTAGAGTGTACACAAAACAATTTTGAGTGCCCTACTCCCTAAAAAAGGGCATAGCCGTGTAGTCACATTCACCATAGATGATGCAGGTAGGCTAACGACTGATGTTGCGGTTATTTTCATCGTGTCTCGATCTGTTTCCTAGATCATACATAGCAGGAAGGAAGTTTACCGATAATTGTCAAGCTTGGAAATAGGCGAGATTATTTAAATACGTCCCAAGCATCGCGTCATCTCTAAAACAGATCTTTTATTTCCTAATAATAAATTCGTAAACAGTCGTTTGATTATGGGTTGTAATTAACTGACCATCAAAAAATACAAAAATCAGCATCAAAATTACTAAGTTGGCATCAAAAATAACCTAACCTAACCTAGTTTATGCCAAATTAGTAATTTAGGTGCTCATTTAGTATTTTTTAGATGGTCAACCTGTTATTATTCTGCTGAGGCCAAAATTACATTGTTTGTCTCTCTGTCTGTCTGTTTCGTTTTAGCTCGAGAACCACGTCATCATGAATCATTCCACTGATCCTGGTTACATGATAAGCTATAAGAGGTGTTGATAAAATAACCAAAAAACTGTCGATAATTGAAAGACACCTCCCCGCGAGCGAAGCCGCAGTAAAAGCTAGTCTAAAGTATAAAACATATCGATACATAAACGGATAATTTAAAATTATAGTAACTACATAGCTAATAATAAGTCGTTACGAACTGACAGCACCAGGGACAGTAAGGGTCCAAGAAAATAAATAAATAAAAAATTCTTTATTGCACTTATAAACATAGTACACAAGGCGAACTTAATGCTAATTAGCATTATCTTCCAGTTTACCTTTGGTGATGTGGATAAATTAGGGTAGTGCCGGAAAAGATGATAAAATGATAATTAAATAGGTACAAGCTTATAAATAACTAAATATTAAATAGTAAAAAGTTTACACAATATTAAAAACCATTACCTACTAAGCAGTATCAATAGTATATAGAGGTATATATTATAAATATATAAAATATAAAATAGATATATATTTCTATACAATAAATACACATATACATACATATTAATATATAGATACACATTTAAGACAAGACTCAAAACTCGTGCAAAAGAAGAAACAAAAAAACCCGATTAAATAGTTTGCGTTTTAAGAAAGTGCTGATGAACTCTATTTTTAAAAACTGCTAGTGATAGAGATTCTCGTATCCTGACCGGGAAACCATTCCAGATGTATTGCGGAAATTGTGAAAGAACTAGTAAACATGTCAGTATTATGTGTCGGAGTGCGCAGAAGTGAACGGTTCTCAGGTCGCTGAGAGCGGCCAAGAGAATCGAGAAAAACAAACCGCTCTTTTAGATAAGGAGGGGATAGGGGGTCATTGAGGATGTTCCAAAGAAGAGATAATATGTGAGCGTTACGACGATTTCGGATGTTAAGCCATTTAAGATCAGAACGAGATTGAGACACATGGTCATACTTACGTAGGCCAAAGATGTATCGTATACATAAATTGAGGAGACGATCTAGCTTATTTAACAATCCTTCAGTGAGATCGGGATAACAGACATCGGCATAGTCTAAAATAGGGAGCAAGAGTGAGTTAACCAGCAGGACCTTCGCAGAATACGGCAAAAACCTTTGCATGCGCTTAAGGGAGTGCATTGAAGCAAAGATCTTTTTACTAAGTTCCGCCACATGCAAATCCCAAGACATATTGTTCTGGATATAGATTCCTAGGTTTTTTACTGACGTACAGAACTTGAGAGGAGTGTTATTTAAACAGACTGGTGGAAGCGTGTTCAGATCCGTTTTGTCTATGAGAGCCCTACTACCGACTATCATGACCTGCGTTTTTGATGGGTTAAGAAGGAGTCCAAATTGTTCCGTCCATTGACTGATGTGTTCAAGATCAGAAGTCATTTTCTGAATGGCTACAAGAATTAGGTCCTGCTTGAAAGACATATAGAGTTGAAGATCGTCAGCGTACATGTGGTAAGAACTAAAGTTAATGGAGGAGACAAGGGTGTTTATAAACACCGAGAACAGAAGAGGGGATAGCACACCACCTTGGGGCACACCGGCTGTAACATTGCACCAGTCGGAGAATTTATCGTCCGAGCGAATACGCTGTTGACGCCCATAAAGGTACGAATAGAACCAGTTTGTAGCTGACTCGGAAACATTGAGAGAACGTAAAATAGCCAGGAGAATGTCATAGTCAACACAATTAAAAGCGCTACTAAAGTCAAGAAGAGTGAGGAGTGTAAGTTGCCTTTCGTCCATAGCATCACGAAAGTCATCAGTAATCTTAATGAGAGCAGTACATGTACTGTGGGATGGACGAAATCCCGACTGAAGTGGATTTAGAAGTTTATTAGAGTGAAGAAAATACATAAGTTGACGATTGACCACCCGTTCTAGAATTTTAGAGAGGAAGGGAAGTATAGAAATTGGCCGGTAGTCTTTATACGAAGAGGGTTCAGAAATTTTTGGGACTGGAACATATAAATCAACGTTATTTTGACCTCTCACCATCGGTTTTGGGGATTAGGGTGGACTTGTTCTCAGGACTTAACGATCCTTCGATGACACTTCCATTTTACTGTCTTTTTGCTACTTAATAAATTTTGTATTACATTTTTAGGGTTTCATATACGAAAAAGGAATCATTATGCTATGACTGAGAGATGTCCGTCCGTCTCACAACTTAATTTAAAAAAAATTGCATATATTTGCCCATAACTATAATATATATACAATTTGGTTTTCTCAAAATTTCTGTGACCGGAAAAAAGTACATTTTTCTGAAAATACAATATTAGTTTCAATTGTAATTATAAGATGACAGTTGATGCCATATGTTTATTTTTATATATTTAGAGAACTCTTCGAAAATCTATAAAAAAATGATATATGTTATCAAAATATACTAATTTTACCTTCAAGTTCAACCTTGCTGTCCGCGCTATAAAGGCCTCGACCTGTGATCTCAGAGTTTATTCCAGCTCCTCCATCAATGCTTGCAATGCTGACCGCGCTGTGTAGGCCTGGAGCCGTATTTTTGAATCGTTCGTTTTCAATTCACGTGTGAAAACATATACCTGTCTCATCTTGCAAATGACAAGTTCTGATGTGCTACGTGAGATGGGTATATACTTTCGCACGTGAATTGAAAACGAACGATTCAAAAATACCCCTTGTTCTTCGTACATAACTGAGTTACATAACTAGCTATGTAAAAAGAAAAAATATTCTTCGTACAAAACCGGGTTATGTACCAAGAAAACGGCTCCTGGAGCTGCGCTACGCTGCGTTTTCGGCCATCATCAGCGCGGCCAGCAACGCAGTCATTACAGACCGCGGCAGTAATGTACTATTTTTGCCGTATTTCATTGTTTCTGCAGCAAAATAACTTAATATTATAGATATTTTTAGAATTTGCTGAGCAGAGGAATTTGTGACGTATGTAATGTCTCATGGTCTCTTCCTTCTCTTTGACCACAGAACAGTTCTGTGTCTTTGACACATAGATTACACACATACACACATAAACATTGACATAAATATAAAAATCAATGCCGAATAAATTGCTTTTTTCTACTACCTTTATGAAAAAGTTCCATTTAATACTCAAAATTAGTTTTGAAAATCGAACTTTGCGGGCCCCGTTGCGGAATGACTATCAGGTAAGTTTGAAATATCGTATTGAAATTTCATTTATTGCAAAATTAGGTTCTATTTGACGTTTGTCTTCATTTCATGCTAAATTAGGTTCTTTTTGACGTACTTAGTTTGTCTTTACCTCAGAATAAGGAATACAAATAGAACCCTGGCTAAAATAAGAACTGGGCATTAGACATTGTACTCATCTAACGTAAATTACTCCTGTGTACGAGTGAATGAAACGACGGACCGCACTTACTTTATATTTTTTCCTGGTGTGTCACTAGATTGAACCAAACAAATGTCAGACGGATGTAATTTGGATGTAATTTAAAAATTATAATACCATCAAATTAAATATGTCTCATCATTGTATCGTTGTGTTGTAATATCGTTCGTTTCGTGCATCACATCTTAATTTGGTGGCATCGAAATGTCTAATGCATTTTGCGAAAGTTTACAGCTTCACCGAGAGAAATTAAATATTTTGATGCTCTTCCTCTCAAAATTCGTAAAAGTGTGATTTATTATTGTTTGTGTTGATTGTTTTTTTAACATTGTAATAAAATGTCATGTGCGATTGAAGGCTGTAAATCGCATACAGGAAGAAAAGAAAACAACAATGAAGCAATATCATTTCATCGGTGAGTTCTGATAGTTTTTATGTTAATAAGTTGCAGGATCATACGTAAAACTCAGTAACAATAATGGTAGTTCTTGTAAATCATACTTGTGTTCAATTCTACACCGATTTTTGCCTGTTTTATATGGATTTTCTGCCGACTATTAGAGGTTATGTTTTTTTGCATAGTGATGTACTAAAGTCTGTGTGGCAAACTATCGAACATTGGTTCCCGCGGCAGCCGTGCATAAAGGATAATACCGCAGATTAATTGCAGCGCGAGCTAAAAGAAAAATAATGCCGAATAAATATTGCCATATTTTTTTTGTTACAGATTTCCAAAAAGGGAAGAATTAAAAAGTGAACGGCTTATTAAAAAAGCAGTCATATTTGTTCGAAACACTTTACGCCGGATTCTTTTGGACCAAACGAAAATTTTAAATGGAGACAGTTAAAAGCAGATGCTTTACAGACGTTATATTTACCAGATACAGACACATTGGTAACCTTTAAATAATTATGTATAATTGCATTATCAATCTCGTTTGTAGGTACGTGCTAGTACTATACTATAGTATATTAACTCGATAATTTTTCAATTTTAGGCAACAGAACCAGTACCTATGGATGTCTGTGGTGTAGAAAAGTGCATACTTCTATGTTCGCAAATCGTTCTGAAAGGCCTGTTCAGAACTTGTACGTTACTTCCGTGATCGACTTCACGAAGAAATTCCGCAGATCAAGACATTTTCGTACTTAGTGGTTGACAATAAAAGTGACAGGGTAGTTCTATCGTGAAATGAATTTTGGGAATGCTTATTGACTTGAACTGCGCATAATTTGATTTCCTATTACAGGTTATTAGGTATTTTAATCGTTCATTATTTGTTATTAGTTATTATTCAAGATAAGTTGATGTTTATTTGATAGAAATAATAAAAAAATTGAAATTACCTCTGTAGTAATTGCGCTGCCATCGCTCATCATTGACATAATATTATTATTACGAATCCTGTAAGTCTATGATTATTATGATTTCTATTGTTGCGATTAATACCTTCCTCGTTGATTAAACAAAGACGCGACATCAACGAACATCTATTTGATTGAGTTAAGAGGCGACTTAAAAAGTATCCACTTAAATAGTTTACGGTTGTATCTCTGATACAAGCTACATCATTTTTGTACTAGAAACAAGCACAATTTTGGACTTAACTTATGTATCTACCTGCCTACGCTACGATATAGTAATTTGTACTTAATAAAAATATTATGCTAAACGAAAGATATCCTTTCATTAACTCCTTATTTACACAATATAACATTGTGTCCCACTGGGGTAGACAGAGACTACTTTGCTATTAATTCTCTTGGCCCCTAATGTGTGGTAGGCAGATTGGTCGTGGTTCATTTCGATTTGGTTTATTTATCGTAGTCAAAATTCGACATTGTTACATCACTAGCAAAGCAACGAACTAGTGACAACCTACTTAATTAAGAAAAAACTAATACATATCCATCTTTCTCTAACGCACTAGAAAGTCGTAAGAAAATCAAGGACAGGTATCTTTCTCCGCGTATTATTTTAGCCAGGCTTCTATTTGTATTCCTTATTCTGAGGTCTTTACAATCGAAATTCCTTGCGTTCCGATTCACGAAATAATCGATTATATCGCGTATGACACTCTTTTTTCGCAAAATGATACTGGCCACAAATAAAAGCCACCGGCCGAAGTCTGAAAAAAAAAGGTAAAAATCGCGCCGCGCTTTGCAAAGTCATAAAAATACATTAAATATGAAAGGAAAAATTAAATATTTAAATATTAATATTTAATTTAATCAGGTAGTAGGAAAAAGTATCGTTCGCAACGAGTAAAAATAGGCTTTCTTACCCTCAGAATGTAAGCTTTCGACGTTCGCTTTCGGCTCACGTCGAAACTAGCTTCATTCCTCGGGTAAGAAAATCCGCCATTTTATACCCGTCACGAAATATACTGTTTCGTACCAATTCGAATAAAAGGATATCTTGGTTATTATTTATTATGTCTCAAAGAAACAAGGTTCCGTAACTTTAAAGAAAATATAAAAAAGTTAAGTATAATTTTTATGGCGAAAAGGAAAAAAAGATCAATCCAGACATTTATCACAAGTTTCGGAATAATAAAAATAAACCTTCTAACTTCTATAATTAAGGACTCGTAGCACGATCTGTACGTACAATTAATATATATTTTTAAGTATGTTGCGGTAATTTCGTCGTGTAGTTCCACTCGCACTTGACCGGTTCTAAATATTACTGCTACATAATAAGCCCGACTCTTCATCTTGAGACTCAGGTTTGAATCCTGCACATGTTATCTGACCACTTTGTGCGGAGAAAAAAAAACGCAGTGAAGCCTGCGCATACCTCATAAGGTGTATTTGAAGTACGGCGCTACTCTTATCCAGGGGGGACAGTTTCATCATCCATCCGTCAGCCTAGTTCGTCCACTGCTGGACAAAAGCCTTTCCAGGACTTTGCCACTCCCGGCGGTTATCCTGGAAGAATTGCCCATACTCACACACGCTGGGCAGGCGGGTTGGTGAGCGCGGTGCCGGAACCCTCGCACCAGTGACGCCGCTGCCCGTCACCAGTATGTTCCATATAAGGCCCGGTTATTAGGGATGGATATACCGCCATCCATCGGTCCCAGCCATGGTGAGCCTCCTGGTTTTTAGCTTGTGAGCTGTCCTCTTACTCTCCTCCGAATTACTTCGAGGGGGTCTCGGAGTATTAATATATTAAATATCAAGCAAAATTTATTATATTTTGGGACACAGTGGCTAAGAATCGCCTTGTCGTATTTATATGTATAATAAAATTAAATGATAAAAAGCAAGTACGAGCCTCATTTAGAAGTAAAATTGCAAAACCAACACAAATTAATTATAAGGTAGTAAAAGCCGGTCTGCCGTTCAAACGTGATTTCTTTAACACGTTACACGACACTAAGTGTCCTGCCTAGCAGGGCTGCCATGCCAGGTCCAATTGAATGTTGCGAGCTAACTCCGATGTAAGAAAGCGCTAGATTCCGCTAAACATAAATTTTTATAAAAAGCGCTAGATTTTTATGTTGATATTGGTGGCCCTATTGATTAGCTGATTGCAATTGATTGGCTTTTTAAGAAAAACACGTCAATATGGAGCTGTAAAGAATTTTTAAACAAGATAATGAAATTTTATACAAAATTAAGTCAATGCAAGTACAATTATCATCACTGAAACAAAACTCATTTCAAAATAGCACTCCAAAATTATTTCTAATAACTCATTCCGAAATAGCGCTAGATTTTCCGCTAAGCACCAGAAACGAATTTTGAGCGATAAGTGGTCAAAAAAAGCGCTAGGTCGCAAAATGCGCATGCGCTGATCTGGCAGCAATGCTGCCTAGTTACTATATAAACTAGCTGCTCGAATACTGAACACACAATTCCTATACCTGGGGCATTGCTGACGAAAATAAATCAACTTTACACACAGAAAAAGGAAGAATTGGTAAAGCGGGAGGTTTAATTTCTGCTGAGGGTTCCTTACTTGCCGTCGCAATTTCTGTAGATAGATATCGATCGGTTGACACTGGATTATTTGGCAGGACTAAACTTAATTTAAGCGTTCTGTCCTTGTGTTTTCCATAAAGAAAGAAAAAGACAGGAAGCTTAAAATAAGGTTAGTCCAGTCAAATAAGTTCAGTCGCGTTACGCCGAATCGACACCATTGCATAAATAATCAACGTTAAATTTACTCTGATCTAAACCATGCTTCTAGTACAGGCAGGGCCGAAAGAAACAGAACAGTCGTAAATTCTGAAAAAGAAAATTGAAACTTTTTGTTCTTTGTTCCACAAATATATTTTTCTGGACGGTCACGCTACCGGTTTCATCGATTTAATCGACATCATCAGGCGAAAACAATTGGACACAATGTTTATTTACATGTTGGATACCTAAAAATGTTTGCTAAATAAAAAATAAGTAGCCGCATGTTTAACGGCTTGTCTCTCAGATTTGATTTTATTGAGGAAGGAACCCTAAAAATACAGGAAAGAAAAAACTGGTTCAGGGGAGTGGAGGAACAGAATGAAGGGCGCATCGGCCATTGTTGTCTTGCGTCTTGGATTTTCGCACACGGAAGTTTGAATTTAGAATAAGCTGCAAGATGGCTGCAAGTCGGGGCAACAATGGGGTTGACAGAGGGTCGCGGAATCAGAGCAGTCTATTGTTGGGGAGCAGCTGATGCTTCCAAGATTGCGTATGCGCAGAATTAATACTTGTTTTTTTTTTATCGTACCGTATTCAAGGTTTTGGAAGCTGGAATTAGGAAGTATCTCACGGGTTTGCAGCCAACCTAAGGGGATTATTTTGTAGGAAATTGCATTTTTGTAATATAATTTTTTCATTCGATGTTTCAAAACAAATATGCTAGTCAAACCTAGTATTGTTGCTATGCTGCTATATTACTATGCTAGTAACAGGAATTACCGTTTTTCTGGTTGTTTTTTTTTCTTAGTTCTTAGCTTTGCCCCAGATGGCGCTGTCCATGTCACCATAGATAAAATGTGTTTCGTAGCAATCACTGTCAAAGTGGTTTTTCGTTTGTTTGTTCGTCTTTGATTCTGTTGCTAAAGAATACGACAGTGCCATCTAGGAATCTTATTTAACACTAAATTTGACATAAGGAAAAACTCACATTTCCTACGGAACTCGGAACTACGGAAATATACTTGTGTAGTTTATTTTTCAATAGAGATGACAGAATGGTAAGATATCCCGGAATTGAAACGGTATTTAAATTTTCCGGTCTGTCAGACCGAGTTACAAAAACTTTCGGTTCATATTTTACTAATAAGATGCTCTGCATTTGGGGCAGCTGTTGGGTTGTAGGACAAACACACTTTTTACAGAAGATTATCTAGATCTTAAAGTTTAGACCAGGGGATCTAAAAAGGCCAACTTGGGGGAATCATGAAATTATTTAAAAGTAGGATAGAGTCAGAGTTTCTTCATGCGTACAAAAGAGACAGCATTACAACAGAATCATAATATGATTCATCCAAAGCGGCCTTTTCAGAGGACCAAGTAGGTCCAATATCATCTGTGGTCCTGACCAACTACGTAACGGTCCTATTCGTAATGACAGTTGAGCATGCTATGGCATGCTTTAATCATGGATGTATGCTGCTTCAATTCATTGAAGAAAGAGAAAACTGCCGGTCGAAGAAATTGGCTACGGCTTCATACAAGCTTTTGGAAATCTTTCGGTTTCGTTTTTTTAAATAAAGTTTTTCATTTGTTTTGCTTCACTACAATGCATAATAGTTGTTTATGCTACAAGGGCGAAAAGGAATAAATTACGAGGACGATTTAAAATACGAGTGTTTTAAACGTAACCGAGTTATTTCTTGCTCTTACACCCGTGTATCATACTACGTTTTTCAATGCATAGTGTGAGGAAATAAAACAAATATAATCAAAGAAAACAATTTAATTATTAAAGTTGAAAGTTACATTGTTACAATTTTGCAAGTTAATGATTGGCTCAAAAGGATTGTATCCAGAGCCGTTAAACAGTGGAAAAAAAAGTATAACATTTATGGTACACAGGAAAAGTTGCAGGTTGGCCAACTTCTCGTAAATAAATAAAAAAATTATAATAATAAAGCCCTAGGGCAAAATAATCGACTTTCTGTTTGGTTTTGAAGCATAAAAAAGTGGGCCTTTACGAGCACTTGCATTGAAAATATAGTAACTCATAGATTTATAAAGCCGAGGAAACACGATGTAACCAAAATCGAGTGTCAATGTGTGTGACACATGCTTATGTGTGTGTGTAATAGTGGGTACCCTAAATATGTTAAAACAAACTATCGATAAAGAGGGTGGTCATGAAACACGTTCACCAAATCAAACAAACCGGACTTGACATCGTGATGGACCACGATGTGTCAAATTAGAAATTTTGTACTTTTGGTGGAAGACTCGAACAGAACACATTTTTAGGAACAGCGGAAATTATAATACCTATATTTTTTTATACCCCTAAGCTCATATTTCGGTAGGTGGTCGTTGTCGATATAATTATGAAGAAAGGGTACGCCCTTACAAAATAAAACCCAACAAAATCTTTTCGTACGTAAGAAAATCTTTAAAATGCATTGTTTTTGAAAAAAATTGCTCTTTACTAACATAACCAATTATAATTTTCAACTAAATACTCTATTTATGCCATTTTTTGCAGTTTTAAATGGATAAATATGTACATCTAACTTTGTTTAGCATATCCGTATTTACCTGTGAAATAAATGTTTCCCATCATTTTTAGGTCAATATTCGGACATTTCGGTACAGAACATGATACCAATTCGATGGAATGCTAGAATGTTCCGGTTTTTTCTATTTAATTTCAATATTTTGTAAAATTTTGATATTGCCGCTTTTTGCTCTGAGCTAGCTCTGGGCCAGGGCGGGAAACTTTATAACATATGATATCATAAGTCAAAAAAACTGGACACTGTGCCGTTACTAAAAACCTTAAAATAAGAGCCCCGTTTTTAGGGTTCCGTAGTACCTAAAAGGTAAAAGGAACCTTTATGGTGAGACTCCGTTGTCCGTCCGTCCGTATCTCACAGCCTCATAACTTTAGCACCGTTAAAGATAAATACATGAAATTTGACACAAAATAGCATTAATTTGCCCACATATGAGGGTGTAAAAACAATATGAAATTTTTTAAATTGTTCAAAATATTTCCAAAACAAAAGTGAGAAAAATAAAAAATTTTAGCCTAAAAATACAACATGGGTATCAAACTGTAGGTATTAAAAAGTTGTTTCTAAAAATATAGATATACTTTTAATATATTTATTTACTGGTTTCGAGAAATCTTTAAAAAACCCCAAAAATATGTATGTCCCCCCCCCCTTATCTCCGAAACTGGTAAACCGAAAAATATGTAAAAAATGTATATTAGAGATCATAACTGGCCAATTACAGGAAAACTATAGCGATAAAAAAAATTAGGGCTAATGAGAAATATAAAAAAAGAAGTAAAATAAATAAAAAATATATTTTATAAAAATACAATATGGATATCAAATTGTAGGTATTAAAAAGCCGATTTTAAAAATATATACTTTTACTATACTTACTGGCACTGGTTTCAAGAGATCTTTAAAAAACCCCCTTATCTCCAAAACTGGTGTATCAACAAATATGAAAAAAATCATGGTAATATGTATTTAGGTAAAGATTACAGGAAAAATAAAGCGGTTGAGAAATTCACGAAAAAAAATGACAAAATTAAATTTATCATCCACAATACGGAACCCTAGGTACGCGAGTCTGACTCGCACTTGGCCGGTCAGCAAAATTAGCAAAATTTCCAATTAGCAAAAGGTCATAGCTTAACTCAGGCACCAGGCCACCTGATCCTCAGCACGTCACCAACCGCCCGCGATGACATTTCCAAAGGTCAGCAGTCTCCATGGCTCGTGCCAGCACCAGCTGGGGCTGACACATCTGCCAACGGACCTAGACACAGTTCTACACCTTGGCTGTAATGCCATAAAATAACCACTAAGCACTTGTTATTACTGGCTGATTGCCCACATAAACGGCGCAGCGAAAAACGATCGCTTGTTACTTTTGTTTTTAACTTTTTGGCCAATTAATATTTAATATGATAATGCGTGTGGCCGAGTGGTAGATGAGGTTGTGGGTCAATTCCTGCGGTGCATATTAAGACGATACCAAAAAAAAAGGGGTTTTTTAAAATCCATTTACTCTGCTATAACGTCATCTACGTATTTCATTTTTGGGTAAATGTTTATTGAGTATTTTACCCAAGTTTAATAACGTATATGGAAGATGAACCTGTGAGTATCTTCTACCAAATATATTAAATGATAAAAACGCCATGTTATCTCTTAAAAATATTTTGCTAGTAGTGGTGACTGTGAATATACAGGGTGGAAAAAATGTAAGGGCCCTGCAGGGGAACTACCTTAAATCCTTTAGTTAGCTCATTTTGCTGGAAGGAAATATTCCTGTATTTAAAAAAAAAAACAAAACTGCATTCAAAGATATTCTGAAATTCGCTTGTCTCACTCGGGTATCGAACCAACTAAAAATTAAAAAAATAAACCCTCGCTATTTTATTATACGAATCGGTAGGATGATTGTTCAGGATAAAATTTGTCTAATAAACATTTGGTCTTATACTCATCTGTTGTACGAGATACCCATGAAATTAAATATTTATTACAAGTTCTTTATTAACATTTTCATTTTTCATTTTTAACAATACCTAGTACTGTTCACTTGTAACAAGTAAATGACACGTTATAATTTTCTTACCTCTCTTACATCCAAAGACATCGTATGAAGTACAAGCTTGCTAATGTTATTTATCTTAAGTACCTTGTTGAAGACTTCAATATGAAAATCGTTAAATGGTAGTAATAAATCTATGCACAGCACAATTCCTTCTTGCACTAGGCGTACTGACGAAAAGTTTAAAAAGGGAACGTATTTTTTTTGCAACGCGGAGCAACAAATTTGAAGTTCGAACGATAACTTTCAACATTTTTAAAATCAGTCATTGTGTAATAATGGCGTATCATGATTACTTTACAAGTGAATTACTTAACAAGGTATTGTTAATAAAGAACTTGTAATAAACATACAATTTCATGGGTATCTCGTACAACAGATGAGTGTTAGACTAAATGTTTATTAGACAAATTTTATCCTGTACAATAATCCTACCGATTCGTATAATAAAATAGCTAGGGTTTATTTTTTTAATTTTTAGTTGGTTCAGTTCCCGGGTGAGACAAGCAAATTTTAGAAGATCTTTGAATGCAGTTTTGTTTCTTTTAAAAAATAAAGGAATCTTTCCTTTCAGTAAAATGAGCTAACTAAAGAATTTAAGGTAGTTCCCCTCCAGGGCCCTTAAATTTTTTCCACCCTGTATACCTATACTATGAGCAATGACATCCTAGTACGGAGTGTCATTGACAATAAAATAGAGTTATCACTGCTACCTAATTGTTATTCCTAGATACTAACTTTTTATTGTAAACTGTCATCTCATGCAAACCAAACATGCCGACTTAGATTAGCGTTAGGTCATATAGGTAAGCATTGCATTTTTTTCTCTCTTTATATGTATGTGGATCACGGACGGCCCTCACACACGAGCAGGCGGAAGCGTGTTGTGTGTGCGGATCGACCGCGATCACCACCCAGCTATGGTTGTGAGATGCTTCCCTATTGCTACTATAATTTAATATAAGTACCGAACTCCGCAATAACTGATAAACCTTATGGGTTTTTGTTGATTGTGCATTTATGTAACTAGGTTAAGATTTTTGATAATTAAAAATGATATAAAAAAATATATTAAGATTCTCACTGAAGGAAAACGCGATTGGACGAAATTTTCTCGATAGAATTGAATTCCGAAAAGACCTCTAAATTGTTTTATTTTTTCCTGTAATTCTAAAATCCTAACTAATTTCATTGTGAAATTGCATTCAAAATGTGGATATTATTATTAGAGATGAAACGGATATCCGGTTACTATCCGGTATCCGGCCTATCCGGCCATATTTTTGGTATCCGGTATCCGGCCGGATAGTAGCCAGTATCCGGCCGGATACCGGATACTTAACTCAGCATATAAAAAGTCGTTTAAATCACAAAATAAATTGATTGTATCAATGATTCAATAATCTAAATTCTAATACATAAAGTGAATAAGAGTTGATAAATACAAGCTAATTATTAATATGGGAATTAACTTTTGTGCTTTACTTCATACATTACACCAGCTTCTTTTGCTCTCACAATATACCGGATGTAACTCAACAGGTATCTTTTAATAAAAACACATGGTCTAAGAATCATACTGAACAACTTTTCCAAAGAAATACTTGTGGAAATGAAAAAATATTTTTCAATTTATTTTTTCAATATGTTACTTTGGGAAATTTGTTCTGTATGAACAGTAGATTACGCGGTTTCATTTAATTATACCTCTCCATTTATATACAGTATACACCGCTGCAAGGAGACAAAAAAGATACATATTTACGAATTTTGTAGGATCGGAAATTGTTTCGCGTTTGCAGACCAGCATTTGTATGATTGTGATTGTGATTTAGAAAATGCACAAATAATCTCGCCCAGTTGCACCCGCACGCACCTTGGTGCGTAATATTTAAACTTGCTCAATTAGTGCGAAACGCATATCTTGAGCCGGATATTCGGCCGCCGGATATCCGGCTATCCGGCCTAGTGCGTCGCCGGATATCCGGTATCCGGTATCCGGCCAAACCACTATCCGTTTCATCTCTAATTATTATTATGTATTTGTAAAGTCTCCTTGAAGATCTTTTTGACAAAATAGCTACATAAATAGTACATTTTATATGAATAAAAAACCCCGACTTTTGCTACTTTTCCACGAATCCGTCCCACTCGCACTGAGGGTTTTTTCGCATATGGAGTAGCAGGGATGCTAAAACTTTTACGTAGCGCCTTAACTTGCTTCGGAAGAAGGCACGTCCATTTGTGCCCGAAGTACGGCGATAGGGATCACCTTCGACCAAGATAAAATTAATGGACGGGCCATAGCGTGCGGATTTTTGAAGCCTGCAAAGTGAGCGCCGGCTCTCACTTCATCTCAGTCGGTCTCAGTGGTCGAAGGGGCTCACCGCCTATTATGTTTTGGGACGTGGGAAATCCTCTGTTACCTCTTCGGAGATTAATGTTCCTGAAGATTTGTTTGTTTTTTTACAAAGATGATAGAAAAAGAAATTAGTCATAAATAGAGAACCGATTAAACAATCTGATTGATTTTCACAAATGTAATAATATCAGAACCGGATTTCTGGGGAGGACGAATGGGACTACAGCCAGAGAAACTATAGAAATTTCGAAGTATTTTTTTTCTACCAAAACCGATAAATATGTGAAATTATAAAAAAGAAAACAAAAAAATACATTCAATTTCTGAAAAAATATTGACCTTTTATATATTTTTTTTAAAAGCATTTGCACTACTCAGCATTAAAAGTGATTTACTCGGCAGCTGGATTTCAGCGAAATCATCAATGATTTTTCGTCGAAAAAAGCTTGCAAGGTTCCATGCTAAAATTCAGTCCTGCTCTAACGCTTTTTTTTTTAGCTGTCTATCCTACTCTCATCAGAAGCCGCGCACGCAAAACTTCAGTTATTTTGAAATCGCGGTTACATTTCTTTATGTGATAAATATCGTTTTTCTAGTATCTGCGTGTTTTGGTTTCGTTTCAATCGGTTTTGAAATATAGAAACTGAATCGCTTTTTTGTCAAATTAAAAGAAGATTGAAACTATATTTATTGGTGCAGACCCTTTACTTACTTACACATGCACCCTCACACACTACACACTCACACACACCCTTATATTCTCCCATTTCACACATATGCACACATTTACACACACTCACAAATAAGACCGTGCATTTAACTTTAATTGTCATGTATAAATATTTTAATTTTTGTTATAAAGTTTATTACAATTATTTGTTTTGCTATAAATTTTAATAATTTATGGCTATGGAAGAGTGGGGTCTTCTGTTACAAGTATTTTTATACTTACAAGAAGGCCTCAACAATGTTTTTGTTAAAATGTGTTTTTTTACCGAAATAAATATTTTTGTATTTTGTATTTTGTATCATTAACACCGCCACCACCATCAATACACATCACACAACCAACGTTTACCAAGCCCAACCAAATAGCACATGCACCACCAGAAACTTCATCTACATCTTAGAATGCAGGCACTGCCCTGCATTCTATGTAGGCGAGACCAAAAATGCATTACAACACCTTACCCGTACCCACACATACTCGTCTCCATAACTTAAAATTCAATCAGTGTTTTACAGCGCGCATAATTAAATCATTTACACCACCCATATCCGACATCCAACTTAGAACTTGGGAGAGATCGTATATATGGTCGCTTGGTGCTCAGTACGGACCAGGTTTGAATAGGCAGCGATAAATAACAATTTAGTGGGCACGAACGACAGTAACCATGTGACGCCACCATGTTTCGTCGTTGCGCAGCTCAGCAAAAACTATTATGTAGAAGCGCAGCGATGCAATGTGATGGCGCCACCCATTAGATACCATACCATGCGTGCTATCGGGGGAGCGTCTGCTGGACCGATTTTTAGCCATATGATAACAGGAGCAGGTTAGCGGCGGTGGCTTCTTCGATAGCACGTATACATACTTTTTATTACGTTGGATACTTTTTAGGTTAGATTTTTTCATTTTTTTTATTTATTTTTGTCAATTTCATTGTGACTGATGCCGGACCCAGGATAGGGCCCGAAATATATCTCACAATAACTTAAATTTTATTTTATTAAGTGCATATATATATATATATCAGTGGCGTGCAGTCCATACAGACAAAAAGACACTGTCTACCCTGACAAATACACATCATTTACGCATTTTTACGCATATCGTAAAAAAAAAAGTGTAGCCACACCGACCGCCATCTATTGTCATTAGCGGGAACTGCGAGTCTCAGTTCACAGCTGCGAATCGCTCGCCCACTCGCCCTGCGGTCCGAAATGGAATTGTAATGGATCATGGGCCATTCACTTCATGCTTTCGTGATCGATTTTGGCGATGTGGTTCTGTTTTGGAACGCAGGGTCGAGCATTCCGAAATGGAATTGCGTCGCTGAAATCGATTGCGAGACTATGGGGTGAGTGGCTTGTGATTCGTTGTAGTTCAATTTCGGACCAGCCATCGCGGAATGGTGGCTGCGGTTTATATGTGTGGGTCATTATTCCAACAGTATCTTTGTTGTGTGCGTTACTGTAACTACATGGCACACAAATGCAAAAGCTTTTGCTTGTTTGCGTGCGAGATGTACGGGAAAACTCTGAAAAAAGCCGACGGCTTTTTAGTTTTACGACATTCACCGAAAATTACCGAAGTCTTACGAAGCCGCCTTAGCAGCTTAGCCGGCGCCATCCATTATTGTTTTTCGTTCGTTCATTACGCAAATTGATGACAAGCAGTATAAATAAAATAAAATTGGGTCTAAAAATTGCAAAAAATGGCTAGTGGTGGTAGTAACTACTGTGAAAGTTGTGCTGGGAATGTGTGTGTGCAAAAATTAAGAAATTGTACGTTTTCAAAACTGTGTGTTGCTGAAAAAAAAAAGAAGTAATCGAGAAAGGCCGCTTCGTACCGGATTCAAAGAAAAGGTAAAGCAACTAAAAAATTCAATCCAAAACAATATGAAACATTTAACTGGCTGACAGGTTGTAAACATACTAAGTAATCGATTGTTTTGTTTCTCCTGCTTGTTATGTTCAAATAACCAAACTGTTTGGAACGATGCCGGTTACAGATGCGCATAAAAATACATATACAGCTTAGCTATATTTACTTGCCTCTATTTTGGGAAATCCTCGAAAAACTACAAAAAAAATTGATGTCCCTCAACTTATCTCTAAAATTGGTTGATCGAAAAATAAAACAAAAATCATGGTAATATGTGCTTACGTAAAGATTACAGGAATAATATAGCAGTTTAGAAATTCACGAAAACAAAATTACATTTTTCATCCACGATACGGAACCTTAGGTACGCGAGTCTGACTCGCACTTGACCGGTTTTTATGTCTACCCTGTGTAAAAACTCTGTGCACGCCACTGATATATATATATAATATACAAGGTGACTTTTTGATCATCGTCCAAATTCATACTGGGGGCTTAATAAGTGATCAGTATCTTGGATCAGTAATAATTTTTGTGAAATTCGTAAATTGAAATTTCGGCTTCCCATAGAAATTCAGTTCCACTCCCGAGTGAATCACTATGGGAAGTAGAAATTTCATTTTACGAATTTCACCAAAATTGTTATTGATCCATGATACTGATTACTTACCAAGCCACCAGTATGAATTTGGACGGTGATCAAAATTTCACCTTGTATATTAACTACTTTTTAATATCAAACATTTTATACCCATATTGTATATTTAGGATAATACTTTTTATTTTTCTCAATTTTATTTTGGAAATATTATGAACAATCTCAAATTTCAAATTAGCGATGGTAAAGTTATGACGGACGGACCGACAACGGAGTCTCACCATAAAGGCTCCTTTTGTACCTTTCAGTTCAGGTACAATGGATTCCTGATTACCGTCTCTGAATCTGACAGCAGGATCCTCTTAATGGAGAAATCCTTCCAAAATTAGTCAAGTTTTCAAAATGTTGCACGACTTTTCTACATGTTTGGGTATGTATTTTGAGTAAGATCAAACGATATCGCGATGTAATATACAAGTAGCGCCATCTGGTTTTTAGTAGCAAACGAACGACTACGGATTTTCTAGGAAGTAAGTACATTGACAAAAGTACTTGCTTATAAAAGACCTCTTGCGACTTTGTGTAGGAAGACGTCGCTTGGCACAGTTGATCCTTTGTTGTTCTGAGCTGATCTAGCCCGATTGACATGAGGTGACCACCTCTGAGATACGCGTTAGGGGGGGAGGGTGAAAGTACATCCCCGAAGAGTGCCTTTGAAACGTGGAGTGTCGTGGAGGGCATATCCGGCTGCTACTGAAAGCTTCAAATTGGCAATGTAAGGATGGTGTTCCCACCCAATACTAGAACATTTGTCATTGCAATGTATAACAAGTAATTAAAAAAGAGATGAGTTATCTCCTATATTATTAAAATTATTTTTTTATAAGTATGCTCAGTACTTTCCATATTATTAATATCATTATAGAAAATACATTGGAAAACCTATTAATAAGTGAGTTAGGATTTAGGATCCTATTTTAAAGATAGATTTCGATAATGTTCGATCGAGTTAATTTTTATCTAACTACGAACTACATATATAATTTTAACTCTCTACTTTGAACTTGGCAAAAAATATACCTTCAATCGCTGTTGGTGATTTTACTTGTTCATATTTTTACGACTGACTATATGTATGACTATATATAAGGTGTAACAGAAAGGTGTAACCATATTTGAAGAGCTTATTCAGTCAATGGTATAGAACAACTTTTACTATGGAACAAACCCTGTATCTCGAAAAAAAAAATCGACAATTTCATAGAAAAATGCAATGCCGCTGTACCGTACCGACTACGCGCGTGCGTAAAGTCAGCATTTTCCGCACTTGTGCTATAAAAAATTATACGAAACTCGTGCGAGAAACTTTTTCTCGACTCGTGTGATTGCAGCACTCGCCTTCGGCTCGTGCCGCAAACTCACACTCGTCAGAAAACGTTTCATCGCTCTCGTATCGTAATGTACTATTAGAGTATTCATACCGATGGATTTCGCAAAATAAACATAATTGCTTTATTTTTCCTGTAATATTTACGTAAACACGTAAATGAATGAATGAATTTTTTCAAATTTTTCGGTCCGCCAGTTTTAGAGATAAAGGGACATACATTTTTCATGGTTTTTTAAGGATTTCTCGAAATAGATGCAATTAAATAAAGCCAAAATATATATTTTTACAATCACCTTTTAAATACGAGTATCTACAGTATTATACCCATGTTGTATTTCTAGAATAATATTTTTTATTTTTCTCACTTTTGTTTTGGAAATATTTTGAACCATTTCAATTTTTTCATATTTTTTTTACACCGTGATATGTGGGCACGTAATGCTATTTTTGTGCAAAATTTCATGTTCTTATCTTTAACGGTGCTTAAGTTATGAGGCTTTGACATACGGACGGACGGACGGACGGACGGACAGCGGAGTCTCACTATAAAGGTTCCTTTTGTACCTTTTAGGTACTACGGAACCCTAAAAACACATTTAAAGCTTTGAATCGTAATTTGTAGCTCATTTCCGCCCTTGTCAGGTAAAGCTATTCTTTAGAAAAAAATAAACTAGTTAAAACGATAGAGCGCTATAGATCCAATCTATGTTGCTGTTGGGATCGAAGGTTGTTAGAAATATAGGTCCTAATTTTCGTAAAGGTCAGTAAAGATAAGACTACCTGAGGTCAACTGCTTAAAGGTTGCTGGGTAGTTTATAAATAAATATTCAGTCAGCTACCTGCTCATTCTCATCTCAATTAGCACTCTTTATCACAACGGGTTGACCTTCTATACCAGGGATGAGCAAACTAAGGCCCGCGGGCCATCTCCTGCCCGCGAACGGTTGCAATCCCGCAAACATAGACCACTTAAATAGTGCACTTGCTAACATTAAGGCGCTCTTATCCCAGAATAGTGACTCTCTGTCTTTTTCTTTACGTGTAAGGAGTAAAGAAAATAACCACACTTTTGTACTTTTTCGTTGTTTTTATCGGTTTTTAAATCGTTTAAAAATAAGGGATATGTTTATTAAAACCCACTTACGTGGTCGACCTAGAAAATTTAAAGAGCAATATTACCAGATATGTTTCGTTAAGGGCCTTACTATTGCCAAATGGGTACTTTCTAAAGCCTACTCCTCGTTTATGGCCAAACCAAAAATAATGAAAAAATTTATTATGAATAATCAACTCTTAGACAACATATGCAACAGTTTTCTTTTTCATACCACCAAAACTTCTACATGAATTTTTTTTTTTACTGAATGGTGTTTTTGACCTCAAATTCCCTACTGCTCCTGAGTAGCTTGGCCGATTGAATTCATCTATGCTTTGATAAATAGATAAACTTTATAGCTATAAATATAACATAAGATTATTCAATCGAGTAATCACGTCCAAGTGAAAAGTATAATTTTCTCCTATTTCGCCCTCTCAAGGACGCAGCGAGCGTCGTAACAGCCACTATGCATTGCGCGCTGATATGAACGTTATTTCAATGTCGTTTCCGTTGATATTTGTAGTGACAAATATCGAGCTGCTAATTGGGCGATGGTAATCGCCTTAATAAAAGAGTGAAATTATGGAAATGGCATGATTTGAAAGGTCTTATTACATGCTGTGTTCGTGAATTATTTCTATCGAGCAAAGTTTATCTAATCGTGTAACACATGCGTGGAAGACCTAGATAAAGGTTCGAACTATATTGCGTATTTTTTTTTGAAGTTTTAGACGATATTTGAAAGTTCTATTTGACTTTGAAATTACTGATTTTGGGATAAGAGCGCCTTAATTAATCTTTGTGTAAGCAAGTGCATTTTATAGATTACCTGCAATTTCCCTATTCATCCTCTTCGTCCGAGATCGTCGTCGTACGCGTCTATGTGTGCGTGCGCCTGTTTTCGCTAGTTATGCGGAGTAAAGTGCCGTTAGTTAAAAAAACTACTCTTGTAAGTGCAGTGGCGTGCACGGAACTTTTTGCTGGAAAAGCAAGCAATTGGTCAAGAATAAAAATGAAAAAAAAATGAAAAAATTTAAATATTACTTTGAAAAAGAAAAGTTTGTATTGGAAATTTTCACTCTAGGGTAGACATTGTCTACCCTGGCGTCATACAATTTTTTTTTTTCAAAGTGTTATTTAATTTTTTTTCATATTTTTTTTATTGTTGTTCTTGACCAATTGTTTGCTTTTCCAGCAAAAAGTTCTGTGCACGCCACTGTGTAAGTGTATATTATGCATATATACAATCAAAGTTAAACTATGCCATAACTGTTTGGGGCAATGCTGCGGAGATCAAGAAAATCTTGATCAGACAAAAGCGCTCAATAAGAATTTTAAACGGACTTCATCGACGCACATCAGCAAAAAAATACTTTAAATCAAACAAAATCATGACAGTAATATCGCTATAAGTACTTGTATAAATCATTAATAGAAATACATAATAACAAACATAATTTTCCAAAATACATGGACCGACACAAATATGACACCCGTAACAAATAAAAAAAAATTGTTTTACCGAAAACAAGATTAAACAAAACGCAAAAACAGGGAACAAAATTGTTATGTACAATAAATTTCCATTAGAAATAACTAGACTTTCGCTAGTGGATTTTAAAATTAAATTAAAATGTTATTTTGAATCAAATCCGTTTTATTCAATAAATGGGTACATCGCTAAACAATTGAATGAATGTTCATTCTCTCTTTGATATAATTACTCGTATATAGTCTCGTCGAGAAATCATTTCCAATCATATTTAACAATTCATGTTCTATTGCATTCTATAACAATTCTTCTTCTCAATTCATATTCATTTCAACTTTTAAATTTAGTTTTGTAACTAATTTTAATTTAGCATATTTATTCAACCTATCTTATCATTAAGATACCTGTATGTAATATTTGACATGCCTCATGTAACATTCTCTGTTATAATGGTCAATAAATAAATTACTGATTACTGATAAATCTTCTGTAAGTGGTTATTTTGTGGCCTGTTTTCGCTAGTTATGCGGAGTGAACCTTCTGTAAGTGGTTATTTTGTGACTCGGGTGCCCCTTCCCACCCCGCCGCCGACGCGTCGCTCCGCCAGTACTGAGTCAATTTCATCATGTGTGTCATACACTAGGCGTTTTAAACCGCCCCCAAAATATCGTAAATAAACTGAAAAAAAAAATTGTATTTGTTTAAATATTTTTTTCGTCATCAGTATCGTGAACATAACCTATCCTGTGACGGAAGTTGCTGACCAAATCAGCACCCTGTATATTCGCTTATAATTTTAAACTTCTGCTGTTTATGGTGTTATGTTTATGTTTATTCAGGTTATGAATCCGAAACGGAGATATCCGTCAGAGATCGAAGGTGACCGACATAGTCTGCCGAATCAGTAAGTTGAAATGGCAGTGGACTGGCCATATTTGTCGCCGACGTGATAACTGTTAAGGGTCGGTATAATGTCAAATGCACAATTTCAAATGAGCATAAAACATTGTGTAACTTGGTCAATCGGTTTAATAAAAATAATATAGATAATAGACTATAGGGCTGATATTCGTGCAGAAGCAAAAACGCAAAAGCTTTAAGTTCGCTCGATAGAAAAAAATTACGAAGTTACCTCTATATTTCATGTTTTTCGAGTGTTAAAGGACCTTTCTTAAAACAGTTTGCCTTAAAATTTGTATTAAAAATAAGAAAACAAATGACCCCGTATAATTGCACGGGGATTTTGAATAATTCTGTTTCGTTTTCATTTAATTTAACATCTAAGAATTGGCGCTTACGTCGATTTATTCTGAGACAAGGCGGCGACAAGATATCTCGGTCGCACGCGCTTTTTGTTCAATGCTTTGTTTCGTCACTCACCCGTCGGTCAGTTGTGATCGCTCCGTGGAGACGGGAGGGCTACGTTTTTGCGCTCTCGACGTCCCGGTTTCGTAATTTAAATAAATCTCGTAATTTGAAACATGGGAAATAAATGCAACCAATGTAAAAAATGGAATAAAAATGTTTTACGAGTGAAAATAAAGCAGTGGATGAAAGTAATGCAAAGGTACGCCATTACTTAACAAAATAAGTAGATAGGTCATGTTTTATTAAAGATGTTGAACTAAAGGTTGTCCCAATGGACTAATGAATATCGCTATGTTTTTCGTCTGAGGTATTTTTTTTAGCTTACAATTTAATATCACAATAAATATGGTTGATGGATGTGGAAGAGGCGAAAGAGTTGTGTCTGGATCGTAGCAGATGGAAATCTGTAGTCTCTGCCTAGCTGCCTACCCCTCTGGGAGACGATATATTTAGATAGATAGATAGTATCGACGTATTGCCGTATCGTCGTATCGACGTATCGTCGTATCGACGTATCTTCGTATCGTCGTATCGACGTATCGTCGTATCGACGTATCGTCGTATCGACGTATCGGCGTATCGACGTATCGGCGTATCGACGTATCGTTGTATCGACGTATCCCCGTATCGACGTATCGTCGTATCGACGTATCGTTGTATCGACGTATCCCCGTATCGACATATCGACGTATCGGCGTATCGACGTATCCCCGTATCGACGTATCGACGTATCGACGTATCGGCGTATTGACGTATCGTTGTATCGACGTATCGTCGTATCGACGTATCGACGTATCGGCGTATTGACGTATCGTTGTATCGACGTATCTTTGTATCGTCGTATCGACGTATCGGCGTATCGACGTATCGACGTATCGACGTATCGGCGTATTGACGTATCGTTGTATCGACGTATCGTCGTATCGACGTATCGACGTATCGACGTATCGGCGTATTGACGTATCGTTGTATCGACGTATCGTCGTATCGACGTATCGACGTATCGACGTATCGGCGTATTGACGTATCGTTGTATCGTCGTATCGACGTATCGGCGTATCGACGTATCGACGTATCGACGTATCGTCGTATCGACGTATCGACGTATCGACGTATCGGCGTATTGACGTATCGTTGTATCGACGTATCGTTGTATCGTCGTATCGACGTATCGGCGTATCGACGTATCGGCGTATCGACGTATCGTTGTATCGACGTATCGACGTATCGACGTATCCCCGTATCGACATATCGACGTATCGACGTATCCCCGTATCGACGTATCGGCGTATTGACGTATCGTTGTATCGACGTATCCCCGTATCGACGTATCGTCGTATCGTCGTATCTACGTATCGGCGTATCGACGTATCAACGTATCGTTGTATCGACGTATCGTTGTATTGACGTATCGTTGTATCGACGTATCGTCGTATCCTCGTATCGTCGTATCGACGTATCGGCGTATCGACGTATCCCCGTATCGACGTATCGACGTATCGACGTATCGACGTATCGGCGTATTGACGTATCGTTGTATCGAGGTATCCCCGTATCGACGTATCGGCGTATTGACGTATCGGCGTATCGACGTATCGTTGTATCCCCGTATCGACGTATCGTCGTATCGACGTATCGTTGTATCGACGTATCCCCGTATCGACGTATTGACGTATCGACGTATCGGCGTATCGACGTATCTTTGTATCGACGTATCCCCGTATCGACGTATCGGCGTATTGACGTATCGTTGTATCGACGTATCCCCGTATCGACGTATCGGCGTATCGATGTATTGGTGTATCGACGTATTGTTGTATCGAGGTATCGTCGTATCCTCGTATCGTCGTATCCTCGTATCGACGTATCGTCGTATCGACGTATCGGCGTATCGACGTATCCTCGTATCGACGTATCGTCGTATCGACGTATTGCCGTATCGTCGTATAGTCGTATCCCCGAATCGACGTATCGTCGTATCGGCGTATCGGCGTATCGACGTATCGGTGTATCGGCGTATCGTCGTATCGTTGTATCGACGTATCGTCGTATCGACGTATCGACGTATCGGCGTATCGACATATCGTTGTATCGACGTATCGTTGTATCGACGTATCGTCGTATCGACGTATCGTTGTATCGACGTATCCCCGTATCGAAGTATCGTCGTATCGACGTATCGTTGTATCGACGTATCCCCGTATCGACGTATCGACGTATCGTTGTATTGACGTATCCCCGTATCGACGTATCGGTGTATTGACGTATCGTTGTATCGACGTATCCCCGTATCGACGTATCGTCGTATCGACGTATCGGCGTATTGACGTATCGGCGTATCGACGTATCGTTGTATCGACGTATCGTTGTATCATCATCGTTATGACGATACGAGGATACGACGATACAACGATACGTCGATACAACGATACGTCGATACGCCGATACATCGATACGCTGATACGTCGCAAGTATGACTTTCGAAAAATAAAATTTTGAAGTATAAAAATTAGATCCAAACACAATTACGCAAAAAAATGCCGTTGCGAACAAACCGTTTTGTCAACTGGGTTGAATTTTATACATCGTAGATGCATTATACTTATTATTGAAAACTAGCACGTGCACGGGTTAATGACCGCGGATCCACACCGCTCGTGGGAGCTAAGAAATAGCGCTCGCGGCCGGTGACGGCCGGTCGCGCAAACAGTTGAGGTGCGGGGATGCGGGGGCAAAATCACTAATTTGTCCAGGTTTATACGCAGCCTTAAGTACTTTTTTTTGCGCGAACATTTTCTTCACTTGTCCGTACAAACTGAGTCAGCTGATCGGACCATTTCGTACTGAGAAGCGAAAAAAAAGTTCGCGCAAAAACAAGTGCTTTGCAGTGGAATGTGATGTATTAACGATACTGAATCACCTCCTGAATTACTTTCAGTTTAAATTGAAAGACCTTATATAAGGTCCTACAATAATACTGAATAATTGTACAGTGCGCGCCAATCTTTTAGTCGCCTCTGAAGATAGCCGCACGAGGCGACGCAATAGCCATTTTACGGTGTCAGGGGGACGTTACAGGAGCGAGAGCGCGGACCACACCCGCCTGCGTGCCGCACCAAACCCCCCGCTCGCCATTTAGCAGGTGTCATGTCAACACTATGCGTTAGTGTTAGTGCTACGTCCGTACATTATGCACGCGCGCGTTGAATCTGTTTGTTATTGTTTTTGTTGCCTTTATTTGTTGTTTTGTTGATTTAGTTTGTTAAAGTTTAGCTGTTGTTATGCCTCGCGGACGTTATAGCGTTTTAAGGTGACAATGTAGGAAAATGGTGTTTATATTAATGCGTTTTATTTAAGTATATAGTTAAGATTGCACTAAAATAATAAATAAATAATTAAATAGGTAGGTACAACAAGTACACCTTCCCACTTATAGTAAACATTTAATAATCAACCGTTGATATTATTGTTTCCTTGACTGTACCTGCGCAAGCTTGCACTCGTAAGCGTAACTCAATCAGAGGCGACTAAAAGATTGGCGCGCACTATAGGGTAGATCATATACAGGTCGACGCATGTTAAAAGAGCTCCGAAAGATGTACCTGCGCAGTAGGTGAATTATCGGTCAATTTGGCGGTATGAGGTGTGGTGCGACGGGGGAAGTTCGCGCGGCCTGTCTTTACTGCCACGCGATTGGCTCGTCAGTCGTCTTTGCATCGCAGCACAGTGTCCACGTTTCGTCCGGCCGCAAAATACAGACACGGAAATAATTTTCTTGAATTGTATCACGATGGTTTTACATACAAAGGAAAGATTGATAATGATGACTATGAAGTTGCCTCTACTAACACCAACACACCATCGACTTCTAGTTACCGTCTAGATGATTTAATGGAAGGCGTGGAACCATTATCATAAATTATAAATATTTAATATAAATGATAAATAAATATTTAGACTTTTTATTACTAACCTGTTACAAAACAGACATTAGTGATGCTATTCTCGAATAAAAATTTAGTTACATAATTAATCAGTATAATAGATATAAGAACTTTTTTCCGCGAGTGTACCACATGCGCAGACGTATCCCCACCACAGGGCGTCTGTAGCTCTTTTTACATGCGTATCGTTGACTAGCCCTGCGTTCCGAAATAGAATTATTTCGCTAAAATCGATTACGAATGAATGAGGTGAATGGCTAATAATCCATGAGTGAAGTAAATGCGTTCATTCATTCGTATGACTTTCGTGGCTCATGAGACGGAGGTGAGGCGATGTGAGCGTTGAACGGAATGGAATGTTAAAAATTGTTTTCGCTCCATTATTTCAGCAGTTCAGATCAGACAAACCATGGTATATGTTTTATTCGGCCATGAGAGAAACAAATGAAGAGTCGTGTGGAACTCCTCGTCGAAAAGGAAGAATTTATATACATTTTTTTTTTCGTCGCTATCTGAGTCTACGTTGAAGAACAGTGCTACAAACTCTTCTTGTTCCATCACGAATCACTGCACTTTGACGAAATAAAATAAAATAATCGTATTGATTCTGTGGTAAAAGGTTATGGTTAAGATGTATGAATCATAAGCTATCTTTTACATCGTTTGCTAGCTCACAAATTACGGACCAGTCATTCTATTTCGGACCGCACGGTAGATATAAGACTTTTTGGTTAAATTAATTTTTCGGTTTCCAGTACATAGTGGTTCAGTCAGTTGAGTACACTTCTATAGAAAAGTGAAAAAAAGTCTGCGAAAATAAAATGATTTTCTTTGATATGTGATCCATAATGAATACTGAATCAACCCCTGTTTTTTTTTCACTTTGATTTGTAGGACCTTATAAATGTACAAAAACAAATCAATAAAATTTCAACACTATATTCTGTCTCTTTATTACTTGTTAATATTTGTTTTTATGAACAAGCTCTCTTCAACCACTGGAAAATTTCTTGTTATAGGCTACGAACACATTTATTGTAGAATGGTACAAATATTAAATTAAGATTTTATTTGGAGACTGTTCTTTTTTGTATGGAAAGTGGTCAATGAACCAACAGATATAATAATGTGGTTTTTACATTAGGTAACCCCAACTTCACCTCTGTGCGAAAGGGCATCAAAATCTGACCCGACATTTTTTTCCGTACTTTTCGGACAGAAAAAGGTGGCGTCAGCGTCTTCAAAGACACGGCGTGTAGTTTACCAACGCTAGTATAACCCACTTATTTATAGTTCTAAGTTCGGCGTCATTGCAGTCAAAAATGTAATAAATGTAGCTCATTGCAAAATCGGAGTTCTTATAAGTTCCTTACTTTATTTTATTACCTATAACATTATTGTGATAAAAATACTTAATTAAAGTAAAATAATACAAAAAAAAAATAACTGGTTAAAACTATCCTATAAATAAAATAAATCTATGAATTAAACAAAATTAAACTAATCTAAATCAATATTAACTAAAATGACAAAAATTAAAGATAAAAAACCCGGACCAGCGGGCCTATTATGTATCTCTAGTTGCCTTCTGTACGGGGTGCCTATCATCAAAAACATAGATATACCATCGAATTCCGATTTCCTAAGGATATGTTCGCATTTGAAGTGACGACACAGTTCGTTAATAGTTCAATACCCACTAAAGGCAATTTTGAAATTTCAGTTTTTATCTATGTTTTTGATGATAGGCACCTAGTACAGTTGGCAACTAAAGATACAGAATAGGGGGGCAGCGGGCCTATTGTGTATCTCTAGTTGCCTTCTGGACTGGGTGTCTATCATCAAAAACATAGATATACTATCGAATTCCGATGTCCTAAGGATATTTTCGCACTTGAAGTGACGACACAGATTGTTAATAGTTCAATACCCACTAAAGGCAATTTTGAAATTTCAGTTTTTAGCTATGTTTTTGATGATAGGCACCTCGTGCAGTTGGCAACTAAAGATACACAATAGGGGGGCAGGTCGCTGTCCCCCGGTAGGGTGCCCAGAATGCTGGCAACGTTCCCTCTTTGGATGGCCAGACTGATCCTCTGGCCAAGGTAAGCGCCAGCCCTCCGGTCACCCGAGACATCGACCAGGCGCGACGAAAGTTCTTTAAACAATCGCAGCGCCTCCGGACCCCACGGACCCAGCGTCTCCACCCCAAACGGCGCATTCAATATAAACATTGTTAGGTGTACGGCACTCACCGTGTTTAGTTTTTTATTAGACTAGCCTTTCATCATCGCTGCAACAACCAGTCATCCCGCGACCATAGCAGATGTAACTCTGCCGAAAATACAGGAAAATATAACAAGTAAATACGGTGAGTCCCGTACTCTTAATAATACTGCCGTGCAATTTATAAATACAGTATGTCCATTTTTTTCAAATTTTAGTTTATTATATATTAGGTATTCTTGTGATGAGATCTTTCGGAAACAAAGACCCGTTTTTCGCTATGTGCTTTAGAAGGGAGTAAAACAAAAACCATAAATGCAGGAAGTGCACCCTCGACATAGCGAACCCTTCAAATGTGTACAGTAAGTAATCTTGCTGTTGGTAAATAAGAAGATATAATACTTTTTTTTCATAAAACCTTAGCATAAATACAGTAGGTACGGTAAGGGTACTTATGTTTAACGATATTCATAGACAATTAGAGCACATGCTTAGTATAAACACAGTGAGACCATTTGACGCGTTTTTTTGTAAAATAAATGTTTTGAAATCAAGTCTCGCGCATAACATAAATACAGTAAGTGTTCTGACTGTGTTCATACTAAGGATTTGCTAAAGATTCACTATTTGATATGTACGCTTCCGCGGGGTATCTATGAAACGCGAGACCATGTTATATAATTTGGGAGAAGTGAAAACGAGATAGCTAATGTAATGACACTTCGTACGAAGACGATTGCCGTGCCGCCGTTGCATTTCTCGCTCATTTGCGTGCAATTCGTTGACCTTGACCTACATTTTTTCGGTTCATCACAGTTTTGATCGTCATTTAATTGTGGATTGTTCTGTAATTAATAATGAACGAAAATATAGAATCGTTAAGAGCAAGAAGAAAGTTTTTAACTCATCTAAAAAACCGTTTAAAATTTAAAAATCTCAAACGGATTTTGCATAAAAGTGAATCATTTAATAAAACAGATGATTCGGACGAGATGGATGAAACAGGTGATTTTGCGACAATGCAACCATTAAAAGGTAAGTTTATTCGTATTTAAAAATTTTATTTGTTTTGAATTATTACATATTTTTGAATGGCTGAGTGGACATTAGGTCGTTATAACATTATAACACGTCGGAAATATCTCGGCACCTCGTTTCCCTCGCCCCGGATTGAACTTCCCTCCCGGTCTCGATACTAACGGGGCGAGACCGGGGTGAAGAGCGACGACGTGGGGGCAGGTAAAGCACATTCTTTTTAAGTGCCGATATATTTTCGACGTGTTATTAGTTATTTAAGATACACGTGCGGAAAGTAAGGTTTTATACGAATAAGTGCCAAATTGAAAACACGAGGGCAGCGAGTGTTTTCATTGGCACGCATTCGGATAAAAACCTTTTACGCTCAAGTATCTTACAACATTTTTCAATGCATTTTGCGAGGAAATACAACAAAAAAATAAGTATAATAAAGAAAGTAATTTTATTTCACCAAAGCCTATTTACAACAAAATGGCGTGCTTTCTTTGCAGAGCGCGCGTTTCATACAGTTTTTTCTTTCTTGAGGCAAAGGTACAGTATACATACAGCCAATAATGTGAAAAATATTTTTGTTTGCGGAAACAAAACACGTATTTTAAATGAGATAATCAAGAATCTTATGTGTTATGGTGTTTATCATCATTCAATTATTGCTAGAGCGCGCATACTTATAAATAATTGTTTTTTTTTTGGACAGCAAAACCTCCTTGCATCTTTGTAATTTTTTAAATTTTATGACTTGCACCATGCACCACAGATTCAAAAACTTAAAAAAATTACTTTATTTCACGCGTGAAATAAAGGATTTCAGTAATGTTTTATTTCACGCGTGAAATAAAGAGTCGGTTTCCGCATAATTTTGTTACACAAATAAGAAAACTTTACATTGAAAAAGTAATTTAGTGTTGTGATTGAGGGCACTAATTTTTCGCTTCCCTACTGCATGAATTGAATTATATTGTATTTGAACTAATCCAGTTTGTAAAGGAACTAACTTTTTTAGGGTTCCGTAGTACATAAAAGATACAAAAGGAAGCTTTATGGTGAGATTCCGTTGTCTGTCCGTCCTTCCGTATGTCACATCCTCATAACTTTAGCACCGTAGAAGATAAAGACATGAAATTTGGCACAAAAATAGCATTAGTTTGCTTATGTACATACATATCACGATGTAAAAAAAATTATAAAAATTTTAAAATTGTTCAAAATATTTCCAAAATAAAAGTGAGAAAAATAAAAATATTATCCTAAACATACAATATGGGTATCAAATTGTAGTTAATTGTAAAAATACTTACTTTTACCATATTTACTGGCACAAAACCTTAAAAATATGTATGTAACCCCCTTGTCTCCAAAACTGGTGGACCGAAAAATATAACTTTTACGTAAATATTACAGGAAAATTAAGCAGTTGAGAAATTATTAAAAAAAAATTACAAAATTAAATTTATCATCCACAATACGGAACCCTAGGTACGCGAGCCTGACTCGCACTTGGCCGGTTTTTTATGGTTTCGAAAAAGAGGTTAATTGAACCTTGTTCCTGATCACTAACCGTGTCTCCAGTATGAATTCGGGTGGTTAATAAATTTTAACTTGTATATGAAATGAAATGAAATATAAAATATATTTATATTTATATATATATATATATATCGTCGACACATCGTAGAATTGGGCATATCATGATCTGCCAGCAGATCATATTTCTGTTGAAACTAGGATCACCTCGCTTCGCTCCGCTCGTCGTCGCACCTATTTTTTACTTTTGGTGAAAGATTTTCAATTTCATACATTACGATCTGCCCACGACATACAGGATGTAAACAGTCTGCGACCTTTAAATAAATCCACATAGTCTAGTAGATCATACTGATCAACATTGTAAAGAAAAATACTCGCGCAAAACATCAGAGAAAAAGATATTAAACTGCAACTTAAAGATTTTAGCTCGTAGTATAAGAAGGTCTGTTAAAAACTCGAATATTACCTAAACTAATGGTTTGCGCGGGTATGTTTCTTGGGAAAAGTGGTTCAGTATGATCGGTAGAATATGTAGTTAAATTTAAAGGTAGCAGTCTGTTTACACCCGGTATATAATAAATTTATTTTTAGTTTAAGATTTATTTAAATATATTCATATATTTATATAAATAGAAAGACTTTAATAATATCATTTTATTCCAGATTTTAAGGACAAAGAAGATCAAGCACTTTCAAAACCCTCACTAAAATCTCATGATAATGACCAAGATTTTTATCTTAAGGACAGAAACTTTAGTTTTATGTTGTGCAATGAGATTCTGCTACCTTCTGATCATGAAATTCATGCCATTCTCAATTCAACAGATAAAAATATAGTTGATCCATTTGCTGATTCTGACAACAGCAAAGATTCAGATTACGTTCCAGAAAATAATGAAAATGGTAATGATTCCGACACAACCATCTATGAAAAACCTGAAAAAAAAATTGAAACATTAGAAAATCGTTTGATACCTCCGACGAATACTAATAAACAAACAAAACAATATTTAAAAATCAACGGAGCTGGCAATGAAATACTACAACATTGCGAATACAGACAATGTCGTGGTGCCGTATTCAGTTCTTGCAGCAAGTGTCTTTGTTTTTTATGTTGGGAGCATTTTGAGGATGAATTTACTTACAACAGCTGTGTGGATCACATATCAGCGGTATCTGAAATTGAAACACCGAATATCGGCAGAGATGAGACAAACAAAGAAAAAGAATTAAAGAAAAATTCTAAAAATAAAAAGGTAAATTCCAATAAAGAATTAAATAAACATGAAAATGCACTCAACGTGGTCAAAGACGATAGAAATATACAGCATTGTGAGCATATCGATTGCTCCGATAATGTTTTCAGCACATGCAATATTTGTTCCTGTTTTTTGTGCATGGATCACTTTATGTGCCTTACTTCAGAGAACATTTGTGATGATCACAAAGCATATACCACAGGTCTAATAGGAGAGGGACCTGTGCTCACAAAAAGTGGCACACTTCGAAAGAGAAAGCTGTATCATGAAGATTTGGGCAGTAGAGAAAAAAAGAAGGCGTTGTCGTTGCAAAATAAAAAGTTTGATATAAAGCAGCCTTGTGAAAGGTCTTGCAAAAAACAATGCACATATAAATTTGATATCAACATGCGAGAAGATATTCATAAAAAATATCACAATTTAAACTGGGAATCTCAAGGTTTATATATTAAAGGCTTAATTGACATAAAGCCAGTCGAGAGGAGAAAACAAAATACCGAATGTACCGAACCTAAGCGAAATGCAACATATGTTTATAATTTTACTACTAAAGACCACGGAAGTACTGAGGTGTGCAAAACCTTCTTTCTTTCTACATTGGGTTATGACCACAAAAATGATACAAGAGTTTTGGCAGCAATAAATAAGCCTATAGACCAACAGAAAAATTTAAAAGGGAGCTACGAGAGAAAACACAAAATAGACCGAGATGTTGTAAAAAAACACATCTTGAAATACGATCCATCTATTTCTCACTACCGGCGTGAACACGCACCCAACAGATTATACCTGCCGAGTGACTTAAACGTTACCTTAATGCACAAAGATTTTTGTAAAACCCACCCTGATATAAAAATATCGTGTGAAATTTACAGAAAAATTGTGAGGCACGATATGAATATTTCGTTCAGTAACTTAGGACATGAAGAGTGCGAAGGATGCGCTTACTTCAAACAGCATGATAAGAACCATATCCAAAATCAGAGTAACGATTGCGAGGTATGTAACAACTATGCAAAACATAATTTTAAATACACTAACTGTAGAAAAGAATACCAAAACGATGTCCAGAAAGCTACAAAACCTTCAAACATTGAAACAATATTTTATTCCGTTGACCTTCAAAAAGTAATAATGTTGCCAAGAATTGATCAGTACAAGTCTGCAATATTTTGCCCTCGCATTATTGCGTTTAATGAGACTTTTGTCCCTTTGGGATCTTCTTCAGCCATAAATTTACCATTTGCAGTAGTCTGGCCTGAAACTGTTTCAGGTCGTAATCAAGAAGATATAACGCCGGGTTCAAGGTAAAACCAACTAACCCACTGATTTGTTGTTTTGAGTTATGGCGTTTTGAAAGTTTGTGGATCATAAGATTGTACTAAATGAAACATAATGCTTTATGTGTAATAAGCAAATTAAAGAAAATTTCATAATGATCTAAATTGTGTAAATATTTTTAAGATAGGCTTATCTTATTTGACAAAAAAACGGTCTGTTTCTGACAGATCCCCCTATTTAGTTGGTTTTACCTGTATATGATAAAAAGTCAATAACTTGGAAAATATAGGTCAATAATGGTTTTATAATTACTAAGCTTGCCCCGTTCAAATGTTTAATAGTATCTGATATAGAATGGTAATTCTAGGTCTGCTAGATTATGAGAAAACAAAAAAAAACATTTCAGATAGTTGCTTTTACCTCCCAACTTATGAAAAAAAAAAAACTAACTTTTTACATTCATTAAACTTGAACCTAAAACAATACTTTTTATGATTTTTCAGAAATAATAATACAATTTAATGTATGCGGTACAAGTACCTATATTTTCATTTAACTTAAGACTATCAGAAAATACAAAATTAAAAATAAAACAGTCTCAAAAGTCTCTGAGTTTTAAGTGAAAGTTATAAGATAAAATGTAATGTATAGCCATCAAAATTAAGGAATATCCGTAATATTTAATACAAAGTTATAATAATTATGTCATAAATCATAATAGAATAGCTACCAAATTAATAATTTCTAATTTGTAACTATTAAAGCACCTAATCAAAACTATAAGTAGGGACTTACTAACAAACAAACTAAACAAACCCCATGAAACCCAAGAAGACTTGTTGAACCATGTAATCAAGTTGTCTGAAACAGTAAAAGTACCTCTTTCAGACAATGATTTCAAAGACATTTTTAGGGCTGGGGGAGACAAAAGGACCTCTAGACCTATCATTGTAGAACTGTCATCAACCATCACCAAAAACTTGCTACTGAAGCGCATCAAGACATTCAACATTCAAAACAAATCCAATAAACTAAGTTTCAAACATATTGGAATCAAAACCAATGCAGACAGCCCAATCTTTGTCTCAGAATATCTAACAACTAGAGCTTCACGATTATTCTTTTTAGCTAGAGATCTGGTCAAAACGCAAGAATACAAATTTTACTGGACCTCTTATGGAAAAATCTACGTAAGAAAATCTGAAGATTCGCCGATTATTCTGTTGAAAAATGAAGGTCAAATCAGGCGTGACTAACTTATATTATCACTCTTTATAAATTAAGAACTAAAATAATTATTATAATATTATATAGCTTAGAGATTTATGAGACAAAAATGACGGTGTAATTGTATATATAAAAATTAGTATTACACACAATATCGAAGAAATTGATGTAAGCGATGCTTCAGGTTTAGTACCTAGTATTAGCGTACCTGGCCTTACAATTATTGCCATATACAGATCTCCATCAAATCATAATACAGATAAATTCATAAACTCTCTTCACACCTATCTGTCTTCCGGTAAATTTAATAAAAACATGGAGACATAAACATTAACATTTTAGAGGGTCATGATAGCAACCAGTGCAGCAATTATCTTGTAATGTTAGTAGAACATGGAATCCTACCCGGACACAGATTAGATACAAGAATAAATAGTTGCCTAGACCATTTCATGTTAAATATTGAACCAAACTTTTACTCTGCATTCATTGCTGTCCTCAACACAACTGTCACCGATCACGCAATGACCTTACTAACGCTACACTCAAAGCGCAAACAGTATCACTCAGTAAAGTCAAAACAAATAACGGACTATGGCTCAGCGTTAAGTACACTCGAAAAAGAAAACCTATCTGATTTTTTAATGGTTGAAGAACCAAATGTGATAACTGAAACAGTAATTAATTCAATCACGAAAGCCCTCACAGCAAATACAAAGACTAAAAGCATCCCAAAAA
The DNA here is from genome assembly GCA_934047225.1 of Ypsolopha sequella. Lineage (NCBI taxonomy): Eukaryota > Metazoa > Arthropoda > Insecta > Lepidoptera > Ypsolophidae > Ypsolopha > Ypsolopha sequella. Next base: position 4,583,840 of record OW203987.1, read on the forward strand.
GTAAAAGAACCAAAAACCATGGATTACTCCTGGCATTCTCAGATGTATTAGACATAGAAACAATTTACTTACAATTAAAATTACGGCAAGACGAAACAAATGAAATTTTAAAAATAACATACCGTAGATATCGCATTTATTGCAACAATCTAATAAAGAAACTTAAAAGAAATCACGAACGTGAATTACTAAAAAATTCGAAAGATGACTCAAGAACCCTATGGAAAACGATAAAATCTATTTGTAACCTTAACAAAACCAAATCAACAAACACAGAATTACTTAATATAGATACAACACATGTAAATTCAGCTAATAAATAAATACTTTGGTGACGTTGGAAAATCCCTCGCGGAGGTTATAACAAAAAATACAGATTCTAGTGATACTGATGAATACATAGCTTCACTCCCATCAAAAACTTTGTCTATATGTGCTTTTGACACTGACTTCTTGGAAATTCAGGATATAATTAATAATCTTTAAACACATTCAGGTGCTGGTTGGGATAACACACCTACTAAATTTATTAAAATGGCAAACAAAATCCTTATCCCCATTTTCTGTCACCTATGTAACATAAGTTTTAAACAAGGGAAATTTCCTAAACTTTTGAAAAGAACGATCATTCACCCAATTTATAAAAACGGAAATAAACATGAAGTGTCAAACTATAGACCGATAGCAGTGCTCACTATCATCACAAAAATCTTAGAAAAGGTGGTAAACAAGCGACTAGTAAGCTTCTTAAATTATTCCGATATACCCTCACCAGCACAGTTTGGATTCAGGGAAGGAAAAAGCACAGAAGATGCGGTTATCAATCTAACCAAACTTACTGTCGAGAAATTGGACCAAGGTCAAAAATGTATTAGTATCTCTTTGAACCTAAAAAAGGCCTTTGATACAGTCTCAATCACAATACTTCTTAGAAAACTAGAAAAAATCGGTATTCCAGGTCCCTTCTTAGATTTACTTTCGGACTATTTAAATGATAGAACTCAACAGGTCAAATTAACAGACAATATTTACAGTGATGAAATATCTACATCCACTTATGGAGTTCCTCAGGGTAGTGTCCTTGGACCTACCCTGTTTCTTATTTATATTAATGACCTTTGTGAAATGCAACTTAAAGGTGGTCAACTGTTTTCCTACGCTGATGGCACTGCTTTGTTGCTCTACGGTAGTTCCTGGTCAGATGTATACTTGACAGCGGAAACTGGTCTAAACAAAGTTATGAAATGGTTAAAATCAAATTTACTTACCTTGAACATTACTAAGACAAACTATATTTCCTATTCTATCACAAACTCCAGTCAACCGGATAAGAGCCTACTTCTTAAAGCTTACACATGCTCATCATCAAAATCTCTGGGTTGCAATTGTTTAGTTCTTAACAAACCAAACCAAAACCTAAAATGGACCCAACAAATTACAGCAGTAACTACCCGAGTAAGAAAACTTATGTGGGTTTTTAAAAATCTTCGTCATACTGCAGACTCACTTCTATTGACCAAAATCTACACTGCACTAGCCCAATCTGTTATGACATACTGTCTGCCTGCCTGGGGAGGTACCTATAAAACGAACCATATCCATCGCTAATACAAACAATGCATGGATAGTTGGTTTTATCTGTAAAGATTTTATTTCAATATGACAAAAAATAAGTGGTAAAATAAACTTTCATGGATTAATCGTTATTACTTCAGGATAAAATTAATATGTTTAAGCATTTTAACTGCTGCTAAAACCAACTATCCCCTTATAGATCCTATGACTCTTATATTTTTTCTTACTATCTCGCAATTTTTTAATGCAAATAACACTTATTTACGAATAATATATTTTACTTCTTTATTTTTTATGACACAAGGACAATTAATGTTACTCGTAAAACGTATTATCTCTCGATACATTGTTTTTGGTTCTGAACTTTAGTATAATTTGCGTATTAACTAAAAATATTCGATTCTTCCTCTGAAGTTTTGAGCAAAGTCTGCAGTTTACATGGTTTTAGGTCTCACTATCTACGAAACTAGCCATCAGATTGTTTAGTCTGTTTTACCATTAGAAAGAGGAAAAATTTCCAAGCATAATGGCATTTTTAAGTCATTTTCACAAAAATCACGAGTTAGTTTGTTTTACCTTTAACCCGGCGAATAATATCTGCGTTCAGAGCATTTTTCATACACAAACGTGATAAGAAGCACATTGTTTTATGGATGGACAACTGTTCGGCCCAAAACAAAAATTGGGCGATGTTCTCCTTCCTGGTTGACATTATTAATAGCGATTTAATTGCAGCTGAAACAATATGTTTCAAATATCTTGAGCCGGGGCATACATTTATGTCTGCAGATAGCTTCCATCACCAGGTGGAACTATCATTGCAACGAAAAAAGAAAGTTTTCGACTTCGATGATTTCGTGGACGCAGTAAAGCAGTCCAATTCAAAAAAAAATTGTGTAAAGGAAATGAGAGTTGGAGACTTTTATGACTATTCAGACTCATCTTCCCAAGTGCGGCTTCGCAAAAGAGAAACTAGGTGCTATTTGAAAAATGTTATGTCGGTTACAGCACAAAGAGGCCACTTCGATTTGAAGATTAAAACAGGTCACGAGGAAGAAAACGAAGAGAGTTTAGACTTTTTGATAACGAAAATCGTTAAAACCAGGAAATTTCCTGAGACAAGCGCAAAAACGTCTCCCCGCGGAATTCCTAAAACTCGAAAACAACAAATTGTAAAAAAACTGGTGCCTTTAATGCCCGAAAATAGAAGACATTTTTGGAACAATTTACCAATATCTAAAACTGAATAGTTAGTTTATTAATATTTCAAAAATAATTCATGATTACTATTTATCTTTTAATTTGATCTCAGAATGTGCCTCAATGTAGTGATTTTCAGTTATTAACATTAAGCATTAATAAATACATTATTAACTATGAGGCAGTTTTATTATTAATTGCCAAGAAATTTACTTTAAGATATAAAATACCGTTACTAAACTAATGACCTGCTTGTATAATAATTTGTCTAAACCTGCTTGTTTAGACTCTGCCTTGTTATGAATGCAGTATCATACTATACCGGCATCACTTAAATGAGTTTTAGGTTGAATCACAACGCATAAGCACAGTAAGTAACAAAGTTACTGTATTTATGTGTTGTTTACCCCTGCTATCAATGTGACGTGATGCTAAGTATAAAGTCATTTTTGATTTTTTAAATATCTAATACTACATTTTAGTAAATTTAAATATAAAATTTGAAATCTACGCAGGTTTTTATATCAAAAAAGTGGCTTAAAACAAACTAAAAGGTACTGTGGAATTCATTACACCACAAATTACAATAAAATCTTTGAGCGCCATTTAATCGAAACTATCAATCTGTTACTTATTGTATTCATAAATTGCGCGGCAGAATATTCAATTAGTAAATAACTATTGAAAAGAAAAAAGTAAACGCGTCGCTCGATCGATTTCCATTTCCGGCATAAATAAAGTGTCACCGTTTTAGGGTTCAAATGGCCGGCCTCGGGCAGGTGGTTCCGTCGGGACGCTCATGTTTTATTTATGTCGTTCTGTTTGTTTGTTTGTTGCGATTCTAAATTATTTTATATAGCATAGACTTGGGTGCTTAAATATTTCAATAGATTTTAACTCATGTTGTAAAACGAAATCAGCCGGGTCTCTAATAGTGAAGTATTATTTTTTTACGTTAGATCGTATATTGCATGCGCATACACAGTTTGAGCAACATGCATACACATTACCTATATATGTATAGTCAGAAGGTCATTAGCTCGATGATATTAGGTCTTTACATATGAAATTGCTGTTTTCTATAGAACATTTGAAGGAAACTCAATTTTCATTAAGTACTAACATTTTTGCTTTTTTTTGGAATGAAAAATCCAAATCATGTAATTTCTTATGCGTATGAATGAGACAACATTAAGCTAACAGGAACATTAATTAAATTTTTGAAAAGTGTCAGGTGTAAAAAATTATTACGAATCTTATCATGGACATGGATGGCATTGCGGACGAACTGTTTTTGAAGATTTAATTTTTATAATATATTCAATATCATACATTTAGAACAACTATTACTACGGAACAAAACCTGTATCTCAAAAAAAATATTTTTCTGTTTCATAGAAAAATGCAATGCCGCTCGGCCGAAATGTATGGAAGGGCAGATTTTTTTTTCGATATTTCAGGGTTGGCTCCATAGTAAAAGTTGTTCTATACCATTGACTGAATAAGCTCTTCAAATATGGTTACACCTTTCTGTTACACGTTGTATATAGTTGTGTAACTGATGCCGACCACAACTAGTGGTCGAAATATATTTTACTACCTATAATTATATTTTTTGTGTTTTCTTATATACAGGGAATCGAACCACCTAAAAATTAAAAAAATAAAACCTCGCTATTTTATTATACGAATCGGTAGGATTATTGTTCAGGATAAAATTTGTCTAATAAACATATGGTCTTACACTCATCTGTTGTACGAGATACCCATGAAATTAAATATTTATTACAAGTGAACAGTACTAGGTATTGTTAATAAAGAACTTGTAATAAATATTCAATTTCATGGGTATCTCGTACAACAGATGAGTGTAAGACTAAATGTTTATTAGACAAATTTTATTCTGAACAATAATCCTACCGATTCGTATAATAAAATAGCGAGGTTTTATTTTTTAATTTTTAGTTGGTTCAGTTCCCGGGTGAGACAAGCAAATTTCAGAGTATCTTTAAATGCAGTTTTGTTTCTTTTAAAAAATAAAGGAATGTTTCCTTTCAGTAAAATGAGCTAACTAAAGGATTTAAGGTAGTTCCCCTCCAGGGCCCTTACATTTTTTCCACCCTGTATATATATATATATATATTAGGGTGTCCCTAAAATGACAAAAAAAAATTTTTTTTCGAATTTTAAAATGCATACCCTCTATATCTTTTATAAATGCAAAACCATACTTAAATATGAAATTTTGTCTTTCTAGCATGATTGCAACCCGTGCCGACCGAGCGACAAAGTTTATCAAAAATCATGTTTCATCCTAACATTTGGTTTAGTCCTACAAAATTAATAATAATGCAATAAACGAAGTGAATAAAAGACAACATGAAATAAGAGAAATACTGATCTTTATATAAACATATAAAATAACTACAATTACCCAGGGTAATTTTTCTTAAGGGTATGTTTTTTACAGTCCGGATACAAATTTCTATGTTCCTGGACACAGCGCAACAGGAATTGTTTTTGCTCTTCTTCAGCCGTGATCAGTCCGTGAAAATCTTGCGCTAATTTGACAGCCCTTTCAGCAGTGTCATTTACAACCTTCAAACAACTTATTCTTTTTTTAGCTTCCAGAAAAGCAGCATTATCATCCCAAGAAGAAACATCTTCATGAAGAAAATTTTCATCGATGTGCAGTCGAGCTAAAAATTGTTTGCTCTTCTCCGATACAAAATCATCCAGCGTTTTATCTGAAACAAAAGAAGGGTTAATTAACAAAAAACAATAACATAAAAACAAACAATAAATAAGTTTAACTCACCAAACAACTTTTGGGACATTTCTTCCTTCTATGGGATATAGCGTTTGCGAAAATCTGAGATATTGTCCCTGTTTAAGTTGGCAATCATTTTCATCTTAGTTTGGTTATCAACTTCATTGTCAAAAAGTGATAGAATTACTGTCTCTTCACTTAAATACCACAGGTGGTTGCTAAACTTGCTTATAGCGACTTCAGACACTGTTGCGTCAACTTTTTCATAGTCTTTTAACGCCTTCAAGAAGCACAAATCTTGGTTAGGTGCTTTAATTGCCACTGAGCATTCGAGCCAAGGTTTTACATACAATGTGACGATAAATAAGCAAACACCTTGTAGGGCTTTTTTGTCCTTCGCATTCATTCTAAATTGAGATTGAAGCAAACATATTTTTAAAGAGTAAATCGCTCTCGCCATCCATCGTGCCTGATGCATAGCTCCAGGCGGCTTAATTTTTATTTTCTTCTCCAAATCTCCCCCTAAAAACACTATGCATAGTTCAACCAATTCACGATAATCGTCTCTTATAAAAGCTTTGTCTAATTGTTCTTTATAAAACATTAACAAAGTTGTAATGTTTGTCTCAGCAACATGTTCTTTTACGAAATCAAGGCATAGTTCAATGTTATTTGAATCGATGTTTTTCCAATTGTCTCTGAACTTTTTGAAGATCGGAATATCTGGGCTACTAGTAACTTGCTTTATTTTGGTTTCGAACACAGCTTTTAGGACTAACTCATAAACATGATGACGACAAGCAAAAAGTAACAATTCTCTGTCCAAAGTCTGCTCCAAAAGAGCACAAGCTCCATTGAAATGGCCAGTATTCGAAGCTGTTGTGTCGCAACACAATATTTGTACCTTTTCATTAAGGTTCCAGTCAAAGAGGGCAGTTGAGACGGCTTTAGCTTGATGTTTACCAGAAGAACTATCTAGTTTTGGCACTGCAAGAATCTGTTCTCCGCCTTCAAATGAAGCGATAATTGGCAAACGTTCTTCTTTTGAGCTTCGCACATTCAAGCCTGGTAATAATTTTCCATCCCAATGGACTGTAACTACGTCAGGTACATTGTTCTGAAAGTGAGTTTTTATTGCTTCTGCCCTGGATTTTCTCGTCTGTGTACGAATTCGCTGGATCGAGGATTTGTTAATGGGGAAGTCATCGCTGCTCAAACCAAGCGCTTCTACGACCGCATGAAGAATGTAAACGGAGTCTCTTATGCTAAGCTGGCATCGATCTAAAGCTGCAACAAGTTTAGGTGTTATCAGATTCTTTCTACCTCTTTTCGAACTTACTTCAGGGCAAGAAATCTCAGGCAAGCTGACTTCAGAATTCAGAATTTGTTCTTCGTCTGAATCTTGTAGATCTTCCAAGTTATGTGTAGTAGAAGTCGATGCAACAGCCAATAACCCTCTTTGTCTAAGTTTTCTTCCCTCTTCGTCTAATCTTCGTTGTCTAACTCTTTCTTCTTTGTCCGCCAACTTTTTGTCTACACCCCCTAAAGCATCCCAGTCGACCTGGCTCTCTTTGTTTTTTCAAAAATTCTTTGTCTTCTTCTATTTTCATTCTTTCAAAAGCATCAGCATGTGCAATATCAAATAAGTTATCAAGGTCTCTTTCAAAATTATTTTGGCGGTTTTTGAAAATATCCTGGGTTTTTTTACAATTTTTCTGCAGTTCTCTCCAAACATGATATAAATCAACAAGTTTCTTCACGCAGTTAGGAAATGCCTTTGTGGGAATTCTTGCTTTTTCCCAAAATATAATGCACTCCCTTATCACAAGATTAGCACTTTCACTGACAGTCAGCTTGACTTCGCGAATATTGTAAAACAAGACAGAGAAAACTTGTCGAATAGAAGGTAATTTTGCACCATTTATTTGATGGCTAGGCAGCCCGATAAAGAAAATATTTTGTTTATCACTCCGTAATTCAACCGACATCTTTATGCAATACACAACAGCCAACTAATAATCTAAATAATCACGTATGTAATGACAAATAAACACGTAGTTACAGGTCGCAGTGCAGTGCTCAACTACCCACCCGCACAACTTGTATCGACAAGTTGAAATCGCAAGTCGGCACGGGTAATCGTTCATTAATCGAGCTAATATTTTTTTCTAGACTATATTGGGTTATTACAAAAGTTTTTAAAAGGTATGCGTAAAAAAAAAAAAACTTGAAATATAAGGGACACCCTAATATATATATATATATATATATATATATATATTATATTTAATCAAAAAGACAAGAAAAGTCAATTATCATTTTATGTAATTTTTATAATCAAACTGAAAATAAAAACAAAATTTAATACGTAGATGTAAAACCTTGAAATCAACTTTCAAACAAAAAACAAATAATTGAAATAGCTATTGAATTACAGGAATTATGAACTCATGCATATGTACGAACATTTCTGCAATTTCATATTTCGGAAAAAAAACATTCAGTCCACATTCCATTGGAAAAATTGAGATAAGACAAAGTAAGCTTTGAGTAACAAAATAATCCGCGCCATTAGTGGCGCCATCTCATAACGCTTTCCCGAGATGTTTGTCGAGAGGCAAGGGTGAATTATGTTCAAGAACTTATCAAGGGTGATGAAGATGTCACTACTGTCTGATCGTGATCACCACTTTCTCTAGATTTCCTGTGCTGTGATTGGCGTATAGCTTTATGGGATTTTGAAATAATATTTCAAGTGCCCAGGTTTCGCCATTTGCTATTATGCTATCGAGAATTAATTTCCAAAAAGAGTTTGAAAATTTAATTTATTTCGATCGAGTTACGTGAAATTAAATTAAATATGAAATGAAATATATTTATTTATACAAGGTGTAACAGAAAGGTGTAACCAAATTTGAAGAGCTTATTCAGTCAATGGTATAGAACAACTTTTACTAATGGAGACAAACCTGAAATCTCAAAAAAAAAATCTGCCCTTCCATACATTTCAGCCAAGCGGCATTGCATTTTTCTATGAAAAAGTTTTTTTTTTTTTTTTTCGAGATACAGGGTTTGTTCCATAGTAAAAGTTGTTCTATACCATTGAGTGAATAAGCTCTTCAAATATGGTTACACCTTTCTGTTATACGTTGTATAATGTAGGTATAACAGATCACTTATTACAGGTGTGTTTTAATGTAATATAAGTAATTAAACAATTTATGTGTAATATGTGTAAAGGTAATGGTTTTATGTCAAACATAATAATATGGGGATATATGCAGGGAAATAATAAAGGTTGGGTTTACTTAAATTTAATAAAAAAAAATACACTTGAATAAAATAAAAATATAGGAATAACGAATAAATAATGCATATAATAAATATATGCCTAACTCAGTCCATTCGATTGGTCTTGCTAAGAAGAAGGGCGAGAAACTTAGCACGATTAGCACTTTTTTTTTCGAATTTCGGTTTTTTCGAATCCATTTACTTCACTATAACGTCATCTACGTATTTCATTTTTGGGTAAATGTTTATTGAGTATTTGATTAAGATTCTCACTGAAGGAAAACGCGATTGGATCAAATTTTCTCGATAGAATTTAATTCCGAAAATACCTCTAAATTGTTTTATTTTTTCCTGTAATTCTGAAATCCTAACTTATTTCATTGTGAAATTGCATTCAAAATGTGGATATTATGTATTTGTAAAATCTCCTTGAAAATCTTTTTGACAAAATAGCTTAGTACATTTTATATTATTAAAAAACCGACTGTTTGCTACTTTTCCATGAGTCCGTCCTACTCGCACTGAGGGTTTTTTCGCATATGGAGTAACAGGGATGCTAAAACTTTTACGTATCGTCTTAAAATCCTGCCTGTCGAGCATACATCAATGAGTTATCTGGAATCGATGTGCATATAATAATTATTTAGATACCACTTGCTGAAGGGTGAAGGCAAACATTTGTGAGACAAACCTGCATGCCCTACAAAAGGGTATACTGTATACTATCTGTACACTTTATTATATTTGTGTCCGCAGTACAGCGCTAAGGTAAGGCTCACTCTATCACGTTGGAATGTAAAAATCGTCGTTGAAAAGAGGGTGTAAAGTATTGACTGTTTCAGTTCTTGATTAAAAATTTAGACAAAGTTTAAAGTTTTTGTGGTTCTCTTTGCTTACCGTTACAATAGTAAAGGTGCGTGCGCTCAGCTCTACAGTAATCATGTCAAATATAGCTCTTATTTTAATGATGGGAGAGGTCACAACTGTTTGGCCGGAACATTAAGTGGTCGGAATTATGAGAGGGTGTCAAAAATGTTTAGCTACATAATTAAAATTGCACGAGGGGGTGTTTTTTTATGCGTTGACTGCCCCTCTATTGAGGCGTAGCAATTTTATAACGTGGTTAAGAAAAATCAGAATTTTAAGAGGTCGTTTTAAGAGGCCGGTCGTTGTCCTAAAAAATCGTAGTTTACTAAACCATCGTTGATTAAATAATAAAAATATAATTTTATTAATATTTCATTTTATTTTTTCATTTCGATTATTGCAATCACTGCAAAATTTTAGCGAGAGAGACAAATACAGGGTATTTACATATGAAATTGCCGTTTTCTATAGAGAATTTGAAGGAAACTCAATTTTCAGTACTAACATTTTTGCATTTTTTTTAGGAATGACAAATCCAAATTATGTAATTTCTTTTGTGTATGAATGAGACAACATTAAGCTAACAACAATATCAATAAAATTTTTGAAAAGTGTCAGCTGTAAAAATCTTATCATGGAAATGGATGGCATTTAGGACAAACTGTTTTTGAAATTTTAATTTTAGTTATCAAACTGACAATAAAAACAAAATTTAATACGTAGATGTGAAACCTTGAAATCAACTTTCGAAAAAAAAACAAATAATGGAAATAGCTATTGAATTACAGGAACTATGAACTCATGAATCTGTAAGAAAATTTCGGCAATTTCATATGTTCCTATTATTATGTAACTCTTCAACTCCTATTGGACGAACTAAGTATACGGCTCTTTCGGTAGCATTGATTGCATGAAATTGTACTAAACTAGTTGATTAACATTTCTAGTTTTCTTTTAAAGGGAAATTCTTACACTTTGATTTGAAATTCAATTTTGCAATCATCGAGATAGGAAACATTATTTGCTCATTTCACAACAAAAAGTTCAGACCATTTTTGATCTTACTTCGAGCACATATGGTTCTAATAAGCGTTCATAAACTCTCGTTGCTAACTGTACATATGTATTTAGTAAAACGTACTTGGGACCTACATCCTTTCTCTTACGAAATCGCAATCTAGCAAAGAAAATATTTCTACGTATTAATTGAGTATTTAACGTTTCAATTTGGTCTTTCTAGGGCCAGTTTCTAAATTAAGAGGCTATGCGAGTTTTATTTTTGTCACTGTCACTCCAAGCAAAAAATCACGCAGTGCGAGAGGGGCGGATTCAGGGCAAAAGGGCAAAAAGTTGGTTATATATTTTTATTAAAAATACTAAAATAGCTAGCAAAATTTCAAATATGAAATCTCTAGATATTGTTAAAACACACCTAATGAAATATGTTTGAGTTATGATTGATTACACCGCACTCCGACCCATCTCTCATCAAGAGGTGCAAGATGGCGAGATATTTATAAAGCGACGAATTTGTGAAATGGTTTCAGGTAAAAGCTGTTTTCCATGAAACGGTAACTGTTTATTTATAGGAAAGTGTGTAAACTTGGTCTTCTTTATATGAACGACGTCTGTATTTCCCTCTTTTTTATTTCCAGTATAGATAAAAATTATACAACTTGCTAAACTTTGCTTAAAACGAGGCAACGATATCCTGACAGCTATTATGATAGTTTATCATATTTTTTTTTTTGGGCTGTATAGAGACGTAGTTAGATGTTGCTAGATATACTTGTGAAAAAAGAATATGAAGAAAATTTGCTGTTGGCAGAAAGCAGCTGTTAGCATAAATTTGCACACATATCACGGTGTAAAAAAAATCATAAAAATTTTTAAATTGTTCAAAATATTTTCAAAACAAAAGTGCGAAAAATAAAAAATATTATTCTAAAAATACAATATGTGTATCAAATTGTAGACATTAAAGAGCTTATTGTAAAAATATACACTTTTACTATATTTACCGGCACTGGTTTCGAGAAATCTTTAAAAAACCACAAAAATATGTGTCCCTCCCCCCTTATCACCGAAACTGGTAGACTGAAAAATATGGAAAAAATGTCGATTATAGATCGTAACTGGCCAATTAAAGAAAAACTATAGCGATCAAAAAGAAATTGAGCACAAATGAAAAATATCAAAAAAAAGAAGTAAAATAAATGAAAAAAATATTTATAAAAATACAACATGGATACCAAATTGTAGGTATGAAAAAGTTGATTGTTAAAATTTTATATTTAATTGCCTCTATTTCGAGAAATCCTTGAAAAACCATAAAAAATGTATGTATGAGGCCCCCTTATCTCCAAAACTGGTGAACCAAAAAAATATGAAAAAAATCATGGTAATATGTGTTTACGTAAAGATAAGAGGAAAATTAAAGCGGTTGAGAAATTCACGAAAAAAAATTAAAAAATTAAATTTATCATCCACAATATACGGAACCCTAGGTACGCGATTCTGACTCGCACTTGGCCGGTTTTTTATCACTATTAGTGTCAGTACACATAGCAAATTTTTTTAAACAAGCAATACCCCTTACGAGTTGTTGACAAGAGCATTGTAAATAGGTTCTAAGTTGGAAACAATAAATAAAATGAGCTTTCGTTATAATTAAAACACGTATTTATAAATGAAAAAAAATTGGTGGTATAACAATGAGTCAATGGTCACGACTTGAATCTCCGAGGGCGTGTCAAAGGTGTTCCCGATTATCGACTGTGAAATGTAAGTACACCCACGTTCCACCGACCATTATTACGTCTTTACCATTATACTTATCTATCGACGTACTTCGTGCACAAATATGAACACTATGTACAACTTCAAATGACAATTTTACATTGCGTTACTTGGACAATCGGTTAAATAAAAATGATAATTGATAGTAGCAAGTGGTAGAGCTGATGCCGGGCTCGACTGTGGAGGTACCACCATCTTACTTGGAGACCCCCTCGAAGTAATTCGGGGGAGAGTAAGAGGACAGCTCACAGGCAAAAAACCAGGAGGCCCACCATGCCTGGGACCAATGCCTGGGACCGATGGATGGCGGTATGTCCATCACTAATAGCCGGGTCTTATATGGAACAGACCGATGACGGGCAGCGGCGTCACTGGTGCGAGGGTTCCGGCACCGCGCTCACCAAATCGCCTGCCCAGCGTGTGTGAGTATGGGCAATTCTTCCAGGATGACCGCCGGGAGTGGCAAAGTCCTGGAAAGGCTTATGTCCAGCAGTGGACGAACTAGGCTGATGGATGGATGGAATTGATAGTAAACTATATTTCTGATGGGCATGTATTAGCAAAAATGCAATGGTTTTAAGTTCAATTGATATAAAAAAATTATAAATTGTATGTTTATCAAGTATTAAAGGGCCTTCCTAAAATCATAAAATCTTGAAATTTGTATCAAAAATAAGTGAAAAATTTACCTCGCGGGCGAGTCTTAGAATATTTTAGTAACTTTATCCAGAAGCCAAATTATTAAATAAAAGTCGGTTTTGGTGAGTGCATGTTTCTTGGTGGTCGAGTACAGAGACGGCTCAGAGTGGGCTATCACTACATAGTATATAACAAAGTCGCTTCCCGCTGTCTGTCCCTATGTATGCCTAGATCTTTAAAACTACGCAACGGATTTTGATGCGGTTTTTTTTAATAGATAGAGTGATTCAAGAGGAAGGTTTATATGTATAATACATGCCCGTGCAAAGCTGGGTCGGGTCGCTAGTTTTATACTTAAATAAAACGACATAGAGTTCAGTTCTGATTGATGCAAAATGAGCTGTTCAATCTGACTTTAAATGCACCCTTTACGTGCAAATGTGCCCCTACGGGATTTGAGCTCGCGACCTCAGATTTAGCGATCGTGTACCTGAACCACCATACTACAGAAACATGAATCAAATTGACACCCAGTTTATATAAAGTAATAAGAACGAAATTGAAATTAATTTTAATGTATTTTTTCAATGGTCTACTTTCTTATTCATTGGTGATTTTAATAAAATATACAACAATATAGTAACATGCTTTAGGCGTTGTCAGACTGTCAGTAACAAGCTACGAGACTTTATGACACTGTCAACACGTCAGTCAATGCGCGTACGCATCACTGGCTGCGTGCATTCAGTTTGAATTTAGAATATAATAAAAACTACTGACCATTCGACCATGAAAATTCGCCTGCATACGAAAAAAAAATGTTCAAAAGAATCAATGGCTCTAACAAACCAAACGCAGCAAAAAGTTTTTTGCTACAAATGAAGGGTACGCGGGAAAAAAGATCATTGTCAGTTTTTTTCAAAATTGAGTAAATAGTGCCATCTCCTAAAATGTCTCGATAGCAATGATTGAGCGAAAACAAAAACTTGAAAAAAACCTTCCTGGGCAATTAGTACAATTCCTAATTTGTACAATCGATAAATAATCTTGATTCACAAAAATAACACAGTCCGCAGAATATCGCTTTTAAAGACTCAAGAAGTTTAAAAACCTAACTTGAAAAAAAGGTCATAACTAGTACAAAAAGTAAAAAAAAATTGTCTTTTAACTGTGAATGTTTGATAACAGACGCTCGTTGCTACCAGAAATTGTAGCATATAAAAAGTGGTAATACTGACTAGTGACGGGCATCGGCGTCACTGATGCGAGGATTCCATAACCACGCTCAGACACCACTAATTGTATGCTAAAGGGTGATACTTGCAGCTGGAACAGGGGCCCATAAGCTGTCCCAGATTCATAGTATACAAGTATCTTATGATCTATAATATTTAATATAAAACGTCCTACCAGACAGTTGTATGATGACGTCATCCACTGATCCTCGCATGAAGTCCTTTCGCTGCACGTGGACTCCAAGACGTTCCGGTGATGTGACACGTAGATCACCTTCCACGATGAATCTAAACACAAACCTCCTACCCCAGGATGCATCCGAACCCAGAAGAAATGGTAATTGACAAGTCCACTTGTCGGAAGCCGCGTGGACACAGGTTATGTCACACACACACAGGAAATTCACCAAAAAGTGGCCTTCACGCCAAAATAACGTCAGCCATTGACTGAATACTGTTTCTTACGATGTCCGCACCGATTTACCGTTAATGTCCCTTAATAACACATATTAAAATCGTCCGCGATCTATACCAATTTCCACGTCCCTCGTATTTTTTTGACAGCTCCAAGTCCATAGACAAAATATATAGACCATTGATGGATGCGTTCCGAAATATACATTTTATTCTGAACAGTCCCCCGCTCTGGGCTGAGCAATCAGTCCACTAGCTCATACAACCGGGAGACGGGAGAGAGTTGTCATGGCTCGTCACAAAATCGAACCTTCGACCAACACCTCTGCGACGCGTGGAGTTCCGTCTCCGCCAAAACAACTTTAATATACGGCCCCGGCGCCAAAACAAGGATAGCAAGTTCATATCCTTCCAAAGAATTAAATTTCCTTCCCTAGGATGCTCAGTCCTGTCTGACCACAGAGAGGACGAGAGTTGAGGACCGCTTCCACTTAACAATATACAGTGGCAAGCTCCTCAAAAATTAGGACAGTTTCCCCAATAACGCAGCGGAGGTGGGTCTTCGCCGACTTGACGGCAGCTTCAAAAAATTCCCTCCCCAGTGAGGGCAATTTGGGGGACTGTACCGCCAAGTTACCCCTTTCCAGGCGAAGATTTAACTTAAACTAGCATAGTTATTTACAAAACAAAAAATTACAACATCATTAGCAGTACCTTTGTAGATTGTGCCATTGTCGGAGCGAATAAGTGAAGGTAAACCCTTACGCGACACGAAACGATCCAACGCGGCGACGAAGGCCTCCGTAGTCAAAGCTGACACCACTGCCAAGTGGATGGCCTTGGTGGCCAAGCACACAAATACACAAGGTATGTTTTCACAACCCGAGCGTTGCGATTGCTAAAAACCCCCGTGCGCGTTACGTATGTGTCAATCCGACACCAACAAATTTACCAAAGGTCCGTCCTTGGGTAGAAGCAAAGGATGAAGACTTCTGTATGGCAGGTCAGCTCTCCAAAATCAGCCTCCAAAACGCAGAAGTCCTTCATAATCCGTGAAAGGATTCAAACGAGCAACCGCTCACTTCAGCCTGGCGTGATCCTCGCGCAGAACTCGAAGTCTAAACTTGATGAAGTCCGCCTGAAGTACACGTACCGTGTACCAATGCGCTCCAACGCTCCTCTGCACTCACGGCTGGGGACAAAATATATGAATATCATTGACTGGTTGGTATTTCAACAAAATACCACCATCATATTGGGATCCTCCAAATCTGCAAACAGTATATGTTCATTTGAAAGCCATTTCCCAAGTTCAAACATAATAATCCAAGTATCGAATCAAATATCGAATATCCAAAATTGTGGATACCTCCACCAATGAACCAAATAGGATCCATCCTAACAAATCCGCGCCCAGGAAAACATCGACTGGGGCCGGATGACAAAACGTGGGTCTGCCAGATGCAGACCTGACGTGCATGAGATTATGGACGGAGGAAAGTCCAAAGAAGGCTGCCAGCCGACAATATTGTCTATAACCATGGCTGCAGCCGCTGATTCAACTCCAGTCCACCAATACTTAGGAGCGGCACCGACGAAACCTCCAGGTTCAAAACTAATCGGTGCGCCACTTGACTTTCCAAGTCGAGGATGGCCCTTACCCTAACTCAATCCCCCCTGGGGCCCTAGACGCGAGCCATCGCGATAGGCAACAGAACCGTCCGCGGTTCCGTACTCATGGCTTGAACAAGCTAGTTACAGGCTACCCCACCTGTGGAGTGCAGGACCAGTCCACTGGCAGTAATACGGCTGGTGTGTGCACATCCCCACCCTGGGGGGAGCGTAGCCTCCAACTCTCCCTGAGTACGGCGGGTGGTACTCTAACCGCGGGTACTCACGGTACGGCGGTGAGTAACCCCGTGACTCCGTCTTAACACGGTGCTCTATGCCAGCTGGCACCAAAACCGGCGCGGGGAGGGGGGGCCTAGCCCTTGCCAACTCCAATTGGCCCCCGCCCGTAGGGGCCCAATTCACTACATGGCCATATGTGTGATAGCCCGTAGGCAAGCCCCCTATGGGTCCACGCGCAGATACATAACTCACCTCCCGGTGAGGGGGCGCGCCTCGCGCCGCAGTCCTCCGTTCCGACGGAGGGGAGCTCTGCCCGACAGCAAGCCTTCCCTGGACCGAGGGGGAAAGATTTCTCCCTGACGCACCCCCGTTGTCCAAGGGGGGGGGAGTTCTCCCTGAAGCACCCCCGCCCGTAGGGCTCCGTCGCTGCGGGACCGGTGAAGCCGCTTCAGATCTGTTGGCACACAACAATAAATGGTGAGGCCCCTCACACACACTGCAACGTCGTGGCTCGGGACAATTACGTTCAAAATGATTGCCCAAGCAACCGAAACACAGGCCCTTACGCTTCACTATGCGTCGCCGCTCGGTGACGTGCAGGTTTCGCCACTGCTGACATCTCAGCAGGTCATGCCCCGTATGGCCACACTGTAAACAGGTCGATGACCTCTTGACCACGGCGACCCCCGCCAAACGCGCAATATCGCGTCCCCGCGACTGCTGCAGTTGTCTGGGCTCCCCACATTCCGATGAGCCAGCAGACGAAAATGATTGCGCCCCAGATGGCGCCAAGTCCGGTTGTGATGTTTCTGCTACCCTAGCTTCATATTCAAGAAACGTCATTAAGTCCGTAAATTTAGGCACAGTGCTGCCATCTTTTTCTGCGGACACCCGCTCAAAACGTGACCTCACATCATTAGGCAACCTACCTAAAATAATGTGAACGAGTAAAAACGACCACTCGTCCACCGGTAAACCTAATGTTCTAAGGGCATTACACGCCACAGTGACCGGAGTTAGTAATTGCTGCCTCAGCTGTGCCCAGTCGGTTACCCTAGGTAACGTCAACAATTGAGACGCATGCGCATCCGCCAGTAAGCGCATGTTCTGATACCTATCATTTAATAAGCCCCACGCTATATCATAATGATCATCCTCCACCCTGAGGTGCTGGATGAGCGACCTTGCTTCGCCCTCCAATGTTGACATCAAATATGCCATCTTTTGCCCCTTTGATAAATCTACCCTAGAATTTATTAATGACGTAAACATATTTTTAAAAGAAACCCATTCTTGAATTTTCCCATTAAATTTATTTAGTTCTAAACTAATCAAACTACCAGACACGCCATCTACCGGTTGAGGCGTGACAACTACAGGACCTCCTGAATTTTGCCTCTTTAGATCAGCAATATTATTTGACTTTATAACCAGCGTCTTACCAGTGGCGCCATCTATTGGTCTAGGTGTGCTAACAACCGGGCTGCCCGATTGCCGCCTCTTGATCATGGAGGCCGCCTCTGTTAAAGCATCATAAATCCCTTTTATCTGATCTAAATCCGTAACATACCTCTTCAAAGGCTCGTCACTTTCCTGCAGTGCTGCCACAGCCGCCTCTGCATCAGCCAGCCGCTGATGCATCCGCTCGGCTCTCTCCAGGATTGCATTGTCGCGATCCGAACGAGAAAGCAATCCCTGGACGGTTGTAAACCAGCGGAGCTCTTTCGCCAACGCAGCCTTGTGAGACTTGGACATCATGCCGCAATGAACCGGGAAATGTATAAATAAAAACTATTTAGCAAACACCCTGACACGGCACAAAATACAGAAGCACTGCTCAATAGATACCCTACCTATAAATAGAATTTAATTAGCAAAATTAATTCCCAATTACCAATGTATGTACTGTCCGTCAATACTAAACAAACAAATAGGTTCCTACCTAATTCTATATTACCAAATTTAAATTATATTTGGTGTATACAATACACACAAACCCGAATGCACATTCCACTATGCACTTGTATACATGCTTGTAAGTACATAAATTCAAGCCAAGATAACCGTATATTAGCTAACAAGTTGATTTCCAATCTATAATATAAACCGTTATATGATATAATGTTATTGCAATACAAGAACACTTGATATGTACTAAATTAACAATTTATACTGATATTACTGAACCACATCAATGTGGTACCCTCCGGTAATCAATTATCTACTCAAAGCACTAAACAAATCCAATTTGTAATTGCTACATGTACATGTAAATAGCCTAGCTAAGTTAACAGTTCAATGACACTGGGGCCGCCCAGTTCCACTGTTTAAATGTATATAATCCAAAAGTGGGATTAACCACGCTCTGCTACCAAAGATTGTATGATAAAAAAACGCTCGTTGCTACCACAAATTGTAGCTTACAAAAAGTGGTAATACTGATTAGTGACGGGCATCTGCGTCACTGGTGCGAGGATTCCATAACCACGCTCTGCTACCAAAGCTTGTTTGATAACAGACGCTCGTTGCTACCAGAAATTGTAGCATATAAAAAGTGGTAATACTGACTAGTGACGGGCATCGGCGTCACTGATGCGAGGATTCCATAACCACGCTCAGACACCACTAATTGTATGCTAAAGGGTGATACTTGCAGCTGGAACAGGGGCCCATAAGCTGTCCCAGATTCATAGTATACAAGTATCTTATGATCTATAATATTTAATATAAAACGTCCTACCAGACAGTTGTATGATGACGTCATCCACTGATCCTCGCATGAAGTCCTTTCGCTGCACGTGGACTCCAAGACGTTCCGGTGATGTGACACGTAGATCACCTTCCACGATGAATCTAAACACAAACCTCCTACCCCAGGATGCATCCGAACCCAGAAGAAATGGTAATTGACAAGTCCACTTGTCGGAAGCCGCGTGGACACAGGTTATGTCACACACACACAGGAAATTCACCAAAAAGTGGCCTTCACGCCAAAATAACGTCAGCCATTGACTGAATACTGTTTCTTACGATGTCCGCACCGATTTACCGTTAATGTCCCTTAATAACACATATTAAAATCGTCCGCGATCTATACCAATTTCCACGTCCCTCGTATTTTTTTGACAGCTCCAAGTCCATAGACAAAATATATAGACCATTGATGGATGCGTTCCGAAATATACATTTTATTCTGAACAGTGAATATGGGGGGCTATGGACTGATAGTAAAATTTGGTTTTGAGAAAAAAAATATTGTTATTACAATAATTAACTGTGATTACAATAAGCCCACTAAGCAGAGTTCTAAAATAATAACCTAAGCAAGTTTTTTCTACTTATTTCAAATTTACCTTCTGTTGACTATGATCCCTCTTCCCGCTTACCCTTCAAATGTTTATCATGCAGTTACATTTTTTTCCTTAGCTATTTCTATGTATGTATGTTGTGGTTTCCTTATCTATTTCTATTAAGGTGATATACCGTGCTAGCAAAGGTCCCCGTTACTCCAGGCAGAAAGACCCGCAGTGCGAAAGGGACGGAATCGGGGAAAATTATCAAAAAGTCGGTTTTAAATTAATGCAAAATTAACTAAAATAGCTACAAAAAATTCCATAACCAGTAATTTAGGTGTAGTTAAAACCCATCTAAATAAATTTTTCAAGTCTGTATGCTATCCTAATTTGTCAGAATATCAAAAAAAGTGTAAATTTAGACCTGATTTCAATAATTATTTCTATCGAATGAAATTCCTCCTATCGCGTTTCTGATAGACCAAAATCTAGTAAAAGGTCCCAAAATTGTTATACTAATTTATTTTACTTGGAACTTCATCAAAAGAGCAGATAAATAACTTCAAAAAGTGTAAATTTTCACGGTATAGCCCCTTAACTTTAAAATATTCTGTTAAAAAAGAATGCTCCGGGCTACTTCTTAGGCTGAGCTGGGACCCCCTCGCAGTTTGGTCTTGCACCTATATTGGAACTATTTTCAATATCTTCCCAGTGTCATCCGAAAATTATTCTATTTATAAAGTTATTTCTCTTAAACGGTATGTTTAAAAATTACGAAAAAATTATATTACTTAAATTAATAATAAGTACTATCTAATTAACTAACAATTAGTTAAAATATAAAGAATACCTTCATTTAAGGAACGCTTAAGAAACAGCATGAAAATATTGTTCAAAGTCGAGCTGTTTTTAGACGAAAATTAAGTTAAATCGGTTATTTCTTGAAAACACTATGGTTTTTGTACAGTTCTTGCAATAAAATACAAGGAAAATATTACTTTAAATTATTTTCAATGCAAGTGCTAGTGAAGGCTCACTTTTTATGCATCAAAACCGAACAGAGAGTCGATTATTTTGCCCTAGGGCTTTTTTTATTATTATTATTTTTAATTTATTTACAATGGCTGGCTAACCTGCAACCTTTCCTGTGTACCATAAATGTAATGCTTTTTTTCCACTGTTTAACGGCTCTGGATACAGTCCTTTTGAGCCGGTCATAATTTAAAGTCCACAAGATTATATTTGTTTTATTTCCTCACACTATGCATTGAAAAACGTAGTATGATACACGGGCGTAAGAGCAAATAAATTACTCGGTTACGTTTAAAACACTCGCTACGCTCGTGTTTTAAATCGTCCTCGTAGTTTATTCCTTTTTGCCCTTGTAGCATAAACTACTATTATGGAAAAAAAATTCCGTCCATCGCTTCCATGTGAAAAGTATTATTTTCTCCTATTTTGCGCTATCCGGAGATCCAGCGAGACGTCGTATTGCAGTGTGCGCTGTATGAACGTTATTTCAATACACTTCTCAAATTTATGTTTTTAATGGATTATTAGAAAAATATTGTGTTATACGGGAAAAAAAAGAAAAAAAAAATTACATTCAAAAGTTTTCGAATTGTTCCAAATTCAAATTAAATTTTCTTATGCTTCTTGTTTTGTTTAATAAGTCACTTCTAACCTATATGGAGATTTTATAAAATGCAATAAACAAAACACGTAAATAAAAAAAGTTCAAGTACAATTTATTCAAGGGCGCGTCTCCTTGCCGTCTCAGAACGTGAGTCGGGATACTGGTTACGGGCTCTCCCTTCGCCTAACATAGGTAGGGCATCGAGAACCGATCAAATTTTCAAGAACCGGGTTTTCGGTTCCAAACGATATCAAGAACCGGGTACCCGGTTCTTTCCAAAGTTTTGCTATAAATAGAACTGAAAGAATATAATGAAACTTGTAGGACGAATAAGAAATGATCATAAAATCGAAAACTTTGTTGGAAAACACGAATAATTCTGTTTTTTTTTTTCTAAAAACGTAATCTAGTATTTTTGGTAACAATCAGTTCTTAAAAATAATTGTACTAATTAATCTAGTAGTTTTGTAACAATCAATTCTTTCGGTAATCACAAACTGTTTAATAAATTTTGACTTGTGATAGAATATGAATTAGGTATATTCAGTCAGAGAGAGCATTCATTTTCTTACAATTAATCAAGTTGGACTTGGAATACTAAACAAAAATTATATCAGAAACATATCAAATTGAATGCTTCTGCTTAACTAAACCAAACGTATCAACATTATAGGTTGTTTTGAGAAGAATTGGTCAAGAAGAACTTAGAATATTTAAAAGAAAACTTTAAACACAAATGAAAAATTCTAAAATGTTTAGATTAAACACAAACAAACAACAAATCAGAAACATATCAAATTTAAGGGTCGGAGTTTGGAAATCGCTCCAAGGATAGAAGTCCTGCTCTAACGTTTTTAAAATTAAAAATTGTACTCGCCCAGATAAAGGCAGTCTAAATCTGCTGAAACTGGTCGGCTTTCCCAATCATAACACCAATTGAGGTGAGCCGTTTTTATATAAGTTGGTTGCGTGAAATTAATTGTCTCAGAGCTGTTAGTAGAGCTCATCATATAAAACACTGAACTATAATAAGTATGCCTTAACTCCAAAGTTTACTTATTTTTACGCGGATAATATGAGCGTAAAATAATCAATGCATCCAAGGTTTTATCACTCAAAGACGAGCGCAGTCTGTTACAAACAATACCAGCCGATGAAAATATACGTTCTGGTTCCACACTAGTAGGTGAGATGCTTTTTAGGCCTCGTTGTCATTTACCACCATTTTCGAACAAAGCCATTTCCACCCTTACAGTAGTGATCAAATCATTCGACGTAGACGTCGATTCAGTACCAGAGGCAACACGTTGACTCAACTCTCTGTTTAATGCCTCTTCATATGTTAAAGATACTTGTAAGACATCTTCCTGCGAATCCTGCGTTCTTGGCTCATTGAGTATGTTTTGGATTGTGCTTGTGCGTTTAATAAGACTTACAATTTCGTGTAGCATCTCATCACTAGTAGGCCGAACAAACACAGATGTATCTTCATTTTCAAAATCCTCGAAATACTTGTTTGGGTTGGTCAGGTATTGCAGTGTTGCTGCTTGGGTTAAGCGTCTTTTTTATATCTTTTACCCAGTGCAGCATGATGATGGTAGTTTTAGCACTATTAGCGCCATTTGGAAAGCGCAGTTGGCACCTACATCCTTAAAATACAAAGTATAGTACCTAATTATTTTAATTGAGATGTAGTCGCTAACATTTTCATCACTTTTTGAAGAGAACCGAAAGAACCGAAAAAACCGGGTTTTAATATTTTGGAACCGGTTCTTTTTGTGAGTCTCAGAACCGGGAAAAACCGGTTCTTTTGGAACCGGGAAAAACCGGTTCCGATGCCCTAAACATAGGCACGCTTATGGATGACATTTCTTTTGGTACCGCCATCGGCCTGCGGCTAGGCATGATCTTAGCTAGCACATCCACATCGCAGCCCCTGTGGAACCGACGTTGACCAATACGGCCACCACGGGCTCTCGTGTCGACGCAGCGCTGGCCGTCTCTCCCGCCATGCCAGCCTAAATGACATCATCCGGAGGGCCCTTGTCACCGTCAATACACCGTGCACTCTTAAACCAAAGGGGATTGTACGAGACGATGGCAAGAGGCCTGATGGTATGTCATTATATAATTCCTTGGAAACATGGGCGTCCGCAGCGGACGGTCCGCTAGTGTGGGACGCTACATGCGTCGACACACTGGCGGCCTCCCATGTTAGACAAACCTGTAAAGCTGCTGGTGCGGCGGCGGATTCGGCCGAAAGCAACAAACGGCGCATATTATGTCAGCTTAGATAGCTGCTACATGTTTCTGCCGTTTGGCGTCGAGACTTTGGGCCCGTGGGATCCAGGCAGAGGCAAGAAAATTATTTAAGGAACTTTCATCGCGCCTGGTCAACGTCTCGATACCAAAATAATGAAAACTATGTCTTAAAATGGCGTAAATTCTGTGAAAAAAAAAACTATTGGGAATGCTATGGGAATTCCTGCGGGCCCTGCCATTATCATGCATGAATATGCAGTTATCGCCAATGAAATGTGGATAGGCATAGCCTTCTGTAGAAGGCTATGGGATTGGGAACCACATGAGCCTTGAGACACTCTTCGACGTAACACCGACCGTTTAGTGCAGGCAGGCGTAGTCCAGATACAAAAACGAGTTCTGATTTTCCGTCGGTACTAATGCCCCCCAAACTGTCCATGAACCACCCCACCACCACCATAGCTTACTTTTTCCTCAATGCAGCACTGTGCATAACTTTCTCCCGTTCTTCTATATATCTTCTTACATAATTTTATATACAATTATATAATCTTACTCTCGTCAGAAAAGATACCCTTGCTCCATTGTAGGTATGACCAATTTAAGATCGGAGGTCAAAAACTGTTTTGTTCCTTAATCTATCTCATAACATATCATAATAATATTGTTCCTATCAGTGACCTAAGAATGCAAGCGTGTCAAGTTTACTAAATACTTGTTTTATATTTACTTTATTTATGAACAAAAGTTATTTATAAAATAAATATTACATAGCTAATAGTGCCAATAAATTTTACTGTGCTAAACAATAAATATACATAATTTTACACTAGGAGCTAACATGATAATCAATTAATAAAAAACAATACTAAGAAAAAGACGCAATACTCTGTGTTTATTTACTAAACTAGTTATTGGTGTCGATGTTATTGAAATGGTTCCTGTAATTGAAAACACAATGACTTGCATAAAGAAACTTGTCAGACCTTTGAACTTTCAATTAGTGTATACGTGTCAAATTAGCTGTCAAATAGAGAAAACGGACATTCTTAATTTGTCCTCTGTTCTTTGACATTCACACTATTCATTAGACTATTATAAAAGGAACGAGCAACAATCATTAACCCCAATTTTAATGAAATTGGACTCTTCATCCTAAGAATAACTCAAGTAATTTGAGAAAGTACTCAATATGCGCGCGTGCCTTTATATATTTAGCGTGCCATTGATTTTCAACCGTCTTGCTCAAGAATTATGAAGTAAATTGGTTTGAAATTGTAATGTCAAATGCAAGGTAGAATCAGCTGCCTGCCACGTTTATTTTTAATTTAAATGGAACAAACTACATTTCTTGAGTAGTTTGTGTAGAGGCGGGAAGTATTCGCGAGTCGAAATGCGGTTAAATACGTGTAAGAATTTAAGGGATGTACTTTGATGTCTAATTTACAGAAATATCGATACTTAATTTGAATATTTTAGGCACGTTGTGCAATTTTTGGTAGGGGAAACTCTTATGGGTTTGCGTCACTGACATGATATGACGTGCTGTTGCGCTTGCCCACTAATAAAAAGTTTTCACTTTTGTCGGCAGACCCCGTGACTGCCTTTGTTTTTTTTTTCACGTGTGAGTGGCTGCACTGTGAATGGTAATAAATATACCTCAGTTCTCTTACAGGGATCCTTTTGCATGTCGCTGGTAGCCACGGCATCCGCCTCCCAAAATATACAAGGTGACTTTTTGATCATCGTCCAATTTCATACTGGTGGCTTGGTACGTGATCAGTATCATGGACCAATGACAATTTTGGTGAAATTCGTAAAATGAAATTTCGACTCACCATAATGATTCACTCGGGACTGGAACTGAATTTCTATGGGAAGCCGAAATTTCATTTGACGAATTTCACAAAAATTGTTACTGATCTAAGATACTGATCACTTATCAAGCCTCCAGTATGAATTTGGACGATGATCAAAAAGTCATCTTGTATGTCTGGTAGTCGGTGTGCGCGGATTTTTAATTTATCATTATTTATATCACAATTTTGGACTATTCATTATTTCCACCATCCATTGATAGACCTTACAGATAAATAGATACGTTGAAGTTGATTTTTCAATGCACGCGAGTCTCTAACATATAAAAATGTTGCCTCCAGTAAGTACATTCTAAAATTATTTAACATACCTACTAAACGGTATGTATTTTTAACATTCTGTTTTACAAAATATCGTGTTTTATTTATAAAATTAGGTTTTCGTGAAATGTCAAACGAGATTGATTCTAAGAAAAATAAAAAAACACACAATGCACGATACGAACATTTGATTAACGGTGTCAAACAAATAACCACGTAGCATTCTAATGAAAACATCGATAATAAAAGTTACATCACATTACCCAGGTGCGCCATCATCGCCACGCGGTCCCGGAATTGTTGCGTCTTTGTTGACATCCATCGGCAAAAAACACGTCGGCACAGCACAAAAGATATGTCTTATATTTTATTTTTAGGGTTCCGTAGTACCTAAAATGTACAAAAGGAATCTTTATGGTGAGACTCCGTTTTCCGTCCGTCCGTATGTTATATGAAAAATTTTAAATTGTTTAAAATATTCTGAATTACAAATGAGAGAAAAAAAAATAAAAATCTCCGAAACTGGTATACCGAAAAATATGAAAACAATGTCGTTTATAGGTCATATTCATATTCATATTCATATTCCCATGGCTTAACTTTTAAAAGATTTTTTTCTCGATTTTTTTTTCAGAGAATTTTCGTAATTTTAGGACATAGTTTTCATTATTTTGGTATATAAATTAACCATTATTATTTATAATTTTTTGAAGAATTGTCCGATATGACGTCACTTGAGAATTTTAGACATTAGACTGATTGAGATGTGTGATTGCTTATAAAAACGTGATCTGTCTCTATCTATCTACTAATCTGTCATCCAGCTGTCAAATTAGTCGGTAGCAAATTATTATAAATTTATCTTGACAGCAAAGGACACATTTTTAAACGGTAATTTCTCAAGCGACGTCACACGAAGGCAAATGGAAGTTGCAGCTTTTTCGTAAAAATATCCATCATCATGAGGTTTTTAGACCACAAGTTCTAAAATGGTTTTTGAATTAACACACGTTTACATAATTTAATCTAACCGAGAATTAAGAGCGGTTTCGCAGTCGGATTGTGAAAACCCTCTTTTTCTAATTAATCGAAACAGAACACTTAAATTCAAAATGACTTCAATAGTTATTCAACAAAACCTTATTACCTATGTACTGTGTATACTGCATTCGCAAGTTTCCATTGGTTTCTGTAAATTAGAATATCAAAATCTTTTCAATTGAAAATTCTAATTTACGGAAACCAATGAAAACTTTGCGATTGCAGTATACACTATAAAAAATTGCGACCATCCCATCCCTTTCTAGACGGATCGATTTAAAAATCTAAAAAAGTTTATGGTAGCATTGGTACTTAGAATATTCGATATTCTAAGCATTGGTACCAATAAATATAGATTATCATTGTTTTGGAAATAAATAAAATGGCCATGTCAATAGCACCCGTAACAGACCAGTGTAGGAAGAAAAAAAAAAGTGTATTAGCATTGTTACATTTGAAGTCGGTTACTATTTTTTTATTTTTTTTATTTCACATTTTTAGTGTTGACGGGTTAAATTGGGAAATAAAGATAGTTCTTGCAAACGCGCTGTTGATATAAAACGAGGTTTAAGTGAGTATAACGACTAATATCAGCACAAACAAAAGTGATTGCCGCAATCTCGAGTTATGTGGTCTTATCCGTTGAAGAGTTCTATGGTATTGAGGCCAGGATCGAAGTTAAAGTGGAAGAATATCGACTTTCAAGTAATACCCTGCAATCAACATCCTGGTACAAAACGGTTACCACAATCTCGAGAGGTATGTTGTCATTTTATGAGGGGTTCTACTGCCTATCTCTGAAGATATTCATCAGATCATGACCAAATTTAAAATGGAACCTATCTGAAAGCGCACTCTTCCAAACAAAAAAAAAATCATTCCAATCGGTCCAGAAATGACGGAGTTACAGAGTAAAAACGACAAAAAAAATACAGTCGAATTGAGAACCTCATCCTTTTTTGAAGTCGGTTAAAAATTGTATCAATATCTTGTATACATTCATACCTTAAAGGGATTCTTGGGTTAGCATTTACAGATACTAATATGCGTGTCATAAGCAAGCTAGAAAGACAAGCTACAATGAGAATAATAAAAATTACACCAATTTACATATCGGAACAGCCAAGGGCGGATCCAGCCTGCGAGCCAGGGCCCCCCCCAGGCTCGAAAATTCAAATGAAAAAAATTTCGTCCCATCGGGTGTCTCACGACATTTCTCGAGTTTTTTCTTGTCAACATTTTAACGGTTCATATGTCCGGAACGGCTGGTCTAGCCTGTACGCCCGGATCTTGAGGTGTAAAAAAGGCTTTTTTTTTAGCTGTCAAAGATTTAATTGCCTATATCTACTAACGGAAACGGCATCGAGCGAAGGGTGCTTTTAGTAACTATATGTGTATGGTTAAGTGTAAGTAATTTTAAGTCGAAAAAAAGGTTGTCCTAGGCCCAGGGGGGGTCATTACCCCCATGACCCCCCCTGGATCCGCCCTTGCGAACAGCTCACCTACCAAGCGAAAAAGCTTTTGTTTTTTGCACGTGAATTCCAAAACAAGGAAATGTATGCCTATATTATTGAAAAGGGAGATTGCGTGAACTGGTACTCTAACCCAGAATGACAACGATAGCACTGATGTCGGCCCGAGTCTAGCTCCTTTAGCACCTTCGCCTGGCCCGAGCGTTGGACTACCAGCGCCTTCCAGGACCAGGACGTTGGAAATCGCTGGCCTCAGTGACATCACCCGTGAAACCGTGGTTGAGGACGACCATGTGTTAGGGAGTATAAATAAACTTATCAACCTTTGCTAGTTGTGTCTTGCAAGTAGTATATACATAAATGCATGACCCTTCATGATTGTGGTCTCAGAACAATTTAAATGTTCTGTGATTGTGGTGACATAGAGATTCTCCTGAATTTTTGGTTATTTGAGTACTCACTTATGGCCATAATGTGGGCCTGATAAATTATTATCGATCCTTTAAGGGTCTTAACAACTTAGCAATGCTTGTAACTAAACTAAATATGTTGCAAAAGATTTGAAGATTTAATAGTAGATTATGCATTAGGGAATAAAGCAGTGACTTACGTCACGGGCGGCATATTGAACCCTGAGCGTAACGAGGGACACTAGAGTTAACTCCTGAGCGTAGCGAGGGAGTCATATAGAGTCCTGAGTAAAGCGAGGGGTTCAAGGCTGAACTTCAAGCTGCCCAAGACAAAGACAGGCTTTATTCCAGAGGAGCATAATCTACTTTTCACACCTTCTGCAAGACAATAAAAAGCTCGACATTTTTTATCAACATTAATAATTCAATAAAATTCACTGACAATCACAGCACCAAACACCGTCTTTTGTTTCACAGTCTTTGTAAACGCTTTTTTTCTTTTTGTTTAATTCTGCTTATGGTGGCCAGTTCGATTTTCGAACAAATCTCTTTACAATCCGATATGGGCATTTGTTTTCCACGAGTTTCCACACGAATTTGACGTTCCAAATTTAAATCACTTTAATCCCTAGGGATTTTCATATAACTTTATATCCCTTGAGATATAATGTGTTACTTTACGTTGAGGTTGCACTTATACTATAAAGTACTTATACTTAAAATATGTAAAGTGGTAAAAAATACAAGACGGGATAAATTTATGTCATGACATGAGGAAATAGTTATTTCTGCTACAATAAAGCAAATATTTTTTTTTTGTTGCGAGTGCCAAGTTTAAATCCCGAGCAAGCGAAGGATTCTATAATTGAAACACGAGCGTAGCCAGTGATTCTTAGTTAAAATCCTGAGCGTGGTGAAGGATTCAAAGGCACAAGAAACAAAATCAATTTGCTCTCGTGTAACACATACAACTTTTCACCTCACTAACGAGAAAACACAAGATGTAAAGACACTATCTTTTCGAACGAGTTCGATGACTTTTTTCTTTAAAGAATACACCAAATAAAAATATTGAACATAAAATAAAATGGGAATGTTAATTGAATCGCAAAAGCAGTGAAAAATCGGAACATCTTTAATAAACCGATCGAAAACGCAAAACACAACCATCACGCGGGCGTTTTACTCTATCTATCCGTTTCCGGTAGAAGTTAATTTGTTTATACCACTGATGAAGTCTAGCAATACAATACATGGACATGTTTTGCCATACAAAATGACAGTACTTTTTTGTGCCGATTCAAAGCGAACGTACCGGGAACTAAAATTGACACTTGTTAAAGTAGATAACGTAATTTTCTTTATCATTAGTTCTGAGTACGCTCACGTGACTCACTGCAGCGATCAGCATCAAAATGTCGATTATCAAATTTCATCGTTATCTGGTCGTCAATAGCCAGCCTGGCTACTTATATTACAATAGAGGTCAGTTATTTCCTCGGAGTCCATAATCTATGGTACGGATTCCATACACATTGGGAGACTATGCAGAGAATTTCGAGAAGTTTACCTTG
Organism: Ypsolopha sequella; assembly: GCA_934047225.1. Lineage (NCBI taxonomy): Eukaryota > Metazoa > Arthropoda > Insecta > Lepidoptera > Ypsolophidae > Ypsolopha > Ypsolopha sequella. Next base: position 4,614,307 of record OW203987.1, read on the forward strand.
TCTACGGTATCTGACAAGCTGTGGGGCTGTGTATAGCATCCCAATGTGTACGGAATCCATAGAGAGTGAAAGAGATAGCCACCATGCTGTTGTTTGCTATCTCTCTTTCTCCTGAGCAAAGGATATGGAGTTTCTGAACAAATCACAGTATTCTTAATTCAAAACACTTTTCTTCACTGAGTGAGCAAAATCGACTTTTGCTCACTTTTTTAACCAACAAAAGGCGCGCTTTTCGAGCTAGTGAGGTAAAAAAAATATACAATCTTTGTCTATCTGTCTCATCACCTTTTACAGTCATCTCATTACTTTATCTAATAATTAGCTTTAAGCTGTAGAGGATTAATAAATTACGAAAATATACTAATTACTATTACAATGTATTATTATTACTCCATGCTTCATTATCGTCCAGATAGTCATTGATTTTATAATAAGCATTTTTCTAAGACTCCCTGTTTAATTTATAGTTTAAACTTATTTTCTACCGAACTGAGGACCTCGTTTGGAATTTTATTGTAAAATCTTACACCATGTCCTACGAAAGAAGTACTTACTTTGGCAAGTCTCATTTTTGGAAAAGTCAGTTTTTGTTTGTTTCTGGTTTCTTTAGAATGGGTACTAGCCAAGCCTCGGGAAAGTATCAATATTTTTTCTGACATATCTAATAACTTGATAAATAAATTCACAAGGAATCGTCAATATATTAATTTCTTTAAATTTTTCTCTTAATGAACCTCGATGCTTCATGTTATTAATAGCCCAAAATGCCCTCTTTTGCATAACAAACACTACTTCTATATCCGCGGCTCTACCCCACAACAGCATGCCGTATGACATACACGTATATACATATACTCACGCCGTAGGCAGAGACTACAACTTTTCATCTGCTACGATCCAGACACACTTCTGTCGCCTCTTCCATATCCATCAATCTAGTCATACAAGCTCTTCTATTCCGGGTACTTTTGACATTGCCTTTCTGTAGTATGTCGCCAATTTGGTCAGCATACGTCTTTCTAGGGCGGCCTGGTCGAGCTATACTTTAGTATGTCGCCAATTTGGTCAGCATAAGTCCTTGTAGAGTGGCCTGGTCAAGCTGTACTTACCACTTGCTCTCCATACATTTCTTTCGTCACTCTACTTTCATTCATCCTCTCTTCATGTCCAAGCCACCGAAGCATTCCTTTTTCTATTCTAGTCACTACATTTTTTTCAAGACCGCAACGATCCCGTATGTCGATATTTTTCACTCTGTCATTCAATGTTAAACCACACATACTACGTAAGTAACGCATTTCCACTGCATTCACTCTACTTTGATGTTTATATTGCCATACCCAACATTCACTACCATACATAAGTGTAGGTGCCAACACTCCATAATGAACCACCAATCGTGTCTTTGCAGTCACATTTTGGCTGCCCACAAAAAAGTGTGAGGCTCCATTCACTTTATTTCCCGCATTCAGTTTAGACAACCTAGATAGACGCACTCATTAACCCGTTCTACTTCCTCGTCTCCAATCTTAACCTTGGATTCAGTCGCCGCTTCATCCATCTCTAGCACCATAACCTTTGTTTTTCTTACGTTAATTTCCACTCCTTTCTTTGTAAAGGCATCATCCATAATAGTTACCATCTCTTGCAGCTCATTCGTCGATGAAGCAAGGTGAATTTGGTCATCGGCTTATACGAGGCATTTGATAAGTAACTTTCCTAACTTCAGTCCACATTCACGCTCTTTTAAATCACAGCTTAAATTAATCTATTTATGGACAGCTTAGAATAAATAAATTGAATAGCCTAGGTGACGCTACCAATCCTTGTCTAACTTCTCTAGAGATGTTAAACCAATCAATTTATGCCTCGTTAATCAACAAACTGTTTAGCAGTTTGGCGAATATTGAGTACTGTAACCTGTGCAAACTAAAATTTAAAAAAAAAAGCTAGAATTCTCGTAGAGAGATTTCAGAGCCCGCACCAGGTGGCTACTCACGGCATACAAGGACAGTGTTGTTCACAAGTCATCCCTCACCACTCTATCGTAAGGCTTTTCTAAATCCACAAACGCACAAAACACCTTCTGGTGTTCTCCCTGGCATTTTTCAAATATGCTTCGTAAAGAAAATATCTGATACACGCAACTCATACCCCTTCTAAATCCCGCTTGTGTACATCCCAAATTTTTCCTAAATTCAACATCTACTTGAGTTACATTTGGCAATGTAAATTTTATACATTTCGTGAACCAATCAAGAATCAGTGATAGAGTTTTATTCGCGTTCTCAAGAATATCTTTACGTCTATTCACTTTTTAGACATTTATTAGTGTACGTGGAATAAAATTTGTGTTTTAAACTGTTTGTACGGGACTCTCATTACACGAGTCTAATTACATCCATTTGAGTGAAACCACAGCAAAAGGCTATTAAAATATGTATTTAGTATTTACAAAAATCAATGATTTGCCACCAAAAACATAAATGTGAAAAAGGGGCTGAGTTCAGTATAAAGGCAGTGCAAGCGCGCAGTACTTCATCAGTCAAGAATATATATAAAATCCGTATTCCTTGTCTTGAGGTATTTATAATCCCTCCAAAAACATAAATGTGAAAATGGGGAGTTACGAAATCTTGGAAAGGTCTATTTATTTCCGGCAATGGATGAACCACGCTGGTGGATGGATGATGGTGGGATGGATAAATGCTATGAAACCATAAACTGCACTAAGCCTTTATGTTTTTACTACCCCTCCTGGATGTTGCCACACGCATAATTTTTTTAAATACCAGTATGCTTTAAATTTTATATTCGGACAGGACTAAAATACCGACTTTCCGGGCGTAAACCGAGAAAAAAGCGCGTAGCCAGGATTTATTGAAACTTTCAATAACTAAGTACCTAAATGCAATGAAGCGATGCGATTGGCCTCAGAAATAGACATAACGTGAGACCGCAGGAGCCTAAAATTCGTTTGTCAACAAAGTAACTGCATTAATTTGCTACCACTTTAACTTTTGTTAAAATGTATTATCAATTAAAGTTTGTAGTTAACTAAATGCCACAAAACAAAGATTCTTTCTCGAGGCGACATTATTTAAAGTTTTAAATTTCAAAAGAATATGTAATTTAACAATATTTGTTCAAGCGAGTAAATAAATATGAAAAGACTGTAAGCTTTAATTAAATTTCTCTAATTAAATTACAGGTTATTCAATACAATTAAGTAGTAGCAACCTAAAACTTCATATGCAATTGAATTCATATGAAACTGAAGTCTATTCATTTATTTTTGCAATCAATACGGGAAGAGTAGATGCCGTAGCGTAGTCCTCGACTTTAAAAGACAGTTGACTTAAAATAACTCTAAAACCACTGGATCACGCCAAATAATAGTTCGCCAAAGCCGCAGCGAACGACTCATGCCGTATCCTAAACTTTTAACACTTCACATTGTACATTAAGTTAAGTATACGATTTAATGTAAAGTTCAATTTAGTCTTTAGCCCAAGCATCCCGGGAACAATTGGTCCAAAAATACCCTTAAATGCGGACTCTTCTTGTATCTACGAACCTCATTTCTCGACTCTTTGGAAACTTCTGCTCCTATTGAAAGGTTCTTCTTCTGATCTAAAAGATCATTGGAATTTTTTTCAGATTTATCAAATGTCTCGGTACGTTCATGGTTTCTGACAATATTTGATGGACGGAAGCCGTATGGAAGCATGTTGTTTGCAATGTCAGTTGAAATACCCTGTAAAATATGTGTGTCCCGTAACTTGGCTATTTTCTGCAAACCAATTTTCAAATTAACTAATACCCTTCCTTTAGAAAGCTGCATTTGAGCCTTCTTAGGATTTGATTTGAAATTTTTTATAACGTCTTCATGTAACTGTTTATTTTCATGTTCGTCATCCTTACAGTAAACTTTTATTGGTAGTAATTTACTTTCTTTAATTGGGAGTCTAAATTGATTTTCAAACTCCGCATGGTCTGTTTTCTGTTCATGAGTAGGAATGACCTTATTTTCGTTGCTGTCGGCATCGGATTCTGGTTCATCACCATACGACCTTCTATATTCTTTTCTGCCTGAATCAACAAATGCTTTTCTTGAATAAGGCAGAGGCTTGACATTTTGAGAAATCTGTTCATTATTAAACTTTTTTGTATCAGGGTTGATGAAATTTGGTAATATTTGGGCGTGTATTTGAGATTGAGGCATTTGTTCTGAGCGTAAGTTAGATTGATTGATTCGCATCTGAATTTCTGCTCTTTGTTTATTATTTTTATTTTCTTTTATGTAATGGTATATGTTTGGGGTCTTTCTTTGACTATATGTCGAAAACTTAACGTTTGACCCACCTTTCCATTTTTTACTTCCAATCATAATAGACTTTCTACCAAAACTACTTGGGTTTCCATTTTGAAACTTACCTATTTTTGGAGCTGCGGTTGCAATTAGGTTTAAAGTGTAAGGAAATTCCAGTATTTTATATGATTGTGTGGGTAAACCTGATTTAAAATTATTTGCATTATCTTTAAAATCATGAAATCGCACAGAATTTCTTTTTTCAGCCAATACAAGATTATCTGTGTCTCGGTGCCTTTTATTATCGACGATATTAAAATTCTTAGTATCTATGGTATTGGGAAAATTGCTTCTCAACATTGAGCTATGAAACACGTTATTCAATTTATGATTTTTATTAGCTGTAACTATGGCTTTATTATCAGTAATATTGTTTGCGTAATCCTTGTTTGTTTCTTTATATAATGATCTATAAATAGCTTTATTTCTTTTATCGTTATCTGTGATTGCATTTAATTGGATTTTATCGTTTATATTACTGTGGTATTTATTTTTAAAATTGTTACGAAACATTGAATTAAAAAATGTCATGTCTCTTTCAGTGGGAATTGTAACTCTTTCAGTGGTAGTTGTGACTCTTCTTCTTGGGTATGTGTTCAGACGTAGATTTTCAAAGTCTCCGTTTTTATTAAACAGCTTTTCTAATCCGATATCAAATTTTTTGTTGTTCCCTGTTGGTCGTGTAATAGGTAAATTGTTTAGTAAATTATGGGTTTCACTGTGCGTTGGTTTTTTTCTAAATTGAAACTTAGATTTATCATATTCATTAGGCACGTTAACTTCTCTGAAATATTTATAGGGTTCTTTTCTAAGTTTTCTTTTGAATTGTATCTGCGACCAAGAAGAAATGAAATTTTTACTTCTTTTACAATTCTGTCTCGATTCAGTTGGATAAAACTTCCTCAAGGGCTTTTCCCTTGCAATGTTAAATCTCGGAATTGAAAATGCTGAAGGGGTTCTCTTTTTGGGATTACTTTTTTTGCTTCTTCCCTTAGGTTCAAGGTTGAGCTCATCCATGAGATTATTTTTTGGTAACATATTTTCAGGTTGAATTTTTGATGGAATGTTTTTAATTTTAATTTCGGCGGGAGAGAAGAGCTTTTTTTCAACATTTGGTGATGGAGTTGGTGTCGTAGATGTTTGAGCTTCTTTTGTTTGAAAAACCTGAAAATATTCATTACACATGTTAATTTATATTAAAAAAGACAAATACAGTACGGAAAAACTAGTTTCTAACGATGTACAGTCAAGATCACGTCAAGTTATACACTTGCAGTACTATATTAGCCCTATAGTGAAGGATATAAGATTAATTAATTCATTCATTTATTTATGACTTGACTGTACCTCCTCGCTACTATTTCGACCAATAGAAATAAACGCATTTCCCGCCACAGCGTCTATTTCTTGCCGCTTCGAACAAGTCTGTTGTTTTTAGGGTTCCGTACCCGAAGGGTGCCAAACAAAACCCTATTACTAAGCCTCCGCTATCTGTCTCTCTTTCTGTCCATACATCCGTCCGCTCTTCCGTCTGTCTGTCTGTCCGTCTATCACACAGGTCTACAGTTTCAGACGTTATAGGTAGCCAGTTGAAATTTTCACAAAACACGTTTTACTATGGCCTCTAATACAGCAAATATGTAATTTTAAAAAAAAATCGGCCAAGTGCATGTCGGACTCTCGCACGAAGGGTTCCGTACCATTATCTATAAAAACGGTAAAAAAAACATGTCTGTTGTATGGGAGCCCCCTTAAATATTTATTTTATTCTGTTTTTTAGTATTTGTTGTTATAGCGGCAACAGAAATACATCATCTGTGAAAATTTCAACTGTCTAACTATCACGGTTCATGAGATACAGCCTGGTGACAGACGGACAGACGGACAGACAGACGGACAACGGAGTCTTAGTAATATGGTTCCGTTGGTTACCCTTTGGGTACGGAACCCTAACAAGGGTTGTTCCCATACAAAAAAAACTCGAAGAAATTAAATTTTTTAACTTTATCATTTCCCCCTCCCCTTATCTCCAAAACAAGATGACCGAAAAATATGTAAAAATCATGGTAATAGGTGATTAAGTAAAGATTACAGAAAAATATAGCTGTTAGGATATTAGGGTTCCGTACACAGCGGGAGCCGCGAATTGTTTGGCAGTTCACACTTGGGAATACACATAAATGACGGGATGTCGGGGATTATGATACATGTATGTGAAGAGAACTAAAACAAATGATCTATCGTACATTGGATAAATAAATTACAAGTTTACATACCTGAACTATGTCTTGATGCCGTAATACAAAACCGTTAACAATATTCAAAACCAAAAATCCGACAAAAAGCGTCAACATAATTTCGGTATATCTTGGCATACTCCCGACCATAGCTGAACACCTTCTCAAAAAGACTGATAAGCAGTTTATCTGAATCCCTTTGTGAACTGGTTGTTGATGATTAGTTTTGGTATTTAGATCATTGGTATTGTTCCATGTATTATTATAACAAATATTATTTTGATGATCTAATTTTACGTAAGGTTAGAATAGCGAGAAATGATTTGTTGATGGGATATTAGTGGTATGTGAGGGCGTTTCCGAAATATAGAAAAACAAACAATTTAAATATAGAAAAACAAACATTTTAAAAACAATTGCCTTCTTTAAGTTACTCATCTTGATTTTCAAGCATTTGAGACATTCATAAAGCGATAAGATGGTTGTCCTAAATGCCTTATAAATATAATAATAATAGGGTGTCACGTCATATTTAGATAATAGTAGTTTATACTACAAGGGCGCAAAGGAATAAATTACGAGGACGATTTAAAACACGAGCGTAGCGAGTGTTTTAAACGTACCGAGTAATTTATTGCTCTTACGCCAGTGTATCATACTACGTTTTTCAATGCATAGTGTGAGGAAATAAAACAAATATAATATTGTGAACTTTAAATTATAATTGGCTCAAAAGGACTGTATCCAGAGCCGTTAAACAGTGGAAAAAAAGTATAACATCTATGGTACACAGGAAAGGCTGCAGGTTAGCCAACCATTGCAAATAAATAAAAATAAATAATAATAATAAAGCCCTAGGGCAAAATAATCGACTTTCTGTTCGGTTTTGATGCATAAAAAGTGGGCCTTTACGAGCACATGCATTGAAAAATTATTTAAAGGCCCTCTACGTGTTGGCTTCGGCCCCATGCACGCCTCCCAAAGGTCCGGGGCTACATAGTCCCGAGATATAATAAAAATATATAATAATAATGTCATCCCAAACACTCACAACTTGACCAACACTCACTCCGAAAAGATCGCTAAATACACGGACTTGTCCATAGAAATAAAGACTCAATGGCATGTCAACACAGTCAGAACTTTAGCCATCATAATTTCGTCAACAGGTGTCATCCCCAAAACATTGCATACTAGCCTCAAGATATTGGACATATATTCATCAACTTTCATCCTTCTCCAAAAAGCGGTAATATTCGATACTTGTAGGATTGTCTGTAAATTTCTAGGACATGAATAATTGTACGCATGCACTTGGCTTTGGCCCGTGCCATTTTACCACCTCTAGAAACATCTAAGAGAGAAAAAAAAAACAAAAAAACATAATAATAATAATGAAGCCATTTATTTCCAAATAGTATACAAGTGGTTATTTAGTTAATCTAATTTTATGACATTAATTAGAATTTAATATAATATTTAATTTAAATTATTGATTACAAAATAAAATTAGTAATATTGAATATGCATGCATTCTATGATTTTGTATTAACATAGAGTTATAATTAAGTAAATATTATTTGGACACCCAAAATTGGGTAAAGATCTCCTCCACATTATGCCATTCTAGGCGATTCTGAGCCAGTCTTGTCCACGTGTTGCCGGCTATCGCGGTGATGTTGTCGCTCCAGCGTCTCGTTGGGTGACCAGGCATCCGGCGTCCATCTTTCGGACACCAGTGAAGGACTCGCTCGCTCCATCGTCCATCATTTGCTCTCTCGACGTGACCTACCTGTGATTTTTGTGTATTCCCTGATATCTGAGCTCTTCACTCTATCCCTTATACATATTATAAGTTATTTTATTTTATTCGAATTTATAGGTTACTTTATTTCTTTGGGTCTCGCGTAGGATACTTGACCTAGCAAATGCCAGTTTGCCATGGTCGCTTCGGCTACTCGGCACTAGAAATTATTAGCTATCATTTTTACCGGACATCCAGTCAAGTGGTAATAGTATGGAGGTCGGTGCCTTGCATACATACTTAAAAGAGGTGGATTCTGATACATCTGTGTAAGTCAGTAGATGTCAAACAGACAGATCTCAAACGTTTTTCAAACAGGATCTGACATATTGACTCGATTTGAATTAAAATAGACACCGACGACGACGGTTAATATTTTATTTTCATTAAGGCGCCTCTTCCCAGCATCATCTGAAAATTACGGAATGTAAAAAAATATGAAAAAATATATATAGATTCGGTGTAACTTATTTGACAGAACTAAACTTCTTTTTCATAAAAGACAAGGGCGGAACGATTAAATTAGGAGTAGTTAAACTATAAAGAACAACTTCATGTTAGGAATTTCTTCTCGCGTGTTAAAAACAGCATGAAAATATTGTTCAAAGTCAAGCTGTTTAAGACTAAAATTAAGGCGATATGCGAAAAAAATACGGGTGTTTCTTTTCTGTGTATTTCATGAAATACACGGAAAATTGTAATACATTTCTGGTTTATGAATTTTGACTACATAGTCTATGGTTTTGACATTGGATAAATTTTCCTCGATAGAAATAATTGTTGAAATGAGGTCTTCAAACACACTTTTCTCTCCTTGTTTGAAGAATAGGAACCATATACAGAACTCATACATATTTTATTAGGTGTGTTTCAACAATATCTAAAGATTTGATATTTGAAATTTTGCTAGCTATTTTAGTGTTTTTAATAAAAATATAAAACCAACTTTTTTTCCTTTTGCCCCGAATCCGCCCCTCTCGCACTGCGCGATTTTTCGCTTGGAGTAACAGTGACAAAAATAAAATTCGCATAGCTTCTTAAGTAAAATTGGTTATTCCTTTGAAACCACTAATGGTATTTGTATGGTTCTGGCACTAAAATACAAGGAAAATATTGCTAAAAAAATCATTTGTGGATATTTCCGACCATTGCGTCCATGTGAAAAGTATTATTTGCTCCTATTTTGCGCTATCCAGAGACCCAGTGACATAATGCAGTGCGCGCTGATATGAATGTTATTTCAATATAGTGGGGTAGCGTTCCTAAATGCCTGGGTAAATGTAAAATTTACACTGTCAAAGTGAATTTTACATTTCTGACAAGGTTTATGAACTGTTCGTTTTCACTCGGGTGGTTGTGAACGGTTGACAGTTAAATTAACCCGGGCGTTTAGGAACGCAACCTTACTGTCGATATTTGTACTGACACAGGTCCACTCAAGGTCGCTGGTGACTACCTGCCCCTTAATAGACCGTTTCCACTTGAACAGCTGCCGACCAGAAAAAAACTCGACAGGTTGCCATAGCAACGATAAGCTTGCGTATAACATTATCCTAATTACTGAGGTTCATGGGTTATTTTTGTTTGGCACATCAGCGTGGGGTGCCGGTATAAAAAGACCATGTTTTTGTTTACCTACATTATATTCCGTGAAAGTGTTTACAAGCTTAAGATTGTATTATCGTCACGTAAACAATTAGTTTTATTGTTTTGGTAAAGGATGCAGAAATGCTTAGTCATTGTCGGCAATCTAAAATCAAACTAAAATCAAATTTTGGCGGAAAAATATACACTTTTTGTTTTGTAAAAAAATAACCAACTATATTTTTGTTTTATTTTATTAAAGGATGATGCAAAAGATTGGGCCCAAAAAAAAAATCACGTCGCCCAAAGTTGACACATACGCCAATGTATAGATCTAAGCTGCCATATATTTTTTCGCTATGGAGTAAATATAATCTATCCAGGCAGAAAAAAGGTGTGGCCCTTTAAAAAGGCTATTCCAAGGAATACTTTAATAAAGTATTGACACTGTCATTTCAGTTTTAAAATGTAGTAACGCATGCAATATTATTTTGAAAGAGCTGCTCCGGGCTGATCCGGGTTCTGTAATGCCGTGGTATTTAAACACTGGTGATGTATTAATTCTGGATCGTGGGTTCAGAGACTCAGTAAACGCAGTTGAAGAATGTGGATTAACTCCAATAATTCCTGTGACAAAGAGCGGACGTGCAACGCAATTGACCACTGAACAATGCAACAGATCGAGACTATGTACGATTCGCCGTTGGCCCGTTGAAGTGGTCAACGGTCGATTCAAGCGGGACTTCAAGATTTTTAGACAATCTTATTTTAATAAATCAATGTCACATATGTTTGACGATTTTGGGATTGCAGCAGCAATCACAAATGCTTTCCATATACCCCTTGTAGATAATGCGCATGCTGCAGGTTTTATAAATATAATTAACAACAGACTACACACTCCCAACCACTTGGCCGATTATGTAGATGTAGATGATAAAAACTTAAATAGACAAAGAATCCCTTTCGAAAATATTGTTGGTTATGTACCAAATATACCATCATTTTCAATTTTAACCCCTGACGAAATGGTGCTATATGCGGTAGGTACGTACCACATAAAACTTGCAGCGAGTTACTTTAGTGAGCATGTACGTGGTGGAGACTACTTCATTGAAATATATATCCAGAGAGCGTTGCAAGACATAGAAAGATATAACATGCCTTCAACAGATGTTTTTTTACTGCGAGCTAAAATAAAAAGCCGGCATAGCAGCAATAAGACATACTTTTGTTATATTCTTGTGAAGGAGAACTTGCAAGGCTTGGAAGCAATAGATAATTACTGCTGCAATTGTTTAACAGGAAGGAGAACTATTGGGGTTTGCGCTCACCTTATGTCTATTGTATGGTTTCTTGGGTGGGCTAGACACCAGAATACGATACATCGTCCAGGTCTATATTTAGACAATGTAATTGACGACACTGATAATGTATAAATAAAAGATGTTGTTATACGATACTTTGTTTTTTTTTAATGAAAGGACTTGGTTGAAGGGGAAGAGAAAAGTGATGAATAGGGAGGGGAGATATATATTAGGAAAAAAGACTCGTCCTGAAAAACTAAACTAATGAAAACGACACAAATAATGGAAAATATGACGTGTCTGTTGAGCGCTAGAATTGGTCAGTTAAACACCGCTCCACCTCAGTGTAACCGCAGCCTTACTGCATTTATGAACTAAAATAATTATACAAACAAAAGGAAAGGGGAATAAGACTTATTTCAAAATGAGTAATGGAACAGAAAGATCTTGGGTAAGGCACTGTATTGCATGCGTTACCCTATTTTGAAACTAAAATGAGGGAGGGAGAAGGAGGTTGGTGGAAAAGGGGCATACAATAGAAAATGTTTCAGTTATTATATGCGTTACTGCATTTTTAAACTAATATAAGGATTTAAATAATGCAAGAGGGGAGGGGGATTTAGTGGAAATGGGGGATACGGTCGAAAAGGATGTGTATCCTTTTACAATAATAACAATAGTGTTATCGTAATTGGTTTTTTTAAATAAAATAACAGATTTTTAACTTAAAGGATACAGATACTTAGATCAGCCTTTTCGAAAGGCCATTTCTTTTTTCTGCCACGACAGATTTTGGTTACTCCATAGTAAATACTAACGCGGCAGTCTAGATCTATAGATTGGCATATGCTTCAGGTCTGGGCGAATATTTTTTTTTTTGGGCCCGGGCCCCTTATGAAGATTTGCATTATCCTTTATATCATTCAGATATTATTATAATATTATCAGTAATAATGGTATAAATTTAATAAAATAAAACAAAAATATAGTTAGTTATTTTTTTACAAAACGAAAAGTGTATATTTTACCGCCAAAATTTGATTTTAGTATACCTACTTAGGAAAAACTCGACATGTTTTAACAGTTAGAGAATTAAATGAGACTTGAGGATTCATGATTTATGTAAAAACGGCTCACCTCAATACGTGCTATGATCGGGAAAGCCGACCAGTTTCAGCAGATTTAGACTGCCTTCATCTGTGCGAGTGAAGACGTTCGCGACGACGACGTTACGCCTCACACTACGTTACGCCGTGTAAATGTTTATCTTTTGTCCGGATACATGAGATGTTTTACATGTATTTTAAGGAGTTACTCAGTACAACATTTATCACGCGATTAACACAGTCGTACGAAAAGTAAAGCAAATGGAAATTATAGTGACAATAGCCGCCCAGCCACGTTCAGTAGATAATAAAAAAACTTGTCTTGACAAATTCCGCTGAATTAACCCCTGGTTTAGAAAAGGTAAATAAATATTGCAAAAATAAAAAGTAGAGATTTGTAAAGATAAAATTACTTCCGATTGTAACATGCTGTGTATTGATAATTATACCAACATACAGGGTGGACACAATAACTGGCACGCGCTATCTTATCTCTGTCAGAAATCTCATTTTCGTGACTTAAATTCGCATGTTTTTGCCATTCCACTCTCCCTTGTGTAATTTTTGGCAATTATTTTGATTTGAATTTGTGATTTACGAGTCGAATCGTTGTGTTACCATGGAAACCGTAATTTGCTATTGTTAGCCCTCAGAACAATTATTGTTCTGAGTGTTAGTCAGATGATATCAAGCCCGGAGGCTATGCGAATTTTATTTTTATCACTGTCACTCTAAGCGAAAAATCACGCAGTGCGAGAGGGGCAAAGGGGAAAAAAGTTGGTTTAAAAAAAACTAAAATAGCTAGCAAAATTTCAAATATTGAATCTCTAGATATTGTTGAAACACACCTAATAAAATATGATTGAGCTCTTTATATGGTTCCTATTCGTCAAACAAGGAGAAAAAGTGTGTTTGAAGATTTCATTTCAACAATTATTTCTATCTGAGAAAATTTATCCAAGCATGTTTTTCAATTTCAAAACCCTAGATTATATGGTCAAAATGCATATACCAGAAACTGATTATAATTTTCCGTGTATTTCATAAAATACACAGTAAAGAAATACCCGTATTTTTGTTAAGTCAGATGTACAACTTAAATGACCATTTCAAATTATGTAACTTAGCCAATCGTTTTATTAACATTTTAGAAAAAACGCATTAACTTCAAGTTCGCTCAATAGAAAATAATTACGAAATTACCTCTAAATTTCATGTTTTTTGGGCCGTCTTTAAATTATACAGCCTTGAAATTTGTATTAAAATAAGTGACCAACAACCCCGTCTAAAAATCCAAGAATATTTTAATAATTTCATCTAGAAGCAGAGTTATTAAATAAAAAAGGCCACGGCTGAGAGCGCGCTATTTTAAACTAAAAGTAAACGTCGTAGAGTTCAGTTCTGATTGATGCAAAATGAGGTGCTGAACCCTCTAGATTCTCATTATTGCTTAATCAATAGATAAAGCAGTAGATCGCAGTCCACCCCTTATTGTCTAACTTTAGCAGTTATTGCTATAACTTTCAAATGGATACCCGGCATATTTCGTAATTTTTTTCTATTGAGCGAACTTGAAGTTTATGCGTTTTTTCTAAAATGTTAATAAAACGATTGGCTAAGTTACATAATTTGAAATGGTCATTTAAGTTGTACATCTGACTTAACAAAAATACGGGTATTTCTTTACTGTGTATTTTATGAAATACACGGAAAATTATAATCAGTTTCTGGTATATGCATTTTGACCATATAATCTAGGGTTTTGAAATTGAAAAACATGCTTGGATAAATTTTCTTAGATAGAAATAATATTTGCCAGATCAGTCGGATATCCGGCAAAATAAAATGGCTTTTAAAATTCACCGCTCATACAAGTTATTCACATAAAATACACACAAAGAACCGCTCAGCGGGATTTAATTTTCAATGACGTTTTAATTTTATGATTTTTAATTGATTTGTTACTAGATTGTTTATTAAAATTAAAAGTCAATTTAAGTAAAAAAGTTGATTTTTTTGATTTTATTAATGTTTACCTGTGAAAAAAAAAACAGTTTTCTTAAATGTTTGGCTTTATCCAGCACCTGGCATAATAATTCGGTATCCGGCCAGATCCTGAAAAAGTGCCGAAACTGCCGGGTACCGGATCCTAGCCGGGTACCCGGTGCATCTCTATTTATTTACTTATTTATGTACCTACATAAAAGTTTTAAATTTGGTCAAATTGTAGTACATACATCTCTAAAGTAAAACATCAAATAATAAAAACTAGGGCTCCCCATTCAGAGGGTGCCGAATTGTTTGTCAGGCACTACCATTTTAGCAGCTTGTTTTTTGTCGCCTTAATGTTGTTATGTCATCTATATTGTTGTAATTCACCATAATATTTTTAGGATTCCATAGCCGTATTGTGCTGTTATACGGAATCCTTTGTACACGATTCAGACTCGCACTTGGCCAAATTATTTCTGTATGTACTCGGAAATGATACGTTATTTAAATAAATACTACTCAAATTTCTTGTGTGTCATTGTTTTATCTCTGTGTGTAGTAAAATAAGAAAAAAAAAATTTATATATAATACTATTCATTAATTATATTAATTAATTATATAATACTACTCAAAGTCTAGCGCCATCTACAATACACAAAAAAAACTATGTTTAATTTCTTTAGAAAATAATGAATGAAGATCCACAGGCAAAGCTAATTACAAATGGCGCTAGCATAAATAGCATAGCTAGCACCTGTATCCCAATATGTTATGTATTTGTTATTGTTATTATGTTATTAATTTTTAATATATTGTGGTTTTTCAGGAATAAATTAATACCATTATTAAAGCAACCTGGTACGGCACTCAAAGCCATAATTCCACGAAATTAATCGAAAATCACGGAAAATCTACGCAAAAACCGTAACAACGTACTGAAACGACAGATTTTCATGGCTGGATCGAGGATGCGCCATCTACAGGGATAATTTGGTAGCGTGGATTCCCATTGTGAATAAATGTTATTTTAATATAAAGGATATCGTGTTACCACCTAATGATTACCGATAGCCGTTTATAAATTAACACTTTCGTCAAGTTCCAACACTGACAGCAGGATAGCGTATACAATTTAAAACCCGTGCGATAGAGATGGCATAAGAACCCGTGTCGCGACCCCTAACTTATGAACGCGTCCTTCAGGTGATAATCAGGGGGGGAGTCTCGGTCAACGCGCGGATGATGCGGGCGGCAGATGTTTCCACTAGTTTACAATTTTGGTGGCATGCCGATTATTGAGTGTTATAAACAGGGATCGGATATTCGGATCGATATACAAGGTGACTTTTTGATCATCGTCCAAATTCATACTGAAGGCTTTGTGGCATCTGAAGCATCTTGAATCGATAACAATTTTTGTGAAATTCGTATAATGAAATTTCGACTTCCCATAGTAATTCATTCCCAATCCTGAGTGAATCACTATTGGGAGTCAAAATTTCATTTTATGAATTTTACAAAAATCGTTATTGTTTCATGATGCTGATCACTTACCAAGGCTCAAGTATGAATTTGGACGATGTTCACAAATTCACCTTGTATATTATTTTTTACAAATACAAATACAAATTTATTTATTCTGATATGTTAGTATGTACAGAAAACTAATCTAATGTTAAGTTAAAAAAACAACAAACAAGTAAATGTTGCACAACTAACTTAGTACACGTTATTGAATATAATATGCGTGCTCCCATACCAGAATCCTCCGTTTCATGGGATGCACAAGTGTTTTTTGCCAGAAGGCGCCCGCCCGTGGTAACATAGATTAAATATATTTTTACTTAAATCTAAAAGTGTGATCCAAAATAAATGTAAAATAATATAGGTATTATAAATAATATGTATTTTGAATATCAAATATAATATATGTTATAATAAATAAAATATTTAGTTATATATAAATAATATAAAATATGGACTAGTTTGAATATAAATAAAACATAAAATACCAAGAATGAAAAAAATAATAATAATAATAAAATAAAAAAGAAACGAACTGATAAAATGTATGTATGATACTTAAAAAAAACACAGGTGAAGCCTATAGCGTAAGTAATACTTATTAATAATATACGAATAACAAAGGCAAAAAAAAAATTTATAATAATAAAAAATAAAAAAAAATTGATAGTAAAGATCCCGGAATTAGTTAACAGATGTAATGTAATACTTAGTAGATAATTATTTTCCCGGAAATGTAAATTAATTAATTCATTCATTTAAAATAAATAAATAAATTCAGGAATTGAACACAATTTTCTCTACCTATGGCCGTAAGAAAGTTTCGGCCGAAAGAAAAATTGGCTATTTCAGTCTTCGGCTGAGCTAGTATTTTATACTTTTATTCTATGTATATATGTATGTATATTACGTATAGCCTTTTCGTCAGCCTTCTGCTCTGTTCGGCCTAAATCAGCTTGAAATTTTGTAAATTTCCTAGGAATTGTATACAATTTCATCTTGTACATCATTTCCGTAATTTTAATATGAAAATAAATAATATTTTAAGAAGCCGACTCTACACCTCCAAACGTTTTCAAGGATTTTTCCAACTTTTGGTATATATCGATCCGATTATCTTATCCCTAGTTGACATGAAAATAAATTAACAAATAATCTCTTAGTTACATTTTTAATGGTATCATTCTTAGAATTTTACATAAACCGAACACCGTCATCCATTTTTTCGCAAACAAGTTCAACTCGTTCAACGAAAGCAACTTTTGTCTCTCACCTTATACTTCAACTGCAATTTGGACCTGTCTTTGAAGGCTTATTCCTCCCACACGGTCCAAAAACTTTAAAAATAATATTCGACAGGCATAATGAAGTCAAAAATAAATTTTAAGTTTAACATTTCATTTTCTGTTGTTATTTTTGACAAAAACAAATTGAATGTTGCATAAGTTTTTCGCAATAATTCTCTTACTCCTTCCGAAAGCCTGAAGCAATTTTTATTATTCTTTCACCACATTATAAACAATTTTTAGATCTACAAAGTTATTGTTTAAACGATTTTTTCCTTTCAGCGCGTCTTAGTGAAAAGTATTATTTTCGTCTATTTTGCGCTATCCGGAGACGCAGGTATCATCTACTCACTACTGTAATGCGCGCTGATATGAACATTATTTCAATAAAGTTTTGGTCGATGTTTGTACCGACACAGGTCGACTCAAGGTCTTTGACGGATGCATGCCCCTTAAATGTATGTAGTAATAATAATATATAAGTAACAAAGGTAAAATAAAAAATACTTCAAATGAAATCAGATTTTTACCCCGATGTCTTTTCACAATGTTCGCAGCAAACATACAAACTATCTACATATTATTTTACTGCTTCGTCATCTACCTTTAAAACAATACGTTTTTCAGGCCTGTCTATAGATGATTTCATACCCAAAATAACAATATCATAATCGGTGTAATCTGTTTTGCATACAACTGATGCGACAACAGCATCACTGTTTACAAAAATGTGATCCAAGCATGACTTTTCTCGAGGTGGCTTCGTAATCGCTGGTATCAGATCATTCTCTGCTGTAAGACATCATACTCTGAATGCCCTCTGATGGTACCTATCTTCCGAGACGAGGTCGATATTTATATCCCCAGCCAAAAACGCACGTCGCTTCTTATTAAGAAGATGGCATACTCTAGCAACTTTTTTCATTACCCACCAGCACAATAAGTCCAATGGGGAAGACCTTATTTGCTTTTCATAGAGGCGATTAAATGTTGGCTCTTTGGCCTCTTGTTCATGGACGCGTAATACTATAGCTTGACCGCCGTAAAGTTGGCCTTTCCTAGGTTCGCGGGACGAAGGAGGGGGAACACGCTGGGTGCTTCCAATCTCGATCCACGACTTTCAACCCTCGAAGATTTTGTGGCGTGTTCATTTTATTGCCTAACATTATTGGGTAATTTATCCAGACTGCAATATTGGTAACAGATACCTGTATGTATTCTTGAATTTTTTTTGTGATTCCCATACTAAGTTTAATAAGAAAACACAAAAATAAATAATTGATAAATATTTTGAGTTTTTTTTTTTTGCTATCATTACTATCTCAATTAGCCGAAAGTGTAGAGATCGGAACGAATTTAGTCGAAGTTAGAAACGAAATAATTATTTTTGGTTGTGAGTACTTATGACTCATGGGTTGAACAGTTTGTTACGAGTTCGGAAGTACCCAGCGCGTTTGCACGCGCATGTGTGCACGGATACACAAGGCATTGCAGTATCCGTTTCGTTGCTAAGCAACGCTTTGTATTTAAATAAAGCCATGTGCCTGCCACACATTTTCACCACACAATATCCACATTTTTAATGCAATTTCACAATTAAATTAGTTAGGATTTCAGAATTACAGGAAAAAGGACTTTTCGGAATTAAATTCTATCGAGAAAATTTCATCCAATCGCGTTTTCCTTCAGTAAAAATCTTAATCAAATACTCAATAAACATTTACCCAAAAATTAAATACGTAGAAGACGTTATAGTGGAGTAAATGGATTCGAAAAAACCTCATTTTTTTTTTTGGTATCGCGTTACGACCATGAAAAACATCTCCCAGAGATTTCAAAAACTACGTTGGAATGCTGAAGAACGATAAATTCCCAAAATTGTTGGGCAGTTGGGTATGTCCAAAACAATACAATTTCCCTGTTTAATGTATTTTAAAATCTATTTCGAATTTTATTGTTGTCCGAAAACTGGTTTTAGCTAAATTTTGGCGGTGAATAGAGCAATCACATATTCACAATACAATAGTTAAAAACGAAAATAAAGTAAACTGTTTCCGCATTTCAAAACAAGTTATCAGAAGCTGTCGAAATTTGTGAATGAGAATGAAAAATTTATTTATCGACATCCATACTACAATAACCTAATGTTTTACAACATCAAAAATGGTTTTGCAAGTACCTATGTTGTTTTTCAGTATTAATTACTTTCTTCAGTCATCATGATATCTACCGCTAATCAGATTTTTATGAAAAAAATAATATAAAAGGAAATGAATGAATGAATGAATGAAATGCACCGATCCCAGCGTGGCTTGCCCTGCGGTCCGTAATAGAATTACAATGCATCATAAGCCATTCACTTCATACTTTCGTAATCGATTTTAGCGATATAATTCTATTTCGGAACGCGGGGTTGACCAGACTCGATAGGATTTACACTAGCCCCTGAAGCTATGAAGGCGGCACTGTAATGGTAGATGGATAGATAGATAGCTAGATAAAAACTTTATTCAATGCCTCTTACAAAAAAAAACACAAAAAGTACACATTTAGAGCTTAAAATATAACAAACACATTACAATTCTTAAAATAATAACAATCTTTGACACAGAGGCTGAAAGGGCGCTGGCTCAGCATACGTCACAGAATAATCTGTGACACTGATACCATGCATTAAAAAGATCTATGTCAGTAAGACAATGAACTTATAAAATTGTATAACCAGAAAACAATTTCTACAATGAGCGTTTTTCTTTGTGTCAAATTTATTTAGTGTTGAGGCGATTACCATCGCCAAATTAGCAGCTCGATATTTGTCACTACAAATATCAACGGAAACGACATTGAAATAACGTTCATGTCAGCGCGCAATGCATAGTGGCTGTTACGACGCTCGCTGCGTCCTTGAGAGGGTGAAATAGGAGAAAATTATACTTTTCACTTGGACGTGATTACTCGATTGAATAATCTTATGTTATGTTTATAGCTATCAAGTTTATCTATTTATCAAAGCATAGATGAATTCAATCGGCCAAGCCACTTATGAGCAGTAGGGAATTTGAGGTCAAAAAACAACATTCAGTAAAAAAAAAAAAACATGTAGAAGTTTTGGTGGTATGAAAAAGAAAAATGTTGCATATGTTGGCTAAGAGTTGATTATTCATAATACATTTTTTCATTAATTTCCGTGACTCTTAGAAAGGTTTGGTAGGGAAGACCGTGTCCTCAGGATGTGGATAGGATAGTAGAGAATACTGGATATGTATCCTAGAGTAAGCTTTGGATTTGTGGAGAGACGGGTAATAATTATATATGGATGGCCATATTTGGGCATATAACAGGTGGTAGAGCTGATGCCGGGCTCGACTGTGGAGGAACCACCATCTTACTTGCAGACCCCCTCGAAGTAATTCGGGGGAGAGTAAGAGGACAGCTCACAGGCAAAAAACCAGGAGGCCCACCATGCCTGGGACCGATGGATGGCGGTATATCCATCCCTAATAGCCGGGCCTTATATGGAACAGACTGGTGATGGGCAGCGGCGTCACTGGTGCGAGGGTTCCGGCACCGCGCTCACCAACCCGCCTGCCCAGTGTGTGTGAGTATGGGCAATCCTTCCAGGATGACCGCCGGGAGTGGCAAAGTCCTGGAAAGGCTTATGGCCAGCTGTGGACGAACTAGGCTGATGGATGGATGGGCATATTATTTTTCCAAGAAGTGTATTGAATACCCGAAGTTGTATTTTCAAATAATTTTGTATTTAACGATTTAAATGCTGTGACGATAATTGTTTGCCTGACCCTACCTACTCTATCTATCTATGAACACTCAAAACAATACAGTGCACGTGCCAGTGGCATTTGTACAATGTAATGAACAAATTATTTAATAAATAACGAAAATAATCGGCGCACGCGCCGCTGATGAGTTTTTAAACGTGGAACATGTCGCATTCGTAATTATTCAATTTCGAATTTAATTCGTTCTGCGGCTGCGGTAGCGCACGGGCATCTGTCATTTGTTTCTCTTAATTACCCAACTAACCCTAAAATTTACTTTGTTGTTTGTTTTTAAAGTTTAGGTACCCACGTCAATCACAAGTGCTCGATTTTAAGAGACGTAAAGACACTGTAGCTAAAAAAAAGTAAATGTAAAACCTATTTTGCTCAGCACCAATATTTACACCAATCATCTCATTTATATAACCTTGCTAATAAAATTCTAAATATTTATACTGAAACAAGCTTTACATGTAAGCGGCTGCTGACAGAATGGGTTAAAAAATTAAGCTATGAGGAAACAGAAAAAACTATTATTCATATTGAGAAATAAAGTATTATAATAAGATATAATAAATTATTATGTACTACATAAACACAACGCGCTACACAAACACACACCCTCTCCCTCTCACACACACACACACCCTCACACACACCCTCTCACACCCTTACCCACTCACACATCACTACACACTTAATTAAACTATGATTGTCACTTCTTAAATATAGCTGTAAAAGTATCACTTAAGTAAAAAGATTTAACAAAATGTATTAATACTGAAATTGCTACGCGAGAGTGATTTTCTCCTGGCACGATTGTATTTACACTCAAAAGGAGAAATCAACCTCATATATTGTTAAAACGATTTGTTACCCAATAAACTTTATTTTTTTTTATTTTTTTTTTTTTATTATTAAGGGTTTCGTAGTATGTAAAAGGTACAAAAGGAACTTTTATGGAGGGACTCCGTTGTCCGTGTGTCACAGTTTCATAACAGATAAAGACTTAAATTTGGCACAATATATATATATATACTTTACTACATTTACTGGCACAGATTTCGAGAGGTATTTGTAAACCACAAAAAACCCTTTATCCCCGAAACTTGTGGACCGAAAAATACGAAAAAAATGACGATTACCGGTCATAACTGGCCAATTGCAGGAAAACTACAACGATTTAAAAAAGTTGAACACAAACGAGAAATATAAAGAAAGTAATTATTTTTAATTTCGTATATATTATAGGTATAACAGAACTGATTGTAAAAATATATAGCTTGGCTATATTTACTTGCATTTATTTCGAGAAATCTTTGAAAAACCACAAAAAACTGTATGTCCTCCTCTTATCTCCGAAACAGGCGGACCGAAAAAATGAAAAAAATATAGTCATAATAACATAATAATAGAAAAACTAAAGCGATTAAAAAAAAGAACAAAATGAATAATAAAAAAAAGTAAAATAAATAAAAATGAAAATCATATAAAAATAAATATGGGTATCAATCTGTAGATATTAAAGAGCTGATTGTAAAACAATATAGCTTGGCTATATTTACTTGCATCTATTTCGAGAAATCCTCGAAAAACCAAAAAAAAATTTATGTCACCCCCCTAATCTCCAAAACCCTGTAAACCGAAAAACATGAATAAAATCGTGGTATTATGTGCGTACGCAAAGATTACAGGAATAATATAGCGGTTGAGAAATTCACGAAAACAAAATGACAAAATTCCCAAAACTGTCGAATTACGGAACTCTAGGAGTCTAGGTACGCACGAGGATATTTAGAAAAAGAAATGAAAATTACCTCAAAAATCGCGTCCAAAAGTAAATTTCATGTTTATATCCCTAAAAATAAAACTAAACAAATATGTTCGGCTGGGAAAAAAAAAATTGTCGTGTCCTATTTAGTTTTCAATAAAAGAAAATATACGAAAGGTACAGATCGCGCCAAACTTCACTCTGAACACGAGGCGATTCGCATCGACGGAAACAAAATGTATGGGACGTTCTACGGAGGAGCAACTTCAGAGTGGACCAGAAGTTTGGCGCGATCTGTATCATGGATTTATTGAAGAAATCACAAGGAAAAGGACAAATAAAGACGAGTAGATGTCAAACAATTTTTAGATTACATTTATTAAACGGGGTGCGCACGTGCTACATGCAATATCATTAAAACTCCCTTATTCATTACTATTACGTTACAATAAAATGTGTGGGCCTATCTGTTTGATCATTATTGTCATTGTATCATCAATCAATTGATAAAGGGATGGTGCTTTACATCTTGGATACCGTTTTATTAGCTTCAACTACATTGTCATAAGAACCATTTTGCGATGCGTTTTATAATAAGTACTTAGTTAGGAATATGGCTAGCAAATATGCGTGCATTAAATTGTATGGTAGAGCTAATGGAAAAAATGTACTTCACTGGCACATTTTATTTTCTGTATCCGTTAAAGTTTGATACTCGAACTTTTGATTTTTTAGCCAAAGGGATACTAAAAACTGGTAAATATTTAAATTCGTGTTCTTTTTGAATAACTGTTACAAGTTATCAAATAAAGAACTGTTACAAGTTATCAAATAAATAACTGTTATAAGTTATCAACTAAGGGCCTGTTTCACCACTTCCAGATAAGTGCCTGATAAAATATAAGGCCCGGCTATTAGGGATGGATATACCGCCATCCATCGGTCCCAGGCATGGTGGACTTCCTGGTTTTTTGCTTGTGAGCTGTCCTCTTACTCCCCCCGAATTACTACGAGGGGGTCTCCAAGTAAGATGGTGGTACCTCCACAGTCGAGCCCGGCATCAGCTCTACCACCTGTAAAACGTGAACACGAACACATCTTGATTTTAAGAAAAACCTGCTTCCAAAACCGACCGGAGTGGCGCAAACGGACTAAGAGGTTAAAAAACCAAAGTAAATTAAAAGGTTTTATTTGTCGGTCATAATTTGTAGCAATTACATCAGTTTAGTACAATAAAATGTAAGTAAACAGTAAGTAGCGCAGTAACACATGTTGCGTGCGCGCGCGCTGCTCCATTCAACCCCTTGACGGTATTCAAATTAGTACGGTCCTGACATCTGTTCGGGGTGGGTACACTTCGCGAGAAAACTGTTCACTCACTGGGGCAAAATGAGTGCATTATAAAATAATTGTTATTATGATATAGAAAACTGGACTGTCGATGATTGCGAAAACACGCTACGCGACAACGGCGATACAAATATTCCATTGCTGCCTCTACTTTTTAAAATTCCTTGGAGTTAAAGTGGAATGTAAACTAAATATTCACTAAAAAGTGGTTTGGAGTTTCAGTGGAAGAGTTTTTGGAGTTAAGTGGAATAAGCCAATCCAAACTATAATATAAGACAAAACCAATAAATAGATAACCAAATACTAGTAGAGAAAGCCTTGCAATAATAATGTAAAGACATGAATCTTCAAATGAATTTTTGTGATGATAAAAAAAATTCCGAAGATCCTAATATTCGTTCATGTGATATACACAAGATTCACACATTTTAGCCAAGTATTAGACAGGTCATAAGCTTTTGAGTTTCCAATATCGCAGAAACAATTTTTATAAATAAACCGTTTGATCGCGAGTGTCCCTCGACTCATACGGCACTCAACAATACGGTATTTGATCTCACTTAAGATATTGCACATTTACATACAAAATTATACTATAATATTCTATTTCCGAGTGTCATGGGTCATGGTCGAGTCATGGGCCATGTCATGTAATGTGGTCGATGGTCGTTTTTGACTGTTCCTTGCGGTTTGCGAGACATTTTGCTGGTCATTTTCAATAGTACCGTTCAAAAGTTTTATTGATACCGTTTTTGAACAGATTCAAATTTAATGAAAACATATTTTTATAATAATGCGTAACAGTTAAGTAATAGTAATAAAATAACATAGGGGCGAATATATAAGGTCACTTTTTTAAATAGCCAAATTCATACTAGAGACTCGGTAAGTGTTCAGGACCAAGGTTCAATGATACTCTTTGTGCAAAAAAAAGTTTTTGTTTTTTTCTTTTTTTACTATTGAGGTCTTTGAACCTTGGTCTTGACCACTTACCGAGTCTCCAGTATGAATTTGGCTGCATAAACAAATGTCACCTTGTGTTATAAAAAACATTGGTCATTTTGTTAACACTGAAGTTAATAATTTATTTAAATATAACATTGACGTCATTTTTTCTATACTACAAAATTTTTCTGAAAGGATGTTTTTTCTTCGTATAAATTATTATCAAAGTAATTTAACAGATTCATTATATATATACGATATATTATATACGATGTATTATATACGATGACGTTATTTTAAAAGCATATTTAAAGCCGATTCTTAAGGCTATAATTTTAGTTTTAGTGCTATCAAAACTTAATTTTCTTCATTGCAAAATGTTCATAAGTGAAAATATGTATGTAAAATATTCATGAGTGAAAAAATGTATGTAAAATATTCATGAGTGAAAAAATGTATGTAAAATGTTCATGAGTGAAAAAATTTAGTTTTGACAGCACTAAAACTAAAATTAAAGCTTCAGAAAGCTTTATTATTCTGTCGGCTGTAAAATTTCAGTTATTTGAACTTGTCAGATCTGCCGGAGCACCTATTGTGGTCAAATTGTTTAAGTAGCACATTGTAAAAAATTCTGCAAATTATCAGACACCCTAACAAAAAGAAATTTCTTTGTCTCCCCAATTAGTATAATTTGTGCTGTTACAAATTATGTTAACCCTCTCACTAGCGTTGCTCTAAACCAGGGGTGTCCAACATAATTCTATGGTGGGCCAGATTAGATATTTTTAACATTGTGGCGGGCCAACATATATATTTTGTCTTTGAGAAATGCAGGAGAGCGGGGGATCTAAAAAACCGGCCAAGTGCAAGTCGGACTCGCGCACGAAGGTTTCCGTACCATTATCTACAAAAACAGCAAAAAAACGTGTCTGTTATATATATGGGAACCCCATCAAATATTAATTTTATTCTGTTTTTTAGTATTTGTTGTTATAGCGGCAACAGAAATACATCATCTGTGAAAATTTCAACTGTCTAACTATCACGGTTACAGATACAGAGTGGTGACAGACGGACAGACAGACGGACAGACGGACAGCGAAGTCTTAGTAATAGGGTACCTTTTGGGTACGGAACCCTAAAAAGGCCAACTTGGGTGAATCATAAAATGATTTGAAAGTAGGATGGAGTCAGAGTTTTTTCACGCGTGCAAAAGAGACGGCATTAGAACGGAATCATTATATGATTCATCCAAAGCGTCCTTTTTAGAGGACCAAAACAGAACACTAAAAAAGAACACTTGCGAATTAATGACTGTGTAGGTAGATAGCTAGATAGAGTGAATGCAATAGAAACATTACTACGGAATACGTGTAGTTTGACATTGAATGATAGAGTAATATTTTATACTGAGTCAGAGTGTATGAATACAACTGCGTTCGCGGGCCGGATTGAGGGTGCCCCGCGGGCCACACTTGGGCCCTGGGGCCGTATGTTGGACATGCCTGCTCTAAACCAACAATGGTTCGATCACGATAATGAGACCGGTGTAATGCTGGACCACGCATATCCATTGTCCAAAAACCACGCATATATCACCCACGAGTTAATTCAGAATGACCGGTCAAGCAAGTATGTTTATTGTTAGCTTTATCAAGGCGCGTGCGCACTGAACAAATGACAGATTTTGATCAAAATAATGCATCTACTTTGTTGGAATTTACTTTGGTGTTCTGTTTATAAATTTTTGCTTATCCATATATATTATTGTGATATTTAAAAATTTTAAATTTTACCCAGAAAGCCGTGTTTTTTGGCCGACAATTTAGTTTTTAGTAATAATAGGTTGTATTTTGGTATCCTGCCTGTCTATGACACGGGCTGGCGATACGGTTGGTGTTAGGGTTGTGTTGGAGCCTCAAGAAAATTTGAATTCTCTGGGCAAAAAATGTTATTTAAAATAAAAATGGAATTTACTTGAATTGACAGAATTGGGTGAAACTTGGAGAATAACATTGTCGAATTAAATAACATTATAAGAATTCAATGGTTTTTTTCTTTAAGCAACACACCATATAAAAATATTGCACATAAAGTAAAATGTAAGGAGTGTTAATTGAATCCCAAAAGCCGCGAAAAATCGGAAAATCTTTGATAAACCGATCGAAAACGAAAAATAACCATCACTCTTTTTACTCTATCTATCCGTTTCCGAATTCCATACACATTGGGAGGCCATACACAGGATTTCGAGAAGTTTAACTTGTATATGGTATCCGACAAGCTGTGGGGCTGTGTATAGCCTCCCAAAGTGTATGGAATACATATAGAGTGAACGAGATAGCCGCCATGCTGATGTTTGCTGTCTCTCTTTCTCTCGAGCAAAGGATATGGAGTTTTTGAAAAATTCCACTTTTCTTCACTGTTTAAAACCAGTGAGCAAAAATCGATTATGCTCACTGTTTTTAAGCAACAAAGACGCGCTTCTCGGGCTAGTGAGGTGAAAAATTGCGCAAGCAATACTGGCAATAGTAAGCCGTACATACCTACTAGGAACAACGTTTCGAGAAATAAAATTGAGAAATAAAATTGGGTTGTTTCTGTTTCATACATTTTGGTCGGGTAACTATGTAACTTTTCTGTGGAACAGCTGTTTTGTTTTTTTTTGCGATTCGAGAATTTGCTCCATAGTAAAAGTTGTTCGTATAGATGAGTACTACCGACAATTTCCGGCTTCCGCAACCACAGTATATCTTATTTTTAGGGTTCCGTACCCAAAGGGTAACGAACACGGGACCCTGTTACTAACTTTACTAAGACTCCGCTGTCCGTCTGTCCATCTGTCACCAGGCTGTATCTCAGTAGTTAGACAGTTGAAATTTTCACAGATGATGTATTTCTGTTGCCGCTATAACAATAAATACTAAAAAACAGAATAAAATAAATATTTAAGGGGGCTCCCATACAACAGACATGTTTTTTTGCCGTTTTTATAGATAAGGGTATGGAACCCTTCGTGCGCGAGTCCGACTCGCGTTTGGCCGGTATTTTAAAACTATAATCTGCAAAAAATACAATTTATTTGCCAAACGTTTGACCCAACCATTGATATTATATCAACAAAACGGTTGCCAACTAATCCTGATATCAATATTATAGCGAAACCTATTCTCATAATAGCTTTACCGAGAATTGCTAGACAAATTTAAACTTTCACTATTTGGAACTGAGATGAATATCCAATAACAGAAAGTTCTATCCCGAATATAATAGTGAAAGCTTCATGCATTCTAAAAGAGACCCTGTTCAAAATACGCAAGTTTCAAAATAAGTAGGGCATAATATCGCCCTTATAATTTTACTCATCGATTCGTAAATAATGTATCGTTCGTCAGCGGTAATATCTACTTAGGAGATAGTTTTATTCCCATTGTTAGATTTTAGAAACTGTCCGTTACCTATCTTATCCGTCTATAATGACATGTCAATGAGCGTTTTTCCTTGTTTGACACAGTGTTAAATAAGATTCCTAGATGGCACTGTCGTATACTTTAGCAACAGAATCAAAGACAAAATTTGCACCGATTCCAAACAAACGATAAACAACTTTGACGTTGATTGCTACGAAACACATTTTATCTATGGTGACATGGACAGCGCCATCTGGAGGATAACTAAGAACTAAGAAAAAAAAACAACGAGAAAAACGCTCATTTGGCTGGAAGACAAGAGAAAAAAGAGACTACTTCATTGACGTAGATCAATGCTTTACGTCTGATAATTCAATATTTAGTACCTACTAACCTAACCATTGAGTTATATTAAGGCGATATATAAAAGTTTTAGCATCCCTGTTACTCCATATGCGAAAAAACCCTCAGTGCGAGAGGGACGGATTCGTGGAAAAGTAGCAAAAAGTAGTTTTTTTACTAATATAAAATGTACTAAAGTTGCTATCAAAATTTCGTTTAACCAGGTCCTAGATAACGTTAAAACCCATCTAATAAAATATAACTGCAGTCCATATGTCATTCTAAATCGTCAAACCAGGAGAATTGGTGTCGAAAATGACCTCATTTCAATAAATATTTCTATCGAGCCGAATTTCTTCAATCGCGTTTCTGTTTTAACAGATCCTTAGAAAAAGATTCCAAAAATAATATACTGTTTTATCAAAATAATACATTATTTACTGAAGTAGATATGCAAGTTCTTAATAGTAGTTTATGCTACAAGGGCGCAAAGGAATAAATTACGAGGACGATTTAAAACACGAGCAATTTATTGCTCTTACGCCCGTGTATCATACTACGTTTTTCAATGCATAGTGTGAGGAAATAAAACAAATATAATTTTGTGAACTTTAAATTGTAATTGGCTCAAAAGGACTGTATCCAGAGCCGTTAAACAGTGGAAAAAAAAGTATGACATTTATGGTACACAGTAAAGGCTGCAGGTTAGCCAACCATCGTAAATAAATTAAAAAAAAATAATAATAAAGCCCTAGGGCAAAATAATCGACTTTCTGTTCGGTTTTGATGCATAAAAAGTGGGCCTTTACGAGCACATGCATTGAAAAGTGTTTTTTTTCCGTAGCGCCTTAAATATAACTCAATGCTAAGCTATAACAGGTGGCGCAAAAGTAATAACATTTGATTTAGCTATGACATTTTACTCAATTTGCTCCATTAAATAACGTCATATTTTTCGTGTATTTATTTGAACTACTTGATTTCGATGGTGGCCTCTGAAGTTAAGGCGATACCAAAAAAAAAGGGGGTTTTTTCGAATCCATTTACTCCACTATAACGTCATCTACGTATTTCATTTTTGGGTAAATGTTTATTGAGTATTTGATTAAGATTCTCACTGAAGGAAAACGCGATTGGATGAAATTTTCTCGATAGAATTTAATTCCGAAAAGACCTCTAAATTGTTTTACTTTTTCCTGTAATTCTGAAATCCTAACTAATTTCATTGTGAAATTGCATTCAAGATATTATGTATTTTTAAAATCTCCTTGAAAATCTTTTTGACAAAATAGCTTAGTATATTTTATATTAATTTTATATTATATTTTTTATTTATATTTTTGCTACTTTTCCACGAATCCGTCCCACTCGCACTGAGGGTTATTTCGCATATGGAGTAACAGGACGCTAAAACCTTTACGTAGCGCCTTTCAGCCCTTTTCAGGGCTGCGAGAGTCTGTGGCCGGTTCACATAGACCACATTATCAAAGACGTCACTGATAGCCAATCACGATACATTTGAAAGCGATAGCTGTAGATATTTAAATTAGATAAAATAGCACCAGTTCTTTTCATACCTTCGTTTTCACTGCAAGCTTCTTTTTGGTATGGAAACTAAATTGTGTCTTTCCATCAGTCACTAAATATAATGTCTTTCTTTTTCATGTAATATCTTTTTCATTAGCCTACAGGTCAGAACAACTCCAAGCTAACACATTATCAGTTCGACAGTTAGGGTATTCTTTAATAAATGTAGATTTTTGCTGACGTAACTAAGTACAATAGCTTGGATTACTCGGCAGATATCATACAAAATTTACTAACCCTTCTGTATTCATGACCACGTCCAAAACGACATGAGCATGATTGAAAGAGTCATCAACCCATTTAAAAATATTTAAATTATTTTAAATATCCTCAGTTTTGTTTATTTTACAAACAAAAAATGGCTGCATCATCGAACAAGCTTCGGATTAAAGTGTTAGACCCTGAGGCATCAAAGCTCTATTGTTATATAAAAACCCATAAAACATTCCCCATTGTCAAGTCTAAATGCTCATAAACTAAGGATTAATGGTGTGGTGCCCAATACCCATCATGAAGGGGCCATTGGTTTAGATTTTTACTTTTTAATAAAAAATTAAGTAATCTATATGCCGTCGGCATATTGTGGGTTTCGGCAAATCTTTAAAAACCTCTTTAGGTTTACATGTAAATAATTCCAGGGAGCCGAGCGAAGCGGAGCAAAACGAGTCGACCCCTCCTAGTTTTAACAGAAATGTAATAAGCAGATTGTGATATGCCGAGTTCTACGATATGCCAACGATATATACATATGTATTTATTGTATATAACCATTACCTATTTAAAGGAATACCCTGACTGACTGACTGATAGCTAGATTGTGAAAAACCCGCCTTTTTCTAATTAACCGAAACAGAACACTTAAATTTAAAATTCATTTTACCCCGAATATAATAGTGCACTCTAAAAGAGACCCTGTTTAAAATACGCAAGTTTCAAAATAAGTAGGGCTTAAATTCAAAATTCATTCAACAAAACCTTATTACCTATGTATTGTGTGCGTTGCCATCGCAAAGTTATATATCCACAAATTCATGATGGACTTCCGCAAAGTAACGCCTTTTTCGATAAATTTTAAAAAATATCTTGCCCCATGATTGGTGAAATTTATAATGATTCTCAAAAAAACGTCAGAAATAGGGACGACGAAGTGAGAAACATTTTCAAAGAAAAAATGGAGACGTGTAAGGGTTTCGGTACCGCGTAGACGAAGACATCGATCAATAAATTTGAAATTCTAATTTACAGAAACCAATGGAAACTTTGCGATGGAAGCATACACAATACATAGGTAATTAGGTTTTGTTGAATAACCATTGTGCTATGTATTGATTAATTAGAAAAAGGCGTATATTTCACAATACGTGGCACTTGACTCTAACAAAAATTTGCACTTTATTACGTAAACGCTAAATCGAAAAATGGTTTTCACACACCCGCAACTATTTTGAACGACCTGGTCCAACGACACATTTTTTTTCAAGATATTGTTTTACATCTTTGTCGGCGTGATTAATAATGTATACCAATGCCAAGTTACAGCTTTCTGGTACTAAGAGTCTCTGAGCTAAGCCGCGGACAAACAGACTGACGGACATGGCAAAAGTTCCTCGCTGACTACAGAACCCTAAAAATTATATCATAAAAGGTGACATTACCGAAGACTCAGTAAATGCTCCCGTGATAACGTGACGGGCAACCCTTTTTGTGAAATTCGTAAATTATTGTTCTCGGGTTCCCTACAAACACAAGTCCAGTCTCGAATCAATTACCATGAGAGGTCAAGATTTTATTTTGCGAAATTAGCAAAAAGTGTTATTGATCATTATTCAGTACTGATCTGCGGGCCTATTGTGTATCTCTAGTTGCCTTCTGGACTGGGTGTCTATCATCAAAAACATAGATATACTATCGAATTTCGATGTCCTAAGGATATTTTCGCACTTGAAGTGACGACACAGATTGTTAATAGTTCAATACCCACTAAAGGCAATTTTGAAATTTCAGTTTTTAGCTATGTTTTTGATGATAGGCACTTCGTGCAGTTGGCAACTAAAGATACAGAATAGGGGGGCTGGTCATAATGATCATTTACCAATTATGAATTATGAATTTTGCTGCATAAATTAATGCCACCTTAGGCAAATATATTTTATATAAATACGTAAATACATATGTGTTATATTACAATAAATTGCTATCGTAACTGACTGATTATTTGTAGCGCCTAAGTTATTTATAATAGCAAGCCGGAGACGTGCAACTTGATGGCTTATTGCTACATTATTTTTGAAGGCGTTTCAAAATAGGACCAAAATTAAAATTTGAACGAATATTTGTAATTAAGTTTAGTCCTGTACGCCGAATCGACACAATTATCTCACACCAAAATATGAAAAGCGGTACCTATGTTATGATATTATTCATTAGCCCTAAAATAGGCAAAGGCTGACCTGTTGATTGCGCCGGGTCATTCAGACACAGACACAGATGATTGCCGCTTGTAGATTGAGATACCGAAAATACATTTATATTTCTTGAGGGCAATCTTATCAATTTATTATTATGTTTATTTGGTCTCTGGAACAAGAATCCACAAACTTACCAAATTAGGTGTTAGTTTTAAGTTGAAGTAGTATAGATGTCGCAGTTAGGTATACCTAGAAGTAGGAAGTATTTATAATAATAATAATAGTAGTAGGGCAAAACTATTTAAAATAATTTAGTATATTTTATTTATAAATAATGTTGATAGATATATACAAGAATAGTACAAATATTATATTATTTGTGGTAGAGTAGTAGACACTACTACCACAGATAATAAATACTAGTATACTATAGATATTTTTCAAAATATCTAGAAAAATATTCATGTTTTAAAGACTTACTTTTTGTATGTTCATACTTGTCTTCTTAGTACACATGTCATTAAAAAAAAAAGCAATTAAACACAGCCTTCTCGAGACTAGAGAAGGCTTTGAATTAACCGTTGCACAGTGTGTTATACACCCCGATTTTGTCGCATGTTCTTTTTATTACAAAAATCAAGAGTTTAAATCAGTCTAACCCATGCAGTGAAATTATATAATAACTCTTGAATAACGCGGAACTAGCGTGTGATTTTAATACTTAATATTTAATACTTTAATAATTTACTTAATACTTACCACCAAATTGGTGGTGGCACCAATATAGAGGTGTGCGAGCATCGGCTGGTATAGAAATCTTCAGCTAATACGGCATTAAATTCAAGAAATAAAATAAAAATGACAAAAAGACCAATATTTCGTTACCTATTTATTCACACTCAGCGAAAACTTGTCAGAAGTATAATTCGTATAATTATTGTATGTATTCAGAACCCAAATAAGTAGTCCAGCTAATTTTTTATATATGATTTTATGAGTTTCATAACCCAAAAATAAGGAAAATTTAAGTTTTTTTTTATAAAAAACTAGAAGTCGTATCGATGCCGGAGTTTCACTGCATGGCTTAGAATGATTTGAACTTTTGATTTTTGTAATAAAAATCGGGGCTACGAAATCGGGGTTTATAACACACTGTGCGTTGTCGTCTGCTCTCTTTACTCTAAACAAGCAAGACAGAGATTAAAACAACATAACATAATGCATTAAATATATCCGTGAACTATGTATTACTATAATCACCAGACATACCTACGTATCATGGTGTGGTTCTGATTTAACCTTTCATTAGACAGATACAAAACAAACGTTTTTTTTATTTATTTATTTTTTATTATATTTTACACAAGTTACAGTACACAATGGTATCGATTCGGCATAACACGTCTTAACTTATTTGACAGGACTAACCTTATTTTTAAGCGTCCTGTCTTTTTCTTTCTTTATCGAAAAGACAAGGACAGAACGCTTAAATTAAGTTTAGTCCTGTCAAATAAGTTAAAATGTGCTTCACCGAATTGGTACAATTATTCGCCAAACTGCTAAATAGTTTGTTGGCGATACGCTCTTACAAATTTTATAAGCATTTTAAGTACTAACTTAAAATCTAATGACTTATGGAGTCCCAAAAAAAAATGTAGAATTGTATCTAAGCTAATTATTTAGAAAAATGTAACTTTAAGGTTAAACGTCAGTCGCTCGGTACAAATTGCACAAGTTAACTTTGTTTTTCTTGTTAAGAAGTTAAAAGTGAAAAAGATATTGGTCTGTGGCAATTCACTCCAACAGTACAGGTATAATTTAGGTTTATAAATCAACAGCTTGATTTAATGCACAATTAGCCATGATTTGGTCGAAACAAACTTAAAACAGCATTTTAAGCTTGTTTGGACAAAACCGTGACTAATTGTGCATTTGATTTTAAGCTGCTGATTTCTAAACCTAACTTATACTGAACTATTCTCGTAAATTGTCATAGACCAATATCTTTTTCACTTTTAACTCTTTAACAAGAAAAACAATGTTAAGTTGTGCCCTTTGTACCGATCGACTAATACCTTAAAATAAAATGTTTGGAATTAGTGTTCAACTTATTTTGCATTAAGTATAATACCAGTACGGTACAAAAAGAATACCTAAAGAGATATAAAATTTAAAAAAACTGCTGGGCTTATCCCAATTTCGTCTCTTTTCTGATACAAGTTAAACCGGGAAATTGTGATATTTTGTGTCTGAAAAAATATATATATCTTAGATATATTCTTTCTGCAGATTTTTTTGTGGTTCAAAACGCGATGCATTACACTTTGCTCGACCGAAAAAAAATCCGAAGCTTAGTCGATTTTTAATTTTTTTTCGTTTTATACAAAATTTTCATTACCAAATCGTAGGAAAATTACAGGAAATTAAGGTAAATGTAAATTAGTAAGTATTTTGCGGATAGTTTTCTGAAAATTTTACCGTAAAAACGTTTTTTGAGCGAAAGACGTGTTTTTTAAGAGCGCGCGATGTTTCGGTTGTCGTAACAGCCATTCAATATATTCTATGGTAACAGCAACAGCCCAGACCACGCTATTTTAAACTTTAATAAAAAAAAATAAAGTTTAGTTTTACTTTGTGCAAAATAAGGTGCTCAATGTCAAGGATAAGGGGCC
The DNA here is from genome assembly GCA_934047225.1 of Ypsolopha sequella. Taxonomy (NCBI): domain Eukaryota; kingdom Metazoa; phylum Arthropoda; class Insecta; order Lepidoptera; family Ypsolophidae; genus Ypsolopha; species Ypsolopha sequella. Next base: position 4,649,784 of record OW203987.1, read on the forward strand.
CTTAAGGCGATTACCGTCGCCAAATTAGCAGCTCGATGTTTGTCTGTATGAATATCGACAGAAACGACATTGAAATAGCGTTCAAATCAGTGCACAATGCGTGGTGGCTGTTACGACGCTCGCTGCGTCCTTGAAAGGGCAAAATAGGAGAAAATAATACTTTTCACATGGGCGTCATTGTTCTATTAAATAATTCTATGTTATATTTATAGCTATCAAGTTTATCTATTTATCAAAGCATAAATGAATTAAATCACCTAAGCCGCTTAGGAGCAGTAGGAAATTCAAGCCAAAAAAACACCATTCAGTTGAAACAATTTTTCATATAGAAGTTTTAGTGGTACGAAAAAGAAAAATGTTGCATATGTTGTCCTAGAGTTAATAATTCATAATACATTTTTTCAATATTTTTGGTTTGGCCATAAAAGAGGAGTAGGCTTTAGAAAGTACCCATTTGGCGATATTAAGGGCCTTAATATAAAATAACAAAACAACCCCATTCAATCTAAGTAATATTGATATTTACGGTGTAATGCCGGACGATATTGATTGCATCTTATCATTTCCACTTTCTCTTTATCTTGCGCATCTTCTTATAAAAGTAGATATGGCTATTTCTGAGCATTATCTGTTGTAGATATGGATTCTACGCATTTTTCCGTGTATTGAGTTATAAAAGTGATTACGTGCAGCGTGTGTAATTGTAAATAATACAACCAATACAGTCTTTAGTCTGGCATAGCAAACCATATATGTCTATCCTTCTCGAGGTAGATCAACAGAGTGAGAGGGAGCACTGTATCACGCGCTATCGAGCTCGATATGGTTTGCTATGCTAGAGTAGTAGATCTGATATTGGTGGTTATACAAGGTGACTTTTTGATCATCGTCCAAATTCATACTGGAAGCTTGGTAAGTGATCAGTATCATAAATCGATATCAATAATTGTGAATTTCGTATTATGAAATTTCGACTTCCCATAGTAATTCACTCGCAGTCTTGGGTGAATCACTATGGGGAGTCTAAATTTCATTTTATGAAATTTACAAAAATCGTTATTTGTTCATGATACTGATCACTTACCAAGGCTCAAGTATTAATTTGGACGATATTCACAAATTCACCTTGTACATATAGGCCGGTTCTACGGTATGGGTTCGGGCGGTTGATTAGATTTCACCTTATATAATTATATATTTTAATTAGGTATCATTTTAATCGTATATATATTGCTACATATATTTTTATAAGATTAAATTTGACTCATAAAAAGTGTATTAGGTATTTACAAAATAAATTATTTGAATTTTAATTTGAATTTATACTTACCAGTAAGGATGAATACTTTATTACTAGCTGACTCCCCGTAGCGTAGTAATACTTTATATTTATACTTACCAGTAAGGATGAATACTTTATTACTAGCGGACTCCCCGTAGCGTAGTAATACTTTATATTTATACTTACCAGTAAGGATGAATACTTTATTACTAGCGGACTCCCCGTAGCGTAGCATACTTTATATTTATACTTACCAGTAAGGATGAATACTTTATTACTAGCTGACTCCCCGTAGCGTAGTAATACTTTATATTTATACTTACCAGTAAGGATGAATACTTTATTACTAGCGGACTCCCCGTAGCGTAGTAATACTTTATATTTATACTTACCAGTAAGGATGAATACTTTATTACTAGCGGACTCCCCGTAGCGTAGTAATACTTTATATTTATACTTACCAGTAAGGATGAATACTTTATTACTAGCGGACTCCCCGTAGCGTAGTAATACTTTATATTTATACTTACCAGTAAGGATGAATACTTTATTACTAGCGGACTCCCCGTAGCGTAGTAATACTTTATATTTATACTTACCAGTAAGGATGAATACTTTATTACTAGCTGACTCCCCGTAGCGTAGTAATACTTTATATTTATACTTACCAGTAAGGATGAATACTTTATTACTAGCTGACTCCCCGTAGCGTAGTAATACTTTATATTTATACTTACCAGTAAGGATGAATACTTTATTACTAGCTGACTCCCCGTAGCGTAGTAATACTTTATATTTATACTTACCAGTAAGGATGAATACTTTATTACTAGCTGACTCCCCGTAGCGTAGTAATACTTTATATTTATACTTACCAGTAAGGATGAATACTTTATTACTAGCTGACTCCCCGTAGCGAAGTAATACTTTATATTTATACTTACCAGTAAGGATGAATACTTTATTACTAGCGGACTCCCCGTAGCGTAGTAATACTTTATATTTATACTTACCAGTAAGGATGAATACTTTATTACTAGCTGACTCCCCGTAGCGTAGTAATACTTTATATTTATACTTACCAGTAAGGATGAATACTTTATTACTAGCGGACTCCCCCCGTAGCGTAGTAATACTTTATATTTATACTTACCAGTAAGGATGAATACTTTATTACTAGCGGACTCCCCCCGTAGCGTAGTAATACTTTATATTTATACTTACCAGTAAGGATGAATACTTTATTACTAGCTGACTCCCCGTAGCGTAGTAATACTTTATATTTATACTTACCAGTAAGGATGAATACTTTATTACTAGCTGACTCCCCGTAGCGTAGTAATACTTTATATTTATACTTACCAGTAAGGATGAATACTTTATTACTAGCTGACTCCCCGTAGCGTAGTAATACTTTATATTTATACTTACCAGTAAGGATGAATACTTTATTACTAGCGGACTCCCCCCGTAGCGTAGTAATACTTTATATTTATACTTACCAGTAAGGATGAATACTTTATTACTAGCTGACTCCCCGTAGCGTAGTAATACTTTATATTTATACTTACCAGTAAGGATGAATACTTTATTACTAGCTGACTCCCCGTAGCGTAGTAATACTTTATATTTATACTTACCAGTAAGGATGAATACTTTATTACTAGCGGACTCCCCCCGTAGCGTAGTAATACTTTATATTTATACTTACCAGTAAGGATGAATACTTTATTACTAGCTGACTCCCCGTAGCGTAGTAATACTTTATATTTATACTTACCAGTAAGGATGAATACTTTATTACTAGCTGACTCCCCGTAGCGTAGTAATACTTTATATTTATACTTACCAGTAAGGATGAATACTTTATTACTAGCGGACTCCCCCCGTAGCGTAGTAATACTTTATATTTATACTTACCAGTAAGGATGAATACTTTATTACTAGCTGACTCCCCGTAGCGTAGTAATACTTTATATTTATACTTACCAGTAAGGATGAATACTTTATTACTAGCTGACTCCCCGTAGCGTAGTAATACTTTATATTTATACTTACCAGTAAGGATGAATACTTTATTACTAGCTGACTCCCCGTAGCGTAGTAATACTTTATATTTATACTTACCAGTAAGGATGAATACTTTATTACTAGCTGACTCCCCGTAGCGTAGTAATACTTTATATTTATACTTACCAGTAAGGATGAATACTTTATTACTAGCTGACTCCCCGTAGCGTAGTAATACTTTATATTTATACTTACCAGTAAGGATGAATACTTTATTACTAGCTGACTCCCCGTAGCGTAGTAATACTTTATATTTATACTTACCAGTAAGGATGAATACTTTATTACTAGCGGACTCCCCGTAGCGTAGTAATACTTTATATTTATACTTACCAGTAAGGATGAATACTTTATTACTAGCTGACTCCCCGTAGCGTAGTAATACTTTATATTTATACTTACCAGTAAGGATGAATACTTTATTACTAGCTGACTCCCCGTAGCGTAGTAATACTTTATATTTATACTTACCAGTAAGGATGAATACTTTATTACTAGCTGACTCCCCGTAGCGTAGTAATACTTTATATTTATACTTACCAGTAAGGATGAATACTTTATTACTAGCTGACTCCCCGTAGCGTAGTAATACTTTATATTTATACTTACCAGTAAGGATGAATACTTTATTACTAGCTGACTCCCCGTAGCGTAGTAATACTTTATATTTATACTTACCAGTAAGGATGAATACTTTATTACTAGCTGACTCCCCGTAGCGTAGTAATACTTTATATTTATACTTACCAGTAAGGATGAATACTTTATTACTAGCTGACTCCCCGTAGCGTAGTAATACTTTATATTTATACTTACCAGTAAGGATGAATACTTTATTACTAGCGGACTCCCCGTAGCGTAGTAATACTTTATATTTATACTTACCAGTAAGGATGAATACTTTATTACTAGCTGACTCCCCGTAGCGTAGTAATACTTTATATTTATACTTACCAGTAAGGATGAATACTTTATTACTAGCTGACTCCCCGTAGCGTAGTAATACTTTATATTTATACTTACCAGTAAGGATGAATACTTTATTACTAGCGGACTCCCCGTAGCGTAGTAATACTTTATATTTATACTTACCAGTAAGGATGAATACTTTATTACTAGCTGACTCCCCGTAGCGTAGTAATACTTTATATTTATACTTACCAGTAAGGATGAATACTTTATTACTAGCTGACTCCCCGTAGCGTAGTAATACTTTATATTTATACTTACCAGTAAGGATGAATACTTTATTACTAGCTGACTCCCCGTAGCGTAGTAATACTTTATATTTATACTTACCAGTAAGGATGAATACTTTATTACTAGCTGACTCCCCGTAGCGTAGTAATACTTTATATTTACTTACCAGTAAGGATGAATACTTTATTACTAGCTGACTCCCCGTAGCGTAGTAATACTTTATATTTATACTTACCAGTAAGGATGAATACTTTATTATTAGCGGACTCCCCCCGTAGCGTAGTAATACTTTATATTTATACTTACCAGTAAGGATGAATACTTTATTATTAGCGGACTCCCCCCGTAGCGTAGTAATACTTTATATTTATACTTACCAGTAAGGATGAATACTTTATTATTAGCGGACTCCCCCCGTAGCGTAGTAATACTTTATATTTATACTTACCAGTAAGGATGAATACTTTATTATTAGCGGACTCCCCCCGTAGCGTAGTAATACTTTATATTTATACTTACCAGTAAGGATGAATACTTTATTATTAGCGGACTCCCCCCGTAGCGTAGTAATACTTTATATTTATACTTACCAGTAAGGATGAATACTTTATTATTAGCGGACTCCCCCCGTAGCGTAGTAATACTTTATATTCTCTGCCGTAGCGTTGCCTGCGTGGATCCCGTTTCTATTGATCCCGTGGGAATATCCTAATATCCCTTCTTAAGGTGGCTCCGTCGGAATAATTAGCAACTCGATTCGTGGTGGTTGAAATTTCGAACAAAACCATATTAAAATAAAGTCCTTATCAGCTCGCACTGCAATATGGCTGTTACGTCAGTCGCTGCGGCTGACAAGTCCGAAAATAGTGTGTTTTTAATTTATTTTATCTAAAATAAAATTAATTTCCAAGAACTGAGAAAACCAAATCATTATATATTTTTCTTCTGTTGAAATGGTTACAAAGTTACTTAGTTCAAGGTCGTTGGCGTTGGTAGAAACCTTGACGGATGTCTACGTCATATACAAGGAACCTAAAAGTTCAAGGTCGTTGGCGTTGGTAGAAACCTTAACGGATGTCTACGTCATATACAAGGAACCTAAAAGTTCAAGGTCGTTGGCGTTGGTAGAAACCTTAACGGATGTCTACGTCATATACAAGGAACCTAAAAGTTCAAGGTCGTTGGCGTTGGTAGAAACCTTAACGGATGTCTACGTCATATACAAGGAACCTAAAAGTTCAAGGTCGTTGGCGTTGGTAGAAACCTTAACGGATGTCTACGTCATATACAAGGAACCTAAAAGTTCAAGGTCGTTGGCGTTGGTAGAAACCTTAACGGATGTCTACGTCATATACAAGGAACCTAAAAGTTCAAGGTCGTTGGCGTTGGTAGAAACCTTAACGGATGTCTACGTCATATACAAGGAACCTAAAAGTTCAAGGTCGTTGGCGTTGGTAGAAACCTTAACGGATGTCTACGTCATATACAATGAACCTAAATTTCATGTTCTAGCCAGCCGTTTCATTTAGGCGTCAGTCAGAAGGGTACTCTAAAAAAATTTCTTTCAATCTGTCAAAACAGAAAAACTAGCTTATTTCTTGGAACAGTATCAGCTAAATAATAAAAAGAACGATAGGATTGGCTGCCATCTTGAATTAACTGTCAAAATCTGAGAGATTCACGACTACAATGCTAGCTATGCAGTAAGTAAACAAGGTGTGTCTGTGATCAATAAGCATCTACAAATCATACTAAAGTTCTTTTGTTATGTAAATAAATATATATTATAAATAAGATATATTAAACGCAAAAAAAAAACATCTTAACTATGCCAGTACGCATTTAAATTTTGTTCGGGGAGATTGAATTTTAATTAGGGTAATTTCAAAAGGTTTTTAGAACAACACAGATTAATTATCAACATTTATTAACTATGGCAAGTATTTACTGTAACTATTTCGGGTCCAACTTTCAATGGCAGACGAAGCAAAGCCCACAAACCTCCACACTCACGCAGCGTGGGAACATTTCTCGGGACCAGAATTATGAGTGTGCCTCTCCGTTTTTGTCTGCATCACATCCATGTACCTGCCATAAGACCCTCTCTTGCCCGCTCGAAATTCGTGACTTTGAGATTTCGCCGGAAAGCCAGAAGTAATTCGGGTTTGTATGCTGCCAGTTGCCGATTGTCTGTGGAGATATTCTGGGGAAGCACTGATGGGTAGGACAGCACGTTTAGATTGTAAAGACGATGGAAGGATTTTGTTGGCGGGAAATATGTTGATGCAATGTATAGATGTTATTTGAGATCGGCAAGAACAAAGACTTCTAATTAATTTAATTAAGGGGTAGGTAGTCGCCAACGACCTTGAGTCAACCTGTGTCGGTACAAATATACGGTACAGAAACTATATTGAAATAACGTTCAAATCAGCGCACTGCATTACGACGACGTCGCTGAGCCTCCGGATAGCGCAAAATATGGGAAAATATCAAAGGGGAAAATAATACATTTCACATACGCGATGGACGGAAAAAATATTACATAGATGATTTTTCTAACCAATATTTTTCTTGTATTATACAAGGACCATATAAACAAATACCATTAGTGGTTTCAAAGAAATAAATTTTAGTCTTAAAACAGCTCGACTTTGAACAATATTTTCATACTGTCCCTTTGACGCAAGAATAATTTTTAGAAATATTTTTTTTGTTTATATTTTAGATAACACTAGATATTTTTTTTTCATAATTTTTAATCATCTCATTTAAGAGAAATATCTTTATCAGTAAGAGTAATCTTCGCATGATTCTGGAAGAGGCGCCTTAAGATTACCTTAAGGCGCTACGGAAAAAAAATCGACACTTAGAACTTACTTAGAATTAATAATAATATATTAATAATATAAAATTGTATATTATTTTTGGAATCTTTTTCTAGAGATCTGTGAAAACGTCCCTCTCGCATATGGATGGACGCTAAAACTTTTACATATCGCCTTAACGCCCGAATTTTTCTCAAGATTCATACAAAAGGTAAACTGAATGTGAAGTCAACAGCTTATTTTCTTCATTTTTTTTTTCATAAGTATTATCTAGCGACATCTAACTACGTCTCTATACAGCCCAAAATGGAAAATTTTATGCAACACCATCATAATAAAATAACTATCAGACTAAGTTTACACACTTTTCTATAAATAATTATCACAAGATTACGAGATATATCAAATCGCTCAATAAGACATAAACATAAATTAATACTGCCACAATCAAAATTAAAATTACACAGCTCAGGTCCCTATGCAATGTCTATAAAAATCTATAACCACCTACCCGACACGATAAAAAAAAAATGAAGATAAAGATAAAACGTTTTTAATAGTAGTTTATGCTACTAGGGCCAAAAGGAATAAATTACGAGGATGATTTAAAACACGAGCGTAGCGAGTGTTTTAAACGTAACCGAGTAATTTATTGCTTTTACGCCCGTGTATCATACTACGTTTTTCAATGCATAGTGTGAGGAAATGAAAACAAATATAATCTTGTGAACTTTAAATTATGATTGGCTCAAAAGGATTGTATCCAGAGCCGTTAAACAGTGGAAAAAAAAGTATAACATCTGTGGTACACAGGAAAGGTTGCAGGTTAGCCAACCATTGCAAACAAATTAAAAAAAAATAATAATAATAAAGCCCTAGGGCAAAATAATCGACTTTCTGTTCGGTTTTGATGCATAAAAAGTGAGCCTTTACGAGCACATGCATTGAAAAAAACCTTAAGCACATGCTATTAGATAAAACCTACTACACATTAGACGAATTTTTCAAATATTTTAAATAACTTCGGTCTGCCACAGCTGCCCTTCCTTGTATATTGTTATGCCCCAGCGGGGTCATATGTGAACTGTACATTCATATTTAAGATCCAACACTGTACATATGAAAGCAATAAACGATTGAATATGAATATGAATATGAATAAACATTTACCGTTTCATGGAAAACAGCTTTTACCTGAAACCATTTCAAAAATTCGGCGCTTTTTGAATATCTCGCCATCTTGCACCTATTTCACTGATACAATTTCGGCATTATTGTAAATTTGTAATTTTGTGATATGGGCCTAGATGCTCGCAATAAACGTTATATTTCTATATTATATTATTATCAAGGCGAGTGTCGTTCTTATCGGTGAAACGGTTGACATATAGTCAACAACAATCAAACGTGAGTGTTCAAACCGTATGTAATAATAATTTAAAATTGTATCGGTGAAACTGTTGACATATAGTCAACAACAATCACACGTGAGTGTTAATTCAAACCGTATGTAATAATAATTTAAAATTGTACCGGTGAAACGGTTGACATATAGTCAACAACGATCACACGTGAGTGTTCAAGCCGTATGTAATAATAATTTAAAATTGTACCGGTGAAACGGTTGGCATATAGTCAACAACAATCACACGTGAGTGTTCAAACCGTATGTAATAATAATTTAAAATTGTATCGGTGAAACGGTTGGCATATAGTCAACAACAATCACACGTGAGTGTTCAAGCCGTATGTAATAATAATTTAGTATGTCAGCTCACGCGAGCTTTTATAATATTGATGTTATTTACGTCAAAAATCCGAAGCGATTCAGCATTTTCACACCACATTCGTCACAACACATCTCATAATATAGTATGAAATGATGATTGATTAGTTATGATGATGATGATTGTTGACTATAATCCATGAGTAATTTCCATGATTGAGGTACTTTTACCTGGACATCTATAAGCGTGCGTGCTCTCCCAACAAAATCGTCCGTAAACGTAACTAAAATAGAATAACACGTAACACAGCCGAGTGCGTGGGCGCAGAATGTTCCGTACACCAACAACCAAGGGCGGATCTAGGATTTCAATTGGGAGGGGGTGCCTCAGAATTCGTCTTCAAACTGTTGAGGAATTTAAATTTAGAACCTGGCCCGCGTCTCATATCACAAGCACGACTTTACGTCTTGCTCCTGCGCATTTTAGACACAGACGGACAGAACCTATTGATTGATTTATACCTAAGAAAGACTAACATCTTTCTGAATAATATATATATTTTTTTATTATTAAAAAATATACAAGGTGACTTTTTGATCATCGTCCAAATTCATACTAGAGGCTGGGTAAGTGATCAGCATCATGAACCAATAACGATTTTTGTAAAATTCATAAAATGAAATTTCGTCTCCCCATAGTGATTCAGGAGTGAATTACTATGGGAAGTCAAAATTTCATTATACAAATTTCACAAAAATTTTTATCGATTCATGATGCTGATCACTTACCGAGCCTCTAGTATGAATTTGGACGATGATCAAAAATTCACCTTGTATATTAATTTAATTATTTTAAAATTAAGTAACGTAAATGCGCCCAAGTCCGACCACTCACGCCCTTTTTTCAAATAAACCGTCCAAAGATAAACGTCAACTGATTTATAAACTATATATATAGCTTACTTTAAACCTTATTGTTGAGACTTTCATTATAAAGTATAATTATCAATATTTATGTTGTCAGAGTATACAAAAAATAATATTATTAATATGTTTGCCTGTCCTTCTTAAAAGCTCCAGTTACCGACCGCTTAGTTGAAGTTTTCCTGATACCGTCCAGCAAGTAACCCGTTTCCGACCACCATTCAAAAAATTGCCAAAAATGCCATTATCTCATAAAAATAGGGTCAAAAGTTACTGGAGATATCAAAATGTATAGATGGTTTTTTTCAATTAATAATTTTTGTTAATTTAGGCTTTAATTAACTTTTATTAATAGTATATATTTTACATTTTTTCATGTCCGTCGCTATCAATATAAACTTCATATGTTTGGCCAAATATATTTTATCTTATTTCAATATGTTAATAAAATATTGTTTGTATAATACCGTTTAACGGCTTTTTTATTATTTGTATGTTGTATTTTACATAGATATAAACACTTAATTAAATAGTTATAGGTGCTATGTTTGACCTCTCAGTGGGGTCGTCATCAGGATTTTAAAAACCATGATTTAAAATATACTTTTTTATATTTTTATGTCAATACATGCCAGCAGTTTTCTAACTTCAAACGCCTATATATGTCGTATGATATTTCTTTTTTCGTCTATAACTATTCAATCAAGTTTTTATGTTATTTTACTTATTTTTTCGATTTTTTCTTTATTTTTAAACTGTGATTAGATATAATGGTGATTTTTTTTCTTTTTGAGTAATTAATTAATGAAATTCGTAACTTCTAAGAATTCAAAGATAAAGAAAAGGTTAAGAGCTTGTACTTTATTTATAAAATTTAGAAATTAAAATAATTACAGTCCTTGCTAATAAAAAGTTTGAAAACATCGTCTTCATTTTCAATATGTTTAACTTGCTTTACAAATTTTTTTTTTCAATTTCTGTGGCAATTTTTTTCTTAGGTTTAGGTTTGTCTATCTTGTTTCTATAATGTTACATGGAATAAATTGTTTCATTTTTAGGAACTATTCTGCCAACTTTATAATTGTGGTCGAGCTTTAAATGTAATGAATAATTAATTCCATATTTAACTTGACATTCTTTTCTTTCGTTTGGTGAGGTTTTTCGATGTTCCTTTAAACTGAAACTGAAAAGATTCCACAATTGTTTGTATAAACTGCTATTTTCATAGCAGTTTGGTTCTTGTTGTGTAATGTGTTGTTTTATTTCAATTCCAGTTTAATTTTTTTTTGTGACACTTGTTCCTGAGGCCATACTAAAATAAATTCATGACAGGTGTTACTTGTTGCTCATTATTTGTATTTTTCTATACAAACACACTCTTTTTGAGCACCGTACATTTTTTGCAAGTACTTTAAAATTTTGTCTTGATACACAAACGGATGACCAGACTCCGGTTTATGGTATATTTATTGTGGTCGGTTACAAGCAAAACTGAATTTATCACCACTCATTACCGTCCAATTACAATAATTATGTGTTTTAATTATTTATCCAATGTGATGAAAAAAAAGAGTGAGCTTTATAGAAATTTAAAGACATATATAGTCATTAAAAATTTTATAAGAATATCTCAGATGTCAATTTTTAATATAAAATAACTTTTTAAAACCAATAACGTATATTTAATATCCCAATAAATTTGAGAAAGAACGGAATGTTTTAAGTAAATTATGAATCAATCTAAAAGTCTAAACTTAGGACGGAATCAGGATATTAAGCAAATGTATATGTCACAAAAATATGTGTATATTCAAATTATAGTTTTTATCCACAATTTATAAAGAAAATCACAAAAGTCTGAAAGTCTATTTAAAACACCTGATACCGTCCACTGTACGGTATCTGGAAACAATCGTTTTACCGGATCTCCTGATTCCGACCGAAATAGAAAAGATGATAAGACTATTAATATTTTATCAATCCTGAAAAATCTTGCATTTATATATGAACGAAACCCTAAACTACATAAAAAAATATGTCAGTTTTACCAAAATATGCAGAATCGAACAAAAAATGAAAAAAACCTCCACAAACTTTTTACGTTCCGCAAAGCTCGACTTCGAACTAAACCGATGCACAGTGACAACAAAATTAATAACAAAATTGAACGTAGCGGAAATTAGAACCAATCATGATTCATCGGTAATTTAAGAATTGGCCTATAAGAGACGAGCAATTGTTCACTTATTTGACGCGGGATATTGTTACAAATTTCAAAAATACTGGGCGGTCGCATACAGGAGCCTAGTCGGAGAACGGTGCCGATACGTTACCTATCTGTTATTTAAGTTTGTTTTTTATACAAAATTATAATATTTTACTGGTCTATTATATAAAATCGAAAAGCTAGAATGGGACAAAATTCATGGCAAAGAGTGAGATCGCGCTCTAAACAACTTTGTGTGCGCGTATCGCTCACATGAACGCCAAAATCGCGAAAAAAATTATGCAATTCGATTCCTTGAATTGTAACAATGATGAATGGTATAAACAATATTGGTTTGGATACGTGATCGCTTAAGAATGAAATTATGAAATCAAAATGTTCCACGTTTCAGAAACGTCAGATCTGTATGGCATGTTTAAACGGCCGATCATACTGGTTTGGGTTTGCAATAACGTAACATGATACAATGCAACTTTAAACGCAAATTGAACATCAAATAATTTTCCAGAAAATTAATTTTATATTAATTTATTAATTCCAGAGATTATCTCCTACATCCAACGTCGCTTACAAACATCTCTCTATGATTCAAGTGTTTCTAGGTATTTTTTTATAATAATGATTATTATATTTTCAACGCGGACAGAGCAGCGGTTAAAATACGTGCGACTTCAAATTACTAATTCGGCAGGCTATGTCGGTACGGTAACCTTCGATCTCTGATCTTCGTTTCAGATTTTATCCATCAGAGATATCCCAAGCATAGCCCGCTCCATAGCTCGTTGAGCGACCTTAAATCGGCGGATCAAGCCTTTGGTAAGAGACCACGTCTACAGCCGAATCAGTAAGTTGAAGTGGCAGTGGACCGACCTGATAACCGTTGGGGCCGTAAGGCATTGGAATGGAGACCACGTACAGCAAAGCGCGGCGTAGGCCGCCCTCGTGCCCGCTGGACTGACGATCTCAAGGACGTTGCGAGTAACGGCTGGATGAGGATGTCTGAGAACCGCCAAGAGTGGCGTAATATGGGGGAGGCCTATGTCCAGCAGTGGACGAATACGGGCTGATGGATGGATGGATGGATGGACGTGCGACTACGTCTATGGCCGATAGTTTTGGAGGGGGGGGGGGGCATGCCCCCTGCTGGTTCCCTCTCTGTACCCGCCCTTGCCAGCAGTCGTGTCGGCGAGATAGGACCGGGTCCAATTTAATTGAACGGCATGGAGCATTCTTATCACCTATACGTTATCCCTTCACATTGTTTACGACGCGGACATCGCGGTGGATGCGCGCAGCTGACGAGGGTGACCAGCAGGCAAACCTTTTTATCAGGAAATGTATTACTGTAAACTACAACGTAGTAAAAAATCGTGTCGTTACATTTAATATGTTTGCGAAATTTTAAATGAAATGGTTGAAGAATTAGTTGAGGCCAAAACTAAAATTTTTACCTATTTTGTCTGTCTGTCTGTTCCGTTTTAACACTTAAAAAATTTGGATGCGGTTTTATTTACTATCATCGTAATGACCATTAGTCGGCTTGCAAGTGTACATCCGTGGGATCCTTGATGATACAAGTATGGGAGTGGTATCAATCTCTTCGTTATGACACGGAGAATCAGTAATTGGATGGTGGACAATGACCACTCGTGTCAGATTGAAGTTATAAGCAAAAAACAAAATGGCCGCCGCTCTGCCGTAAGTGATACTGGTTTCTTATGTTTATCTCGTAAAATACAGTATTTACGACAAAGTGATCTATTATAAAAGTATTCAGTATTAAATTCTACACAAAACATGTTCCTACTATATTTTGTGTACGGCTGACCCTTAACATAGAAATTCTGTATTTAAGATTCAATTCTCTGAATTAGTACCAAGATATTAAGAAATAACTATAACGGCCATGTTTCAACTTTTAGTTGTGAGGAATGTACACTAATAGTTTATTATATGCATAAACGTATTCTGAAAGACATTATGATACCTTCAAAATAATTGGATTTTCTATAAGAGTGAAGTTACATAGAATTTTTTAATTAAATTTTTCTAACTTCACTTTATGGAAAATACAGTTATTTTTAAGCTACTATAATGTCATTAACAATACGTTTATGCATCAATTAAACTTTTCGTAATCATTGTTCTTTGCTAAATGTTGTCTATTGGCTGTTATAATATTACAATTTCGGAGAATCGACCCTTAAATAAGGAATTTATGATTTTATTTCCCAAAAAGTGCAAAGAATGTTGTTGTATTTTTTATTTGTTAATAGATAAATGCTAAGTTTTCAATTGTATCACATTATCCAAGACATTATTAGACTTCAAAGTAACAAATACCAAATATAGTTTATCAAGTACAATCTCCATCATCATAAACCTCGTCTTCACTTTCTACAGCTGATTCATTGCATTCATGTATGTCTTCTGTATCCTTAGAGTTTTCACATACTTCTGGATCACCTTCACATCTACACATTTCTGTGCACTTTAGTCCATACATAAGACAGGTGCATGGTGGACAACAGCGACGTAGGGAGCACGTGCAACTACAAAGCTCTGCCATAAGATCTGGAACACATGGTGAGGTGCACGCGATTGGTTCAAATGTTCCTCCAACGTAAGTCCATCCGAAACTGAGTGGTGATGGTATGACCGGGTTTGGTTGGATATCTTGATTCCACTCAAGGGCCTGAAGATGAGCTCTCAACAGTGCAGGAGTTAGAGCAGCTTTTGTTGGTGGAAGATTTTCATCTTGACATTGTTTTTTTGTGAAAAGCCACCATCGCACATCTCCAATCTCAGTCATTGTTGTTTTTGGAATATATAATTGACAAACAAAAGACTCCAAAGCATTTCTGGCATCGTCTAGAAGAGTGGGTGTTGTACCAAGCTTTGCTAAGGCCTCTAGTAAATCATCATTGACGGAATTGAATGTTTTCCACCATTTAAGCTTCCCTTTACTGGCAAATGACCCAGTGACATCTGAACCAGATAAGGCATGAAGTCCAGGGAGAGCAGCAGTCTTGAGTAATCTCATAATGTCTTTCAGAATACGTTTATGCATATAATTAACTATTAGTGTACATTCCTCACAACTAAAAGTTGAAACATGGCCGTTATAGTTATTTCTTAATATCTTGGTACTAATTCAGAGAATTGAATCTTAAATACAGAATTTCTATGTTAAGGGTCAGCCGTACACAAAATATTGTAGGAACATGTTTTGTGTAGAATTTAATACTGAATACTTTTATAATAGATCACTTTGTCGTAAATACTGTATTTTACGAGATAAACATAAAAAACCAGTATCATCTACGGCAGAGCGGTGGCCATTTTGTTTTTTGCTTATAACTTCAATCTGACACGAGTGGTCATTATCCACCATCCAATTACTGTTTCTCCATGTCATAACGAAGAGATTGACACCACTCCCATACTTGTATCATCAAGGATCCCACGGGACATAGTATTTGTACACTTGCAGGCGCACTACATGGTCAACATTAATATAGGCTATAATGTGGTTTTGATAAAATAACCGCCAGGCCGAAAACTAAGCAAAGATTAAATGAACGCTCTGGCGGAGCTGCGGGCGAATGGCTTGTTGAAAATATAAATAGTAAGAACATTGTACTGAATACCTTACTAAAAACCCATGTAATAACATTAGGTACACAAATGAAGGCTTTTTATTTATCAGTTCTCCAGTATAAAATACTTATTTTGACTTGTGTGTGAAAATGACTAGCTAACAAGGAATAAAATTTATTGAAAAAGGAGTTACTTTGCGGAAGTCCATCATGAATCTGTGGATATATTATTAATAATTTGCAATTTTGGAAAAGGGCTTGTAATACAATATTCCTTCTAATTTGTCCCAAAATTCATTGTACAACTTAGCTGTCGATGCTGAGATACTGCTATAGTTTCTAAAAAAGATAATATTGTTAAGAGTTTAGTTACGAATGAAATACAAAAAGTTGCTGTCTCCTCAAGAGAACAAATCAACCCGGAACTAGCAACATTTAAATCGATTCAGTGTAGGGTTAATGATAACGATCTAGTAATTTCAAACGCGGATAAAGGTAATACAGTAGTTATAATGAATCGCGAAGATTATAATATTAAAGTGAATGACGTCATTCAGGGTGATGACTTTGTTCCACTTAATTCAGATCTAACAAAGAAAGGAGACGGTCAGAATCGGCCTTAACCGCGTACATGAAATAAATTTATACTATAATTTTTGTTAGATTTATTCGTAGCTAGTTTCACTTTTATAATAACATGGACACAGATATTAAAATAAATAAGTAATGTCGCAGCCGGTCATGAGAGCGAACACCGAACGAAACGAAAGCGCGCGCCATCTACCAAGTAGTCCACAAACTACGCTTCCAGCGTGCTTTGATAAGAGTCATGCGTGACGCAATCGGCGGCGGCAGTCCCAGCTTTTTATTTCAAGATTCATGCTTTTCTTCTGGATTTTGATAGAGATTACATTACGACTGACATTCGAGCATGACCCTTTTAAATAGGTATATCAGAATCATCGTGAAACATTGTTACAACTATGAACGTTTCAAACGCGCTTAAGTTTATTTTCGCAATGCCATATGAAAATAACCTCAAAATAAAAACGATTTATCATAAAAAGTTATTAAAAGATGGTGTCCGTTTTAAATGGATAATCTAACCGTGTTATTTTGAATTTGTTCTTTATCATTGACCACAGTATATTTGTGTACTCTCTTAAGGCATTTTGCTTGTGAGGAACTGACCATCTCCTTTCAAGCTGAGCTAAAATAGGCCGTCAGTAACCCATCCTTTGTTTTTCCAGTTGACACTCAATCTAAAGCGAAATTACTGCCTATGAACCCCGTGGCCCCAGCTTTGTACGGTTTGCCAAAAATACACAAAGATAACATTCCAGTTCGTCCGGTTGTCTCTCACATCGGTGGCCCAGCTTATGATTTGTCAAAACGGTTAAATCACATTTTGTTAGAAAAAACTTCTTTCAAGTCTATCTATTGTCTTAAGAATAAAGAGGATTTAATATCGAAAATTCAAAATGTTCATTTACCTTCTAATGCGAAGTTAGTATCTTTGGATGTAGATAGATTATTTACCAATGTTCCTTATGACGAATGTTTGACTATTATTTGAAATTTGTTAGAAAAACAACGTCTTCACACTGGAGAAATTGATGACCTCATTAACCTCACATCAGTTTGCATGCAACAAAACTATTTCAAATTCAATAATAGTTTCTACATGCAAAAAGAAGGTTAAGCAATGGGTTCACCCTTAAGTCCGTTGATGGCTGATATTTTCATGGACAGTTTCGAGACCAAACATATTGTCAATAATTCTAACATTTTGTACTCTTATAGATTCGTTGATGATGTCATTCTTTGCTGGACGGGTACTAGTAGGCAGTTAGATATATTTGTCAACAAAGTCGCAAGGGGTCCTATATAAGCAAGGGGTAGACTATGTACTAGAGTCCCGTTTGTCATCCTTCGGGTACGGAACCATAAAATACTTTTGACAATGTACCTACTAGACCGTAGTCGTTCGTTTGCTACTAAAAAAACTAGATGGCGCTACTTGCATATTACATCGCGATATCGTTTGATCTTCTTCAAAATACATACATACTAACATGTAGGCAAGTCAGCGTACAGATCGTCAATAAAGTCGTGAAATAAATAGGGGCGCCACTTTCTTTGCCAAAACAGAATTAATATGGCAACAACTTAGATCTTTTGTATGGGGAAATCAGGTGTAACCAGTAAATAGTATATTTCATTACGAGTGCGGAAAGCCTGTCATTGCAAAGAGTTCCGACAAATGTCTACCCGAGCCGAGGCGCAGCCGAAGGTGAGGGTTGACAGTCGGAACAAGTTGCAATGACGGTTCCGCACGTGTACTGAACAACTATTTTTAATACAGTTGCGAAAAAATGAAGCAATTTAATAAAATAACAAAAACACAATAAACTCAACTAACTAATACTCCACGCAATAAATTCGTCGTATGTAGATATGTAGCGACTTTTTGACTTCTCCGAAGCATTTTGTGCAATTATACTGAGTTCCGGTGGTGTCAATTCAAATAAAATATCGTCGAAATTACTCATTTTGTGCAACAAACAACTAAACCCGCAAAGAAAATTTTTGGAAAATGGCGCCAACCGTTTTGTTTTCTTCACCCATTCTGGCTAGGCAAAGAGAACTATGCCCATACAGCCAAGTCTTCAGTAGATTTTTTTTATTGATATGAAATGAAAATGAAATTTAATGAGATGAAATGAAATGAAAAATAACCTAACTCATTGAATCAAATCATTAAATCTGATATTGAAACAAAATAGTAGCTTCTTTTTAGAAATATTTGCATGAATCATAAAAACTTCTTTGATTTTTTTTTTGTAAAAACTTCGTGGTTGGTTTTTTTCTTTTTAATAGACAATATTTTGACAGTTGGGAAAGAGAACGCACGAGTTCGGAAAAGGTAAAGAATAAGCTCGAGTATGTAATAGCCCACATCCCGAACGCTATACGTCCCTGCAATACGCCACTTTTTGAGCAACTGTATTAAAAAATAATTTTAGTTCCATTTCATGACTTTTTAGACAAGCTGTATGTAAGCGAATTGTGACGGATTTTTTGGAAGGATTTCTCCATTTAGAGAATCCTGGTGTCAGATTCACTCGAAGTCTCGAAAATAAAATTCAAATTCAAATAAAACTCCCTTAATTTTCTAGATTTAACTATTACAAGATCACAACACAAACATGAATTTCAAATATATCGTAAGCCAACACACACCGATACTGTACTACCCGCTTGTCATTGTCACCCTTGGGAACATAAGCTTGCTGCATTTCGTTGTTATGTTCACAGATTGATGACGGTGCCCTTAAGTCCGGATAACTATAAAAAAGAGCTCAATATCATATATCAGATTGCTTTTAATAACGGGTATAGGACTAAAATGGTTGACCGATTAATCCACAAAAAACAAAATAGTATTATTAGAAGTAGTTTGTCCGCTTTACAGCCTGAAAGTATTCAAAAATATAAAACCAGCTTAGGCGCTCTTATCCCAGAAAAGTGACTATCTGTCTTTTTCTTTACGTGTAAGGAGTAAAGAAAATAACCACACTTTTGTAATTTTTCGTTGTTTTTATCGGTTTTTAAATTGTTTAAAAATAAGGGATATGTATATTAAAACCCACTTACGTGGTCGACCTAGAAAATTTAAAGGGCAATATTACCAGATATGTTTCGTTAATAAAAAAGTGGAATTATGGAAATTGCATGATTTGAAAGGTCCTATTACATGCTGTGTTCGTGAATTATTTCTATCAAGCAAAGTTTATCTGATCGTGTAACACATGCGTGGAAGACCTAAATAAATGTTTGAACTATATTGCGTATTTTTTTTGGAAGTTTTAGACGATATTTGAAAGTTACATTTGACTTTGAAATTACTGATTTTGGGATAAGAGCGCCTTAACTTACCGATTTCTGAACGGGTTGCAAAGATCTATCGGCGTTCTGGTGTTCGCGTTGCTTTCAGAACTAGCTTTGTGATAGAAAGGATAAATTAGATAAAAAACAACAGTCAGGTATTTACAAATTATGCTGCAGTCAATGTAACGGTGTTTACATCGGGTAAACGGGTCGTACCTTTGAAACAAGGTATAAAGAACACATCTCAGCCTCATCCCGAAAAATTGCATTTTGCGATGTTTTAGAGTCCGGTCATAGTTTGCCTAACAATCATTCATTTGATATAAAACATATTTGTAAGAAAGGTTTAAGGCGACATGTAAAAATCATGTGTATATGCGAAAAAACCCTCAGTGCGACAGGGACGGATTCGTAGTAAAGTAGCAAAAAGTTGGTTTTTTATTAATATAAGTTGCTATCAAAATTTCGTTTAACCAGGTCCTAGATACCGTTAAAACCCATCTTATAAAATATAATTGCAGTCCATATGTCATTCTAAATTGTCAAACCAGGAGAATTGGTGTCGAAAAAGACCTAATTTCAATAAAGAATGAAGAATAAATTCTGAAAATATATAAACACCAGCGAACTCGAACGTTCACTGAAAAACATGCTTTAAATTTAGCCATTATTTGTATATACATAAACTTGTGTTGAATGATGTCACAGAACGGCAAGCGAAGCATAAATCGACCTGGTTTTGTTACAAAGTAAACAAACAAGGTAAATGCGCAAATCCCGCAAACTTAAAGTAGCACAAAGGAAGCCCTGCCTTCCTGCCCGAAGCCGGTGAAAAACAGGGTCAAATCATGTAGTGTAGAGCAATACCTGGTACTAGATCTTTCTGCAGCGCAACCAAATAAAAAACAAAAAAATCAATTTCAAAAAACACCAACAAGGCAAATTACTGGTTTTCTTTCTGCATCAAATAACCAAAGAAAACATGAGGTAGATACTAGCAAAAAAACCATAAACGAAACCGCAAAACCAAAAGAATCAGCATAACAATTAGAAGAGTATAGCGCAAAGCGGAAAAAATCCAAAACAACTTACACAAGAAATAACAAAAACTACGTCAAACAGCAAGCCCTCCCACCTCTGTTGGTCACAGCGGGAGATAACGACCACAACCCCTCAAACGTTACTACAAAAACAGTTCCTCACAGCTATATCTGTGAAAACCTCTTAAACAACAGTAAAAAAAATCATCAAATGTCGAAATTAAACAAAACAAGCAAGGAAAAATTATACGTGTGTACATATAATGCAAGAACTTTGATGGAAGAAGCTCACGTCCTTGAACTTGAATATGCCTTGAAGTTCATAAAGTACGATATAATCGGACTAGCAGAAATAAGGAGAGCAGGAAAAAACATCGAAGATAGAGGAGACTATGTCCTATATAGCTATGGCGAGAAAAAGGGAATAAGGGGCGTGGGATTCCTAGTTAACAAATGCCAAGCTAATAACGTGGACGACTTTGAATCTTTCTCTGACAGGGTATGCATGATCAATTTAAATTCTGGGGATATCAAATCCACACTTATACAAGTACACGCTCCCACTGAAAAATCAGATAAAGAAGAAGTTAGACTGTTTTATAATGATATCAGAAAAGCACTATCTAAAAGCTGCAAAAATGTAATATTACTAGGAGATTTTAATGCACAAGTAGGCCAACCTAAAAAAGAAGAGAACATAGCGCTCGGAAGGTTTGGTTACGGAGAAAGAAGTCCCAGGGGTGAAGTTCTTATAAATTTTGCTCTGGAAAATAAATTAAAAATAATGAATACTGTATTTAAGAAAAATCAAAATAGACGTTGGACGTGGCTTTCTCCGGACGGACAAACGAAAAACGAAATTGATTATATTTTATGTAATTTTGAAAGCAAATTCGAAAATATAGATGTGCTAAGTAGCCTGAAACACCACAGCGATCACAGGATGGTAAGAGCTACTTTGAATACCAATAATGTACAAACTAAAACAAGAAGATATTTCAAGCCAGCTGGTGAAAATTACACACTCAAAAGTAACTTTTCAGAGCAACTTCATAATAAAATCAACTCAGAAAACTTCAAGGAGCCTACTGTACAGCAGTCGTATGACAAGATAGAAAAAGCTATTATTTTAACAGAAAACCAAGAAAAACTAAGGACTGTAAACAAAAAAGACTTGATACTGTCGGATTCAACGAAGGAACTAATAGAAGAAAGACAGAGATTAAAATATAAAACTGGTAAGACACGCAAAGAGAAGACAGAATTAAGCAAATTGTACAGGAAAACCAAAGACAAAATAAAAAGAGATTTGCAAGACTATAGACTAAAAATACTAGAAGAAAACCTACTTCACTCTGGAGCAATTAAAAAAGCGCAGAAAATACTCAAAAGAAATAAACCTATCATGGCTAGCCTTACAAACAGGAAAAGTGAAACAAAAACCAACAGAGAAGAAGTTGTGCGTGTTGCTACAAAGTTTTACTCAGAGCTTTACTCAGAGCTCTACACTTCTAACGATGAGATAAACTATGGGCCACAAACAGAAAACAACAGTTGTTATGAGATAAATGTAGAACCAATTACAAACGAAGAAGTTGTACAAGCGTTCAAAAACTTAAAAAAAGATAAAAGCCCCGGACCGGATAGACTGAAAAATGAAATATTGATGGCAGGAAAAGCTGCATTAATACAACCCTTAACAGATCTTTTCAACAAAATCCTTATTGAAAAGCAAATACCGAAGCAATGGACAGAGGCACACATCACACTAATTTATAAAAAAGGGAACCCCAATGACATAGGAAACTACCGTCCTATTAGTCTGATGTCGAACATCTATAAAATATTTGCCAACATAATTCGGAAAAGAATCACACCTGACATTGACAAAAACCAACCTCCGGAACAAGCTGGATTTATGAAGGGCTTTTCAACAGTTGATCATATTCATTCCATAAGTCAAATTATAGAAAAACACAATGAGTTCCAGCTCCCTCTGTATCTTGGATTCATTGATTATAAAAAGGCATTCGACTCCATTTCACACAACTCAATTTGGAAAGCGCTTGAAGAACAAGGAATTAAGAAAGATTACATCGACGTAATCAAAATAATATACATGAACAGTACAGCTAGAGTGAAAACTGAAAAGCTAGGGCAGCAATTTCCAATAAGCAGAGGGGTTAGACAAGGCGACCCAATGTCTCCAAAACTTTTTATAAGTGTTCTAGAGATGATCTTCCGAAAAATGAAATGGATGGACAGGCAAGAAGGAATAATCATTAGCGGTCACCATCTTTCAAATCTACGTTTTGCCGATGATTTGGTTATATTCGCGAGATCAGCTTGCGATCTATCCCGATTACTCCAAGACTTACACTCACACAGTAGAGAAATTGGATTAGAAATGAGCGAAACAAAGACCAAAGTTATGACCAACTGGAGAAGATTACCCATAACAATTGAAAACACGACACTTGAGTATGTAGAAGAATACATCTACCTAGGAAAAGTCATATCTTTTGTTGACTGCACTAATAAAGAAGTAGAAAGAAGGATCGGCAACACATGGAAGAGATATTGGTCGATGAAAGAAATTTTTAAAAGCCGACTCCCTGTTAAACTTAAGAAGAAAGCTGTAGACAGCTGCCTGCTACCTTGTCTTACATACGGTTGCCAAACTTGGCAATTAACAAAAGAGATTTTACAAAAAATCCAAGTATGCCAGAGAGGAATTGAGCGTAGCTTACTTAATCTCAAACTCTGTCACAGAATACCAGCTAAAGTGATCAGAAACAAAACAAAAGTAATCGATGCAGTAGAGTACATTCTTAAGATGAAGTGGAAATGGGCAGGTCACGTTGCGAGAATGACTGAGGTCAACAGATGGACAAAAATCCTGACCAGCTGGAAACCGCAGATTGGCAAAAGAAAAAGAGGAAGGCAGAGAAGACGCTGGGAAGACGACATTGTGTTGACTGCTGGTAAAGACTGGATAAATGTCGCTCTAGACCGAGAAAAGTGGAAGGAACTAGGAAAAATTTACCTGCAAAATAAAGCAAAAATCATCATCTAGTTTAAGCTTTATAATGTATTTTGTGCTATACTCAGTAATTTCTATACTATTATTTTTTTTGTATGATTATTATTGTTATTTTTGTACATATTAATAGTACTAGTATTTAGCATGTTTTTAGTGTAAAAATTTGTTAAACATTTTAAACTAGAATAAATTGGCTAATAAATAAATAAATAAATAAGATCTTTCTATTGTGTATTTGTTGCCCGAAGTACATCACGTTGGGACGATAAAATCGTCGGCGAAAAAAAGGTGTACGACTGTTGAATGTTCTAGCACTCCACACTCGGAAACATCTATTGAGAGTTGACACCCCGGGACAAGGATATGTTGGATATCGTAAGGTCATGTTCATATTTTTTCAATGCATGTGCTCGTAAAGGCCCACTTTTTATGCATCAAAACGGAACAGAAAGTCGATTATTTTGCCCTAGGGCTTTATTATTATTTTTTTTTAAATTCATTTGCAATGGTTGGCTAACCTGCAGCCTTTTCTGTGTACCATAGACGTTATACTTTTTTTACACCGTTTAACGGCTATGGATACAGTCCTTTTGAGCCAATTATAATTTAAAGTTCACAAGATTATATTTGTTTTCATTTCCTCACACTATGCATTGAAAAATGTAGTATGATACACGGGCGTAAAAGCAATAAATTACTCGGTTACGTTTAAAACACTCGCTACGCTCGTGTTTTAAATCATCCTCGTAATTTATTCCTTTGCGCCCTTGTAGCATAAACTACTATTTTTTAACGGACACATTTATTATGTACTAGGGCCCGCGTGTCTGCTCACGTAATGAACGTAGTGGGATTGTGATAATTTGTCAAAATTTAAAGAAAGAACTGCAGCATTTTTAAAAGTTCAGAAACAGCACCTAAAATACCAAAACTTTCGTAGTGTAGATAAGAGGATAGTGGTCATTGTCACCCTACACACCTTGGACACCCACTAATCCAGAACGACCGAAATTGGAGCCGGTTCTGCTCTCGTCTCGATCTTATTGTCATCCAGACTTACGAACAGACAGACAGGCCAACACACAACACCCGCTGCCCACTTGTGTAATTTGTTGGATTTAAATAAAATGTAGTTTTATGATTATTTTATTCATTTCATTTATTTAATTCATTTAACAATAAATATTACATTTGAATATTAATCCTTAGATTACCTACAAGACAAAAATTTCTTAACCGTTATATTTTTACTGTAATCTTTTCGTAAGCACATATTACAATGATTTTTTTCATATTTTTCGGTCCACCAGTTTTAGAGATAAAGGGGGACATACATTTCTTAATGGTTTTTCGAGGATTTCTCGAAATAGAAGCAAGTAAATACAGCCAAGCTATATATATTTTTATTTTACAATCAGCTCTTTAATACTGTATTTCTATAAAATATATTAAATTTTTCAATTTATTTTACTTTTTTTATATTTCTCATTTGTGTTTTAACTTTTTTTTTATCGCTAGAGTTTTCCTGTAATTAGCCAGCTATGACCTATAATCGACTTTTTTTTAATATTTTTCGGTCCACCTGTTTTTGAGGTAAGTGGGGGAAATATTTTTTTTGTTGTTTTTCAAAGAATTCTCAAACCCAATGCCAGTAAATATGTTTACAATCAACTCTTTAATATCTACAATTTGATACCCATATTGTATTTTTAAGATATTTTTTTATTTTTCTGTCTTTTGTATTGGAAATACAAAAAACCATTTCAAATATTTTTTTGACACCTTGTTATTTGGGCACATACATTAGTGCTATTTTTCTGCCTTTCAAGTCTTTATTCTTTAACGGTGTTAAAGTTATGAGACTGTGGCTTACGGACGGACCATAAAGGTACCTTTTGTACATCTTAGCTACTAAGGAACTCTAAAAAGCAGCGGGCTGTCTCAGATATACGCCTTTTTACTCAATCATAGATGAAGGAACCAATGGCTAATCAGAATGGCTAAAAATGTATACAATTTGTTTCAATCTTTAAATTTTCTAGTACTTTTAATTCCAAAATATTATTAAAACAAAACCTCATGTCACAAAAACTTCTATCTTTTAAAAACACTTCGATAATTTTAAACCACTTTCACAATTTTCAAGCTTGATGGGGCTAGAGATAAAACTAATTACAACATACTGGTTGACCTCGTTCATTACAACAAAACGTTCCGGGGTTCAGTTCCCGACGAGATCAATTTACGTGAACGTAATTATTTCCAGTCGGAAGTTTATTGTTCAAATTCTATTAAAAAGTGCAACGGTAGTTGCATCACTTTGGCATTTAAATTGATGCCACTACGTAAATTCCGAACGGTTTTATTTATTATAGTATTTATTAGAGACGCAAGTATGTAGATCTAAGACAAGTTCAGACTATATATTTGCGCCTTTTGGAGTAGAAACCTTAGGGCCGTGGGTCCAGCCGCGAAGCAGATGTTCAAGGAAATATCTTCGTGACTGGTCGACGTTTCGGGGGACCGGAGCGGAGGGCCGGTGCATACTTCGGACAGCGTCTGAGCCATCCAACGAGGGAATCTGGGAATGCTTCCAGCCTTTTGGGGACCCTGCCGATCGACGGCGGTGATTTGGAATAAATATTTTGTATGGTTTAATTTATAGGTACTTTCTTCTAGGGTGTTTTTTTTTAGATTTTTGGTTTTTTCTTAATTTAGTTAGGTATAATTTTATTATATGTTAGTTTCTAGAAATTGTCAGTAAAATTAAATCCCAACTTAGGAAGGTGGCGTAATCCTCAATTTGTCACAAGTAAAAGGTGAAAATAGGCTGTAATAAGGATTATTTACGAGAAAATTGGTATTTTTTAAGCACAGTAGGTTAAGGAGTACATATAAGACTATGCAACAACATGAATGCTGAAAAAAAAAAACACTTTGACCCCTACCAGAAATTAATTCCATCTTTGTGCCGTCTCTATTCCTTTCTAGAATCTTACCAAACAAATACTTTTCCGGCGCGGCGCAACCTCCTCGGAAGGAACGCAAGAAAGAGCGGGAGAAGAGGATCTTTTTATTTTATTTTAGCTTTGGCGCCAAAAACAGACAGTCGGAACGCGCCGTGGAGCAGAGCGCATGCGTTACGTGCGCCATCTTGATTTTCTTTTCGCGCCACCGTTTCTTTGCCATGGAAATGGAAAATTGTAAATCAAATTAACCTAGAACACGTAAAAATCCGAAATATTTTAATAATTTGAGACCTTGGTGTTGTTTCTAGAAGAATAGAGTGAGTTTTTGACAGTAAAGGATATAAAAATCATGTTGATATGGTGAGATATTTATTTTTTAGTAATGGTTATTAGTACATGGTACTTACAATGATTTACATGGCTTTGGAAAAGTTACATTATTTTGTTCAGTCATTCATTAGGTAGTAGATAAATACACAACATGATGCTATACTAAAGTAGGTACTCACTGGTATTTCTTTAATTTTACCGGCAAAAAACTAGGTTATCGACATGTTCCTGATATTCCGATAAGTTTATGTATGTTTGTTTAGCCGTGCTTACACAAAGTATAGACAGATACAAAATACAAACAATACCTAAGTATAAACTACCTGTTCCACTAATTTAGAAAAAGTATTTAGTTAAAATTATTAGTAAAGCCTTTATGTAAAAATGTAACTAGCGAAACGGATTCGTTCTATGAGTATTTTTTGTCATCGATAGACGTTTTCAGCTCGATCAGCTTTTTTTAATCTGTGCCGAGCCATAACAAACAGACTGACGTCATCAAAACTTCACCGCAAGTTTCAGTTGACAACAGAAACCAAAAACGAATCCCACTTACCTCAGAATAAGAATACAATTCTGAGCAACTTACCGTGCAGCAACTTCAGCAAAATCAGTTTTTTAGTATTTGTTGTTATAGCGGCAACAGAAATACATTATCTGTGAAAATTTCAACTGTCTAACTATCACGGTTCATGAGATACAGCCTGATAACAAACGGACAGACGGACAGACAGACAGACAGCGGAGTCTTAGTAATAGGGTCCCGTTGGTTACCCTTTGGGTACGGAACCCTAAAAACAAATCCCACTTACCTCAGAATAAGCATACAATTCTGAGCAACTTACCGTGCAGCAACTTCAGCAAAATTAAAACCACAGAGACGCGTTTACCAAAAAAACTCGCATTTTTTACGGATATGAAAACTGCTAACTTTAGTTACCGTTACCAGACTGTACATAATGAGTTGATTTACCTCTAAACTTAGGTAATGAATGTTAAATGCTCGGCTAATGGAACAAAAACATCTAACTAGGGCAGGGCAATATGTTGACATAATGAACAGGCGTGTGTTGTGTTTTGGTACCAATATATTTTGTTTTGAACATCAGGAGCCCGTATTTTTATTACCGGCCCAGTGCGTGTCGGGCCACGCGCAGTGTAGAGTTCCGTAGTTGCCCGTCACAATTTGCGGACTTTGAAGGTTCATAAACTTATATTTACTACCTGTTTTATACAACTATCAACTTCATCTAAGTAATTTGTACGAAATATTAAATTTTAAGTTATTCGACTATTACTCATTAACTTGTAAACCCTACTTAGCTGTGATAGTGTTCCTTTTAACTTCGTTTGAATTTTCTCACATACAAAAACAACCATTTAGCTGGCAGGGACACTGGACTCTAACAAGAATTTCATTCCTTTCATTTTACTTCATTTATTTAATTCATTTAACAATAAGTATTGCATTTGAAACTAAAATACTGTGTACAAAATAATGACAAAAAAAATTACATGTTACAAAACATGTTATTAAATACAAAATCCATTCATATTAATAAATTAGCAATAAAGCTTTATATTTCACAAAAGGATCCCTAAATAAAAAAATAGTTTTCACATACCCACAATATTTTTAAAAGACCCATCTATCCAACGACACCATACACTATGGGATAGACGAGTAAAAAAAAAACATCTCCACTTGGGTGGAAAAAGTTTGGGTGGGTACAATAATATTATATTTTTTCAGTATATTATTTCACCACTTTGTCGGCGTGATTAATATATACCAAAATACAGCTTTCTAGTATCTGAGCTAAGCCACGGACAGACAGACAGACGGATGGATGGACATGACGAAACTGTAAGGGTTCCTTGTTGACTACGGAAACAATTCGTTGAAACGTTGAAACAATATGTTCCGAAAAAAAAACGATAAATTATATATTCTTTTATTATACATACTTAGCACAAAAAGTGCAGATAACTGTGTCGATTCGTTGCAACACGTTTTAATTACACTGTTATTGAATAAAATAATACTTAAATAACAGTCAAACACTTAAAAATCTACCTACAAAATAAAACTTACCCAAAACAAAACACTTACCTAAATAAAACCCTTATAAAACCTAAGACAGGCAGGACTAAACTTAATTTAAGCTTTCTGTCTTTTTCTTCCTGTATAGAGAAGACAAACACAGGATGCTCGAAATAAGGTTAGTTCTGTCAAATAAGAAGTTGTTTCGGCGCTGGTGTACTTTGTAGGTCTTAGGCTGGCTGTGACTGGGTGGTTTTTGAGTAAAATTTCAATATGTAAGTATTTTTAAAGGTCTTTTTGCTTTTACTATGAAAGTATTTTTTCTTTTCTCAAAATACGTAAAGCTGTTTTTTACACAGCAAAGTTAGCAAAGTTACAAAAAAAGGTGAAGAGCCCTGCACCGAGATGACGTCATAAATTAGACAAACGAGTACGTGGCGGCTAGTTGTCGGAAAATTTAGGAAAAAACAGGCAACTTTATTATAACATTTTTTAATGAAAATCCTAAAAATATGTTTAGTAATAACCAAAACAGTCAGTTAAATTGCTGAATGGTGAGTGCAAAATATAATTATTAAAACACAATTCTGAGTTACGTAAAATAAAAGACACTTGAATTGAGAACAAGAAATCGATAAAAAAGTTTTTTGATTATGGTATTTTATTTCATTGCGTTACTCTTGGTTGATCAGTGTTATGACATATTTTATATGTCCTGGAATTAAAACGTCAATTTATAAAATAACAACTATTTTAAATAAATTTTTTCACATTTTTTTTTGACGCTAAATTAGGGTAATTCCTCTCTATTTCGGATGTACACTCTTACGAGGGATACTGTATATCGATATTATTATATATAGTAAAATAGTACAACCCGGTGTGTCTGTACATTGAAGAATAGTAATAAAAATATGTAGATAGGAGGTGACTAAAGAAGAGTAATAGAACACAAATCAGCGATTTTTAGAATTATTTTCTGTCTGTCTGTTTGTTTACGCGCATCTCCGAAACCACTGAACGGATTTTGATGCGGTTTTTTAATTATCATTGTAGTAACCCTGTTCAACATTATAGGCTATAAGGGGTGTCAATAAAATAACGCCCAAGCTGAAAACGGGCCAGAGTTGAATAAACGCGGGTGGGGTCGACGGCAAGGCACATACCTACTATATAATACTTTACATACTAACATCTGAATCTATTCATTCAGTGAGTATTTGTGTGACTTTAGTTTATAAAGTTCTTCGCAGCGTCGCGTCGCGTCAGAGAATATAAAGTATTACTACGTTTCGCGTCGTGGAAGTCGCGAGTATCTAACGAGGCCGAGGGAGTATCTTTTTCGGTCTCGTTTTGGATTTTTAGATTGTTTTGTTTTTATATTCGATTGAGAGAGGGAGTGAGAGCGCTTAAAATGATTGTTTTTGAAAAAAAACTAAATGTCATTTGTTTCCTATAAGCCACGCGGGCGAAGCCGCGGGCAGAAGCTAGTTGGTAATATTTTAACTGGGACGCATATAGTACGATGTCTCTGTACTCTCCAATAGCTGTGGTTGGTATTTTATTTCAAATTTTTTTGACAGCGGCTGCAAATATGTTTTAAAAATAGGTTTTTACGATTAAGAAGGCGAAAATCTCCAAATCATTTTATTATTTTTCGACTTAATTTGTTTCAAGTCTACTTAATTCATTAACAATGTGCTAATAAGTCTAATGAATTATCAAACGTTATAAATACGACAACGCAATGTAATGTACCTAAATCGTAAAAATAATAACCGGAACAAATCGTAATCTCTTCTATTTCCCACCATTGTAGCCCGCACACAACAACGTTACGTAACAACACAACTACAAGTACATGTAGACACGGTAAACTTTTATCTGTGTGAATGCTGGCAAGCGTTTAGAGATTGTGATGTATAATTTTGCCCCACCCGACACCAGTCCCTGTGGCGCAGAGGATAGCGCGTTGGACTTCTAATCCAAAGGTCGTGGGTTCGATCCCCACCAGGGATGTCCTTTTTGTAACTTTTTTTCTATTAAAATGATTTTTTTGTTTGTTTACATACTACGATTCAAATATTTTACCGATTTACATATAATACTTAGACTTCGTTCATATCGAGGTCATTTAAAATTAGGCTTGAATGATATTTTAAATCTAATCACAATCAGGTTATTAACAATTCAAACGGACTAGTTTCATTTCCGATCTTTCTTTTCCATCGGTTAGTCGGTCAAGATACCGACCAAAATTAATTTTAGTAATCATTTCTTTTAATGTTATATTAATTGCTTGGATTCTATAGAAATTGGTGATTAAAGTAAGTACAATAAGAAGTCAGAAAATTAGTATCAATCCTTATAAGCTAAACAAAAAGGAAATAAATTTTAACAAAGTTTCTATTTTCCTTGCACTCATATAAAAAAATACATGAACATCAGTCAACGAGAAGGAAACAAAAGAGTACATGCTAAAGTCGACCTTAAGTCCACCTTGAGTGCGTTTTAAGTCAATGTCAAAATAAGTAACATGTTTGAAGGAGTTGTACAGTTAACAACACAAGTAGAGATAGAACATGCTCAGCTTGATATTGAGATAATAACTTTTTATTATACTAATGATTGGGTAATTGTATTCTCAGAAACGATGGAAACTATCGGATTGCTATAAAATTTTTCTTCGTATTTGGGTGAATCAGAAAAAAACATAATAAAGCCAATTTATGAATAATGTGTAAAATCGTCTTGTCTTTGGTCTTTCTTTACATTATATATTTTATAGCGAAATCTATCGCTTTGGATACTCTGAGTATTTAGGTTAGAATTCTGGCACAAGGAATTTTTTCAAAACATTTGTGTCTTTCTTGTAGTTTGTTTCTAATTGATCTTTTCTAGTCTGTAATGCATGCACTCTAATATTATCTCTTCAAATTGTTTTCTGACGATACCCGGCGTGCTTAGCAATGGGAAGTAATTGTTACAAACTACTTGAAATTTTAAACTAATGAGTCGAACTAACTTTACTAAATGAACGGTTTCCTCGATAGTTTGCAAATGTTTGGCATCGTTTCATCAAAGCTAAAAAGTAAGTGGCAGTTTTATCAAAGTTGTCTACGAATGAGTAACTGGCGTTTAAAAGGCATACTTTTTTAATTTGTTTGTTCATTAGATTTATTTAAGCAATAATTATAGTTCTGCAGCAAACATCGAAACCCAAGGAGAATCAAAACAAGTTCAATTCTTGTAAGTCTTCATTTGATTTTGCTTTTTTCATCTCATATCTATTGCCTATCTCTACTATCTATTACTAGAGATGTTTCATAAAGTTTCATCAGAATATTGAGTGTTTGCCAAGTTTTAATCTCAATTTGGTATTTCTAGATGATTGGTCGTGCTGTTTTAAAAGGCCTGCAATGTTTGGTTTGGTCTCTGTTTGGAATACGATCCGCCTTTTTGGAACCGAATATTTTTTCATCGTCCTTATATCATCAGTCCACTGATTCGTGTAAAGATTGCATACGGTTTCTTGTATACTCAAGGTGCGGTCACCTGCGATAACATACAAGTATCGCATCAACCAACTAACAATCAAACTAATCAGTCAATATTTGTACTGTATTTGTGATGGACGCGTACCATTGGTGATATCAATATCAAGCTTATTCCGAGAAATATAACGTGATATTTTATTTGCCTATTACTTATTCATATTATTCTTACAATAAAAAAGATATTGGTGATAATATTGATGATTTATAACTTATACGCGCTTATATTACCATTCACGAATTGTTATCGTAAAAAATGTGAACAATGATGTGTTTATGATAAGAATTTAAAGGTATGTATTTTATTTGTGCTAACTCTTTTTAGCTAGTGACATTATTCAAACATAAAACAGTACAAGACCTTGACTTACGAACCTGTACTTGCTAGTTGGTACTGTTTTTCCTCGTCTATATGTGAATATTACTAGTTCATATGAGTACCTGCCTACAGATGTACCTAAGTAAGTACTTATATATCGTAAGCTGTAAGTTTTCAACGCTATCAGATAACTATTGTAATAATTTCTCTCTGATACTGGTAAAAAGGATTTCTTCAAACAAAACACACCACTTAAACTATTTCATTATTCCAAAAATATATTTACCCGATTAACAATTACTGTTATTGTTAAAAAACTGCTCATTATTTAATGATTAAATTTTCTTTTTTTTCTTATTTATGTGTAAGTTCGATTAATGAACTAGACTCACTTGAATCAAGACAAGAAGGTCTCTCTTATCAATGTTGATGTGAGTATTCATAAATAAATTCAAATTCAAATTCAAATTCAAATTCAAATTTATTTATTTACAGTTTAAAAACAAAGATTGGCGTTCTCTAGTCCCCACAGTAGGATTCCCTGGGTGGTGGGGACTAGCTTCCTTTACTCGTCTCATAAATTTGGTGTTCCATGCTGCATTATACAAAATCAAAAACACAGATCTTAGCTATAATAAATTACTCAGTTACCATTAATTACATTAAATTTAAAATTATAATAAATTGATTAAAATATGAATTTACATCTAATATGAATTATGTTACTGAATTAAAATTAAATAAAAATTAAGTTAAAAATGTCAATCAAATTATAAATTAATCACAGAATTAAGATAAAAAAAAAAAAATATTAAGATACAAAATTAGGATTACAAAATAAAAATAAAAATAAAGTAATAATTAAAATAAAATAAAATTACAGTTTGAAAATTTAAAATTAAGATTTTGAAGCTCACCCTGATACAATTTATTTGGAATAGGATAGGTATTGAAAGAGGGTGTATGTGTGTGTGTAAGGGTGTATGTGGGTGTGTAATAGTGTAAGGGTGTGTGTGTGTGTGTAATTTATGATCGAGATCAATTTCAAAACTAATACATTTATTTCAATAATAATAGGTAGGATTATCAAGAAAAGGTAAAAATGCGAAGAATGTAAAGTATTATTTTACTGCTTCTAGAAGGTTCTCAATCTCTTTATAGTCCATTGACCGGAGCCATTCTTGCGTTTTTTTTTTGAAGATGAAGTGACTATCTCCAAGTGTACTAAGAGCCCTGTTACACTTATTGTATAAGTATGGACCTATAAAAGAGTCTGCCCTTCTTCCAAATTTTGTTTTAAGTCTTGGCACATCCCATGTTTCACAAGAATAAGATAAAACAATAAGATAGTTTCAAACATTTTTGTTTTGAATTAAGAACTTTTGGTTCAAAATGAAGAAATAATATCAACTTCGATTTACAATTATAACGTTTCTTGATTAAATTCATGTGCTTTTTGTCTTATTACAAATAAATAATTTCAAGATTAATAAATAACTAAAGGAAGTTTTTTCTTACGTCTATAAACGGGAAGATTAATTTCGTGGGTTAATTTAATTAATCAGTTTTAATATAAATTAATCGAATAAAATATAGATGAGTGCTGCGCTTTTTCTAGGCATCTCTCTTTCTCATCGTTTAAAACCTGATTTTCTCTTGTCCAAAAGATGGGCTGCATGGTAAAAAGAACAGCAGACATTTTGGACAAACTTTATTTCTTGACAACACTTCTTACTGGCTTTTTGTTTGTTTCAAGAATCTCAAGTTTAGCATGGGTAACCACAATCTAAAAATTACATTGCTGTCGATAACTAATTCACGCTTTCTCCCAAAAGCAAATTATTCAAAACAGAACCCATTCTCACGACATCAGACAGACGGACCGACCGTCGTCGTCGTCGATAGCCTCTGTGTTATTAACATTTTATTAGTAACGGAATTTGACGCGAATATCGTATTTCGGCCGCAATTCGCTATAGACTTTCACATTTCTAGCAACCTGTTGCAAATTGAAGCGGAAATTTTAGATTTTAGCATAACTTTGTGAACTGGAGCATTGTTCTTTTGCAAGAAAAAAAAATTTAATGTGTAGCGAAAACGCATTTTGGATTTAGATCTTGGTCTTATCGATATGAAAATTATTAGATATTATGTTTTTTAGGTCTTTAATTACAAATTTGATGTAGGTTACAAAGATGGATTCATATAAAAAAAAATTAAATAAATTTGTAATTAAAGAATTTGTTTAAAAACCTTTGTTTGATTATTTGCAAGTTTTGTGTCATCACAAAACTTGCAAATAATCAAACAAAGGCGACATTAAAATTGTTAATTGGATATCCTTCTTTAGTTGCTATCTAGAAAACCAGGCAAGTATGAATACAACTTAGGCACCAAGAGTTCCATCAATCTTGTTCCTTTTACATAATAATATATTAATTTAAATAAAACAATTTTATAAATATTTTCGGATATTTTGGTTCAATAATTTTCCGAAATAAAGGTGAGGAACATGGTTTACAAATTACTAAAAGAATAAGTAACAAAAATAAAATAAAAGACTGTTTTATAATTCCGAGCCAAATCAATTTAAATTAAGAGCTGTGCTGTTGTCGGTGGAGTCCACTCCATTCACTTCTTCACTCCGCCTTTTTTTTAACTTCATGATACGACACGACATTTACTTTCCCTTTCACCTGATCCATGGATGTTCTCCTAGGCCTTCCTCTCTTTTTTTTCCCCTCCACTTTTCCTTCAATTATGATTTTGATTATATTATCGTGCCGTATCAGATGTCCCAACATCTTTCCCCTTATATTATTTATGGTCTTCATGAAAACTCTCTTTTTTTGTTCACAATGTGCAGAACCCACTTTATTCGTCCAAAGCAGGACCTCTTCATTGCTCTTCTTTTCCATCCAACTTATTTCAAAAGGTTCCAATCTTTCTCTGTCATTTTTTGTCACGGCTTTTTCAACTAATTTGTGGTTTCCCCATGCACATTTTGCTTCCCTTTGCATAATATTTTTGAGACAAAAGCTTTAACTTTACGATCATAACTAAATATTTATTCTAACGTTCAAGTTGAATCTCTTATATCGGAGAAAAGTGGCTCCGAATGACAAGACAGACAGATGGATACACGGATACACCATAAGGGTTTTGTTTTCTCATATCTTTAAAGTAAAAACCTTTCAAAAAACATTATATTTAATGAAGATTTACATTGAGACGATGATATCTCTTAGAATATTTACAAACATGTGCGTGTGAGTGTTTGTTTACACTATGATGTTTAGGAAGAGATTTAATAAATTAGACCTTTGTTTGCTTCGTCTGATTTCTGACCTCATTTCGTAACTTGTCTCCGCTTACCTAAGTTAATCTTGTTTTAAAGTAGGTCAGATGGGATGCGGGCTCAAGAAGATTAACTACAACATAGCTCCTCTAATACAAGACAGACAAAGGTTGCGCGGTAAGAAGATTTTGCAACCAATCATGTGACGACGTAACATCTTCGCTCCTGTACTGCCGTGAAAATCATAAGTGCAAAAAGTAATGTTTTTGTAAAGAAAATTTATCATCTATTTCTAAATTTAAAATCGTTTTCCTTGAAACAAAATTTTCGACATGATTTTGACGGCAGATACCTACCACATACAGATTTTGGAAAAGTGTTCACTGATGGCTAAAGGGTTTCTTGAGGAAGGTTTAAGAGCATAATATTGATTTGACCAGTGACCATTATAGTCTGAATTTCTCAAGTTAGAACCACTCAACAAATTTGGATGAAGTTTGAAGATCTCCAAAACTCGGAGAAACAGCAGCTAAGGGAGAGTTTATTTTCAGCGCTATGGAGCATGATATAGCCAAATTCAAACTGGACACTCAGTAAATGGTCAGAACCAAGGTTCAGTGACACTTTTTGCAAAATATGTTTTTTTTTTTTTGAACAATGCCGTGTCAAATTGTGTAGGAAGCCTAAATTTTATTTTGCGTTCTTCACAGAAATGATAATTGAACCTTGGTTCTGACCACTTACCGACTCTCTAGTATGAGTTTGGCTATATTATGCAAAGTCACCTTATATGATAAAGTTGGTATTTGTTAATGTTAATATGGTAAGTGCATCCAAGCATTCGCAGCTGTACATAGGTAGGTGGTATTTAAACCTAACCGTTGCCGCTGTACGGTAATGCCGAACAAATTAAATTGTGGGCAACTCTAATAAGAAGCTTCCTGTCTCGTGAATTGATGGTTATTGCTCTATAATGTGCAGTCTAATAGGGCCTCTGTTGGACAACCTTTGCCTTCAATAGCAAGTTACTTTGATCTCATTTGATGACGCAAGTAAATATGGCTACATCCGGTTACATGATCATAATTCACGTCACGTATCTTGAGAAAAATATTGTTTACTTGAAGTTTCTTACTTTGCTGACTTTATTTAGCCAAATTCATACTGTAGACTCGGTAAATGGTCAGGACAAAGGTTTAATGCAAAAAAACGAAAACTATTTTTTCTGCCCCTGTCCGTGTCAATTATTATAGAAAGCCTAAATTTTTAATTTTGCGATTTTCACAGAAAGGTTTATTGAACCTTGTTACTGATCAGTTAAAAGTCTCCAGTATGAATTTGATTTAAACAACAAAAATAACAGTTTTGAGTATTTTCAAAATATATTTCGGCCCACTTTGCCCCAAAGGGGGCAAATATAAATATTTATTTCAAGTATGAATTTGGCTATATCAATCTAAATCACCCTAAGGGCAGGTTATCCGGGACCTGTAGGTATTTATCGCTACCTCAGCCCCCGCCAATTCACCGCGACGTATTTATTTACGATGCAACTGAGCGGCTAGAATCGTGACCTCACGTGACTCGCCACCGACCGCCGTTCATTAAAATAGGTTCGGGGCCAGTAACTGTACTTCGTACTAACTCTTGTAAAACATTTGGAAGTACAGCTAAAAATATTTAATACACTTGGTAACCATATGAGCTAACAAAGCTGACTCTGAAGGCTTTCATTGTAATCTAGGAGCTGTCAAAACTAAATTTTGTTTATTACAAAATAGTTCATAAGTATTAAAAATAGAAGCTAAATTACTTTGGAATAATTTAG
Source organism: Ypsolopha sequella (assembly GCA_934047225.1). Taxonomy (NCBI): domain Eukaryota; kingdom Metazoa; phylum Arthropoda; class Insecta; order Lepidoptera; family Ypsolophidae; genus Ypsolopha; species Ypsolopha sequella. The sequence goes on from OW203987.1 coordinate 4,687,956, forward strand.
GTTTCGACGGCACTAAAACTAAAATTATAGGCGTAGTATTTAAATGAGCGAATATAAATTCAAATATATGGTGTCAAAAATACTGAATATAGCGTACTAAAATACTAAGTGGGCGAAAGATTGTGAGCGAATAAAAATGTTGTAAACGGCGACTTGAAATTACAAATTTGAGGTGAGTTGATAATTGTCAGGCGAACAATTTTCTATTTTAGTGTCAATTTCATTTTAAGGCGCTACGTAAAAGTTTTAGCGTCCCTGTTACTCCATATGCGAAAAAACCCTCAGTGCAAGTGGGACGGATTCGTGGAGAAGTAGTAAAAAAGTCAGTTTTTTATTAATATAAAATGTACTAAGCAATTTTGTCAAAAAGTTTTTCAAGGAAACTTTACAAATACATAATATCCACATTTTGAATGCAATTTGACAATGAAATTAGTTAGGATTTCAGAATTACATGAAAAAATAAAACAATTTAGAGGTCTTTTCGTAATTAAATTCTATCAAGAAAATTTCATCCAATCGCGTTTTCCTTCAGTGAGAATTTTAATCAAATACTCAATAAACATTTACCCAAAAATGAAATACGTAGATGACGTTATAGTGGAGTAATTGGATTCGAAAAAACCACATTTTTTTCCGCTTCGCTCGGCTCCTTATTTTATATTACATGTAAACCTAATTCGCTCCTTCTCGCTTCGCTCTTCGTCGCACCTATTTTTTGATTTTTGGTGAAGTATTTTCGATTTCATACTTTAAATTCGCCCACTCGGTATTTTTAGTCGCACGATTTGTTCAGGTGTATGTGTGCTAGTTCTAAGACCCGGTTGCGAGGTGTCATAACTTGATTGTTGCTCTGAAATAGGTGAAGGATCCACGTTTTCTTATTAAATATTATTTTTATTATCATGCAAAGTCAGAGTTCTTATAGGCATCCCGCGTGTATACCGTGGGTTTACTATACCATTTTGTTGTTTTATTTTATTATTTTATTTGTAAATTTCTATTTTTATTCATTCCATTTTTGAATATGTCTTTTCTCTCTAATTTTTTTTTTGCATGACATCCATTACAGTCTATTCCATTTATGATGTTACTTAGTCAAGTTTTTTAATTTGATTAAATACTATTATTTTTCAATTTTATCAGCATGCGACTTATGCGTGCTCGCTATTCAAAATCGTTGCATCATATTCATTGTCACCATCGTCGTCATCACCCTCACCATCATCTGTAGGATCCACCGTATTTATTATAATTTGGTTATCTATTAGGGCATCGATATGCACATCCCGGTCCCAATCAGCGAAATTTTGATTTAATGTTCGTAAAACCACACTATTCCAATTCGCAGCAGTAACGTTATAGCATGCTTCTTGCAACAACGACAGCATTTTGTGTGTATCGACCTTCTAACTTTTTTCTTAAGTGGCGATTTTAATTTATTATCTTCTGGTATATCTTTACCATGCTTTTCCTTACTTATTTGGGAAACAGTTTTTCAACTGATAACGAAAGAGTGGACTGCCATTCTGAAACTCACATTCAAAGTAATGTTGTAGGCGTACCACAAACTCCCGTGCTTGACTTCCCAACACTGTTCTTTTAGTGGTCAAGCAAGAAGAAAACACACGCACGCAACGTATACAAGGCTTCTGCACCGTACTGAACAGACAAACAATATGGCTGATCGTGATTGCCATGGTAACCATGGTGATTGCGAGGTGGACCATATTTTTAGTAGATTTTTATTTCCTATGACCTCGGTACACAAGAGAATAATCGATTAACTAACCGATTTTATGAGATTTTTTGAGCTACGTCACTATGTTTAAAAGTAAAAAATAAACCATAGAACTTAAACGCGTATTTGCAGTAAAATATTAATTTATTTTAAAGTTATACTTATTTTGAGCACGATATCTAAAAAAAATACGTTGATTATGTTTGTGAATTAATTGTATAATGTTTTGAATTGATTGTGGTTTTTTCAAACGGTGATTTACTGTCATAAACAAAGACTATTTATTTTTTCAATTTATGTGAAACGTGCAGAGTTACGTTCTCAGAAGGGTCAAATGTAACCTCGTAAATGGAATAGACTGTAATTATTTTATTTGTAATTCTTTGTCAAATTAATTATTTTTTAGTGTGTTTTCAATATTATTTCAATTATTCAATATTATTTTTATGAATAAATTATTATTATTCATTATTTTCTTAGTCAATAGTATAATTGTACTAGTTAAAATTCTTAATTATTAATTATTATGTTTTACTTCTATTTGATATTGTGTTTTGTTCATATGTGGCAAACTGAAAATCAGAGCCGCAAGTTACTTCAACGTGTAGCATTTGATAAGCTTGCTCCTTTTTGCCATTTTGTTTTGTGTTGTACTGTGTCTTCTTTTTTTATATGTCTCTGGTATTACACATTTTATATAAAATTGTATTAGCTTCCTCTCCATCTTCGTCATCCAAAAATCATCATCTCTTGTAATGCGTTCAATATGTACAAGTTCATAATCTCCTACCCAAATGCTAAAGAGACATAATCGCCGTTCTGTCACGTAAAGCTGTCCTTGTACCTGGTAATACCAATTACTGTTTTTATCGAGTTTTGTCGTACTTGTTGCCTCTATACATTGTCTCGATGCGAAGGTGCCCTGCTCAGTACGAAGATTTGATAAGCTGAAGTTAAGAAATTTTATTTAATCACTTAGTTACATACGATTCATACTTACGCTTACAAAAAAATAATAATACGTAGATCCAATCGCATTATTTTTTATATATATATATATTATATATTTACATAATATGTACATTATATATCTATACATTCTGTCTGACTGCAAGAGTAAGTACTGTTACATTTTACTGTTGTACAGTTATATTCGGACTCAAGAGTTGTTTACATTTTTTGCGTAATTTCAAAAGTTGGTTGTTCTGTACGATCAATAAAACATCTCGTTACAGTTTCAAGGAATTGTTTTCTTATCTTCAGCACTCTCAAATTTGATGATTTGTATGGTTCCGTAGTACCTAAAAGGTACAAAAGGAACCTTTATGGTGAGACTCCGTTGTCCGTCCGACCGTATGTCACAGCCTCATAACTTTAGCAAGATAAAGACAAAAATGTTATCCTAAAAATAAAATATGGGTATCAAATTATAGATATCAAAAAGCTGATTGTAAAAATACATTGATATAAAAAAAATGTATGTCTTTATCTACAAAACTGGTAGACCGAGCATTATGTAAAAAATCATGGTAATAGTGTTTACGTAAAGATTACAGGAAAAATAAAGCAGTTGAGAAAATCACGAAAAAAAATAGTAAATTAAATTTATCATCCACAATACGGAACCCTAGGTACGCGAGTCTGACTCGCACTTGGCCGGTTTTTTTCTTCTTATTTCTAGTTTCCATTTTTATTTTTAAACATCCAAGCAAGATACAACTAAATGATTTTTATTTACATGTACACACAACTGATAGTTTGATGTATATTTACACGATTATTTAAATAATGATAGTACACTCTATCAGAGCTTCGAGACGAGTGAGGGGGAACCAGGGCTCAGAAAATTGACATAGGTCTTGCCTCGACAGCCGCTGGCGGGCAACTGGCGGCCGCTCGCCGAGTAGTCGCGAATCAATTTTTCTTTTTAAATTAAGGGAAAAAAAACGATTTTCATTAAAAAAAAAAGTAACCACAAAAGTTATTAGTACAATAGTTTTACTTTAATTATCTGCAATTTTCATGCAATTTGGTTAAGTACACGTTACATAAAACGAAAAAAATCTTAAAAATCGACAAAGTTTCGGATTTTTTTTCGATCGAGCAAAGTGTAACGTCTCGCAAATTGAACCACAAAAGACACTGCAGAAAAGATGTATCTGAAACATATATTTTTTTCAGATTTTAAAAATAACTATTTGATGCTTTAAAATGAGTTTGAAAACAGACAAAATTGGGATAAGCCCCCCTTAAAAACAAATGACATGGATCTGTTTCCATGTTAGATTTTAAAGTTATTGCGTCGTGAATAAAGAAATATTTATTTCAGACTAGCGAGGTCCATAGAATTGGCATAGACTAAATTATGTTAAGGTGTGCTAATTCGAAAACCATTCGAGATTTTGGTCGTATTTTAGAACTTGTCGTCTAAAAAACCTTATTATGATGAATATTTTTACGAAAAAGCTGCAAATTCCATTTGCCTTCGTGTGAGGTCACTTGAGAAATGTGTCCTTTGCTATCAAGATAAATTTATGATAATTTGCTTCCGACTGATTTGACAGATAGATGACAGATGAGTAGACAGACAGAGACAGACCACTTTTTTATAAGCAATCACACATCACAATCAGTATAATGTCTAAAATTTTGTACTATTACAAAAACTATTGTAAGTAGAATTCATAATTAAGTATAAACACGGATCGACTTATATGAATTTATTTCGCGATACGCGACATGTTTCGAATTAATTCCGAATTCGTTGTCAAGCAAGCGAGCTGTAAATTCATGTAAGTTACATACATATTTATATCACTCATTATGCACTCATTTTAAATTTTAATAAGCCAATGTAAAATTTTCTTCATCTTTGTCATTTATGGTTGACTGGAAGAAATTTCTTTCTGAAATAAGTCCGCCTTTGCCCTGTATTTCTCTTAAATCTGTATTTATCTGTGTTTTTGTGTGCAATAATTAAAAAAATATATTTATTAAGGGGGTATATCGTCAAAATAGACACATTTTGAACTTATTTATCTGCTGTTCAAAAGAAGTCCCAAGTTAAATAAATTATTATAACAAATTTGGGACCTTTCTCTAAATTTTGGGCTATCAGAAACGCGATTGGAGGAATTTCACTCGATAGAAATAATTATTGAAATGAGGCCTAAATTTACACTTTTTTTGATATTCTGTCAAATTGAGAGAGCATACAGACTTCAAAAATATTTATTTAGATGGGTTTTAACAATACCTAAATTACTGGTTATGGAAATTTTCATAGCTATTTTAGTTAATTTTTTATTAATTTAAAACCGGCTTTTTGTCAAATTTCCCCGATTCCGTCCCTCTCGCACGGCGTGTCTTTCCGCCTGGAGTAACGAAGACCTTTGCACGGACGACATATCACCTTAAGCTATTTTCTGACAATAATGTTGTGAGTCATTGTAACCACTCGTCGTACACTCGTACCTATAATACCAGTGCACACCACATCACAAAAACAAAGGCATCTCGAGGGATGTGCGTTGCCCGTCCACGTAGGGCTGCCAAGCGTCCGAGTTTCCCCGGATTTGTCCTAGTTTGGAGAGCGTCCGGGGGCCGTCCGGGGGAGGATTTGGAAAAAGATCCGGGCAAAACCCGGACACTATATTCAATTCAAATTCAAAACTATTTATTTTCCAAAAACTATACCAACACAATGAAATTTACATGAGTTGCCAAAAGAAAGAGACAAAAACATTTAATGAAAAAGTTGTTATTCTTGTGGCCCCAGAATTAGCGAGCTTGACTCGTGGGTACCAACAATAAAGATTTTAGATATTTAACATTTAACATTTTCGCACACTCGGTAACATGAACAAGCGTGAGTAAGTAAGTGGTAACGACAATTAATTGAAGGATAATCAAGAAATAAAAACAAATCTAGACAAATAATTCATTTGCGGCAATATAATATATTTATTGTTTAATAAATAATTAATGTTTATTGAAAAATGTTTAATGAAAACTTTTTTTTTCAAGAATATTTTTTTAGGCCTGTCCGGGGAAAACCTCAGTTTCACCTAAATGTCCGGGGTTTTTGAAGTTTTTGTCCTCCGTTTGCAATTTAGATGATGGCAGCCCTACGTACACGTCTTGTTTCGCAAGGGCTAGCCCTTTGTGCATAGGAGCTGACCGTGACGGGAGCCCTGCGCGTTGCACTGCGGGCTTTATTTACTAAATTATACGTGATTTAGAAGCACTTGTCACTACATTACTTAGTACTGAGACTAACTAATTGAGTTGCCGTTTGGTCTCAGAGACTTTGTCAAAATAAGTAACGTGTTATTCGTATATCGGGTGTGAGTGGATAGGATCATAATTCGTTTAGATTAAATTATGTTAAGGCGAATGGATACGCCAACTGCAATTTGGACCTGTCTTTGAAGTCCCACTCCTCCCACACGGGTGGTCCAAAAAACTTTCATAAAAATATATGATAGGCATTTTAGAGTCGAAAATAAATTTTAAGTTTCATAAACTGTTTTTCTTTTGTAAGTTTTGACAAAAAAAATCGAAAGTCATCGAAAGTTTCACATGATTAACACAAGAATTCTCTTACTCCTTCCAAACGCCTAAAGCGATTTTAATTATTATTTAACCAAATTATAGGAAATTTTTAGATCTAAAATTTTAAGTAAATAAAGGTTGTAGAAAGTAAGATAAAGTTGTAAATATACATATCTATCGAATTAGGCTAGCCTGTAAGGATAGATGTTTGTGAATAAATAAAATAAAAAAATAAAAATAAATAAAAAGTTCAATATTTTTATTCCGTTCATGGCGTCCATGTGAAAAGTATTATTTTCTCATATTTTGCGCTAGCCGGAGACGCAGTGGTTGTCGTAACAGCCACTTTTCAAGGCACGCTGAAATGAACATTATTTCAATGTCGTTTCCGTTGATATTTTTACCGACACACATCGAGTTGCTTATTTAGCGTGGTCATACGCCTTAAGGTGTGTTAATTCGACAACTATTTCGAGATTTTGGTTTAATAAGCGGTATTTTAGAACTTGTGGTCTAAAAACCTCATGATGATAAATATTTGTACGAAGAAGGTGCGACTTCCATTTGACTTCGTGTGCCGTCACTTGAGAAAAGGCTGTTTAGAAATGTGTCCTTTGCTATCAAGATTAATTTATAATAATTTGCTTCCGACTGATTTGAAAGATGAATGACAGATGATTAGGATTAGACAGACAGAGACAGGCCACTTTTCTATAAGCAAGGCAAAGATCCACAATTAGTATAATGCCTAAAATGCCCCAAATCACGTCATATCTGAAACTTCTTTAAAAAATCATAAAAAATAATTATCAAATTTTATACCATAATAAAGAAAACTATGATCCACAATTTCGTATACTCTCTGAAAAAAAATTAAAAACAAATCTTTTACGAATTAAGCTATGGGAATTATAAACTGTTCCAAAGGAAAATATTTTCGCAATTTTATTAATACTAATTTTGGAAACCTATCGTGAGTTTTGTTTTTTTTTAATTTCATCTTGTTAGATGTAAGTAGTAGGGTGATCAGTTGAGTTTGTAGTTTTATTTAGATACATATCCATTGACACCCTGTACATGACCTAGTTAGAGCTGTATACGCACTAAACGTACAGACAGCAACGGAGATAAGTAACCAATCCCAGCGCAAACACTTTGATTCTAAGACACACATGTGAGTAATAGTAGTTTATATAATAGTAGTTTATGCTACTATGGCGAAAAGGAATAAATTACGAGGACGATTTAAAACACGAGCGTAGCGAGTGTTTTAAACGTAGCCGAGTAATTTATTGCTTTTACGCCCGTGTATCATACTACGTTTTTCAACGCATAGTGTGAGGAAATGAAAACAAATATAATCTTGTGAACTTTCAATTATGATTGGCTCAAAAGGATTGTATCCAGAGCCGTTAAACAGTGGAAAAAAAAGTATAACATCTATGGTACACAGGAAAGTCTGCAGGTTAGCCAACCATTGTAAATAAATTAAAAAAAATAATAATAATAAAGCCCTAGGGCAAAATAATCGACTTTTTGTTCGGTTTTGATGCATAAAAAGTGGGCCTTTACGAGCACTTGCATTGAAAAAATACTTAATAAGACATAAGATCATTTATTTGCAGTATAAAACCATACAAAATGTATGTACAGTGGAAACCACGTTAACCTGTACACATTGGACTTAGTACCTATCTTATACACTTCACTATAGGGGCTAATTTAGTACTACAAGTGTCTAACTTGATGTGATCTCCACTGTATATGCAAAAACATTGGTACACAAAATGAATTACTATATTAATAAATGACTAGCGAAACAGATTTAAAAATTATTACAAACAAAATATAAAAAAGTAAATTAACGTTAAATATTATTTAAATTGAGAGGTCATAATATCAGAAATTTACCAAAATAAAGAATTATTATATTTAAAGTATTCAGAATAATTATAAAAAGGTCTATCCAGTAAATAGTGCATGTGTGTATGTATGGACCAAGTATTTCACATCTCATCTATGTGTCTTAGGATCAAAGTGTTTGCGTTGGGCCTTGTTACTTATCTCCGTTGCTGTCTGTACTACGAGCATGTGTTACGAAATGCTAATGTTCGTAAATATTGTCACATTGAATTGATACATGAATCACCATATTGAATCATCGAAGCAATAACGTCGATTACAATAAATACTGAATGATATGTTCTACCTACTCAAGATTAGGTACATTATATTACAGATAAGTCTGTAACGAGTTCAGTTATCGATTTTAGATAACTATTATAGAGCAATAGATTTTAGGAGCGTAAACGCGCCTCGTGAAATTAGCCAGGTTGTGTTTGGGATATCGATGTGAATATTTTCAGGGATGATAAAGAAAGTGATTATTGTTTATTCTCTATAACCTCCATGAAATTATTTATTTTGAATATTTTTTCTTATCTTATAGACATTTTTCAGTTTTATCTACTTGAAATTTTAATAAAACACTATTTATGGCTAAAAATATGATTTTATTTAAATTTTTTTCTTAATACACTTCAATTAAACAAAAACAATACATAAATGTGTTCAAAATGAAGTGAAAATAAACATTAACCTAAATACTTTACGTAGAAACAGTTTTTTTTTTAATTTCAGTAAAATCTTGAAAAAATCTTTTAGTAAAACCTAATTTTAAGTTGACAAAACTGAAAAATGTCTGTATGTCGAAAACTACTAAACTTTGCATAATAGTAAATTCAGTCAGAAATGTTCAAAATCACTTCCTTTATCGTCGCTCCAAATATTTACATTGATGTCCACAACAACCTGTATAAAAATATGTATCTGCACGAGTTACAAAACCAAAACATTCTAAGTTTCTAAAAAACCAAAAAAAGTAAATAAAGAAACAAAAAAAATATCCCAAAAAACAGAAAGGGCACACTTCCACAGTCCCCATTACGACACAGACATTTATTTGTCACAGCAGGGGCATTTGACTTGGATAAAAGGTTCCAAAATGACCAAATAGTTGTAATATCACGATCGTGAGGAAAGATTGTTGCGCGCGCGCCGAATCTGTCGTCACGCTGCGCTATTCCCTGACCAATCACCATCGATCATACGGATTTGTCGGAGATAAACGTGAGCGTCCATAAAAAACTTTTTTTCGAGACCTTCATATCAAAAATTTGAAGCATTTTTTTAATTTTTGATCCTAACATAAGTAGATCTTACGATTAAGTAGACCAATACCTTATGTAAATTTCTTAAAAACTCATAACAAACATATTTACGACATGAATTCGTGAGGGGGTGTCAGAGTTGTTCCCAAAACCTTCAAATTAAACTACACAGTCTACTGATCACACTGAACAACTCTATGAATACCCGCGCAAATCTTCAAAGAAGATATTCAGCCTGTAACTTAAGAGCGGTTTCGCAGCCAGATTGTAAAAAATCCGCCTTTTTCTAATTAATCGAAACACAACACTTAAATTCAAGATTCACTCAATAGTTATTCAACAAAACCTTATTTTATTACCTATGTATTGTGTATGTCGCCATCGCAAAGTTTCCATTGGTTTCTGTAAATTAGAAACACAAATATTTTGAATAGAAAAAAATTTGAAATCCTAATTTACAGAAACCAATGGAAACTTTGCGATGGCAACATACACATAGGTAATATGGTTTTGTTGAATAACTATTGAGAGAAGTTTTCTGTTTCGATTAATTAGAAAAAGCCGGGTTTTTCATAATCCGGCTGCGAAACCGCTCTTAAAGATTTTATCTCCCACAAGGAAGGTTTATTTTAGAACGCTGCGCGAGAACAGCTGTTTCACAGACGCCGCTGCCTCAAAAACACCCGTATATCGTTGCGTTAGGGTTCACACATTTTTGTTTGAAACTCAAATGTTACCTAAACTAATGGTTCACGCGGGTTTGTTTGTTGGGAAAAGTGGTTCAGTATGATCGGTAAAATATGTAGTTTCATTTAAGGACCCGTTATCCCTGATATTGAGCACCTCAATTTACATCAAGTAGAATTGAACTCTATGATCTTTTATTATAGTTTAAAATAGCGCGGTCTAAGCCGATGGCTGTTACGACAACTGAAACATCGCGCGCTCTTAAAAAACAAGTTTTTCGCTCAAAAAACGTTTTCACCGTGAACTTTTCAGAAAACTATCCGCAAAATTAAGTTCTTTCTAAATTGAATTTTCCTTAATTTCCTGTAATTTTCCTGTGATTTGGTAATGTAAATTTTATATAAAACGAAAAAAACATGAATAATCGACCAAGTAACGGATTTTTTTTCGATCGAGCAAAGTATAACGTATCGCGTTTTGAACCGTAAAAAAATCTGCGGAAAGTATGTATCTAAGATATATATTTTTACAAAAAATTTAAATGAATCAGGAAAGTGTCAAAACTGGGATAAGCCCCCCTTGAGGGGCTGCACAATGCTAAAATTCAGTCCTGCTCTAACGCTTTTGTTTTTTAACTGTCTATCCTGCTCTAATCACATGCCGCGCGTGAAAATTTTCAGTTAAATTGAAATTGCGGCTACATTAGGACATCAACTATAATTTCTTAATGTAATAAAGATGGTTTTTTCTAGTAGGTATCTGCGTGTGTAAGTTTCGTTTCAATCGGATTTGAAATATGGAAACTGAATCGCTTTTTCCATGAAATTCATGCTTTTTTAAAGTATTATAATAAGTATGTTTATTTTTAAAGTGTAATTAATAATTGTTTTAAGTCAAAAAACATGGCATATTTTTACCAAATTTTTACCATCTACACCGAGAAAAAATTCTGGTTCCATTAACCTGAATATAGTTCATTTAAACAGAAAACATTGTACTATCTGTGACGTCTATATTTATTGTTCATTTTACTTATTTATTGTTCAGTTTACTTGAACAATCTAATGTAGACAATAATTCAAGTAAATATAACATAATTCTGTTTTTGTTTACAAGGTTTTTTTTACAAAACGATCTAGTAGTATTGTAAAAATATTTTTTCTCCGTGTACATTGACTGAACTGAACTGAATCCAATGCAAAACTGATGTTTAGCATTGTGGAGCCCCTTAAAGGTAGCAGTCTGTTTACACCTATTATTTGGGATGAAGTACGTTCCGGGAAATCTTGTAAAAAATGTAGCTATCGCTTTTTGTAGGTACCTACCTACACGTAATAGTAGTTTATGCTACAAGGGCGCAAAGGAATAAATTACGAGGACGCTTTAAAACACGACCGTAGCGAGTGTTTTAAACGTAACCGAGTAATTTATTGCCCTTACGCCCGTGTATCATACTACGTTTTTCAATGCATTGTGTGAGGAAATAAAACAAATATAATCTTGTGAACTTTAAATTATGATTGGCTCAAAAGGACTGTATCCAGAGCCGTTAAACAGTGGAAAAAAAAGTATGACATTTATGGTACACAGGAAAGGCTGCAGGTTAGCCAACCATTGCAAACAAATTAAGAAAAATAATAATAATAAAGCCCTAGGGCAAAATAATCGACTTTCTGTTCGGTTTTGATGCATACAAAAAGTGGGCCTTTTCGAGCACTTGCATTGAAAAGACTTTAAAACCGCGTTCCCAAAAATAGTAGTTCGATAAACAGAAATAGAACAGTTCATCTGCTATCCACTAAATAGCTTCGTCCAGCCATGTTTCGGTCTGTTGACTGCTCGGTACAGTTTCACACGCGCTCCACTCTACCATCACAAACTATCACCATCTGAATGCATCATTACAGGGATTTCATAGTCTTGGAAACCCATTACGAAGATCAAAATCACTGGTTACTTTTGACCGGAAGATTCCAATCAATCTTTTATCAAATACCTATTTTGTTTAAAATAGATCGTATAGTATTTTTAATTTTGATGAATTGTTATTTGTTATAACGATAGAAAGTAGAAAAAATATAAAATCAGTTTATTTATCGTTATCAACATTATCAGTTATTTATTACAACGTTCTAACTATTTTCTAACACACGCATTTTACACTCGTGACTATAGGCCTGAATTTAGAAACCGGTTATTTTATCATTTTATTTTATCATCTTTGTATTGTCACATTAACATTAATCCATGTAATCCAACTTCATGGCGGCGATGTACCACGATTATAAATTATAAACTTTTTGACGTTTTATTGTGTAAGGCCGCTAAACAGATTCAAAGCCTCAAAAAATTCAATCCTTTGCTAAGATCAACTGATTAAGTGATTAACCGCACAGAAATAGTCAGTTTTATAATGGTGTCGATTCGGTGAAACACGACTTAACTTGTTTGACAGGACTAACTTTATTTTAAGCGACCTGTCTTTGTCTTTTCGACACAGAAAGAAACAGACGACGTGTCAAATAGGTTAAAACGTGTTACACCGAATCGACACAATTATCAGCAAAAATAAATTTCAAATTACCCGTTGTCAACATGCTTTCGTTGCAAAGATCTCAGAATTTTGAGCGACAACAAACAAACGTTTATTTTTCGGGTACTATATAGCTATACTATGTATTAAATCCAAGACTAAGACTAATTTTTATGTCAGTCTTAGTTTGCCATAAAAGTACAAATTACCCGTAAATCATGGATTTTTCATAACAAGCGCCCTCACTGTGTGCCACACGAAATTCGACTCAAATAGTGTCCGTTATAAATGGTTTTTGTTTTCATCATTGATATGCGAGGTTTCACCTCGCCTTAAATCAACATATATTAGTGTTACTTTAAAGCTGATTCTAAAGGTTTTAATTTTAGTTTAAGTGCTAGTTTAGTCAAAATTTGAAATTTTTCAAAGTACGCTTCTGCAATTGCAATTGCTAAAACTAAATATTTCTGAATCTGCTTTAATTTTTAATTAAGTTTATTTTAAGTATGGATTTTAGTTAGAGATATAGGTGAGTTATTAAGTATTATTATTTAAGTGCTATCTACGTTTTCGTGTAGTAAACAATTTAATCGGTATAAAACAAAACTTTGTCAATGCAGCGAAGTTATCAGACAAAATTGCGTTCAATCAAAAAGGTTTTGTCAGAATTTTTGTGCTCTGTAATATAATGGGCATATTATTAACTCAAGTGACGTAACAAAACTAAAAGAACAGAGCCATCTTCATGCCAAAACATTAAAGAAATATCCTGAAAACACGCTCTTATCATCGAACTGTCAAAATTCGTTCATGAAAAAGTCTCACTGTAAATCTATAAAACAGTCCATCTATCCATCTATCAGCCCGTATTCGTCCACTGCTGGACATAGGCCTCCCCCATATTACGCCACTCTTGGCGGTCCTCAGTCATCCTCATCCAGCCGCCACCCGCAATGTCCTTCAGATCGTCAGTCCAGCGGGCATGAGGGCGGCCTACGCTGCGCTTTGCTGTACGTGGTCTCCATTCCAATGCCTTTATTTTATGCCAATGCCAAATTTACATATTAGGGAGCTTTAACTGCAAGCGATTGTACATTGGCCCAAGAACCTCGTTTGGCTAACATGTGTTATTGCCAGTTTTATGTACTCTTAAGGCCGCTCCACATTTTCGGCAAGAATAGGACAATTTCAATGCCTTACGGCCCCAACGGTTATCACTTCGGCGACAAATATTATACTATAAAACAGCGAAGTCTATAAATTCTTGTCTAAAATGACTGTATTTTTCCAGCGCACCAATTAATTACTTTCAAAACTATGTCTATATACTCTTACACACACCATCTATGAGATAACACAATCTTATCACTTTACACACACAGAGTAAAGCGAGATGTCTTCAGAGTACGGTTTTGGTCGCAGGTCTGATCTGATGGGTGGGTGATCGCTGCTGGATCTTCTCCTGTTTCTTCCTGACCTGACGTGATGGCGGCGTGGTGGGGATTCCTCGTCCTCTTCGGATTGGCCATGGGACAGGGACCGGAGAAACGTGAGTTACATCAGTCTCTAGACAATAAGACCTACGAGGATGGGTTATGTAACGATGTAATTTGAAAGTATTTTCAAATTGTACGCCATTGTACATTTGGTGGATGGTCCAAGGCAATCTTCATACAAACTTGTGGGAACCAATAACGACGACAGAAGTATTATTATTTAATTCTGTTACCTTTTCCCACACGTTCCATCAACTTTACACCCGCGAATAATCAATTTTTTTACAAACAAACTTTTTTAGAATCTAATTTTGTTATTTAAAACTTTTGTAATCCAATGTATGAAAGTTAAATTGCAAAATTAGACTGTTAAAACGTTTTGTTTTTAAGAAAAACTGAATATTAGCGGGTGTAAAGTTGATGGAACGTGTGGAAAAAGGTAACAGAATTAAATAATAATACTTCTGTTGTCGTTATTGGTTCTCACAAGTTCTCACTACCTTGGACCATCCTTGGCTGTTTTTTCATTATGTATAGTAAAGACAAAGACAGAACGCTCAAAATAAGGTTAGTCCTGTCAAATTAGTAAAGTTGTGTTGCGCCGAATCGACACCATTGAAAGCCAAAATTTTCGGAAATGTTTGACTCTCAAATACTCTCAATGTCGTTCAATCCGTTTAGCCATAATTAGTTATGTCGCGAAGAGACAGCCTTTTTTTCTGTACTGGCTGTTAATATGATGTTGCGGAAGCCAGAAACTGGCGATAGTACTCGTCCATACGACCAACTTTTACTATGGAAGAGTGGCGTGCACAGCACTTTTTGCTGGAAAAGCAAGCAATTGGTCAAGAATAACAATAAAAAAAATATGAAAAAATTTAAATATCACTTTGAAAAAAAAAAAGTTTGTATAGGAAATTTTCACTCTAGGGTAGACATTGTCTACCCTGGCTTCATACAAATATTTTTTTTTCAAAGTGGTATTTAAATTTTTTCATATTTTTTTTATTGTTGTTCTCGACCAATTGTTTGCTTTTCCAGCAAAAAGTTCTGTGCACGCCACTTAATGGAACCAACGCTCAAATCGCGAAAAAAATCGGCTCTTCCATAGAAAAGTTTCATACCGACTCAATCAAAATGTATGAAGCAACAAATTTTTTTTTCACGATTTCTCGAAATGGTGTTTATATGTACGAGTTAGTAAGCCAGTTTTCGGCTTCCGCAACATCATATTAACACCTTGTATATATTGTTCGAATGACTATTAACCATGGCTTATACTCGTATGACCATATTTTAATTTAACTTGTAAAACAAAATCAACATTTTCTGTTATTAGATGTAAGTATTTGCCATATAGAAAGATGGACGCACAACGAATCAAAAATATGAACAACTGTTTCTGTTTTTTGATTAAAAATTTCCAAATAATAAAGCCAAAGCCATAATGATCGAAAAAACTATTATTATCGTAACAATAAAAACTTGCTTGATCAAAATGTAACGCGCAAAAGGCCATGCGTGGCCTTGAGATGAAGGTTATTTATTGCTGTAGGCCTACCATGAGTTTAGGTCTCGATACACGATAGTGACTGCGTAAAATATTTATTTGAGAAATTGTACAGCGCCCCTAGCGGTTTACGAGAGGAACCATAATTTCTAGTACAGTTGTATTATGTGCAACTGTAACACAATGTGAGACATTGGGACACTAGTGCTTCTAATCTATTTTCGTTATTATTATTGCAATTATAAAATAATGCAAACATCTCTACATTCTGAACACGAAATAGCAATTCATTTTATTTTTCTTTTTTAAACTGGCCGCTTAAAACCATTATCATCAAACTCCTAGTCTCCTAAAACATAGACACGGATAGTTAAACAAATTAAAAATATGGTATATAATGGATTTTCATATGAATTTTCTGGAGATCTGAAATAGTTCTCCAGGATGAAGTACTTACTAGCTTGTCTTTACGGTAGAAATCATCCATCCATCCATCAGCCTAGTTCGTCCACTGCTGGACATACGCCTTTCCAGGACACTGCCACATCCTGGAAAAATTGCCCATACTAACACACGCTGGGCAGGCGGGTTGGTGAGTGCGGTGCCGGAACCCTCGCACCAGTGACGCCGCTGCCCGTCACCAGTCTGTTCCATATCCATATAAGGCCCGGCTATTAGGGATGGATATACCGGCATCCATCGGTCCCAGGCATGGTAAGCCACTGGTTTTTGCCTGTGAGCTGTCCTCTTACTCTCCCTCGAATTACTTCGAGGGGTCTCCAAGTAAGATGGTGGTACCTCCACAGTCGACCCCGGCATCAGCTCTAAAACCTGAAAGAGATGTGAGAAATGATAACATTAAAATATATTTTCAAGAAAAAAATATTTTACGCAGTCGCTAAAGTGTATCGAGACCAAAACTCATGTTAGGCGTACACTGGTGTCTGTATTGTATGATGTTTATAGTTGACTGGTCTTGTAGCAATTTTTGGACCTCTTTATAAAAACAATACTTGTATTTAAACGACTTACAAGTTTCCTTTTTAAAATGAATTGTCTTCTTCAAGCTTTTTGCAAGCTTTATCGTATTTGTAACGTAACAACGGCTGGGCAAAGGGTCAAGATAGAAGTTACACTAGAGCCCTATAAAAATAAAGCAACGAGTTGCTTCAATTATTTCATTTTTGGATAATTGACCTTCGATTTTAAATATAAAGTGAGGCTAAACATAGCTACTAAAATTTAAATGCAGCGCTGTGATTGGCTGTTCATCGCCGTTCATCACATACATATTTACCATTAGTATCGTTTAGCAAGATTTTCTTAAGAGCGGTTCCGCAGCCGGATTGTGAAAAACCTGCTTTTTTCTAATTAATCGAAACAGAACACTTGAATTCAAAATTCACTCAATAGTTCATCAATAAAACTTTATTTCTTTTTGCACCCTTTTGGTATGGAACCCTAAAAATGAGTTTTTCGAGAGCGCGTGATATTTCGGTTTCCTCTATGGGTTGTCATAACAACCACAGGTCGGTGGTGCCTCTTCCCAGCTTCATCCAAAACTGACTCTATTGATCAAGTTATTTTTCTTAAACTATATCATCCATCAGCCTAGTTCGTTCACTGCTGGACATAAGCCTTTCCAGGTCTTTGCCACTCTCGGCGGTCATCCTAGAAGAATTGCCCATACTCAAACACGCTGGGCAGGTGGGTTGGTGAACGCGGTGCCGGAACCCTCGCTCCAGTGACGCCGCTGCCCGTCACCAGTCTGTTCCATATAAGGCCCAGCTATTAGGGATGGATATACCGCCATCCATCGGTCCCAGGCATGTTGGGCCTCCTGGTTTTTTGCCTGTGAGCTGTCCTCTTACTCTCCCCCGAATTACTTCGATGGGGTCTTTAAGTAAGATGGTGGTACCTCCACAGTCGAGCCCGGCATCAGCTCTACCACCTGTTGTATCCTTCCCGTTTTGCGTTTAACAAAGCACCATTTTCGGTGTGTTGTATCTTTCCAAGACTACGATAAAATCGTATTGTTTTTATAGACTAGCTAGGCAGTCAATAAAAATGATATGTGGGCCGCCATTGTCTTATTTTATTTGTTTCCCACGCGTTTCGTTTCCACATGTTAGCACAGAAACATAATTTTCTACGGTTCTTTGATAGAAAAGTGACTGTGGAAGTAATTACTTCCTGACTCACGATGCGGCCCTTTAAGTTAATGTTAGCGTGATGGTTGTTGTTTTTTCATGGATGGACTGTTCCCATGCAAATTTGTAAGAACTTTTGTTTTTAGTATTTAAATTTTATAGCTAACTGAGCCAAGACGGTGATTCTGGCGCGTGCGGGAAAATAGCGAAGGCAGATTTTGTGTGATTTTAAACCAGTTTTTCTAAGAATGTGTACAGATTTCCTTGATTAAAAACGTAATTGTAATCCTTACATTGTGTAGTCTTTTAGTCACTTGTCTTTATATGTCATGATATTTATCACGCCGTAATAAATAAAAGTAGAATGATTGAGATTGCGAGTGAAAAACAACGCCAGAATAGTCGTCCAGGTCTTGATAAAAAAACCGTTAAATTTATTCCTGAAAGTGTAATTTTTTTTTTTCTTATATGTAATGCAATTTATATTTCTATTTTATAAAAAAGAAACTTAGCTGAAAACTTAAATAACATTCAAAAACTTAACTAAAGGTGACCTAAAATAAAAACGTAACGAAGTAAACCTAAACTCTGAAATATATATAATAAATAGAAAATGCTGGCCAAATCGCTGCCGTCGTTACGAAGGGTGCCCAAAAGGCCGGCGGCGTTGCCATTGAATGGCCAAACTAATTATTTGGCCAAAGTAGCTTCCAGCCGTTTGGTCACTTGAAGCGTCGACCAAGCGCGCCGCCGCGCTTCTGGACCCCACGGCTCAAGAGTTTCTACAGCAAAAGACACAAATATGAAGCCAAAGGGCTCCATACAATTTATTTTAATCTAAAATATAACTCATCGCTAAAATATGTATAGTCTCAGGCATTTAGAAATAAAAAACCGGCCAAGTGCGAGTCGGACTCGACATATTGTGCTGGACGGGTAATAAAAAAGTTGCTAGGGTATGCAATCCTCTTAAAGAGTTGTATGCTACAGACGGACGGACGGACCGACGGACAACGAAGCACGAAGAACTTACCGAAGGTCTTGAGGAAATAGCAATGACCTCATGATCGATGGATACTCAGTATTCGTGACTCGACGATTATTTCGAACAATATCAGTAATTTAAGTACACTCATATCTTTGAGTGCATCCCACACCCCCATTGCGCTTGCGCGGTGAGATAATACGCACACACAAGTCACTAGTCATTTCTGTTTTAGAACTGACTATGTTTTACCCACGACTTCTGGATATAGTTATACATATAGATATGCCGTAGCCATATCGTAGAATTAACCGTTTCATGATCTGGTTGGACAGATCGTAAAGTATGAAATCAAAAATCTTTCACCAAAAGTAAAAAATAGGTGCGACGACGAGCGAAGCGAAGCGGAGCGAGGAGGAGTGTGTTAGGTTTACATGTTAATACATTTGGAGAGCCGAGCGAAGCGGAGCGGAGCGAGGTGACCCTCCCAATTTTAACAGAAATACAATACAGCCAACTAGATCATGAAATGGTCAATTCTACGATATGGCCAGGACAGATACACGACATATACGTAGCCATTTAGTGGGGAAATAACAGGCCTGGATCTAGGGGGGGGGGGGGAGGGTGCACCGGGCGGCAAGGCCAGGGGGCGGCAAATTCAGGACCTCACTGGCCGATAGCGCCCTATCGGCGCCCCCCTAATATGAATTTGAATTTATTTTGCAAAATAAGTAGGTAGCCAGTTCATGAGTAGGCAAACAGGTAATTAATATTTTTTACGCAATATTTAAGTCGTTTTTTTCGTTTAAAAACCTCCGTGCGCGTCTCGAAAACCTTGCGCCTCTAGGCAGTCTGATCGTCAGATCCAACGTGTTGATTTTTTGTAAAATAATTTGATCTATATAATAAATGATTTTGCGGACAATAAGTGTAGGGAAATAATATGTTGATAATTTATTTTTAACTTGATTCTTACACGCTTATTTTTTTTTAACAAGGGCGCCAAATTAGGTTTTTGCACCCACTGTAAAAATACGTAGATCCGGGGCTGGGATGTAAAGTACTATTCTGAAGTGTTATTTCTTTTTTCAAGTTTTTTCCATGACATTCAGCCACCCAACAGTGAAACCGCTTCCAAATCCGTTCAGTAGTTTAACGTGAATCACGAGAATAAAGACAGTTAATGTTTAGTATTTTTAATTGGTCACGGTTTACTACCCCATTTACAATTTAACAAATTTATTTAAAATTTTATTATACTCTTAAGAGTATAATAAAATGCGAATTTTATTTTTGTCACTGTCATTCCAAGCGAAAAATCTTTCAGTGCGAGAGGGGCGGATTCAGGGCGAAAGCGAAAAATTTTAGCTTTATAATTTTTATAAAAAAACTAAAATGGCTAGTAAAATTTCAAATATCGAATCTCTAGATATTGTTGAAACACACCTAATAAAATATGTTTGAGTTCTGTATATGGTTCCTATTCGTCAAACGAGGAGAAAAAGTGTGTTTGAAAACCTCATTTCAACAATTATTTCTATCAAAGAAAATTTATCCGAATATGTTTTCCAAATTAAAAACCCTAGATTATATAATCAAAATGCATATACCAGAAATTTATTAAAATTTTCCGTGTATTTCATGAAATTCACAGAAAAAAACACACATATTTTTTTCGCATATCGCCTTAAGTATAATCAAATTAAAATTTAACTACCGATATACTCGATGATACTCGTAATATTATACAGGGTGTCAGGATGAAGTTGCGGAAGCCGGAAACTGGCGATAGAACTCGTGCATACAAGCAACCTGCTTTTCGTGAAAAAAAAATTCAAAATCGAGAAAAAAAAACAGTTGTCTCATACATTTTGGTCGGGTAGCTATTTAACTTTTCTATGGAACACCTGATTCGAGGGTTGGCTCCATAGTAAAAGTGTTTTGTATGGACGAGTACTATCACCAGTTTCCGGCTTCCGCAACTTCATCTTAACAGCCTGTAAATTCTGTACTAATTATAAAGTCGTGTCTCTATTTCCTG
This sequence comes from Ypsolopha sequella, assembly GCA_934047225.1. Classification (NCBI taxonomy): domain Eukaryota; kingdom Metazoa; phylum Arthropoda; class Insecta; order Lepidoptera; family Ypsolophidae; genus Ypsolopha; species Ypsolopha sequella. Next base: position 4,708,826 of record OW203987.1, read on the forward strand.
AATATTTTTGCGAAATTTTAAATTATATAGGTGATTATCGGTATTGTGCTGAGGCTAAAATTACAATTTTTTACAATTTTTTTTTTGTCCGTCTGTACGCAGTGGCGTGCACAGAACTTTTTGCTGAAAAAGCAAGCAATTGGTCAACAATAACAATGAAAAAAATATGAAAAAATTTAAATATCACTTAGAAAAAAAAAAGTTTGTAATTAAATTTTCACTCTTGTCTACCCTGGCGTCATACAAATTTTTTTTTTTCAAGGTGATATTTAAATTTTTGATATTTTTTTTATTGTTGTTCTTGACCAATTTTTTGCTTTTCTAGCAAAAAGTTCTGTGCACGCGACTGTCTGTACGTATGTTCCGTTTTAACTCGAGAACTACTCGAATGATTAGGATGCGGTTTTCTTTATAAATAATCAATGTGATATACAATAACTGTCAAGCCGAAAACGGGGCAAATATTGAATAAATGCGGGCGGAGTCGCGAGCGAAAGGCTAGTATACTAAAAGTAATATTTTTCAAAAAATTATGTTTTATGTACATTTCTTTCTTTATTAAAGTTACAAAAATTCTCGCTGGCTGTTGTTAACATGATTTCGACTCACGGCTGAAAACCAAGGTGATATAATAGCCTATTGAAATGCAAAATCTTCTAGACTTTACTTTGCCGGATGACATGATTTAGTTTTAATAATATCAGGTTTGTTTGAACTCATTGACATTATTATGACAAAAATTACCTATTGGATAAATATCATATTTTTACCTAGGTACGAAAAATTACCATACCTAAATCTCTGAAAGTTCTTTTTTAATTTTATTTTTCCAGATTATATACGCCATTTTAGGATATCGTTTTCATTATTTTGGTATATAAAAAAAACATTATTTTTTAAATGATTTTTTAAGGAATTGTTGGATAAGACGTCACTTGAGAATTGCTTATAAAAAAGTGGTCTGTCTCTGTCTGTCTAGTCATCTGTCATCCATCTGTCAAATCACTCGGAAGCAAATTATTATAAAAATATATTTTGATGGCAAAGGACAATTTTATAAACAGCCTTTTCTCAAGTTAAGTCACTCGAAGGCAAATGGAAGTTGCAGCTTTTTCGTAAAAATATTCATCATCATGAGGTTTTTAGACCACAAGTTCTAAAACACGGCTTATTAACCCTAAATCTCGAAATGGTTTTCGAATTAACACACCTTAACATAATTTAATCTAAGCGAATTGCGCTTATAATATTCGTATGACATTGTCATATCATAATATGTTAATTAAACTTTTGCCGTCTAAGAAACATATTTAGTTATTTTTGGTGACTCATCCATCCATCCATCAGCCTAGTTCGTCCACTGCTGGACATAAGCCTTTCCAGGACTTTGCCACTCCCGGCGGTCATCCTGGAAGAATTGCCTGGAAGAATTGGGTTGGTGAGCGCGGTGCCGGAACCTTCGCTCCAGCGACGCCCCTGCCCGTCACCAGTCTGTTCCATATAGGGCCCGGCTATTAGGGATGGATATACCGCCATCCATCGGTCCCAGGCATGCTGGGCCTCCTAGTTTTTTTGTCTGTGAGCTGTCCTCTTACTCTCCCCCGAATTACTTCGAGAGGGTCTCCAAGTAAGATGGTGGTACCTTCACAGTCAAGCCTGACATCAGCTCTACCACCTGTTTGGTGACTGAGCGATGTTAAATCACGACTAGTAAAGAGGATATCTCAAAGCAATATAGATTTTAAGTGCATTTAAAAAGAACTATTATGGTATACCATGGGTGTACCGTAAAGTTTTTTTCTTCGTAATAGAAAATTAAATAATTACGGAACGGTGTGCACTGAGCCTAAAGGCTGCTTTTCAAAATCAATTCAACGGCATTCATCGCATTCAGCGAGCTGGACAAAACAAATCAATTAATTTAAAGGGTTTCAAACCAAAGTGCAACCAATTACTTTGAGATAAGATTGATGTTGCTGTGGAAGATACTTTTTTATGAGTTGCCCGGCCAGACGCTTTTGAATGGTAATAATTATTAAATTTAAGATAAACCGACTTCTGATAAACTGAAATAATTATTGTTAGTGAACGCATTTTTTTTGTATTGCTATCTTGGACCAAGCCAGTGCTTAACAATATAATAAAGCAGACTCTGAAGGCTCTAATGTTAGTTTTAGTGCTGTCAAAACTAGAAATTTTCCAGTAATTTAGCTTCTGTTCCTCACAGCTTAAGACTATTTTACAATGAATAAAATTAAGTCCTGACAGCACTTAAAAACAATACATAGCAAACTTTACGATACATATTTTTAGATTATACATTAATACATAATTACTACATAATAAATTGAAATATGAGAAATCAGCTCATCTGGGAATCTAAAAAGGCTGCCTTGGGTGAATCATAAAATGATTTGAAAGCAGGATAGAGTCAGAGTTTTTTCACGCGTGCAAAAGAGACGGCATTAGAACAGAATCATAGCATGATTCATCCAAAGCGGCCTTTTTAGGGGACGAGAAATTAAACAGAATTCATCTATTGTTCATCTCCGGAATCCGTAATCAAAATTTATATGACCATTTTTAAATAAAAACATTATCATCACAATCAGATATTATGAGGTAAAATATTTTAGTTTAATGTTACTGTCTTATTACGAGTATATTATTTTATAATATAATGATAAAATAATAAGTAAATATAATTTACACACGGTATAGCAGACTTGAGAACCTCCTCTTTTTTGAAGTCGGATAAAAAAATTGTAGTACTCCGCGGATCACGAGGTCAGTTCGTATATTTCGGCGCCTCTTTGTTGCACCTGACATTGATTAATTGATGCTCCATACCGCCTCGGAACTTGGCTCGGGAAGAATTTGATACGATGAAAGTTCGAGATTTAGAGATAAAGTCATGTCGACTTTAAAGACAGTCATGTCATTTTCTGAAAAATGCAAATAAGCCAACGACATTCTATATATGTCCATTGTATAGAATGTCGTTGGAATAAGCATTTCATTTTTATTTACTATTACTTATTACAAAAACCACAGCCAAAAAAATATAAAATATTAATGTATTTACACATGTGTATATTTTTGTATCCTATTAACTATTTGTATACAATATTGTGCTCAACGCACGTACAACATTTGTAACTTTGGTGACCTTATTGCATGTATAGATAGTGTAAGGAAATACGAACTTTGCCGAACAGTGGCGAAGATTTATATGCGCATTATTACTTTGGGAGTACTGTACCTAGTTTGCAAAACAAATTATTCATTCTCATTCTAATGTTGACAGTTTCAAGATTCATTAGGTGTTTAGTTGGTTTAAAAAAAAACACAATCGGTAACGACATTGGCGGATACAGGGGGGGGGGGGGGGGCTATGGGGAACATGACTCCCCCCAAGTGCCCAGGAATTCCATATATTTGACTATTTGACTCGACTTTTCGATTCGATTTGGGTGCACTTTTACAGAGCTTAGGTATACATATAAGGTATAGATCGGTTAGGTTTGCCAAATGCACCTTAAGGAGCTGCACAATGCTAAAATTCAGTTAACGCTTTTGTGTTTTAATTGTCTATCCTGCTCTAATCAGATGCTGCGCACGCAAAACTTCAGTTATTTTGAAATCGCAGCTACATTGGGACATAAACGATAATTTCTTTATGTAATAAAAAGTATTTGTTCTAGTTAGTATCTGCGTGGGTTGGTTGCGTTTCAGTCGGTGGTTTTGAAATATGGAAACTGAACCGCTTTTTTCGTGAAATTCATGCTTTTTTTAAAGTAACATAATTAAAAGAAGATTTAAGGTATATCTATTTATAAATTGTAATTAATAATTGTCTTAAGTCGAATAACACACCAAATTTTTTCAAAATTTAACCGTCTTTATTGAAGGAACTGAATCCAATGCAAAACTGAGGCTTAGCATTGTGGAGCCCCTTAAGGCGATTACCATCGCCAAATTAGCAGCTCGATATTTGTCACTACAAATATCAACGGAAACGACATTGAAATAACGTTCATATCAGCGCACAATGCATAGTGGCTGTTACGACGCTCGCTGCGACCTTGATAGGGCGAAATCGGGGAAAATTATACTTTTCACTTGGACGTGATTACTCGATTGAATAATCTTATAATCTTATGTTATGTTTATAGCTATAAAGATTATCTATTTATCAAAGCATAGATGAATTCAATCGGCAAAGCAACTCAGGAGCAGTAGGGAATTTGAGGTCAAAAAACACCATTCACTAAAAAAAAAAATCATGTAGAAGTTTTGGTGGTATGAAAAAGAAAACTGTTGCATATGTTGTCTAAGAGTTGATTATTCATAATACATTTTTTCATTATTTTTGGTTTGGCCATAAACGAGGCTTTAGAAAGTACCCATTTGGCAATAGTAAGGGCCTTAAGGCGGCGCCTAACAACTTACATTTTTCTTACTTTGTGATAAACCTTGTCAGAATGTCCCCCAAAATCTAATCCTGGATCCGCCCTTGGGTAACGAGTATCAAGGCCTATACACTTTTCCCCAGCTGTGTGATGGTAATGAGTTGGCAACCAACCACTTACATGCAGAGATAAGAGTGTTTACATAAATAGATAGGTATATAGTGTTTCTTCAGGAGATACTTGTGTAAACTCATTTGCTATTTCAATGACGTTGCCTATTTCGAGTGAAGTTGTGTGTGTTTAAGATAGGGGCCCTTTATATTATATTGTGCTATATTCAAGGTTGAAAGTAATTTATAGCATGAATTTAGAGCATGTACTAAACTAGTAATGGGTGATTTATTTGGAGGTACAATATTCAAAACTAAAAAAATATAAAATTAACAAATTTATCGGGTTATCTTTATTATCATACAAAAGAACCGTTCTTTAAACTGAATGTAACTGCGGTTAAGGGTGGTCGTCATGACGCGACCAACTCAGTCGTGGGCGTGGCCAAATGTCATGCTGTTTCATTTCGCTATAAGGTGCACGCTCCATGAAACTTGCAAGAACAATACAAATCGTGCCGATTTCGTCGCGGCCGCAAAATACAAAATTTGAAGGGTATTAAATTTTTTTATTATTTCAGGCCGGACAGGAAACATCTGTGGCGTGGACATGGACTGTCCTGACAACGCGTTCTGTCGACAAAACAGCTACTGCGTCTGTAAGGATGGGTTCGTGTATGCTGCCGTCAACGGCACGCACAAGGGCTGCTTGAAAGGTAAGGCTTGTGACGTCATACCATCCGTCGCGACGACGTCTACCCTCGAGGGGTGTTTTTAAAGATAAAGATAAGATAAAGATAATTTATTTGCATAAATTGTGGTATACATAAAGATGGTGAGGTACACAAAATTGGTTCAGCACAATTTACCTTATTCAGGCATTTTCCAAGTTTCATCACTGGAACAGTGATATGACCCGTTTTCAATAATGAATATCACGTCCCAATTTTACTGATACACGCTTTTTGGGTCATGCAATCTTGTTTTTCTTTAGCATAAGCAAGTGTACAAATACAAAATATTATGGATATAAATTCCAAAAATATCATTGGTCCATACTAAAACGGCAGGGTTTGAATACGGGTCTCAAGATTGAAAGGCTTACCGCTTCAACTTTTAAAATACCTTTGCAGCCGGATTGTGAAAAACCCTCCTCTTGTAATTAATCGAAACAGAACATCGCTCAATAGTTATTCAACAAAACCTTTTTACTTATGTATTGTGTATGCTGCCATCGCAAAGTTTCCATTGCTTTCTGTTAATTAGAAATTCAAAACTTTTGTATTTAAAAATCCGGCTGTGAAACCGCTCTTAAGGGGAAGTACCAAACTATTGTTGTGCAGGAAAGCTTTGGATTACTCATACTTGCAACAGACCCTTCAGTCAGTTAAATCAAAGTGTCCCACAAGCTCGTTTTTCTATCCCATATGCATTAGCCTTGTACCTACATGTGTATGTCGTCGGCACACCGTTGAGTTGGGCATATCATGATCTGCCTGGGCATATCATATTTTTGTTAAAACTAGGAGGGTCGTCTCATTCCGCTCCGCTTCGCTCGGCTCCCCAAATTTATTCACATGTAAATATTCTATAATGTAAACCTATTCACGCTCATCCTCTTTGTCGCACCTATTTTTGACTTTTTGGTGAAAGATTTTTGATTTCATAATTTAGGATCTGCCAAAGTATACGATCTGCCAACAACATGTATATAAGATTATGTTTATTTTGCGAAATCCATCGCTATGAATACTCTAAATATTATTTAGAGTGCATTACAAACTAGGAAATATCAATCAGAAACAAATTCTTGTCTTTGGATTTGTTTCTGATTGATATTTTCTAGTTTGTTATGCACTCTAAATAATATTTAGACATTTATATAGTTAATACTCGTTTATAACTGCCTTACAGTCCGTCATTATTAGAATCGTGCAGTGACCAACAGGCGTTTTTAGAATATTCGTCCGTCTCATGTCAAACTGAAACAAATCACGATATTTACAATACCCTCAGAACAATAACAATACCAATAGCTTAATTTCAAAAAGATTTTTAGCGTAGAATATACACCATTTTAAGACATAGTTTTCATAACTTTTGTATATTAAATTAATCATTACTTTTTATGATTTAAAAAAAAACAGCTATGACGTTACTTAATAAGTTTAGACCTTATACTAATTGTGATGTGTGATTGCTTATAAAAAAGTGGTCTGTCTCTGTCTGTCTACTCATCTGTCATCCATCTGTCAAATCAGTCAGCAGTAAATTTTTATAAATTTATCTTGTTAGCAAAAGACACATTCATATCTTAACAGCAAATGGAAGTTGCAGCTTTTTCGTAAAAATATTCATCATATGGTTTTTTAGACCAAAAATTCGAAAAAAGCGACACTGAAATGAATAGATCCCAACCGTCGATATACCAACAACCATCGAAATAATTATTTCGATGACCAACAACATTTTTTACTTTATGACCAGCAACATGCCAGCAACGATAAACTTCTCACCAGACCTTTATAAGGTTATATAAAATACCATTATAATGTTAATTTATATCTCCTTGCGATGGATAAATCGCCAAGTGTTCAAACATAGAAATTTATTTCTGTCATAATTTCGATAAGAGAAATGTGTATTCTTCACTACCCGATACTGTAACAGGTGACGGTAGGGCATAATGGTCTTTGGCTAGCTTTGAATACACTTGCGTCCTCTAGGCACCAAGTGGCTCACTATAAAGTGGGTATCTATAAATATCATTGCAGTATGGGAAAGCACATCGGTAAATTCACGAGTTGTGTTGAGACCTAGATAGCTCAGAGGTTAGAGCAATCGCCCGGCAAGCGAGAGGTCCCACGTTCGATTCCCGGTTCAGAGCTCCTCACATCCAGGCTTACTTTTCTTTCTGCGTTTCTATACTGCAATGATATAATGTTAATTTATGTCTCCTTGCGATGGGTAAATCGCCAAGTGTTCAAACATAGAAATTTATTTCTGTCATAGTTACCATTATAAGTGTTTTATAGCCCTTTGATTGATTTAATAAATATATATAGTATGCCTTAATTAGCTTTTTATTTATAATTACACAATATAACTTGAAATATATACAATAAATAAAAGAAAATTATAACTTGAAATATATTTCGGCCCTTAGTGGGCCGTCATCAGTCAAGTATTTGATTGATTCGTATACTACCACTAACGTTAGTTTCACGCATGCGTACTTATCCAATAATAACGATATAATAACGTTTTTTGTAACGTTATTTCAAGGTCTGCTTCTTGCTCGTATGTTTTTCGATACCAATTATACCCATGTTCGTTCCAGAGGCGACCATCGGCGAAGAATGCGTGCAGCACATCCAGTGCCACTCGAAGTTGGGCCTCCACTCAGAATGTGTCGATCAGATCTGCGCCTGCACACCCACCGCTCACTTGGAAGCTAGCAGATGCTATGAGACTGCAGGTACCTTATTTCCACTGTTGTCTTTCTTTCTTACTACAGGTAGCGGCACGGTTTATGAGCTCTGACCTTGAATGCGCTAGTGATTTTTTCTCTATCGCACTTAGTAGTTTTTTACGGGAATGAATACATGCGCTAGTCCCACACCACTTTCGCCGAGCTGTCAAAAATCGTGCCGTGACCAAGGATTTCAAAAGTTTAGATGAGCCCGGCACCTAAAATCTATTGCATTGTTACATATGAAAGCAATAAACGATTGAATATGAATATGAATATGAATGCGTGCGTAAACATAATGCCGATGCGTGCACACTTATTAGTGCGCAATCTGTCTACCTACGGTCATCAAACTGATCAGACTACTAAAGTTGTTAAAATGATTAACTTTAAGTGCACTTAAGGCGTCCAACTATCACTGTGTTCAGATGAGCACTGATTCCAAACGTGTGAGCGTCACCCATTTAACGGTGGAAACATTTTGGTGCTGTCATAGTACGGTAAGGGCTTATCTTTACTTTTGAAATCTTTGGCCGCGAGTAGTACAGCAGGTAAAACAGTACATAAATCTCTTGTATGGCTCTGCTAATAGCACCGAATTAAAGCTAAGCACATACATAATACCATCCTCACATCTGTCATCCAGATACGCAATCAGAGACTTCAGATCTCCATCTGCTACGACCCTGACACGGTGTTTGTTACTATATGTTTTTTTTTTTCATTTTGCTTTTGTAAAGGCCTCTTTTAAGGTGCCACAGACTCGAAGCTTAGAGAATTTGTTTTTTTCCTTTGGCGATCGCTTTATATATTTCGATAAATATAAAGGGAGGAGTGGTGTAGTTGTGTTTGTGGATCCAAAAAAAATAGTACGTTACGATACGAGAGCGATGAAACGTTTTCTGACGAGTGTGAGTTTGCGGCACGAGCCGAAGGCGAGTGCTGCAATCACACGAGTCGAGAAAAAGTTTCTCGCACGAGTTTCGTATAATTTTTTATAGCACAAGTGCGGAAAATGCCGACTTTACGCACGCGTGCGTAAAGCGGTCATTTTACGCACAGTGTGCTATAAAAAAATATTGACTGCGTGTCTGAAAACCTGAAGGCTGAGCCATGAATAATTTCGTTGATTTTCATATCGTTGATGTTACTGTTCTACCCTTAATAGTCGCTACGAATTATCGGAAAGGCCTTGTCCATCAGCAGTGGACGAATCAGACTAATGGATGGATGGATGGAACCCTAAATGAATGGGTTGATAGAACGTACTGACGAGTTAATAAATGTCCCAGAACAGTTAAGAGCTGTTTCGCAGCCGGATTGTGAAAAACCCGCCTTTTTCTAATTAATCCAAACAGAACACTAAAATTTGCTTAAAATTCACTTTAATTTGAAACGCTATACAATATTAGAAATAAAGGTGATATAATATTAGTAAGTGAAACTACAAACATAGGTAGACTCGTCCTTAAGAACAACTTTTTCTACGAGGGCTTTGCAAAATTCACAACTTATTTTTTGCGTCATTTATCCGGCTGATCGGGGTAATTTTAAGAGAAAACAAAGTTTATCCATATGGTAAAACTGATTTTAAAGGCTTTTTCAATGCATGTGCTCGTAAAGGCCCACTTTTTATGCATCAAAACCGAACAGAAAGTCGATTATTTTGCCCTAGGGCTTTATTATTATTATTTTTTTTTATTTATTTACAATGGTTGGCTGTTGGCTAACCTGCAGCCTTTCCTGTGTACCATAAATGTCATACTTTTTTTTTCCACTGTTTAACGGCTCTGGATACCTAGTCCTTTTGAGCCAATTACAATTTAAAGTTCACGAAATTATATTTGTTTTATTTCCTCACACTATGCATTGAAAAACGTAGTATGATACACGGGCGTAGGAGCAATAAATTACTCGGTTACGTTTAAAACACTCGCTACGCTCGTGTTTTAAATCGTCCTCGTAATTTATTTCTTTGCGCCCTGGTAACATAAACTACTATTATTTTAGTCTTAGTGCTGTCAAAACTTGAATTTTTCTAAAGTAATTTAGCTACTGTTCCTAAAACTTAAGGACTACCTATTTTTCAATTAAGAAAATTTAGTTTTGCCAGCACTTAAACTAACATTACAGCGGCGGTAGCTTAGGCGGTAGAACGCTGGCCTCTCAATGTGGCCAACCAATGTGTTTTTCGGAATTTATGTGCATAGTATTTATTTGTTCTTACTTACCACTTGCTGAACGGTAAAGGAAAACATCGTAAGAAAACCTGCATGCCCTAAAAAGCGTGTCGTTGTGCCCGAAGTACGGCGATAGAGCTCACCACTCCTCACGTTGGGCCGTAATAATCGTCGGTGAAACGCGGGTGTATCGAGTGTGGACAGTGACTTGCATTTCACAGTTTACACTCGGAACACCTCTGACACCTCGGAGATTCATGTCGTGAAGATTTGAAAGCCTTCAGAATCAGCTTTAATTAAATATAATTACGTTCTCATTTAAAATTCCAGTGATCGGTGACCGCTGTGTGGTGGACGAAAACTGCTTTTTGGGAGACAGACAGAATCCAGAGTTCCAAGCTTATTGCGTCCGTGGATACTGCTCGTGCCAGCTGTCTTACAGTCCTCGAGACAATAACACCAGGTGAGCACTTTGAAACGGTGGTGACATGGTGGTGTCAGATTTGACTTGGCCATGCAAGAGAATTGCGGTCTTACGGTACTTTTTAGTCGACGCGGTCACGAGCGTGATAAATAGATTGGCCGATTTCTCAAAATGGCCGCTTAGTGGTTTAGCTACTAGCACTCCTTCTTGAGTGGGGTATGTAACGTTTAGACAAATTGTTTTGTCAATCAATCAATCAAGCTTGAACGAAATTATTAGATTGAATACTCGGTTATTTGTTATTTAAGAGCGGTTCCGCAGCCGGATTGTGAAAAATCCGCCTTCTAATTAATCGAAACAGAACAGTTAAATTCAAAATTTACTGAATAGTTATTCAACAAAACCTTATTACCTATGTATTGTGTATGCTGTCATCGCAAAGTTTCGATTGGTTTTTGTAAGTAAATAAGGGTTTCAAATTTTTTTAAATTAAATTCACCATTTTTGTAATTCTAATTTACAGAAACCAATGGAAACTTTGCGATTTCAGCATACACAATACATAGGTAATAAGCTAATAAGTTTTTGTTGAATAAATTATTGAGTGAATTTTAAGTGCTCTGTTTCGATTAATTAGAAAATGGCGGGTTTTTCACAATCCCGTCACCATACAATATGGGTAATAAGTAATATGGGTATATCGTGTGGTGGTACAGAACCCTTTGTGTGCGAGTTCAACTCGCACTTAGCCAGGTTTTTCATGACTGTTACATTTTTTCCAAATCTGTTAAGAAAAATAGTCCAAAAGTTATACTGTAACTCAGCGTTTTTTAACCTTTTTTGTCCACGGACTCCTTAGGAAATCAAGCACAATTTTAAGAACCCCCTTATTAAGAAAGCAGCAATAAATTTCGGACCGTTTATTTTAGTTCTACAAATTACAAAAAATATATACATTTTTATATAAAATTCGTTAAAGAGAAGGTTGGTGCTGCTTTTTTGCAACTAAATTATGATTGTTTATAACATATTTATGATTGTTAAATGGTCCATAGATTAGACTGCGGACCCCCATACATATGCTTGAGGACCCCCAGGGGTCCGCGGACCACAGGTTAAGAAACGCTGCTGTAACTGTTTCTGGTAGCTGCCCTTTATGCCGCTTCTTAAATTTCTACCCTGTATATTAGAGTGAGTGCAGAATAATATTACTCATCCTACTTGTAGTTCAGTCACAAAATAACCACTTACAGAAGGTTTACTCCGCATAACTAGCGAAAACAGGCGCACGCACACATAGACGCGTACGTACGATGATCTCGGATGAAATTAGTCGAAAGCATTACGAAATTCTGCCGAGATCATCATACGTACGCGTCTATGCATGTGCGCGTCTGTATTCGCTCCGTCGTCGTCGAGTCGGCCTTCTGGTGCTATCTATTTTGTGGCTAAGCCCTAGTTGTTTATGACCTTGAGAAACCTTATAAAATATAATACATTTAATATTTAGTTGATTGTCCAGATGTGTCCGCGACGCGACCCTGGACGAGGTGTGCGAGGACCAGCAGCAATGCGCTGGCGCAGGTCTCGAGTGTGTGGGCTCGTGCCGGTGCAAGGACGGTTGGGTCGGACACAACTTCACTAAATCTTGTCTCGAATGTGAGTCTTTATTTATACAATTTTTAGGGTTTCGTACCCAAAGGGTAACCAACGGGACCCTATTACTAAGACTCCGCTGTCCGTCTGTCACCAGGCTGTATCTCATGAACCGTGATAGATAGACAGTTGAAATGTTCACAAATATTTTTGTTGCCGCTATAACAACAAATACTAAAAAACAGAATAAAATAAATATTTAAGGGGGCTCCCATACTACAGACATGTTTTTTTTTGCCGTTTTTATAGATAATGGTACGGAACCCTTCGTGCGCAAGTCCGACTCGCACTTGGCTGGTTTTTACATTCTCACGATATGAACCCCAGAGGGGGAGTCAGAGGTTTTTCCTAATATGGAGTGTGGAATTCAAGTCACAGTTCACACTCGTATACCCACGTTTCACCGACGATTACTACATCCCATGCGATGGGTAGTGAGCCCTATCGCCGTACTCCGGGCACAAATTGGACCCATAGCTTAGCGTGCCTTCCGTAGCACACAGAACGAGCACAAATGTGGCCCTACGGGATTTGAACTCGGACTCTTTGGATCTTCAGAGGCGTGGCAGTCTTTTGTAGACATATTTTTTATACGTACGTTCTTATTCGATAAATTAATAACATTAAAACTACAATACAATACAATATTCTTTATTGCACACCAAAAACAAAGTAAATACACAATTAAAAAGTGAAAGTAGGGTGCAATTGGCGGTCTCATCACTAAAAAGTGATCTCTTCCAGACAACCTTTGGATGGAGGAACTCTTAAAAGAAAGAAAACAATGTGTAGAGGCGGTATACAGAATAAATAGTTACAATTATACATATACAACGTGTAACAGAAAGATGTAACCATATTTGAAGAGCTTATTCAGTCAATGGTATAGAACAACTTTTACTATGTTGTCAACCCTGAAATCTCAAAAAAAAATCTGCCCTTCCATACATTTCGGCCGAGCGGCATTGCATTTTTCTATGAAGCGAGTAATTTTTTTTGTCGATATACAGGGTTTGTTTCTTAGTAAAAGGTGTTCTAAACCATTGACTGAATAAGCTCTTCAAATATGGTTACACCTTTCTGTTACACCTTGTATACATATATGTACATTATATTTTGCAAAGTCGCACAGTAGCAAATTTGTTCCACGTCAGCTAACTCATGTTCAATAATTATTTGATCCCATTTTGACATGAAAAGTAATATGTAATGAATTTCCTTCCAGCCGTAAAAGCCCTTGGGCTACCATGCGACTACGACGTCCAATGCAACGCTCTAGCAGGAACAGCAGAAGCACCTTCGCCCGGGGCAGCCTTGTGTCTCGGAGGAGTCTGTACCTGCGGGTATAATGCCAGAGCAGCTGGCGTACCTGAACACTGCTGGCATAGGAAGCGACCAGGGCAGGAGTGCCGGAAGGATGAGGTAATAGAATAGAATAAAATGACATTTATTTCGACCAACTTATCGATCATAATTATAGCATACACAATACACATACACATAAGAGTACAATAATATGAGGTGGTAAATGCGACAAAGTCTAAGCAAGCTTTTACAGACAATCTGGTTATCGATTTTTCTTGTTATAGCAACCAAAGCATTTAAAAAGTGTCTTTGTCGTCCAGCAGTGAACTATTTTAAGAGTGCACGGAGCTTTTTACACATACAAACACGTTTTTATAACCCTTGTTTGAAGTAGTAAACAATTAAATTAAAATCTAGTTAAATATATTGGTATTATTGGAGATATATACTAGACAGTATACACGATGGAAACACGATTTGATAAAGTTTGCTCGATAGAATAAATTCGCAAAGTTACCTCTTGTCAAGTAATTTTTTTCTCTATATCCCTACTTTTTTATATAAATAAGTAATTTGGTCTTATGATTCATTTACTAAAATAAAGATCATAGACGACTGAAGCGTTTATACACGATAGTTTTTTATTTAAGAACAATATGATGAAAATAACGAAGAAAAACATTGAGAAAGTGCAAATTTTGGTTATTTTCTTAACTCTTTACACGTAAAGAAAAAGACAAAGGCAAAAGCTCGGTGTGCCCTTAAGTTTAAGCTGGTGATGGCGATGAAAAATGTAAAAATGTCATCCAAGTATTCGACATTTATTCATATATTTTCATCCTTAAGTCGTGACTAATGCGTACATAAACACTAGGGTAAATTGATATACCATTATTTACATAAATAAGAGCGAAACGTGTTACGAGTGAACTCTACCTACCTACCGCATTGTTTCTCCATGTCTTACGAAACCTAAATTCAGTGAATATTACTTAAGTGCTGACACAGTGAAAACATATTTCGTGGGACAGGTTTTGAAGTGACTCGGTGTCTTTGTGCTTAAATCGCTTAAGCCGAAGGTCGTGTGATCATCGCGATCCCAATAGTTGTAACTTAGATATAATTATAAATTTGTTCACCTTATTGCACCATTAAAGACACTATAAAAACTAAGTTCAGTTTTTAAAAAACCTCCCCTGCGTTTAACACTTGTAATTGGCGCAGTCGACGGAGAGGTAGTTGAGTCAGTGCGAATCAAACATCGATCTCCGCTGATAGTCGAATCGTCGACGTGTTGACTATTTCTTCGAACCTACAAACGAAAGTGACGCAGTGTAAGGAGAGGATCCAGGTGCAGCGTCTTCATCCGAACCTCGATGAGCCAAGGCGCGATGCAGAATCGTCTGTTTATGTAAGTAGCACAAATTTCTTATTAGTTGCTATTATCTCTTTCCCTACCCTAGTTCCTATTTTAATTGCGTAAGTAGTAAGATAAAAATTTCAAAATTTTTCACCCTAGGAGTAATCAGGGTGCAAAACCCAAAAAGTCTATATTGCATTCTTATGATTGTAGAACTTTACTTGACATTTTAGAAGAAATAGAAGACGAGACAGGAAATAATTC
Organism: Ypsolopha sequella; assembly: GCA_934047225.1. Lineage (NCBI taxonomy): Eukaryota > Metazoa > Arthropoda > Insecta > Lepidoptera > Ypsolophidae > Ypsolopha > Ypsolopha sequella. The sequence goes on from OW203987.1 coordinate 4,724,009, forward strand.
ACAGTCGTCTACCCCTTTGTTAAAAATAATGGAGAGCGTAACTGATCAAATTTGGAAAGCTTTGAGATTAGTACCAGATTTTGATGGAAATCCCAATGTGCTGATCAGATTTTTAGATATTTGCGATCAACTAGTTATTAAATTCATAAACCCAGCCCCTGGAAATGAGTTAGGAAACTCTGCTCTTATAAATGGAATACTCAACAAAATAACGGGACCTGCTGCTAGAACGCTAGCAACTAATGGCATTCCTAGGGACTGGATTGGTATAAGAAACACTCTTATAAATAGCTTTTCGGACCACAGAGACGAATCAGCATTATATACCGACTTATCCTTGTTAACACAAAAGTTGGATACACCCCAAGTCTATTATGAGCATGTGCAGAATTTATTGAGTACCCTCATGACCTATGTAGAGTTACATGAGACTATATCTACTACAATTGAAGCAAAGCGACAACTATACAAAAAACTAGCTTTACAAACATACTTGCGTGGTTTAAATGAACCACTTGGTTCTCGCATACGATGTATGAGGCCTGAATCACTTGAGAAAGCATTAGAGTTCGCGCAGGACGAAATAAATGTGCTATATTTGCAGAACAGAGATAATTATGGCGCGAATTTTAAGCAAAATTCCAGGTACAATTATCAACAAAATAACCCTGCAGTAAATTCACCTAAAATTAATCAATATCCAGTTCAGCAGTTCACAAATCAAGTAAGGCCAAATTTTGTGCCCTCAATGCAAAACATAAATTTGAATCAACCACCCCAAATGCGTAATTTTAGACTCCCTTTCCAAGGAGTGTCTAGAACACAAGATATGATGAGAGCTCTGCCCCGTTCAAATATGTCAACAGGGTTTAAGATTGCTCCTCGACCAAATATGCCTCAGCAAACCCAAAATTTTCAACAGCAACGTCCCAGACCGATGAGTGGTGTGAGTCACCCGACCGCACGATTGTTGCCTCCCACCCCACAGTACAATCAACGACAAATAAACGTTAACGAGACAGATGACTTTTATCAATATGATTATGAATATTACCCTGAAAACTACGTTGCTACTGAAGAGGATTTCGAACAACTGACCGAAATTCCTTCCCAAAATGAGCAAGAAAATTTTTGCAAGGACCTGATGAATACGGCCCCAGAATAGAGCTTAATTTACAAAACAAACGAAACCTACCATACATTCAAATCATGAATCCCCCTCTGAAGTTTTTGATTGACACAGGAGCTAACCAAAGTTTCCTCAGTCCCGAATCAGTGCAGAATTTTTTTTCTCACATTCCTGCTGACTATGACCCATTTACAGTGACTAATATTCACGCGACAACCCAAAATCATTACTCTATTACCATTCCGTGTTTTCCTGAATTCAGAGACGAGAAACCGATCAAATTATTCATTTATCGCTTTCACGATTACTTTGATGGTTTAATTGGTTGGGATCTTTTAGAACAATGGCATTCAAAAATAGACTTACAATCCCGGTCATTAAAGACTCAATATGCAGAAAATCCTATCTACATGTATGAATCACGGAGTACTAACTTGCTCGAAGTTATCGTACCTGCACACTCCACACAACTAATAAATGTGCCAATTGATAATCTAGACGGTGATATTTCAATTGACGGACAGACTATAAATGGTTGTCATATCACGGAATGTTTGTCTACAGCAGAAAATGGCCAAGCACTCGTAGAAGTTTCTAACCCGACTAATCATGACCAAATTTTCACTTTGAGCGAACCCATGCGCGCACATATATTTAGCGAACAGACTATATCATACAATTGTGATGAGAACAGTAAGGTCGAGCGATTCCAAGAAGTTTTGTCGCGCTTGCGGACCGATCATTTGAACTTAGAAGAAAGAGCGAACTTATTGACACTATGCAATGAATACTCTGACGTTTTTTATATTGATAACGAACCTCTGACTTTTACAAACAAAATTAAACACAAAATTAATACGACTGATGAAAACCCGGTTCATTCAAAAACGTATAGGTATCCGTACATACACAGAGAAGAAGTAAAACAACAGATTTCCAAAATGCTAAGTCAAGGCATTATAAGACCATCAACTTCAGCTTGGAGTGCACCAATCTGGATTGTACCTAAGAAAGCTGATGCGTCCGGTAAAATTAAATACAGACTAGTAGTTGATTTCAGAAAGTTGAACGAAAAGACCGTTGATGACAAATACCCCATTCCTAACATTTCAGACATACTAGACAAACTAGGTAGATGTAATTATTTCACGTGTTTGGACCTGGCTAGTGGATTTTATCAAGTAGAAATGGATTCAGAAGACATTCACAAGACCGGATTTAGTGTAGCCGATGGGCATGGGCACTATGAATTCCTCAGAATGCCCATGGGATTAAAAAATAGTCCGTCTACTTTCCAACGTGTTATGGACAATATACTTCGAGGTCTCCAAAATGTCATTTGCGTGGTCTATTTAGATGACATTCTAGTATTTTCGACTTCTTTACAAGAACACATAGTTAATCTTCGCAAAATTTTTGACAGACTTAGAGAATCAAACTTTAAAATCCAAATGGACAAGACAGAGTTCTTAAAACGTGAAACCCCTTATCTTGGTCATATAATTACACCTGAGGGAGTGAAACCCAACCCTGAAAAAATTACTGCAATACAAAAATACCCCATCCCCAAGACCACAAAACAAATAAAAGGTTTTCTCGGACTTCTTGGTTATTATAGGCGTTTTATTCCAGACTTTGCTCGATTAACTAAACCATTGACATCATGCTTAAAAAAAGGCGCGAAAATTAATCTGACCCCTGAATACGTCCAATGTTTTAAAACACTACTGACAAATGACCCTGTACTCATTTACCCTGACTTTAGTAAAGAGTTTCTATTGACAACCGACGCATCAAACGTTGCCATTGCCGCAATTTTGTCACAAGGACCTATAGGATCTGATAGACCAATTGCCTATGCATCGAGGACGTTAAACGAAAGCGAGCTTAACTACTCTACAACTGAGAAAGAGTTCCTTGCTATAATATGGGCGACTAAATACTTTCGGCCTTATCTTTTTGGTAGAAAATTTAAAATTATCACTGATCATAAGCCTTTACAAGGGTATATGAAAGCGAAAGAAACAAATGCTCGTTTAACCCGATGGCGTCTCGGCTTATCAGCATATGACTTCAGTATCATATACAAAAAAGGAACACTCAATACAAACGCCGACGCCTTATCCCGCATTGAAATACACACTCATGAACTGGAATCCATGGTTGTGAACATTAGCTCCAGTTCTTCATCAACACATTCATCAGAGACATTAACTGCCCCCGATGAGAGACCCCTAATAAGCCGATCTTCAACTGATACCGCCCCCAGTCAAAACCCTATACGTGACTCTTCCTCGACGATTTCTGTGACTGAAGATATTATGCAAAATGACATCCCGAACGACTTACCTGCAACCACAGTTCATACTAGTGCAGAAGATCCAATATTAAATATACCTATTTCGGATGACCCCCTTAATAAATTCAAGCGACAAATCACTATCAAAATTTCCACTAATGGCATAAAAAGTAAGCCAAAAATCACGAAACCATTTGATACATTTCAAAGAACGATTTTACAGATCAATGAAAGTACATTAGAGCCGGACATAATTTCAGTGGCTAAGAATTTCATAGATCCGAAGTTTAAAACAGCTATTTTAGTAACGCCTTTAGACAAAATGTATTCTATAGTTCCCATTCTACAAAGAAACATTCAAAGTTCTTGCCTAAATCTTGTTCTCGTAAAAAAAGAACTGCAAGATGTGCCTGATTATTTGATTCAGCAAGATATAATATCAAAATACCATACAGGAAAAACTAATCACCGTGGTATAAATGAAACTTACCTATCTTTATCACAAAAATATTTTTGGCCAAAATTAAAGGAATACATTGCTAAATATATAAATGAATGTTCGATATGTGGACGTGCTAAATATGACCGAACGCCATTGCGTCCCCAGTTTCAGATAGTTCCCCCGCCCTCAAAACCGTTCCAAATTATTCACATTGATGTCTTATCAATAGACCATGAAAAATATCTAACTATGATAGATACTTTTTCCAAGTATGCGCAAGCATATCGTTTACCAGATTGTACCGCACCGAATATAGTCAAAGCCCTCATGAATTTTAGTAGCCATCATGGTTTACCGCAAACTGTAATTTCGGATCAAGGAACGGAGTTTACAAACCAAGTCGTGAGCGAATTCCTGAAATTTCATAAAGTACAACACCACACTACTGCGGCACACACCCCAAACGAGAATGGCGCAATTGAGCGTTTCCATAGTACACTTCTTGAGCACTTGCGATTATTAAAATTGCAACGTAAAAACGAACTCACATGTAACCTTATCCCTTATGCACTAATAGCTTACAATAGTTCGACGCATAGTTTGACTAGGGTCAGACCATTTGACCTTATAATCGGACATTATGACCCTCGAGACCCTATTGACTTGGACTTAAATCAAAGATTATTACAACAATACATGCAGGATCACTGTCGTACAATGGAAACAGTGTACGGAATCATTCATGAATCATCGCTTTCTAATCGCGAGTCCATAATGACGCGACGTAACCTTGACCGTGAACCTGAAGTAAATTATGACATCAACCAAGATGTTTATATAAAGAATCCTGCAGCGCAGCGGCAAAAACTTGCTCCACGCTACACTCATGATAAAGTTTTAGCTAATCTTCCCATACACATTTACACACCGAAAAAACGTGGACCTGTGGCGAAAGCCAGAATCAAAAGGACTAAAAAGACTAAATTGTTACAGGATATTCATGATAATAATGGTGGTTCGAGCCCAGGACGACCTTCTACCAGTAAGCAACATCCGACTTGACAGTTTATCTGACAGCCCCGGTATTCTACCCTTCAAACTTGGTTTGACCAAAATTATTTCCCATGACCATACATTCCTTGAAGAAATTGACCTTGACAAAATAGATCAACAAGTTAGTTCTCTAAAATCCCAACTTCATTATCTGACTAACAACATTTCGAATCAGCATTTTTCATCGTTTAAATATGTTATTCTGCAAATGACTAATAGACTGGATGAAATTACATCTCAGGTTCGCACTTTTGAACCCGTTCGAGTAAAGCGCGGATTGTTTAACCCTTTGGGAACCTTTATAAAAAGTATATCGGGAAATCTCGATATCAATGATGCTCTGAGATTCGAAAAAGCTTTGAAAATTCTTCAGGAAAATGATAATGTATTATCTGAAAGTTTGAACAAGCATATTAGTCTATTTAAAGAACTGTCTTTTCAGCAAAATCAACTCCTTTATAACATAAGTAAAAATCAACAGAAATTAGAGAAATCTATTTTATTCTTGGTAAATGTAACAAGTAATGATAAGGAGCGCGTTATTCAATACTTTCAGCTCTCACAGCTGTTCACATTATTAAGTGAAAATATTCGAAAACTTTCGGATGAAATGCATAGAATAGAAAACATTTTAGCTTTTAGCCGCACTACATCTGTGCACCATTCACTTTTATCTATTAATGATCTTATATTTATGATAAAAAAATTAAAAGAGTTATATGGCTCTGATCATATTTTAAGTTTAGATATTAGGTATTTCTATGATTTGATTAGATTAGGATGCTATTACGTCGATAAAAAAATAGTAATAGTGTTAAAGTTTCCTATAGTTTCCAAGGCTACGTACGACCTTTATAAACTTTGTCCCGTGCCTAATAAACATTCCCAGATTATCCTACCCCCTCTTCCTTACATAGCAACTAATTCCAAGGAGTTTGTCTACATAGAGGCTGAATGCCCGAAGGTTGCGACGTGGTATATCTGCAAGGATAAATCCAGGCTTCAATCAAGAGACCAGCGAGATTGCGTTTATGATCTCATCTATCACCAGGAGAAAGAAGAAACATGCATACCTATACCTGTCTTTTTACATAAGGAGGCCCTGCTAGAATTAGACGATCAACATTACATAATGTCATTCCCAAAACCAACTAAGGTACAACTGATATGCAGTCAGGAAGAACATCGTATTTTGGAAGGAAGTTTTTTAGCAACGATTCCTCGAAATTGCAAAATACAGACCCCTGAATTCAACGTTTTTAACATCGATAACAAACTTCGAGGCCATGCTGTTGAAATCATCGCTTCTCCGAATACGTTACTGAAATCACCAAAAGTACTTCGTCGATATAATTTCACGACAATTGATTTGAATAAATTGCATAATATCCAGCAGCAAGTTATGGTTGAGCAACCGGCGAAACTTGATGTAGTTGACTCATCCGTATATCATACAACAATACCTGTGTACATCATCGTACTATCAAGTGCATTAGTACTGACTATCATGCTATTCATATATCGTCGTCAATCAACTTTAACATGGAAACCAAAACCACAGACATGCATTGAGACGCAGCTACCTTCTTCGAGAAATGAATCAATGATGACCTTAGAGGAAAGAAAAGCCGCAACATTTGCTGTAAACGTCAGCAAATAGTCGCTCGTCTAGGAGGGGAGGTGTTACGAGTGAACTCTACCTACCTACCGCATTGTTTCTCCATGTCTTACGAAACCTAAATTCAGTGAATATTACTTAAGTGCTGACACAGTGAAAACATATTTCGTGGGACAGGTTTTGAAGTGACTCGGTGTCTTTGTGCTTAAATCGCTTAAGCCGAAGGTCGTGTGATCATCGCGATCCCAATAGTTGTAACTTAGATATAATTATAAATTTGTTCACCTTATTGCACCATTAAAGACACTATAAAAACTAAGTTCAGTTTTTAAAAAACCTCCCCTGCGTTTAACACTTGTAATTAACGTGTAAATTAAATACTAAATTGTAGTTGTGACATTATTATTTCATCTGCACTTCTATTTGATAATAAGCTTCGCTGTGATCGAACGTAAGAAAATTGGGCGTCAACCCGTATTCTTATATAACAAATGTTCCAGGAATGTGTATCAGAAGAAGATGAGCCCGGCTACTGTCTGGCAGGTCGCTGCACTTGCAAGACATGTGTCCCCGATGCAAGGGACTTCGGCGGCGCCGGCAGTCTTCCACGACCTCCACTGTTAGTGGCTGCTATGTTTGCTGCTGCTGCCATTTTAAGATATTAGAAAGAGCCCTTGACAACAAAATTTGACGAATGAGGCATTAACTAGTTTTATGGAGTTGGCAGAGTTACACAGTGGTGTAATCAGGGTTGTCAAGTGTCCAATGTCCTGGTAAAAATTTAAAGAGTACCGGTCTATAGAGTTATTATGTATATACAATAACACCGATTCGGCGCAACACAACTTAACTTAATTGACAGGACTAAACTTAATTTAAGTGTTCTGTCCTTTTCTTTCTATATCGAAAAGACAAAGACGGGACGCTCAAAATAAGGTTAGTCTAGTCAGTTGTGTTGCGCCGAATCGGTACCATTAACTACCATTTTGATTTCTATTTTTAGGCCCCCATAATCTCAACTTTTCGCTCTGTATTTATTTGAGTGTAAATACTTAGATTCATTTTAAAATTTTCATCACGTTAACCCTTAGAGCTTAATAAGGAGGGGGGGGGGGGCATCAGATGACCAAACATCATCGTTTTGTACAGTATTTATTTCTGAAAGACCTGGCAACCCTGCCTGTATAGAGTAACTTAAAAGCCAGTCTTGTGTTATTTTTAGGTTGACTATTGGTAGTTGAAAATGATATTTATGCACAAGCAATGGAAAGTCTTAATTGAGGGAGGAGTTATATTTTTTGAATCTTTTATAGATGTGATAATATTTTATCACTTATTTCTTAGAATCAACGTTTTACGTAATATCAACTTAATAAATATTTGAGAACTCCAGTGAAAAGATAAAGCAATACCGTGTTTTTGAAATCACAAATTTGTAGATGGAATAATTATCATTGTTGATTTCTTCGTGTTTTAGTTTTCATAGTCTATGATAAGTTGTAAATAAATGTTGTTAAATCGTTTTATTTTATTAAATTTAAGTGTAGTGACGTAATTAGACAGTAGATATTTTCATTGTTAGTTGAAACAGTATTTTCCGAGTGCAATGACTATTTTGAATAGGATTCATACATATTTTACAGATCACAAAATGGATATTAATACCAAAGAAGTGTACACAGACATTATTGTGTATTATAAATAAAAATAAAGAGTATCTATTTATTTAAATTATAAGTCTTTTATTCATAAAATAATTTACATATAAACGTCACAGAAATAAAGTCATAAAATATTTAATTAAGCACTTTCTACACAAATCAATCATCTTGCACGTTTTCAAAAGCAGTTAAGAGGCCAGCTTTAAAATTTCTGTAATTACACCAAAATGCCCAGTTATATTCGTCTAACATTAGGAGTCATAGGTACTTCCGTCCTCGTAGAGGAGGTTGACAATGTGAGGGAGGCGTGCAGGGCTCGCCTCACTGTGGGTGAACCAGCAGCGTATACGAGAGGATCCAGCGCGCTGTTCAAGTAGCCGAACCAGGTGGACAATTCCCATATCGGCTCTGGTACACATGTGCAGAGGGAATCTGGAACCCAAATATAGTCATATCATACTTCACTTATAACCTGAAAAGAGACTATCTTCAGCCATTCTCTGATTTGTTTTATTGAAATTGTCACTGGTTTGGTATGAACTCTGCCTAATTCGCTTAGATTATGTTAAGGTTTGTTCATTTGAAAACCATTTCGAGATTTAGGTTTAATAAGCCGTATTTTCGAACTTGTGGTCTTAAAAACCTCATGATGATGAATATTTTTACGTAAAAGCTGCAACTTCCTTTTTACTACGTGTCACGTCACTTGAGAAATGACTGTTTATAAATGTGTCCTTTGCTATCAAGATAAAATGATAATTTCCTTCCGACTGATTTGACAGCTGGATAACGGATGAGTAGACAGACAAAGACAGACCCCTTTTTTATAAGCAATCACACATCACAATCAGTATAATGTCTAAAATTCTCAAGTGATGTCATTTCGGACAATTCTTTAAAAAGTCATGAAAAATAATGGTTAATTTATATAGAAAAATAATGAAAACTATGCCCTAAAATTCTCTGAAAAAAAAATTAAAAAAAATCTTTTAGAAATTAAGCTATGGGAATTAGTAAGTGTAGTCCTAAGAGCATTGTAGAAGTCCACTCAATCTTTTAGTAGTTAGCATACCTATTGGTAGCATGAGAAAAAACGGCAACCAGCATATCAGGAATACCGTCATAAGCGTCACAATTGTCTGCGTCGCGCGGCGTTGCCGAGAGATGATGCCGCCACTGAAACAACGATAATGTTATACTTTAGTCTAGATCTAGAACATACTTAGATGTACTTAAGGGGAACGAAAATACAAACAGAAATAAAATGTCAGCTTTCGGATGATTTTGTTGCAATAATTAGGTTACGTATAGCCATAAAAAAAATACATGTTTTTGGTTGAACTTTAAGGTATTCATTTTCCACAAACCACGTTAATCGATTCATATTTGTACTGTCGATGAATTTTTTTGTAACCCTCTATTGCACATTTCTTATCAATTTTGTTTCAGGTATCGCTTTCGCGATTTTGTTGGTTTTTTTTAATACAATTAGTGTGAATGATATCTATTCATTTTCCAAATACCACGTTATTCGGGTCAAAAAAAGCACCCCCTTTTTCCAAAAATACGTAAATCCACTGATGCAGTCAGCGGCAGCAAGATATTGTCAGTCTACGCCTAGCGTTGGCGCCCGTAAAACGTGGAACCTGTGCCCTTTTTTGCAAGCTATAAATATCTCCCAAAACTACTTCAAAACACATTGAAATTAATTTTATACAGTAATATTTCGAAGAGCATCATATTCCTGCCGTTAAAAACTCAACAAAATATGCGTATGAGTGATTTAGCTACATCGTGCCATAGTCATAACAACAAAACTGAATGAATTTGGAATGAATTCATACTTTTATGCGGGAAAATAATATATGTTACTCTAAAAGAATAATTTTGTGATCGTTATTGAAACCCAAATTAATTTACTTATACTTACTGAGATCTGTATTTCGTGAAATTACCCTCTAGTATTGGCTCACCATTTCAGGTCCAATAAGTGAAGTTTTTTGCAAATTATATAGGTACACTTACTTGGGATAAATCGCCAAGCATTTAAAATATAGAAATTTATTTTGAAATATTTACAGTGCATGGCAAAATTATTAGATCGTAGATAATCCTGTCGGTACATGTTCAGGTTCTGTTACGCAAAATGAAAACAATGAAACTCTTTTAGGATTAATTTGTTATCCCTATGTTTGTCTGTCTGTCCGTTTGTCTAGACAATTTTTTCTGGGTAAAATTAATAAATACCAATATAAACGGCCCTCTATAGAGCTGTAAAAACATACTTTTGACGTTTTTATTTATATTACGTTTTAGGTTTTTACGTTTTTTTTTTACGTTTTTCATACAAATTTTCTCACTATGAAAATGTAGGGATGAACACTTGAGATAATATTTTGCATTTAAAAGTCAACACAGAAAGGAATTGTTGAACAAATTATGTAAAAAATATGAAAACCATGTTGTTCTATTCTAAAGGGATTAATTATCTACTGTTCAATGTGGCGACAACATTGTTTATTTTTTTCCTTGAATTATTTTTTACAAAGATAACAAATAGTTTAATACAAGGTTTTCCTTAAGAGGTCCCTTTACCCCTGTATTTTTCTTAAAATTCATACAATAGGTATAAACCGAATGTGAAGTCTACAGCTTATTTTCTTCATATCTTTTTTCATGAGTATATTTTAGTGACATCTAACTACGTCGCTATACAGCCCAAAAAGCAAAATTTGATAAAACACCATCATAATAGCTGTCAGGATATCGTCAATATTGCCTCGTTTTTACGCAAAGCTTAACAAGTTTGTATATTTTTATCTATACTGGAAATAAAAAAGAGAGAAATACAGGCGTCGTTCATGTTAAGATGACTAAGTTTACACACTTTGCTAAGTATAAACAATTACCGTTTCATGGAAAACTGTTTTGACCTGAAACCATTTCACAAATTCAATAAACTTATTTTGAATATCTTGTCATCTTGCACTTCTTGATGAGAAATACAATTTCAATAAGTCAAAAAACAACTTTTAGTTAAGAAAACTTATAGTTAAAAGTCTGCTGTATGCATTAACATATTTTTAATTATATTACATTAGTAATAAAATAATTGGCTTATCCGTCGTCGTGATACCAGCCGTAAATTTCTTAAATAATCTGATATCACGCTTATGGAAAACCCAATTTTTTTGAAGATACTATAATATCATTAAAATATGTTTATGCATATAGCAAACTTTTAACAATAAATTGTCTTAGCTAAAAGTTGTACTTTACCGTTATAATTATTTCTTAATATTTTGTTACAAATTCGGAGAAATAGCCCTTAAGGAAAACCTTGTATGAAAATATTTGTTATCTTTGTAACAAAGAAAAAAAAAAAATAAACAAAGCTATCGCTACATTGAACAAACAGTAAATTATTAATCCCTTTAGAATAGAAAGATGTGGTTTTATATTTTTTACATTATTTGTTCTACAGTTCCTTTCTGTGATTTCTTTCAAATGCAAAATATTATGTGTAGTGTTGATCTCTATATTTTCATAAGGAGAAAATTTGTATGAAAAAGTTAAACAAAAGGCCATAAAAACGTTATAATATGTATATTTTACAGGGCTGTAAATATTAGCATTTATTGATTTTACCCAGAAAATTGCCTAGACAAACGGACAAACAGACAAACATAGGGACAACAAATTAATCCTAAAAGAGTTTTGTTTTTTCATTTTGCGTAAAGGGACCTGAAAATTTCAAACTATGATACAAATAAATTTCTATATTTTAAACACTTGGCGATTTATCCCAAGGGTAAACAGGTGTCGCAAAGTCAACGCTTTCCCTTGGAAGGCTGGTAGGCCAGCTCATGACTGACCAGAATATCAAATTATGACCTCAGCAAAAAGTAGATAGTCTTCGAGTTGATGGTACTTTTATAAATCCGAATAGATTTTTGAGAGTCAAAGCTAACCAGTTCTAAATTCTAAGAATAAAATTTTTGTTGCGCAAATCTGAATAGTCATGCTATTGATAAAGTCAAAAACAAACCTTGAAATGCTGTTACATCAGGAAGAAAAATAAAAACCCAATTTATGAGCAATTTTTTGTAATTAGGTTAGTTCGATACCACACCCTGAAAAAAAATGTCCTATGTTAGTTTTGCAAATTGTCTTAAATAACGGCTCATCAAATATTGTTTTTCAAATGATCTGGCAATTTCTGTGTATTACTTTTGAAAAAAAAGTTATTGCTATTTTACTACCAAAGGAGCTGCGTATTTTTTAAAATAATTAGAATTTAGAATGAAAGAGTGGCGGGCAGTAAAAATATTTGACGTTCATTAGAAATGCCATTTAACACGCGTTAGAGTGAGATAAATAGTGACGCTATTTAAAATGAGTTGGAATGAGATAGTAACGCAGTTAAACGTGGTTGAATGAGAGAGGCATAATTGATATAGGCTACAGTGAGATAGATAGTGACGTGGTGCATTCCTTCTGAGAATATTTGTTAGTTTCCACTTTTTGTAATAACAACTTTAGTAAAAATTTTTTGTAAAGAAATTTTTGGTCCAATTTATTTTCCCGCAAGTGTAAAACCAGCTCAACGGGCGAAAAATATTTAAAGAATGGGTAATGGTGACAATTAACCGTCACAATATTATTATGTATCTCTAAAGGAGTGTCTGAAATGTTCCGAGGGTCAACTGATAAATCAAACACTCAAAAAACCACTTTTAGCCGACCATAATAAATTTACGTCCCGACGTGATAGCAAGTAGGATCAATGCCGTGTGACGATGATCGAAATACACTAATAAATTAGATAAAATAAAATACGTATTACTTTTGACCCTGCCTCGTCCACTCTATTCGTATTTTTGCTATGGTGACGCGAGCTTAGAGACCGGGCCGAATTTCCCCCCGCGCGCAAATGTAACATAAATAAGCCACGCCCGGAACTGGTTTTTGTTTTGGCTATGTCATACTCTTAAGGCGATATGTAAAAGTTTTAGCGTCCCTGTTACTCCACATGCGAAAAAACCCTCAGTGCGAGAGGGACGGATTCGTGGAAAAGTAGCAAAAAGTCGGTTTTTTATTAATATAAAATGTACTAAAGTTGCTATCAAAATTTCGTTTAACCAGCCCCCCTATTCTGTATCTAAGGTTGCCAACTGGACAATATGCTTATCGTATATAAAAACTGAACTTTCAAAATTGCCTTTAGAATATATTAAACTATTTACGAACTGTGACGTCATTTCAAATGCGAACATATCCTTAGACAATCGAGATTCGATAGTTTATTTAGGTTTTTGATGATAGGCACCTAGTCCAGTTGGCAACTAGAGATACATAATAGGCCCGCAGGTCCTAAATACCGTTAAAACCCATCTAATAAAATATAATTGCAGTCCATATGTCACTCTAAATTGTCAAACTAGGAGAATTGGTGTCGAGAAAGACCTCATTTCAATAAATATTTCTATCGAGCCAAATTTCTTCAATCACGTTTCTATTTTAACAGATCCCTAGAAAGAGATTCCAAAAATAAAATACTATTTTATCAAAATACCTAGTCCGTCCCTAAGTTCTGTCACAAATAAAAATTGGGATAAAATCAAAAGTACTGAACCAAATTTTAATAACAATATATCAATTTAAAGTACATTTTATAAGAATTAAATATAAACAAAAATTATTCGAAATGTCCGCCCTTTTTCTCGATACAGGACCTTAATCGCCTCGGCCAGTCATCTATGGCAGCACGCACAGTATTCATATCTATTTCAGCGACTGCTTTTCTTAAAGATGACTTTAGGGTCTCCAAATTTTTATGGGGTTTAGAACAGACCTTCTCTAAATCTTGCTAAATTTTATAATCCAAAGGATTAAGGTCTGGACTGGAGGAAGGCCAATCCTCACCTTATGCTTTATGAAGTTGATTTTGTTACGCTCGAACCAAGCCTGAGTCGATCTCGCTTTGTGTGCTGGCGCAGAATCTTGCTGGAACACGAAATTATATCCTGAAAATAGAGTATTGAGCAGGTCTTTCACAAGCTGATCCAAAACCGTCTCTTGATACACTTTTGCGCTAGTTTTAACCCCTTTTTCACAAAAATGAACCTCGGTTGGCCCGTAATAAGACACACCTAGCCAAATAATCACTGATGATGGATGATGGCCATGCTGCACCCGTGGAACTCTTTTTGCGGCTTGCTCTGAGCTTCTAGCATACACCCTATCAAATCATTCTGTTTGTTGTATTTTTCCTCAATGTCGAAAATTTTCTCATCCATAAACAGGATATCACGGTGGCGGTTTTTTGCGTACCGCCGTAACAACTCCCGAGATTTTTTTAAGCCTCATCGCTTTTAGACGCGCATTAAGTAAGTGTCCACTTTTTTTTCTATAAGCTCGTAGACCAAGATCGTCATTCAAAACCTTTTTTACGGTTTTCCTACTAACACCCATCTGCAAAGCCATCAAATTCTGTTTTTGGACAGGATTTCTTCTTATGCGGGCCTTGATCGCTTTGATCACTGCTGGTGTTCTTACGGAGCGTGGTCGCTCAGTTCTTTTTTGTCATCGACGCTACACACTTCATTGTACCTATCAATAGTGCGGTACACAAACCTAAGCGTTATTTTCAACTTTTCGAGCAACTTGAAAATTGTACTTGGCGAGTGCCCACAGCGGTACAACGCTATTACTGCTACTCGGTTCTCTTTCAACGTCCACTCCATCGTGAAAAATGACAATAAATTATTGTTTTTTGTTTTAATATTTTCCTCAACAATTCAAAATTGGAATACAATAAAATTTTCATAAAATCATGTTCCAAATTTAAAAATAATGTGCCTGTGACAGAACTTAGGGACCGACTAGGTAATACATTACTTACTGAAGCAGATATGCAAGTTCTTAAAGTGTCGATATTTTTTCCGTAGCGCCTTAAATCATTAACATGTTACAATGTGAATAGCATTAGTTGTCTCTCTCAGTCAGAGCGTCATCTCACATACTCATGTGGGAACTTGGTTTTTGTATAGAGTCCTTTTTTTGTTGTAGTCTGACATTTTTCGGTCTACGCTCCGCTGCGACCGGCATTCCATTACTGGATATATCAACAGTCCTCTGTAACTTGTTAAACAGTGCGTGTACTACCTTACTGCATCGCTCGTCACAATATGGTTTATTGGTCTATCAACTGGTCAAAAGCAAGGTTTTATGACAAAACAAAGGAGCCTTGACAAATAACATAAATCCTTTGGCAGTTTTTGTCTGTATGGCCGAGTGAATACTCGAACTTGAATTTGTTCGGCTTCGAATTACAGACGAGCTTCTTTCTAAACCTAGGGTTGGTACTGGTGGATCACTATAACTTGTACTCCGTAGTTAAATAGCTAGTGGATTGTCTGTATGACCAAAATCGGCGACATTGATTAAAAGTGAAATAATAATACGAAATATCTTCGATGTAATCACATTTTGAAAGTTCTAGTGTGGTGTATTTTCAAAAACTAGTTTGGACCCGTACATAAAACAAAGTTTTTAATCTACGGATCCTGTACGATGACACTTTTGCGCGTAAATGGTATGGCGACAGCAGTTTTGCAAGGCGTTATGTAAAACAATACAACCACTACATATGTACTAACGTGGTGCTTGGTCCTTTCGGAGGCGAAGGCGCAATATTTTTATGACCATTTTCGGGTATACCCAGGTGGCTCTGGTTTGGAGAGAGGTATCTGAAAAATACCAAATTGTAATATCAGAGATATATATTTCGAAAATACAGTCTTGTATTAAATTTATTAGGTGGAAAAAGCAGTGGCGTAGCTACCGCGGGTGGCACCCGGTGCGGAAGTTGGTGGTTTCACCCCATCGAAAGTAAAAAGCAATAAATTTTATATGATAAAGGACATGGATCATTTATTATTTATAATATTGAAGAAATAACAAAACACAATAATAACTAAGACAGAAAAGGAATTGTTATACAATTAAAATTTGTTCTTTCTAGCTTTGACAGCTGCTAACTCAGCAATAACTTCATCGAAATTTATATTTTATATTTTAATACACGTTTAACAATTCACGCCAACCAAACACAACACACTTCACGAAACAGCTATGCGAGCACGTACGCGTCGATTAGATAAATTTGACAGATAGAATCGATAAATTCTAAACGATAATTCTTATTGCAATGAAATAAGAGTTACATTTTTATTTATCGAATCGATGTCGAGTCGATACCAAGTTCATGCTAGTACCCCAGATGAGAAATGTTGCAACTGAGACGTCAAAGATCGCGAGCAGGGTTGGATTTAGATTAGACCCTCGGAAAATAATTGTCTATGGGAATTAAAAATATACTACTTGGCTAAAATTATACTACGTTTCGTTTTTCGTTTATTTTTTGTTTTGAATTGAAATAAAAATAGCCTATTTGTTAGTGATTTTTTTTTTTAATTACTAAAAATATTCATAATTTAATAAAATAGCGTATTTGTTACTGAAATGTTTAAAAATGTACTAAATATATTCATAACACACAGAAATACCCTATACTGTAGGGTAAATCTTAAAAAGCAAAACGTCTCAACCAATAAAACAAGTCGGTCGGCCTGAAGATAAAATTATGGTATTTTTACGTAGTATAGTTTACGATACTACATACTACATGTCATGAAAATATGGTACAAATAGTATAATTATACTACGAAATCCAACCCTGATCGCGAGTATGGGACGGGGAATCCCCCACGACAGCGTCAGGCTCTTTTGCGGGAATCCCCGAATTACACATAGAGCTGAGCTAGTGCTAGTGGAGGAATCCCCGAAAAAGAAATTTTTGTGCTAGCGATTTTTTTTTTGTTTGTACATTGTTCTTAAAGTTGAGAGACAAAAAAGGTGACACCCGGTGCGGCCCGCCCCCGCCACCCCCCCTTTGCTACGCCACTGGGAAAAAGTCTCATGATAAAATAAAGAAAACTCACACATCTGCATTGTTATTAGATTCCCTTGTAGAAGGTACAGGCGGTCGTGGTAGCTCTCTAGCACTGAATCCCAAATTGGTGTTGTTTTTATATTGATTAGCATTTTGCACCTGCTGCAAACCATTATGTATTCCATTATTATCCTGGAAATTCAAAAAGCAGAGGATTATTGTTGATTATGAATATTACATAGGTATTACAAGTATATATTTATTAGTAGTGTTATTAAAACAATTTAAAAAAATTTTAACTCGATATATTTCGGCCCTCGGTATGGGGCCGTCATCAGTCGAATGTAAAAAATTTTTTGTGACATATAATTTAGGTATCATAGTAAAAAATAAAAAGTAAAAAGTAAAGGTGACACTTGTAAACAATTTTAGTTTTAAACTATTTTCTAAAAAATAATAATAAAGTAGGTTTCTCTAAAAATGGTGTTGGTTATTTTTGATATTATTTAATCACTGCTCTTCTTGGATGATCGATGATGGTGGTTAGGTGGTTGTGTGATGTTGTTGGTGTTTTTACTTGAAATTTTGAGCGGTCTAATTCGTCGGTCGGTCGGGTCATGTCTGTCAGTGCTGTCTGTTGAGTCCAGGTCCATAATGAGCACCAAGTGACCAGATATATGACGTCTTCCAGGTTCTTAGGTCTATGTCAGTTAGTGGTGGAGTGAATGATTTAATGATTCGAACGGAGAAGCAGTCGTTGAAGGTGACGTTGTGTAAGCGTGTGTGTGTGGGAATGGGTAGGACGTTGTTTTGTATAGTTGATGTATGTCTGTGGTTGTTCATCCGGATGTGTAAGGCGTTTTTGGTTTCACCTACGTAGAATGCCGGGCAATGTCGGCATTCTAGTAGGTAAATACAATTTTTGGTTGTACATGTTGTGTTGGGTTGTGTTTTGTAGGTGCTGGTAGTGTGGTGAGTATTGATATATATAGAAGTGTTAATCATGGTGCATGTTTTGCAGCGTGGCCGTCGGCAAGGGGATGTTCCAGGAGATGAGTTGCTGGGGTTGTTGGGGATGGTGAGTTGTTGTGTCTTGTTGAGTGTGCATTTAAGGTTTCGGTTCTGTCTATAACATATCTGAGGAGTATTAGGTAGTAGGTGTTTTGTTTCGTCGCTTTGTCGAAGGATGGGTAAGGAGTCTTTGATCAGTGTTTTGAGTTTATGACTGCCGTGAAAATATGTGGTGATGAGTCGTGTTTGGTTGGTTGGTTTTGCATTTCTGTTGTTTCTATGGAATCTTGGTCTTTGGTGTAAGTGTTTTTGTAGGAACTGGTTTGGGTAGTTTCTGTTGAGAAGTGCTTTGTGAATTGTGTTATGATAGTTGTTTAATGAATTTGTGTTGTTGCAGATCCGACGGCCACGGAGTGAAAGAGAATACGGAATGGATTTTTTCATATGTGCCGGATGACAGCTGTGGAAGTCTAGATATTGTAGTTTGTTAGTGGGTTTGAAATGGACGGAAGTGGAGATATGGTTGTTGTTATTTATGGTTAATTCTACGTCGAGAAATGTGATTTGAGGCCGAGTTCACTTTACCCCGAGAGCATTACAAGACTGTTTCTTTTGGACCTACCTCGCAATCGTTTGAGATTGAGCTTAGCGGGATTCGACTCCGTTGAAAGTTTGTTCAAGCACATTTCGACCGTGTACATTTTGGGCCTTAGACAACTGTCAGAGTACACAATAGCAAAATATTAGTCCACTTCAATGGAATCAAAGTTACCACACGTATTTCAACGCGCTATTACGGTTACGACGATGACAATTTTGAAAAGTATATATTTAGAATCAATGGAATTAATAAAAAGTATGATTTGGAGATACATAAATGGGGTGCCCCCGAATGGCGTAACCTGGGATCCTATATTTGTACACTGCTGGACATAGGTGTTCCCAATATTTCGCCACTCTTGGTGGTCCTTCATCCTCATCCAGCCACCACCCGTAACCATAATTTCAGGTCGTTGATCCAGCGGGCATGAGGTTGGCCTATGCTACGCTTTGCTGTACGTAGTCTCCACTGTACCGCCTTCACCGAGAAAAAATTCTGGTTCCGTTAACCTGAATAAAGTTCATTTATACAGAAAACACTGTACTATCTGTGACGTCTATATTTATTGTTCAGTTTACTTGAACAATCTAATGTAGACAATAATTCAAGTAATAACATAATTCTGTTTTTATTTACAAGGTTTTTTTTACAAAACGATCTCGTAGTATTGTAAAAATATTTTTTCTCCGTGTTTCGGCCCCAATAGCCATCATGTCGGCGACAGATATGGCCTGCCCACTGCCACTTTAACTTAGCTTCAATTCGGCAGGCTATATGTCGGTCGCTTTCGATCTCTGACAAATCTCCTCGTTTCGCATTTTATCCATCAGACATATTCCAAGCATAGCCCGCTCCGTCTGCTCCGCTCTGAGATACAGTTTCTGATTACTCCAAATACTTACGCCCAGCGTACCCTGGACAGTAAGACCAAGACCTAATTTACTGACAAATTCTTTCACTTCATAGTAGATGCTAGTGATTGTTGGCACTTGGTGGAATTTATAAAACATTGTTTAAAAAAACACCTGTACTTATCCACATATACAGTAAACTTTATTATGCCCGACCGGTTTCGCTGTTTGTTAGTTGGGACATACATCTATGGTTAGGATTTGTAAAAGGCCCTAGAAAATGCTTTACAGCGAAACCGATCCGGCATAATAAAGTTTACTGTATATGTGGATATGTTCAAGTGTTTTTTTAAACAATCTTTCACTTCAACTAGGATAGGTCTATCAAACCTTGACATGTCTGACAAAACTATGCCGCCAAGCGAACCTTAGTAAGTCCGGAATGACATCATGAAAACCGTAACAGTGGATTTTCCTCCTAGCCTAAAGTCTGCAACTGACTGGTGGTGGTTAGAGGCAAGAGGGACGTACGCGACTGTCGCGGCTCAAACATTTACCAACCTTGTCACCCGCACACCATTGTACGAACCTGAGCTAGTTCCCGTGTAGGGGTATGACCCCGATGAGTCCTCAAGTTTGGAGGCGAGGCCAGCGCCCGCAGGATGCGAGTGTAGAGGATCATCATTCCACTCGCTGGCAAGTAGAATGAAAACGACACGCTGAAGAATACGTAGCTGAAACAAAGCAATATCATAATCATTACTGTTGGCAACACCAACTTCAAAATAAGTAGTTCATTCAACTCACTCAGTGACTTGTCAGTTGTCAGATTACATTTTATATTTTGGTACGAGTATCATCCGTACGTGTGTGTGCTCTCTCTGTATCTATTTACTCAATACAGTATTCTTCAACCTGTATTGGTTGTTCATCTTGGTGTTTAATTCAACTTCTGCTTCTACAAACCATTCGTCCCAGAGCGTCTACATAGTCCACTCTAAGATCTACACAATTACAATCGTCGGCCTATATTATTTCTCTTAGCGGACTCCACTATTGTTTGCATCTGCCGGCCCTTATCAGGATGCTTGACAAAATGCAATGAAGACGCTTTTGCCTTTATTTAAAGTTTAAAGTCTAGCTGGGTAGGTTGCTATACGAACGACACAACCAACCCCCCTATTGTGTATCTTTAGTTGCCAACTGCACGAGGTGCCTATCATCAAAAACATAGCTAAAAACTGAAATTTCAAAATTGCCTTTAGTGGGTATTGAACTATTTACGAACTGTGTCGTCACTTCAAGTGCGAACATATCCTTAGGAAATCGGAATTCGATAGTATATCTATGTTTTTGATGATAGACACCCAGTCCAGAAGGCAACTAGAGATACACAATAGGCCCGCAGGTGACGTTAGTTGTTTGGGAAAGCTCAAAGAGAAGTCACAAGGTATACTTACCCAATATTAGTGTTAACCGTACAAGCCTTCACAATCTCGCCTGGCAGGATATGCTTTGGCGAAGGTATGATGGTCGTAGGTAAAGCTACGGCGGCCGCCACCGGCCAGACCAATATAGCGAACAGTTTTGCACGCTTGCAGCGATTGGCCCGGGCGAGTGGAGAAGTGATGCCGGACCAACGCTCCCAGCCCAGCGTGCAGAGGGAGAGGATGGAAGCTGTGCAGTAGAACACATCCATAGTACTCCAGAACGCGCATACCGTCCAGTCTGAAAGCATCAACAAATTTGAATCAAAATTTGGGACATTTATTTGCGTTCCATTAAAGCTATAATAATTAAATTAAAGATCGCCTCTGTGACCGAGAGGTAGAACGTTTGCCTGCTGACCGTGAGTTCAATCATGGCCGTGGGTTCAATCCCCGCGTGCACAATAATTTGTGTTCCGTCTGCGTGCTTCGGAGGGCACCTTAAGCTGTCCATTGGTGCCTGAAGTACGTTGATAGGGCTCACCACCCATAACCATTGGGACGTAGTAATCGTTGATAAAAAGCGGAGTGTGGACTTGCATTTCACAGTTCACACTTGAGAACACCTCTGACAACCCTCGGGGATTCATGTCGTGACGATACATCTTTTCTTGTTTTTATTAAAGCTCAAAAACTGGTTGGTGGTCGTTACATCATCATCATAAGGTAAGCACAAAATGGCCGCTTTGTATGCTCGCATGGCTCATTATTCTTGAAAGGTTTTCCTCATAATCCGCGGTTATGGCAGTTTAGCCATCGCATTATGCTAGACTTCTTGGCACCGAAAGCTGCCACCCGTCAGTGTATATGTGTATATACCCAGATGATAAAATGTCGTAAAAGCGATTAAAATTCTTCGCCTTTACTACATTTGATACACGAAGGGTTATATCCACCTATAGGTAAATCGATTATCGATTAATTAATCGATTGATCGGCTGGATGTAACACGAGCAGGTGTTTGGTACTAACTTGGTTGAAAAATGAAGTGCTCCCTCATGGCCGCGAGCGGTAGAACCATCAGGCCCAACATGAAGTCTGCCACCGCCAGACTTGCTAGGGGGTAGTGCGTGGGGAAGCGAGGGGAGGCTCGCTTCAAGGCGACGATGACGGCTGCATTTCCGAAGATGGTGATGAGCGTGATGACGACCCTGGCAGCAGCTAGGGCCCACCATGAGACCGTGACCTCGCCCAGAGGCTGGATGGTTGCATCTATCGGGGTAATATTGACGATGAAATTTTCAATTGTGGTTACTAGAGTATCTGCAACCCACGGAAGCTACAACTAAATACCTACTGAAGGATCTACAGTTTACGTGATAAACCAACTAAAACTATTTAAAACCAGCCAAGTGCGAGTTGGACTCGCGCACGAAAGGTTCCGTACCATTATCTATAAAACAGCAAAAAAGCATGACTGTTGTATGGGAGCCCCCTTAAATATTTATTTTATTCTGTTTTTTAGTATTTCTTGTTATAGCGACAACAGAAATACATCATCTGTGAAAATTTCAACTGTCTAACTACCACGGTTCATGAGATACAGCCTGGTGACAGACGGACAGCAGAGTCTTAGTAATAGGGTCCAGTTGGCTACCCTTTGGGTACGGACCCCTAAAAAGTAAATACCTACGTAAGTACTTTGACCGAAAGCTCCGCGTATCTACTTTTCGGATTTATAAAGTCGCAATTAAGTTCAAAAGTGGATAGGCTTCAAGTTCTGCGATAGTAGATGCGTTTGACAATAGAGGAATTTCAGAAGATAAATTGGTCGTACATTTTAAAAACAATAAATTAACGCTTACGACATCAACATAGATATCGATGATTATTTGTGTATTGGGTATATTAGTACCTATAGATAGGAGGCGGTGAATAAAAAAGCACGTGATTTTGTTATGAAATCGTTGTGCTTCTCTGTTATCTAATAGTCCGATAGAAATGCTATCTAGTAAATCCAATGATAATATTTGCGAAATGTAGATACATAGATTATAGGCAATTCGCGAGTGGCACGTTAAGGCGCTACGGAAAAAAAATTACACTTTTAGAACTTCTATATCTACTTCAGTATATAACGTATAATTTTGATAAAATAGTATATCATTTTTGAAATCTTTCTCTAGGGATCTGTTAAAACAGAAACGCCATTGGAGAATTTCGGCTCGGTAGAAGTATTTATTGAAATGAGGTCTTTATCGACACCAATTCTCCTGGTTTGACAATTTAGAATGACATATGGACTGCAATTATATTTTATTAGATGGGTTGATACAGTATCAAGGACCTGGGTAAACGAAATTTTTATATCATTTTTAGTACATTTTATTTATTTAATAAAAAAACGATTTTTTGCTACTTTTCTACGAATCCGTCCCTCTCGCACTGAGGGTTTTTTCGCATATGGAGTAACAGGAACGCTAAAACTAAAACTATTTTATAAATATCGCCTTTTTACTTGGGTAATTAGCCTGAACTCAAAATATTACGTTGGGGCGCGGCGTCAGCGCACGATAGACATCGCACGGAACGATGCACAGCAACATATAGCTCTTGTCTCTTTTTCGCTCGTGATAATTATGACATCTAGAGGTATAGTACATTTCAAATACCATGGCCCGATTCCACTTGAAACTTAACAATGGGGCTCATAATGTTTGCCTTTTGTTATCTAATTTGGAGCACTTCAAATTGGCACGCGTCGGTGCAATCTGTATGTAACTAAAGCGTGACTAAGAAATTTTGGTACTTGAAAATAAAAATACGTATGATTAGTTATTTACATTAATGTTTAATTATAATACTATGGTATCTTTATATTTATTACATGTAACATCTAATAATTAACAAGTACAGACATTCAGATAACTTAAGTTACGACTAGCTTAATTGATTTACGTTTAACATATAGGTACATTAATTATAAAAAATATAAGATTCATTCGCTTTCTGACATATTTTCTTCCGAACTTGAGGTTTCGCAGGTGTTTATGATGAATGGATACACAGGGTGGGTTAAAAAGTCGTTCTCCACTTTGATGACATGCTCACAAGCATTTTTCCAAAGCGTGGGGTTCGTATTGTCTACCACAGTTCTTAAATTTTGAATTACGGTATCACCCACTGTTGGTGTAATGTTCGTCTTACGAATTTGTTTTTTCACATGACTCTACATAAGCTCGATTGGGTTTAACACACAATAATAGGGGGGAAGCCTTAAAATTTCATGCCCGCCTCAGCCGCTATTTTGTCGATGACGTATTTCTTTTCAAACTTTTGATTTTCTACAATTTCCAACAACTTCTTAATAGTTATTTTCTCAGGTATAGTAACATGACGCCTTCTTAAAAAAGCTATTATATCCGCTTTTCTTGTATTTGTGTTGGGAATTTTTTCGTCTTGCCGGCTATGATAAGACGCATTATCCATAACGATAACGCTGTTGGCAGGGATATTGGGTAAAAGCTGCTCTATGAACCATCTTTCGAACAATTCCGAACACATGTCTTCGTGATAGTCTGCACTTGAGTTTTTCAAATGTTTGCTCGAGACAAGAAGAGCCCTTGGAATCCAACCATTTTCAGTGCCTGCGTGCAATATAATTAAACGTTTGCCTCTTGAACATGGAGTATTTGTCGAACAATTTTGAGAATTGTCCCTGTATCCTTTTTTCAATGTATCGTGGGTGTCAAACCAAGTCTCGTCCAAATATACAATACTTTTTCCTGAAGACCTCTTTAGTCTTATACTGGTAATAAATTCTTCTCTTAATTTTTTAAGCCGTGAAGTTTCCATTATGATTCTTCTTTCATTTAACTTTCCATATTTAAAACCAAGTTTTCGTAAAAGTCTCCATAGTGTCGTTTCTGAATATGGAAAGCCCACATCGCTTGCTAATAATGTTTGATGAATCTCTGTGAGCGTTGGAACTTCATTTTTTCGATAAAAGTCGTACACAGTTCTCTTCACAAATTCTTCTGTAAAATTATCAATTTTTGTAAAAGAAGCTTTTATTCGTGTTCGGGGAAGATATCTTGGTCCTGATGAGGGTGATGAGACAATCCTTTTAACTGTCCTTTCCGGAACATTGGTGAATATCGATGTTTCTTTAATTACACCTTTTTCGCCCATTCGATTTAACAAAGTTTTATAAACACTTATCACCACATCTTGAGCGTCCTTGCTTAAAAATCTTTTCTTACGTTGCTGCGAACTAACTTCACCACTAGACGGGTCACTTATGGATGTTACCCAAGGTCGAAACATTGTTATTGACAGTATACGTGTAATCACTAACGTAGTCAGATGACAACTAACATGAAATATTGTTTACATTCATTAAGATTACTTGGTTAAACGATCAAGATCATTAGGTTGCGTGTAAAATACCACACCGCAAAAGGGTCTGGCCAGGTATCTTTTGTTATCACTAATCCTATTGTTAACACCTAATGACCGTCTTAAGTGGAATCGGGCCATGGTATTTGAAATGTACTATACGAATGAAAGAGTTTTGATTTTGATGAACAAAAAATTATAAGTAGTTACAACACTCAAAACACGCAAAACGGCGTATTTCGGACATATTTATAGACTATAACTTAAGGCATATGACCACGCTAAATAAGCAACTCGATGTGTGTCGGTACAAATATCAACGGAAACGACATTGAAATAATGTTCATTTCAGCGTGCCCTGAAAAGTGGCTGTTACGACAACCACTGCGTCTCCGGCTAGCGCAAAATAGGAGAAAATAATACTTTTGACATGGACGCCATGAACGAAAAAAAAAATTTGAACTTGAATTTTTTAGATCTAAAAATGTCCTATAATTCGGTAAAATAATAATTAAAATCGCTTTAGGCGTTTGGAAGGAGTAAGAGAATTCTTTAATTAATCATGTGAAACTTTCGATAGCTTTCGATTTTTTTTGTCAAAACTTACAATAGAAAAACAGTTTAAGAAACTTAAAATTTATTTTTGACTCTATAATGCCTATCAATCATTTTTATGAAAGTTTTTGGACCACCCGTGTGGGAGGAGCAGGCCTTCAAAGACAGGTCCAAATTGCAGTTGGCGTATTTGAAGGAAAAAGAGGTCGCGGTCGATGGCGAACATCATGGACTAGAAATATAAGAGACGCCTTGCAGTGGAAAGTACAGAGAAAGTAATTCGCATGACAAAGATAAGGAGACATTTAGAAAAATGGTCGCTGACCTCCGGGATGGAGACCATCTCCATACAAAAAAGTACTCAACATCATCAAGTAGGTAAAGTAGGTACCCACCTACTTGATGATGTTGAGTACTTTTTTGTATCTTCGGCACTATTTCTCGATAATATAAATATGCATTAAGCAATAAAATATATAATAAGAAAGTAAATATGGCTACACCTTATATTTCTACAATCTTGTTTTTTGGATAGTTACTGACCCCCTCTAGTTACTTGACCCCCTCCAGGCAAACGCGACAGCTGTCGCTAGCCGGAAAAAAGGCAGCTGTGACGATCACAGATTGTTGCGGACGAATAGAAGTTCTAAAGTAATATCTGTATTTAAATTTCACATTTTTAAAGATATATGTAATGCGTGTATATACAGGCTGGAAAAAATTTAAGGGCCCTGGAGGGGAACTACCTTAAATCCTTTAGTTAGGTCATTTTACTGAAAGGAAACATTCCTTTATTTTTTTAAATAAACAAAACTGCATTCAAAGATCTTTTAAAATTTGCTTGTCTCAACCGGGAACTGAACCAACTAAAAATTTAAAAAATAAACCCTCGCTATTTTATTATACGAATTGGTAGGATTATTGTTCAGAATAAAATTTGTCTAACAAACATTTAGTCTTACACTCATCTGTTGTACGAGATATCCATGAAATTGAATTACATATAACGCATTACATATAACTTTAAAAACTATGAGAGCAGACCGAGTGTGTTCTAGTGGATCGAGTTTCTACCACTAATCCGAAGGTCACCTCACCCAGTGGCGTATTTTAAGATTTGGTGCCCTGGGCCTCAAGGTTTGCTGCCCCATAAATGTACGAGAAAAAAGCAAACATATTTCAATAATAAAATTAAATTAAATCTAGCAGTGTGTTGATTCAATATTTAAATTAATTTTCGATGGACAATTTTTTTTTAATAAATGTATAAATTTGAAAAGCAATATTAATTAAAAGACAGTCAACGATTGATTATGAAAGGCGCCCCAAGCTGAACGTAAGGTGCGGCTTGCGCCGCCCCTCGCAACCTGCCGCCCCGGGTCATGGCCCTTTTGGCCCTAGGATAAATGCGCCTCTGAGGTCACCTGGTCGTAGGAGCACATAATGTGCTCCCAAGCTGAACGTAAGGCGCGGCTTGCACATTATGTGCTCCTACGACCAGGTGACCTCAGAGGCGCATTTACCCTAGGGCCAAAACAACCAGGTCTGCGTGGTTCGTTCGGAAGACACGTTAATCTGGTGTATGAACATTTGTGCTCGAAAAATGGCGATAGGGTAAACCACCACCCCACACGCTGGAACGCTATAATGGTCGTTGAAACGTGGGCGTACGAGTGTGGGTTACCAGTTACGACTTGCATTTTACAGTCCATACTTGGGAGCACCTCCTCGGGGTTTCATGTCGTAATGATTTGAAGGACACTCACGTAGGTACAGTCAGCATGTCAATTTTAATTATTTATTCACTAATATTACATAAAGAACTATTGTTACTAACAAACTATGGGTTGTATATTGTAGCCTGAAATTAATGGATTCATTATTTATTATTATTATTTTTCATACTATTATGATGGCCTGTTCGACTTGGTACTTAATAGCTTATGTGTCAGATAACTTGTACAAAATTTGCTCCATCAATCAATCTATTAAAAACTTTATTTGTGAACATGATATATGTTTTGGATAGCCTTCATCACCAATTGGATAAGAGTTTGTGAAAATGCTTACTTTTGAGGATCTGCAGATGCATTTAACACGTTTGTTTCTCGACATTTATAAATAGGCACATTTCAAGTTTAGATTTAATTTCACTTGTGGTTTTGTTAGGCACGTACAAAAAACAATAATCACAAATTCACCAAGTCACATTTCGTGTGTTTTTGTTCACGTTTGTCACAAAGTCATTTAATCAAACCATTAATTGAGGGTAGATTAACTTCACCGTTTCTTTTCATGCAATTTAAAATTCGATACCGACGATAGACTACGTTACGATACCGATTTAATAAAGAATAATTTATCCAAGGTGTTAAGATGAAGTTACTCGTCCATACGAACAATTTTCCGTGAAAAAAGATCGAGAAATCCAGAAATAAATCTGTTGTCTCATACATTTTGGTCGGGTAACTATGTGACTTTTATATGGAACAGGTGATTTCATTTTCACGATTCGAGGTTTGGTTCCAGTTAAAGTTGTTCGTATGTACGAGTATACTATCGCCAGTTTCCGGCTTACGAAACTTCATCTTAAGGCGATTACCATCGCCAAATTAGCAGCTCGATATTTGTCACTACAAATATAAACGGAAACGACATTAAAATAACGTTCATATCAGCGCGCAATGCATAGTGGCTGTTACGACGCTCGCTGCGTCCTTGAAAGAGCGAAACAGGGGAAAATTATACTTTTCACTTGGACGTGATTACTCGATTGAATAATCTTATGTTATGTTTATAGCTATAAAGTTTATCTATTTATCAAAGCATAGATGAATTCAATCGGCCAAGACACTCAGGAGCAATAAGGAATTTGACGTCAAAAAACACCATTCAGTAAAAAAAAAAATTCATGTAGAAGTTTTGGTGGTATGAAAAAGAAAACTGTTGCATATGTTGTCTAAGAGTTGATTATTCATAATACATTTTTTCATTATTTTTGGTTTGGCCATAAACGAGGAGTAGGCTTTAGAAATAACCCATTTGGCAATAGTAAGGGCCTAACACCCAGTACAGTGGGTGGCCAAATTAATAGGGACAGTGGACATTTTTTGTAATCTATGTAATAACTTGCTTCTTATGAATTCTTTAGTATTTTTGGCTCTCATTATGTTAAGGGTTTCGTAGGGTGTGGTACCAAACGCTAACCCTCTGCTGTCTGTCTTTCCGTCCGTCTGCCTGTCTGTCCGTCTGTCACAGAAAAAATAATATTTTCAAATAATATCGACTACCTATTACGGTAACACTATAAAGGTAAATTGTATTGAAACAGCCGTAATATGTAGGTAGTCAATAAATATTTTTTTTACATATAAGGTCTTTCAATTTAAATGGAAAGTGATTCAGTATCGTTAATAAATCACATTCCACTGCAAAGCACTTTTTTTTTCACTTCTCAGTACAAAGTGGTCCGATCAGCTGACTCAGTTTGTATGGACAAGCGAAAAAAAAATTCGCGCAAAAAAATGTACCTTGCAGTGGAATGTGATGTATTAACGATACTGAATCACCTCCTAAATTACTTTCCATTTAAATTGAAAGACCTTATATATTTTTTTTTTCACTTTTTTTGTTCTTTATCTTAGAAACGGTAAAACATACATGTCCGAAATAAAGTATATCAATAAATAATTACTATAAATAAATGTACATCGCAAAAGACAAATAAAATAAATAATGAAAATTTGGGTTTCGTACTCAAATGACGCCGAAATGTTTGTCAGGCGCTACCATCTTTGGTAAATAAATCACAAAAAATGTGCACTGTCCCTATTCATTTGGACACCGACTGCAGGTACAGGTGAGCGGTAACTTTAAGGCGTATGACCACGCTAAATAAGCAACTCGATGTGTGTCGGTACAAATATCAACGGAAACGACATTGAAATAATGTTCATTTCAGCGTGCCTTGAAAAGTGGCTGTTACGACAACCACTGCGTCTCCGGCTAGCGCAAAATAGGAGAAAATAATACTTTTCACATGGACGCCATGAACGGAAAAAAATTTTGAACTTAAATTTTTTAGATCTAAAAATTTCCTATAATTTGGTGAAATTATAATTAAAATCGCTTTAGGCGTTTGGAAGGAGTAAGAGAATTCTTGTGTTAATCATGTGAAACTTTCGATGACTTTCAATTTTTTTTGTCAAAACTTACAATAGAAAAACAGTTTATGAAACTAAAAATTTATTTTTGACTCTATAATGCCTATTATATATTTTTATGAAAGTTTTTGGACCACCCGTGTGGGAGGAGTAGGCCTTCAAAGACAGGTCCAAATTGCAGTTGGCGTATCCATTCGCCTTAACAATCATCTAAATTATCACGCCCCTACCAACTTCTGTCACCTAGCAGGACGTTCGCGCACTACGATAGACACACAGAACTCTGTGGATAGACATCATATAGAGCACGATTCTGAAAGGGGTGTGAGGATGGCCTTGGTTATTAAGCCATGCAATGGACATTCTATCAGTTTATCTGTTGATGGATAAAGCCACGATAAGAGCTGATTACAACCCCAGGTCAAGGCTATTCAGGTAAGGATCCATTCTCTCTCCGTATTTATAACGGACAAAATATAACTTTTAGACAAATTCAAATTCAAATTCAAAAAGTTTATTTTGCAAAGTAGGTATATATAATACACGTTTCACAAGTCAAATTTTAATCTTATAAAAATATATGTAATAAAATAATAAATGTACATGAACTACTTAGATTAAATGTTTATTTAATTTATGTAGCAATATATATACAATTAAAATTATAGGTAAAATATTATTATACAAGGTGAAATCCAATCAACCGCCCGAACCCATACCGGAGACCCGGCCAGGGACCAGGAACAAGGTTCAATGATCACCAACCGAGCCCCCAGCACGAATCCAGGCGGCCGACCAAATCCCATCCTATATACTACATAGTAATAGGTTACGTATATAAATACATGCCTACCTCCGCCCATTCGATTAGTCTTGCTAAGAAGAACGGGCAAGAAACTTGGCAAGATCATGTCTTTTTTTTAACATAAACTTAAACTATACATTGAATTACTTATATCTACTTTAACCAAGGGATAAGAAAATACAAGACAGCAGGAATTCAGGTTAATGAAAAAAGAAAAACATATATATCTTTGCCTACCTGTCTCATACAGTCTATTTCCTTTTACAGTCTGTAATTAATTAATGTTAACTTTTAAGAGGAATCAAAAGTTAGGAAATTATATTAATTAATTAAATTATTACCTACTATCATCAAAATCAGTATCACTATAACACCATGCTTCACCATCATCCAAATATTCATTTATTTTATAATATGCCTTTTTCAGTAGGCCCTGCTTAATATACTGTTTAAACTTATTCTCTGACAAAGTAAGGACCTCTTTTGGAAGTTTATTGTAAAATCTTATACCATGTCCTACGAAAGAGGTACTCACTTTGGCGAGTCTGATTTTTGGAAAAGCCAGTTTATACTTATTTCTGGTTTCCTTACAATGTTGCTCACCAAGCCTCGGGAGAGACTCAACATTTTTTCTAACATATCTAAGGACCTGGTAAATATATTCACAAGGAACAGTTAGTATATTGATTTCTTTGAACTTTTCTCTTAATGAATCCCGGTGCTTCATATTATAAATAGCCCGAATTGCTCTCTTCTGCAAAACAAAGACTGCGTCTGTATCCGCGGCTCTACCCCATAACAGCATGCCGTATGACATAATGCTGTGAAAGTAACTAAAATAGACTAGTCTAGCAGTATCTACATCAGTAATTTGCCTTATGCGTCTAACAGCGTATGCGGCCGAACTAAGTCTACCACATAGGTTTTCTATGTGGGGACCCCACTGAAGACGAGAGTCTACCGTAATGCCCAAAAACTTAGTTTCGTTAACTAACTCCAGCTTGGACCCCTGCAAAAGCAAATTACAATCCACTTGAATAACATTTGGTAACGTAGACAAGCGCAATGTATAACAATAACACCGATTCGGTGTAACACGTTTAAACTTAATTGACAGCACTAAACTTAATTGACAGCACTAAATTTAATTGACAGCACTAAATTTAACTGACAGCACTAAACTTAATTGACAGCACTAAACAAAATTTAAGCGTTCTTTTTTTTTCTTCCTGTATGAAAAGACAAAGACAGGACGCTCAAAATTAGTCCTGTCAAATTAGTTAAGAGGCTATGCGAATTTTATTTTTGTCACTGTCACTCTAAGCGAAAAATCGCGCAGTGCGAGAGGGGCGGATTCAGGGCAAAAGGGAAAAAAGTTGGTTTTATATTTTTATAAAAAAAAACTAAAATAGCTAGCAACATTTCAAATATCATAAATCTTTAGATATTGTTGAAACACACCTAATAAAATATGTTTGAGTTCTGTATATGGTTCCTATTCGTCAAACGAGGAGAAAAAGTGTGACCTCATTTCAACAATTATTTCTATCGAGGAAAAGTTATCCAAACATGTTTTCCAATTTCAAAACCCTAGATTATATATTCAAAATGCACATACCAGAAATGTATTAGAATTTTTCGTGTGTTTCATGAAACACACAGAAAAGAAACACGCGTATTTTTTTCGCATATCGCCTTAAGTTGTGTTGCGCCGAATCGACATCAATAGTTTACTTTATATGTACGTATATTAACGTATTTTTAATTATATCACGGTAGCTTCAAAATAATTGAATTTTCCATAAGAGTGAAATTAGAGTATTTGTTTAATTAGAACGCATTTTCAAAAGTACCCAGAATAGAAGAGCTTGTATGACTAGATTGATGGAATGGATGTGGAAGAAGCGAAAGATGAAAATCTGTGGTCTCTGCCTATCCTCTCTGGGAGAGAGGCGTCGGCTTTTTCCCTAACAAAATGAAATTCCAACATTTTAATTTACTCTTTATTGTCAGTTACGGAAAATATTAAAATTTTATTCTCCTCAATGTTTAAAATCTTACAAAGAAATGCATTTCATAAAAATAGAGTTGATAAAAATGTATTTACATGCGTCTTAACTTAACTAGACTTTTCTATACCGTTTTAAATTACAACACATTCTTAAACTTAGCGTTAGAAAAGGCACCCGAATTTTTATTTTTGTTCTAACTCGAAAGGAAGTTGTGCCTTTAAATCTTTATATTTCATCTACAATAATATTCACTGAGTGCAACATTTTTACTATCATCGAAACAGTAGCTTTTTGTACGTCCAATTTTATCTATATTTATAGAAGGAGCGACTCGATGTAGTTTTTAAGAATGCATAGAGAGGAAGCACAATTTTCTCTTACAATGTAGGTACCTACTTAAAACCTACCAACTAGTCAAACACAGTTCCATGATCACTGTTTATCGTTATGATGATTCATGTAAAAAAATAGGGCCAAAGTAATATCATGGGATAGGCTTCAACCGACTGAGAAACTACTTCGGATTATTTTTAACATTGCCACTAAATTCTGACATTGGCACGTTTGATGACACAACAAAATACAAAAAAAAAGACTTAAAATAAAAGTAAGCCTACAAAGATCATTCAACATTCGAGTAGTGTATGCCTTTAATAATAAAACTATATAAAAGTAGATATGTATTTACAAAAAGGGCTGTCTGTCTAACAGCAGATGTTTTATAAACTTATCTCTAAAATTTAAACCTAGAGTTCATTATAAAGAAAATACTTTCAGTACATAATATATTACAATACATAAGGGTGAAGCGGACGCTTGCAAAAGAGAATATTTAAAAAATAATGTAATTTTTTTACAGCATTGAGCATTAAGTTGGTCCCTTAGTTTTGTACCAAAACGGATATAACAATAATTTACATAGATATTTAAAGCATTATTTGCAATGGAATGATGAGATCCTATAGCACGAACAAACGTACAAAAATGGAGAATAACGAAGTGACCTCACAAAGTCAGGCAAGTTTGGTAAAGAGCGGCATCCCTTTTTCTGACAATTTACGTTGTCTAATTTTGATGTAAGGTCACCTCAAAAGTGCGTAGAGATTGGAAGCGAATCATGGAATGATTGAGACTCCGGAAGATATGTAAACGACTTACATGCTATTACATTTTGGACTTAACATTGATGTCTGTTTGTTATTTAAATCAAAAACCGATATAACTAATATTGTGTATCCAATATTTTTATTATTATAACTGTATACAGGATGCTCGGAAATTCAACCTATTCCTTGAAAGGATTTATACTAGATATCATTTCCAACAAATTAAGCCCTATCAACTAGGGGTTGAAAATTAATGGTCTCCGAGTTACGAAGGTTTTTAAGATATTTTTCAAACTTTCAGACCGATAATCAAAACAAATTTAAAAATAACTATTCCTCTATCGGCACTTGTTTGTTATTTTTCTGATTAATGATAAATGAGTGATCATTAATAAAAAAAATACATGCTTTGAATTCCCATAATTTCAGAAAAAAATATGTCTTAAGTGGAAAGAAAACCTTTTATATTTGATAATTTTTAACATATCGACGTGTTTTACTTGAACAAAAATGTATCCTTTTCGATCCCTAGTTGATAGGCATTATTTGTTGGAAATGATCTCTAGTATAACCCCTTTCAATAAATAGGTCGAATTTCAAAGCAACCTGTATATTTAACAGTATCGTCGCACGGTAAGGGTGCTCCTGACGGTGTAGGTGCCGCAATAAAAAGAAAACTCGATAACTACGTGTCACACAGGATTGATATATCTAACGCGTCAGTGGCCTTTGATACACTCCAAGAATCCGATACATCTGCAATGATACATTACTTTTCTGAAGACGAAATTTGTAAAAATAAATTACCAGCCGATTTAAAGCCCGTTCCACAGACAATGGAGGTGCATCAAGCCGAAACAGTAAATACAGATTATATACAGCACAGAAAATGTTACTCCAAATATTGCAGATCCATCAGGAATAACAATTTTAGACGATAAATCTATTGTCGAAGCTAAATACGTATTGGTTAAGTTTCAGACTAACAAGTCTACAAAATGTTACGTTGGACAAATCCTTGAAGTTAACGGAATCAATGTGAAGGTTAAGTTTCTTGAACAAGAAATCAAATGGTTTATTTTACTGGCCACAAGAAGATTTCTTTGATATTATAAGAGTTTTGAACAATCCTATTCACAATCGTCGTGGAGTACTAGAATTTGATGATGATTTGAATAAATACAAGATTAATTAAAAAGGTTTTGAAATAATACTATTGCTGTATAACACTTGAATAAAACCTTGAATACACTAAATAAATGATTAAAGTAAATACCGATTTTTTTCCCTCATGTCTATGAAAACAGTATTTATTACCTAGGGTCCATCAAATAATAAAACTCACGTATGTAAAGTTAACTTGAATGTTACCGATTTCCATAGTGTGATATTGATTCACGGATGTTATGGTACATTTTTCACGGCGATACCCATACCGTCACGAAATTTATCCTCATACCCATCTAGTGGGGTCAATTTGCAACACATCGTTTACCGAAATCGTTTAATCGAATGGCTGTGATTTGATTCAAACTGCCAACAAAGCTTTGACAGTTTTGTATCCAATCACAGGCATTTGTGCTCATTCGATTCACGATATCGAATTGCAAATCAGTTATAGCAGGCAGGCTACAACTAGATTCAAACCTAGCCTAATTTACTTGCAGCACCTAATTCTAGCCGGCTGCTAGACATACATTTAGCCACAATTCTTTTTCTAACGGTAACGTTTATTTCAAACGCTAAATAAATTTCCATATTTCATTTTTTGTAAAAACAGGCACCAATGTTACTCCATGTTTATAATTTAAGCGTTAAACCTAAGAAACAAATAAAAAATCTACATAGACTACAGTAAATTATAATCTACTTTCTAAGAATCACACATAAATATTTTATGTTCATGTCACAATACTCGAAACAATCTCATAGCGAAATACAAAAATCATCTTCATTTAAAACAGTTTTAAACAAGAAAAAACACTTAACAACAACAATTCTGTAAATGGATAAGTCTGGTACTTTCTCCGCAGGATTCCATGTTCTTATAATTGTGAATTTGTTTACAGTCACGTGACATTAATTAAGCTTATCTTCGTGGGACTGTTGATTTTGCACTATTTAAAAGTTCATGAACTTTATTACCGCAACTGCATATTTGTTCAACAAATCACGTCAAATTCACAATACATGTACTACTTGATTCAAATTTTTCATCGTTTAATTCAGGCTTGTTATGTTACAGCTTATATTAGCAATGCGATATAGGAAGAACGACCAAATTGACAATAAACCTAATGCATTTAAAACAAGTCATGGCTTCAGAGTCAGTCTCATTCTCTTGCGGTGCTAAACAGCACCATTTTGAGATTTTATCAACGAAATGGTTTTAAATTCCAAAAACGTTTACAATTTAGGCAGTTTAAGCACTGATTCATCAGTAATTTCAATGCGTGTTGCTTACATTCTAAACACAATACACGTACTTACGTTGTAATTGCATTATTTTAACATTTCCAATGTGTTTATTAACTTGAGATTTTCATTAAATGTATATGGCTTCCGTGGCTCCCTTATTGGACTGTTGGATGTCGTTTGGAGATAGTGCAGCCCGATCCGACCAATCAGAGTGCGGGGATTGTGTGAGCGGAGTTTGTGGACTCGGCGAAGACCAATGTTCTGGAGATTCTGGAGATGGA
The DNA here is from genome assembly GCA_934047225.1 of Ypsolopha sequella. NCBI lineage: Eukaryota > Metazoa > Arthropoda > Insecta > Lepidoptera > Ypsolophidae > Ypsolopha > Ypsolopha sequella. The sequence continues at coordinate 4,760,795 of OW203987.1, forward strand.
GTGGGGAAGTCCCCTATACCCCATCCACTGTACAGACCTGTGAATAACACGACAGTTAGAACAAAATACAAACAGAATTAGCCTAATTTTTACACTAAATACTTATATGATGGAAACATATTTATTATAAACAACGAACACTAATCTATAAAGCTTACCAGACATAATATTAGTAATGGCAGGGTGCTGAGCTCCCTGCATCTGACCTAAAGCTGCGTGAGTCATCGCCGCTTGCAAGTGAGCGTTGTTTTGAGCGTTGGCACCTGTAAAGATAGAAAGCTAATTAAATATTTAAAAAATCCCTTTTCTCTGTAGTAATATTACAAAATACTGTGCGTCTCTTTGTCTGTTTGTGACCTTATAACTCTGCAACCAATGAACGGATCACGATAAGACTTCTGCAGCGGGATAGGTTATAACCTGGGCCAACATGTTGGCAAAGTTTTGATTCTGAAGATGACAAAAAAAGCTAATAGGTTCTTAAATAAAGAGATACTCACTAAGATGCGCAAGCGCAGAGTAAGCAGCAGGGTCCATCTGGTGCTGGTGCTGATGTGAATGTCTGAGCGCTGCCATGTGCGCCGGGGAGGTTGGCAGCGATGGCCGTGACTTGCCAGGCGATGGCGAACCTAGCAAATACAATCATATCATCAACATAACATCAAACTTAGATTCATATACCACAAGCAAATACCTGGTGGTTCAGTAATAAGAAAAGACTGTACATTTATTAAGTCATAAAAAGTTCAATAATATCATACAGCTTTGACAGTGCTGGTAATGTTTTTTTAATGATATTGTTCGTTAAAATTTCAACTTGATGAAATGCTTAACTTGGGTCGAATGTAGTCATTAACTGAATCAGGATATTTTATTATTTAATCCTGTGTTTGTGAAAATCTTAAAATTAGATAATTATAACATTGTTTGCAACTAACCAATATAGGCATGTGGTGACGTGGTATGATTACTGTGTGTAGGCGAGTGGTTGGAGTAAGGCGGTGACAGAGTGGAGTTCATCGCACCGCCACCGTACGACGGCGGCTGCAGGGTTTGGCCCGTCTGCGGACAAAACTACATTCTGTTAGTATGGGGAATTTTTAATACTTGTATGTCATGCTTATGTCATTGGAATAGTTATTATTGACAAGATAATCCTAAGCTAACAAACCTTAACGCAGTCCTCGTAGCTGGGCGGTTGCTTGTGCGGCATGAGCTGGTCCATGCTCGCGAACTGCGCCAGTGCGTTCGAGTACAGCGAAGACGCGTCGTATGGTGACGGTAGATCCTAGGGCAATTAACAATTTAGTGTGGGATACTGGATAAACACGATTAGTCTTTTGATACTAGATTGAAATTAGAAATTATTTTTAAAAATAGCTCTCCTATTCATGATATTTTTAAATCGGAAATGTATAAAGCGCACTTCAAGATACGAATAACAACATTAAATTCCAACCTGTAAATTTTGAAGCGGTGATTCAACCGGGCTCAGACTAGAGCCCAAACTTTCCACGCTTTGTGGCACTTCCTGTGCCACTTTCTTGTTGTTCTTTTTTACACTGGGCTTCCTACAAACACAAAAGGCAATATATTAAACTTTGGAACATTAAATCTTATTCCTTCAAATATATAGTTAATTTTAGCTTTTTAGACGTACCGTCTGATCTGCGAATGCTGCAGATTGTTGTTGTCATAGGGCGAAGGGTCCTGTGGACTGTCGGGCCCCGCTTTCGCTCGCCCCTTCTTCGGTTTGCCTTTCGCCTGCGACGTGATCACTGTAGGCTGACTTATCAGCTGCGGGTGAGGGTTTGGCGAAGCTGAAAGGAGTTCAGAATATAAAAGTTGCGTTTTTTTTTTCAAAGTAAAAGTTGTTGTTGTTGCAGTGTTTTGTCTTAGCTGGATCCTAATCAGTGATGCAGAAATGAGGAAGGGTAAGAGTTTTGCTCTGCTGCATTAGAAAAAGGAAAAGGTGACTATGAGATCTAGTGGTTGATCTCAATTAACAAATCTTTTAGTTTGGAAATATCTAGGTTTCTAACGATACAGTAAAATGAGAGATAAAAATACATGTATTTTTTTATAATTTAGCTTGTCAAACCAATAGGTATATAAACAAACACGATGAAAAATAAAACAAGATGAGAAGATCTGGTAGGATAAGTGTAAGAGACAGGTGTGAGTGAGTATACGTATCTATGAATCTTGTTCAATTACAACCTAAAAAGTCATATGAATCTGTACAAAAAACTAGGTTTAAAGAAGTAAAAAGCCGAACACTTACGATACTTACACATGAGATGATGATGTGTTTGTGGAGGTGGTCTCGGACAGTGTTCGTCCAGCAACCTCACAATATCATCATGCATCCTCTCTTGTGCAACATCCCTTGGCAGTCGATCCATGTGATCTGTGATCTCTCTATTCGCCATCGCGTCGAGGAGGGCTCGACACGCGCCATACGAGCCTTCTCGGGCGCCTAGAAATAGGGGAGTTTCGTCCTGGGGAGAAAGTGATAGTTGGTTAGATAAGACATTCAAATTAAAACTGTATTTTATGGAGTGCATGGATTTTTTTATACTTTTTTACACACGTAACCGCCAAATTAATAGTCGCTAAACTGCTAAACAGTTTGTTGGCGATACGCTCTCACAATTTTTGTTTCTTAAATAAGCATTATAGGTACTAACTTGAAATCTAATACTTATGGAGTCTCAAAAAATGTAGGAAATTATATCTATACATTTAAGTTTTAATTATTTAGAGAAAATAATAATGTGCTTTTTAATTTATCCTTTAAGTGTACCAATTTTTGACATATTTTTATACATACATTACAGGACTACATTACATAACTTGGGAGTTAGGTACTCCCTAGTTTTCTCTCCATAACAGTTTTTGGACGATTGCGTTCCTTGGAAGTTCCAGGAACTGTTGCACGGTGATAGTCGTTAAAAATAGCACAGAAAAAATCATAATAGCACCGCTTGCTGTATTGGTGTCTTCACACCATAAAAAAACGTAGCTATACGATAAATAAACAAGTGTCTCAGATGGCCCTGGACATCAAAGATCTCTCACCTTATCATCCTGCGCGTCCCTATTGGCGCCTTGCATCAACAGCACATTGACAGCATCAACATTGTTGACGGCGGCCGCCCAATGCAGGGCGGTCTTACCGCTGTTGTCTGCCGCGTTACTGTCTGCGTCGGCGTTAATAAGGTCTTCTACCATGCCTTCGATTGCCAACCTGGGAAATAAATTCGTCAATACCGGAAAAAACTGAGTAATAAAAACTTTATGGAGTAAAATTTCCACGTTCCATAGAACCAGCAGCCACAGTTCCTCTTATTATATAAGTATTAAAATAAAATCTTTTAATTGTAAAATAAGCCGATATATCACCTGGCAGCAAGAATCAACGGCGTTGTCCCATCATGCATCCTCGCGTTCAGATTGGTCGCCCTGTTCCTTAGCAGTATTTGGAAGACTCCCATAGCATCAGCGGCCACTGCCGCGTGCAGCGGGGTTCTTCCAGTGTTGTCTTGCGAGTTGGCGTCAGCGCCCGCGTCAAGGAGACGTTTAGCTGCGTCAGCGCGGGCGTACCTGTTGAAAATATGTCAGGAATAAATGACTTTAAAATAAAATATGTCTGGTAAACTTGAGGAACCGCATTCAGCATTATTTTTTTTTTTTTTTTTTTTAATCTTATTTATTTTACAAGCCATACATCTTAAGATTAATTCGGCTTAAAAATAATTACAATGTTGGACGATGTGTAAAACAGTTAGAATTACTACTATGAGTGTTTTTATAATATTCAGATCTAAGGTTCAGTGAGTCAATTATGAAATTTACAAATCTATCACTATATTCTACTGTGAACCCTGAACTTAAGATTTGATGGAGAAAGAAGAGAAAATCGCCAGTAGAGCATCGAGTTTCATTTAAGAAATCCAACCTACATTGTTCGTTGATTTTACACTCGAGGACTAAGTGTAGGAGGTCCTCTTCTCTCTCACATCGTGTACAGTTTGGATCGTCTCTTTTTTTCATGATGAAGTTAAACTTGTTAAGTGGGATGTGGTAAGTTCGAGTTCGGAAGCATATAACTAGATATTTTCTGTTGAGGTTTCTTGAGGCGAACCAAGGTACGCGAGGTGGTTCTTCTACAATGGTCCTGTACCAGATGCCCTTGTTTTGAGAGCACTCATTAAAATATGATTTAAATTTTATGTAATTGTCGTTTTTAATTTTTGAAAGATGATCAGTATAGTGCGGTACGGTGTCGAGAGGTATGCCGTTCTGTAGAGCTTTGGATGCAAGTGAGTCTGCTATCTCATTACCCCTGACGCCCACGTGTGAAGGAATCCATTGTAGACGAACTTCAACCCCGTTACGTATCAATCTATGGATACATTTAATAATGAGGTAAGCTTCGTTTCTACCGACACTACCGCCCTTAGCACTTCTTAACAAATGTTGTAGACTACTCTTAGAATCTGTAAAGATTACAATTTTATGGTATGGTGTCGACTCTATGTAGTGTGCTGCTTCATTAATTGCTGTCAGTTCAACTCCCATTATAGGTATACACGGATTTTCAATATGAAATTTGGCCCCAAAATCTGCAGCTTCATCGTAAAACGCGCAACTAGAACCGTCTCTAGTTTTGGACCCGTCAGTGTAAATTTGAATGTAATCTGAGAACTGTATGTCTATCATATCTTCGGTACGTTGCTTAAGATCGAGAATGGGTAGTTGAGCTTTAGGTTTATTAATAGTGTTCACTCTATGAATTATGATTTTATCCCAGGGGAGTGTTTTAATATCAAAGGAGAGCAGAAATTGGGGCAAAATTTCAAATTTTGACATAGGTAAGTTGGAATAGTTTCTGAAACTCTCAAGCAGAAGTGGAAATTGATTTTTGCGCCAATATCTTGTGCCCGAATTTAATGTGTTGTCTAATATTTCTAATTGTTTTTTCAAATGATCGGATGTTCTGGAAGAAAGTTTCAAAAAGTATTTGTCGCTTAAATATATTCTTCTAAGACTCAAGGGTGGGATACATAGTTCGCTTTCCATTGTAAAAATGGGGGTGTCTCGAATAAAGCTTCCACATAGGCGAAGACATTGGTTTTGAATTACGTCCAACCTCTGTAGGAGCTTAGGGTTGGCGTTACCGTAAATGATACATCCATAGTCGAGTCGAGATCGCACCAGTGATAAATAAAGTCTTCTTAAGTGAGTTGGATGGACACCCCACTTTGAACTACCTATGCAAGTAAGGACATTAACGTATGGAATACATTTTTGGGCAGTTTCTAAGACATGTCGGGTCCAGTTCAGGCGACCGTCCACCCAAACACCTAAAAACTTAGTACAATTAGTGAAATCAATTTCAGTATTATTTATTCGTATACAAATAGGAGGCACTTTATATTTTCTAGTTAGGATGCAGACTTTAGTCTTTGAGAGAGATATTTCTAATCCAATTTCCTGCAACATTCTTACAAAGTTGTTAAGACTTGATTGAATGATACTAGCACAAAAATCAATACTTTGATTAATACAGTACAAAGCGAAGTCGTCGGCATATTGTGAGACCTTAACTGTCTTAATGAGTGTGTTGCATAATTTAATTGTGACTATATTGAATAAAATAGGTGACATTGGGTCACCTTGCGCTAAGCCCTGTCTACTTATTCTTGTTATTTCTGTACCGTCCCGTAGCCTATATGTCAAAACTCTTTCTTTTAAAAATTCTCTAATATATCTACATATGTGCAGATCGACATCAAATTCAAATAAAGAGTTTATAAGAGGTTCAATTGCCACATTGTTATAAGCGTTACTTATGTCTCCGTAAGCGCACAAAACGTATTCCTTGTTTATAAAAGCAGTTTCTGTATCTACAATGAACCTACTAAGATTGTCTTGACAAGAAAGTCCACGGCGGAAACCCAAAGTGCTACTATTAAATAGTTTGTTGCTTTCGAAATGATGTTCAAGACGACGAGTTATCATTAAATTAAAAGTCTTGCAAAGGCAGTTAATGAGTGAGATAGGACGATACTTATCAGTATTTCTCTTTGGTATGGCAATAAGTTTGATCCTACGCCACTGCTCTGGTATCTCACCTTTTTTATAAATTGTATTAAATATGTGCAGGAGATATTCTTTCGCGTTATCCGGTAAATGACTAATCATAGAATAAGTAATAGTATCTAAACCAGCCGAAGTATCTACTCTTTTAAGAGTCAAGATAAGTTCTGAAAGTGTAAATAAAACAGGATTGGAACCATTTATATTGTAATCTAAGGGCTGGAAGGAAACACTATCAGGAGTGAGTTCTGTTACAAAGGAGACTGCGGTACTTTCTGGTAAGTAATGTTTAGGGCTTCGGTAACCTTTAAGCCATCTGAGTTTCCTCCAGACCTCACGGCTGGGCGTATTGTAGTTTATGCTGTCACAAAACTGTTGCCAGGAGTTCCTTTTAGCAAGTTTTATTAATTTTCGAGCAATAATTACTTTTTCTTTGTAAATTAAATAGTTTTCGACCGTGCGTAATTTCCTAAAGTTCTTAAGAGATAATCGTCTCTCAGCTACTGCCTTCGATAAATCAGGATTCCACCAAGGTTTTGGCTTGAATTTTTTTGGGTTAAAATCGGTTTTAATATATGGGATGTTTTTGTTAGCACTTTCTTCAATTATTTCTATGAGTTTATCGTAGTTACTTTGTACATTATCTCCGAAATCTAAACCCTCACATGCAGATTCTATGTGTTGAGTGTATTCTACCCAGTTGGCCTTTTTGATGTTCCTTTTTAATTCGGAGCTATATTGATTATTGAGTACTGTCTAACGTTTTAATAGAAATAATGAGGTGGTCACTGCCAAAAGATTCGTTAGTGACGTTCCAATCGAAGTCGAGTGAGAGATCAGCACTACAAAAAGAGATATCAGGTGATGTGCATACTAAACTATCATTAAGCTTAGCGTAACGGGTGCAGTCTCCATTGTTAAGAAATACGTAATTATGTTTTATGCTAGTGTCCGATAAAAGCCTACCCCGTGTGTCAGTTGTGTATGACCAAGCCGTGTGATGAGCATTGAAGTCTCCGACTATCAGAGTTTTCTCAGAAAAGTGTCTGAAAAGCTCCTGATAGTCCCCCACGCTCACTGTGACATTTGTGGGAGAATAGACCCCTAGGATATGTTGAAGTTTATTGCTATTAAGGACTTCAAGACACAAAACGTCAATATTATTATAATTTCTTGGGAGAATTTTTAGTCTACAATTTATAGATTGGTGGACTAGGATAGCTAAGCCTGCATATCCGTCTGCTCGATCCTTTCTAAAGACAGAGTAACCTGCTAAATTAATTTGATGTTCACATTGGAGCCAAGTTTCAGAAAGAATGCATATATGAACTTTTTCATTATGCAGATATGAATCCAATTCACTTAATTTTGGTATTAGACTTTGACAGTTCCATTGAATAATATTAAGTTTGAAACCTATAGTCAAGTCCATTAAATCACACAAAACAAGAGACAAAAAAAAAAAAAAAAAAAAAAAGATAAAAAAGAAGAAAAAATCAAAAATAGATAATACTTACCTAAAAGTGACCTACTTATCTATATTAGGATTTTTCTTACGAGATAAGAGCTTTAGTTTAACAATGATACGTGAGAGTCTGTTCTTAACACTACGATACGAGATGATCGGTATCAAGTCAGTAAACATTTCAGTTAAGGCACCAATTTCTTCTGTGAAACTGTAAGTAATTTCTGATATGTCCTTAACTCCATATGTTTGAGTGAGATACTCCTTAACTTGTTTTCCAGATATTGGATACGTTTTGCCGGAGACGTTTGTAAAATTATCCAAGTGATCCCAATCAATTGATTCCAGATCGCTATGATGTGTTCTTTTGAGTTTCTTTCCACTCTTGGATTTGTAAACTTCATCTGAGCTGGACTGGGAAGACTTATCATCAAAGTCCTCATCACTGCTTTCGTTGACAGGTATATTGTTTTCTTTTGTTGTTTCAGACTCCATGAAATCAGTAGTAGTGGAAGATTCAGTGGGTGGATGTGGCCGCTTGAAAACTGGTGTCTCCGTGTGTGTAATTTGGTTAACAGCATTCGTGTCATTGGTATTATCCGGGCATTTAGAGGCTACGTGGCCATCTTTTTTGCATATAAAACAAGTCATTGTGTCTGATGACAAATAGATCCAGTAATTCGTTTTTTCAAAATCAATACTTATTTTTTCTGGAAGTCGGATGAAATCTTCAGGAGTTACGTAGATTTGTCTTCGGAAACTTAGAATGTGATTGAAGCCCGTTTCATTGAAACCAGCACGCAGAAAAGAGATGGGTGACTGTGGCGTGATATTCATTTCTAGCAATTTTTTTTCAATTTCGATGTGCGGTATAATTGGACACACGTTGGATATGATGATACGTCTGTTTCTGCTTATCAGCGGTCGGATGGGTAGTTTTTGGTTTTGAATTGTGACATACTTTTGACTGTCAATGATCTCATCAGCGATTACCTTTGAGGAAACGTAGATACAAATTCTATTGTTTGAAATTCTTGACAAAAAACGGATTTGGGATGGGTCGATTATTCTTCCTAAAGCTTGAGCATAATCTTTAATTTGGACGTTTTCTAAAGCATCGATGACAATTGCTTGGTCCTTTTTAGGGAACATGGTGTTTTGTGTCACAGTAGCATAACTGGGGTTATTGTCTAACGTTTGGGAGTTCATTTTGTTCCTGTAGTCAGAAACAGTTGGCAAGTTGCAATGTTGTCACTTATTGAAAAACCAAAAGTCCGATTCCATCATTAGGCACTTTACACAGTGAGGGTAAAAAGAAATTTCACTCGTGGAAAAATGATTCACTAGCGCGCGCAGGTAACAACCGGTCTCGGTGACAGAACACAGACGACTGATTATTTTTTCTTATTTTTGAATAAAAACAATTATAATTAACTTGTGCGTTTGGCAACAAGGTCGTTGCAAATAACTTACATTTTAGGGAATATATGACGAGACCATTGTTTATTGATACACTTTCTTTTGTATCTCATTTTGGTTTGCCGAACGATATAATCTAGCAAAACTTCATTTGCTGTGCAAAATATTCTGTTAAATAAACGAACTCAACTGACCTTGCTGCTAGATGTAAGCTCGTCTCCCCAGTCTTGTCCATAGCGGCATTGAGTTGCGCCCCTTGCGCTACCAGCTCGGATATGATGTGCGCAGTCTGTTCATCTTCAGCGTCAGACCCAGTGTCCAGGCCCCCGCCTCGTACTGCGGCTACCATCAGGGGAGTCATGCCGAGGGGACCGCGGGCATCGACATCCGTGTGGGGGTCGTGCTGGGGAGTAAAATTGTTCCGTTAATGTTTTTGTATCAAAGAAAAACCATTTGAGTAAACAAATTGTGTGGGATTTAAAATTCTTTGACGTTATTCAGTAAAGCACTGACCGTAAACTGTGTATAAGATTGTCCTTTTTAGATTGAGTTATTCAGCTCTAAGGACGACACCAACAAAATTGACATTTAAAAATATTACTTACGATAGCTGGTGGCGTCATCATACTCGGCGGCACTCTGATATCAGCCGCATCCAAATGTTGTTGAGTCCACACCCTCGAATCGTGGCCGGCTTCTTCATAGTCCGTGATCGCCGTGTGGTCAGACGCGTAGCCACCTGGGACACCATTAGCATCTCCTGGACCTCGCGCCCTTTTAGCCCTGGGAGGTGCTGACCCATCATCGTCATCATCCGACCAGTGTGGAGGTCCCATGTGACCCCCATTTATGTCAACGTCGATACATCCCATGGAACCTTTGTTAAGGTTCCTCATCTCCTGGCCATCTGGACCACGACGCCTTGAGCGACGGCGTGTCGACGAGTTGTTTCGGATGAATCCTTCTGGGAACCATGTTATGCCAGCAGCGCGTTTTCTTTGCGCGGTTACTAATACTCCGATTAGTAAACCGGCGAGAAGGACCAAAATTATTCCAATGAAAACGTATTTGGAATTAGTTGGTGTGTCGGTAGTGCTGTCGGCTGTGGTTACTCCTTTAACTTGAAAGATGGGAAAGTCTGGTGATAATGAATGCTTGGATGCTGTAGCTGCTAAGAAATCTGCCGCTTCTCGAGCTGAGAAGAAACATTCTGATGACGCCATCGTTGTGCATTTTCTGTTGTCAATTTCCAAGTAAACTTGCACGCCCGATTGTCTTCTTTCAGTAAATATAATTTGATGTTTCTTCCCAATTTCTGTGTCTTGAAGGCCAATATCCGCCGATCCCTTCCAAGGGAATACCATATCGTTTCCCAGATGGTCTTTCTTTATCAGTATAGTTGTTCGTAGTTGATGGCCCATGTCTCTTAAGAAAGCTATCGAATTTTCCTTGAATGTTCTCACGTCCATGAGTAAAATTACAGACATAACGCCTTCAGCTAAGTCGGGAGGTTCGTTTTCACAGTCAAGACCATCCCAGTTGCATTCAGCGTTGTTACAACCGTAGTCGCAATGTCCATTGGCGTAATGCTTTTGGCAGTAGGCGTCATATATCGGATTACATCTCTGTAAGGACTTCTCACAATCTCTTCCGTCGAACAGACAAGCCTGAGTGTTGCAGACTTCGTTGCATTCGCCGTTCTGGAAGACTTCCCAGCACTTGATTGGAGCCGTGCAGTTTGCCCAAGGATTTATTCCTAAAGAACAATCATTGCCATCGAATTCGCAAGCAAATGAGTTACATTCTTCATCACATCTATGGTCTCCTTGCTTCTCTTTGCAGCCCATTTTCACACATTGTTCTCTTTGGAAAGCCAAATCGAGTTCTTGTAAAGTCATTCCGGAGTTTTTGTTGTAAAGTCCACTAACAGGACTTCCATAGCCTCCTCTGGCGTGTGGATCGTGGATGTCACAGTTCTTGCCAGTCCATTGTCTCGGGCAGTAGCAGAGATAGTCACCAGGTTTGTCAATACAACGCGCTTCAGGGTGTTTGCAAGGGTTGCTGAGGCATTCATTCATCGAGTCGATCTCGCAGTTGATTCCTGATAAGCCTGATAGACAATCGCAGACGTAGCCTCCAATTTCTGATGTTCGACAGTAACCGCCATTCTGACAAGGGTTGGAATCGCAAGCGTATCCAGAGTATTCGCAGTTTTTGCCATAAGAACCTTCACTGCAAAGGCAATCGTGTCCACCTTGAATAGCTGTACAAATTCCGCCATTTTGGCAAGGAGAATTCGCACAGAAGTTGACTTTGGCATCACAATGTCTTCCCATGAATCCAGGTTTGCAGTTGCAATGGTAATCGTTGACTAGTTGCACACAATCTTGCGTTCCAAAGTTGGAGCAAGGGTTAGATAAGCATTCGTTGATATCTCCCTCACACCTTGGTCCAACGAAACCAGGTGGGCATTTACACTCAAAGCCGCCAACTTTATCTATGCAAGTTCCGTTGTTATGACAAGCATCTTGCTTGCAATCGTTGACGTTGATTTCACAAATCTTCCCTAGAGTTCCAAACGGACATGAGCATGAAAAGTTATCAACTAAATCGTGGCAAGTTCCTCCGTTTTGACAGGGATTGGGTAGACAATCATTCACATTAAGCTCACAGTTCTGTCCTTGGAAGCCTTTGGCACACTGGCATTGGTAAGTTCCAACCAAATCCTTGCAAACAGCTCCGTTTTGGCACGGGGCTGATTCACATTCGTTGATCTCCTTCTGGCAATATGAACCAGTATATCCGTCGAGACAGTGACAGCGGTGAGAGTTACCGATGTCTTCGCAAGTTCCATTGTTGCACAGCTGTTTTAGATTCACACCTGTAAACAAGCACAATATAATAAGTTTCATCAATATATTAAAAACAACGAAAATTGTGTTTAAAGTTTATTTTTCTGTAACTTCGTTATAAAATGGTCCCGCAAAGTCTACGCCATACTACCGACAATATAAAGAATTGATAGAACCCCCTAACAAGTTTACCTTTTCTGATGGTCGCGTCCTTACAGGAGACCATCTCGACGTCACACAGTTTCCCGGACCAGCCCGGCGCACAGGTACACGTGTAGTGTGGACCCTTCTGGGAGCACGTCGCGCCGTTCTCACAAGGGTTGTTCTCACACCTGGACGAGAGGAAATGGTTAGAATTGATCTCGATATGATTGAAATACAAGTTTTTGCTGGAACGAAGCCTCAAAGGTCTATCAAGTTTATGTTATTAGTAGCAGGTAATGTCCCATTTCCATCATTGCAGACATATTCTTCTTGCAAAGGTACTTCCTCTAATACCCCATTTACATCTCTGTTTTTGTTTTTTCTGTTCCCTTTGCAATATTTTGGCTTATACCGAAGCTTGGCGTTGTTCTTTTATAGATTTCCTGGTCTGCCTAGTTGCAATATAATCAGCGAATGTTACTACCTCTACCAAACTTTTACAAAATTATACAAAGAGACCTAGTAAAACACAACAATCTTAAGATGTCAAACACTTACCAATCAACAAAGGTCTCGCAGTGTTTCCCGGTATATCCGTAGGGACAATGGCAGGTGTAGTAAGTGATGTGATCGTGGCAAGTAGCACCGTTGTCGCAGGGGGAACTGTCGCACGGGTTGATGCGGAACTGGCAGTTGGACCCCGTGTACCTATGGAATATTGAAGTGTTAAGTACTTCTCCTCTTTGCAAACTGTTAAGAACCAATGAAGGAAGTATCGTAATAAGTTTGTAGATAATGATCCTGAAGATAGAAAAGGGTAAAGAATGCAGTTGTTTTGTTGTGGACATATTGACACGTGAAATCGTAAAAAGTAAGCCCGCGAGTGTTTAACTTTTCAATTGAAACTTTCGAAACACACATGTGGTGATTGCTTATTTCAGAAAAGGGTCAATAAATTGCAATTAAGCGCTTGGATTTCCAAGAGATAGTACTTAAAACATCATTGCTAAAACAAGAGATTATTTCCAACACATCTGTATTTGGGGCGAATCATAAACCAACTCACCCGGGTGGACAAGAACAGTTGTAAGAGTTGATGCCGTCGATGCAAGAGCCTCCGTTCATACAACTGGACTCGGTGCAATCCTCGTCGTTGGTCTGACAGTTGATGCCGGAGAAGCCAAGCGGACAGGTGCAGGTATATGAGGCCACGTACTGGAATAATTCGAAGTATATAATTTTTTTGAGAAGTTCAGAAAAAGTACACTATACAGTACATGTACAAGTTCAATTGTGGGTATTTATATCATTATTCAAATCACAAAATTTCACCTGAATTGGCTCAACCGTTATTCAACAAAAGTCTCAGAATGGTTACAAAGTCTGTCCTACCATGAGACGGAAAACCTACTCTCTGTGGTAAACTGGTAAATTAGATGTTGTAAGATGCTATAATTAGTTTAAGTAGATAGTTTATATAATTCAATTTCAAGGTTTTGTCTGAAACATTTAATTAATTCTTAAGTATACAAATTGTTATCTTTAATCTGACCTATTTATATTCTGACAAATTTTTAATGCGTAAAGTACAGGCTACTTTCGTAGTTTAGTTTAGGCAATAACATTTCACTAGCCGTAAGATGTTCTTTTGAATGTACTACTCTTAAGTTCCTTTTACTCAAATAAATACAGATAAACATGGAAAACAGTATTCGCGTGAGCAGCTAATACCGGAAATCGAATTCGAATATTGAAATTATCAGTAGAGTTCGTTAACAACTTCGTTAGATCCGAAAAATGTCCGTTTTGTGAACATATTTACATTATTTTTTATAAAAGCTCTAGTTTCTACTTATATTCCTCTGTAGCGTAGAAACAGCAGGATTAGAATTAATGGTGTTTGTTTTTAATTAATTTAGACCGTCCAAATTGCATTATCCATCAAAGAAACTGTCACGTACAAACCAAAGTACATGAAATTTTAATAAGAAGCTCTTCCTTACCTGGTTACAAGTAGCACCGTTCATACAAGGTCTTGATTGGCACTCGTCAATGTCTATTTCGCAATGTTTTCCTGCGAAACCGCTGGCACAAAGGCAGTTGTAATCGCCGATGCTATCGAGACATGTTGCTCCATTCTGGCAAGGGACTGTGGACAGACAAAGTTCAATTGGAGACCGAAAGAAGAGAGAGGTCCACGTGCACTCAAAGTTATTTAGACGCATTCGGCATTATTTTTCATTGGACTGCATGTGCCGTGTGTTTTGTTAAGGTAAATCCTACGCTAATCTATGGAACCCCTGAGATAAGCTTAGCACACTCCCTTATGTCTTTTCACCAGCACAAGACAAGCATTTCTTAAAGACATTGAGTTGACCCCCTTGAAGTAATTCGGGGGAGAGTAAGAGGACAGCTCACAGGCAAAAAACCAAGAGGCTCACCATGCCTGGGATCGATGGATGGCGGTATATCAATACCTAATAGCCGGGCCTTATGTGGAACAGACTGGTGCCGGGCAGGGGCGTCATTGGTGCAAGGGTTCCGGTACCGCGCTCACCAACCCGCCTGCCCAGCGTGTGTGAGTATGGGCAATTCTTCCAGGATGACCGCTGGGAGTGGCTAAGTCCTGGAAAGACTTATGTCCAGCAGTGGACCTAGGCTGATGGATGGATGGGATTGAGTTAAAAGATTCTTAAAGACACTTACAAGAAGCACAATCATCCGTATTGATGGCACAATCCTTCCCCTCGTATCCCCTCGCACAAAGACATGCGTAAGACCCATCAGTGTTAAGACACGTGGCTTCATTATGACATGGAGCGGTGACAGCACATTCATCCACGTCCCTATCACACAAAGCCCCGGTCCAACCAGCGGGACATTGGCACGTGAACTCTGCGTAGGAAGCTTCGGCGATGCAACGGCCTCCGTGGCGACACCTGGAGAGGAAGATAAGATTACGATGACATATAAATTATAGTCGATACAGAAGTCGAACCGGGTGAAGAAGGGCTTGCTTGATATGCTTTTAATTCTCAGGCAGACCGCCGGCACTCAATAAAATCTAACATGCAGCTAACGGCCAGCAGCCAAGTAGTGCTCACTCCCAACCGTACTTCTAATGTAAACGACGTCAAACTGGAGGGGTGGGGGGCGTCACTACTGCTCCTTACGTGATACAAACATACAGGCATCGCACGAATTTCGCCCTTTGGTCCATCAAAGAGAAA
Organism: Ypsolopha sequella; assembly: GCA_934047225.1. NCBI lineage: Eukaryota > Metazoa > Arthropoda > Insecta > Lepidoptera > Ypsolophidae > Ypsolopha > Ypsolopha sequella. Next base: position 4,776,010 of record OW203987.1, read on the forward strand.
AAATAATTACAGGTCCCGGCAGTAAATAATGCACATCGTATTGTAGCGTCATCTCTGTCGCACGAAGCACCAACAGTCCGGTGACAGAGAGGGCGCTCTAACAAGCCGATGTGCATTACTTACTGCCGGGTATTGTATTTTAATTCTTTTCAGATAAATATGTATTTTAATTATTTCTAGAACTTGCAACTTGTCAAAGACTTGTGCGCAGACGCAGACAGACTTACTGGTTTGGCATACAAGGGTCCAGGGTGTTTTCGCAGTTCCTGCCGGAATGTGGCGGTGTGCAGACACATCGGTACCCGTTGACGAGGTCGATGCACGATCCTCCGTGCAAGCAAGGGTTGCCGGCGCAATCGTCGATGTTTGTTTCACAGTTCACACCTGGAAATTTATCGGTATTTTATTTTGAATCATCAATTCGGCATAGATATCTTCTTCCTTCTGTCTGTCTGTCCGCTTATAACTTTTTTATTTGAAAACAAGTGAACCGATTTGGATGCAGTTTTCACTATTAGCTAAGAGTTTTCTTGAGGAAGGTTTTTGGCTATTTTATGACTTTATGACCAAAAGGAGCTGAGCAGTAACTATTTTAGTCTGTATATACATTTTGCTTACTTATTGAGAACGATTAAATCGAGTCGGGTCAGGTTGTTGGTTTGCTATGGTTATGTGAAAGGGGATCTAAGGATATATACAACGAACCTATATCATTGCGCTTTGCCAAAAACGAGCTTAGTTTTAACTGTTTTTTTTTTTCTGAAACAAGTCAGAGAAAACCGGCTAAGGGCAAAGGAGTATGAGGGATTTTCTTTTTTTTTTTTTACTCTTCCCTAGTCGCTGGATAGATGGCGCTTAACTTGGATGTAATTTTGAGATCGTAAAACGAAACGTACATAAAAAAGTAATTAATGTCATTGTCACATCACATCACAATGGCATTTTGAAAATAAATAAATAATAACAACAAGGAAAAAGAAAAAATATTTAGCAGTCTTTTTATGAGTTTTCTAAGCCAGAAAGAAAATGCCCCAAGAGAAAAAGAACAGAAGTCTGGGCCTTGTAGATTTGTGTAAAAATGGAGGCATACATCTTTTTCCTAAAGAAGAAAGTCGTAAAGCGCAATGAGTACAAGCCATCGTACATTTTAAACCTGGACGGACCATAACAAAGCATTCGCACATATGTGCACACATGTCAGTCAACCAACGAGCGTATGTGACGTGACGTGACGCAATGTTTTTTTTTTCCAATCGTTTTGGCGTTTTGGCTTTGGCACCTAGTAACGTAGTCAGTTCAACGCCATCTACAGAGTTCTTGGAAACTATGTTTTTTTTTTAATACTTAAAAAGAAAACCTCTCATTGAGAAGCACCTGTCTAGATGGATTAGTGGAATTCATGTAGTAGAAACATTATAATGCCACAGTACAAAAAAAACGGTGATACTACTCTAAAAAACTAGGTAGTTAGAAATTATAATAGACGAATATTAATGTATTAACTTACCAGTGAATCCCAGAACACAGTCGCACTTATAAGCATTCAGTCGATCATGGCAAGTCCCACCATGCTGGCACGGATTAGAACTGCACTCATCGATATCTCGCTCACACCTCTGACCTCCATATCCTGAGAGACAATGACAGATGAACTGGTTGACGCCGTCCTCGCACGATCCGCCGTTGATGCACGGATTTGAGGCGCATTCGTCCACGTCGGAGAGGCATCTAGGACAAAAAATATAGCATTAAAATCAGAAACAAAAGCAAAGATATTCCTATGGGCACCTAGAGCGCGCGAAAGTAACATAATAAATTAAATACTGTATTATTATTATGTAATATTGTAAAAGTTGATAAGGAATTCTGCAGGACGTTATTCAGCCAGTAATTCAGAGCGAACTCAACATGAGATTTTGGCAGATATTTGCCTATATATTTACTAGCTTTTGTCCGCGGCTTCACCCGCGCTGATTTTGTTTGCTTTTTCCCGGGATATTCGCATTTGTAATAGGGGTATGGATTTACGAAATGCACAATTCAAAACTACTTTTCTTCTGTAGTTTAAATCTTTTAATATCGGAAAATTCGTTTCTTATTGCCTTTTATATTTTTCACTCATAATTATAGAAAATATATATCATACTCATAATTTTACTAGCCTCAAATTTTTTAAACCTTGATCCGAGACAGAGGAGAAGAAAATCAGCAATTTTGATTACGAATCTAACACGGGATTTTTTCCCTCATTTGGGAATACGACATATAATTTTCTGCTTCTAAGGATTTTTGCAACATTTAAAAAACCGGCAATAATAAAAACAAATCTGTCACAATTTTTTTGTTCAGTTTATTTAGAGTTTAACCGGTTTGCTTATAGATTTTTAATAATTTATTGAAGAAAAATAGACATGAAGCGCAATTGCGCATTGTGAAATTACACAGGTAAAATCTTACCTGGCATCATAATATCCCCTGGGACACTCGCAGCGGAATCCATTGATCCTGTCGATGCACTTGCCGCCATTCGCGCACGGGTTCGACAGGCACTCGTTGATGTTCGTCTCGCAATGCTGGCCCGTGAACCCTGGGATACACTCGCAGGTGTACCTGAGAGAAAACATACCGAATAAGATGATACGCTCCTAAGTATATCTTCGAAAAACATTAAAACACACTTGAAACAAAGTCTATGCTGATATAAGTTACGCAGCTCGGTTCGAATGGCAATTCCCATCTGAGATGTTTGGTTAGACGGCAAAAATGAAATGTCATGAACCCATACATAATATATTCATGGAAAACATGCTTTTAATCATGCGAGATAGTTTTATTGTACAAAAACAATCAAGCGTTACAATTCGTTTGTTTAAATAGTTTGCACGGATTGATATGCTGACACAAAGGGGCCGCTGACTCATGCCGAAAGGCGGCGTCAGCTACTTCAAAGACACGGTGTACACACGCTTTGTATCTGACAGATTTATATTTTTATTCGTACTGAATGTGTGGAAGCCTCTTACCAAAGGCTTGATCCGCCGATTTAAGGTCGCTCAACGAGCTATGGAGCGGGCTATGATTGGGATATCTCTGATGGATAAAATCCGAAACGAAGATATCCGTCAGAGATCGAAGGTGACCGACATAGCCTGCCGAATCAGTAAGTTGAAGTGGCAGTGGACTGGCCATATTTGTCGCCGACGTGATGACCGTTGGGGCCGTAAGGCATATGGAGACCACGTACAGCAAAGCGCAGCATATGCCACCCTCGTGCCCGCTGGACTGACGATCTGAAGGACGTTGCGGGTGGCGGCTGGATGAGGATGACTGAGGACCGCCAAGAGTGGCGTAATATGGGGGGAGGCCTATGTCCAGCAGTGGACGAATACGGGCTGATGGATGGATGGATGGAATGTGTTTACGCTGTCTTTAAAGTAGCCGACGCCGCCTTATGGCACAAGACGGTGGCCTCTTTGTGTCGGCATAACAATCCGTGCAAACTATTCGAGCACACAAACCGTACTCAATCCATGCGTTTAGAGGAATGGGACTTACTCGTAATAGTTGCTGCGCATGAGGAAAGAAGAAAATATTGTTAGAAACATACATAAATAGAATAAAGTGCTAGAAGTAGAGAAAGCCATCCGAAAGAACCCAGACAACACTCCCTCTTTCAAGCAAACGAAATTAATCAAGCTGTAAAGAGCTCAATACCTGTTGATCCCATCGATGCAAGTGGCCCCGTTTCGACAAGGATTGGAGTAGCATTCGTTGACATTGATTTCACAGTTGCGTCCAGAAGTGCCAGGCTTGCAGCGACATTGATAACCATCTATCAAGTCCTCGCAGTGCCCTGAAAAGTTTTGGCCATGTTATCCAATTGTCGCCTTTGTGATCCAGTGGTTAGAACGTCTTAACTACTAAACCGGAGACCGCGGGTTAAAATCCCGTGATGGCAGTTAATTTTCGATCGGCGTTTGTGCCCTATGAGGTAATAATCGGTAAAACTTGAGTGTACGGGTGTGGACTGTCACTTGCACTTTACAGTGCATCCTCATAAACACCTCCACCCACTCTGGGATTCATGCTGTAAGTTAATGGTAACCTTACACGGTGCGGTGATGTAATGTAAGGCTACCATATATAGTTTTAATCTAAACACAAATCCTTTAGTTTGGGACACTCCACATAGTAACACAGAGAGATATGCGCGAGGCGCTTTGCCACACCACGCCCCACAGAAATATGTTTCCAACTTTAGTATTTGACTACCTTGGTAGGTTTGCGAGTAGAATTGTCCGGAGAATTAAAGACAAAGAACAGGGAAATATCAATCTTACCTCCAAACTGACAAGGGTTAGATTCGCACTCGTTGATCTGCGTCTGACAAACCCTGCCGGTGTACCCCGGGTGACAGTTGCAGGTGAAGCTGTTGTCACCGTCTATGCATTCTCCTCTGTGGCACGGCGCGGATAGACAGTCGTTGATGTTGGTCTCACAGGACATGCCTGAAAGAGCATAATAACATTGTAATTTATTGTCGTATGCTTAGATAGAAGAATGTTATCTTTGTTAGTACTAAAATCACACTAAGTATGGTAGGACAAAAGAGCTATAAATACTAAATAAGTAAGCTAATCGAATAGATGTGACTGGAAAAAGGCGCCAAGTCTAAAAAATCTTCGAAGGTTGGTTGTAGTCTTGGACGAATAAACCAGGTTGTAGTAGTCCACATAAATGAGATCAGATAAATAACAACAATAGACGCTTAACCCCCAATAGCAAACATGTCATGTGGAAATCATTCTGTTGTAAGACAAGGAAAGCATTTGGCGACATTGGTGTCTGATAGACTAGCATAGCAAACAACATCGAGCTCGATAGCGCGTGATACAGTGCTCTCTCTACCTCGAGAGGGATAGACATGTTGTATCAAGCAGTTACAGCTCGATACGGTCTGATATGCTAGGTGCCTGGTGTGGATTCCAACTTGATGGAGGAGTCATACATATTTATAGAAATTCTACTGGGTACAGACGACGGCGTTTCCAAAAGAACAGAAGTATCTTATCATTTACCTACCCTTTATGTACGTACGCACAAATATATACACAAAAAATAATTAAGAATGCCACTCACCAGTATATCCAGGGAGACATTCGCAAGTGTAGCCGGCAATGGAGTCGTGGCACGAGCCACCGTTCCGACACGGACTGGACGCGCAGTCGTCGATGTTCACTTGACAACGCGCTCCCGTGAAACTGCAACGAGGAAGACACGTTAGAAAATTAACCTTGATTTTTGCATATATGTGCAAACAGAACAAGTTGCCGGTAAGTAATGGAAAATTATTTCATAAGAGAGTAATGGACCTACTATGTTAGCTTTAGGAACGCCTGTGTTCAGGCGGTATTGAATTTATAAATAGCGAATTCTTACCCAATAACACAAGTGCACTTGAACGCATTGATGAGGTCGTGGCAGACTCCACCGTTGAGACAGGGGTTGTTGGCGCACTCGTCGATCTCTACTTCACATTGGGTACCCGTGAATCCTAGAAACAACGGAAAATGTTTTATTTTTGTATAGGAAATGATGAAGGAGTGCATTAAACTTTTCAACGAAACTACAGTGAATACAATTTTTTCTATTAAACAAAAACATACCGTCACATATAACCCTGAGGGGGTGTCAGAGGTGTTTTCGATTATGGACTGTTAATAGAACAATCAACACTCGTAAACTCTTGTTTGCGTGCCAAAGTCATTTGGGATAAGCCTCATCGCGGTACTTAGGGTATCAAATACACGATTTAGGGCATGCAGGTTTACCTCACAGTGTTTCCCTACATCGTTCAGCAAGTGGTAAGTATATAATATATACATATACTATACACATAAATATACACATAAATTGATAAAAGCTCATTGGTGCATTCTCGACCGGCTGAATTCGAACCTAAGTCCCAAGATTGATTTCTACCGACTGAGCTTCCGCTGCATTTAAGGGGCTGCAAAATGCTAAAATTCAGTCCCGCTCTAATACCTTTGTGTTTTAACTGTCTATCCTGCACTAATCAGATGCCGCGCACGCAAATCTTCAGTTATTTTGAAATCGTGGCTTAAATAGGAAATAAACTATAATTTATTTATGTAATAAAGATGGTTTTTTCTAGTTAGTATCTGCGTGTGTTGGTTTCGTTTCAATCGGTTTTGAAATATGGAAACTGAACCGCTTTTTTCGTGAAATTCACGCTTTTTTAAAAGTAATATAATTAAAAGAAGATTGAAAGTGTGTTAATTTAAAAAGTGTAATTAATAATTGTCTTCAGTCAAAAACTTTGCCATATATTTTTAAAATTTTTAACTTCTACATTGACGGGACTGAATCCAATTCTAAATTGATGTTTAACATTGTGTAGCCCCTTAACCAAAGTTCATCCTAATCACAAACATTTCCGGTGAACGGAACGAAGTTTAGCCTTGACAATGCCGTAAGGCAAAACCAATTACAGTTATTAAAGTTTATATCAGTGAAACAGTACCAATATTTTATTAAGATGCGGACGAAGCAGTCTGAAGTCTTGTAATTCGTTTTACAAGTCCATCAGAAGACTGGGACTATAACTTTTAAATTGCATGTCCTTCATTCATAACGTATGACTTCATAAAGAATAAGTTCCATAATTACAATGTCGAGTCTAGGGATGCAAACATCGCTTATAAAAACATCGATGCATCGATACATCGATGTTTTCAAAAAAAATATTAATGTCTAAACATCGGTCTTAAAAACATCGATGTATCGATGTTTTCTCTAGTTTTTTTTTTATTAATTAAACGCCATTATAACACCATTCTTTAAATTTTATACATTTATTGTGTTTTTAAAACATTACAGAGGTATTTGTTTTTTTATTTAATGTCACAGAATTTAAAAACAGTAATTTTAAGAGACGTTTCCTAACTTTTTAATTCACTCACAGTCAAATAATGCAACTTTAGACACATTGCTTCTCAACTTTTTTTTACCGTTCTGCACACGATTATTTCACATCAATGAAATGCCCTTTACTGTTATAAAAACATCGGTCTAACCATTGTTCATGGATAACATCGATGCATCGATGTATCGTTTGCATCCCTAGTCGAGTCCAGAGCGAAAACAAACGGAGCGAATGTCGCAGAATCATAAAATCTTACGTCCACTCATTTAAACTAAGAAAATTATGTACCCAACATTGTCAGGGCACCCCAGGACCAATAATTTAGTTTGATGACTAAAACTTATATTTAAGACTGGCCAGTCGGTTATTTAAGTGTGCAAGAAAGGCAGTCATTTTCAAACATAAAGTTATTATGGTGCAGGATTAGGTTTTTGCTAACTTTCTTCGTAGAATTAAGTTATAACTTTTTCGAAGCAATAAAACTTTTTTAACTTTACTTTAACTTTGTACTTATAATCTCAGTGTTGCTAGCAAAATGGCATATTTACGTAATTGTTGGTCAACAAATAACAAAAATATCCGATAATGCATGTCCTGAGATAGTTTCAAAGAATCATTCGTGTCCCGCGCGTTTACTAGGCTCTGTAGAATGGAATGAAAATTATTGGCCACGAAATCAAGTCCGAATCAAAATTTATTTAAGCACTTTCATTTTAGAGTTGCAATTCGAATGACGTGGCCCGGACCCAGTTCCCTGGAGCGGATGCTATAGAGAATCGACCTAATTATAAAGACAGGAGAGTAACTTTTCAATTGAGCTAAAGGTTGCTTCGTGAATGCCCCAGGCGGGACAATCTACTTGGACCGGTGTGCGTTGATGCCCTTATAAATGGACCAAGTTATTTGTACGTTCCAAATGATCCTTAACACACTGAACAAGAGTTCATTTTTGAGTGGTATTAATTAGAGAAAATAGGTTTGTATAACGAGTACTGGTTTGAAGCAGATATTCCATAGAATTCTGAAACCTCGCCAAAAGGGGAATGTTGTCTGTCATACAATATTCGTAAATTATATAGCTCATTTTCGGATAAAAATTGTTTCCAAGGTAAGATACTGATACTTTTGTAGGCACAAGCACTGGACCTTGAAAAATTTTAATTGGCTCTTTAGCTTCAGGACATATTTTTCAGTAGGTCATGGATTTTTAGTTGCAGTTCAATTTAAATCAAGGAAAAAAAGTTTATTGAAAATTTTATTACTTAATTAACGTTTAAAAACAAAGTAAAGATAATTTATTTAAAAATTTGCAGTCTGTTTAAACCCAAAAAAATCAAGCAACTTTATTTATACAAATATTTGTACTAATTATATGTATTCACCGCTATAATCATAAATACTTGCAATTTTGTCCTAAATTGAAAAAGAACATTATAACTTTGAGAAAATGCAAATCTGTATGCTAATTTATACAGAGAATATATTTTGGTCAATTAAACGTTTTATGCCCGTCTTTAAATCGAAAATATTGTATTTACTTCACGTAGTGGGGAAAAGAATTTAGGATTATTCGAAAAAGGTACTTTTCAGATATTGCGGTTTTTATTTCCAGTCGTTTCTCTAAATGTTCATAATATATAATTCAATTGCAACAGTATTCTCCAACCAACTAGTCTTCACCCATCAGCGATTTTAACTTGTACATACTATAGTTTTTGTGTACATGTTTTGAGGTGCGTTAAAAGGTGGCGCCTTGGACTTATAAAATTTCGCGGCTACTCTCGCAACATTTTTCACACGCTTTATGGTCTTTATTAATCGCGGGATAAATGCCTTGTGATAAATGCCTTGTACCTACTAATAAGTAAACTCTCTAAAAGACATGTAAAACATGTTAATGAATCCGGGCAAAAGGGTTTTATTTTAAAAGCTTGATACGTTTCTGTGCAAAGGGCTTCTAAAAATCACTCGCCTTTGGCCTTCGCAAATTGTTGCATGTGCCAGAATTGCCGTCCAGAACCTCTATTATGTATTTTTGGTTGCCAACTGGACTGAGTGCCTATCTTCAAAAATATAGATAGAAACTGATCTTTCAAAATTGCCTTTAGTGGGTATTGAACTATTTACGAACTGTGTCGTCACTTGAACATTTCCTTAGACAATCTAAATTCGATACTTTATCTATATTTTTGATGATAGGCACCCAGTCCAGTTGGCAACTAAAGATACATAATAAGCCCGCAGGACCCAACTAACAGACAAATCCTTTCACTTCAACAGGTGGAAGGCTTTCGGTTGTAGCTTATGACATCCTCATGACCAAAGCATGCTACCAAACGACTCGTCTTGAAAAGCGGTACTACAAGTGCTAGTTTCAGAAATTCATCCGTTACCAACTTCCGTAGATTTTGCGCTTCATTACAGGTCTTTTTTCGACGCTTTTTTTAGGCGCGATAGCAAACATTTTATTTTTTTATTAGCGTTATTAATTGACTAATTCGTATTTAAGGCGAATGGATACGCCAACTGCAATTTGGACCTGTCTTTGAAGGCCTACTCCTCCCACACGGGTGGTCCAAAAACTTCCATAAAAATATATGATAGGCATTATAAAGTCAAAAATAAATTTTAAGTTTCATAAACTGTTTTTCTATTGTAAGTTTTGACAAAAAAAATCGAAAGTCATCGAAAGTTTCACATGATTAACACAAGAATTCTCTTACTCCTTCCAAACACCTAAAGCGATTTTAATTATGATTTCACCAAATTATAGGAAATTTTTAGATCTAAAAAATTTAAGTTCAAAATTTATTTTCCGTTCATGGCGTCCATGTGAAAAGTATTATTTTCTTCTATTTTGCGCTAGCTGGAGACGCAGTGATTGTCGTAACAGCCACTTTTCAAGGCACGCTGAAATGAACATTATTTCAATGTCGTTTCCGTTGATATAATTTGAATTGAATTTGAATTTGTACCGACACACATCGAGTTGCTTATTTAGGGTAGTCATACGCCTTAAATGTAGTTTATTATATCTTAATAAAATAAAATGAAACGAAAGTGAGATATATTTGTGATATATATCAGATTGTGACCAGAGCGTGCGACTATAAATACTGAGTGGGCGAATTTAAAGTATTAAATCGAAAATATTTCACCAGAAGTCAAAAAATAGGTGCGACGACGAGCGAAGCGAGGCGGAGCGTGTTAGGTTTACATGTTATATAAAATAAGGAGCCAAGCGAAGCGGAACGGAGCGAGGCGACGTCCCAAGTTTTGTAACTTAAAATTAAATTGTAACTAAAATATAAAATTATTTATTACTTTAGCCAATTCCAACTAGCTATTATGAATAATCTCTAGATAAAGAAATTAATTTATTACATTATCTACGCAGTTTAGCGAATATATATAATTTCAAGCCATTATGTATAATCGCTATTTAATTACTTTGGCTTTAACTATATATAAACTACATCAAAATATTTGAGACATTCATAGCACATGTCTGACTTACATTCTGCACTATATCATTGCGCTCGTAATAAGTGGCACTTTAAAGTAAACGCGCACAGCGCGCAATCGCTTGACGTTCGTTTCCGCGTGGAAGACAATGCGTTGCGCGGGCGCCGCCTCCGTCGCCATGGGAACTGGGCCCGGTCCCAGGGTTGACAACAACAAACATAACAGTTTTTTTATTATTGTTTATTTATTTACATAATTCATTGGGCAATGACGCAACGTGCCTATTTTATGTAATTGCAGCATTATTATGACGATCGATCAGTCTTTTTAATTGTTACTTCATTACCATCTGAAACTCTTTCTAGGTCGATTCGGTCAACGGAATATTTATGATAGACTAGCGGATGCCCCGCGGTGTTGCCCGCGTGAACCCGTTTTTCCCGACCCCGTGGAAATTTCGAAAAATCTCGCCTTATTTCTTGTCTACGTTTTAAATGGAAATGCAACATTTCAGCTTTCTAGATCTAAGGGTTAGGGCTGAGCGTTGATGAGTCAGTGAGTGAGTGAGTGAGTGAGTGAGTGAGTGAGTGAGTGAGTGAGTGGGTGTGTGAGTGAGTGAGTGAGTGAGGGAGGGAGTGAGTGAGTGAGTGCGTGAGTGAGTGAGTGAGTGAGTAAATGAGTCCGTCAGTCAGTCAGTCAGTCAGTCAGTCAGTCAGTCAATCAGTCAGTCAGTCAATCAATCAGTCAGTCAGTCAGTCAGGACAAAAAAAGACAAAAAAAAAAAATTTATTTCTCAAAGCACAATATTCACACAGATTTACAAAAATACCCACTTTAGAAACACAAAAAGAGTAAGTTTAGTGTACAGTATTGCGACAGACTATTGAATTATTACTTAAAATATTGTAACATTTGAGCGAGAGGTACATAATAATTGATATAACAGCAGACCCCGCACTAAGTCTAACTTGTCTACGCGGAGTCTAGACACCAGTTACTAGAGAGGTTTGCAACTGGGCTTAGATACATGTTGTACAAATTAATAATTCTGAAAAACATAAAACAACTAGACTTCTGTATATACTATATATTATGATGATAGAATAACAAAAGAAAGTTAAAGTGGACCTAGTATATTGACTTGAGGGACGCCTTTATACAGCTACAAATATCTCCCAAAACGACTTCTCGTTCTTTTTTCTTCTATCAAAAATGTCTAAGGATTTTGTCTCTAGCAAAATATATTTTTCTTACAATTTACAACAATTGTAGGGGACAGTAGGCTACAATTTAAACGGTAAGAATAAAACATCACCGTCAACCCAGCAATCTTTTATTTCCATACCTCTCACTGTAATGCCTCCGACAATCTCTCTCTAGGCTTAATGATAATCATCAGGAGTCTTGCCGTGTCAATCCGAAGTAAATACCAAGTTACTGACAGCAGCGGTGGTCTTGCACCATAATACCTTAGAACTTTAGTTAGACTATAATAGTCGAAGGTGTGGTTAGGTCCGTTATTCACAACTATGGACCACCTACGTAAGTGAACCTTATTCAGCGGTGAAACTGCACGAGTTAGGTCTGAACGAATCAATTAGATATGTTCACTGGATTCCATTATCACTCAGTTGTTCAGGGAATCTAAGAAGGCCGACTTCGGTGAATCATAAAATGATTTGAAAGTAGGATGGAGTCAGAGTTTTTTCACGCGTGCAAACGCGTGCATTAGAACGGAATCATAATATGATTCATCCAAAGCGGCCTTTTTAAAAGCAAGTGTTACATAAAAAGTTAGTTATAAAGATATAATGTTAAAGAAAGTGTATTAAAATATGTGAGATGATATATGTAAGACATAATTAAGTGAGATAGCGTATAAAAAAAAAAAAAACAGTAAAAAACATGACAGTATTGTACAAAAAGGGGAGATATTTCTGCCAACAAACTGCCTTGCAGTTTGGCGGGATATAATATGTATCTAATGAGCTGTTAAGAAAGTGAATAAACGATTATTATTTTTATTATTAGAGGAGATCTGTGAGTAATGGTTCATTCAGTTGTTACATAATGATGCCGCCGTTTTACCATAAATTATTTCTCACTTCATTTCTAGAATAATAAAAGTGCGATAAATCTAAAATGAATTGCGGTGTTTTGTGCATTTTGTCCAGTTGTAGATTTCATGACACTTGGAAGTTAAATTGAAAAGCTTTATTTGAAAACTTTTAACAAATTTCAGTATTTTCAATGCTGCTGCCCTTGTTATCTCGTTCTCGAATTTACCCTATGAAAATAAATTAAATCTACTAAAGAGGCTTGCGGAGCAATCTTAGTTCATACAAACGAAATACCAAAACCATTTGTAAATCATAGATATTCTTAAGGTAGTGTGTATTTATTCCGATTGCATTACAGAATATCTAGGTTCTCAAATATTAAATAAGAACACTGATTTAATAATGAAATATGACAAAAATAAGCTTTCTATGGACATTTTAAATTGCTTATATGTCGTCTTTAAATCAGTGTCCTTTCAAAATATATATTTGAAAGAAAGAAATAGAAAAAAAAGAAAGAAATATTTTAAGAATACGTGTTATTTATATGTACACGCATTCTTATTTACATTTCACACCTCAAAGATCTAAACTTTTTTGTTCATATTCATAACTAATTATTTTCGCATGTGATAATGTTTTACTGACATTGCATAAGCAGAATTGTAATTTTCTTTTTTAAGTTAATGTACTTTTTATGTACTTTTTTGTAAACGCGCACTCTGCATGTGCATCAACAAAATTATTTCTTCTCACAGGGATAATTAGTCCGTCAGTTAGATTATCAGAAAATATTGGACACGTATTTTTTCTTTTGTCAATTAAACGAAAAATGATGAAGAGATAGCGCGTTAAAGTTCCGCGTGACGTCACGCTTAAGTACACTTTTTACCTAGGCGTGACGTCACCAGCCCCCACTCCCAAACTTTGACGCGCTTTATCTCTGTCATTTTTTGTTTGATTGACAAAAGAAAAAATACGTGTCCAATATTTTTTGATAATCTAAATGACTGACTAAATATAATAATATTTTGTTTACCCTGTCATCTCTCCTATTAACTGACCTCCAAACTTCATTTTGAAGATGGCACCCAATGATGTCTGTCATTATGTAGGACATAGGGCCTACTATGTCTTAGGACATACAATTTATACGTAATGACACTTCACTTACCAGGCATGCAGACACATCTGAAGGTCCCGGGGTCATCCAGACAGGAGCCGTCGTTTCTGCACGGATGACTCTCGCACTCGTTAACATTGGTCTCGCAGCGGGGCCCAGTGAAGCCAACAGAGCAGTTGCAGGCGAACGATCCAGGGGTATTGACGCAGATGCCATCGTGTTCGCATGGTGAACCTGTTGATAGATTGGGAACAAAGAGCAGATGAGGAATTATTTCTTTAAAAACCAGTCAAGGGCGAGTAGGACTGGTGCCCTGACGATTCTGTACCTTTATATCAAATAAGTTTGAAGAACAGTTTGATAAGAAAATGCAGACCTATCACTACGTACAAAATTTATGAAAGAAACGGCAAAATTAAGTTAGTCAGGTATTATTCCCTAGAATTGGTAATTAATGATTTCGGATTTATTCCGTCACTTGTGCTTATTATCGGTCCTTCGAACCAAATTTCAAGATTGTAGATCAACAAGAACCTCCTTTTGTACCAAATTTAAAAATTGTAGATTACCGGGAAATAGTAGCCTATTACAGGTTTTAGTGATCAGAATGAATATACGCTGTAAAAGGCCTTATCATTTTATTACGTTAAACTAAAAAGTTGATTTTTTTACAGCACTATGAAACTATGAGAGGTGGTAGAGCTGATGCCGGGCTCGACTGTGGAGGTACCGCCATCTTACTTGGAGACCCCCTCGAAGTAATTCGGGGGAGAGTAAAAGGACAGCTCACAGGCAAGAAACCAGGAGGCCCACCATGCCTGGGACAGATGGATGGCGGTAAATCCATCCCTAATAGCCGGGCCTTATATGGACCAGACTGATGACGGGCAGCGACGTCACTGGTGCGAGGGTTCCAGCAACACGCTCACAAACCCGCCTGCCCAGCGTGTGTGAGTATGGGCAATTCTTCCAGGATGACCGCCGGGAGTGGCAAAGTCTTAGAAAGGCTTATGTCCAGAAGTGGACGAACTAGACTGATGGATGATGGATGATGATGATGAAACTATAGACCATATTCGATATTAACCCTGCAGTAGTCGCGCTGTATATAGAAGCAATGAGGATAAGTCACATAACGGGAGAATCCAATTTTGACTATTACATTGCATGTGTTATGATTTTCTGAGTACACTACTTTTTGATTTTTTGAAATCCGTCCATAAATGGCAAAGTTATTTAATATTTTATCGGGCTTGATTTTAAAACGCGCGCCTCCCGCCCGTGGATACCGATGTCGTCATCACACACAGACCCCGCGCGATCGCAGTCGTCCAGTACGCACATTCGTGATTAGTAGCGAACACTCGGTTTTTTTTCGAGTTTTATGCATTATCGGTTTATTGTTTCGGTGTTCTGTAATAATGAGCAACAAATTGGAAGATGGATTCGAAAAAGGACAGTCAGATAATCTACCTAAAGTGGATTCTTTCATGGTTTTTGAATACTTAAACAATCATGTGAAGTATACCAGCGCTGAAATCCGAGGTTGGAAGCTTCAACGGTAAGTACCTACCAAATTTAATGTGTTAGTTAGTGAGTTTAGGCCTAGGTACTTTTTCCCATGGCTGTTGCGGTAGGTAATGTGAAAATAATAAAATAACCTGGGTAAAAAGGTACATGGACAGCATAACACACTCCATCATAAAAACGTTAGTCAAGTCAAGTACCTACATTATTTCTTCCTACGGAGTTCGAGTTGATGTTTTTGTAAGCAGGCAACTGCAGGCATGATTCATTGCGATTTAGTAAGTGCCGGTTTCAAGTTCACCTAAACATTATAGACCGGGAGCGCGCCGTAGATTAACTAACATTAGCGGATACCTACCATGTTTTTTGTTTCGATGCACTTAAATGGTGCAACCGCATCAGGTAATGTGATGTAGGTATTTAATGCTGTATGATTATTACAGGTCCGTACGAGAGTCATATGGCGACGATGCCGTAGGGTATGTCCAAGTCCAAAGAAATGGAAATGTGTGCACAGTAAAGGCAAGAATAACACCGGAGCATAAAGTAAAAACTAAAGGTTATAGCTGCACTCTCAAATGTGAAGAAAATGATAAAACTATTATTGATGTTACTTGTCATGATTGTGCTGCACAAAAAGGAGGTTGCAAACATAGTGTAGCATTTCTTATGTGGATACACAGACGCAGTGAAGAGCCTTCTCCAACTGAAAAAAAATGTTATTGGGCCAAACCAAAACTGGCCACAGTGGGCACAACCTTGAAATTTATAAAAGCCAAAGATATCGGTTCCAGCGCTGGAGATATTGACGATAACGCTAATGTAAGAAGTGAACAATTTTTTAACAAACTGGTGCACAATATACAGTTAAATTCTATTAGGATTCAGTTAACAAGTTACGTTACACAGAATGAACTTACGAAATTATCATTGCATAACTTGATAAATGATTATAAAAAAGAAGGTAACGACACGAACAGTGCACAAGGCTTCATCGATTATTGTACAACAAAACAAACACCAGAAAAGTGTTCAAAAATAGAACAAGAAACTCTATCTCAAGCTCAGTCTCCTTTATGGCATGAGATGCGATATTGCAGAATAACCGCGTCAAAAATACACGACGCCGCCCATTGCAAAACCCCTGATGGTTCATTAGTTGAGCAAATATTCGGTGCAACCATACCAGAAACTCCTGCAATGCGAAGAGGCAAAGTACTGGAACCTGATGTTAGGGCAAAAGTAGCAAAATTGAGAAAATTTGTAATCGAAAATGGTGGGCTGTTTTTGAAAAGTGATTGGCCTATTTTAGGTGCATCTCCTGATGGCTTAACACAAGAATATGTCATAGAAATAAAATGTCCCATGACCACACAAGGCAAAGAAAGCTTTATTAAAAATAATCGTCTCACAAACAAATCAAAAGGTCAAATCCAGCTGCAAATGTTTTTTTGCAACAAAACTAAAGGGCTTTTTTGTGTTGCTGATAAGAATTTTGAAGCTAACAAAGAAGTAGAAATCTTTGAAGAAGATTTTGATGAAATTTACTGCAAAGATCTTTTGGAAAAGTCAACAAGTTTTTGGAAACACTCAGTCTTTCCTAAATTGGTCAAAACTTAGGTTAAGGTATAAAAATAAACAGATGGCTTAAGATATAAATATTGTTTTATTTTAAACTTGGTTTCTAAATAAGCATTCTTGAAGATTAACTACTCCACAAGCAGATGTCACAACATAGTCTAATATTCTAACATAATCAATGTCAACACATGCATGAGGTGCAATCATTTCAAACTCCCTTAAACGCCCTATACTTCTCTCGACGTGTACTCGAAGGGCCGCTATTCTTTTAGTTTCTAAAACTTCTTCTTTACTTAGTTTTGATCCCGAATCAACGCTAGGAGGCCTTAAAAGTTTGCAACCTTGACGTTCAAGTAAATGAGCTATATTCTTAAATCCCCTATCAGCCATCACTACGTCACCGGGGGATAACATCTGAAGAAAACCGCAGTCTTCAAAGATAAGGGCGTCCGATGTCCTTCCTCCATAACCTTCGGATATGAAGTTTATAAGTCCATTAGGTGTTATCGATATTAGATATTTTATAGTATTCGCATTTTTATATTGTGACCACGTCAGCGCCTGATGTACTGCTGAGCTAGGTTTCTCGATTTGAATTTCTAAACAATCTATGATGCTGACGACTGTTGAATAACGCCTCCTAAAAGGTATCGGAAGATTTGAGCGAATATCGTCGCGAGGAGGAATAAAAATCAGTTTCTCCATGCATTGAGCAACCTTAGGTATTGTTTCTTTGAAATGTCTGGCGACTGTAGATTCCGAAACTCCAAATTGAACAGCAAGCACGGAATTCGGTTCACGCCATCTCAGTTTTTTCAAGCTCAATAATACATCCATCAGAGGTCTCTCAGTAGATTCACTCAAATATTCTAAACAGAAATACACTTGCGATGGTAATCCGAGAAAAAGCTTAGGTTCTCTAGATATAGACATTAAAGTTCCTTTTTGCATGTGTTCCTTAAATAACTCAGTATCTACTTGTCGTTTCATTTCACAGGCGTCAGTATTTACACTGAATCCACTTAGGCTCGCAGAAACTGATGAGGTATTAGAGTAAGATGTGAAGCTATCATGCATTGGTTCCCGATGATGATCCCGACGATGTTCTTTTGGTTTCACCGTTTTTATTTTAAGAGCAAACTCTTCAACCCGGTCAAAACCGGCGTCAGTATTAATGCCCTTGCTTCGAACTTTTGGCTTTATATTAACTTGCACTGCGAGTGATTTATATTTAGGATCATTGTGTAGATTTGCCGCATTATCTTCTTCAAGCGGGTTTATAGCCTCTGTATCATTTGAATTAAAATCAATCGTTTCACACGCCACGAACTCTTCTTGTGTTATTAGGTTTTCATGACCAACTTCCGGATTAAGCACTCTTTCAAAGTACTCAATCTGCTGTCTTTTTTTATATCCAGTCCGTTCTACAACGGCGTTATCCTTTCTTTGGCAGTCAAATTTATGCGGCAGAACTCCTTTTTTTAGTCTTAGTTGACCACCCATCAATCGGTACCTTATATAATTTTCCATGTCATTTTCGACCTGTAAAAAGTAAAAACAGATTAAAGATTCTTTATTTTATTTTTAAATAATACTTTACTTACTGAGAAAAGCAGATCCAAAAAATAGGTCCTACAGCAAAGAAATTAAAATTCGAATCATTACCTATTGTTGATAGGTATTCATTATCGTAGATAAAAATGCGGTAGTCTCCCGGACTACAAATATCATACCTACGTTGATTATTGTTTATTGTTATTACCTCATACGATTGTGTTAAGGTTGAGACAATATGACATAAAAGGATTAAGTTTTAAGGTTTTTGATTCCATTGATCGATAAAATAGGTGACATTTACTCAATAATACGAGGAAATAGGTATACGTCAAGTATAAGGTATAACGTAGGAAAGGTACTTACGTCGAAATGATCTTCGCAACAGTAATGAGTACTTTTGCTTGATAAAGGATCTCTCTTCATAACACTACACCACTTTTTTCTAGCTTTTTTGTCTGTTGGAACATGAAAAAATAGTTTGTCGGGCGTACTACTACTTGTACTCTTGCACTTTGGCACGACACAATATTTGTAAGACATTTTTAAGGATATTGATACACAACAATAAATCTATAACAAAGCGACCGTGACAAGCACAGCTCAAGAACTGCGCGGGAAACAGAGTACACCTACAGAACTGAAGAGCGCGTGCGGGGTCGCGCCCCGGGTATGTGTGGGATGACGTCACGCGCTCGCGGCTGGTACTGGCGGGCGTTATTTGAACTGCTACAGTAAAATTGCTGTACTTTCGACATTTCTTGTCCGATTTGGATATTTTTTTCACCATAAGTCATGTTTTTTTTACTGTCATCGATCTACATACTTAACAAAAATCGTGACTCTTCCTCACAAAAAACAAGTTGTATCCTTTTTACACGACTGCCCCAAAAAAAGGAGTGTTATTATTATTTATTATTCAGTCTTAAGTGTTTAAATTGAAGCTTTTTCTTTAAAAAAAATCGTTACAAACAAAATATATACGTCCTCTGGTTTACAAAAAAAAATAAAAACAAAATTACCTCTTATTTGGTTATAACAATCACACTGTCTGACTTACTTACAGTTATTAGGAATTGTGTAGCTTATTATTATAGCTAGACAGCTCCTGTGCCTCAACCGCACGCAACCGATGTCCACGCAACACCGAGCGCATGCGCAATGTATCTGTCTTCAACTACACTGAGCGTCGAAAAGATCACTTTAACTGATTTGGTCTTGTACCCGTGGTTTACATATGTAATCCACGCGACCACTCTAGGGTTAATTTCAACTTGACATCTCACGGATAGATGGACAGACAGATGGCTTTGTTTTTCCATTAAAGGTACAGAACCCTAAATAACCAGCTTACATACCTTGTTCGCACTCATCGATGTCTTCAGAACAGTCCAAGCCCTTGTACCCGGAAGCACAGGAGCAAGTGTATGAACCGTTGATGGGACTGGTGTCACAGATGGCATCTGCATGGCAAGGGTTGGATGTGCACGCGTCGTCCAGATGACAAAGTAGACCTGAGAAAGAAAGATAACTATGTAAAAAAAAATTTTTTTTCGTTTACATCTTTTTCATTCCACCCAAAGGTTGCCTGGGAGATATTGCTATTATTGCGGACGAACATTTAAAGCCAAGATTGGTTACGTCAGCCACATTCGGGCACACCAGCGAAGCCCATCACACCCTCACCAATAGTAGTCGCCGTAGCAGTGTCGGCTTGGAGACCATCATCATCATCATTGCTATTATCAATAAGTGCCGCCTTTGTACACAATATCAGTTTTTTATGTGAAAATGTGTTGTAATTATGTATGTAAATGTACAAAAAGTGTATTAAATAAAAAATGAATAACGGACCCAGGATAGGGCCCGAAATATATCTCACATTTACTTGCATTTTATTTTATTAAGTGTATATATATCTATATATACAAGGTGACTTTTTGATCACCGTCCAAATTCATAGTGGTGGCTTGGTAAGTGATCAGTATCATTGATCAATAACAATTTTTGTAAAATTCGTAAAATGAAATTTCGACTTCCCATAGTGATTCACTCGGAACTGGAAGTGAATTTGTATGGGAAGCCGAAATTTCATTTTATGAATTTGACAAAAATTGTTATTGATCCAAGATACTGATCACTTATCAAGCCACCAGCATGAATTTGGACGATGATCAAAAAGTCACCTTGTATATTAAAAATAATAATAATATTAAAGACATCACATCCTCTGTACTCACCAGTTTTCCCCGGCGTGCACCTACAGTAAAACGCTCCAACTCTATCAATGCAAGTTGCGCCGTTGAAGCAAGCTGCGCCGGCGCAGTCGTCGATGTTGACGGAGCAGTCGGGGCCGGTCCAACCGTTCACACAGATGCAGGAGAACCCTCCGACGCTGTTGGTGCAGGTGGCACCGTTCTGGCAGACTAGCGGCCTGCGGATGGAGGGACTGAGGTTAATTATAGCTTATAGCATGTACGAGTGACTCATAGCAGGAGCAGGATTGAAATGTAGCTACCTACTTAATTTCATCATCACGACATAAATCCCCGGGGGTTGTCAGAGGTATTTCCGAGTATGAAATATCAAATTGAAGTAACAGTACACCTCGTACACCCACGTTTCACGAACGATTATTACGTCTCATCGAAGCACGTTGAGCGAACACAAATGTGCCCCTACGGCACTTCAAGCCGCATAGTAAATTTGAGTATTTAAGTTAGAATAGGCGGTGACAGAATAACAGCGTCCTCTTTGCTCTTGGTTGTGGGGACAAAAGCTGAGTCACTGAACATCGGTTAAGCAACTTGTATGTAATACAAATAATTAGTTAAATAAAAATCTTTTTATTTAAGATTATGTTTATTTTGCGAAATCCATCGCTATGAATACTCTAAATATTATTAGAGTGCATTACAAACTAGAAAAGATCAATCAGAAACAAACCCAAGGACAAGAATTTGAAAAAAAATCCCCGGGCCAGGATTCGAACCTGCGACCTCTTGTTATCAAGACAAGCGCGCTACCAATTGCGCCAACGAGGTTTTTTTATTTTTTTCAAATTCTTGTCTTTGGGTTTGTTTCTGATTGATCTTTTCTAGTTTGTAATGCACTCTAATAATCTTTTTATTTATTTATTTTATTTTATTTGAATGTATTGTTCCAAGTTCAACAAATTGTTTACCGCCTAAAGTAAACAAGCAGCAACAAACCTTATTTAAAATTTCCTTCGAAAAAAGGCCATAAAAGTAATGGTTCGCTTGTCCGTGTAAAAAGTTTGATGTCACCTATAAAGGTTTATTTTTGAATATTTCGGCAGAGGGCAATTTATTTCCCCGACGACGGAATGCTATAAACTTAAAACAAGTCGCCGCTTGCCGTTTTAAGGAGTATTCAACGTGTTTTTGACGCATTCTCTGGACACAAACATGACTTGAGTAATGGGATACGAAAATCACTTTTTAGGAAAAGACACTTAGCACTTATCAAACATTCTTTTACGTGACCAGAAGATCTCACTTGAAGTTTACGAAATCGTAAGAATAAATAGGTGATAATAAATAATGAAACTGCCGAAATTTTCTTACAGATTCATGAGTTCATAATTCCTGTAATTCAATAGCTATTTCTATTATTTGTTTTTTGTTTAAAAGTTGATTTCAAGGTTTTACATCTACGAATTAAATTTTGTTTTTATTTTCAGTTTGTTTATAAAAATTAAATCTTCAAAATCAGTTCGTCCTAAATGCTATCCTAAATCTATTTCCATGATAAGATTTGAAATATTTTTTTCCAGTTGACACTTTTCAAAAATTAAATTAATGATGCTGTTAGCTTAGTGTTGTCTCTTTCATACAAAAAATACAAAAATGTTACTACTGAAAGTTCAGTTTCCTTCAAATTCTCTATAGAAAACCGCAATTTCATAGGTAAAGACCTAATATAAACAAAATAAGATCATTATATGAAGAACCCTAATTCCATATTTGAATTGAACTGAATAATAACTGGACTCGATGCACGAATGACCTGCGCACGAGTCGTTTATCTAGATTAACAAACGAATATTACTAAATGTGCCGATTTCCTTTCAAATGAACATGGAGCTGAACTTTGAAAGCCCATTTCAATAAACTGAATCAAGAATGTAAGATCAATTCTTCAATTCTATGGTATTGTACCCTTAAAGTTACTAGTTATCTATCCAAATGTTTTTTTTTTCACTATTTCTTTTTCTTTTTTTAACGTGTCTTATCTTATCGTGACGTACAGTTTTAACTAAATAACTATTATTAAATCCGTATAAGTAGGATTTCTAAAAAGGATGTCTACTTATATAATTAAAAATGAAAGATTAAATATTAAAGAGAACTTATTTGTTTTTTTTTTTAATTCTGTTTACACATATGTATATATATTTATATACTTTTTTTGTTTCGTTTTTTTTTCTGTCAATCATCGACTTCATTTTATGAAATTTTAACATATTATATTAATTTTATTTAATTTCACTGTCGCCGACTTTACAAGTCGAAATATATCTGGAAATGATTATTATAATAAAGTGTTTTTATAGAAATATATAGTGTAAAAAAAAATTAAAGTATAAAACGAAAGATACTACTTAACACTAGGAAATCAGGGTATCATCTCGGTGAAAGATTTATGACAACTTAAGTTGAACAACAATGAATTATATAGTCACATTTTACAGAAACAAAATGGAGGAAAACAACCGACCGGCTCATACGATGAGGATAAAGCTGTTCAAGCTCAAATAGTTGTAAATCATTTTGATCCAGTTCTGTCAGATATTCACCACAAAATATTCAAAATAGTCAAATCTCATCGTAAATCCAGATTCAAAAGCAATAAATTTTCGTTGCTGTGTGAAACGTTAATAAATTTAAGCATGTTTATGATTCTACAAACTTCTACCTTAACCAAACCTCTCTTCTTCTTTCAACTACCTATGCAAAATACACAGCCTCCCAAGTTTCTTTGTTGTTAACAATACCTAGGTTATCAGTTATCACTGTTTCTTCTTTTACGTAATGACCTTAAGTAAGAGGACTATGTTTAAGATAATGTTTTTGAATATATCAATCGAATGTTATGAAATTAAAGATGGCCGACGCATGATGATTCAAGATTACCGAGAGGACCGGTATTCTATTCGTTTACCTAATACGGTTACGTCTCGACTACGTTAATTTATTATTATTTACTTCAGACTTTCAACTTAATCTAGAACATCTGCACTAAGGCACAACTGACACATTTGCTGTAAATCTAGATATCTGTCAAGTGTTAGGAAGGTGAGGAGCATTTAGATTGGTATTATATATTTATGGTGATGGATGATATATGAATAGATGTCGTGGCCATATCGTAGATATGACCATCAGATGATCTGGACGGCGATTCCGAAAATTGCAAAGGACAAAAATCAATCATTTCCGTAGAGGATCCCTTCTAAAATCATTTGAAATCTATCGTAGCAATTTTTTTGCCAGAATCGCCGTCCTGATCGGCCATATCATGAAATCCGCTCCGCTTCACTCGTCGTCGCATTATTTTTTACTTCTTATTGAAAGACTATCATATATTTCTTATTTTATACTTATGGCAAATATGGTCCATTTTACGAAATGGCCACGATATAGATACACCCTACATCATAGATAAATAAAGGAAGGATAGATTGCTCACTCCATACATTAGAACAAAGCCCGCGTAAAACTTATTATTTTCGCCGGTACCTAGTAGTTCGACTTATTATTTTTGATGTCGCTACTATACTAGATAAATTGTGACATACCTGGTGCCATCTATTAAACAGTTGATGAAACGAAATTCGATGTGTGTGTGTGTGTGTGTAGCAACTATACTTCACCTACAAAAACAAAAATTTGCTAGAATACGACAATACGCGACACATGGCATACGATAAATCTGAGGATAAATCGCTCAACCGTGCATGACAGTTGAGTCAAAGAGTAAAGTTATATACCGGTATGTATGAGTATAGTGTTTTAGGTAAATAAAGCGTATTTTAATGCACATATTTTGTTTAATTGATCGTTGTGCGCCATCTACCGGAATCCAGAATAACCATCTGCACGCTTAGTTAGATTGCCGGCTTACCACAGAAAGTTTAATGAAAAAAATGTTAAAAACACCTGATTAAGAATTCACTATTTTCTGATGCGATGTTATGAAAATTATGTGTTTTTATTCATAAAATAAATAAATATGATGAACCAGAACAGTAAAATGCTATATTTCGTCGATTTCAGACACATTTTATTTCCAGCGAGACAAGTAACGCCATCTAGCAACGTTTTTTTAGTATTGCGAACAGTACAAGGAGATAGCAATCTATCCTTCCTTTATTTATCTATGCCCTACATTTAAATATATATACGTAACGAAAAGGCCACTCTGTCCGATCGTAAGAATACCCAAACAGAATAACATGGTCGACAAAATAAACGTCATTAAGAGCGGTTTCGCAGCCGGATTGTGAAAAACACGCCTTTTTCTAATTAATCTAGGGTTTTGTTAAATAACTATTGAATGAATTTGAATTTATGTTTTCCGTTTCGATTAATTAGAAAAAGGGCGGGTTTTTCACAATCCGGCTGCGAAACCGCTCTCTTAAACAAAAAGAGGACATCCTTATTTAAATAAAGAAGTGCCGATGAAAAGGTACAATAAGTAATATGATAACATACACTCATAATTATATCAGTTTAGAGACGAACACGTGTCGCTAAGTTTTCTTGCTTGTTATTTAAGATTGTTTTATTATTTATACTCGTACTATTTGCATTAATAAAATAATATACTTCTCAAAAAATCGTAACCCTTTTCAAGTTTATGTTTTAATGGATTATTAGAAAGTTTGAATTTGGAACATTAACATAAAGAATTCAAAATTTTGTACTACCTACTTACCTACTGTTATATATAATTATAATATTTTAATTTTTTCTGTATAATACAATATTTTTCTTAAAATCTATGAAATACATAAGCATAAAAGTGTTTCGATTTTTTTATGAGAAGTGTATATTTATAAGTTGTAGATAGATGGACTTCCGCAAAGTAACGCCTATTTAAATCAATTATAATAATATGTATCAGTTTTCTATTGGATAAATTTACCTAACAGTGTCACAATTTGTGCAAAGTCCGTTCTAGATTCAAATAAAATTATTCCTCACATGAATACCATTATTATTCGACTCTGATTAATGATCGATTGATAAATCTACCAATCGAATAGATATATATAAGTTCTCGCTACTTTTTTGTCAGTAACTAATGATAGAGCTCCCAATCTTGATAACTTGCAGCAATGGTAGATAATTAAGTCTTTAGTTATTTATTTACTTTTGTGAGTCGATCACTCGTATTTGTTTCAAAATAGTCTTAATAATTAAAATGCTCAAAGTTTTTAGCTAAGAACAATGTATATCGAAATAATCAAGACAATTAAAAAAAAGAGTCAAACAAAACTATTTGCGACTAGGAGCGAAGTGAGGTGTTAGGTTGGTTGTGATCATAAATTTTGGAGCCGAGCGAAGCGGAGTAGAGCAGAGCGTGGCAACCTTTGTAGTTCTTTACAGAATTCATGATATGGCCAATAAAATCAGTATGAGCCTACGATCAGGCATATACAAATACTAAATGCAATAATATTTTGTGAGTTTCGTAATAGCTTTGCACGAGTGTTCTAATGTCTAATTTAATACCTCAATAATAAATTAATATTAATTAATGATATAGTTATATTAATAATATAACTATATCATTATAATATAGTTATAGTGACTTAATATTATATATTAATAATATAGTTATAGTGACTTAATGCATTAAGTCACTATAACTATAAATACCTACACTTGGACATTTTTAGTATTTCATTTTATTGTCTAAAGCATAAATTGTGCAACCTACTCATGTAATATTATTATTCTTATTAAAATCAAATTTACACTTAAGTAAGTACTAATAAATATTTTTCCTTCAATAAAGACACAGTAACTTACTCATACGCTACCACAATTCATTAGCCACAAAATGATCGCTCGAGTTGTTTACAACTTCTACACCGAAACCTGTTCATGTGAATTGTGAAGCGTTAAAATAAAGATGTACTATTATGATATCATATTGACTGACCGATTTTCGGATTTGTCAGTTGGTATTTTTTGTTTTTAGAATAACTTGAATTTTTGTAAAATGAACATAGTGCAACCGACCCATGCTTTACTTAAAAATTTTCATTTTTCAAGATGTAATTATTATTTTTTTTCTAGATTAGACTACTTTCAAATATTATTTGACAGTTAAAAACTTTTGTGAAACCCTATAATTGGTCTTTGTTTGTATACTTATAAGTTTACCACTATTATTTAAAATGACGATGTTTTTTTTTAAATAAGCATATTGTAATTGACTGTTGGGTTTCCGAATAAAAATTATTAAAATTATTAAATTATTATTATAATAAATTAACATTAATATGAAAGAATGACAATACAAATTCAAATAAATGAAAAGATCAAGGCGTTTTGTAAAAGCTTTAGCGTCCCTGTTATCCCATATGCGAAAAAACCCTCAGTGTGAGAGGGACGGATTCATGGAAAAGTAGCAAAAAGTCGGTTTTTTTAATATGAAATGTACTAAATTTGCTACCAAAATTTCGTTTAACCAGGTCCTAGATGCTGTTAAAACCCATCTAATAAAATATAATTGCAGTCCATAATGTCATTCCAAATTGTCAAAACATTATTTATTGCCTACTTACTACATTTTTCAGCAGAGAAAGTAAGGTGACGAAAGAAATGTATGGTGCGCAAGTGGAAGGTACAGCTCGACCAGCCCCCCTATTCTGTATCTTTAGTTGCCAACTGAACGAGGTGCCTATCATCAAAAACATAGATAAATACTGAAATCTCAAAATTGCCTTTAGTGGGTATTGAACTATTAACAATCTGTATCGTCACTTCAAGTGCGAACATATCCTTAGGACATCGGAATTCGATAGTATATCTATGTTTTTGATGATAGACACCCTGTCCAGAAGGCAACTAGAGATACATAATAGGCCCGCAGGCCGCCCTAGAAGGACATGCTGACCAAAATTGGCGACATACTGAAGAAGGGCAATGTCAAAAGTACCCGGTATAGAAGAGCTTGTATGCCTAGATTGATGAAGAGGTGAAAGAGGTGTGTCTGGATCGTAGCAGATGAAAATCTGTAGTCTCTGCCTACCCATCTGAGTGACAGGCGTAAGTATATGTATGTACGTAAACTTTTCAGACTTCTTCAACTATTCAGCACGAGGGCGATAATTGTGAGGCCTTCTCATGCAGCCTCTTTTTGTCAGCAACTATTAAGTCTCTCTACAGAAATGCCAGGACAATATTTATGGTGTGTTGGTAAAGCTGGGTTTAGTTGTTAGCTAGTCTTATAGGTTAAGATTAATTTGCCATTTATGTTTTTGTACGTGCCCGCTAGAAAAGTGTAGACATGGCCGGAAAATAAGCTCGTTTTGTCAACGACGGTAGGAATTCTGTTTTTTTATGTAATTAGATGCCGGCTTCGTTATGTTTTTGAGGTTGCCAGAAGAAATTATTTGCTTCTAGATTAGAAAGAACGCTAGAAAAGCGTAGACATGGCCGGAAAATAGCCTCGTTTTGTCGACGATGGTAGTAATTCTGTTTTTTTATGTAACTAGATGCCGGCTTCGTTTTTGCGATCGTTTCTTTAACTTTTAAATATGTTTTTGAGGTTGCCAGTAAAAATTATTTGCTTCTAGATTAGAAAGAACGAAACAGGTTTGTGGATCAAATATTATTTTTAAATTGATCAACCATGGAAAAGTATACCAATACCAATTACAAAAGGACAAAAAAAACTTATATACAAAGAGGCGAGGGAGAGCCGAAACGAAACCCGATATCAAGAACGCATTTATCTGTTGCTTTTCATACACTAGTGAATCGGATCCGATGACAATAGCTTAACATTCAAAACCCCATCTTAATTTTCATGCAATAAGGCACAAAACAGAATAATAAAGAAAGGATTAACCAAGTTTTAAGGTAAAATAAAAGAGAAGGAACACGTCTAAGTGGTTTTAAATCGTGTACTCTTCACGGATCGACATATTTTCCTTTGTAAACTATTATGCAACGGAAAAACCATCCTTACCTGCGTACAAATAAAGGCTTAGCCAGCAGTCAAGAGAGGATATTCTGTTACGAAAGAGGTTAGTCAGCAGGCGGTCAGGTAAACCATCGTATATGGATAAAATATTAATAGCCTTAAAACGACGATTAATTTCGGGATACAGGGGGTCCAAAATCAAAAACCTGTTGTTTGTTTTACCTTTCTCTTTCATGTGGCTCTTCTTAGGACTAAGCTTTTTAATTTAAACCCACGAAAAAGGCTTACAAAGTAAAAGGCTGAGAATGATACCTGTAAAATAGTATATTTCATTACGAGTGCGGAAAGCCTGTCATTGCAAAGAGTTCCGACAAATGTCTACCCGAGCCGAGGCGCAGCCGAAGGTGAGGGTTGACAGTCGGAACAAGTTGCAATGACGGTTCCGCACGTGTACTGAACAACTATTTTTAATACAGTTGCGAAAAAATGAAGCAATTTAATAAAATAATAAACACACAATAAACTCAACTAACTAATACTCCACGCAATAAATTCGTAGTATGTAGATATGCAGTGACTTTTTGACTTTTCCGGTAAAATGTTCTCCGAAGCATTTTGTGCAATTATACTGAGTTCCGGTGGTGTCAATTCAAATAAAATATCGTCAAAATTACTCATTTTGTGCAACAAACAACTAAACCCGCAAAGAAATTTTTGGAAAATGGCGCCAACCGTAAAAGAATTTTTTTCCGCAGAGATTTTTTTTGTTTTTTTCACCCATTCTGGGTAGGCAAAGGGAACTATGCCCATACAGCCAAGTCTTCAGTAGAATTTTTTTATTGATATGAAATGAAAATGAAACCTAACCTAACTCATTGAATCAAATCATTAAATCTGATATTGAAACAAAATAATAGCTTCTTTTTAGAAATATTTGCATGAATCATAAAAAGTTCTTTGATTTTTTTGTTTTTTTAACTTTTTAATAGACATTATTTTGATAGTTGGGAAAGAGAACGCACGAGTCCGGAAAAGGTAATACTTTTTGAGCAACTGTATTAAAAACATCTTTTCAAAGGAAAACTTACAAGAACTGGGATATCTTTTTGCAGCTCAGTCTACCCTCATGTAACCGCCACAGTGAATAAAAAATCAACTTTTTATAAAGCCCATAAGTTCTAGAAACAGAAAAAAAAACGTGCTCGTCCAATTACGTCTCCCTAACGCTTATGAGCGTGCGAACGAAACGCGCTAGTTGTTTTTTACATCACAATTATTAGCTAACAATTAATGAAGTACAAGACTACTATTTTAATTACATCGTCGAGCCAGGCCATAACCAGCTTTTTGCTAAAGCAATAAGAGTCTTGTCGGCTTCATATGCGCCTGCGCATCCACATGGGTGAGGAAGGACATTGACTTGAACACGAGTTGAAGAAAAGAGCAGGGACATAGGAACTAATCTTTCATGAAACAGGAAAAAGGAGACCATTTCAAGAATGTCGCAGAGTTTTCTACTTGTGTTTTTAATTCTCCGTCACCATATACAGGGTGGAAAAAATGAAGGGGCCCTGGAGGGGAACTACCTTAAATCCTTTAGTTAGCTCATTTTACTGAAAGGAAACATTCCTTTATTTTTTAAAAGAAACAAAACTGCATTTAAAGATCTTCTAAAATTTGCTTGTCTCACCCGGGAACTTAACCAACTAAAAATTAAAAAAATAAACCCTCGCTATTTTATTATACGAATCGGTAGGATTATTGTTCAGGATTAAATTTGTCTAATAAACATTTAGGCTTACACTCATATGTTGTACGAGATACTCATGAAATTGAATATTTATTACAAGTTCTTTATTAACAAAGGGTATCCCAAAATTTACGCAAGATTTGAATTAAATAGAAAACACGGTTTCTTTTTACAATTGTATTTTTTTTTTATTGAAACATTAGGTACATAGGGTAGGGTTATGTATGGAATAGCATATCGGGCAAATGGCTTCCACGGCTTTGCTGGCACATACGCACTCTTTTGTCGAAAATTTTCATGACCATTTTGCATAAATATAGCAAAATTTTGTTGATACAGCGTTGAATCTCCTTCTTCAATGCAATGGTGGTTGTGGGCTTAAGATCAAGATCAAATTCAAGAAGAAAGACTTACGAAGAAAACACGTGGGATAAGTCCGAACTCTCGCGCATAAAAAGCTCCCATATCCAACGATTTACCGTCATGGCGGCACCTGTGTTATTTTATAATTAGCGTCAATCCATCGACGTATTTGTGATGTGATGATATTAGTAAGAAGTATATATCGGTAGAGTATTGTATTGTGCCTCTTTAAGTAGGTGCTACACGCGTTAAATACATCATTAGCTCATTTAAAGTTTGGTTTGTTTGAGTGATTGAATGGGGAAGTTGCTGGGTGTTATTTGTGAGACGTTTAACATTCTTTAAACTAATATAGACGCCGAAAAAGTTACCGTTAAAATGGTGATAAATTGATGATGTGATGACAAAGCCTCCATTTTGAATCTGATATCTATCGTACTAGTAATAGGTGTAAAAAAAGTTGTTGGATTATTTTTTTGGTAAGGCAATTACAACTTAACATGAGAGCTGGAAAAGTGACGTAACTTTTTCACTTTTTTATTATTTTTTACCACATGATCTCAAGTAATCTGCGCTTTTTATTTTCAAAATTTATTAACTCAAATAAGGCCTACGGAAAAGTACTTTTTAAGGCGATATGTAAAAGTTTTAGCGTCCCTGTAACTCCATATGCGAAAAAACCCTCAGAGCGAGAGGGACGGATTCGTGGAAAAGTAGCAAAAAGTCGGTTTTTTATTAATATAAAATGTACTAAAAACGCTATCAAAATTTCGTTTAATCAGGTCCTAGATACTGTTAAAACCCATCTAATAAAATATAATTGCAGTCCATATGTCATTCTAAATTGTCAAACCAAGAGAATTGGTGTCGATAAAGACCTCATTTCAATAAATATTTCTATCGAGCCGAAATTCTCTAATCGCGTGTCTGTTTTAACAGATTCCTAGAGAAAGATTCCAAAAATAATATACAATTTTTTCAAAATTATACATTATTTACCGAAGTAGATATAGAAGTTCTAATAGTGTCGATTTTTTTCCGTAGCGCCTTAAGAACTGGAGGTGAATAGGAGTTGAGATAATCGATACAGGTGGCACCGTGCTGACAGGGGTGGCCGTCGATGTTGACCTGACAGTCCTGGCTATAGAACCTCACCTCAAAGCGCACTCGTCGACGTCGGTCTCACAGAGAGTCCCGCTGAACGTGGGCGGACACTCGCAGGTGTACGAGTTGAGGCCGTCGATGCAGGTGGCGCCGTTCTGACAGAGGTGGCCGGGACAGTCGTCGATGTTGATCTCACAGTTCTGCCCTCGGTAGCCTGGGGACAAAGGTTTGCTTAGAACGAGCATCGAACAGGAAACTTAAAACCTAAAAGAGCCAATATATTCCGAGATATTTTTGCCGTTATTACTCGAACTCTAGTTTTGATAAATGATATGAACTAATATTATATGAACTACCTAATATATGTATATGTATGAACTAATCTAAGTATTTAAGATTCCCCATATTTTTGTACATACATATACATACTCGTAAATACTTCGCTCATCCTTATTTAATGTGTTTATTAGTTTAAGCAATCTTTTGGTTTTGTACTTTATAATTATTTGTAAACTTACTAGTGGAATGGATGTATCTATGGATGATCTATCTAAAATGTTTTTTTTTTTTTGTTAGCACTAAGCTGAGCTACGTCCATTTATCAGGGTAATTCTATTTCTTATATTTTTTTTATTTTTTGCTGTTACATAGTTTTTACAAAGTTTTTTGTCGGGTTTTGTTTTTTTTACCTTGATAATAAAGCTTTTTTCTTTCTTTTTTTAAATAAATTAAAAGGATTCCAGATTAATTCCATTAATACACAAAACAATACAATATGCAGCAGTCTGCTGCGCACTTTGATATTCTTTTGTTTTAGACAATCGCCTTCCGCGCGCAGTTGCTTTTTCCTGACAATTTATATACAGCCAGCATTTTTTGTGCGACAGCAGGACATACCTATGTCAGAATCTGACTAGACACTGGCAAAAACTAGCGCTTAAAATAGCAGCAATCGCCATAAGACAAAAAAAGATATCGCAGTTATACCGAGTAGCCTTTTTGTTTAGTCGCTGTAAATTAGCTCACACATAGCAATATAATAAATCGCGCGCATCTGCAACCGATTCCTCGCATCAAAACCTTCTTTAATTTCCTTCACACAACGAACTCTTATACAAACTACTGAACCCTGTAACTAATTAGCAAGTCGCCAATCTCATTATCATGATGGAACCATAGTATTTGTTCCCACGGCTGCCACATGTGCGTTTGTTTACTGTTTAAAAATGTAACGGTTTAGAACGTTTTAAATCTGTCTGGCTTTCATGTTTATTTTAGGCAATGGAGGTGATTTTTCAGGACATACTGTAAACTCTTTGGTTTTTGTTGTTTTCATGTCAGCCCATATGTGGAAAGGCAACGTTGCGTCGCTCGAGCTTTTGTTTTGTATTCAGAAAACATTTCAGGATGTTGTCATTTTTCACAAAGCATGGTTTATTTGCAAGCGATTTGTCAACATTTTCATTTCATTCGTTTTGAGTGTTACATATGTATTATGTAACTATATTATGTAACTATATTACAAGGGTAAGCGGAAAGAAAGATCATTGTCAGTTTTTTTCAAAAATTGAGTTAATAGTGCAATCTTCAAAAATGTCAGGGTAACAATGATTGAGCGAAAACGAAAACTTGAAAAAAATAACACAGTCCGCAGCATCGAAATAATTATTTCGAATTTCGATGGTCCGCAGAATATCGCTTTTAAAAATAAACCGGACTCAAGAAGCTTAAAATCCTAACTTAAAAAAGGTCATAACTAGTACAAAAAGTAAAAAAAAAAAATGTCTATGAACGGTGAACTATGGGCTGATAGTAAAGTTTGCTTTTGAGAAAAAAAAATTGTGGTTACAATAATTAACTGTGATTACAATAAGCCCACTAAGCAGAGTTCTTAAGTAATAACCTAAGCAAGCGTTTTCGACTTATTTCAAATTTACCTTCAGTTGACTATGATCCCTCTTCCCGCTTACCCTTCATATACATATTGTAAAATCTAGCTAGGTAGTGCAAACTCGCAAAAAGTGAAGTCTTTTGGTGTGAAGTGATGACATCTTGAAACAATAAACGCCTTTACTAAGCTTATCACTTTTTTACTAAGCTTCTTTATCCTAGACCAGTCTATAGCAGATGCTATGACGTCATCCCGCCGCCCAATCTGTGGGAACTTGAGATGGTAATGAGGGCCGAATATAGCACTTCATTAACACCCTAAGTTGTTGATGTATTTATTTATTAGTTCCCACTTTAATGGCATTCTAATTTAAAGTGGTCTTTCTGGTATTTTCAGTTGGTAAGTCAATTACTTTATTGGTACAACAGGAAGTGGGTGACTTGCCCAAGCCTCAAGTACCTCAGTTGACTCATACAGCAGACATTTCAAAGCTTTTTTAAGTTCACGCCGTTGCATTTAGAATTCTCCATGAAAAAATTTAAAATGATGTATTTTTTAAGTGTGAGACTATTTGACAGGGAGTCAATTATATTTTTTAGGAATTTGATTT
This sequence comes from Ypsolopha sequella, assembly GCA_934047225.1. NCBI lineage: Eukaryota > Metazoa > Arthropoda > Insecta > Lepidoptera > Ypsolophidae > Ypsolopha > Ypsolopha sequella. Next base: position 4,810,169 of record OW203987.1, read on the forward strand.
TTGACTCACTATTTTTATGCAGATTGAGCTAAAATAGCAGAAGAATTAAAATGTGTAGTGAAGAAGACGTAAAAGTTGAAAGATACTTGCACTGTATAATTATAAAAACTGGCAAAGTGCGAGTCAGACTCGCGCACGAAGGGTTCCGTACCATTATCTATAGAAACGGCAAATAGTACATTACGATACGAGAGCGATGAATGATGATTTTCTGACGAGTGTGAGTTTGCGGCACGAGCCGAAGGCGAGTGCTGCAATCACACGAGTCGAGAAAAAGTTTCTCGCACGAGTTTCGTATAATTTTTTATAGCACAAGTGCGGAAAATGCCGACTTTCGTGCGTAAAGTGGTCATTTTACGCACGGAGTGCTATAAAAAACATATCTTTGTACGGGAACCCCCTTAAATATTTATTTTATTCTGTTTTCTAGTATTTGTTGTTATAGCGGCAACAGAAATACATCACCTATGAAAATTTCAACTGTCTAACTATCACGGTTCATGAGATACAGCCTGGTGACAGACGGACAGACAGACGGAGTCTTAATAATAGGGTCTCGTTGGTTACCCTTCGGGTACGGAGCCCTAATAAAAGGATGAGTATCTTAGATAGAGAGTGGTAACTTTATACTCATAATTACCCAACATAAAAAGTAAAGTTACATTCCATGACTGTACACCACAACGTCCACAACACATGTTTTCTCCATTAATTTCTTGATACATACGGTAGACCTCAGTACACGACTGATTTAATGATTAATCAGCTTCTGAATATGGAAAAAAATCCCATTAAACATACTCATACATGTGTAAGATGTCATACAAGCTCATGCGCAGCTTATGGGAATGTGTGGGGACAACACTCCCACACAAAGATTAATGTATGAGTGTATTTATTTATTATTTGAAAGTCATAATCGTAAATAATCGTAAATTATTCAATTCAAGTGTGTGTTTCAAAATATTTGTCAAAACGCTTTGGAGCCACTTAGGTATACAATATACGAGTACATCGTCACGGCATGAATCCCCAAGGGGGTGTCAGAGGTGTTTGATTGTAAACACATGTTTCACCGGCAATTATTACATCACAGCGCGATGGGTGCTGATGAGCCCTACCGCCGTTGTTAAGCTAAAATTGGACCTACAGCTGCACGTACCTTCCGAAGCACACTGACCAAACACAAAGCGGGGTTTGAACCCGCGACCTCCGGGTTAGTAGTCACGCACTCGAACGACTAGACCACAATGGTAGGTATTTATTATTTTTATTTATTTATTTATTAAAGTAATTTTTTTTTTCAGAGAATTTACGTAATTTTAGGTCATAGTTTTCATTATTTTGGTATACAAAATTAACCATTATATTTTTATGATTTTTAAAGAATTGTCCGATATGACGTCGCTTGAGAATTTTAGACATTACACTGATTGTGAGGTGTGATTGCTTATAAAAAAGTGATCTGTCTCTGTCTGTCTACTCATCTGTCATCCAGCTGTCAAATTAGTCGAAAGCAAATTATTATAAATGTATCTTGATAGCAAAGGAAACATTTCTAAACAGCCATTTCTCAAGTGACGTCACACGAAGGCAAATGAAAGTTGCTGCTTTTTCGTAAAAATATCCATCATCATGAGGTTTTTAAGACCACAAGTTCTGAAATACGGCTTAGTAACTCGAAATGGTTTTCGAATTAACACACCTTAACATAATTTAATCTAAGAAAATTGTGCACTATGTAGGTACAGAACATTGTTGTTGAATAACTTAACGTTGCAAAACATCAAAAACGTAAGTCATCAAGACGTCTGTGGTGCGCTCTTGTTTCATAATTTCTCTCAGCACCATTTTGCAACAGCGTAATGAATCTAATGAGCTGTGAGATGCGCGCACGCAACGTCATCAACATACTGATGTGACGTAACATTTTCATATATAAAGTGACTTTTGTCTATGTAGCCAAATTCATAGTGAATACTTGGTAAGTGGTCGGGACCAAGGTTCAATAACCCTTTTTGTGACAAAACGCAAAATAAAATTTAGGCTTATTTTTACAAATTAGGGTAGAAAATTTCAACAAAATTTTATAAAACAGAAATGTAATGCAAGTCCGGTATTTAAATTAAGAGTTGGGTTAGTAATTAATTTTAAATCTACATATTTGCGATTTTATACATAGGTCCAGAATTAGGTATAGGCCTTAAGAGGCTATGCGAATTTTATTTTCGTCACTGTCACTCTAAGCGAAAATTAGCGCAGTGCGAGAGGGGCGGATTCAGGGCAAAAGGGCAAAAAGTTGGTTTTATATTTTTATTAAAAAAACTAAAGTAGCTAGCAAAATTTCAAATATCAAATATTTCAAATATCTTTAGATATTGTTGAAACACACCTAATAAAATATGTTTGAGTTCTGTATATGGTTCCTATTCGTCAAACGAGGAGAAAAATTGTGGTTGAAGACCTCATTTCAACAATTATTTCTATCGAGGAAAATTTATCCAAACATGTTTTCCAATTTCAAACCACTAGATTATATAATCAAAATGCATATACCAGAAATTTATTAAAATTTTCCGTGTATTTCATGAAATACACAGAAAAGAAACACCCGTATTTTTTTCGCATATCGCCTTAAAAATACCATTCCATGGAAACCGACATAGTAATGAGGTAAAATTAATATATATTCAAATATCCGCATAGCCTGTTACAAATAACGTCAATCACATTATGTTAACTGTTATGTAAAAACAATAACATAATAAAGTTATGTCATAACTGTCCTCTCCTACTGGAAGAAAATAAGTTAAACATTGGTACATTAAAGAAAAAAATTAAAGAGCACATTAAAGAACAAATTAAAGCCGATTCCGAAGGCTTTAATTTTAGTTGTAGTGCTGTCAAGACCTAACATTTTTTAAAGTAATTTAGCTTCTATACTTAACACATAAGGACTATTTTGCAATGAAGAAAATTTGGTTTTGACAGCACTATAACTAAAATTAAAGCCTTCAGAATCAGCTTTATTGTTATCTTTTCTAAATAGTCAAAACTTTAAACGCATAGATACAATTCTACAAATATTTTTTTTTTGGGACTCCATATAATTACGAGTAGATTTCAAGTTTTGTAAGAGCGTATCGCCAACAAACTGTTTAGCAGTTTGGCGAATATTGAGTAATGAATGTACCTTGTGTAAAATATAAATAAAAGTTTAAAAAAAAAACATACCAGTAGGACAATCGCACTCATATCTAAGCTGGTCCAGAGGGGTGCACCTCCCGCCATGCAGGCACGGACTCGGCTCGCAGGGCACGTACTCCGCGTCACAGTCCCGCCCCGTGTACCCCGGCTCACACACACACGTATAGCTGCCGTGCGTGTTGAAGCAGCGGCCGTGGTGGCACGGGCCGGGCCCGGACGAGCACTCGACCACGTCCTCCGTGCACCGGTTGCCCGTGAACCCAGCAGGACAGGCGCACGAATAGCCGGCGGCGGTGCTGTTGTCCGCCACGCATCTACCGCCGTTCCTGCATGGTTGGGACGCGCAGTGGTCTTCGTGGGAGCATTCGGCGCCTGGGGAAGAACAGATAGATTTAAGGTTTAAAATTCTTTATTTCTCATAAGAATTTATTTCACTTAAAATGAGAACTTAATAATTTCTAACTAAAGTTAAATATATCACACGACCAGTGGGTCCAGTGCAAGCTGACATATATATTACATAGTGCTCATATTAAAACGAGTAAATAAATATTTGTTTATGTTTGTTTGGTACTTTAGGGGCGTTTGTGCAGTGACTCGATTCGTATCCGTGATTTTTCACGAACAACTTAAAAACGGATCCGAAATTCATCTAGGAAAAAAACCAGTAAAAACACGAATACGAGTGAGTGCACAAATGCCCTAAGGCTGAGCGAATTTACCGATAACCGACGCCCACGCACTGCGTTTCTCTACAATGCATAGACTGGTAACAAATTAAACAAAATATAGAAATAGTACAATCATTATTAAGGTGATATATCGTCCGTGCAAAGGTCCCTGTTACTCCAGGCGGAAAGATCCACAGTGCGAGAGGGATGGAATCGGGGAAAATTGACAAAATGTTGGTTTTAAATTAATAAAAAATGAACTAAAATAACTATTTCAATTTCCATTTCCAGTAATTTAGGTATTGTTAAAACCCATCTCAATAAATATTTTTGAAGTGTGTATACTACCTCAATTTGTCAGAATATCAAAAAAAAAGTGTAAATTTAGACCTCATTTCACTAATTATTTTTATCGAGTGAAATTCCTCCAATCGCGTTTCTGATAGTCCAAAATCTAGAAAAAGGTCCCAAAATTATTATACTAATTTATTTAACGTGGGACTACTTTTGAACATCAGATAAATAACTTTAAAAAGTGTCGATATTGACGATATACCCCCTTAAAAATAAACACTAATTCTACCAATTGTAAAAACAGGAAAAGAGAATTAAAACTTGCTTCAAATATAAGTATATGAATTACTATCGAAGAAAACTCCGCCGGCCCACTTAACCCGTATTGTTATAGTAATAAGAGCGGTAAGTAAGTCAACAGCAACTTCTTTGATGGTACATATGAGTATATAAGACCAATTAACTTTAGATTCAGAGAAGCGACCGATAGCAGAAATCAAATTTACATAGAAATATAAAAATAAACATGTTTTATGTTTATTGTATGTGTAACTTATCGCTAATTTTATGTCCGATAATGTCCCGATTTGACATTTACGTTCCGACATTAAAATCAGAACACATCCGAGATGGGCTCGTCGTAAAATCTCAATTTGTGTTATATAAAAAGTTACTTAAAAAGGATTTAAAGCGATATGTAAAAGTTTTAGCGTCCTTGTTACTCCATATGCGAAAAAACCCTCAGTGCGAGAGGGACGGATTCGTGGAAAAGTAGCAAAAAGTCGGTTTTTTATTAATATAAAATGTACTAAAGTTGCTATCAAAATTTCGTTTAACCAGCGGGCCTATTATGTATCTCAAGTTGCCTTCTTTAATGGGTGCCTATCATCAAAAACATAGATATACCATCGAATTCCGATTTCCTAAGGATATGTTTGCACTTGAAGTGACGACACAGATTGTTAATAGTTCAATACCCACTAAAGGCAATTTTGAATTTTTTTGTTTTTATCTATGTTTTTGATGATAGGCACCTAGTACAGTTGGCAACTAAAGATACAGAATAGGGGGGCTGGTTTTAGATACCATTAAAACCCATCTAATAAAATATAATTGCAGTCCATATGTCATTCTATATTGTCGAACCAGGAGAATTGGTGTCGAAAAAGACCTTATTTCAATAAATATTTCTATCGAGCCGAATTTCTCCAATCGCGTTTTTGTTTTAACAGATCCCTAAATAAAGATTTCAAAAATAATATACTATTTTATCAAAATAATAAATGATTTACCGAAGTAGATATGCAAGTTCTTAGTGTCGATTTTTTTTCCTTAGCGCCTTAAGGAAATAAGAAAAAAAAACTCAATAATAATAAATTATCTGCAGACTCTTCTCAACACAAAGCAAGCAAGCAAGATAATAGTGTCGATTCGGCGAAACAAAACTTAACTTATTTGACAGGACTAACCTTATTTTGAGCGTCCTGTCTTTGTCTTTTCGATACAGAAAGAAAAAGACAGAACGCTTAAATTAAGTTTAATCCTGTCAAATTAATTAAAACGTGTTACAGAATAGGTGTTATTATTGTTTTGAACGAATGCCAGGTGGTGCATTTGCCCCCCCTTGGGAATCCTGAGTTCAATATGAAGTCTGCAAGTCTGAGTTGTCATACTGTATGTATGTATGTGATTAACCCCCCCCCCCCCCGAAAAGTTCAAAATATTACAACCCTTCCCCTGTTTTGACGTTTTCCAGGTCGAATGCAACTTTTACTACCAGCTCTTACGTATAGAAGCGTCTTGCGTTTGCAAAGAATTTTTCACAACCATAATAAATATTCATTTTATTTCATGCACTTTTTGTCGTTTTATTTTCTTGAACCCCCCCTCGAAACTATAACCTGGCTACGCCCGTGGCACTAATATACATAAAAAACTTAAGGCTGCGTTTTTTCTACCTGTGCTCATGTTCTGAGTTAATGTAAATCTAAACGAGGTAGCAAATTTTGTCCAAATCGATGCCACGAGGCAAACCAAAAAAGCTAATAAAAAAAATTGTCATTACGTATACTTTATTTCAATTATGGTTTGAATAGTAATTTCCCAACAAAGTCACCAGCTAATATTTCCATTAGTCACCAAGTTCGTCGGTATGGCTTGTGACCGCGCGTATAATCAGTTAGCGTACAATAAACGTACAAATAATTCGCCTTGATTGGTCGAAATTACTTCAATTGAGACTAGTTGCTTTCCTATTCGTTGATATGCAGTTTAAGTCTATTAATCAGACCAATTGACTAGTTTAAAAAACGTAATCAATTTAGCAAATTTATTGGTCCTAAAAAACTAGATCGGATATATTGCGCTAGGCTTGAGAAATTCGGAATTTGCAAACTAGGCGTTTCCTTTTCGATAAAACTTACGGCCAGTTTGGAACTGTATATGCGTTTCGTTAGATAGGTAACTTATTTCAAGTATGGAAGTAATTGGCAACCCTTATAGAGATGGTGGCAAGTCGCAAGAGGCGGCACAAAACCAAGTCACAAGATTGCGTCGTCGTTGAGTTTTTGAGTTAAATGTCTATTTATGGTGTGACGGTCAAGTGAAATAAACGAGTTACTTCTCAACTTGTAATTGGTAAGAAGTCTTGTAAGTTCCAAGAGTTATAAACAAACTGACGATAGTTGTTAAACTCTGGATTTTCAACTCGGCTCCAAAATAGATTTCGATGAATCCTAGAAAAGGGAATAAATTGATGTGTACAGTACATTCAGTTTATTATTTGCCTAAAACATGGTACAAAATTAACAAACACACTTCCATTATTAAAATAATACAATTCAAAATGAAGTCCAAATTGTTTCAAAGTAATATTTTATTATAACATAAAGTCAAAATATATTAAATCATATAAATTAGATAGTCAGAGATAGTCTATCCTCAAATCAAAATAGAAAAAAATTTGGTTACTTTACCAATTTTATGCATTTCGTTTTCAATTTTATTAATGAAAGTTATCTTGATTTAGTTCTGCTAACGATAGGCTGAATAAGCGGCTGAATAGGAAAGAGGCTGAATAACCAAGCCTTAAAGCAGATCTAAAATTGTCAACTGAAAACAGTATTATTCTTTAAGAGTGGTTTCGCAGCCGGATTATGAAAAACCCGCCTTTTTCTAATTAATCGAAACAAAACACTTACATTCAAAATTCGCTCGATAGTTTTTCAACAAAACCAACCTATGTATTGTTTATGTTGGGATCGCAAAAATTCTATTGGGGTCTGTGAATTAGAAAATAATTTTTTTTTTAATTCTAATTTACAGAAACCAATGGAAACTATTGAGTAAATTTTGAATGTATGTATTCTGTTTCGATTAATTAGAAAAAGGCGGGTTTTTAACAATCCGGCTGCGAAACCGCTGCTTAAAAGTATTGCATTGTAACCAGTTGGTATATGGTCTAACCCCTCGGCCACAGCTTCAGGCTTCGAGAGGCGCGCCAAGCGGTTCTTCTTGCGACGGCGCCGGCGGAGAGAACAAATGTATGAAGTTGTATAGAGCCGGCCATGGGTCGCTGCTCGCGCGTCTTGTCCGGCTTCGAGTGACTTGTGCTCTCGCGACGGCGGTGTGCGGGGAGGCGGGCGGTTGAAACAGTGATCGAGCGCACAGGACGAACCTAGTGTCGAGCGCTTTGAGCGAGCGAGCGCGCTATACATGAAAGCGCCGACGTTTGTCGTGGCAGGGCAAAGCCCGTCGCAAAAACCGCCTGGAAGCGCAGAAAGAAGCGCCGCCAGAAGCCTGAAGCTGTGGCCCTGGCGTAAGGCAACCAGTAACATATCCAGCCACCCAGTGACTCGACTTCGAAAAACCTTATGATGTAGTCCTGCTGTCTGACGTAAGCCAATTTACAGTCGTGACATTACGTGGTCAAGATTTACATGGTGCTATGTTGACTCCCTCTGATTAGTGGTTAAGGTTGATTCAGATCTTTACTGGTAGCGATTGGGAAACGCTATTTATGAGAGTCACTGTATAGTAGCGATTTTTCATATTAAACTTATAAAACGTTCTTTCTTATATTCGTTCATTCTTTCATACATACATACTGGGGTAGGCAGAAACTGCAGATTTCCATCTGCTGCGATCCAGACACACCTCTTTCGCCTCTTCCACATCCATCAATCTGTGTGCATCCCAACGAAAAAAATGGGTTTGGCGTGCAATATTTGTACGCTTTTCAGTACAGAGTTTCAGTATTCTTCTGAATTCTGTGACTTCTTATAGGTACTTGTCCTTTTGAATAATCCAGATGCGTCGTTTGGATATAGTAACTTGATTTTTAGGGTTCCGTACCCAAAGGGTAACCAACGGGACCCTATTACTAAGACTCCGCTGTCCGTCCGTCTGTCTCCAGGCTGTATCTCATGAATCGTGATAGTTAGGCAGTTGAAATTTTCACAGATGATATATTTCTGTTGCTGCTATAACAACAAATACTAAAAAACAGAATAAAATAAATATTTTAAGGGGGCTCCCACACAAAAAACGTGATGTTTTTGCCGTTTTTATAGATAATGGTACGAAACCCTTCGTGCGCGAGTCTGACTCGCACTTGGCCGGTTTTTTTGGAAAGGTCTACGAAAGTTAATCACAGTAAGTAATTTAACATAATTTCCAATTCAGGTACCTATGTTTGACTGATGTAATCACTGCTAACTGATATGTAAATTGTGTCAAAATATTGACGAAACCTCACAACAATCAAAATAAATTTTACGGATAAATGGTTTGATGCAATAAAACAACATCTCCGGAAACCGAAATTGAAAGTTGATAATTTAATTACTCAACTGACAAAACCAGACAATCTCATACTTGTTTTTAATTGCACTAGCATTTGAAAGGAAATGGTCGATTCGAAGACAACTTTCTAGTATTTTGGCAATAAAATAAAGTGCTTCAACTCAAATCAGCAATTGAAATCCGTGATAAACTAAAACAGTAGCACAGAATTATTGCAAAAGCTACTGGAACCTGCTTGCGAATATCAGACCAAAAGCTAAAAATGTTAAGAGGCTATGCGAACTTTATTTTTGTCACTGTCACACGAAGCGAAAAATCGCGCAGTGCGAGGGGCGGATTCGGGGCAAAAGGGAAAAATGTTGGTTTTATATTTTTATTAAAAAAACTAAAATAGCTAGCAAAATTTCAAATATCAAATCTCTAGATATTGTTGAAACACACCTAATAAAATATGTTTGAGTTCTGTATATGGTTCCTATTCGTCAAACGAGGAGAAAAAGTGTTTTTGTAGACCTCATTTCAACAATCATTTCTATCGAGGAAAATGTATCCAAACATGTTTTCCAATTTCAAAACCCTAGATTATATAGTCAAAATGCATATACCAGAAATTTATTAAAATTTTCCGTGTATTTTATGAAATACACAGAAAAGAAACACCCGTATTTTCGAATATCGCCTTAAATTTGAAGTCATAGGTGTCAGAGGTGTAAAACCCAGCTCAATTAATCTGCCAGTTACCAGACTTAACAACTTCAGTTAATATCAAATCAAGTTTACCCATAAATAACAATTTAGCTGTCTTCCAACTCTAACCAGTGTAAATTACATATATTTCCTCACAACACCTGTTAGATTACTCATACAATTGTCTTAGGCTTAGGTCTTCGTGCCTCAGGGTGTTCAATAGCTGTTTGGTCTAGCCAAGTCATTATGAATGTTATTTCCTTCTTGTCATTCTTCCATAATGAGCTGTAAAATATTGTCTGTTACTTGTCTTTCAATCAGCATCGTTACATTATTAATAATGTCTTGTGTGAGTCTTTATTTCAACATTTACCACGTGTTAAACAGTAGTAAGTACTACTTTTACGGATGTTGATTAATATTTGTCTTCACATATGGAATTGCCGTTTTCTATAGAGAATTTCAAGGAAACTCAAATTTAAATTTTTTGCTTTTTTTTAGCAAATCCATTATGTTATTTCTTTTGTGTATGAATTAAATATTAAAGATAACTTATTTGTTTTTTTTATTCAGTTTATATTACATATTTATATAAAAACACTTATTAAAATAACAATTTCCAGATATATTTCGACATATAGTCGGCTTCAGTGGAATTTGATACAATATATACAGTGGTGGTCACATAATTACAGACACTTTAAGCATATTAAAATAAGTAAGCTATTCCTCTCTATATTTTTTATCAGACTACCATTGGAACTTGCTACACAGTTTAAAAATATTTGTGTAGGTATTGTGTAGTGTTAAAACGAAATATTATCAACAAAATTTGTCTGTTTCTAATCTTTTATTCGGTTTATCCTAATTGCAAGCAGTATAAACTTAACAAAGATATGGCCATATAATTAAAGACACTCCATTTGCTTAGAAGAAATAAAAAAAATATTGTTGTTATTGAAATTATCTTTATAACACAAAATTTCCAACAAATTTATAAAACATTCCGGTACGTATCAATATTTGGTCGCATGTCCTTTGGCAGAAATTACAGCACGACATCTCTTAGGCATGGAAGCGATCAATTTTGTACAAGCTTCTACCGGAATTTGCTTCCATGCTTCTGTAAAGACTGTGTAAAGTTGATCGACGTTCGATGTCCGCTTTGTCGCCACTGTCTTCTTCACCTGGTACCACAAATTTTCTATGGGATTTAAATCCGGGCTGTACGGGGCCAATCCAAAACCGTCACGGACTGCTTCCTTAAGAAGTCTTTTACTATTTTTGCAGTGTGTTTCGGATCATTATCCTGTTGGAAAGTTCAAATGACCGGTAAATTTTGCTCGGCGTAGGGCAGCATGGCTTGTTCTAAAATATTCTTGTACTGGAATTTATCCATGTTGCCTTTTATTTTCCTGACAGGTCCTACACCAAGTCCTGAAAAGCAGCCCCACACTTTGATATTTCCGCCCCCATGTTTGACTACTTTCTTGGTATACTTTGGATCCATTTCTTTGTTTGGGGGGCGTCTAACATATTGTTTTCCATCAGAATTAATCATATTAATTTTTGTTTCATCAGAAAAGAGCAATTGTTTCCACTCTCGTTCAGTCCAGTGTTGATATTTTTTAGCAAACGCTAATCTTGCCTTAACATTTTGCTTTTTCAAAAGTGGCACCTTTCGAGACACTCTTCCGTACAAGTTCGCCTCACATAGTCTCCGTCTAATTGTTCTTGCAGACACATCCTTCGACCCTCCTGCACCAAACAACTCCGAACGTATTCGGATATATCCCTTGAACGGATCTTTTTTTGCCAACAACACCATCTTAGAGTCTTCCCGCACAGTAGTTTTCCTTGGTCTCGGTTTTCTAGGTACGCTTTCGGTCGTGTTAAACTTCTTGGTATGTTTTATAGCATTCATAACCATGTCCTTAGAACAGTTCAAGTGGTTTCCTATTTTTCTGTACGACCAGCCTTTGGTACGAAAGTTCAAAATAATCTTCCTAGTGGTCGAATCGCAACTCTTGTTTTTTCCCATATTGATTGTTTTAAAACGTATTAATTTTAATGAAAAAAGTTGAGCTTTTTCAGTAATATCGACGTTTCATGAAAATACGCGGCAAAACAAAGAAAAAGAGAATTTAGTTCTTTTTTCTTTTTTAAAATTCAGAACAAAGCTTTTATTGTCTTTAATTAGCTGGCCAGCTACAAGTAAGTTAAAAAAGTTTGTGTTACTTTCCCAGAGTGCGCAGTGGCTAAACTACTAAGGAACACATCTATTTTTTTGCCTAACTTTTTAAGAATATAATGTCACGTATGGTTTAATACCAATTACTCTAGATTAAATACCTATTTAAGCAAATGGTAGTACCATAACTAAGTTTTTTGTGGTCAATTAGGAGGTGTCTTTAATTATGTGACCACCACTGTATATAATTGACATTTTAAAATTATATCTATATTGTATCAAATTCCACTGAAGCCGACTTTTGTGTATGAATGAGACAACATTAAGTGTCAGCTGTAAAACATTATTACGAATCTTATCATAGAAATGGATGGCATTTAAGACGAACTGTTTTTGAAGATTTAATTTTGGTTATCAAACTGACAATAAAAACAAAATTTAATACGTAGATGTAAAACCATGATATCAATTTTCAAACAAAAAACAAATCATTGAAATAGCTATTAAATTACAGGAATTATGAACTCATGAATCTGTAAGAAAATTTCGGCAATTTCATATGTAAAGACTAATATTCAATTTATAGTAAATGCTTTTCTTGACCATTGTTACAACTACCCGCGGTACTTAACCTAAAGAAATAGATATAATATTCATACATATATTTACGCTTACTTTTCAGAATGGGAGGCACAGACACCATCTGCTATGATCTCCACACACTTCTCTATTTAATCAATTCACATAATTTCTTCTATGTCTTTGACCTGGCTTTTTTTTTTTCAATATATCGTCACTCGTAAAGAAATATTTGTAAAATATACTGACCTGTGTATCCTGGTGGACAATCACACTCATACGTGTCCAAAGACGTCAGTCGACACGTGGCCCCGTTGAGACATGGTGCAGAGTCGCAGGCAGCCGGCACCCTGATCTCACAGAGCGAGGCGCTGAACCCAAGAGGACAGTCACAGGCGAAGGATGGTGGTCCCCCGCCCATGCCTGGCCTGACCCTGCAGCTGCCACCGTTCTGGCAGCGAGGGCTGGAGTCGCTGTGGCAAGGGTTCAGGTGTTGGCAGAACTCTCCGGCGTATCGGTGCGTACAACTGAAACAAAAGAAGACATTATATTAGAAGATTTTCAAGAAGGGTTATGATAGGCTAAAATACCAAAATTCGTGAAAATGTTAACATAGTTATTTTTGTTTTCGGAAACCTGGCGAGAAATCCAAACAAACTAGCATAAATCCGCAACATAATCATGACATTAGTCAGCTCACGCGTAGTAAATAAATAGACGAAGCACAATAACGAGGTATTCGTGAGCCGCCCAGTGTGTGGCGCGGGCGCAGAATTCGAAGTTGCAATATAGCAGCCTCCTAGAAGATATAGGATTACACTATGCTTCCGAGGCTGCTCAATTAGTTCAACTAGACGTTTCTTGGACCATGGATGAATAAATTGAGAACCAAAGAAAGAATGGACTTTACGGAAGTTACGATTAATTTCAGAAGTTCAATCAGAATGCAGAAATGCAGTTTTCTATGAACGTAGAACCTTCGAATGACAAGAGAAGCAAAAGAAGTTAAAGATGGTGGTGATGGTCTCAAAGTATCTTGAAAAAATAAAACTAATACATCCTCATGCTCGAGAGACACTGAATTTGGTCAAAAATATATTTATTTTCTTTTTGCAATGTCTTCCAGACAATGGAAGTAGGTGCCACAACAATGCAAAGGGCGTCACAATGGTCCACGGCTTTTAACGTCCAGAGAGAATGCTGTTTTGAATACATTTGAATAACTAAAGTTATATAAATATACATTTTGTTGTGTATGCAGGTCCTGGGTATCAATACGGTGTTGTATTTTTCATATCGAATTAAGCTATGCAAGTTGCTCAAAGCAACAAAGTTAAAGAATGGCTTGTAGTTGCAAAGACAACAAACAAAAGAGTGGTTGCAAACGAATTGAATAACAGCAAAAAGTTTTATAGAAATTATACAATGTTCAATTTGATCGCAACAATTTTACAAACAAAACAGGTAAAAGTAAATTTCAGAGATAATTATTTAATGCACTTCATACAGGCCAGAATATTATTTCTCACATCCTATAGCGAGCAAACAATCATGAAACAATCGTGTGGGCTCGCGCGCGCGCAGGCCGGACGTCACCAATAAATAACGCAGATAGGTCCCGACACGACCACGTGAGCGCATGTACTATACGTATGTATGGAAGGGTTTAGAACTGGATATTTCCATACGAGTTACTAATCTTCTGAGCTATGTCGACCGCTTTGCTGAAATCAGGATTAATTATACAGAAAACATAGAAGAGTAACGGAAAAGAGATAGTAGAATGAAGGGTGGTGAAGATAATTCAACCACTAATAATACAAATGGATGTATTCATATGTAAAAATGTACATAGAGCCGCAATTGCCACACATATGCATAGTTCTTACATTGTATTTCTTTTTAAGAGGCTATGCGAATTTTATTTTTGTCACTATCATTCCAAGCGAAAAATCGCGCAGTGCGAGAGGGGCGGATTCAGGGCAAAAGGAAAAAAAGTTGGTTTTATGTTTTTATTAAAAAAACTAAAATAGTTAGCAAAATTTCAAATATCAAACCTCTACATATTGTTGAAACACACCTAATAAAATATTTTTGAGTTCTGTATATGGTTCATATACGTCAAACGAGAAGAAAAAGTGTGTTTGAAGACCTCATTTCAACAATTATTCCTATTGAGGAAAATTTATCCAAACATGTTTTCCAATTTCAAAACTCTAGATTATATAGTCAAAATGCATATACCAGAAATTTATTAAAATATTTCGTGTATTTCATGAAATACACAGAAAAGAAACACCCGTATTTTTTTCGCATATCGCCTTAATTGCGCCTCAACAAATTAATTAAAACAAAAGATTGCAAAATGAAGTTAAATTACCACATAACGATTGAATCACACGAATAAATATCTTACGAACCACTAAAGAAGAAAGACTTTTTACACTTGAAAGATTCGAAGACCTGTGAGATTTTCCCTACGTGGGCGGGTCACGAGGTGCTTGTTCCACCCACGCCGTGACCTCATGGGTGAGATACCTGGACAACCCTGCCAACTGTGTCTTTTCTTATCACACTGTCAAGGCTGGAGAAGTCGAAAAAGATGTAAATAAAGAGTAACTCAAAAATATTGTCCTTGTTGCGAATGTAATTTTATGTTTAAGTACATATTTATTGGTTTTAAATGAAGCGGTAATTGGTGCTTATTAAAACTGGAAAGTGCAGAAGCTTTTAAAATATTAAATTAAAAGCTCTGCGAGCTCCACAAGAAAAATATTAATTACTAATTACATAACGTCGAAGCCTTTACAAAAGATGGGAAACGGATAAGAGATGCGGAAAATAATAAAAATAAAACCAAAAGATGAGCGGCTACCTGCGCTGACGGCGGCGGTAGCAAGTTATCTACAGTGCCTGAGGAAGATTGCAGCCTTGATACTAAAGTCAGGATTATCGCAAAAGCTAAGAACAAACTTCACTGTACTGTGTTAGATTAAATCGACGTTAGTTGAGAGCATCTGCCAGGAAACGATAATTTGTGGAAAATATTTGAAGAAGTGGCAGGCACGTGCGATGTGAGATTTTGTTCAGAATAGTTCCAATATTTCAGATGTTTTGTCTTTGATTGACAGTTCCGATAATTGAATTAAATTTCAAGTTGGTACTTCAGGTACCTATGTTACCATTTAAATAATGAACATAAACATCTTTGCCATACTTCGGTAAAGGTAGTATTTCCTTACGCTTTTTATACATTCTATGACTGTAGGTTATTGTCTACACAATTTTAAAGGTTTTATCAAGATTTTCAGCTGGTCTATACAATATCTTGACTTAACTACATAACATTCCTAATCGCCGATCTCTCTTCTTATCTCGCTGCAAAAACCCTTTGTTTACTCGCCTACCCGTCATAAATTTATAACCTAGCCCGCCATTACAGTCTTCTAGAACTAAATCTTCATTACAACGAAACTATATTTCATTATTGACGATATCGTCGATCTAATTACGGGTAAAGAAAAAGCCATGGTGTAGGGAGGCCATATTTTATAAAAGATCACTGGAGATCCCATGTCGCGGCCTCGCTGCACTACACAAGCCCAGGCAATAAATATTGTAATGCTGGGTGTACAAACTGTAGCGTTTTAGCCGTAGGCCATGTTAGTTATTAGATACTGCTATAAAGCAGCTCCTCAAAGGTTACCTTAGGTTTTGTTACCGTAAATAACACGAGAGTCACTGTAGAGCAATTTGTTATGCAAATCTGTGTTCGGCCAATCAAAGTATGAATTTTATTATTCCTTTGCCGAAGTTCATAAAAACCAGTTAGTAATATTAATCAAGACGGTATGAAAAAGGAGGTATAGATTGGCGCTTATACGAGATGACTTTAAATCGATCATGAATTTCGTTAAACAGGTTCGCTGTCCAAAGAAATCGCGATCGGTGGAAAATGACAGCAAAAGAATCCCAAAATATGATTCAGGAGTTGATTTTCAAAAAGAATGTGGCAGCAACAAAGTGTCATGTGACATCAATTCCGTATAAAGCACGTTTCCTAGAAGGCTGCGCCTGCGACCGTGTTCGCGGTTATCAGATGCGCGACGCGCGTCAGCCTTGCGTGCACGCGCGACGCACCACACCATGTGTAAATTGGAAGCTAGATGGGTTGGCGCTGTTCTAGCTGTTGGGTTAGAAGATTTATTGCCAAGCATCATTGGCGCTTGCTACTGAATTATTTATTACAGATATCTGAATAATTGCTTTCAGTTACACTACCTATAGGGCACAGATGTAAGAGTAGCTCATCAGCAGAAGTCAACATACCACCCGTAATGGATAACGAAGATTTTTCTCAGACTACAAGTGTCATGTGATCGGACCAGTTCTTTCTGTCATCATTAGATGCGTTTATATCGGACAACTGTACTGGATGAACAGTTACAAATAAACCTAGAAAAAAACCAACCAAGTACGTACGAGTCGGACTCGCGCACGAAGGGTTCCGTACCATTATCTATAAAAGCGGCAAAAAATCACGTTTGTTGTATGGGAGCGCCCTTAAATATTTATTGTATTCTATTTTTTAGTATTTGTTGTTACAGCGGCAACAGAAATACATCATTAGTGAAAATTTTAACTGTCTAACTATCATGGTTCATGAGATACAGCCTGGTGACAGACGGATAGCAGAGTCTTAGTAATAGGGTCCCGTGGGTTACCCTTTGGGTACGGAACCCTAAAAACGATATCGATCGCCTAGTCTAGTTCCAATTTAGATATTATAAACAGCATCATATGCAAATATAATGATAGTATGAAGCCATCAGATAAGTTTTACAATGTTGTTAGTTAGCCACAATTTCATATCTCTTAACTTAAGGAAAAGTCATAAAATTCCGGCTCGGAGGACCATAACTTGCAATGACCAGTAGCGCAGGCGCTCTGGCCGCCATCGCTCATCGGCTGTCTCGACGCGGCAAGAAACATTACCCTTTATTTGCTTACACTCCATCCGTGCTCCATCCTTATTCAAAGTTGTGATTTGTTTACTTTCAGAACGAATATTTTGTTAACTCGTTTTATTAATATACGAATATAAAAGCACACATTTAAGAGCAAATGCTTTTGTAAGAAGATAGTGAAAGAAATAAATGATCTTCCTTAAATTTCACTAAGTCCGATGATTCAGGCACCCAAAGAATAAAATAAACATAATATATGATTTCGCAAAGAAACCACAAGTATAATTTATCTAGCAGAAAAGCCGAACTATCTATGTATGTATCTATAAACTGTAAATCTTTAAGATAGCTGTTTGTACTGTAGACACATCGCCGATAAGAAGAGAAGCTAGCGAAGTAATTGACAATATAAGAAAAGTTAAGGATAAAACGCCTTATAAAGGAGAAATTTACGAAGATGTTCTAACAGATAATAGAGATAAGATGAAACATTTTTGAAGTGAAGAAAATACCACATTGCGTTTTAATATACCTATAATATGTTTGCTATATACATAATGTATTAGCAGAAATATTGCATGTAAATGTAAAACGAGTATAAACATTTTAGGTTAAGGCGCTAAGGAAACAAAATCGACACTTTAAGGACTTGCATATCTACTTCAGTAAATAATGTATTATTAGATTCTACATTCTAATAATACATTAAATAATGTATTATTAGAATGTAGATTCTTTTTCTAGGGATCTGTTAAAACAGAAACGCGATTGGAGAAATTCGGCTCCATGGAAATATTTATTGAAATGAGATCCTTTTCGACACCAAATCTCCTGGTTTGACAATTAAGAATGATATATAGACTGCAACTATATTTTATTAGATGGGTTTTAACGGTATCTAAGACCTGGTTAAACGAAATTTTGATAGCAACTTTAGTACATTTTATATTAATAAAAAACCAACTTTTTGCTACTTTTTCACGAATCCGTCCCTCTCGCACTGAGGATTTTTTCGCATACGGAGTAACAGGGACGCTAAAACTTTTACATATCGCCTTAAGAAGATTTTACTCCCTTAGAACTCCTAAAACAGTCACTTGGGAGAGCACTTGTCTTATATAAGCATTAAGCAAGGGGTCGCAGTCTCAAATCCTGGGCTGAGGAATTTTTTCACAAAACATTTGTCTTTCTACTTAAAATTGTATCTGCGTGATCGTTGGCTAAACGCAAATAACTAAAATAACTTCCTAAAACCCTTTTCCAAAATCTGTAGAAACCTTTAAATCAAATAAATAAACACCTTGTCTACGTCATAAACGGTAATATATGTTACTGAAGACATCTTCTTAGGTACAACTGTTACGGGGTAGCCAGATACGGGATCAAATTGTTAAAAATAGTCTAATTGTTACTACTGCTTTCTTTTACTCTGAGAACTTTGTTAAGAGAATGGAATACCCTAGCAACTTTTTTTATTACCCGTCCAGCAAAATAAGTCTAATGGCAAAGACCTTATTTGCTTTCCATAGAGGCGATTATATGTTGGCTCTTTGACCTCTTGTTCTTGGACACGTAATACTAGTGATCACGCAGCGAAACAACAAATTGGTGTGTTTTTAGCTAATACTGAAATATTTTGTAGGGAAAAAAATAATGGATTTAGGTAACATCCCTTCATATTTTTATTGCCTATTTTATAAAAAAAAATCAAGTTGATCTCTTAACCGCGTCTTTGAAACGAACGTTGGAAAACCAAAAAACAGAGGGTGGAAAACATTTTTTTTTGACAATAGTATAAATCTTAAAACATTGCTTATAGGTGGAATCCCTAAATAAATGATCGATAAATCAAATATATTTTCTTCAATATGAGGAGAGACCTAGTTTCTTTCAATGAACCCTTGAAAACCTGGTGTTGTTGATGTTCTAGCGTCAGGTGTCCTGTTAAAATCATTTTTTCTAAGGCGTCTCGTCCCATCACTATGTCTGACAGAAGCTACGAAAGCTAACCTAGATCACCTAGACTGCAGATCGCCAGCAGATAACGCGATTGGTCGGCGAACGGCGCGGGCGCAATTTGTGGCGGGCGTGGCCTCCATGCGGTAGCGGGGGGGAGGACTACCTTCATTTATTACTTGAAAATTGATATAACCCGATAAACTGGGGATTTATTAGTTTGTTTCTGTTAAATTAAGACTAATATTGAGAAATCAAATTTAAGTTGATTTAACGTATCAAGCGATACGAATTGCGCAAAGCGCTACACAAAAGCCAATTAGTAATAAATAACATAATGAGCGTACAAATAAAACGTCTGCCAGTACAAAGTGCCTGCTAGCTATGAGAGCTTCGAGAAATGTGCGCACGCTTCGCCCGAGGACATACAAAAAGCTCGCAGATAATCGCACGCGCAGCTCAGCTAAGAACGCATTCGATTCTATAGCCTGGACTTTCATTATTGGTATGTGGAATGAATAATTCAATAAACAGTCCATAGATTAGTTTGGAAAAAATAATGTCCTAAAATTCAATATTGTAGAATTATTTCTTCACATATTCTTATGATACAGAGCAATTAAAATTTAATTAGTTTTAAAGATAAAGCTGTGGCTTTTCGGCTAGTTAAAACTACATTAAAGCAATTATCAACCTTCAGATCATGCAAGTCATTCCTTATCGAGTGCACGGATCGAAGGCTATAGTGTCAAATGAAAGGGTAACGAAATGTAGGATAAAAGCGTCGGTGATTTGTTAAATAATGCGCAAGAGAGCTTCATGTCACAGGGTAAGAGGGGAGGGAGAGCACGCGTCTGCGCCTCGCCCGTTCCCACGCGCACGCACACCGCCACGCGCGCCGTCTGTGCTAGTGTGCGTGAGGCGCGCGCAGCACGTCCAAAGACTTGCAGGTTTTGAGTAGCGATACTTTACTGAAGAAGGCTCTATATATGGTAGATCCATTCTAAACTAAACTGGAACAACTATTTTGGAAGAAAGAGCAACACATACTGGGTATGAATTTTAATAAGTCAACTCTAGGGCTGTACATGTGAAACGATACCATATTAATTTCAAATGTCGCTAAATTCAAAATCATTGTTCACCAAATCAATCTAAATTACAACACAATATAGATAAAAAGCAAGATGGAATTGCTGTACCTATTTGCCAGTCTGTCTCCCAAATCTGTGGCAGCCCGCACGTCAACATCCGCCGATGTGATGTGATCTCTATTGAACGCAGCATCTGTCGCTCACATTGTGCTAACCAGCATCACCTTGCCGAATTACGATGAAAATTATCATTTTATTTAGCGAATTTTATTCTACCATGTTAGTTTAGGAATTAACATTTTCAATTAACGCAATTAAAATTATTATTTCAATAATAGTAAAATATGACACAATAGCCCGCAGTCCAGATCGTGGTTCGAGTCCATGTGGTACAATTACAAAATGAAAATATGAATAGTTATCAATCGTTTGCTAAACCTGGATTACGGAACAATATCCCTGATGATGATGATACCTATTGAAATTGAGTTGAAGCATGAGATTGATGATGACATGACATTGAATGATTGTGAAATTGAGGAACTGGAGCAGTTTTGATTATGTTTGTTACTTATATAATTTAAGAATCTAAGCCAAACTTTGATGCATACACGAGTAATCGTCACTTGTGAGAAAATTTAGAAGTTGTTTGATAAGAAATCTTCTTGTCTAATATTTTGGATCAGACAACCTCAACAAATTGAAACATTTGCTCAGCAGTAATCTCAAGAACCTGTTGCTTTGGTCATGAACTTGTAACTTGGTATCACGTATCATCACGTCCACATTTATGTTTATGAACATCAAGGGATGTCAGTTTCGTGAGATATACATACACTGATAAAGACCCGGATAAGTTTGAAGTACTGTAGAACACGTTACATTTTCTTTATTATTTCAAGTTTTTCGGCCATTCTCATAGCGAAGGCGGTTCATTGTTCGGAATTATAGCACTTCTTGTGATAACTGTGACATTAATAACGTTTTTTTACTGTGGGATTGTTCTGTTTTATCATTATGTAGATTTTTCCATTAGTTTTTGGACAGAACAAACACAGTTGTATCGGATTTCTGAACGCACGTGCATAGAAGAATCTCCCCATCGGTATTTTTTGTATCATTAACATTTCCTGGTTCAAAAGCAACACAACATATGAATGCTTTCGTAGTGAAATTCGAATACTAAAATCCTTTTCAAACATTGATAAAAACTGAACTGGTTTCAATGAATGTGTCAAAATCATTAGAGTCAGCATTGCAAAGAATTCAAACCAAATTAAATTTGCTTCAACAATTCTCAGAAGCACCATTATCTCAAATACGAGATCATATTACTTATCACAGGCTAAGTACGCGATTATGTTCACATAAACTTGAGGCTTGTTTCGAGCCGTAACTGAATTTAACGGTCATTTAGCGTTGCACAGAGGTTGCAGTTTGAGGCGGTCGTGGATCGACGCGTTCGATCATTCAGAGATAACATCAATGCGTGTGAGCATTAAATATCGTTCACTTACTTTACATCCTAAAGGATTGCAACGATCCATGTAACAAGGTCTCTAAATCTGTATGACTACATGGATTTTTCCAGGATATCTTTACCGTATATCATAGGATTGTTTACCAATGAAAGGATTTTAAAAAGCTCAAATATGGTGGTGAGTATAAAAACAATGGCTACTAAATATAAATATAAGCAAGCTTTTTCTACATCTACTTTTTGTCTTGGTTTTTGATTTTATTTTTATTGTTCTTATTATTAAGTTTAAAGTTACTCTTGTTCACATAATTATCTATCTGTCACCTACGGAAGAGCGAAGCCTCCTATTACAGGTGTATCTTACTTAAGGCGATAAATATGCGAAAAAATACGGGTGTTTCTTTTCTGTTTTTCATGAATTACAAGGAAAATGATAATAAATTTCTGGTATATGCATTTTGACTATATAATCTAGAGTTTTCAAATTGGAAAACATGTTTGGATAAATTTTCCTCGATAGAAATTATTGTTGAAATGAGGCCTTCAAACACACTTTTTCTCCTTGTTTGACGAATAGGAACCATATACAGAACTCAAACATATTTTATTAGGTGTTTCAACAATATTTAGAGATTTGATATTTGAAATTTTGCTAGCTATTTTAGTTTTTTTAATAAAAATATAAAACCAACTTTTTTCCCTTTTGCCCTGAATCCGCCCCTCTCGCACTGCGCGATTTTTCGCTTGGAGTGTAAGTGACAAAAATAAAATTCGCATAGCCTCTTAAAAGGAGACTCCAATCACTGTCTAAGAAATTGTATAAAATAAATATAAGTACTTACTTTTAATTTAGTTCATGTACGTTTATCATTTTATTAAATATATTTTTATCAGATTACATTTGACTTGTAAAAAGAGTATAATGTAAAGTACAAAATAATTTTTTTGAATTTGAATTTTAATTTATATGTCTAAGTTTCGAGATAAATAATTTTGTAGTTTGTATATATTATCCTTGCATGAAACTCTACCTACCGACCGACTGATTTTATCAGGCGCTCCATCAGCATAAATATTGAGATGGGTGTTCACCTGTCATGTTGCACATTGAACGATGAACATTGTTTTTTTATTTCTTTTAATAACATTAATGGATGCTTCATGGAATTGACATTGTCATCGGCGCCTGCGTCGCTCAAGACAATATGCGTATAATATAGTCATAACAAGTTTATGAGTAACTAGTACCAGCCTGGGTGGGATATGTTCTACATTATTTATTTACTTATTTAGTTTATTCAGGAAATTAACAGCGATATGTTCATATATATATGAACTCTAAACAATATTTCAAAACTTAAACTAAGGCCAATAACAAATTTCCCCAACTGTAAAAAATAATAATCAAAACTTAACTAATTCGTTAGTCCGAATTTAGACTACTCATATATTTAAACATTTAAAGAAAATAAAGCAACGTAATCTTATAGCTTAATTTGCTCATTTGTTCGACAAGATGTTTGTGTTGTGTGGAGTTAATGTAAGATGAGTATTAGACCTGAGAAATTTCACTATTCCGAATAGCCCCGCAAATATCAGGAGTTATGGTAAGGGGGCGTTGCACTTGCTAACGCATAAGGCCAAAAATAGGCCTCATGCGAGACCCGATGACAATACAGATGTGATTTGTTAGCCATGGCTACAGGTTGACGCACCGCCCTCTTTTTGCAGGTGCCGTACTTGTAGTTTTGTGTTTATGTCGGTGAAATAAGTGTAAGGAAACGTGGAGACATCTGAACACAAACATTTTGTGTAATAAGACAAATTTATTTATTTATTAAATATAAAATTGTTCAGCATTACAGAATTATGTGATTTGCCCAAAGCTTTTTAGGAGTTTACGCTAGGCCACTATTTGATGAAAAGCGTCTAGAACCTAGGATGAAGGGTGCTCGTCCAGAAAATGGGAGAGTGAAAGCAGCTGAGGCGTAAATCAGTCTGACCACGGCTTACCACAAAATCTACGGATGTCGATAACGGACGTATGACTGATACTACGCAACTGCTTGTAAATAACTGTTCTCGAGCATGAACGAGTAAAAAATCCTGATGGACAACTGCTATTTTAAGAGTCTTAAGACCCTAATTAGGTAGATGATAATGGGTAGCTAATAAACAGTAACAAAGAGGTCTAAGCAGCAAAGAAACACTTTACAAAGGCTCTGAATAATAATTACTTGGGCATTCTGATAATAGTGTGTCAAACCAGAGTGAGACTACACTGAGATCTGAGGGCGGGAACAAGCTTGGGTTGCCAGAATCATTTGTGATTATAATTTATTTACAATGGTTGGCTAACCTGCTGCCTTTCCTGTGTACCATAAATGTTATACTTTCTTTCTACCGTTTAACGGCTCTGGATACAGTCCTTTTGAGCCAATCATAATTTAAAGGTCACAAGATTATATTTCTTTTATTTCCTACCTATGGTACAATCAGATGGTTAGTGCTGATGCCGGGCTCGACTGTGGAGTTACCACCATCTTACTTGGAGACCCCCTCGAAGTAATTCAGGGGAGAGTAAGAGGACAGCTCACAGGCAAAAAACCAGGAGGCCCACTGTGCCTGGGACCGATGGATGGCGGTATGTCCATCCCTAATAGCCGAGCCTTACATGGAACAGACTGGTGACGGGCAGCGGCGTCACTGGTGCGAGGGTTCCGGTACCGCGCTCACCAACCCGCCTGCCCAGCGTGCCTTTATCTGGGCGAGTGAAAACGTTTACGCGAGGTGAGCCGTTTTTATATAAATCATGAATTATCCTCAAGTCCCATTTAATTCTATAATATAATAGTTTATTCTAAATGACCTCTTTGATTTTCGATACAAGCCCATAATCTGCGAGGTCAGTCATCGATAGAATCACGCACGACATTGAGGTCCATTTCGGCCATTGCTTTGATGAGGGATAGCTTCAGCGACTCCAAATTTTTATGGGGTTTTGCGCAGGCTTTTTCCTCTAAATACTGGCATATTTTATAATCCAAGGGATTAAGGACCGGACTGGAGGACGTCCAATCTTCGTACCTGATGAAATCAATTTCATGGGCGTCCAACCAGTTTTGCGTACTTTTGGCTTTATGAGCCGGTGCAGAATCTTGCTGGAATACCCAGTGGCGATTTGCGAACGTTGTTCGTTTAAGAGACTCTACGAGGTTTTGCAGAACCGTTTTGGTACACCAGAGCACTGGTTTTCACACCTTTCTCCCAAAAAAACATCTCAGTGGGGCCCAAATACGACACTCCAAGCCAAACCATCACCGATGAGGGATGATGACCACGGTGAACGCGCGGGACACGCCTGCTCGCTTTATCACTGTTGTGAGCATATGTGTCATTTTGCTTATTAAATCTCTCTTCGACTGTTATTTTTTTTTTTATTTGAAAATAAGATTTCTCGGTATTTATTTCCCGCGTACCGTCTCAACAAAACGCGAGATCGATGAAGCCTGTTTTTTTTTCAAACGAGCATGCAGTTGGTGTGCTGATCTTTTACGGTAAGCCCGTAGCCAGAGGTCTTCATTCAACACCCTTTTCACAGTGGTTTTATTTAAACCCATCTGAAGAGCCAACAGTTTTTACTTTCGCACGGGATTTTTTTGAATTCGCGCCTTGATGGCTTTGATCACCGCTGGATTGCGAACCGTACGAGGTCGACCACTCCTCTCTCTGTCTTCTATTCTTGAATCTTCTTCGTATCGTTTAATAGTGCGATAAACGAACCTTTGTGTTATTTTCAAGTTTTTCAGAAGTTTGAAAATTTCACTTGCAGCGTATCCACAACGATGCAACACAATTACTGCGACTCTGTCTTCATTTTGTGTCCACTCCATGTTGAAAACTAAAGAAAAGTCTACAAAACCTATGTTTTTAAAATCGTAAAACATTCAAAATTCGAACGTATTTTATTGATTTTTTTGTCTGTATTCTAAATGCAAAATTCGAAACCTATATAATATGACCTAATATGACCGACCCGACTACGTATTTATAGGAAATGTTTCATAAAACGCACAGAGGTAAAACATATGAAGGATGATGAAAGTTAACAAAAAAGTCTTCTAAATCTGGTCACACTTCAGCCGAGTCCGTGTCGGCAGCGGCGCAGACACAACCATAAATCCGAGTTCAGGCCGAATCGCTGCGCGCGCAACCCTTTATTATCCCGAGACATGATTGGCCCCGGGCGTACAAAACGAATTGTAAGGGGTACAACGATCATTTACTGCAGTGCTTTTTGAACTGAGTGAGAAAAAGGTAGAATTTATGGACGCATTCTGCTGCCTTTCTCTCTCAAGCTTAAATCTCTGCAAGATGAGGTTGTGGCTGTGGTACTACATGTAACGCGTCCCAGGTTAAGCATGCGACTTCACTCGGACGAATTTTGTTGCCCTTTTTGAGGATATTCTTGTTCATGACGGGTCAACGCCCGGAGAAGGTCATTAATTGGCAAGTATCTTAATCAAGACCTACATACCAAAAATACCAGTAAAGATATAAAATAAGGCATAACTTAATCACAAAGTGATCGGTCTATTCAACCTGGCAACATACGTAAGCGATGTCACTTCGGGTGTCCGTGTATAAACAAACCACAAAATAACTCTTGCAGACTCATGTAGAATATCAAATCCCGGGGAAACACGCGTCAAGTCAGTTAATTCACGAGTATTTGTGTTCGGGTTTGCCAAAAGTGAATCTCTAATTAGTATTCAGGTAGACACTGCAATAAACCTGGGAATCACGCTGGAAGTAGAAGAAGTAATGGGTAATCTAGAAACAGTAACTGTCACTATCTGAAATAATGGAGTTGAATGTGACGATATCTATCAGCAGATAATAGAAGATCTTTAAGAGGCTATGCGAATTTTATTTTTGTCACTGTCACTCCAAGCGAAAAATCACGCAGTGCGAGAGGGGCGAATTCAGAGCATAAGGGAAAAAAGTTGGTTTTATATTTTTAATAAAAAAACTAAACTAGCTAGCAAAATTTCCAAAATCAAAAATCGAGATATTGTTGAAACCCATCTAATAAAATATGTTTGAGTTCTGTACATGGGTGCTACTCGTTAAACGAGGAGAAAAAGTGTGTTAGAAGATCTCTTTTCAACAATTATTTCTATCGAGGAAAGTTTATCCAAACATGTTTTCCAAAATCAAATCCCTAGATTATATAGTCAAAATGCATATACCAGAAACTGATTAAAATTTTCCGGGTATTTCTTGAAATACACAGAAAAGAAACACCTGTATTTTTTTCGCATATTTGGACCAGCACCTCATTATGTATCTCTGGTTTCCAACTGGACTGGGTGCCTATCATTTGAAACATAGATATAAACTGAACTTTCAAAGTTGCGTTTAGTGGGTATTGAACTATTTGCGAACTGTATCGTCAATTCAAGTGCGAATATATCCTTAGACAATCGTAATTTTTGATAATAGGCATCAAGTTCAGTTGGCAACTAAAGATACATAATAGGCCCTCTGGTCAGGAAGTAATATCAGATAGGTGTGGTGCGCAAATGTCCATGTTTTGATTTTTAATGATTTGTTCAAGCTGTAAGATGTCACATAAAATATTGTTCTGCGTATCTGAGTAGGATATGCATGTGCTTGTATAAACTTAAAGTAACTTAACTATCGAATAAAGAGTAATTTACAGATTAAATAACAAGTGACCCAATAGTCAATACTAACTAATATTGGTATCATGAAATTTATTGACTTGAGTCTTGTGTCAACACAATATACAGTTTTCGTCGTCACCGTAGACTAAACATCCTAAAATTAAACAGCCTTGTAAGAATTATCGGCAAATGAAACAGCTCTATACAAATACGCTGAAGCACGACCTCTATTGAATGCGGTAACAATAGACACAAAATGTAAAACGAACCTGACATCCGGGTGCCAGTTCAAACCAACATCCAGTGGACCAAAATGGAAACATTCACTGCTTAATCTGCTATAAAATCAATGAGATTGTTGCAGACTTAAGCAGAGCACGCCCTGGGTCGGTCGGGTCATAGTGTTAAATGGCGAAACATCGTAGGTACAAGATGTTCACTCAGTACTCGGTTGCTCACTCTAAAAACATAATCTGTCTGTATGGTTAGACGCTATGAGTCATACGAAGCGATGCGAACTGGTTTTTTAATGGACCAAGCGATCGGATAAACGTCATAGCTTCTTTTGCGTTTTTCGAACCAGCGTTTTGGTTTTATATCTTTTTTGATTCGTCTGCAACGGTACATTCTTAGTATAGCATTCTTATGGGAAATACTATTAATAGTAATTGCGGTTTATCTACCTATATAATCCAGCACTTTTTATTTTTGATAATTATTGTCAGACACAGAATAATATTCCATATATGTATGAATAGTAAACATGACAGTAAGTCAGTAACATATTATCCATGGCGTAGTGGTTTCCTTTCAAGGATCTTTATCCTTCTACGTCTTTATGAAGTCTTTGAAAGTCTAATCGAATCCCTTATTAACTCGTCTGGATCTGTGAGTATGATGCATGGGGCTGCGGTCGCACGACGCGACGTCCCAATCTCTGCTCCAGATCTGGCTTCGTGGTCGCCTCGCTCGAGCATTATATGCAAATACTGATGCCATTCTCCAAATGCGCTGAGCAAGTCATACGAGAACGCGGGAATCCGAAAACTGTCATGTCACAACAATATTTACTGGCTGACCAGGCTAATAAGGCCCAGACTTATTTAAGGATCTTTGCTCTAAAGAACTTAGACAAGTACTTGGAACAACTTTCTGTAAACTCTGTTACGCGTTCAACTTAAACCAAAATTTCAAGCACATATAGCCTCGGTACTGCTACAAATAAATAACCGACGATTGCCCAACACACGTCACCCATTGTAGCTCGTCTGCGTGCATGAGGCGTTTAACTAGTGAAATTAGATGATACTTGCGTTTGTCTTGATTATCATAACGACAAGTTGAGCAATCTTATTTACTATGTGAGATCGTAAGCGAAAGGAAATTTGGTGCAAAATTGCTTTGTGCGCATCTGAATACTACATACCTTATTATTTCGTATAAGGTTATTGGTGTACCTCAAGGCACCACACTTGGTCCTCTACAAGTTATTGTAAGATTATATTAAGTCGATTATGTTGAATTTCATTAGCAACACATTACGCAGATAGTTTGATACCTATACCTATATGGTCTTCTTTTAAGCCATTTCTAAGCACTTTTTATTCAAACGTACAATTTTAAATTTTCCTTTTACTAAAGGGCGTAGTCACATTTACGTTCCGTTTGTGGGAACTGTGCGTTGCATGGGAACCCCCGAGGGTAGACCGGCGTTCTTACCAATCGATCTGTTCACGGCAACCGCCTTGGGCTACCATTCCTACTTAAACCCTGATTCAAAAACCATCTACATTCAAGAAACTCTTGCCATCACGTTCGTCTAGTCCCAGTGCGAATGAGACGCTAGATCTTTCGACTCGGAATGTATCAATCGACGGTTGATGATTATGGTCGGTACTCCTAGACAATTGCAAAGGCGTGCTGAGCCACTTTTCACTTTGATTTGCGTAGACACTGAGAGAATCTAACGGCTATCATTAAGGCTACAGCTAGACCCTTCGCGTAACTTGTCCCAAAATACCTGTGTTGTTCACTTAATCCAATCGCTACTCGTTCCAATTCCAATAAACCATTACACCACCTACCTACTCGTAAATGAAGACATCAAATCTAGTTGAAGGTACTCATACTTTCTTAAATCGATCATCACATTTAAATATTAGATTGTAGTCGTATTGTACGTCCAGATAACATTTTACAACACATTGTCGCTCCACCACAACAACGCGCTTCCCATAATAGTTCCGAAATTACAGGACGTTGTCGGTGAGCTTAGAAAGCACGCGTATATGAGGCTCGTGGGCGGTTCACGTGTTCAAGATACGATCGAAGATAATGGTTTAATATGACGCGGGATCAGCGTTTAGGGGGATAGAGTTATCGATTTTGGAGGCACGACTTTGCTCGCCATAAATATCGCTGGAATCGAATCTGAATAGCTCAAGATATTATTGGAGCTGCAGTCACTGACATTTGACTAGTCAAAGGCGAATATTGTAGATGTGTCCGCAAAAAGATTGCTCTTCAAGATTCTGGTAAACTTTAGCAATTGGGGATTAGGATTTATAAACGAGACTAAGAGCACAGAAGTTATAGTAGTACTACGTACTAAGAGCTACAAAAAAAGGGAAAAAATTGAGGCAGTTTTCTTGATGATTTTTTTATAATAAATAATGGGTTTACATTTGCTCACTACATCGCCTTATAGAAAGACTCGATGGGACCTAGGATGAGGCGAGAAAACCATGGCGCTTGGCCAGAAAATGGGAATGAAATTAGGCGAGCCGTTAATCAATCTTTCTATCGGGAATTCCGCTAAAATCTACGAAAGTCGGTAACGGACTGACTGAATTACTGACACTGCGCAACTGCCTATAACCACTCTCCCGAGTCCTGCTACAATAAATTTTTGAAACAGCAGCATAAGCTGCATCTGCGACTATCCTAATCACAAATGCAATCAAAACAATCAGTAGCTTCAATATTGGCATTCAGTAGGCGTCGACATTGACCTCTACCAACACGTCGAATCGATTCCGTCGTCAGCCAATCGCGGAGGAGTTGACGGATGCTGCGCGCGCGCCGAACGATGACCCCAACGTCTTCCGCGCTGCGTCAATAGGGACAATTTGCATAGCTATCATTGCATAAGATAAGGACGGAATGTCATCTGTTCTCATCGCTAAGGGTTTATTGGAGCCTCCACTGTTTACTTTGCTATGCTCAAATGTTTCTTGTAGTCCATTTTATTTTTTAGGGTTTGTATGTACAATGTATGAGGTACCTCATCATGAAAAAACAGAATCCTTAGCTGTACGTTTGTCTGTCCGTGTGTATCATCAAATATATAGGGTACTTCCCAGAATCTAGAAATTTGGTATGAAGAAAGGTCATGAATTTTTAAATTTATTTGAAATAACATTAGAATTACTTGATTTTCTTTCATACATTTTGTACTATAAGTTTTTACTTTTTGTTCAAATTATTTAAGTCTACTAACTGAATGATATTATGTAAAACGTAACCTCTTTAAATTTAATTATCGAACGCATCATTTCTGTCTGCTCTCTTTTAGGAATGAAGCAAAGCCACTGCAATGGATGCGATATTAATGTGACCATAAAAACAATATCCTATATCTTCTTCTAATTGCAATTAGCTGGCCCGTAACAAAAAGTGTATCTTAATTAGAAGAAATAAAGAAATTATAAAATTAAACCGTGAAATTGGGATACATACTATGAGACATCTAAGGTAACACCGCCATCAATATTAAAAACTCTCGCCGTAATCCCAACGTTAAATCCTAAGTTTGGACTCTTAATAAATTTCCGAATCATAAAGAATAAAAGGTCCATTTAGTTTTAAGAGGACCAATTTGTGAAGACCGGTTTCGGGCTGTAAAATTTGTTAATGGATTAACATAGGTACATTCAAAGTCATTTACGATGCATTTCACATACAGAATTTGTTTATTGGCTCTCGGATAACGTTATTCATATTTTCAATACTTCAATAACGGCCTGAGAGCTTGGTCTTCAATCTTTATTGTATTGCTTAATTACTTAAAACGAAATTTACAAGAGAATGCTGCATTTTATTGATCGGTAAGGTTCAATCTTGTAACCTTACAAAAGGTTTTATTATATTGAATAAAATTAAGTTCAAAGTCGCAATCAAAGATCGGAAGGGAAAAGAACTAACATCAAATATAAATATGTAATAAGGAAACTATATATTATATAGTTAATAAGAATACAATCGACATCGTTGTAATAACTATAAAGAACTCTTTTAAAGTATACTGGAAAATACTATAATCAGCAAATATAAAACAATGTCTAGATGACAAAATGTTTCCAGTCGGCAGCCGTAAGCCATTAGTGAACAGTAGGCCCAGAACAGTTTTGATAATATGTATCCCGACTACTTGTTTTAGAGTTGAGAGATATAAAATTCATAATGAACTTACTAATGGATCGTATTATCTTTCCAAATTAGGCGGCTCTCTTTGGATTATAGATATTTGAATATTTCTACCTATCTCCTAATTAGGTAAAGTAGTAGACAACACAGAAGGTGTATTAGGTAACACCTCAAATACTCTGTTGGATTTATCTAGAGAATGTAATTTTCTATGTTAATTTAAAGGGACTTCCAATTTGAACATCATACGCTATAAAATTGATTATTTTGGATATACAGAACTAACAATGGATGCCCCATCAACTATGTATCTACATTTATAAGTGAAGAAAATAAACAAATTTTCATTCCATTTTAAACAAAATATGCAGATTGTGATGATAAAGCCAACAATGTCAGTAAAAAGGTAAAATTTTAAAATGAAGTAGTTCTTAAAATCACACTTGATGTCACTCAAATCAAACAAGATCAATGGCCAGCCAGATGAACTTGACCAGAAGAGAATATAAAAAATGCCATGAAGACTATTAAAAATAAACATTCGTCGGATTCGATTCGAGACTTCATCTATAAGTGTTTACTTAGTAACAGTCCGTTTTGAATAAATCGATTTTAATGCAATGCTTAACAAAACAGAAATAAACTTTTATACTTGGAGCATAGAGTTGAAATTTGATTAAAAGAATTTACAATCCGGTTTCATACGTACAACCACTGTAAACCAAGCCGTATCTCGTGAAGATTAGAGTACAAATCAGGTTGAAGGAACTGCGGACCGGTTGATCGAACAATGACATCCTCCGCGCAGTGTCAACTTCCAAGTGGGATTTGTGGAGCACCTTGTATGAAAACAAGACTGCGACGAAGCCTCGACTGGAAATTAACATGCTTCATTTAACTTCTGAATTTTATCATTCTTGAAACGGTTATTTCAAAATTATAATCCTCGAACTCCTTTTCCATTTTGACTTAACTATTTCGCAACAATCTGCTTATTAGACTGATTAAAACTTCAAGGTAAAGAACATAATTGATTTCTGAGTAAATAAAGGATCTAAGTTCATTCAAGTTGTAAGCTCGATGACCTGGTGCCGATACCTGTAGCCCATCGCTCACAGCTGGGCGTGCCACAACATCGTGCGCGATCATATTTACCTACACATTACATGTAATAACAGGCTATAAAGCTCAAAATGCTAAACAATGGCCCAAGTTCTAGAAACGTATAACGTTAGATTATAGTGGTCTAGCATTTGAAACTTCTGTCTGAGCATTTTTTACAAATTTCTCAACAGCTAAAGAATTGTCAAACACAAATAAAATCGAAACTCGTCCAAAAATTTCAGTCTTTTTTTTTGACTTATGTTTTGCTTCTGCCATATTACTATTATGGGTCCTACAAAATCAAAAGTTACAAAATCCAAAAACAGAGGCTATATGAATAACTAAAAACAAATCATATGTCAAAAACATTAAAAGTGGAGATAGGAGCTTTTGATATAATAGGACACATATGACGTGGGTATCTATAATAAATGAATAACAGGACATTGTAATGTCATAATTACACTCTCATTCTTCCTAAATTGAAAGCACGCTTTCTCTTTCAAGTATTTTTTCGAGTGGTGCATACAAGTACTCTAATTGACAGTATTTAAGTGAGACCCCGCGTTCATGTTGATGAGTCTATTTGACCTATAACGTTAACTTCACTAAATGTTATGTTACACCATTAAATGTGTTAAACTACTCCATTGCGACATACTGAAAACATTCTATGATAAAAAGTTTTCTGTAAAAAGCCCTCGAGTATAGTAACGCGTCTTAGTAACTAAGCTTAAAAATAAATGGTTTTATAACAAATTAATTCAAAAAAAAATTCACAAATTCACTTCAAAATTTATTCTCGGTTCAAGATTATGAGACTTAAACAAATAAGAAATTAGCCACAAATGTTTAACCAATTTTCTCTGGTTATTACCAGCCACCTTCAGCTGATTTCTCGCAATCAGCGTCAGGCAATATATGAGAAAGAAAACTTTATGACAGCAATGCAAATAAGTATGGTCCACCCACGGAGTCATAAACCGACTCCTTGGCCGTATGTTTTGACAACTATGTTGTTTATACCCCACTAAATATCATCCGCATATTCCTCTCTCAACATTTCCATTGTAGCTGCTTGATCTACAATTCAGAACATCGCCTTACTAATTGAAAGTTATGGGACGAGGTAATAGCTATTGTAAATTGTTATCAAGTTTGGTCGCTTTAAATCTGATTGATTAATCGATGACAATAACGATACAGTCCGTTTAATGGTCTGTATAAGGCCTGGCGATGTTGTGACATTAATTGGCCTTAATTTCTCGGAGAAAGAGCCGGAGAGTGTGTATTTCAATGGAGTATCATGTCTGAGTCCGATAATAATCGGAGATTGTGGAGATCGTGCGTGAATAAACGGCAATGCTGAGTAAACAGTGTAACTCGGACAGTCACGGTCAGCCCGCCTCGAATCTCCAATCTAAATCCTAAATAAGTTTGTTTTTTGTCGCGCGCTGCTGTCCGTATCGAAGAATTCGACTTCGGCTCTAGTCACGTCCATTTCGTGGCCTTTGACTCTCCATCAAAAGTCACACTGTTACATAAACGTCTTTGAGAAATAACCGCACATATTTTAATTCTCACGATGAGATTTCAAGGCTTACATTTTGACGTTATAATAAAAATGTCGATGACCGCAGAGCCTTGGCTGGAGTATCTGACGTAGATTAAAATATGTCCACTATACCTATTATGACTGACAGGAGCGTTTATCTGTTGGGGTTAGAGATCAAGGGCAAAATCGAATACATGAAAAACATGGTCTATGATGATGCCACACTCGAAGTCTTTATACATAAAGTATCAGTTTCATAACCTACCATGAGTAAAAAGCGAAAGCCTCATGCGTGCTCCCACAATCCTACAGAATGTGTAACGCAAGGACCAACCTCATTGTTTCGACCATTTACTCGCTTCTTACTGCGTATTGCGTGATCCACTACAACGTGATAACTACGGGGAAAGTAGGTAAACAACGCCTCGCGTCATTAGGAAACACAATGGAAACTAACATTAAACAATACTGGCTAAGGAGTAGAAGGAGATTGAGACTAGGAATTATCTGATCGGCCACTTTTTCGAATAACCATTTTTGTCTTCGGTACACTTAAAGTAAATAACTAAGGACATCTGATAACAGTACAACACTTTTGGAGTCAATCAGGATGAATACATATTTTTAAACTATAAAACTGCCACTCCCCTCGGGGTGTGATTAAACTTTCTTGCACAATGTGCTTTGTTTCATTTTAATAAGCTTTCTGAAAGTGTTGCATAGGTGTGTACGTTTGAGAGAGCCATTAATTGACGGCTTGACTATACATTAGAGCGATACCGCTGTCAAAAATTCCTATTCATAAAGTCATAATTAATGATCGAAGAAGACAATAAAATGGCAACGTAATATTTTTGCAACTATTACAACCAATGTGATGTCCAAAAATGATATATCAAAACAGTGGCAGCATTGCCATTGTCTCGTCAACTTAAGAAATCCAAGGGGGATGTAATGGTAGATGAAAAATAAAGACTCGAAAGAAAAAAAATCTACTGCGAACTTCCTATGTCATACTCCGACTTCCTATTTGATAATTATTAAAAATTTCAAATTCCTATTTGATAATTAAATAATTATTATAAGTTAAGCGGTGCTTAACTTGAAAATGAAGTGCGGGAGAGGTATCTCAATTCAGAAACAGGGGAGGACGTTAAACAAACTTGGTAAAAAATATTATGCGTTTAACTAATTTACTTCATAATGGCGATACCATTTTTCAAACTAAACAGGCTGAGCGTACATTTTAAACAATCCGTCATGGTTTATCCAGACAGCCACAGAGCGCAGTTGCAGTCATGGTTACACGTTGCTATTATTTCTACTGATGAATAGCTATAATTGATAGTTAACATTTTGGAGCGACTGTTGCAACCTCAAACTGGTTGCATGCAACCATTCCGATTGATAGCTCGTGTTAGACGTCAAGATTCTCTACGCTGTCTACCGGATGAGAAGGTGAAGTGGCATGGTAGTGACAGATGAGCGTGATTCGGACGAATTTGTTTGAGCAAAGTGGGTGGTAGAAAAAATATTAAGTGTAACTGACAAATAGAGGTAAGCGGAAAACATTGACCTTGATCGGTAATAAAAACAAAATTAGAATTAGGTTCGGTTACAAAAAGGTAGCAGAATAAGGTAGGGTTCGAAATGTAACTTTCAAAAGCAAGGCCTACAATTTACAGATTATAATCAGTGATGTAGCAAATATCATTGGCCAATAGTTTAAATTCTCATTGTACAAAGTTGGGTAATCTTAGTCTATGATACTTCTTTAAACGAGGTTCGAGATTCATTACCGACCATGGTTTCTAAATGAATCGCCCAGGGTATAAATTAATCAAAATGTTACATTACATGTCAATGCACCATTGTTATAACATGATACATGGCCATAATATACTTAATATTTAATTAATGATAATGATAATATTTTTGATGAACCTAATGCGAAAGCACCGTTACCTAGTCCTCTTGTTTAGCTTAGCATACAGGATATAATATTTGTATAGATATAACATATGTTCGTTTGTATGACTAACGGAACGTTATTGTATGAGTATGGGTGCACTGGGGATCTGATCTTACAGATAGAGTTATGAATCATGGATTTAGTAGCATTCCATTTAGAATTACATACCTGCTGTAATTTATATGAATTTTCTGTGAAATTGCCCCTGCTATAGTAATTCATACTGAACAATTAGCAAATATCTAATCTTCTATCTCCAAGGGTTTGCTGGTAGAAAGCTCTTTCAGAGATAAGCTCGCCTTTTGCTTAAACTGTAAGTTCACTGATAGTTGTAATACGTTTTATTCTTGTGTGCAATTAAGGATTTTGAATTGAACTGCATTGAAATATACGCTTGTCAAATATACCACAAATTTCAAAGAACCTATAGAAATTTCACAACCCATTATCTTGCCCATGTATTCAAAATTAACGATAGCCATGAATGCATCAATGCTAGAGTTGAACCGTTAGATTTTCGCAAGACTATTCAAATTGGAAGCACTACACTAAATGATGGAACTACGTATATACTGCCAATCTTAAAGGTAACAAAGTTCGTTCGATATATTCATGACTTACCATGACCAGTTTACTATGATTGAGCAGAAATAGCGACATCTTTATTCTCTCTACTAGAAGGGTTCATTTTGTTCGATTTGAAATTTTGAACTGCATTATAAGTTTTCGATTCTAAAGGCATCGTTAGCGACAATGCGATGTCATTGATACAGATATCGGTTCTGCTAAGGCGATTATGTGCCGGCGCAGTTCCAACGAACGCCTTATACGGCGCAAGAGTCGCAGAAAAGCTCTGGTCATTAAAGTAAGGATAGTAAAAGAAATATAGGTTTTGCCTCACCACAATTGATTAGGATGACAATGGTGTGATATAGGAAGAAATTAAATTTATTTACACCGATTCGAAAATCGAATTCTAAAAACGCAGTTAACTTTTGCTAGTGTTTTCATTCTCTGAAATGGTGAATGGCGAATACTCCAAGATATTTGTACAATAATCTACCTAAAGGATAAATGGGCACAATAGTTCAAGCATGCAATCATGCATAAGATATTAAATTGTAAACTGAATAAAATATGTATTCATATAAGTACCCTATCAAAAGCTTACCCAATTTAAGCGGAGTTACGTAAGGTGCAGTCTGTGGGCAACATTAACAAAGCTAATTGACTAAATCGACATAGTACTCTTGTAGTACTTGTACATGTCACATTATAAAATGGCTAAAGCCATCTAACAGACCATTAGCACAACTATCGTAATCGTAAACACAAATCCAAACAAGAGGATTGTCGTACAATTGGAGTGAAGAGGTATAAAGTTTGAAATTACCGAATGAGTTTTCAATGTAGCAGATTCATAATGTCAAATGTCGAATACTACAACAGTATTATGTCCAATTAGTCAATTATGTTGAAGAAACCTTGAGTTTTTAATCAGTAGTAAGCTTATAAACTCTCAACTATTATTTATACAGACTTTTCCAAGGCAGTTATTATATACGTAATGCTTTTATTGCATTCTACTAGTGGAGGACCATGCGGTCTCATGCAGTCTCTCAGTATGGTAACATGCAGATACATTGTGCTGCGTCCAGTTTGTATGGGCATTTAGCATAATCAGGCACGGGAGTTCGCCGGTGGCCCTACATTTACTATAGATCTTGAATGTTACTCTGAAATTGTTTAATGTGAGGAGAAGGATAAGATAAGCTAAAGACTTATTAAAGACTAGCTGACACGACGCAGCTTTGTTCGCGTTGACCCCGTTGCTCTAGATCCCGTAGGAATTTCAAAAGAAATCCCTTTCGAAGCGGATGTTCAAATTTCATGTACTTAGGTCCAGCCGTTTAGTCGAGGCCTTGATCAGTCAGTCACTCAGTCGTAGTATTTTATATACCAGGAGATAAAAGACAGATGATATATTTAAATGAAACCAAATAACCTACTGATCATACTGAAATAAGAAATATAACAACTCAAATGAAAAAGTTATAGACCTTGCTAGACAAAATTCAGCGTAGGTTTTCAAAATTATAAAAGGAACGTGAAGATATTGTTCCATTTACATTTTCTAAGCTGGTTTTCAAGAGAAATAACAGTAATCAGAAGAGATGGGAAGAGAGGATTAAATTAATTAATGCATAGATATCTACTAAATCCAAACTATAAGCATCTACTTTGAAAAAGTGATGTTTTGACACCAAATGTCGATTGAATAAGTTTTAAGCTTATTCCAAATTGGTTATCGATTTGAATAATTCTGCTAAGTCAAGTTGAAATGGTGCTTAATTTTAATGTATGCTAATGCTTATGAACTTGTCACTGTTCACAAGAATTTATGATATTTAAAAAATAATAATACGATTATTTTTATTTTCGAGTTCCTTGAAAGAGATAACTGATGCGATATGATATATTGGGCGATTCAATTTGGTGATTCAAACCAACTATAATTTTATCCTACTGTTTAACATATCAAACCAACTTATTTGCAGAAAAATAATCGTCTTACATAAAAGGTAGGTTCTACTTGGTAAATTTCATAATAGAAGTAAGTCAGCAAAATATATTAACTCAGAATCATGAAGACCCGAAATTTACTGTTTACCTCCCAAGGAGGATAGTGTGAAGCCCGTTATAACTTGAGTTCGACGTGCTAAAACTATTACATTATCATACGAAACCACACGGTCAGCGAGCATAGTAGACCCTGGAGCCACAGATGCTATCAGAGGATTTATAGCAAACCCGCGTGATGGGGCAGCATATAAGCTGGAGTTCATTATTATTCATTGCAAGTGGGTATTTCTGAATGGAGAACAGAATCTGGTGAACCAGAAACTTGATTGGGTGGTTATTGGATTGTGAGGTTAACTGTAAATAATGACTTTGGTATAGAAATAGGGCAGTGTACCAATATCCGTGTTTTAAGAGGCTATGCGAATTTTATTTTTGTCACTGTCACTCCAAGCGAAAAATCGCGCAGTGCGAGAGGGGCGGATTCAGGGCAAAAGAAAAAAAAGTTGGTTTTATATTTTTATTCAAAAAAAAAATAGCTAGCAAAATTTCCAAAATGAAATATCTACATATTGTTGAAACCCGTCTCATAACATATGTTTTAGTTCTGTGCATGGCTGCTACTCGTTAAATGAGGAGAAAAAGTGTGTTAGAAGACCTCAATTCAACAATTATTTCTATCGAAGAAAGTTTATCCAAACATGTTTTCCAAAATAAAATCCCTAGATTATATAGTCAAAATGCATATACCAGAAACTGATTATAGTTTTCCGTGTATTTTTTCGCATATCGAAATTATTAATATAAATTCACTGCATTTAAGTCGTCTAAGACTTCTATCTAGCCTTAAATGTGCTATGTAAAAGCGATAAAGCTCATCTATCAGTATAATTTAAAACTAAAACCAATCCAAGCAGGAAATCTCATCACCACCAATCAGTATAAAATATTTGAACCGTCGCGTCGGTTTTTAATAATTTAATCCCATAACCGAGCCAGGTCGATGTCTGCAGCCATACAACAGAGGATGGCAGGGCATTGTTTAAAATTCGCGGAGCCATGCCCGGCCCAAACCGGTCCGAAGATAATGGCACCAAAATGATCATCAAGTCCACGCATACCGAAAGTTTGGCTGAGAGTTATGTGACGCCAAACTTTGTCTTGGGAAAAAGTCTCTCCAAAATACGAATAGGTGGTTCGAGAGACAAGTCTCGCAATTTTTTCAAGCTTTTATATGACCTTGCTCAAAATCCAGTTCTATATTTTAATTAACAATAACGGCGCCATAGCTTTATTCGCAAAATGTTTCATTTTCGTACTAAGTTTCCTGATACATCCATTCTATGTTTTAATAGATTCTATGTTTTAATAGATTGTTCAAGATTATATAAGCTTTACTTTTTCATTGTTCCTTTTTAAAAAGCATCGAAGTATAAGTTCTACCTTAAAGAAATTCCCGTCGAAAGTAGTTTTATTTTAACAAAGATTTTAGGCACTGGGATGGGATATTTTTTATGTTTTGCCGGTCCTTTGTGACTTTATAGACAGACAGTTATTTATGGGGCACTGCATGCTTTTTAAACGACCGAACTAAAGTTTGTGAAATACAGAGAGAAGCAAAATAACTGCATGTCTGTTATAGTTACGGAACTGAAAATAAATTATGTCTTATACAAGTTTATAAATATATTATATTTAACTTTTACTAGCTTTTCATTAGTAGTGTTATTAAAACAATTTAAAAAAAATTTAACTCGATATATTTCGGCCCTCGGTATGGGTCATTCGACTGATGACGGCCCCATACCGAGGGCCGAAATATATCGAGTTAAAATTTTTTTTAATTGTTTTAATAAGACTACTCATGAAAAGCTAGTAAAAGTCTTATACAAGTGGGTTACGAAGACAGAAAAGTTCAATTTTTAAAGAAAACAGGATAATATAGTAACACTTCAACCATCCCAAAGCAATCGTTTATCTTGAAACGGGTTTTCAATCAACAAAATAAATATCCATTAGCTTCACTGCTGGTGGTATTCAAAATAAATGCTACGGAACCCAAAATGAGACACTGATTTAAGCTTAAACCTCACATTTTGGAGTCAAATGTATTTCTGTAACGCATTTAATAAGCCACCGAAATATATTTATTTTTTTCCTCTTGTGCGTAAATTGTGCACCCAACAAGCTTCAAGTTGGAATACAAACGAGGGATTGTAAACCCTACGTTTATAATGATGAAGAATACATTAAACGACATAAAACCTTGCAAGAGGAGTGCGGTCTTTGTAGACATAATTTCCTGAGATCCATCATAAAATCGTTCCGCCATAGATTAATAAAATGTTCTGCTTGTTGAACGGTTTTATTATACACTAGCTTGTTAATTAAACTATCTAGAATTACATTGTATCTGCTACCAATCGCTAAACTACATAGGTAGTTTATAACTTAGCCACCAGTTACTAGAGAAACTATAAAATTATAATTGGGTTATAATTCCTAAATAAAGTCGGCGAACATCGAAACTTCTGCGGATTCAAACCTTTCCACGACAAGCTACTAGAGGTTTGATGTTACGCAATTTCTTAAATTTGGATTAAATACATAATTTTGTTATTAATACCTATTTTTTTACGAGGTTTTATCATACGAGTATATCTTGCAATGAAATCTTACTGTACTACCTATTCCTTGTGGATGAAGACCTTATACCTTTTATTATGAGAAGGGGCAAATATTGGTAAATATATTACAAATGTTGGCAATCTGTTTTCTTTGGCCACAAATAAAGGTAA
This sequence comes from Ypsolopha sequella, assembly GCA_934047225.1. Lineage (NCBI taxonomy): Eukaryota > Metazoa > Arthropoda > Insecta > Lepidoptera > Ypsolophidae > Ypsolopha > Ypsolopha sequella. The sequence goes on from OW203987.1 coordinate 4,852,222, forward strand.
ATATTTCCTCCCCATAGAAGCAACCGGTCTACTATTGTTACGAGAATCAGCTTTATGATACTTCGATCTGATCTTATTCAATTGCGATCTGTATAAGATTTAGATTTCATTGTGCCGATAAAATCATAGAAAACATGTATTGTGAACTCCTTTCAATTTATATTGATATTGTTAAGTGGCCTAGTAGATGATGCGTATGTTTATGTATCTACCAGCCTTTTCTTAAGTTTTGTGGATACGATTCTGAGAGTAGCATGTTTTTTTAAAGCTTGGTGCAGTTTTATTCATAATAGACGACAATTAGTTATAAAATAAAAACATTACAGATATTTTGCCAAATATTCCATACCTCCAACTCAGAATTGTTGAACTGGCATTAAACCATGGCGGACTTTAATATGAAGGAGGAATTACATAAAAATGGCCGCCACAATTTCACACAGGGGCCGCCTTGCTCCAAAACTGCCTTACATTCTCAGAATAACGTGGTCTGAACAAGGAATGAACCCGCGACCCGAACGTATAAACCTCACGAAAATGTTATTTGTAGATGATTGTGATGAAACTCGTGTTCATAATACCACATTACATTTTGTATGACTAATCTACATGTTGCATGACCCAGGGTTTATTGAAACAAACGAGTTATCTTCGTGAAGCAGTAGTTGTATATCTCGAGAAATTAATGGAGTACACGAGATTCAACGTAAAAAGTTGATTGACGATCATTAGAAGCATGGAAGCAGTAAACATAAGCTGCTCTAACGGTTGGGTTGGCTACTAGCTAGTCACAAGCAGCTCGAGGGATTGGGTCTGTGCGTTCAATATCATGGGGTTGTTCAGGTCAGACGTTGGCAATTGCTCCAATAAACGAGGATGTACTACCATAAACAAATCTAAACTAGCTTGAAATAAATTATGCATGAAGCAGTAAACACTTAGTTCGCTTTTGAAAATTTATAGCTGTTTGATAAAATCAATAAAAAAATATATATATAAAGAGAAAGGAGACATTTTAGTTTTATAGGTAAATTTGTAAGGTTTAATTTTAGTTTTATTTCATGTTATTTAAGTTTTTATGTTTCTGTTAATAAAAAATAACATATATATAAATATAAATGAACGTGATACACGCATTAATCCAACAAAAAGCACACAACAACGACGTGACGTTAGCGAGGCGCCTAATAAAAATATAAGTTCACACGAACTCGCTGCGTTTGCGCAACAAAACTGTAACCTATGTCTCAAATGTGTAGCAAGGACAGTTTCATCAGCTTACTTTTTCAAACGTCATTATCTATAATTTACGGAGTTGTACACGATTTTGGCACATTATATAAATTGGGTATTTCATTATTTTTGTGCTAAAATTACTCTTTAAATACAAGTTCGGAAAATCTTAACAATTTAATAAGATTACTTGTATAACGTTATTTGATGTTATATGTAATAAATATAAAGATATTTATAGGAAATACATTATATAAGACATATTTAAAATGTAATTGTTTTGATTCAAAATATATTTCGTTTTTTGTGAGGCGTCATCATGTGAAAAATCAGTTGTCAAGATTATTTCAACTAGAATTTCAAAAGAGGCGAAATATTTTGAATTTAAATAATGATGATAAAAAAAACAAGAGATACTATTATATCATTTTCCAATCCTTGTATTAAAGTTCATGTATTGGCTTTTTCTTCCGTGTTAGGTAATGTCCACTTACAGTTCAGTGATCCATTAGCTATAATGCGTTTATAATAAAGGCAGAGATGCGCCTGGGCAAGAAATGCATTAGGGTTTAATCGACACTCCCTCCCTACCTCGTCCCTTGGACGTTGCTGTATCAAGAGCTACCTTGTTACGCGGAGCAATCGAGCCTTTCTTTTTGTACTTCAGTTTATTTGACTTAGATATAAGAAGATAATAATGGACACTTCCTCAAATTCGTTTCAAGAGAAATGACTCCATGACTCGGCATTGAACGTGAGAAAAAGTCCCTGGACTCGAGACGATTGGTCGCTTTTTACTGACGCTTCATGTCTTATTGATTCAAGATTCCGTAACGGAATGGACAAAAACCATGCATTCTTTGTCTCGGTTGTCTGCTCGCCTGCTTTTAAGTTGAATAGCCTTGATCATAAGATTCAGTGCATTGATTACATCTAAATGATGCACGTACGCGGTTATATCTGTCTGTCCGTCGCAGGGTTCTACTGCTTTTTCACTATCATAAATACTGCCGCGTCCAGCATTACAAGATATCTGATCATCACCACGCTGAAAAACTGATGGCTACTTTGATATTTACTTTGGGTAGCGTTAGTATAACTTTAATATTTCTTTTATGTAGGTTAGGATTTGCGTTCATTATCTCGAACATCTGATAATATATGTCTATTGTTACTGGGTTATTATTATTCATTATTATTCCGATCCAATATTTCTTGGTGAATCCTTTCATCCCACTAATGGGAGTGGGCGGAGTTGAATACATGGCCAGTCCTCGATGCTTGAATCGAATGGAGAATCGAAATCGATTCGTAAAAGACATTACAAGGTTTTTGTTTTGTCTGGTGTGCATTGAGAGAATACAATGACCACAGAAAATAATCATCGGCGAAGCGAACCATTTCCGAAATCATAGGTTATAAAACGATTTATGTGCAATTTAACATTGAATTGAATCATCTTGTGATGTGGGATAAAAAATACGAAGTTGATTTTTGACATATGTATCAAAAAATAAGATCGTCTATAAAAACACATATTAAACTTAATTTTCTTTAAGCTACCTTAAGTTATTTGTGTGACAAAACATTGCAAAGTCAACAAACAAATATATAATAATATGCAAAACAAGATCGATACGATACTAGCACAGTTTACGAAGGTTTATTAGAATTTGTATGAAAGCTTAACTCAAATCCAGGCTAAAAACATTTTCAGAACTTTTCAAAATAATGAAATTTATACATGCAGATTTTAATTCGCGCGCTTAGTTTAAATTATGTTAAGGTGTGTTAATTCGAAAACTATTTCGAGATTTAGGTTTAATAAGTCGTATTTTAGAACTTAAAAAACCTCTTGATGATGAATATTTTTATGAAAAAGCTGCAACTTCCATTTGTCTTCTTGTGACGTCACTTGAGAAATGGTTGTTTAGAAATGTGTTCTTTGCTATCATGATACATTTATAATAATTTGCTTCCGAATGATTTGACAGCTGGATGGCAGATAAGTCGACACACAGAGACAGACCACTTTTTTATAAGCAATAACACATGACAATCAGTATAATGTCTAAAATTCTCAAGTGACGTCATATCGGACAATGCTTTAAGCAATCATAAAAAATAATGGTTATATTTATGTACCAAAATAATGAAAACTATGTCCTAAAATGACGTATATTTTCAGAAAAAAATTCAAGTAAAAAAATATCTTTTAGAAATTAAGCTATGGTAATTAATCTGACCTAAGAATTGTAGATACGGTTTAGCTAGATATAGACAATCAAAGTCGGTGAACTATAACTAATGGAAGTGGGCGGTTGTTCTAGATTCCGCTGACATGACATGCGTCCGCGCAGCCTATAACTCACTTAGCTACTCTTGGCCCTTTCCTACGCGATTTTAACTTTACTCTTTTTTATGGTTTAAAGTTGTATTATTGTTGTTGTTTAATAGTGAACTATGAAATCGCTATTACCTTATTAACAATGATAGCAAACTTTAAACTTTCGCGATTTTCACACATCATGAGCATATAACTCAAAACACTCTCGCGTTTCGTACACATTATAATATATATTTTATCGGGTCTACCGCTATAAATTTTTAACTTTTACAAATTGTCTCCCAAATGGAGTTTAGTTATCGGGAAAATTAAATCGGGGGTTTCTTCTCTTAGTGCATCTCCGGATACTTTGAGTGTTGTGTGCCGTGCGTGAATTAGATAACAATTAATTTTAAAGACTAAAGTGTTTATGCGGGTAAAAGGAAAATACTTCGGTCGTCACCTGCATCTCATCACTGCGCCTCGCCATACTTGCCGGTTTCCCGTAGACCACAAGACATGCAACTGTCTCGAAACGTCGGGTGTACGGGTGTCCCCTTTTCGTAAAAAAGGTAAAAATTGATCGCGGTAGACCCGATATATATATATATATATTTTTTTTTTAATGCAAGTGCTCGTAAAGGCCCACTTTTTATGCATCAAAACCGAACAGAAAGTTGATTATTTTGCCCTATGGCTTTATTATTGTTTTTTTTTATTTATTTACGAGAAGTATGGCTAACCTGCAACCTTTCCTGTGTAGCATAAATGTTATAACTTTTTTTTTATTTGTTTAACGGCTCTGGATACAGTCCTTTTGAGCCAATCATTATTTAAAGTTCACAAGATTATATCTGTTTTATTTCCTCACACTATGCATTGAAAAACGTAGTATGATACACGGGCGTAAAAGCAATAAATTACTCGATTACGTTTAAAACACTCGCTACGCTCGTGTTTCGTAATTTATTCCTTTTCGCCCTTGTAGCATAAACTACTATTATAATCATGAGTATATAGATTAAGACAAGAATCATATACTCATAATAAACAATTATATAACTATAGTTTGAACAAATAAAAATGAACAACTGTTAATTTCCAAGTTTGCAAAAAGTTACTTGGTTTTGTTAACAAAACGGGCTCTTAGAAATTGCAATGGCAATTATTTTTAGGCAATAAAAATGAACTTTAAGTTATGGTTTTAAGATTTAAACTGGAAGTGATCATGCACGTGGGCACGTATCATCTATTCGCGCATTTGACAATCCGTCACGTACCAAGAGACCGGTTTGTTAAAGGGTTTATTATTGTCTGGGCTTTTGTGGATATTTTGCAGTGTTATATCGTGCAGATGTATGAGTCATCGCACAAGAGTGGTTTGATTTGTACTGAGTAACTATCGTTTGATGCTGCCTTTTGGATGTTTTGTCTAGCCTTCAATATTTTACATTTCCATACTAAAACCTATTAGCACACTCAATAATTAGAAGTACGATGGAACAATTAATGTGCGAGTAATTAAAGTGCGAGTCGCGGACGAAGGGTTCCGTAAAATTATGTCTTTTGTATGGGAGCCCCCTTAAATATTTATTTTATTCTGTTTTTTAGTATTTGTTGTTATATCGGCAACAGAAATACATCATCTGTGAAAATTTTAACTGTCTAACTATCACGGTTCATGAGATACAGCCTGGTGACAGACGGACAGACAGCGGAGTCTTAGTAATAGGGTCCCAACCCAACCCCTACCCTTTGGATACGGAACCCTAAAAATCATGGCACTCTTACTACACCAACTTTTAATCAAAACAGCTTTTAGCAGCAGTAACCTCCCATAAAGGGCTAATGGTTTTAATGAGCGACATAAAAGACCAGACTTGAAACCTGCACCCACACCTTCCAAGTTCAAACAAATGTGATACTTATTACTGGGGTGTAAGAATCAATGAAAACGCAGGAAGAAGCTACGTATGAACATAGTGTCCGCAATGTTGTGTTTGGCGATAATGATGAACAAAAAGTTCTTGGGAGTAATGAAGTAGAACCTATTGATGAAATTTACTCTGAACCACTTTTGGTGCTGTTATGCAAACTTCAAATAATAAAGTACAAGCAGGGTTTTAAAAACAATACTTTTCATTTTGAACCTTCGCATTTATTGGTGCTTAAAACATTGTGCAAGATGCGAAAGAGGTGTGTCTGGATCGTAGCAGATGGAAATCTTTAATCTCTGCCTACCCCTCTGGGAGACAGGCGTGAGTATATGTATGTATATAGAGTGCTCGGAAATTCGACTTATTCTATTCCTTGAAAGAAGTTATACTAGAGATCATTTCCAACAAATTAAGTCCTATCAACTAGATGTCGAAAATAAATGGTCTCCGATTTATGAAGGTTTTTATGATATTTTTCAAACTTTCAGACTCGGTATCAAAATAAATAATTTAAAAATAAATATTCCTCTAATTATTACAATATATTTCCTATATCTCGGAAATAAAAGGTCTTAAGTGGAAAGAAAACCTAACTAATTTTGTAATTTTTGAAATATCGAAGTGTTTTACTTGAAAATAAATTATCATTTTCGACCCCTAGTTTGTAGGCACTATTTGTTGGAAAAGACCTCTAGTATAACCCCGTTTAAGGAATAGGTCGAATTTCCGAGCAGTTTGTATATAAACATTATCCAAGAAACACTTGTTTATTTCCTATATGACCATGATTGTGTAGATTTGGAAAACAAATTCATGATGACCCCAACAGTTTCCATAACAACTTGAATAAATTAACCCGATACGGCCACATATCAATCCACACAAGTGAAACGCATTAACGACAATGCCGAAAGAATGCTCTCTTTTTATGTTTTTTTTTTTATTATTCCACCGCAATTAGGAGGGAGGGCCCCGATACCGAAAGAAACGAGGGTTCGACGAGACATCTGTTCGAAATTCGAATTTCGTCGTTCGTTCAACACAACAGGCGCAAGATTCGTAAAGGTTGCAACTCAGCGTTTTAAGTGTTATTTTATTTAGAAAACATGAACCTGTTTAAGATAAGAGAACTTTTTACGAATTAGGTGAAGTTGAATTGTTTGTCAAAATAGAACTCGAATATCCCGTCGCCATAATTATCTATAAGTGTGGTATAAGCAAGTGCGCGATAGCATAAACCAAGTATTACTACGTATAGACTAGCAGTTCCCATACATCAGTTTGTAGCCACAAAAAAGGTGTAAAATTCTAACGAAATCTAGATGGCGTTGCTAAATCCTCTAACGAAGACGAAGCTAAAAAAGACCGATTGGTGACGCTAGTAGCACAGCGATGTCACGTAACATGAAAATTATTCCCGCTTCGATAATAGATGGCGCTGAAATATTCACTGTTAGTGTTGCCAACTAAGCGCCATCCAGTTTTTCTAAGCAAAGCTATTACAGCCACATGTTTACTTGGTAACCATGAGAGTTTAATTTGCAGCCAATTGAACAAATTATGCTTATTTGCAACACTTTGCGACACCTAGTGTTGTAAGGGCGCGTAAAAAATTTGCTACGCCTTGATGTATGGGAGTTGTCGGTCTATATAATACTTGGTCTATGGCGATAGCATGGCGGTAGCAGTCATGCACCCCTTCTACCACTGTACTCGTTTTTGCGGTAGCGATACTTCCATTATGTTCCGCGTAACGTGAGAAAGTACTGTCTCTAAGCGTACTATAGTAGCGGGGCCAATATGGCCGCTACTCTAGTACGACAGTACAAAAGGGGTGAATGACCGCTATCGCCATACTAACGCGCACCGAGTGCGCATGTATATGTATTTATATATTTAAGTTTATTTTATTTATTTTAATTTTTTATGCTTATGTAGGTTTTTAAGTAAGTCTATGTTAAACAATATAAAATAATAATTATTATGTTTTAGTTAAAATTAGCACTCTGGTGATTTTGTTAGCACACTACCCCTTTTAAAAAAACTAAGTTTAATTTCTAACATCTTTTTCATTCTACCCAGAGGTTGCCTCGGAGATATTGCTATTAGCATATTGTACACAATATCTGTTCTTTATGTAAAAATGTGTTGTTAATTATGTATTTTAATATTGTTAATATACAAGAAGAGTTAATAAATAAAATAAATAAACATAAATAGTTTTTTAAGAATTTATGAAACACATTACTAGGTATTATAGGTTACTATTATTTACTACAGAAAAAAAATATTATGTGTGTTTTTTAGTTCCACTTACTTGCAGAAAAACTCCCCATGTGGTGAAGAAAGACAAGTACCGGCATTTTTGCACGGTGATGGCGAGCACGAGACGAAACCTGAAACGACACAAAATAAACGTTTAAAAACACTTCACTTGAGATTTTTAGTAAAATTTCAGTGCAAAAAAAAAACAAAGATCAGGTACTTCGCGTCCAATGCAAATTGCGCAACCCACGAAAGGTAATAACCCTTAGTGCCCTGCCCGTACTGTATATCCCAGGTCAAGATATGCTTTAAGTTGCAAAATTACTCTTCAGCCCTAAGCAATAAGGATTTAAAGGAATTTCAGGCCTTTCGAACCGCCCCGCCCACGTCAAAGTTCGTACAAGATATGTGGAACTTATGCTCTGTACTTTATATTGTTCCAGCCTGCATAGTATACGTAATATATTGATATGTAAAAGTTTTAGCGTCCTTGTTAGTCCATATGCGAAAAAACCCTCAGTGCGAGATGGACGGATTCGTGGAAAAGTAGCAAAAAGTCGGTTTTATATTCATATAAAATGTACTAAAGTTGCTATCAAAATTTGGTTTAAGCAGGTCCTAGATACTGTTAAAACCCATCTAATCAAATGTAATTGTCATTGTCATTCCAAATTGTCAAACCAGGGGAATTGGTGTCGAAAAAGACCTCATTTCAATAAATATTTGTATCGAGCCGAATTTCTACAATCGCGTTTATGTTTAACAGATCCCTAGAAAAAGTTTCCAAAAATAATATACTATTTTATCAAAATAATACATTATTTACTGAAGTAGATACGCATGTTCTAAAAGTGTCAATTTTTTTTCCGTAGCGCCTTAAAACCAGCTTTCGTAGCAGTCTGAGCTCGAAACATCGCTATCAACAACCGACGAAATCCAGAAGAAACAAATAATTTGGTCAATTTAAAAATAATTAACAAAATCGGATGGGACGAATAAATAATATCGCAACTTCTTCGGTAGCCAAGATAAGGCATCTGCCGACCGAAAACTTTTTAAAGATAACCATCTCAATTCGAGACGTGTATTTCTCACTTGTCAACCAGTTCCGCTGCGAAAATTTTCCAAATAATCCAACCAGTAGAAAAAGATCTCCAAATGTATATTGTGCGGTCGAACATACGGCTCTTCAAATCAGGCTGTAATAATTTCTCGGGACTATTCTAGGCGAGTTACGATACAAGAGTCAAGATGTCTCGATTCAATCAATCCGGGACCACCCAAAATCTCGATCGTAACACAACGGATGCGTTGATTGATCAATTTGAAATTCGAGATACATAATGTTATTGTTTTTTTCAGCTAATGGCTACTAAAGTGTTTTATAAATTTATAAGCGGCCAGGAGCTTTTCTTTTTCTTTTTTATTGCAACTGCAATGTAAACGATTTAATTAGTTTTAAATGTATTATTGCGATCCTGAGATTTTGCCTCCGATGCAGTAACACAAGGTAGGGACAACCTTTTAGAGTGACTCTACTTGATTGACAAGTTTTTTGGGACCAGGAATTTTTCGACCGCATTGACTTAAAAGTTTTTCGTTAACTAAATAAAAATTGCATTTTGTGTAAATGTGACGTAATGTGAAACATTGGGACACGAGTGCTTGTTTGTGAGTTTCGTAATAGACTGCACGAGTGTCCCAATGTCTAATTATGTTCAGTTGCACACAATACCCTATCTACGACCATAAAAAATTTCGTCTTTATTTTTAATATCTTTAATTAACAATTTCACGACAAATCTGAAAAAGAAGCGCAAAATGTACCTAATAAATCTCTTTTGCTCGTTCATTTCTTTGACTAAGTATCCTGATATTAATTTTCTTACAGCTAAATTTAAACATATTTTTCCTAGATTCTACGTGGCATTTACATTATAATTTCAAAGTTTTTTTAATAATAAATTGTTATATACTAGGCAAAAAAGCATAAAAAATCACGAAGCTGCGTCTTTTCTGTAAGATCATCAAGACGAACTGCGGGCCTATTATGTATCTCTAGTTGCCAACTGGACGGGGTGTCTATCATCAAAAACATAGATAAAAATAAACTTTCAAAATTGCTTTTAGTGGGTATTGAACTATTTACGAACTGTGTCCTCACTTCAAGTGCGAACATATCCTTAGACAATCGGAATTCGATAGTATATCTATGTTTTTGATGATAGACACCCCGTCCAGTTGGCAACTAGAGATACATAATAGGCCCGCTGGTCTGCTGGTAACGTACCACCAGTGGCCATGAAGACTAAAGGACCTCACTCACTAATGCCACCAACATCTCAGCATGCTGGCAGCCCCCCCGGACCCGCGGGGTGAAGCCCGCGAAGATGATGCCCGGGCAAAGATATACGTATATCAAGGCCCATAACTTCGGCCGCCCGAACGGCCGAAGACGACCCCGACTGCTGCCCGTCCTGATCGCTGATTGTACTAAGCGGTGTTATAATAAATTGGGCCAATAACAGCTAAGAACAGCGGTGTTATAATGTAATATTATAACATCGGACAATGATTTAGGTACTTTTAAAACCGCTTTTGATGTATTATTAGTATGGGATAAATATTTTATGAACCACATACAGTACTACCACTTTTATAAGTTACATCGACAATATTCTTTAACGCACAGTGGCGTGCACAAAACTTTTTTCCGGAAAAGCAATCAGAAGGTCAAGTTTAAGAATAAAACAAGTATGAAAAAATTTAAATAACACTTTGAAAAAAAAAGTTTGTATGACGCCAGGGCAGCTACCCTAGAGTGAACATTTTCATACCAACTTTTTGTTTGACAAAGTGTTATTTAAATTTTTCATATTTTTTTTATTGGCAAACTTGACCTTCTGATTGCTTTTCCGGAAAAAAGTTCTGTGCACGCCACTAACGCATCAAGGTGTCATCTTACAGATTGTCGATGTAACTTACAAAAGTGGTAGTACTGTAACTAAGTATATTTTCATTTCAGAAGGAGGTGTCAATGAATTTTGATAAGGAAAATGTACAAGTACTTTTGCTTATCTTAAATGTCTAAGTTTGTCCAAAATGTCTTCTTCCCACGGGCTCATGTCAATCAATTGAAGAGTTCTATTTACATTGATAACATGTTCCTTGTAATTTTGAAATTTCAGCCGACTTTCTTAATATTTGCTTTAGTAAGCAAACATTGAGCAAGGTATTTTTAAACAGCACAATATAAATCCATCTGTAAATAAAATACATACCTAGATACCGCCTCTTTCTAACGTACATTTGATTTTGTAAAATTGAAATCCATCCATCCATCAGCCTAGTTCGTCCACTGATGGACAGAAGCCTTTTCAGGACTTTGCCACGCCTGGCGGTCATCCTGGAAGAATAATATTCACTCACGCTGGGCAGGCGGGTTGGTGAGCGCGGTGCCGAAACCCTAGCACCAGTGACGCCGCTGCCCGTCACCAGTCTGTTCCATATAAGGCCCGGCTATTAGGGATGGATATACCGCCATCCATTGGTCCCAGGCATGGTGGGCCTCCTGGTTTTTTGCCTGTGAGCTGTCCTCTTACTATCCACCGAAAATTGAAACACTGGACATCATTATGATAATAAGTAATCAAAGAATACTAAAATGAAGATACGAATTATTTTATGACTCGTTAAAGATTTATAGACAGCAGATGAGAATGAAATGCACAATATAATATAATGACATTTATTTCGACCAACTAGGATCATAATTATTACTCACATTAATAAAAACACAAATTTAAATAAAATAATTAAACACTAATAATTTAAAGACTTTCAAACAGAACCATGCTGCAATGATTGAAGTACTGACAGTCAAACCGTTCCGCGAATGCGTGACATTGTAAACAAATCGCATATATATCTTTAAAGTTCCGCGGCATGCGCCAGCGCATCACACCGAGCACACTGCCCGGAAACGACGATAACAGTAATCTGTCAAAGCGTGAGAAAAAACTAAATAACTAAACTGATAACCGAGCGAAAATATTTGAATTTGCGTATGAAAATCCGGCGCAGCGAGCAAAGAACAGCCTCTCCACTCCAGTACTTTTAAGAATAATTTGAGCAACAAAAACTCAGTGCTTCTTAGCCAATTGGCCCTTTTACGGCAGAAGGGTTTGCTTTACTCTTCCAAAAGTGTCACTTTTTGTTATGTTATTTATTTATGCTTTTAATAATTATTACAAATTTAAGAATATTGATAAAAACGTTTTTTTATTTTATTTTCCTATTGCAGTCGGTAGGACAATTTTCAAATTTTCAATTTCCAATTTGGGTTCTGCCGGTCAAGCATTCATTATGAGGTTGTTCGAGTATTGACGGTTCCAGTGACTACCTGTTTATTTTTTCCTTTTAAGGACATAATTACCTATGCATTTCGGATGGCCGAGTACAATTTCAAATATGCGCGGTTTGTTCTTTTCGAGAAAGTTATTAATTGTGATAACAGGTGGTAGAGCTGATGCCGGGCTCGACTGTGGAGGTACCACCATCTTACTTGGAGACCCCCTCGAAGTAATTCGGGGGAGAGTAAGTGGACAGCTCACAGGCAAAAAACCAGGAAGCCCACTATGCCTGGGACCGATGGATGGCGGTATATCCATCCCTTATAGCCGGGCCTTATATGAAACAGACTGGTGACGGGCAGCGGTGTCACTGGTACGAGGGTTCCGTCCGGCACCGCGCTCACCATCCCGCCTGCCCAGCGTGTGTGAGTATGGGCAATTTATCCAGGATAACCGCCGGGAGTGGCAGTCCTGGAAAGGCTTATGTCCAGCAGTGGACGAACAGGCTGATGGATGATGATGATGGATGTGATCACTAAAACATGTGTTTCATTCAATGTTACCTGCCTACAGGGTGTTTGGGACATGGATTTAAATATTTTGAAGGATGATAAAGGAAGTGATTTGAATAAATTCTGACTGAATTTACTATTATGCAAAGTTCTGTAGTTATCGAGTTAGACATTTTTTAATTTTGTCCACTTCAAATAGGTGACTGCCATTAAAAAATAATAAAACACGATTTATGGCTAAAAATAATAATGTAAGTTTTTACTAAAATTATCTAAAAAAATCCGTTTCTTCGTACTATATATAACTTTATGTTTATTCTCAACTCTTTTTGAACACACCTATCTTGTTATTTTGTATAATTGAAGTGTATTAAGAAATAATTTAGAACAAAACGTTATATTTTAGCCATAAATAGTGTTTTATTCTAATTTTAGGTAGACAAAACTGAAAAATGTCTTTATCTCGAAAACTACAAAACTTTGAATATTAGTAAATTTAGTCATAATTGATCAAAATCACTTCCTTTGTCCCTTTGATGTCCCAAACTGTCTGTATTTACACCCGGCAAGTATAGGAGGTACTTATTCGTAGATATGGTACCACGTCAAGTGGAATGGAATGGCTACAGTGTTCACGTGATGGAGCTATTTCTTCGAACTGGGTCCGTGAGAGCTATTCTTGCTCGTATTTGCATATTGATAATTTTGCAAAACGACACTTTGAGTGGGCGACAGACTGACATGTTTGATTTACGATAAATGTTTTGTAACATTTTTCCTTTAGGTTTTTTGTGACTGATTTTGCTTTATTTCTTTCCCTTGCTATGCATGTCACTCTGAGTGACTGCAGCATTACAAGCTACCTATTGGTAGTTCATTTTGCTTTATTTCTTTCCCTTGCTATGCATGTCACTCTGAGTGACTGCAGCATTACAAGCTACCTATTGGTAGTTCATTTACACATCCATCCATCAGCCCGTATTCGTCCACTGCTGGACATAAGCCTCCCCAATATTACGCCACTGTTGGCGGTCCTCAGTCATCCTCATCCAGACGCCACCCGCAACGTCCTTCAGATGGTCAGTCCAGCGGGCACAGAGCGATCTACGCTGCGCTTTGCTGTACGTGGTCTCCATTCCAATGCCTTTATTTTATGCCAATGCCAAATTTACATATTAGGGAGCTTTAACTGCAAGCGATTGTAATTGGCCCAAGAACCTCGTTTGGCTAACATGTGTTACTGCCAGTTTTATGTACTCTTAAGGCCGCTCCTCATTTTCGGCAAGAAGAGGACAAAGCTATATAGGTAAAGGAGATAGACTCTATTGCGTTTCGCCTTACTCGTATAGCTTTGTTTCCTTTAGGCGAGAGTCTCGCTGAGAATGTGGAGCGGTCAAGCCAAGTTCAAGCTAACAGAATGGCGAGCGGTACCGTGTGTAACCGAATATACGAATTATTATGAAGTACATACTAAAACAGCAGTCATGGAAGAGCCCTATGTTCGATAGCTAGTTTTTACCAGCAAACCAAATTTTCGGAAGAATAAAATAAGAACTTAGAACTTGCGAAGGCTATAATATAATTTGTATATGAAAACTAGCCAAGTCAGACCTTAGGCTTCATGTTATAAGAAGAAATGATAGTTTAAGTTGTTATAAAATATTTTATGTTGTTATAAATACATTTCAGGACTGACCATTGAACTTGGCACCCATTTACATCTCAATTCTTTTGTCGTTGAAGTCAACAACTAAGGCATATATTATCATAATTTTGAACTTGGCTCTCATTTCACATTTATGTTTTTGATAGGATCGTTTTTTATTTAAAAATGAGCGAACAATACAAAAATACAACACAGATACAACTACAACACAACATGAGGCTTCCTAAATTGCAGAGTTTTTACATAAATATGCTAAGTCAACTACATACCTGATAAATGTACAACTAAATATTATGTATGTTTTTCCAGGCCTTTGTATTTGTGTTGCAAAGTCAGTTACTGAATTGGATAATTTTCACTCGATAGATTTAATTTTTGAAAATGATGCTTTTTGAAATTATTTTTAAAATTTTTCTCTTAATTGGCTTGAGTTTTATGTCTAAAATAAATACTGATTTCGCGCGGATTTGTCACACGCGACTTTCAATATTATTAAATTCAGTCTCCGTGTTATAATAATTAGCAAAGCAGCTGTGCGACGACGGAAAGTCTCCTCTTAATCGCATACGGCAGCGTTTCTTAACCTGTGGTCCGCGGACCCCTGGGGGACCCCGAGCATATGTATGGGGGTCCGCGGCCTAATCTATGGACTGAAACATTTACTGCTTTTCTCAACAACATACCTCTGTGAAAAGGCATTCTCTGCTCTTGTGTATACTAAAAACAAATACAGAAATAGATTAAAAGTGGAATCCGATTTGAGACTAAAACTCAGTAGTAATATAAACCCAGATATCACTAAGTTAGTTGCAAAAAAGCAGCACCAACCTTCTCATTGACGTATTTTATATGAAAAAGTATATATTTTTTGTAATTTGTCGAACTAAAATAAATGGTCCGAAATTTATTGCTGCTTTTTAATTAAGGGGGTCCTTAAAATTGTGCTTGATTTCCTAAGGGGTCCGTGGACAAAAAAGGTTAAGAAACCCTGGCATACGGTATAATGCTTCTGATAATCTCAAGAATTTTGAAAGTGACAATTGATTTGATAAGAGACTATAGGGTACATAATTTTTCTTCGATTTCGCAAAGTTAGAAGAAACGAGTAGAAATAGAAAACGTTCGCGTGACCATCACAAGTAATTACAGCTTCAAACAACATTTTACAAGTTGAAATAAAATAATTATAAACAATCAACGATTTCATGCTAAATACCTTGAGGTGATGGAAACCAGTTATCGTGTTCTGATGGGTACGTGTCACTGTACAAACTATAGTAGTCGATCGAATTGTACTTCTAATACCATTCACTCTCCTTCATCGTCGATACTTTTATTTACAGTAGGTATCGCTTGTTAACGGGACACCTGACGATAGAACACCAACAACACCAGGGTTTCAAGGGTCCATTGGAAGAAACTAGGTCTCTCTTCATATTGAAGAAAATATATTTGATTTATCCATCTTTTATCTATAAACAATATATTAAGATTTATACTTTTGACAAAAAAAAAACGTTTTCTACCCTCTTTTATTGATTTTCAAAACGTTCGTTTCAAAAACGCGGTTAAGAGATCAACTTGATTTTTTTTTATAAAATAGGCAAAAGAAATATGAAGGGATTTTACCTACATAAATCCATTATTTTTTTCCTTACAAAATATTTCAGTATTAGCTAAAAATACACCAATTTGTTGTTTCGCTGCGTGATCACTAGTATTACGCGTCCAAGAAAAAGAGACCAAAGAGCCAACATATAATCGCCTCTATGAAAAGCAAATAAGGTCTTTGCCATTAGACTTAATGTGCTGGACGGGTAATAAAAAAGTTGCTAGGGTATGCCAACCTCTTAAGAGGCTATGCGAATTTTATTTTTGTCACTGTCACTCCAAGCGAAAAATCGCGCAGTGCGAGAGGGGCGGACTCAGGGCAAAAGGGAAAAAAGTTGTTTTTTTATTTTATTAAAAAAACTAAACTAGCTAGCAAAATTTCCAAAATCAAATTTGTTGAAACCTATCTAATAAAATATGTTCTGTACATGGCTGCTACCCGTTAAACGGGGAGAAAAGGTGTGTTAGAAGACCTCATTTCAACAATTATTTCTATCGAAGAAAGTTTATCCAAACATGGTTTCCAAAATCAAATCCCTAGATTATATAGTCAAAATGCATATACCAGAAACTGACTATAAATTTCCGTGTATTTTATGAAATACACAGAAAAGAAACAACCGTATTTTTTTCGCATCGCGTTAACCATCAATTTAAGGCGCGGAAGCCGCAAAAGCAGGTACTAAAGAGGCGCATGTATGGAGCCCTTGGCGAGGGCTTCATATTTGTGCCTTTTGCTATAGAAACTTTTGGGCCGTGGGGTCCAGAAGCGCGGCGACTTTATAAAGAAATTTCGTCGCGCTTGGTCAACGGTTCAGGTGACCGAAGGGCTGAAAGCTACTTTGGCCAAAGAAATAGTTCGGCCATTCAACGTGGCAACGCCGCGCCGCTAGCCTTTTTGGCACCCTTCCTAACGACGACGCGACGGCAGCGATTTGGCCAGCATTTTCTATTAACCCTTTTTAAGGCAGGCTCTCTTTCATCACCTTCTATCTCTCTCACACCCTAAGGAAGTCAATATGTCTTTATCACAATGAACCAACGACAAATACTTGGTGTGGGCTCCGCTACAAATTAAATTCAATTCAAATAGTTTATTTTGCAATGTAGGTATATATTAATACACTTTTTACAAGTCAAATTTAATGTTATAAAAATATATGTAATAATAGTAGTTTATGCTACTAGGGCGAAAAGGAATAAATTACGAGGACGATTTAAAACACGAGCGTAGCGAGTGTTTTAAACGTAACCGAGTAATTTATTGCTTTTACGCCCGTGGATCATACTACGTTTTTCAATGCATAGTGTGAGGAAATGAAAACAAATATAATCTTGTGAACTTTCAATTATGATTGGCTCAAAAGGATTGTATCCAGAGCCGTTAAACAGTGGAAAAAAAGTATAACATCTATGGTACACAGGAGAGGCTGCAGGTTAGCCAACCATTGCAAAAAAAAAAATAATAATAATAATAAAGCCCTAGGGCAAAATAATCGACTTTCTGTTCGGTTTTGATGCATAAAAAGTGGGCCTTTACGAGCACATGCATTGAAAAATAATAAATGTACAAGAACTAAATTAAAGATTTATTTAATTTATGTAGCAATATATATACGATTAAAATGATAGGTAAAATATATACATATAGATAAAAACAAAAACATCGATGGATATGATCTACCTAATGCTACCTACCTAATCTACCTTTAGGATGATCTACCTAAAGGTAGATTTCCCAAATTGTGTTTCGGAGACTCATCCCTAGTGAACTACGTGTTCTAATACGTTTTAAAGTATGTAGTGTACCCTGTTCTATTTAAATATTACTAGTAAACAAAGTTATCGTAAATACCTACACAATAATTACAGTTCGTGGGTATGGACTGTGGGACTGTTTATAATTGATATGATAAGACTAGTCAGTGAGGGTCATCAAGTCTAGCTTGTATGTCGGTCTGTCTGTCACGCTCTAGCTCTGTCTGATCCTAGTTTATTGCAATCCGTCCCTTAGTTAATTGAATTATGTAACTAAAGGTCTCTTAGTTCAACAAGCGTTTTTAATCCAAAATATCCAAAAACTTTCTTAACAGGGATTTAAAAAATATTTCTTCCACAGGGGAGATAATGAATCCTCTATAAACATAAAATAGTGCGAGTCGGACTCGCGCACGAACGGTTCCGTACCATTATCTATAAAAACGGCAAAAAAAAACATGTCTGTTGTATGGGAGCCCACTTAAATATTAATTTTATTTGTTTTTTAGTATTTCTTGTTATAGCGGCAACAGAAATACACCATCTGTGAAAATTTCAACTGTCTAACTATCACGGTTCATGAGATACAGCTTGGTGACAGACGGACAGCGGAGTCTTAGTAATAGGGTCCCGTTGGTTACCTCTTGGGTACGGAACCCTAAAAAAGCTTAATCTTGATCAACAAAAGGATACAGAAATCCTTGTACTTTGTGTATCATTACTTAGTTGAAAAATTATGGTCGACCAAGAACAATCTATTGAATAAACCTTAAATTATATTTTATTGTTGAAACTTAAAACCTAAAAACTTCATAAAATTCAAAAACTTTAAAGATTACCTAAAATAAAAACCTAACAAAGTAAACCTAAAATCTGAAATATTTATAATTAATAAGTACCTACACTGTTTATCCGATATTATATTATTACATTAAAACACCACGATTCTACGCTGTGATTGGCCCAATTGATTCAGCATTACCAGACGACGCAACTGAGGTTCATAAAAGAGTGTTAAAACAAGCATTCGTGTCAAATCGTGACCTAATGTCCCACATTATGTTACAGATGCACAAAACACAAAAAACAAAAATTTCACTGCCAATGACTTGAAAATGTATACGACTCAAATAGAAAAAAATCCCTTAAATTAAAACCGTTTAATTTGTTAAATTTCAAACGCAAATTTCAGTTGTAGTGATAAATAAATAAAATTAAAATTATTACAGCAAATTATTATAAATTTATCTTGATAGCATTCTAAACACTCATTTTTCAAGTTACGTCACAAGAAGGAAAATGGAAGCTTTTTCTTAAAATATCCATCGTCATGAGGTTTTTTAGACCAAAAGTTCGAAAATACGGCTTATTAAACCTAAATCTCGAAATGGTTTTCGAATTAACACACCTTAACATAATTTAATCTATGCATGTATTTACAGTACTGAAAACCACTGCTGATTATAACTTTTGGAACACAAAGCAACAATGTTTTGGCCCGCAATCGCTCTCGACCTCGGATCAAACGCTATCGGATGATACGAGATCAAAGTCAAATGACAAGTAGATCAAACGGACGGATGTTACAATAGAGTCGCGCGGGCATCCGCAATCATTGCGTCGACCAATCGGAGGCCTCGGTTACCTAGCGACCTGTGCACACGCACGCATCAACCTTTCCAACTGAATTAACATTATATCATTGCAGTATAGAAATGCAGAAAGAAAAGTAAATCTGGATGTGAGGAGCTTTGAACCGGGATTCGAACCCGTCCCGTCTCGCTGATATAATAATGTTAATTTTAAGATAAATCGCCAAGTGTTCAAACATAGAAATTGAATTTTGTCATAGTTTCCAACTGAAGTTGAAATAGTTTTGGTTCTACGAGCGAGTGCAAGTAATAATAAGTCAGTGAGTAAATTGGCGAATGATAGAAAGCTCGATCTAGGTCAGACATTTTATTAATACCCCTAGGTGTTTACGAGTAGATTGCTCTTCAATTAAGAAAACAAGCTCGATTTCTCTCCATTCGGTTCGCAAAACATCGCGTGCAGTAAAGTACAGACTACAAAATGGAGTTGTAAAAAAGTTATCTCAATATTTGCCCCCCCTCAGCTTTCTCCGCCACAGAGGGTGAGCACAACCCTATATGTTTGAACCCTACAATTTACTTGCTGCGATCTAAAACAGTTTTTATTACAACGTAATAAGAGTAATCAATAGTTCTAATAATGTACATTTGGTTGATTCCATATTTTACCGTGAAGTGAGTAGCCGTTGTTGTAATAATACTATCAACTTCGATATTTTGATCAAGTTTCCGTTTGTAACTGCCATATTGATCGTCGTATTTCAAAAAAGTCTTGATGTATTCATTATCACTGTGCAAACTATTTGGGCTTTTATTTTAAAGATGATTAAAAATGAAATGATCAGAATAACGTAGAAGATCAGCCATTGGCTTCAGGAAGTGGCAAATAAACGGCACCTAATAGCATAAATAAACTGGTTTAAGCCAAATCACAGGAAAGAATTGATCAAGAAAACGATGAGCACCATATAGAGGAGACTCGTGCTTTTTACTTTTACCAGATGGTTTCCGCTCATAAATTACAATCCAAAATCCAGTGATGACCTGGGGAGAATGTCGCAACACGCTATCTTTGAGTCTTCGATGCATCATTATCCACAAACCAGAAACACTTGATCTTCAAAACTGTACCTTAACCCCCTTTTTTGGGCAAACACTGTGAATCAGCGGGCGGGACCACAGGTCAAAGAATATTGGTGTTGTACATTGTTTTTTTTTTTGGTGAAAGGTGAACCATGCAGACCACAATTTGGTGTCACGAGACCGCGCAATAATATTATTGTTAGTGAGGTGAAATACGGTGGTAATCGATCATTTTGAAAACGTTGAAGCGAAGGGCGTATACCTTCACTTTATTACTTCATATCTTAGAGCATGTATCAACTTCATATAGTACGTATTCAAAAGCCGTCACTAAATATTGTAACCTTTTCCTATTATATGCTTTTCCTTAATATATTAAATTATCCTAATAATAATAAATTATGTGAGAAAAGACATGACTAAAACCAGCAAGAAGAAATTGACTTCCGTACAAGGCAAATGGCACAAAAAACGTCGATCCTCCGGCGGTAGGATACAACCCATTCCATCAGCACCTCTTGATATAAACCGTTATAGAATAGAAAATAACGATAAGTAGCCAAGTACAGT
This sequence comes from Ypsolopha sequella, assembly GCA_934047225.1. NCBI lineage: Eukaryota > Metazoa > Arthropoda > Insecta > Lepidoptera > Ypsolophidae > Ypsolopha > Ypsolopha sequella. The sequence goes on from OW203987.1 coordinate 4,873,127, forward strand.
TATTCAGTTGAACCTATCCTCATGTAGAAGAACTGCCGGCTTCCTGATTGAACAATAAGCCTTCTTTGAAAGCTTTTCTCTTCAATAGAAATTCACGATCAGCTCTATCAGAGGATCTAATAATGGAGGGAATCTCGCGCTTACGTTTTGTAAACTTGAGAAATAGTATTCGGTCCAAACCAAAACAACTGAGTTTCTTCACCGAGATGTCCATACTTTGCTAATTGACAATTAGCTCTGACTGTATTAGAATAACATTTCATGTTACTTATTCATTACACGCCACGTTGTACCAAACATCTAGTACCAAGTTGAGCGTGTTAGTCATCTCATCTTCATGGATCTAGGCTAGGTAATTGACCCAGAAATACTTCTATGGAGTCCGTCTTTTCCTTTCATAATTTCCCGTCACATCCATCAATCTCCTGGTACTTTGTTAACTTAATTAGAGGCAGAGAACGGTTCACGTGTGACAAAAGCATCTACATGCTCACACGACTATTGTTCAGTGATGAATCGTTAAAGCATAAGCACAATTCATTAATAAATAGCTGATGGCTGAATATACAATGGTGCTGTCGAAATTTCGGTGTGCACGCAACCTCCTTGTTAGGGCAATACCTGGAGATGCATTGCCTGGCAGATACGTCTTGTCTCCTAATCCGTCCCATAGCAATTTTAGGGCAACGATACCTCGAAGACCACAAAAAACAAGTAATCGTAATTATGTATAAATCTGCACAGTAGTAAATACGTTTGAACTTTGCCGGATTTTCAGAGACCTCCTAAGCTTATTAGATCTAAAGGCATGAGAAATGGCCCAAGCAACCCCAGTAAGGGATCCAGGACGATCGTGGCCCAGCAGCACAACTATAGCACTGTAAAAGGCGTGTGGAACAACTGGTGCTGTGAAGGCACACATTACAGTATTGCCGCGACGCGATCGAGCCATTGTGCATGGAGATAATGGACCGTGCTGGCACACGACTCCTAGGATAGGTGTGTTCAGTTTTCGTTTAGTATTGGGATTTGTTTTTCTGATACTTGGTTGTTTTGGCAATTAAAACGACATTTATAGTGCACTTAAATAGTAATCATGTGAATTAAATTAATAAATAATGAATATTAATAAAAAAAAAAGGCAGAAAATAAACGGGAAGAAATATTACTTTACAGTTGAAAAGAGCATTCGTTTTAATTACAAGTTAAAAAGCTTTAAGATAGAACCAAACATTATTGCAAAAAACTCTTAATTTATGAACATTTCATTAGGGATTTGTACCGGTGAATGAGATGAAAAGGGAATAAACCAAATCAGCAGAGCTAAAGCTGCGGTTCAGGTTGTACTGATAGTTGCAACTTCTAATAAAGGAAACATTCCGATAAGAGACAGTAAACTATCCACTAAGCTTAGTTTCCTTATACAAACGAAAATGGAAGTAGGGATAAGAACATGGAGAAGGGAAAGAGACATACATACTTACATATACTCACGCCTGCCTCCCAGTGGGGTAGGCAGAGACTCGCTTCTTCCACATCCATCTAGTCATACAAGGTCTTCTATTTCGGGTACTTTTGACTTTGCCTTTCTTCAGAATGTCGTCAATTTGGTTGCTCTTCAAGAGAAGGAAATCTAATATTTACTAAGTAATTGTTGCTTAGTGCCATAAAAGCAATTATATATGTTAAAAATGTCCATACTGGACCAAAGACAGAAATATTCAACACGAGAAATTAAACGACTGGTAAAAGAACATTTAACGATATACTTATCGCTATATATACGAGAGTAAATAAAAATTTCCAACTTGAAGTAACTTTTGGACTTATCTGACTCAATTATTATGCAAAAATCATTAACAAAGTCAGATGCGAACCAATTATTACAAGTTTATCACCCATTCAAAAGTTAAAAAACACATTTTAACAAGTGGCACCGAAAACCAGTTAGCCACATTTTAATTTTAATTGCATGGTGAAACTGTGAAGTGAGTTGACTTGCATCGATATGCCCCAATAAGGGAGTTGTCAACGAAGTCGCTTTGGATATAAAATTCAATTTATTATTGCAATTTGCGCGATTACGGAGAACGAAAGTTTTATAAATTGCTTTTAGATATTTTCCTAAAATAGGCAAGACATGAAACCAAATTTGTTATTGGACATTTTATATCGCAGGTAGCTTATTGAATTCTTGCAAATTAATGCCTTGAATATCGATGTTTTACGATAAATATATTTATGATTTAATGGTTTATGATAAAAGCAAGCGCAAGAATCATGAATAATCGGCGTATCCTAGAACCGTATACTAAAGTAACTAAAGTATCACGATTAGATAAATTGCTCTAATCTCCATACACGCACCCACATTATTCAGCCTGCATCTAATAAGAAACCTGTTTCTTTTAAAACAGACCGATATTACAAAATAAATACCTATAATTAGTAAAATAAGCTTCGATTTAAAAACCTTTAGGCGCCAAGAAAGTGGTTAATCGACAGATCTTTATAAATGTATCAGGAAAGTCTTTAGCGTCAAAGAGGGCGGCATTAGAATGGTCCTCCGAGCCGTTTGAACCGTATCGGTGAGTGTAATTTTGTATCGCAGTGGTGTATAAGATTAATCATTAGTACATTTTAAAGAAGCCTGCGCGTGGGCAGTACTGGGACATGACAACAGATAAATGAGCCAAGCGCTCGTACCTATGGATCTAATGAACCGGCGACAGTAACAAAATGGTAAGACGGTTATGCCCTCTGGAAATATTACACGGATGTTATAAAATTATTGATCATGAACGCATCCTGTATGGGTGCTTCTTAGGGCATTGATTAAAGTATAGTACGCCGCCTTCGTTTGCAACTTTTCTCGCCATACTTAGACGAATGTCCAAATAGAGCAGTATAGCTAACATTTTATCGACTTTATGATTTATGTTTGATCATGTTCTCTTTAATTTATAGCTTGGTGTAAAAATACCATTTCCATAGCCTATTCTACCATAAAATATTCTCCATATTATTACGCTAGTTCATTATGCGACAGGGACCGGGCAGATAACGCGTCGATTTATTCAGAACATGGTATTTGTGACAAATAGTTATGGCCTCCTCGACGGTATAATGTACAGTACATCCACCGACTTGTACAAGACCAGAACAGATTGTAGGAGAGTACCAGATATGATAACTGGTTGGGTTTGGAAGGGATCGTGCAAAAGTTGAGCAGTTTGCATATTGTGTTAGAAAAGGCTGATTCGCAAAGCACTAATGCGACTATAGCTATTCTACCATACGTGGGAAGGAATTGTTATGAAATAAATTATTTGATAATTGAAAATACATTAGATCAATTTGAAAACTTTAAGAATAAGGTAGCTTTTAGATTTTCTTATCAAAAGGAGGAAATGTAATGATGTTTTATTATCTAGTACTTTCCAAATGCGTGATCGCACTCTATGGCAAAACAAGACGGGTTAAACATTTCGTTCCTTGGTTAAATACATGCGTGTAAAAGCCCATATCCCATACAAGTCTAAGGTATAGAAAGCCACCTATATCTCGAGAAAAACATAATTTTAGAAAAGGACAGGACACTTTATGGACCATAGATAGTACTACACTCACCTTCCAGCACGATTGTCGTCGATACTAAAATTATGAGTTGCTAATATTTCTGCTTCAAGCGATCACCAGTTAGGGCAATTTATCTTCGTCCTTATGACAAATTAGATAAAAGTCATATTCCAAAAGAACTGTGCTGCAGTATACACTGAACAACCCATATGGTTGTATTGCAGAATAGTAAGTATTATTCATTTATTTATCTTCTTTCGCTATCAGTCTAGTCTGTATTTATAGACCACCGCAGCAATATTGTGTTAAATAACAGCACTGAAAAGATTACTCTTACATTTAGTAACATCATGAAGGAATGATTTATTTTATGTTATGTTATGATTGTTATCAAAGGGAGGTAATAAAATAGCATTATCACAGCACTTTTTAAATCTGCAGCACTTTTTACATATGCAAAGTAATTAATACAGTCATAGCACATTTTCTTTATCAATCCTTGTATGAGTTTTGAATCTTTCTCTTAATTGCATATTATATTTACATAATATGTATTTGTCAGTGGCGTGCACAGAACTTTTTGCTGGAAAAGCAAGCAAAGTCAAGAATAACAATAAAAAAAAAAAATTTATTTATACGAAACAATAATTAAATAAAATACTTTATAATTATAAAATTACACGGTTTAAGATATATAAGGTATTTTATAAAGTATTTTATTTAATTATTGATTCGTATAAATAAAAATATATATAAAAAGCTTTTCAAAAGTGAATATATTTTATACCAATAAAAAAATATGAAACAGTTAAAATATCACTTTGAAAAAAAAAGTTTGTATTGTATTGTTTGTAAACATTGTCTACCCTGGCGTCATACAAATATATTTTTTTCAAAGTGATATTTAAATTTTTTTATATTTTTTTATCGTTATTCTTGACGAATTGCTTGCTTTTTCAGCAAAAAGTTCTGTGCACGCCACTGGCTATTTGTATATATGTATGTATGTATTTTTTGTCATTTTCATGTTATAGTAACTACATTTGTTTATAATTATGTAGATTATGTGGATATTATGCTCCGTTTGTTTATAAGAATATTTTAATGCCTCCGTTATTAAGGCATTTAGTATTGTTTCTACGATACCTTTCCCGGTACTACCCAAAACAATCCACAATACCAAAGGTTAACTGAAAGGCAATGCTAGATCTCTCCCTCAACGCTCTTCTAAACGCCAATCAGGACTGTGATCTGTTTGCTGATGGATGGCAGAAAATATTGTCAGAGTGTTTGTGTTTTTGTGAGAGGGACTGTTTGTGACTTTATGTGTTATTATTATTTATTTTAGTTTATTGTACCGTTTTGTGTTTGTGTTACTATCTTTAATTATTGTAATTGGTTTGTCCGTTTTAATTAAAGTAAATAAATAAATAGCATTTAGTTCGCCTTATGTACAAATTTTTAGTGCAATCAATAATTTTATTATTATTACTATCACAATCCTGTATTGTTTTTGAGACACTCTTCTTCACGTTAATTTTTCTTGGTTTCATACCTTGGGGTTTACTGGAAATATGTAAGTCATCCACATACTCAGTTGTAGTCAACTTTGTAGTTTCTTCCTCGATTCACAAAAGTTTTGGTATCAGCTAACTAAAGTCTTTGTAATCCATTACGACAGGATCACTCTACCATATGGGGATTTCCTCATACATTCAGGAGTTCAATTAAAATTACAGCCGAAGAAAATGTCAGGCGCATTTTCACTTAGCAAACTGGCGACAACTGAATAACCCAGTCTATCCAAACCAGAGTTACTTGCGTCATTACTGTTAATAGAACTTTAATGGCGATTAACCGATTCATAAATCGATCTGTAATAGAATAGTGCTATTAATCAGTCGAATTAAATCGCGGTAGCTTTGTGCGCGTTCGCTTGTACTTCAGCTTGTTTGAGTGGATAGCACGAACTTTATTGAGGACTTACTTTACGAGCGAGCGAATCCTGGAAATAGTAGAAGTCTAAAATTTCTTTTTAGTCATTCCTCCTTAAAAAGTATTTTTTTTTATCAACCAACGTTTTTAGGGTTCCGTACCCAAAGGGTAACTAACGGGACCCTATTACTAAGACTCCGCTGTCCGTCTGTCACCAGGCTGTATCTCATGAACCGTGATAGTTAGACAGTCGAAATTTTCACAGATGATGTATTTCTGTTGCTGCTATAATAACAAATACTAAAAAACAGAATAAAATAAATATTTAAGGGGGCTCCGATACAACAGACATGTTTTTTGCCGTTTTTATAGATAATGGTACGGAACCCTTCGTGCGCGAGCCCGACTCGCACTTGGCCGGTTTTTTTTTAACCAACGATAGGGGTAAGTTTTGTTGTGGTAAAAAAAACGGCCAAGTGCGAGTCGGACTCGCGCACGAAGGGTTCCGTACCATTATCTATAAAAACGGCAAAAAACATGTCTCTTGTATGAGAGCCCCTTCAAATATTTATTTTATTCTGTTTTTTAGTATTTGTTGTTATAGCGGCAACAGAAATACATCATCTGTGAAAATTTCAACTGCCTAACTATCACGGTTCATGAGATATAGCCTGGTGACAGACGGACAGCGGAGTCTTAGTAATAGGGTCCCGCTGGTTACCCTTTGGGTACGGAACCCTAAGAAGCAAAGTTGATGCGTGTATTAATTAACATCACAGTTACTTTCCGGTATCCCACGAAACTTTGCAGTTTACCGTTTAACTAGTGTAATGATTAACTTTTACATATTCTGAAAACTATTATAACCAATTGATCGATCCAAATTACGCCATGGCGGTATATGGCGGTAGCACATCAAAGCCGCCGCAATGAATACCGAAATACCATGCGTAAGAGCACGTTACAGAATTATTACACCCGATTCGAGCCGCTATAAAAATCGGAAATGCGTAATATGGCTAATTATCGTACAGCAATGAGGCTGAATTGACCGTCACCAGGATCGAAAAGATGGTCTTTTGTATTCTTAGTCTATGCCACATCCAAAAGTCACAGTAACCAAAGTTTAGTTTGTAATTCTTCAACTACTAAAGCATAAAAACAAGTAGAAATTAATGTTAAACGTCAGTCGCTTAGCACAAAGTGCATAACTTAACTTTGTATTTCTTGTTTAGAAGTTTAAAATTGAAAAACATTTTGGTACGTGGCAGTTAACACCAATAGTTCAGCCATTTGTTGACGCCAATGGTTCAGTATTAGTGAGGTTTATAAAGCATGAGTTTGAAATTTAATGAACAATTAGTCATGATCTGGTCCAAACAAAGTTAAAACAGAATTTTAAGTTGGTTTTGAAAAGATCATGACTAATTGAGTATACAATTTCAAACTCTTGATTTATAACCTCACTAATACTAAACTATTGGCGTCAAATAGCACAGATCAAAATGCTTTTCAATTTTAAAAAGTCTTTTTGCGCTAAGCCACCGTACTTTCCGTATTACAAACACCAAATCTATTTTAACAGCAAAGATTGCGCAGAATAAATGACCAATCCAAACATGCATAATTATTATAGTTCGTAGTTTTTAGGGTTCCGTAGTACCTAAAATGTACAAAAGGAACTTTATGGTGAGACTCCGTTGTCCGTCCTTCCATCCGTATGTCACAGCCTCATAACTTTAGCACGGTTAAAGATAAAGACTTGAAATTTGTCACAAAAATAGCATTAATTTGCCCATATAACACGTAAAAAAATATTAAAAATTTGAAATTTCCAAATTTTTCTTAAACAAAAGTGAGAAAAATAAAAAATATCATCTTAAAAATACAATATGGGTATAAAATTGTAGATATTAAAAATTGGATTGTAAAAATATATACTGTTACTATATTTACTAACACTTGTTTAAAGAAATCTTGAAAAAAACACGAAAATATGTATGTCCGCCTGATCTCCAAAACAGGTAGACCGAAAAATATGAAAATCATGGTAATATGTGTTTACGTAAAGATTACAGGAAAAATATAGCGGTTGAGGAATTCACGAAAAAGAAATGACAAAATTAAATTCATTATCCACGATACGGAACCCTAGGTACGCGAGTCTGACTCGCACTTGGCCGGGTTTTTTTTTTCTAACGATTAATTCCCAGCACCAACCTGTAATTTGTCATACAGGTATTAGGTATTATTAGCGTCGGGAAATCGTTCCACAAATCACTCTGTCCGGTTTTGTATAACCTTCGCCGTTGGACGATGGTTATTATTCAAACTGTCAGTCCTGGATAATTATATGTGGCCGATGGCGACAATAAAGTATACCTAGTCCAAGATGGAAATGGATCAATTTGTTATAGCTCTTTGGACGTTTGTGTCTATAAAAAGTATGCTGAGGAGTTTAAAATGTGTTTCAATGCTTTGTAGGAGAATTTGTGATCATCCAATCAAAATTAATTGAAGATCAGAAGATTTAACGTCACGTGATAACTTGACCAAACCTCTGATGTGGGCTGGGTGAGGTCGGGTCAAGACCTCTGATGTAAGCTGGATGAGGTCGGGTGAAGACCTCTGATGTGGGCTGGATGAGGTCGGGTGAAGACCTCTGATGTAGGCTGGATGAGGTCGGGTGAACACCTCTGATGTAGGCTGGATGAGGTCGGGTGAAGACCTCTGATGTAGGCTGGATGAGGTCGGGTGAAGACCTCTGATGTAGGCTGGATGAGGTCGGGTGAAGACCTCTGATGTAGGCTGGATGAGGTCGGGTGAAGACCTCTGATGTAGGCTGGATGAGGTCGGGTGAAGACCTCTGATGTAGGCTGGATGAGGTCGGGTGAAGACCTCTGATGTAGGCTGGATGAGGTCGGGTGAAGACCTCTGATGTAGGCTGGATGAGGTCGGGTGAAAATAGTGATGTAACACGCCTTGGGAGAGTCTTGAGCAGCAGTAGACTATTACAGGGAGCACCCAAAGATGAGAAGAATACAAATGTGTAATATCTAACAGCAGCAGCGGTAACTCAGCGGTAGAACGCTGGCCTCTCAATCTTGAGATCGAGGTTCGATCCCCAGTCGGGCATGCACTAATGAGTTTTTCTGAATTTATGTGCATAGTATTTGTTCTTACTTGCCACTTGCTAAACGGTAAAGGAAAACATAGTAAGGAAACCTGTATGCGTACGGTCTAAAAAGGGTGTATTTGTGCAAAGGTTGTCAGAAAGAAATCGCTATAAGTGATAAGGCCGCCAATTGTTACTTTTATTTATTTTGGTGTACAATAAAGAGTATTTGTCTTGTCTTGTGCCCGAAATACGGCGATAGGGCTCACCACATGACGACAATCGTCGGTGAAACGCGGGTGTAGGCTGTGATTTTCATTTCACAGTTAACACTCAAAACACCACTGACACCCCCTTGGGGATTTATGTCGTGACGATATATTAATACTGGAAACTGTTGATCAGAATATAATACTATTGATTGTTAGATATCATGTCACGTACCTGTTATTGAATGTTAACTGACCTCTATCGGATCAACGAGTACGTATAGGAAGGAGACACAATTATTATAGTAGAAACCATAATTTGAATCGTTCGTTTTCAATTCACGTGCGAAATTATATACTTGTCTCATCTTGCAAATGACAAGTTCTGATGTGCTACGTGAGATGGGTATATACTTTCGCACGTAAATTGAAAACGAACGATTCAAAAATACGGCTCCTGAACCTCTGTATACATAGTAAGAACTTGATATAACTTTAACATTAGAATCGAGTAACCAACTGTTCTTAAAGTGTGTTTAATTAAGGCGATATGCGAAAAAAATACGGGTATTTTTTTTTCTGTGTATTTTCATTAAATACACGGAAAATTTTAATAAATTTCTAGTATATGCATTTTGACTATTATAATCTAGGGTTTTGAAATTGGAAAACATGTTCGGATAAATTTTCCTCGATAGAAATAATTGTTGAAATGAGGTCTTTAAACACACTTTTTCTCCTCGTTTGACGAATAGGAACCATATACAGAACTCAAACATATTTTATTAGGTGTGTTTCAACAATATCTAGAGAATTGATATTTGAAATTTTGCTATCTATTTTAGTTTTTTAAATAAAAATGTAAAACCAACTTTTTTCCCTTTTGCCCTGAATCCGCCCCTCTCGCACAGCGCGATTTTTCGCTTGGAGTGACAGTGACAAAAATTAAATTCGCATAGCCTCTTAAGTAACCAAATAACATCCTCATTGCCTATTCGAGTTTATGATAAAATCAAACTCCCTGAGAAAAGAGGCTAAAATGATAATGAGTAATTTACACGAAAACATTCTCACAGACTAGCTAGCGTATGAATATTTATGATTACACACACAGAGAGACTTTGTTACCACCGACTTCGAAAAATAATACGTATAGTAGGCAGAGCAGAGACCTTCAGCAGGTAATATGTAACTGTTTGTTAAAAAATATAAAATATATGTCGGAAGTTCCATGTTTGTACAATAGATGGCGCTGTTCGTTTCTAGATCGCGGTGTAGAAGTTTACTTCGTTTAAAATGTATAATATTTGTGAAATAAAATCAAACGAGTTTCAGCTCAGATTTCTTTTCACCAAAAGTAACTGCAGAAATATCAATAACTTCAATTTTATATGTAGTAAATAAGTCGTGTATGTAATATGTATTGGTAGTACAGTAATACCTCGCTTTACGCGACCCCGTATAACGCGGATTCGCTATAACGCGGTTTTAAAATTTTCGCAATAAATTGCCCCGCTTTACGCAAGTGCACTGATTGGTCACCGAATTGATATTTGATTGGTTATACTTATCCTGGTCAATACATAGGCTATAAGAAGTGTGAATAAAATAACCGCCAAGCTGAAAACGGGGCAAAGAATAAACGCGGGCGAAAGGAAAATAAGATAATGGAAGTTTACATTTTTCTCGATTCGCTGTAACACTTTTTAACTTATTTGACAGGACTAAACTTAATTTAAGCGTTTTGTCGTTTTTTTTTCGAAGACAAAGACAGGACGCTTAAAGTTGTGTTACAATCGACACAATTGATCACCATTTTACAAAAGTGTTAAGGAAAAATGTATGTCCATGATGATGAAAATATAATTTTGATCGCTTTTTATGGTTATTCTAAAACCACATGGTGTAAGTTGAATGATCTTTTACAACAACATGGATGTAGAAAATCTGTGCGTCATATCCGTTGCTTTTTTGTCTTTTGTACCCGTAGTTGTCAGTTGTGTATTGTATTGGGTATATCATTTGTCTGAAAACTATGTAAACTATACTCTGGTACATTATAGCTTGATTAGAATGGCAGGTCTTATCAGTTCATACACTTTTACACTTTTTATTTCAAAGTTGTGGGTTAAGGCGATACCAAAAAAAATGGGGTTTTTTCGAATCCATTTACTCCACTATAACGTTATCTACGTATTTCATTGTCGGGTAAATGTTTATTGAGTATTTGATTAAGATTCTCACTGAAGGAAAACGCGATTGGATGAAAATTTCTCGATAGAATTTAATTCCGAAAAGACATTTTTTCCTGTAATTCTGAAATCCTAAATAATTTCATCGTGAATTTGCATTCAAAATGTGAATATTACATAGTATTTGTGAAGTCTCCTTGAAAATATTTTTGACAAAATAGCTGAGTACATTTTATATTAATAAAAAACCGACTTTTTGCTACTTTTCCACGAATCCGTCGCACTCGCACTGAGGGTTTTTTCGCATATGGAGTGACAGGGACGCTAAAACTTACGTATCGCCTTAAAGTCCCAAAGCGTGCGAGTCGATGAACTGACGATATCTGTCATTCTAATCAAGCTTTAATGGACGCAGTATACTTATTGCTTTGATGCAAACCTTTTTTTGTTATGCATTTTAGTGGTATGTATGTATATAATAATAATAATAATAATAATAATAATAATAATAATAATAATAATAATAATATTTATTTGAGTAAAAGGAACTTAAGAGTAGTACATTCAAGATAACATCTTACGGCTAATTAAAGGTTATATCAATGCCTTATCCAGACAAGAGTTAACAATGCTAACAGATTCGAAGTTCTGAATCAAAACCGCGGGATGTCTCCATTAAGATTCATAAAAATTTGTTCATCGCATAGTCCAATACTGATATGCATACAAAAAACTGTTTACCTATAATTGAATCTAGCTTGATGGTCTCTTTGGATATGACGCAGTAAACCTTGGATTTTATGAAGAGAAATGTTAACTTTGACTTCTTGCTTATTGGGATATTTGATAAACTTCGATTATATTCTTTGATGCGTGTTTACTTTTGTAATATAGTATGGAAATAAAACCAATGTAAAGAATTTATTACAAGACTGCTTCAAATGCCCTTTCGACTTTTTTGGTATCGATGTTCAAACAAGAGAGAAATAAGAACAATGCAAAAGAGATAATTTATCAAATATATTTTAACATAAATTATTATTATTACATACGGCTTGAACACTCACGTGTGATTGTTGTTGTTGACTGTTGATTGTTATAGGCAACAACAATCACACATGAGTGTTCAAGCCGTATGTAATAATAATAATTTAGTATGTCAGCTCACGCGGGTTTTAATAATTATTATTATTACATACGGCTTGAACACTCACGTGTGATTGTTGTTGTTGACTGTTGATTGTTATAGGCAACAACAATCACACGTGAGTGTTCAAGCCGTATGTAATAATAATAATTTAGTATGTCAGCTCACGCAGGTTTTAATAATATTATATTTTAACATCTTATTGATTATGAAACGACTTTATTTGTAATGAAACATTGGGAACAAAGTTTTTTTATTTTTGGACTTCCGCAAACTATCAATCTGTCATTTCCATAAAACTTTCTTATAAAACCCCGACAATTTTAAGGTTTCATTGACCGAGGAAACCACATCACCAATTTAAAGTTACTCTTTGTGAAAACCCTAATGTCTCTGTAGCAAGCACGAAAATTCATTAATCGACGGAACATAGTGGATGGCCCAACGTTGGAAGCGCGTACGCATGTGTCGATGATCGTAGTTCCCACACACGCCCTTCCGTACGAAGGAAAAAACAGCCTCAAGTGGCTACCATCTGGTGCGTATGCGACTATACGCGACTCGCATCCAGACAGCATGTGTTAATGGAAAACCAGATACGATTGAAAACGTGTTTAATTTAGACGAAACTCTTGTTTAAGGGCGGCTTGCACCAATCTCTTAAAACTAGATTTAGTACGATTTAAACCCGATTTAAGCTTAAACCGAGTTTAACGTCTTGCACCACATCGATTTAGTGCTAAATCTCGATTTAGTGAAACGTCAAAACTAAACCGGCAAAATGGCGATTTAAGGAACTTAAATCTCGATTTAACTCTCTTTTAGGTTAGTTTTTATTTCTTTGGTTGGTTTGCAAATTGAAAAACATGTATTTCTCCGACGATGATGAAGAAATTGTTGAATATTTGAATACTCCGCATTTCTCAAGAAGAGTTACAGAAAGGACAGATTTGTTTAGTACTTATAGAGATGACGAATTTATTAAAAGGTTTCGTCTTACTAAGGACACCACAACGATGTTGTTGTACAAAATAGAACACCAGCTCAAATTTGAGACAGACAGGTTAGTCACTACTTAATACCATAGCTAATACTTTGTTTCTAGGTACCTATGTAGATATTTTAAGGGTTGGACCACTAATAAATGAAGATATTTTATTTCAGGAATCGTGCTGTAACTCCAATGAATCAATTATTATGTGCCCTTAGGTACTATGCCACTGGGAGCCAGTTGACGACCTGCGGTGATGTGATAGGAGTACATGAATCGACTGCATGTCGCATTATCCACCGCATCACTCATGCGATTGCTTCTCTACGTCCAGACTATATACAAATGCCAACAACAGCAATTGACCAGAATAAAGTTGTTTCTGGATTTTATAATATAGCAAGGTTTCCTCGAGTAATAGGGGCAATAGATTGCACTCACATAAAAATTATATCACCTGGTGGTGACAATGCAGAGATTTATAGGAATAGAAAAACATTCTTCTCTATTAATACACAAGCTATTTGCTCTGCCAACCTTTTATTTCAGGATATAGTTGCCCGATGGCACGGGAGTGCTCATGATGCAAACATATGGGATAACTGTGCTCAAAAAAGGAACTTCCTGCAGGGCATCTACAGTAACAAATGGCTTTTAGGGGATAGTGGCTATGCACAAACAAGCTATATGATGACACCACTTTCTGAAAACAATGTTAACACAAGAGCGGAAACATTATATCAAGAAGCTCAAATTAAGACAAGAAATGTTATAGAAAGAGCTTTTGGGGTGTGGAAAAGACGGTTCCCTATTTTATCCAAAGGGATAAATGTAAAATTACAAAGGGTGCCTGGAATTATTGTGGCGACAGCAGTATTACACAACATTGCTATTATGCAGAATGATTGCATGCCTCCAGAGGACGGTGATACACCCCTCTCTCAACAAGACATTGACCCCCTAGACCAATCTCCTCGTGGCTCACAATCTGGAAACAATGCAAGAACTTTGCTAATAAATAACTACTTTGCAAGGTTGTAATTTTGTCAGCAGCGTTGGCATCAGAAATTCTGGGTTGGGGCAGTTTTCAGACTACATATGTTGGAATTCAATTGACTTATACCCAGACTGGTTTTGTGGATTCTGACTGGGGTAGAGTGATGAAGTGGCTATTAAAAGTACTACTATTTTTCTAGAGAACAGGTTGAGAAAGATGTGATTAAAATTATTTATGTTTCCACAGGTAACCAGCTGGCTGATATTATTACAAAATCATTACTGACCGTATGTTTTTCTGAGATGAGAGAAAAACTAGGATTAATGTAGTTTTGTTTGTAAATAAGAATGAAAATATAAATTTGATATAAGATAAATTTATTACCTTAGATGATTTGGTCTGATTAGGTTTTTCTGGGTTTCCCTAATCCTTGTGCAACAAATGTTGGACCATAATAAATGTACCCCAGACAAAGGAAGGTGTGTGATATTTTTATTGTAAATAATTATTTTTGATTTTAAAGAAAATTTGATTTATTAAATCACGCCAGTTAAGTACCTAATGAAAGTTAGAAGGGTACAAAGTTTGCTTCAGCATTTCAGTTGATTATCGTCGTATCAATCCTGGAATGTTCTTGTATGGAACACACACCTGTCCTGTTAGAAAACGATTAATAAATTTAATATTATTTGAATCGTTAACTCTGCATTTTACTGACCTCCTAAACCCAATAACATATGCCCCCAGCAGGGGCCCTATGCCATATATATAGGTTGTTGTGAATTAAAAGTCATAATGTTGTTACTAAGTAGGTACATAATTGAAAGGGAAAAGGTAGTGAAAAAAAACATAAATATAGAGTTTAAAGCAAAAAATTTATTGAAATGCTTTGAATCTCGTGAATTGTTTCTTATTATTTTGTTTTACTGTGAAAACATAGTATAAAGTGCAGTAAGTCTGCTTATGAAAATACTTCAACTCGTTGGTTATTTCTTATTATTTTGTTTTACTGTGAAAACATAGTATTTCATAGTATAAAGTGCAGTAAGTCTGCTTATGAAAATACTTCAACTTGTTGGTTACCTAATTGTTATTATTTTTGTATGAAATTTTTTTATGTTATTTTATAGTTTATAATGCGATAAGTTTGTTTATTAAAATACTTTTTGTTTGTCAGTTATTTAAATATTTTTATTTACTGTGAAAGGTTATACTATTTGATAGTTATAACGCGAAAGTTTGCATAGTAAAATGCTTTAGATCTCGTGAGTTGTTTATCTATGTCAAAATTTACTGTGAAAAATACCTAGTTAATCTGTTGATTATTTATTGTCAATATTTACTAGAAACTCTTTGATTATTTGCACCAAACTGGCTCTATGGAACCAGACTTGGAACCTCATTAATTACAGAGGGCAAAAGCTAGCCTACAAGGGGAGGAAAAATCACTTAATGAGGAAAAGAAGAAAACCTCCCTGCCCAATTAAAGCTAACACCTTATTTATAGTAAATTAAGGCAGTCATGACTATAGTTGCAAAACAGCGGTTGTTAGGGGACAGATATCCAAAGTAACTGTTAATTACGCATAAATATCCACTACAAAACAGGTAGGTATCTATGGATTCATAGACACGATTTATGTCAATGGTCATTGATTACTTAATTAATATTATCTGTCACTTTTCATAGGTATCTGCATTAAAAACAAGGCATTTGTCACTAAATATATAAAAAATGATTGTGTCACTTTTTACATCTGTGTAAAAAATAAAATAAGTCATCTGGCACAAATAGTGTAAAAAACGAATTATCCACAGTTCTGTCAACCCACCGTTCTGTCAACCTAGCGTTGCGGAGTCAAATATGAAACTTCTCTATCTAGTTGGCTAGAAATGGATAAAAGTAACTGTTATCCAAAATATCTGCTAAAATCCACATACTTGAAATCGATTTCAACCGGCTTAACATCTATAGCCATGACATAGTCCCACACCTTGATAAAGCAATCTCCCTGATTAAATTACTAGGTTAAATAGAGCTTAGTTCAGCTACCACACTGAGAAGAACGGTAAGAAACTCAGTGGAGACACTATACTATTTTACATTGTGTCATATCTTAAGAGACCCGTGCTTTCTTATCACTTAATCACCAATTCACACCAAAAACACTGACACTTTATTTAAACAGTCACACAAATACACTAATCAAAACACTGAACAGTATCGCTTCACTAGTTCACTATACTTTTAGTTCCTAACTGTTTCGCATTCAAAACAGAAATGTTCACCCACTACTTAATTGGTTTGTTTGTTTCTTAATAAACTTAATTCTAACTCCCACTTTTCTTTTAAAAATTTCACTTCCATTTCATGAATTTGTCTTTGGTGAGAGAGTTGTTCTCTTGTGCATTGCAATTGTAGTTCCACCAATTCCATTTTTGCCTCAGACAACTTTAAAAATGAATCGGTCACATTTTTTTTCTTTGGCCTATTTGCAGTTTTCATGTTATTTGTTCCTGCATCATCAGGAAAAGTAGCTAAAAAATTAAAAAATTGGGCAAGTTAATGTAAAGTAAATAAGGTGTGCAATATTTTGAAGGTATTTTAAAACATAACTAAGATCAAAGGAACTAAAATTCTTAATAAAACCAACCTGTATCCGAGGGTTCCAATGCAGAATCAAGTCTTTTTTTAATAATGCTTAGCCTTTTGCGCGGTTTTGGACTGGGAGTAATTGGGACATCTTTATTACACCACGCATCAATTGGATCTATCCGCTTGGTGCAAGGTAACATTTCTTGCTGTTGCTTCATGAATTCAGCATCACTGTCATAAACAGTGAACATACCCTCTAAGGAAGGCCCAATCAAGCTCTTCACTTTATCCAGAAGTGGGTCATAATCAGGAGATGGAGGTGGCCCTCCACCTGCAAACAAAAAAAACATAGTCATTCATTAATATTGTATAATACTCATTGTGTTAAACAATGACATAATAGGTACAGGCCAAACGCCCCTTATCGACACACCAACCAGATATTGCTACATACCAGTGCCACTGATTTTCTTTTTATATTGTGCCTCTGATTTTTTTGCCTCTTTTGCTATGCCGGAAAACATAGACTGGCACTCCACAGCGGGCATGTTCAAGTCGGCTGAGACCATTTCCCAGTCCTCTCCATTCTCCGCTACCGACTGAACAACAGTCTCTCTCAGCACTTTGGTGTCATTATCTAGAAACATAAAACACCAGAGTCAGGTTACTATTTTGGGAGGCTACGTTTACAGCGCCATAGTGTGACCAAATTAAAGAACTTACTTGAGATCAGCATTTTTTCGCTTGAGTGCAGTTTCTTTGTCTTGGACTTCAAGTTTTTATAGCCAGCTAATAAATTTTCTGGCGTTCTTGCCACATATGTGGTATTGGCATTGTACTCGTCAGCCAAAATTTTCCAGACCTTCTGTTTTTCTGCTACTGTTACTCCATCAGTCTTTTTGTTTTCAATTATGTATTTATAATTCTCAACAAGGTTTAACAGAAGCAAACTTTCGTCAGAAGTGAAATTCGGTGCTCGCTGGCGTTTTTTACCCTCCATGTTGTCCAATAATTCGTTTAAAATTAATCACAAAATACACACTTTCTCGAGTTTTCGCTGTAGGGAAGCAAAGCACAGCAAAACATCAGTCAAATCATAACCGAAATACCATGACTCAGACAGATGAGAGTCGCGTTCAATAATTTATACTATTGTCAGGTTTCAACACTGATAGCAAGATGGCATATATATTTATATAACGCGTGGAATAGAGATAGCATTAGAATCTGAGTGCAACATCGGTTTAGGAATGCAGCTCTGACAGGCAGGCAAAAGAAAATGCCATTTCATTTCACTCAAAACATTTTGACATAATTGTCAAACTGACAAGTTGAAAGTCAAATTGTGTGTAACGAATCGTATAGACCGAACGAAATATTGAATGATTGCCTAAGCTCGGTTTAGTTAAATCGTTGAGTAAAAAACATGGTGCAAGACAGATTTAAATTTAAATCAGTTTAGTGTTAAATTCGATTTAGTTAAACTGACTTAAGTGGAACTTTGGTGCAAGCCGCCCTAAGGCGCTACGGAAAAAAAATCGACACTTTTAGAACTTCTATATCTACTTCGGTAAACAATGTATAATTTTGATAAAATAGTACATTATTTTTGGAATCTTTTTCTAGGGATCTGTTAAAACAGAAACGCGATTGAAGAAATTCGGCTCGATAGAAATATTTATTGAAATTAGGTCTTTTTCGACACCAATTCTCCTGGTTTGACAATTTAGAATGACATATGGACTGCAATTATATTTTATTAGATAGGTTTTAACAGTATCTAGGACCTGCGGGCCTATTGTGTATCTCTAGTTGCCTTCTGGACTGGGTGTCTATCATCAAAAACATAGATATACTATCGAATTCCGATGTCCTAAGGATATTTTCGCACTTGAAGTGACGACACAGTTTGTTAATAGTTCAATACCCACTAAAGGCAATTTTGAAATTACAGTTTTTAGCTATGTTTTTGATGATAGGCACCTCGTGCAGTTAGCAACTAAAGATACAGAATAGGGGGGCTGGTTAAACGAAATTTTGATAGCAACTTTGGTACATTTTATATTAATAAAAAACCGACTTTTTGCTACTTTTCCACGAATCCGTCCTTCTCGCACTGAGGGTTTTTTCGCATATGGAGTAAAAGGGACGCTCAAACTTTTATATATCGCCTTAAGGGGCTGCACAATACTAAAATTCAGTCCTGCTCTGACGCTTTTGTTTTTTAACTATCTATCCCGCTCTAATCAGATGCCGCGCACGCGAAACTTCAGTTATTTTGAAATCACGGCTACATTAGGACATTAAGTATATTGATTTTTTGTCTTTTGTCATTTCAGATATTTTCTTCATGTGACCCATGTCTTGATACTCTTGCATTACCTTTGTGTATTGTTATAATTTCTTTATGTAATAAATATATTATTTTCTAGTTAGTATCTGCGTGGATTGGTTTTGTTTCAATCGGTTTTGAAATATGGAAACTGAATCACTTTTTTCATGTTAAAGTAATATAATTAAAGGAAGATTAAATGTATGTTGATTTATAAAGTGTAATTAATAATTGTATTGAGTCAATAAAACACTTCATATATTTTTTTTATTATTACCATCTACATTGACGGAACTGAATCCAATGCAAAACTGATGTTTAGCATTGTAGAGCCCCTTAATTTAGGTATTATGATCGTTTGCACGATATTGATCAAATTGGCGATTACGTAGCAACGCTTTTAGGTATGCAATGATCGAATTATAAAAACCTTGTATTGAAGTCAATCTTAAAGGACTTTTATTTTTGACTGTCATTGAAGGCTACAAAGTAAGATGTAGCAATTAATCCGTCAAGTACACTCTTGCGCCGAATTAAAAGCTCCTAATTATTGGCAGACAGTTCGATTTTATATCCAATCAATGGCAGACACGGTGACCAAAGGTTCCCAACAGGGTTTCTGTACATTTTGAACACGGAACTTCAATAAAATTTGTAAATTGTTATTACAGATAACAGACGCTGTAAATTTTCCCTGAGACGCCAGAATTGTTTAACTAATTAAGTTGCCGGCGTAAAGAATTAAAGACTGGCATTAACCAAACAGAATTTAGTTAACGGCGTCTAGCTTTAAGCCATTAAGGCTTGCGCGGGCGCTGAGATGAGAATGAGACAAAAGTAATTACGCTGGATGACCAAGAATACTGATCTACGCAGCGCGGCGACAATATGCGTGGGTAGGTGGTAATCGATTTTTCTGTACCATAAATTGTAATTAGCTAAGACGATGATTGTCATTTGCTCCGAATTGGCCTTAGATCACGAAAAATGGCGGTACTTCACTTCGGCCTATAGAGCTAGTTGTTCGATGCTTCGGCCCTTCGCTCCCCAGCGGGAATTGGGAATACGTAAGCGAGATGATGGTCATACTAGAGGATAAGAAAATAATAAAATAAATATATAATTATATAAAAATAAAATCTGAATATTTTTGCAAAGTTTATAATTACTGTGTTACCACATGCAGGCAAAGGTTTATAGTCATGCTTAACTTTATTTTCTATCATCAAAAAGGCATTAGATAGTAAATGTAAGTGGATAACATTATTGACGTAAAGTAAGCCGGTATTAGCTGATATCCGTTAGTTGTAATAATTACACGACATTGGTCTCGTCTCATGCGAAAACTTTTCCAAATTTTAGAAAAAACACAGTACATTGACATAACTATAGGGCTCAAATAACATTTAAAAACTTAACTAAAGATGAACTAAAATAAAAACCTAACAAAGTAAACCTAAATCTGAAATATTTATAATAAATAGAAAATGCTGGCCAGATCGCTGGCGTCGGTCATTAGGAAGGGTGGCCAAAAGGCTGGCTGGCGGCGTTGCCACGTTGAAAAGGCAAAGTTTTAGTTAAGTTTCTTGTTTATAAAATAACTATGGGGCTTCATCAAATTATTTTATCAAAAAAATTAAATAAAATAAATGTAGAAACATAATGTAAAATAATTAAATTCAGAATGATTTCAATAAATAATTATAAAACAAAAACATAGTAACGTTTTATGGATGATATTTTTATTTCACCTACATAACTTGGATGTCGACTACCTTAATCCTTGTCGCCCTTTTATGTTCATATCACAAGAGATCAATGCCATTAGAGTATAAAAAATACAAAGCAACAGCAAACAAAGGCCGAATGCTGACAGCGGAAAAAAGCTGGATAAAAAATTTTGAATGTAGTACACGTGGCCGAAGGTTGATTTGGATTTGAATTTGTTACAATTTTTCCTCGAATTGAATCACATAAACGTTGAAGGTAGCTGCATATTTTATTTCTACGTCCAGTATTAGACAAGTCTAGCCTAGGCTGATGGCGGCAGCTTTGACTTTCATTTGACTACCAACACTTTTATATATATTTGTAGGTTGCAATCGTAATAAAACGCATAAACTTTTTGCTAGAAATTAAGTCACATACAGCAGAGAGCTTTCGTTTACGACCTGTTTCAAATAACTAATGCTAAAGTTTAAACTAGAACAGAATTTATTAAGGCTCCAGTCAACTAAAAATCAGTATTCTTGCAGAATTATCAGAAAAGAAAGATTTTATTTTAGTAAGTAAATACATTTTACGTTAATTTATAGTGTGGAATTTGAAGATTTCAAAGCATATTTTTCATTCCACCCAAAAGTTGCCTGGAAGATATTGCTATTAGCAATAAGTGCCGCCTTTGTACACAATGTCTGTCTTTTATGTGATAATGTGTTGTAAATTATGTTTGTAAAGGTACAAAAAGTGTAATAAAAAATAAAAAATAAGAAACTTACAGTAGAGAAAATACAGTTTAATATTTGTCTGTTTTCAAGTATATTTTAAATGAAAAACAAGATATCAACAAGATGACTGAAGAAAGACAAGACAACCTAAAGAAAAATGTCGTTGCCCAAGCGCATATTCCTAACGTAATTTTATACCATAATCGATACCATTGGTGAGACAAGTCATCCAACTATGTTGGCCGAACCGCACGCCAGTGTAAGCGAGATAGATATACAAGTTAACTGGTGTTGGAGAGGGATGCACCTAATAGAATACGTTAGTTGCAGCTGCCAAGTGACGTCAGTAGGGTCTATGGAATAATAATAATAATTGGAACTGCTCGACCGTGGATGAGGGAAAGAACTTGACATGTGTGTTCTGTGTAGTTATATTATGAACACATTCTAGGCAATTTTGCGGGTTGATAGGACATTGGAATTCAAAGCAAGCTCTAAGGAAAGGTTTTAAGATGTTTTTAAACAGAGATGTTGATGGTTGTCACGATACTATAGTAAATCAAGTCTCTAGGACCAGCGGATTAGGCTGTGCGTTGATATATCAGTCAGTCAGTCAGTCAGTCAGGGCTTTGAATTTTATATACAAGGTGACTTTTCCATCATCGTCCAAATTCATACTGGAGGTTTGGTAAGTGATGAGCATCATGAATCGATAACAATTTTTGTGAAATTCGTATAATGAAATTTCGACTTCCCATAGTAATTCACTCCCAGTCCTGGGATGAATTTTACAAAAATCGTTATTGGTTCATGATGCTGATCACTTTTATCAAGGCTCAAGTATGAATTTGGACGATGTTCACAAATTCACCTTGTATACAGATTATTCAGTTTAATAAATTACTCAATCTTTCAAACTGGGTTATTTTAGATTATGGTTTTCGATACAAAAATGTATTAATAATAAATTTCTGGCTCGATATATTAACGGGTGAATCAACTACTCACCTAGGTACGTCGCTATAAAAAAATTACAATTGGAGAACAATGCACGAGTGTCTTAATGGGCATAAATAAAATTATGTTAAGGTGTGTTAATTCGAAAACCATTTCGAGATTTAGGTCTAATAAGCCGCATTTTCGAAGTTTTGGTCTAGAAAACCTCATGATGATTAATATTTTTACGAAAAGGCAGCAACTTCCACTTGCTCTCGTGTGACATCACTTGAGTAATGGCTGTTTAGAAATGTGTCCTTTGCTATCAAGATAAATTTATAATAATTTGCTTCAGACTAATTTGACGGCTAGATGACAGATGAGTAGACAGACAGAGACAGACCACTTTTTTTTATAAGCAATCACACATCACAATCAGTACAATGTCTAAAATTCTCAAGTGACAATGTCATCGGACAATAATGGTTAATTTATATACCAAAATAATGAAAACTATGTCTTAAAATGGCGTATATTCTATGAAAAAAAAAAAAAAATATCTTTTAATAATTAAGCTATGGGAATTGGGACTATAGTTTAAGGATTAACTGATTGAGTAATTTTGCATTAATTCGTTATGGGATTTTCTTTTTGTTGTTGGTTTCCAAACATAGTTCAATTTTAGCGCTAACTCCAATTCAAAACTATTCATTTCATCCACCAAAAATATTTAATGTGAAATACATTAATACAATTATTTCTTTTATAATATTCAACCCCAAACATACACTTGCAATTTTTCCAAACAATCAGCCCCCAGTTCAAAGCGCCCACAGATGCGCCTGCGAATGCAAAATGGACAAGTGCGGGGGCATCCAAACAATTACCCAACTTTACAGTATGATCCCCGAGCCAATCCAAAACCCCCTCTAATACCAACTATGAAGGTCTTCCTAGTGGTCATCGAAGGTTGGTGGTGACTACTTGTAGCGACGGCGAGATAAAGATAATTACTTCTCTTGTTCAGACTAAATGGTTAAGATTTACCCGGAAGTGATAGAGGACAATACAAGGATCATTAGTGGGTTTAAGATAATGATGGGCGAGGGTAATTACCCCGCTTGATTCTCATTATCTCCAAAACAATAGATCGTAGTCCAGATCGTGGCATTACCTATTTGAATATTGGACTTCCCTTGGTTAAGGCGATACCAGAAAAAAATGGGGTTTTTTCGAATCCATTTACTCCACTATAACGCCATCTACGTGTTTGATTTTTAGGTAAATGTTTATTGAGTATTTGATTAAGATTCTCACTGAAGGAAAACGCGATTGGATGAAGTTTTCTCGATAGAATTTGATTCCGAAAAGACCTCTAAATTGTTTTATTTTTTCCTGTAATTCTGAAATCCTAACTAATTTCATTGTGAAATTGCATTCAAAATGTGGATGTTATGTATTTGTAAGGTCTCCTTGAAAATCTTTTTCACAAAATAGCTTAGTACATTTTATATAAATAAAAAAACTACTTTTTGCTACTTTTCCACGAAACCGTTCCACTCGCACTGAGGGTTTTTTCGCATATGGAGTAACAGGGACGGTAAAACTTTAACGTATCGCCTTAAGTGGATTGAGATATTCAGAATACGACATATGTAACAACATTTGCTATGAGTGGCAAAGGCCTGCATCTAGGATTTCACCTTGATTTATTGCATGATAAATATTAATTGACTTCTTTCAAGAGAGAGAGAGATGCTATATAAGTTGCCGTCTCCAAAGCTTGAACTTATTGTATTTTCTAGATGCCGTTAATGTTTTTGATAAGACTTCAAATGCCCTATCTATTTCAAAAATTAACGTATATATTTCCCTTTTTATGATGCACCTTGATTTCGGCGAAGTTTCAGTTTTTTTGGGCGATCGCCGATAATAAACGCTACGTACTGACAGTTTTTAAATATGCGTCTAACGAATAGGGTGATCGCCTTACAGTCAAAACCTTTGCCGAAGTGAAGCCATACATAACAATTAACATTGAACTGAGAACTCGGGAATCGTCTTACATTTGGTCACTTGGTGCCCACTACGGAGCCGGACTAAACAGACAACACTGACCGACAGACATACCCTTCTGTACCTTCACCAGATGAGAGCAAAAAGGTAAATGAAATAGGTTAAGAAAATAGGTTAGGTTGGAATTTTTTTGTTAATTCTATTTTATTTATGATAATATTCCATATTCGACTGACGACGATCCCAAGTGGGTCGAACGAAATATACAAGGTGAATTTGTTGACATCGTCCAAATTCATACTTGAGCCTTGGTAAGTGATCAGTATCATGAATCAATAACGATTTTTGTAAAATTCATAAAATGAAATTTCGTCTCCCCATGGTGATTCACCCAGGACTGCGAGTGAATTACTATGGGAAGTCAAAATTTCATTATACGAAATTCACAATTATTGTTATCGATCTATCATGCTGATCACTTAGGAAGCTTTCAGTATAAATTTGGACGATGATAAAAAAGTCACCTTGTATATCGAAAGTTTTCTTTTTTATTTAATTTCTACCATAATATTCATAAAAACCTGTATATATATAATAAAACAGTAAAAAAG
The DNA here is from genome assembly GCA_934047225.1 of Ypsolopha sequella. Lineage (NCBI taxonomy): Eukaryota > Metazoa > Arthropoda > Insecta > Lepidoptera > Ypsolophidae > Ypsolopha > Ypsolopha sequella. The sequence goes on from OW203987.1 coordinate 4,898,230, forward strand.
GTTTTTATTAAGTAAAAATATTTATAATCACAATTAACATTAGAGATCCAAAACAAATGCTTGCTTTGTCCGTTACAATAACCTTATATTTACTTACATTTTCCTCAACTACAGGAATTCAAAATAGGTTCGATTGAGCTCAACATTATTATGGATATTGGAATGGCTTTAGATCATTACTTATGAATCTCACAATGGCTACGTCTATCACCGAGAGCGGAATAGACCCTTTAGAACCCGTAAAGAAGAAAATTGCCTTCAAACGCAAGCGCAAGCGATGAATTGCATAGAAAAAAAAAAACACGAAAAATGTATTGAACTAAATATTATACTAGTTTTGAACAAATATCAATTGAAAATACATAGTTATTAGTTAGTTACCTATAAAATACCTTAGATAAGAAATACATCACACATACATTTGGATGGATGTATGGATGTTTGTTACTCCTTCACACCATAACTACTGAACTGATTGGGCTGAAACTTTGCACAAATGTAGTTCTAGACCTAGAATAGGACATAAGCTACTTGTTATCCCATAAATCAGTTCCCAGGGGATGGCAATGGGGTGTCAAGTTTCAATAGAAAAGTGATGTACTGTTACTCCTTCACGTCGTAGCTACTGAACCGATTGGGCTGAAACTTTGCACAAATGTAGTTCTAGACCTGGAATAGGACATAGGCTACTTTTTATCCAAAATTTATACTTGCGATTGTCGGCACTTGGTGAAACTTGAAACACATCTTGAATTAAAACACTTGTACTTGTAGTTTCCATGATAATGATGATTATCATTGTTTACGTTGCTCAGAGCTAGTGCCTGGAGTCATGTAAAATATTTTAATTAAGATCTTCCCTTGAAAATGGAGTAAAATCCGAAACCGGTTGGGAGTTAATATAAATAAAGTGAAACTACAAGTACAAGTGTTTTAATTCAAGATGTACTGTTTATCCCATAAATCAGTTCCAATGGGAACAAGAAATAGTGTCATTCAGAGACGCGGCTCGGCCTTCAGCCTTGCTTAACATACTATACTAGAGGATTAAATCAGTAATCAAAGACCGCCAAAGACACATTAGCAGAGAATTAATTCAGAGAACAAAAAATTGTGTCCATCAAAAAAGCGGCTCGGCCTTCGGCCTCAGCAATTACAGACGGGAAAGGGTCTTGGTCTTCGGCCTCGCCAGAGACACTTTACATGGGGATCACATTAGAGATGATGAGAACCAAAAATACTCCAAGCCAGAGTCAGGTCAACTACATACTAAAAATTAATGATCTGAAAAATATTTGCAGATTCGACACGACTATACAAAAACTTAAACAATGCGGGCGAAGCCGCGGCCAAAAGCTAGTAATAAATAAATCGCATGGATATTATTTATTACTTAAATTTAAATGACAAAAATAAGTTAATATTTTTACTTTAGAAGCTTTTGAAAATTGTGATAAGACAAAGATAAATACAGTAAAATATTCTCAAGCTATATTTCGGGTCCGATCTGGATCCGGGATCAGTTGACATTTTAAGGCAATATGTAAAAAATACGGGTGCCTCTTTTTTGTGTATTTCATGAAATCCACGGAAAATTGTAATCAATTTCTGGTATTTTGACTATATAATCAGGGGTTTTGTTTTTGGAAAACCTGTTTGGATTAATTTTCCTCAATTGAAATAATTGTTGAAATGAGGTCTTCAAACACACTTTTTCTCCTCGTTTGACGAATAGGAATCATGTACAGAACTCAAACATATTTTATTAGATGGGTTTTAACAATATCTAGATTTTTGATTTTGGAAATTTAATTACATATTTTAATCTTTGTTTACAAAAATAAAAAACTAACTTTTTTCCCTTTCGCCCTGAATCCAACCCACTCGCTCTGCGCATTTTTGAGCTTGGAGTGTCAGTGACAAAAATAAAATTCACATAGCCTCTATAATTAACCGATACCGGGTCCAGATCGGACTCGAAACAAAAGAAAACAAACAAACATTCAAAAGCAACCGCTAACTTCGACCAAACACCAAGTCTGATACCGAGAGAATCATCTCGAGAAGAATTGTTATTTCGATTCGTCATGACACTAATAGACTCCGAGATGAGAGGTCTGAATCGACCAGTAATTGCCTTTGGTTGGAGGATACACCGTAATATTTGCAAAACTATCTAAAAAACAACAAAACGGATAAAAGTGACGAAGTAACGAGTGGACTCGACTGATTTGATGATGATTGATGGTATAAGGACAGGAAAGTTGTCGATTCGATAAATCATTGACGATGATTTACAAGCTGCGACCGGGCTTTCGGTGGCGATGAAAGTTTGAGGAGACTTTTCTCAAGTTTAACAAGTGTACAGTGGAGACCACATCAAGCTACACACTTGCAGTACGACATTAGCTCCTACAGAGCCAAATACATTGTATATTCGCCATACCGCCTCTGAACTACTTATGCGTACTGCCCACTTTCGTAAATCTTTACTTCATCTTTTTCATTTTCTAGAGCAAAAGTGACCAGCCCCCCTATTCTGTATCTTAGGTTGCCAACTGGACAGGGTGCCTATCTTCAAAAACATAGATAAAAACTAAACTTTGAAAATTGCTTTTAGTGGGTATTGAACTATTTACGAACTGTGTCGTCACTTCAAGTGCTAACATACCCTTAGACAATCGGAATTCGATAGTATATCTATGTTTTTGATGATAGACACCCAGTCCAGAAGGCAACTAGAGATACATAATAGGCCCGCTGGTCGGATCCTTTATTTATATATTTGCGAACGTATTTTATTGATTTAACAGAGTGACAGAATTCGACGTTTATATGCGCGTTGAATGTTCTCAAAAGAACCGGATTATACGGAACTACCCAACGGTTGTCAATCTCTACTCCAATAATTTCTAAAGTAAAGCCACCTTCGTCTGGAGAACGTCTCCTATATTTCGGGTCACCGTCATCCCCGGTTTACAATAGGTACAAAGTCCAATGTGTCTTACTTGATGCGGTCTCCACTGTACAACGTGTAGAATATACGACTTTCGACAATGAAGCAAATTCTGAATAGGTCCTATCCAAACTAAATTTTCTCCCATTTAGGTGTTAGGGACAGAAGCTAAATAACTTTGGAAAAAACTCAGTTTTGACAGCACTTAAGGATCCGTATAAGGTCAAACGCACAACTTCAAATGACGATTTCACATTGTGTAACTTTGTTAATCGGTTTTATTAAAAATAATATAGATAGTAGACAATAACCCTGTCGGTAAATCTTAAAATCAATAAAAGAGTAGAACCCGGTGTGTCTGTACATTGAAGAAAAGTAATAAAAATAAAAAGGGGGTGACTAAAGAAGAGTAATAAAATACAAATTAACGATTTTTTTTAATAATTTTCTGTCTGTCTATTTGTTCACGCACATCTCCGAAACCACTGATTTGGATGCATTTTTTTTTATTATCATCGTAGCATCATCTATTCAACATACAGGCTATCATGGGTGTTAGTAAAATAATGCCCAAACCAAAAACGGGGCAGAATTGAATAAACGCGGGTGGGATCGCGGACAATCCACCATACCTGCTGTAACACTTTACACACTAACATTGGAATTCAGTCAGTAATTGTGCGACTTCAGTTTATAAAGTTCTTCGCAGCGTCGCGGAAGCCGGGAGTATCTAGCGAGGCCGAAAAACGAGCATGCGAGGACGGAGAACGCGCCCATTGTCGAATTGTCAGTTTGTATATTCAATTGAGAGGGAGTAAGTGCTTATAATGTTTGTTTCTGAAAAAAATATGTTATTTGTTTCCTGTAGCCGCGGGCAGAAGCCTAGTATTAAGGGCTAGTAATTTTAAATTTCATCCAGAAGCAGAGTTATTAAATAAAAGTCGAGTAAACGTCGTCGTCGTTCAGTTCTGATTGATGCAAAATGAGGTGCTCAATCTGACTTTATGTGTAGCCTTAAACTAAAATTAAAGCCTTCAGAATCTGCTTCAATGGGAGTACTTGTTACAGAAAACTGAAAAATATTTAATAAAGCTAATTTTTAAATTTAGTAGGATTTTGAATTATGTTGATGTAAGGTAAGGTAAGGTTCTTGAACATTCTACTATTAGTGTTCAATGTTTTAGCTAACGTTAGATACTAGTACAAGTGTACTACAAATCTTTAGCCAATTCTTTCAACTAATTAGCTAAATGGCCACTAATCGATAGCCCTGTTTAATTGTTTATTGAATGGCAATGGATCCCGACCTAAAGGTTAAGAGTGTAAAATCCCATAGGAAGCCCGTTTTAGTATTCCCATATACGTCTGGTTTACACAATAAGCCGACTTTCACGTAATGTACGTAATTTAGAGCGGAGAGCGTTCGGCCTGAGGCAGGGATTACAATGGTGCAACCCATTGGTTCTGCTGTTGGACCTGATTAAGGGCCTTACTATTGCCAAATGGGTACTTTCTAAAGCCTACTCCTCGTTTATGGCCAAACCAAAAATAATGAAAAAATGTATTATGAATAATCAACTCTTAGACAACATATGCAACAGTTTTCTTTTTCATACCACCAAATCTTCTACATGATTTTTTTTTTACTGAATGGTGTTTTTTGACCTCAAATTCCCTATTGCTCCTGAATTGCTTGGCCGATTGAATTCATCTATGCTTTGATAAATAGATAAACTTTATAGCTATAAACATAACATAAGATTATTCAATCGAGTAATCACGTCCAAGTGAAAAGTATAATTTTCCCCTATTTCGCTCTATCAAGGACGCAGCGAGCGTCGTAACAGCCACTATGCATTGCGCGCTGATATGAACGTTATATCAATGTCGTTTCCGTTGATATTTGTAGTGAAAAATATCGAGCTGCTAATTTGGCGATGGTAATCGCCTTAAGAGGCTATGCGAATTTTATTTTTGTCACTGTCACTCCAAGCGAAAACACGCTCAGTGCGAGAGGGGCGGATTCAGGGCGAAAGCGAAAAATTTTAGTTTTATAATTTTTATAAAAAAACTAAAATAGCTAGCAAAATTTCAAACATCAAACCTCTAGATATTGTTGAAACACACCTAATAAAATATTTTTGAGTTCCTTATATGGTTCCTATTCGTCAAATGAGGAGCAAGTGTGTTTGAAGACCTCATTTCAACAATTATTTCTATCGAGGAAAATTTATCCAAACATGTTTTCCATTTTAAAAACCCTAGATTATATAGTCAAAATGCATATACCAGAAACTGGTTATAAATTTCCATGTATTTCATGAAATACACAGAAAAGAAACACTCGTATTTAAATAATAAATAATTTAAATATTTAAAAATCTATAGCCGAGCGACCAGACGTACCACGTGACCGTATTGATTGTATAGAAAGTGTAAGGAAATACGAACGTTGCCGAACAGTGGCGAAGATTTGTATGCGCATTATCACTTCGGGAGCATTGTACAAATATGTAACCTGACCTTCACGACACAATCCTATATGGATAGAATCTTAGACCGATGGATACGATAAGAGAATGTATGAAGTACTGTGGGAGTGAAGTATCAAAGACAATGTCTCTGGATCAACATTTTGTATAGATTTATTTTTAATAAAATTATCTTTACTTTTTGTTTTTAATTATTGTGTTTCCTTTACATTTTAGCATATACCTGTGCATTGTTAACTTGAATAATTCTGTCATGCTGTACAATTTTATATGAAATAAATAAATAAATTGTTCTCCTCGCCTCGCCTTCGCCTTGGTATGGTCTGATTAGCAATAAATATTATATTAAATATACTATATATTTAAATATTAAATATTTTAACAGTTTAAGTATTTATTAATTGTTTTAGATAGATTATAATATGTAAATTAAAAGTATTTATTAGTTTCGAAATATAATCCGGCCAACTTGTGGCCTTCGTCAGTTCGCGAAATATATTTCGAAACTAATAAATACTTTTTTATTTATATATTATAATCTATCTAAAACAATAAAAGGCCAAAAAAGAGGCTTAAAAACATTATTTATTCAAGTATTTATTAGTAGTATTCACAAAGATTAGAAGAAAAAAACAACAAGAAAATGTTAAAAGTGGAGGATGAGCAGATAGCAGAAGGGGCTTATTGTTAGGATATAGGTATTCCGGTAAAAAGCAGAGTTTAACGATCCAAATAATATACTATTTATTCATCGTTATTTTGCCAGGAGAGGTGTGTCACGTATAGCTCGCTGAAGGCGCAGGCAGTAAAGACAAACAAACTATTCAAGGGACTTTTAGTCAAGTGGTTGAAGTGGCTTGTTCATAAAAACAAATATTAACAAGTAAGAAAGAGACAGAATATATATAGTGTTGAAATGATATTGATTTGTTTTTGTACATTCCAACACTTATAACAAATTTGGACGTGGTAATAATCATTGGATAGGTAAAGTAATATATAAAACTATTATTTTCTATGTAGATGGAAGTTTTAAGAACTAAACTAGAAGTCTAACGGGACTAAAACCGAATACAGTTACAGTACTGGTTGAAATTGCTAGTAAATCACGGCGGCCGTAACAAGGGATAAGAATGGACGCTAATAGATTTGAATAGATAATACATAATATTGATGCACTTAAAATTTCGCTTAGCATTTAGGAAATACTGAAATTGCCCAACGTTCACTGTCTAGTAATTTTGAAATATATCAAATAGAATGCCAAAATAAACACAGCTTAGGAAAGCATAAATAAATACACAATCGTAAACAGAAGACTTTAACGACGCAAGACATAAAAAATTCTTCGTTTTTAGGATTCCGTAGTCAACAAGGAACGTTTATAGTTCTACGGCTCAGAGATTCTTACTACTAGAAAGGTGTAATTTGGCATGGTGTTGATTATTTGGTATTGGTATACATAATATATCAATCACGCCGACAAAGTGGTAAATTTAATAAAATCATGATTTATATAAACGGCTAACCTCAATACGTGTTATGATCGGGATAGCCGACCAGTTTCAGCAGATTTAGACTGCCTTCATCTGGGCGAGTGAAGACGTTTACGCGACGACGTTAAGCCTCACGTATTGAGGTGAGCCGTTTATATAAATCATGAATTATCCTCAAGTCTCATTTAATTCTATAATTAATAAAATCAAGAAAAAACATTTTTAGGTTACCTTACCTACACGTAAAGAGGTGATGATTTTTTGTTAAACCCATTTTTCGATTCAGGGATCCGTTGCGAAATATTTTTGTTGAGTCGAGTATCCCCCCTGCCAGCTAAACGATCGTTTTTTTAAATATTTTAACGAAGTTAAAAGGAAAACTATCACAGCTAAGTAAGCTTTACAAGTTAACGAGTAATAGTCGACTAACTGAAAAAGAAAATTTCGTACAAATTCCATTGAAAATGACTTAGATAAGGTTCTTAGTTAGTTGTGTAAAACAGGTAGTTTATATAAGTTTATGAAACTTCTAATTCCGCAAATTGTGACGGACAACTACGGAACTCTACATGGCACGTGGCCCGACACACACTTGGCCGGTTTTTTATTTCATACGTATGAATTTCTTAGCTTTTAACTCAAGTAGTGGCCACAAGTGGGTACCTAAATATCAGTGTAGTCTGGAAAAACGATGATCCACCTTAAAAATTACATACATATCGTTACGACATAAATCTCCGAAGGGTTGTCACAGGTGTTGTCCCAGTACAGACTGGGAAATGCAAGTCACAATCTACACCCACGTTTCAACGACGATTGTTACGTCCCAGCATGATGGCTGGTTAGCTCTATCGCCGTACTTAAAGCACAAATAAGCGACTTACGAAGCACACAAACACAAGTGCCCCTAAAGATTTCAAAAGTAAAGATAAGCCCTTACCGTAGTGTGGCAGCACCGAAATGTTTTCACCTTTAAATGGGTGACGCTCGCTCACACGTTTTTAATCATGAATCAGTGCTCATCTGAACACAGTGATAGTTGGACGCCTTAATGAATTTTTACGAGAAAAGGGTCTCAATATGCCGTCGTGTGCATTTTTAAAGTGCACTAACATTTCAAGAAATACGAATAGGGCCAAAAGTGTGATATTTCACATTCAAAACACATTCAAAAACAATGCAATAGATTTTAGGTTCCAGGGCTCATCTAAACTTTTGAAAATCTATGAGATTTGAACCCGTAGTAGCAGAGTACAAACCGCTAGCACATAGGCTGTAAAATCTAACCTGAAGAAGAAACGCGTGCAATAAAGGCAGCGATAAAGTAATCTCTTCCCGACATATTGACGTGACTAATGAAGGAGCTATAAAGACTGTCGACAGGAGAGGTCGTGTAACAGCAGCCAGCAAGACTAGTGGGCTACTAACTCACCTGTCGGTAACATTGCTTCGGTATTGGTGTAATTATGACAAAACTGGATGACTGGGAATGTGGAAGACAGGTTCGTAGATCATAATATACTCCAGCCTGCTTGTGTGATGTGGGTCATTCTTGTATTTTAGTAATTGGTTTTTAATATGTTGTGTTCTCGTTAACGCTAAAACAATTGATAGGCAAAATTGTGGCTTTAATACATTATACGTGCAAAAAAAGTGTTTTCAAGGAGGCATTCATAATTTTGTTTTATGAATCCATTTGAAATAATAATGCATGCAAATTTTTTCCTAAAAAGAAATTAAGACTTTTCGTAGATAACTCACAAACCTAAAATACCGCTTGGAACAAAAATCTGGCATGTTGTAGGTGCCGAATGATAAAGGAATCTCGGTGTAGCATATTTCTTTAATAACTAATTCGAGATGCCAAAAGAATAATTTTACTAAGCAAATGACGTCATCCTAGGTACTTTGAATCCGTTGATTGTGGACACCAACATTTGCTAAACTTAAGTTGCCTTTTGCATAGATCCCATAGAATTAGGAACTGATGCAAATTTGACCCAAACTACAAAACAAAAACTCGTAGGCAAAATAGAGATAAAACTGTCGTAGACGTCATCTCGTAGTGTCGTAGGACGTTCGTAGCTTGAGCAAAAGACTTCAACGTGCGCGCGTGTCATTTTAGTATCTATTTAGGAGTTCTTTATATAATCCTGCTGATCCTGCTACCAGTGTTGCCACCTTGGTTTTTGAAAAAGAGCAGTTGGACAAGCTAGAAAGGGCTAGATTTAGCAAATTTTGCCATCAAAAGTGCTAAAAATTGTTTATTTGAAATGTAGTAAGTAATTTCCGAAAATGCAACAGAGTAATTAAAACTAAGTAATTGAATTGTTAAAAATCGTACCTGCTGAAGCAGAAAAAGTTGATGGCTGATTGACATCTGCGTTTTTTGCGGATTTGAACGAAAATTTTAAATTAATCCTACAGTTTTTTATTATTTCAGTTGACACCTTGTGTGAACAGCAAGACTCTCTCAGTCGTTGTAAACCCCATCGTATACGTAGTATGGATATCATTGTTTTAGCCCCATTTTGTTTTAATTAGGTTCACAGAACTATAAATATACACATAACTAAAAGGGCTAGATTGCTCTTTTCGGGCTAAATCATCAAAAAACGAGTTCAACTACAGTAAAAAGTGCTAGATCTAGCCCGAAAAGGGCTAAGGTGGCAACACTGCCTGCTACATCAGTCCTGTCACGGTCGCCAAATGTTTCGGCTATTCCTCTAGAATTAACAGATCTTCCAGGCCAGGATTTATGTAGCAGGATCAGCAGCATCGTAGAAAGAACTCCAGAAGAATAGTTTATAAAATGGTTTACTTTTCGGTACTTTTCGTAGTTTTCCGAGTCCAGCGTTTGTATGTATGTATGTATGTATGTGTAAATGAATGTTTGTCCAAAAATAACTCGAGTATCGTTGACCGCAACGTCATGACTATTACCATAGCTTAATTTTTAAAAGTTTTTTTTTTTTAGGTTATATACGCCATTTTAGGACGTAGTTTTCATTATTTTGGTGTATAAATTAACCATTCTTTTTTATGATTTTTAAAGGATTGTCCGATGACCTTGTCACTTGAAAATTTTAGACATTAATACTGATTATGATGTGTGATTGCTTATAAAAAAAAGTGGTCTGTCTCTGTCTGTCTACTCATCTGACATCTAGCTGTCAATTTAGTCTGAAGCAAATTATTATAAATTTATCTTGATAGCAAAGAATACTTTTCTAGACAGCAAGTGACGTCACACGAGGGCAAATGGAAGTTGCAGCCTTTTCGTAAAAATATTCATCATCATGAGGTTTTTTAGACCAAAACTTCGAAAATACGGCTTATTAAACCTAAATCTCGAAATGGTTTTCGAATTAACACACCTTAACATAATTTAATCTAGCGAATTTGTCGTATCGCGACAATAAAGCGCATATTTGGCTTGCTGATCTAAACAAGCGCCTCACGGTTTGCCCCACGCCGTTCGAACTGTGCTGAGCGAGTCTCGCCCTTTGCGTTGGAAATAATAAATATTTCCGAATACCTTAATTGTGCCTTGTTATTTTTTATTCTGTTTTAATTAATTAGAATATTGATGATACTTCCAAGTGGCGTATGTGCTTACTTTGCTTGTTAAATGTTCATAAGTCACTTAACGAAGCCTTGTAAAAGTACTCGATTTTAGGGCGAAAACCCATTATTTTAAATATTTTCTGGTCTTTAACGCGATGTTTGTGAAAAAATCAGGGACATACACCACCTCATATTGACCGTCAAAATGAAAGCTTAAAATTTATTTGATTGAATTGTTCCACTTTCGCCAGTTATTATGGTTTTTAGATATGTATGAAGTACGATTCGGAGCGGGTTCTTAAGGGTCCGTTTCGCCAAACATGCTCTCGCGTTTGGACAATTTAGCATATTAAAACAAAATATTTTTAACAAATAAAATTTGTGTAGGTAGTTAAGGAGTTGAACTACATTCTAATTTTTCAGATTTCACACAAGTATCACAAGCATCGGGGAAAAAAATCGGAAAGATCACTAAAATCACGAAAAATGTAATTTGGCGTTGCAAACAGAAAAAAAATTTTTTTTTTGTTCCAAATTGAAATATATTTTTTTACGTAAAGAGTTCAAAGTACCTTATTCATATAAAATATTAATATTTTTTTCCTTTCGTTATTTAAAAAGAAATACACAAACTTCCAAATTCTTTTTGCGTAATTTTTCTGTACAGGAAAAATGTAGAATGTTTGAGTATTTCTTTTAAAATAACGAAAGGAAATAAAAAATAATAAAAATCTCTAAAGGCTAATTTCATTTCTTTGCTCTATAAAAAAATATTTTTGTTTGTAGTTAGATCAGTAGACTGATCATGCTAGTTCCAAAGCCAAATTACGTTTTCCGTGATTTTACTGATCTTTCCGATTTTTTTTCTCAATGATTGTGATGCTTGTGTCAAATCTAAAAAATTAAAATGTAGTTCAACCCCTTAACTACTTACACAAATTTTATTTGTTAAAAATATTTAGTTTTAACATGCTAAATTGTCCAAACGCGAGAGCATGTTTGGCGAAACGGACCCTTAAGGTAGACGAACTGTAAGGTATCTTCAGACGGCTCCGACAGCCACAAACGCCGTATTGTAACGAACCCTGAAGACAAATGATCACACACACAGAACACGAAGCGCCTCTGGCACTACTACACTTATTTGTTGAGTCGCTGCGCTGCGGTACAAACACAAGCTGACGACGTTTTTTTTAATCAGAATGAGTTTACGTTTGGACCCTAACCCTGCCCTAAAGCATGGAGTTATGATAGTGATCTTTATTAACATATTTTAGTGTACAACTGTACACGTATGTATGGCTACTTTTTATTACGACTTCTCTTTATCAATCCGGGTTAGCTGGAAGAAATCTCTTTTTAGAGTTAAGCTCGCATATATATCTAAGAACTTTGTAAAAATAATATGTTTCTTTTGTGTACAATAAAGAATATGAATATGAATCTTTGTCATAATAATAGAATAATTTCCTAACTTATTATTTTTTATTACGCTTAATGTACATTTACACAAAAATATGAAAAAAATCAATTAAAATATTTTACAGTGTACAAAGGCGGCACTTATTGCTAATAGCAATATCTTCCAGGCAACCTTTGGGTGAAAATGAAAATATAGAAAAAATAAAGACAGAAGCGTGTAAATGTCACAAAATCAAACATAAGAGTAAACTACACAGACTTATTAATGGGGGATTCCTTACATTACACTGTAATAAACTAATACATAAACATACACAAAAATATAATATAAAGAATATAATAAATATACTTTAATAAATTTACACATATATAATAATAAAAAAGATAATTGTGGATGAAATGTTAATCAAATCAATAAATGATAGATGAGTTAGGGGTGTAGTTCACTAAAGAAGTGAGCTTTTAGTTTAGTTTTAAAGGTATTCAATTGTATCGATTCGGCGCAACACGCCTTGACTTATTTGACAGAACTAAACTTAATTTGAGACTTCTGTCTTGTTCTTTCCGTATCGAAAAGACAAAGACAGAACACTTAAAATAAGGTTAGTCCTGTCAAATTAGTTAAATTGTGTTTAGCCGAATCGAAACCAGAGTAAGACAGTTTTGAACGGATACAGGTAGACGATTCCATAGTCGAGCAGCGTGCACTGAAAAAGAGTCTTAGTAAAAACCAGTTTTAACTAATGTTATGACTCCTCTAGAATTAACGTTAATTAGTTAATAGATGAAATGAATGTAACAGCAGATGGACTATATGGACAGGTAGACAAAGGTATTATATAATTTTTTTGCATTCATGGCATAATTTTCTCCAGTCTTGTATTTTTTATCGCTTTATTCAATTAAATTATAGGCTTACTTTTTAGTTGTAACTAATATTATGAAAAAAAAGACATGATGTTGCTAAGTTTCTTGCCCTTCTTCTTAGCAAGACTAATTGAATGGGCGGAGTTAGGCATATATTTATTACATTTTCAATGCAAGTGCTCGTAAAGGCCCACTTTTTATTAAATTTTTATTATTAAATTTTTTTACAAGAATTTGGCTAACCTGCAACCTTTCCTGTGTACCATAAATGTTAATCTTGTTTTTCCACTGTTTAACGGCTCTGGAGTCTGGAGGACTGTTCCTTTTGAGCCAATCATAATTTAAAGTTCGCAAGATTATATTTGTTTTATTTCCTCACACTATGCATTGAAAAACGTAGTATGATACACGGGCGTAAGAGCAATAAATTACTCGGTTACGTTTAAAACACTCGCTACGCTTGTGTCTTAAATCGTCCTCGTAATTTATTCCTTTTCGCCCTTGTAGCATAAACTACTATTATTGCATATAACACTCATCTTTCATCAGAAGTCACCTATCGCAGCCAACTGATTAATTAAACAAAATCTCAACACCATTCTTTGTACTGGAAGAGAGTTTATCAACACTTTCGGTGGATTTTAATAAACGATGAGTGGTTACGTTGATGTAACTGAACATCTGGAAGAAACTGTGCTCGATAAAATAACGGTATCTAATACACCGAAGAAAACTGGTTCTACAGAAGTAGACTTAACCTGTAGAATTATTGGCGATTTTTTTTCCCGCTAATTTTTCGCGCCTGTTTTGTTTTTGACTCTATCTCCTAAAGTAGTTGTCAAAATCTGTGAAAATCTAATGCGGTTTTCTTTTTATAAAACTAAAATAAATTTACTATAAGGTAAAAAAAAAAGTTTTTGTTGTATATGTATATAAATATATATCTATGAACTATATATACATTCAAATATTATAATATTATAAAAAAATAAAAAGAAAAAATATAACAATAACCATAAATAAAAAAAAAAAAATAAAAAAATTAACGGTGGCGTAAAATTTAGGTCAAAAACAACAACCCACAATTTTTTTTTTATTGTTGTAGTATTTTTTTTAAATGTTTCAATTGTTGTTTGTCTTTCTAGCTTTCCAACGATACCCATATTATATATAATATAATATAAATACTACTCATACTGAACGGTTGCCGTGACGTTGACTTACCTGTGCCGATGGGTTAAACTAACATATTATATAAATAAAATATTCTGTGACACCGCAGTAAACAATCATAAACATGTTTAAACGCAGAATATTTATAATCTAAACTCACGATCTTCCAAGACTTGGTTCGGATCATTTCTTTACGTTGGCTTCCTTTAATTACAAGCCACAGCCTCGCGTGACTACGACCTCTGGAAATGGACACAAAATCCCTATATTATGGAAATCATCAATACATAATAGAGGAGGAATATTAAAATCATGTCAAAACAAAATTTATAACGTCTAAACAACTAAAGTTCGACCACAAACAGTCTGCGTATAAATCATTGAGACGCAGCCTCACACGGCGCTGATTCACTGTTGTTCCAAGAAAGCGGAAACGACTAAATTCTTACCGTTCGTTTTTATGGTACTACTCGGCAAAATTAAACGAGAAAGCTCGTTGATAGCTCGAGGGTGAGTCGTTTTTGTAAATTATTCGGTTTATACGGGCGTCGTACGCCACGCACCTGCGCCAGGGCACCCGGTGCAAATCTCGGAGGGTGCGATGCCTCGTCTTTTTGGGACCGAGCGAAGGGAGCAGGTAAACGGTCCCTAGGTCGTTGAAAACCGTTTTTGAAACCCTGAACTGGCGTTCAATCAAAATGCTCCCTTATTTTAAGGGCATTAATAACTGTTATAGAGAGATTACAAATTGAAAGGCAGGCAACTGTGATATTTTGAGTCAACACTTTCAAATCATTTGCATAGAATGCTTCATGGCATAGAACAACTCTGCGTTTTAAAATTCAACAGTAAACGAGGCTATTATCAGCCCGCCATAGTAATTATAGGGCTGAATATTTTAAAGACAAAAACACGAGGTCTTGCATAACTCTCCTTGCGTGTCTATTCTTTTGTGTGCAGCACAGACACTGGTTCTGTATTTGTAATTTCTCAGCACAAATCATCGGAGCCGGACAAAAAACAAGGCGGAGGCTAGGTAAGAGGCACTTATTATGTCAGAACGATGTCTCGACAAGATAAATTGTTATGAATCTTGTGTAATTAAACGCTATTGCTAGATCAGAGGTTACTTTTACGGCTCTCGATGAGTGATAAAAGTAATTAAATAACCAATTTCAATCACCACTCATACACCAACTAAAAGCAGAAAACTTCAACGCAACATCAAAGAAACTGCCGTATTCGAATCAAGTCTATTTATGTAACGATTTATAAAATCTCAGTTACAATATAAACACTCTCACGCACAGAGATGCCACTTATTTATTTCAAGTCCAAGTAATAAGCTTGCCCTTCTGGATCCAGTAGCTTTATAATAATGCTCAGGTAATTACTTATAAGTGCGGCTGCGCACCAGATGTCGACTTTATATGAGTACCATTATAATGAGATCGGAGGAAATCCAAGTTTAAGGCCCTTACTATTGCCAAATGGGTACTTTTTAAAGCCTACTCCTCGTTTATGGCCAAACCAAAAATAATGAAAAAATGTATTATGAATAATCAACTCTTAGACAACATATGCAACAGTTTTCTTTTTCATACCACCAAAACTTCTACATGTTTTTTTTTTTTTACTGAATGGTGTATTTGACCTCAAATTCCCTACTGCTCCTGAGTTGCTTGGCCGATTGAATTCATCTATGCTTTGATAAATAGATAAACTTTATAGCTATAAACATAACATAAGATTATTCAATCGAGTAATCACGTCCAAGTGAAAAGTATAATTTTCCCCTATTTCGCTCTATCAAGGACGCAGCGAGCGTCGTAACAGCCACTATGCATTGCGCGCTGATATGAACGTTATTTCAATGTCGTTTCCGTTGATATTTGTAGTGACAAATATCGAGCTGCTAATTTGGCGAAGGCAATCGCCTTAAAGCGTAAACCTAAATGATAATCCGCATAACTTAGCTTCATCAATGGCTGCCGCTGTAACAGTCATTAGGCGGCTTGAAATGCGTTTCTGGTCGTCGTTTTGGGTCGTTGGCATAAACGAAAAGCCATTAAACTTTTCAATTGCCAAAGTCTCAACCGACTTTATGGCCTCTCCCGGAATGAATACTTTTGTAGAAGGCAAAAGCTTTTTTTCAAAACAAAGCTACAAGTGCTTCGGACACTGGCAGCAGGTAAACTTTTGTTTGAAATTATGACAGAACTGTGATTGTTTTATGACTCCATCCGTGTTTTTATTTACAACGCTCGTTGACAGAGGAAGTGCACTTGATGCTCAAGTACATTGTTGCAGAGTACCTGACTTGGCACTTGCTGGCTTTCTAGGATCCTTTGGTTTCCGCATTGTCTCTCCATTGTTTCTCAATGACATTCAACGGTTTAATGTAGATAAAGGTGAGTTTTAGTAAATGACAACACTGATATTTAAAGAGACTGCCTCTCGAATGTACGGCGAGGTCATCGCAACAATGGCGGCGGTCAGCGATACGTGCGCAGGAGTTGATAGCGCTCGGTTCACACGCTCGCGATATTCCGGAGCTTCCGAGAGCGCCCTTCCGTTATATGGAGACTTGTCACGACCTGATCGCGGCCTATCGTCGCCACTTCCGTCGCTGCAGACCACAAAACTGTCGTTCTGTTATGGATAGCCTTATCTGCCCTACATTTCATGCAGTCCACAAAAACCTAAGACAAGAAGCTTCGCTCTCTGTCACCAGATTTGCTCAGCCAAGCTGAATATATTGTCAGGTAATTAACATATCATTAAGTCAATGACTCTTTAAACCTCTACGTGGGCCTAGAACATCAACAACAAGGCAATATTAATAATATCCTGACAGCTATTATGATGATATTTCATCAAATTTTGCTATTTGGGCTGTACGGGGACGTAGTTAGATGTCGCTAGATAATAATTATGAAAAAAATATGAAGAAAATAAACTGTTGACTTCACATTCAGATTTTACCTTTTGTATGTATAAAATCTTGAGAAAAATCCAGGCGTTAAGGGGCCTCTTAAGGAATCGTTTTTTTTTTTTTTTTTCATAAAATAGGTAGGTAATCAATATTTTTTTGCCTACAAAATATTTCAGTATTAGCTAAAAACACTCCAATTCGTTGTTTCGCTGCGTGATTCTGATTACATTTATATAAAAGTCGCCTATATCAAAAGCAAATAAAGTCTTTGCCATTGATATTATTGTGCGGACGGGTAAAAAAAAGTTGCTAGGGTAGGCCATTTTCTTAAATGACAGTGCGGCGAGCGCAGAAACAAATTATAAGCAAGTCCCATTACCCGGTTATCAGATATTACCACAATCGCACGGAAGAGCTGTTGGGACAATACATTCTCACAGGGGAGGGCTCCACTGCGCTGCTTCACCATACTTTCCGCACTTTCGTGTACAATAGTGCGCGACGCGCGTGCGCCGTGCGCTCCCATTATTATAATCGAAGTAATAAAGCAAAACAACGCAACCGCGCCCGCGACTTACCAAAACGCATGAGTTCGAGGGACAGGTTTTTGCAGACGCAGACTTTATGCATCAGTTCATGAGAGTCATTTCATAATCCGATTTAGTCTGAGTGACAGGTTAAGAGCTTTTTGCTGGCAATGATAGCCAAATTATAGCTACTAAAGCATTAGGTCGATGAGATAATTGCTATGGTTAGTGATTAAATAGATTTGAAAGTATCAATTTTCTTGTGAACCTCTCTAAGTAAGCACAAAAACAGACGCAATAATTGGCCAGTTAACCGAAATGTAGCATGATCGATTTTTCTTAATAGTTCAAAAAACAAAGTTTAAAAGTTGAGATGGTAATGTATTCTTGATTACTCTTCTGGAAACTACCGTTAGGTTCAACATAACGTATTGCAAATAGCTTTTTACAATCTCCGATGGTGGAAACAATATGGTTGGTTTGTTTATTTATTATTTTACCAACCACAATATAACTGTATTTCATTGAAATTGAAGTGAATCGGTCCAAAGTAAGACCTTTTCGTGCATTACTTACTACCCAAGATGATATAATAATAGTAGTTTATGCTACAAGGGCGCAAAGGAATAAATTACGAACGTAACCGAGTAATTTATTGCTCTTACGCCCGTGTATCATATTACGTTTTTCAATGCATAGTGTGAGGAAATAAAACAAATATAATTTTGTGAACTTTAAATTATGATTGGCTCAAAAGGATTGTATCCAGAGCCGTTAAACAGTGGAAAAAAAGTATGACATTTATGGTACACAGGAAAGGCTGCAGGTTAGCCAACCATTGTAAATAAATTAAAAAATAATAATAATAAAGCCCTAAGGCAAAATAATCGACTTTCTGTTCGGTTTTGATGCCTAAAAAATGGGCCTTTACGAGCACATGCATTGAAAATTATATTATACTACCTCGTATTTGCATCTAGATAGAATTTAAAAATAGTTCCTGGTAGCTTAGTCGACTCACAACCTTTGGACCAAGGTTCGGATCAAGCATGCACCAATAAATACCAGCGGTTTTCTAACTTCAAACACCTATATGTATACATATGTCGTATAATATTGTTCTATTCGAGAGGTCAAAATATAGCGCCTATAACTATTTAATCAAGTGTTTATATCTATGTAAAATACACTATACAAAAATTGTTTTATTAATATATTGTAAATAATTAAAAGCCATTCAAATGTAAATAATAAAAACATAAATAATAATAATAAAATTACAATTATGAATATATATAGATGAAGAGAGAGTTTTTTATCGTACGGCTGCTGCTACAATGTCACGTGTTGTTACAAAAATAAGTAATGCAAATATTACATTTTAGTTGATCTTGACTTAATATAGATAATTAATATATTTTTCAATGCATGTGCTCGTAAAGGCCCACTTTTTATGCATCAAAACCGAACAGAAAGTCGATTATTTTGCCCTAGGGCTTTATTATTATTTTTTTTTTTAATTTATTTACAATGGTTGGCTAACCTGCAGCCTTCTCTGTGTACCATAGACGTTATACTTTTTTTTCCACTGTTTAACGCCTCTGGATACAGTCCTTTTGAGCCAATTATAATTTAAAGTTCACAAGATTATATTTGTTTTCATTTCCTCACACTATGCATTGAAAAATGTAGTATGATACACGGGCGTAAAAGCAATAAATTACTCGGTTACGTTTAAAACACTCGCTACGCTCGTGTTTTAAATCGTCCTCGTAATTTATTCCTTTGCGCCCTTGTAGCATAAACTACTATAAAAATATATGACGTGACGAAATGTATCCATAAACTTAAAAACTCACAACACTTACCAAGCAAAACCGGATGCGGTGCAATACAAGAAAACAGTAGACTCCAAATTGACTATCGAAGCTCTATTCAGTAAAATGATTAATGATCTCGAGGGCACGCTAAATGGCTAATTATCGTCAAAGAAAAGCTTCGGCGAGCTTTCAAGAAGTTTGAAGATATAGCTAGGTTTTATAGCAGAGCCAAATCCCATAAACTAGACAATTAAGAGCGGTGTTCGATAGAAAAGTGTGATATAACAAGTGTGAAGCCTACTCTTATATGGAGGTCCATAAAGGTAGAGGTCTCGGGGCGGGCAGGTTTATTAAAGGTCACAAAATTGAGTGCTTTTTCATGCATTATGGACGCTCTCTCACTTTGTACACTAATTTACAGACTTTCCGACTTGATTGTGATCTTAATTTCGTTTATTATATATGTTATTATTTGTGTAGCTGACTGTTTATTTATTTTATAGTACACAAAGAACACTGGAATTTGCGTTTTATATTTAAAAATATCGAATTTTTACAGCTGTATCTTTCCTTGATCTTTCCCATATTGACCTACGGATAACAGACCAGCCCCTTATTGTCTAACTTTAACATCTATCGTTATCGCTTTCAAATGTACCGTGATTTGTTAGAAATGGTATTTTGAAAATGATAGCGATAAATGCTTAAGTTAGACAATGGTGTCGATTTCGCGCAACGCAACTAATTTGACAGGACTAACCTTATTTTGAGCGTTGTCTTTGTCTTTTCGATAAAGAAAGAAAAAGACAGAACGCTCAAATTTAATTTAGTCCTGTCAAATAAGTTAAGTCGTGTTGCGCCGAATCGACACAAATAAGGCCATAGTAACCCAGAGAAAAATGAAGAGAAGCATTCTGCAGAAGAAAACTACTAGATAAGGTTATAATATAACTTAGAACTTAGAAAGAAGACGGGCTTTATTATTGGATGAGACGCCAAGCCAAAAAATTAAAATGGGAATGGGCAGGGCGTGTGATGAATGAGACAAAATGACAACAGTATCTAGAGATCTAGTACGGTAAGGGAAGGCCAAGAACGAGATGGCGCGATGAACTGTAGCCTAAGCATGAAAACATCTTCGTATCGTTGCGTTTGAAACTAAACTTAGGTCGTCATACGTAGCTGTTAGTTCCGCTACTGTCCGCTTGGAGCGGTTTCCCAGATTCCATACGATTTTGATGTAGTTTGAAACTAAGCTGTTTTCATGCTTAGGCTACTGGGGATGCATGGAAGTTTGAATGTAAATATGACGAAGAACTGAACAAGACAGGCAAGAATGGAGCGGAATGGGGGAGGTCTTTGCTCAGCAATGGGATTATTTCTTAAAACTTATTTTTTATCTAAATTAAGGCTAATAAATAAATATCATAAAACAGCACACAAAAACTGAACGCAAAGTTCTTTTCACGACAGTCCCCTATCAAAGTACTTATAGCCTTCCAAGAGAGTAGCAAAAATTATATTTTAATAAAAATTATTTTATGATAAAACTTAAAAAGTTCTTTTTTGAATTAAGTGAAGTTTTGACCTTTTTTTCCGTCAATATTACGAATCGAAAACCGTTTCGAGGAATAGCGTTCCTTAACCGTTTCTAGTATTATTTAGACATCTATTAAAAAAAAGCGTGCATCTCCTTTATAAAGTGAAAAAGAAATGTTTTTCATTTGACCTTCAGTGACGTCATCGCCACACATTCCAATACGAAAAAATATATTTCTTGAACGCATCCTAAAGTCTGACAAGTATTCGACCATTCAACTTGATATGATTACGTCACTTCCTGTAAATACTAAAATACTTGGAAAATCAAATCAGTATAAAAGGACGAAAAAGGCTCTTATTGAAATTACATACCTAAATAATAATTGATCTATTTATTCCAAAAAGCAGACAAAAATAGCATGTTGAAGTTAGAAAAACGACCGAATTTGTTAAATAAACATAAATACAAAAAAAAAGTATGGCAGATTGAATCTTGCCGCTGCTTATTTTTACAGTAAGTAATGGTGAGTCGAACAGCTCCGTGTAATCTCCAAATCAAATGAAGAGTTCAGACGAGGTTCGCAACTGACAGGTTGAAAAAACTCGGTTAGATAAATGTGAGTCGATAACTTACCACATTTAAATTTGTTTGAACACCTAATTGTAAAGTTAACATATGAATCAAATGGAGTCCTACTTTCTAATTATCGCCGTGGCAGATAGTATTGTTTTCTTAAGGCGTATAAAGCAAAATGCAGTTTTCGTAGATAACTTTATTTATAGGTATTAATTTAGTACAAAAAAATTTAACAAAAAAATTTAACAAAAAAAATGTAATTTCCAAGGACATGCTTTAGTGTTCTGACGGGCCAAAAAACGCAATGACGATTTTTTTCTTTTTTTTTTAGTTTATTTATTCATAATTAAATTTATTTACATATTTAAGAGTTTAAAGCCATCCGACTAAAACCACATGGTTTGGTTACTTTCCTCGATAGAAAAAAATAACAAAAATGGGTCTCGAAACTAAGGAAAAACAGCTTTTTGGTCTGCTTTTTTGAGGATAGCACCACGAAATTTTTCATAAATATTTTAATACCTATATAATTTTATTTATAAGGTGACAGGAAATATTTTTAATTACAAGTCCTAATGTAGCTGCAAATTCAAATATGTAACTGTAGTTCTGCGTGCGTAGCAGTTTATTATGTAGACATTCGGTTAACTTATGGTAAGAATGAAATCAAATTTTAGGAGGGTAGTGATTTAGATTAATACAGTTTATTTGTAATTTTATATTATTTTCTTAATTCTGTTAATATTTTCAAGAAATTTAGTATTACAGTAGTCTGAGTTAGAGTTGCTAATATTTTCAAGTTGTTAATTTTTATTTTACATGTTGATTTAATTAACACTGAATTAGTTATAATTTTTAGTAAGCTACATACCTACTAGGGATGCAAACCGCTTTAACCGAAAACCGATAAACCGGTTATTGACAAATTTTACATGAAATAAGTTATTATTGGTGTATTAGGCTAAAACTATAATTTATAGAATTTTTGTCTGTCTGTCTGTATGTATGAATACTTGTTCCGTTCACAACTCAACGGATTTGGATGCGTTTTTTTTTTTATTATCATCGTAGTGACCCTGGCCATCATATAGGTTATAAGGTGTGTTGATGAAATAACCGCAAAGCCGAAAACGGGGCAACGATTGAATAAAGGCGGGCGTAGCCGCGGGCAAAAGGCTAATTAACATTAAAACTTCACCACGAACCAAACGCACAAACCGACCTATCAGATAATAAGAATCTTAATTCAATAAACGTAGCCGTAATCAATGGACTAATAACGAAACGTTTTGTTCTCGATTTCAATGCGGTTCCCGTATTTTTTTTCTCTGTAACTCCCTTTCCACCAAGCTGTCTTTATCTTTCACCAACAATGTAACAGAGACGGCACGACTATTTAACTAAAACAACAGTAAACATTTTAATGAATATTGGATAGTGTGGGAACAGGAATAGAAAGACCCCTGTTTTTGATAGGACATTTGATACTCAAGGATGATCCAATGGTCGGTCGCCCTAAAGACAGCGTTTAAATTTGAATAGCCATATAGCTAGTATATATATATACAAGGTGACTTTTTGATCATCGTCCAAATTCATACTGGAGGCTTGATAAGTGATCAGTATCTTGGATCAATAATAATTTTTGTGAAATTTGTAAAATGAAATTTCGGCTTCCCATAGAAATTCACTTCCAGTTCCGAGTAAATCACTATGGGAAGTCAAAATTTCATTATACGAATTTTACAAAATTTGTTATTGATCAATGATACTGATCACTTACCAAGCCACCAGTATGAATTTGGACGATGATCAAAAAGTCACCTTGTATATATACTCGTATATATATACAACGTGTAACAGAAAGGTGTAGCCATATTTAAAGAGCTTATTCAGTAAATGGTATAGGACAACTTTTACTATGGAGCCAAACCTGAAATGTCAAACAAAAATCTGCCCTTCCATACATTTTGGCCGAGCGGCATTGTATTTTCCTATGAAACAGTAATTTTTTTTTTTCGAGTTACAGGTTTTGTTCCGCAGTAGAAGTTGTTCTATACTATTGACTGAATAAGCTCTTCAAATATGGTTACACCTTTCTGTTACACGTTGTATAATAAGTGGTAGAGCTGATGCCGGACTCGACTGTGGAGGTACTACCATCTTACTTGGAGACCCCCTCGAAGTAATTCGGGGGAGAGTAAGAGGACAGCTCACAGGCGAAAAACCAGGAGGCCCACCATGCCTGGGACCGATGGATGGCGTGGCGGTATATCCATCCCTAATAGCCGGGCCTTATGTGGAACAGACTGGTGACGGGCAGCGGCGTAACTGGTGCGAGGGTTCCGGCACCGCGCTCACCAACCCACCTGCCCAACGTGTGTGAGTGTGAGCAATTCTTCCAGGATGACCGCCTGTCCAGCAGTGGACGAACTGGGCTGATGGATGATATCTATATGTGTATACCAAATATTTATTAGACAAATTTTATCCTGAACAATAATCCCACCGATTCGTATAATAAAATAGCGAGGGTTTATTTTTTTATTTTTAGTTGGTTCGATTCCCGGGTGAGACAAGCGAATTTTAGAACATCTTTGAATGCAGTTTTGTTTCTTTAAAAAAATAAAGGAATGTTACTGAAAGGAGCTAACTAAAGGATTTGAAGCAGGTCCCCTCCAGGGCCCTTAAATTTTTTCCATCCTGTATATCACCCAACGGTTTTAAATTTCATAAAGGGTAAAAGAATCAGTCGATACAGTATTGCATCAAGTTCGTTGTACTTCTCTGTTGGACTTAACAACTACCTTTCTTCGTCCATGCCAGAGATTGTTTGTCGTTCGTGACACCAGGCCGGGTTGTGCCTTATTATTAAAGTAAACTGCAGAGGGACGGACTGATAACTACTTGCGCATACGCATAGCATCCAGCGATACTATGTAAACACTCCACTCGAGCGTTGGTTGAGTGCGTTTCAAAGTTCGTGCTCGAGTACGGGCACATAGAATATGGGTAACGACCGCAAGTTTTGAAACGTCGTCGTTCCTTTTTTAAATAAAAAACTTAATAATGTGGTCGCATAATGACGAGTATAACATGTCAACATGAATCAGTTAAGCGCAATATTACGCACAAACATGCCCTTAGGACGAGCAAAAAAATGCCATCTATATGAATAAACCGGCCTTCCCTTTTACGACGGCGGACTCGTTTAATAGCGTCTTCAAGACAAGCATTTGATACATTCTTAGATGTAACAAGAAAGGTCTTCAACTTGTTAGCTGAACGGACCTATTTCTCTATGGTCGTTAAACCATCTCAGTCGCGTTATCTACGACGAGCTGAGCTTGTTTGCCGACAAAACATCGGGCTGGATACCCGCCTAGCGTTGTTCAAACATGGCCGCAGCGAGGATGGTCCTGCCAGCCCGGATGCGTGCGCAGCGCGCTCAGCCTCGTCGACTTCAACAGAAAATAAAATACGCTCAGAGTTATAGACGAGATTTTAATCTCATTAACCGACCACATTAATGTAACCGGTGGCGTGTTCGATGAGAATTTGCAAAGTTAATAAGGTGTAATACCTTGTCGTCTATGACAATACTTGTTCCTGCGCGTTTTAATTTCAAGTTTTTGTTCAGACGTAGCTCGCGACTGTTTGTTGTTGAATTCTCATGGGAAAAACTCATGATTCCAAGACAATGTCTGCTTAACTGCCAATTTTGTTGTGTAATAAATTCGAGAACCTAAAAACAAAACAACTTCGGCCACAAAAAACAATTACTTTAGCCCGCATGCGACTCTTGCGACAGTAAACGGATGTTAGTGTATATGGGTCTGAGCAGAGCTCTTTGAAAATTAAAGATACTGTTCATATTTTGCATTACAACACAGTTTGGATGCAAGCTAGGGTTGCCAACTCTGGAAGGAACCGACCCGGACGAGATTAGAACAAATCGGTGGGCAATTGAATGAAACTCTGTAATGATGTCGATTTTCTGTAACACGACTTAAAGAATTTGACAGGATTAACCTATTTTAATCGTCCTGTCTTTGTCTTTTCGATACAGAAAGAAAAAGACAGCACGCTTAAACTAAGTTTAGTCCTGTCAAATAAGTTAAATCGTGTTACACCAAATCGACAGAAATATTTGTTATTTTTAATTTGCTTTGTTTTGTAGAAACATCGTTCATATTTGATATGAAAAATCAAAATTTATTTTTTGATTAAATTATTTATTTTGCGCGATTTATCTATTTCGTTAATGACAATTATTTTATTTTAGAAAATCCGGAGGATTTAACGCATCCCGGGAGCTCGGGAGGTTGAACAATATTCCCGGAGTCTCCCGGGCATTCCGGGAGGGTTGGGAACCCTAATGCAAGCTGAGGCGTGGTAGCGTTACAGCGCTACAGGTTACAATCGGTAACATAATGAGTAAAGGTTACAAATACAAAAGTTAAGAACTAGACTGCTACCAAAAAACGCGCAGGCACAGCATGCTAATTAAATATAAAAACAACTAAAGGTAGGTTACTTAAAGGTACTTAAAATTAATAAATAGGAACTAATAACTCAAGAACAAAATTATAAATTTGGACTTATAAATAATAAAATATAATGTTACCATTCGCTTTTCTTGATATTGATATTTGTATATGATATGATATGAATATTGATATATATATATATATATATATATATATATATATATATATATATATATATATATATATAGTGGTTTTTTGTAAATTATAGACATTAATTAATATAAGCAAGATATATTTGAGTCCTTATGAACTCGGCATCAGTTGCATTGACAATAGACATGACGTTATAAATATAAAAGACAATTTTTTTTTTATAAGTTAATAAACTTAGGTCTTGACACAAAAAGCAAACAAAAATAACTTAATTCTTACTTAAACTAGTTGCAAATAAGCAGCTTTTTGAGCCTTTTGAAGGCAGCTGCGTTATCACTACATAGTATAAAACAAAGTCGCTTCCCGCTGTCTGTCTGTCCCTATGCATGCTTAGATCTTTAAAACTACACAACTTTATTAAGATTATAATATTTATATATATTTAGGTTTTATATATATTTATTATTATTTACACATTTATATTTATATATATTTAAAAAAACACATTTAGAGACATATATTTCGAACTATTGTTCGGCATCAGTCTTGTAAATAATTATGTATGAGAAAATTTAGACTAAAGGTTCATTGTATGATGTAGGTATCCGCTAAAGGATTTTAGGAATCGAGGGAATCGGCATCCACGCGAACCAAGCTGCAGGGCGTCTGCTAGTAAACTAATATTAGGTCTTTACCTATGAAATTACCGTTTTCTATAGAGAATTTGAAGTAAAATGATTTTTCAGTACTAACATTTTTGCATTCTTTTTAGGAATGACAAATCCAAATTATGTAATTTCTTGTGTGTATGAATGAGACAATATTAAGCTAACAGCAACATCAATTTAATTTTTAAAAGTACGAATCTTATCATGGAAAGGGATGGAATTTAGGACGAACTGTTTTTGAAGATGAAATTTTTATAATCAAACTGAAAATAAAAACAAAATTTAATACGTAGATGTAAAACCTTGAAATCAACTTTCAAACAAAAAACAAATAATTGAAATAGCTATTTAATTACAGGAATTATGAACTCATGAATCTGTAAGAAAATTTCGGCAATTTTATATGTAAAGACCTATTAGTAACAATTACCAAGGGCTATAAATAATAAGGGCTAAATAATCAAAATAATGTGAGTAGGTAAGAATAATACCAAAGGACAGGAAAACTAGTGACAGTAAGTTAAGGTACCCATACTGTCCGTGTCCACAACAAGCAACTGGACCACGGTCGTCATGCGACGAAAATGGCGCGCCATACCAAAAAGGTTAGTCGGCATTTAGCTAAATTGGTAACTGGTGAGATACCAACTGCATACATGTGCAAATACCATTTTGCGCGTGGTTCTTCGAAACGAACTGCAATCACAAGCTTGAAAAAAATTGAAAATGTTTCTTGCCTACTGCAGCAAACACAAAATCCATCCTTCTTCTGGTGTCATATCCTATTTCTATTCTGTGCCAGTCTCTTGAGTGTGGCAGCGTCTTTTGTCCCGCTCTATGTCTTTATGTTTTCATACCAGGATATCCTTGGTCTTCCTCTGTCTCTTTTGCCCTCTATTATGTTTTTAATAATTAAATCTCTTGCGGCCAGTTGCAGAAAGGGATTTTAAGTTTAATGTAACTTTAAAATGAATTTTGTCACTTTCTTTGTCAAGAACAATGTAAGGGATGGCATCAACTTTAAAGGTTCATTAAACTTAAAAACCCTTTCTGCAACTGGCTGTAAGACAGATAAAATATCAAATGTAGAAATTGAAGAGAATGAACAAAAGAATGGAACTGCAGACTGCATATTTTGACAACATCTACAGAAATTCTAAATATCAATCACCCATCCACCAAGATAAAATAAAACTGACTACAGAACTTTGTGGTTGTAAAAATCAATACGAGCAGATGCAAAATCATTCAAATGCAAAACAACCTGATTTAAGATTCATGTCCTAAAGAGTAGAGATGCCGCGAATAGTTGTTATAGCGAATAGTCGTATACCGATTAAACGCCATTCCCTATGGCGAATAGTCGAATAACTCGCCATTATTATTCGACATAAAAAAGGAAAATAGAAAATAATTTATTCGCTATCAAATTATAATACGCTTGTATATAGTCTTGAACTTACTATTCATTTATTTGTTACTGTAATCAAATTTTTTTCTAATGAGAAAAGAAAACAATAAAGTTAAAGAAATCAGTCTCATATTATACTGATTTTACATTTTTAAATGCTAAAAACCCTTTTCTTTTCTGAGGCAGGTTTTATTTATGAAGAAAAGCGCAACCGACTTGATCCCAATCGTGCAGAAAAACTAGTTTTTTTGCACTACAATCTCTCCCTTTTTGACTTTAAACATTAATCAAAAAGCCTAACTATAACATGACGTGACTAACTTTTTATATTAATGATAATAATTATTACTAAGTGTGTTTTGTTTATTAAAAAATTAGAAATTGATTATTTTTAAGTCTATAGTTTTTTTGTTCATTAAAAGTTTATTTTAGACAACTATTCGCCGAATGTCGAATAATACTAGCTATTATTCGGTATTCGTCGAATAACAAAAAAATTTCGAGTAATGCCGAATATCGAATAATAGCGAGTATTCGCGGCATCTCTACTAAAGAGAACTGTTCACACATTCAGCCTTTCTCAGACATCAGGGGCACAATAAACAAGGCATTTCTCAGAACGACGCCTCTGCATCTTCAGTCGATAAGTCTCTCGATTGACTGAAACAACTTTGTAAGTGAGAAATTGCCTATTTAGTTTAGTTGAGATTTATAAGTGACAAGTCATGTTCAGTGACCTCGGTGCGCGTACGTCGGCCAATGAGTCGTCGGACAATTGGCCATTAATTGGCGAGTGTTTATAAAAGTGGAGCACGATGTTTGGTCAACATGGTGACGTGGTCGGACATCTGCATCGATGCTGACCTGATCGCCGCCGATGGAATAACATAATGAGCTCGCCAGACCATCTTAGCACTTGTCATCATAAACATTCGAGAGTCTATATCATGTTTTGTTATGCCTGTACTTGCGAGCCAAGATACAGTTAGAGAACCGTGCCATAATGCAAGACAACGATGGCATTTCTCAAGCATTAAAACGGCTCTTTCTATAATTATTTTGTTGACAAGAATATCAAATGACTTTCCCTCAAAGTTGGACTTCCAGCGCATAATGTAATGCTCTTTCTATGACGAAACAGAATAAAATGAAGACCCCGTCCATTATTGTACGTGAAACTAATCAATATTCAAAAAGCCCTCGCCTGGTCTCGACCACAGAAATCGTGGGGAGATGCGGCGAATACCAAAACGGTATATCGTCTATTTGTATGCAACTAGCCAGCCCTAGGTGAACAAGTCGTGGCTGAATATGTATGGAATCAAAGTGTAATATTATCTCTTGATCTCGGTGATGATGCGGAGACGTCAAATGCGCTCGCGCACCCAAGATGGACTTTGCATTTGCATTGATAGCGTTTGAGAGATTTAATAAACATTGTGAATTATTATTCAAAATAATCTGTTCTTGTTGATAATCTTTTGACGGCTGGACTTCTTTCTCGAAAACTGGGAGTTTTTGTGATACAACGTGTGGCATCGTCTTCTAAAGTAGTATATTGTGCAACTGTAACATAATTTGAGACATTGGAATTAGGACACGGGTGCTTGTTTACGAAACGAACGAAGTGAGTTTCGTAATAGTTTTGCACGAGTGTCCCAATGTCTAATTATGTTCAGTTGCACACAATACTTTATCTACGACCATCAAAAATATCGTCTTTATTTATAATATTTTCAACTGATAATTTCACGAAAAATGAGAAGAGCACTCGTTCATGAACCTCGGGTACGTCGTCCCGGTAATGCTGCCTTGAACGCCAATCAGGGCATCGACAAAGGTCGGGACTTATTTCTCGTCTCTGTTGCTGATTGGCTCTCTAGCGGTGTTATAATAAATTGGGCCAATCGCAGCGCATAATCAGCAGATAGTTATAAAACTGCTTTTGATGTTGCAATTACCTTATTGCAGTATGGGAGTAAATAACGAATATTGTCACTCTATGCCTTCTCGTGGATGTCGTAAAAGGAGACTAAGGGATTATAAAAAGGTTTGCACAATCCATTTATCTATAGCAGGGTTTCTCAAAGTGGGGTACGCGAACCATCAGTTGATCGTAGGGGGTTCATGACAAGATTTACGTTATGGCGGCTTACTGGCTAGCTCGCGCGGGCAACACGCAAATTGACCAAAATTGCTCCAAAAATCGGCTCAATTTGCGACAAGAAACAAGCCCACCTATCACATTAACAACATTACTTTGTGACTGTATTATCTTTTATATTTAAATAAAAATCCCATGTAAAGTTTGTTTTAAAGCGGTTTGCAATCGACTAGGAAACTTTATAGGGGTATAATAAGGTTTTGTCAAATAACTGTTGAGTGAATTTAAAATTTAAGTGTTCTGTTTCGATTAATTAGAAAAAGGCGGGTATTTCACAATCCGGCTGCGATACCGCACTTAGGGCTTTTAAACGGGTAAAATCATACGCATAGGAGTAAGCAGTCTATTCGACAGATTTTCTTATCTTACAGTTAAAGAACCCATCCCCAACTAGGTAACAGGTACCTTATAACCAGGTATGCAGTAGATATCATTTCTAAGAAGAGCCAAGACCGGCTCAGAAGCTTCAAATTACAAAGGTAAACTACCTAACTACAGGAACTTCTCACTACAGCTTACTGGTTTAATTATGTACTATTGCGGATGTTTAGCAGAGAACCATTCATCTAGCCTGATACCTAGGTAATTGAACTTTCGGGAAGCGATTCGTTAGCCGATGTCATAACAAAAGGATACTCATAAACTGCAATCTCTGCAATTCTCAGTACGGAGTGACATAAAACAAACGCAGTACAATTAAAAACATGATGCGTTGACTTCACTCCAGTTTTTAACAACTTGTTGCTCAACTGAAGGACTGTGAGAACCGACGGGTATAACCCGGCAAAGTTCGCTTTCGCACCGGCTAACGAAAGCTCCCCTTACGACGCAGCCTTCCAAACACGACAGCCTTGCGTTATGCGGATCCCGCTTTCAAAAGCTTAAGCTTGTAGTAATAACTACAGAAAGCAAGAAAATCTAACACTTACCATCAACGCCATGGATCCTGGTTGCTAGCATCGATAGCACGATGCCGAAGGATAACAATTTAATCCCATAATCCGGTATAAAGTTTCTCGACCACATTTTGTAGCACAACATTCACACATGGATCACACACATTTGTTTTATGTTGTTTAGCCACTCAATTCCAAACACTTCACGGAACTAAATGTAAGAATGGACACTTCATTTTGTTTTAGAACTAATGCTACGTTGAAATTACTGAAAAAACTGTCATTTTAGCGGTAAAACTTTTCGAAACAAACCGCAAGCCCGGTAGAAACGTGCGCAGCCGCGACTCGCTCGCATCTGACGGCTTTGTTCGTAAATACACAGCGTACTGTAAATCAAAATGGCGGCCGCCGCGCTTGTGTGCGTGAGGGGTGATCAAAACCACTCTAATCTCCTTACTTCTAGCGTTATTTCATAACTTCATTGCAGTTTTCAGTTATTTAAAGACAACAACATCATTTTCATTTTACAAATGCATAAAAACAACCCTTCAGGCCGTGAGAACTTAATTACGCACACATATAAAGATACGCGAAGGAATGTCGTTTCAATGGAGAAATCGACCGATTCACCACTGTTCTCGCCCAATCAAAGCTCAGGAGCTTTGAAAAGTTCTTCAACCACGACACAGATGGCGCTTTTAGAAGCGAGGGATGAATTTGAAAGGATAATGGGGTATTTTTTTCGAGAGCCTAGGATTCTACCCCTAAGGTCTTGTTTAAAAACAACTTTAACTAAATCAACAGCAAAATTTATTGAATAATTATGCTCTTTTGTATGTCAAGTTATGAAAGCTTTGTCAATGATTTCGTTGCTAGGCACTAAACTTTCGTGTTGATTCTACTAATGATCCCTTTAAAACGAAAAATAAAGTATCTTTAAAACGTTTATTCAATGTAGTGGTTTAAGTATTAACTAATTTAGTTGGGGTAGTGTTAAAAGCAGCAAATATGGCGATGTGTTATCAAAAACATCCCTTTGAGATAGAAAGCGACGATCGCTTGACAACAGTAAACACAAAAATATTCGAGATCAAAAAGAAAATACAACTGTCAGGTATGTAACCGAATGAAGAAGACTGATTTCAAGGCGTTAAAATATATATTGGTTCTTTGCTTTATGCATTCAATTCAATATAAATTCAACATACAAGAGTACATACTTTAAACACCTACCTATTAGTAGGTACTATACTTACATAAAGTAATAATGTATATAATATATAAACATAATTTATTCCTTATTTTATAATTTACGTAACAAGTACCGGTATTATTTTATTAAATTTAAGTAAGCCTAATACATGTTTTAATTTATAATTGGTAGATAAACTTTATTAGTTAACTAAATATAACATAACTTCAATACAATACTAGTACAATTTTGTTATTATTATTATTGTACAATTTTCTTAATTAGGTTTATTTTTAGCCTATTTAATCTTATTGTAGTTTTAGTTTCACTTATAAATATATTACTAAAAAAAACTTAAGTTATTCTAAATTAAAATTACCTACCTATCAATAAATATGTACATCCTAAAATTAAGCAAAGTAAACCATACATATCCTATATTAAATAAAAATGTTTTTTCAATGCTCGTAAAGGCCCACTTTTTATGCATCAAAACCGAACAGAAAGTCGATTATTTTGCCCAAGGGTTTTATTATTATTTTTTTTTTATTTATTTACAATGGTTGGCTAACCTGCAACCTTTCCTGTGTACCATAAATGTAATACTTTTTTTCACTGTTTAACGGCTCTGGATACAGTCCTTTTGAGCCAATCATAATTTAAAGTCCACAAGATTATATTTGTTTTATTTCCTCACACTATGCATTGAAAAACGTAGTATGATAAACGGGCGTAAGAGCAATAAATTACTCGGTTACGTTTAAATCACTCGCTACGCTCGTCTTTTAAATCGTCCTCGTAATTTATTCCTTTTCGCCCTTGTAGCATAAACTACTATTAAGTCGTCGCCGTTGAGGAAGGGTACCCAAGACGCTGGCAGCGTTACCTCGTTGGATCGCTAAGCTGATCCTCTGACCGAGGTAAGCGCCAGCTCTTGGGTGACCAGAGGCATCGCCAGGCGCGCAGACAATTCTTTAAAAAGTCGCCGCGCGTCTGGGCCCCGTGGCCCGAGAGTTTCAACACCGTTTTAATTTATTGTATTTTCCGGTATTATAAACGTTTAACGTTCAAATGTGAGTAATTGTAATAATGTAAAATACTTAAGTATGACTGCTGGACTGGACTGACCGCTGGACTGACGATGAGGATGATTGAGGACGTGGACGTGGACATAGGACGTGGTGGGTGGCGGCTGGATGAGGATGACTGAGGACCGCCAAGAGTGGCGTAATATTGGGGAGGACTATGTTCAGCAGTGGAGGAATACGAGCTGATGGATGGACTTTAGTATATAAAATGTACAAGTTGCATAGTTGCCTGTCTCCCATAAAGGAAGACGGGAATCACAGATCTCCATTTGCCACGATTCTGACACACCCAATTTCGCAGAGGGTCAACGCAAATCTCACTACGAAGAGAACGAGGAAGAAAAGCAGCAGAACAATGACCTGATAGATACACTGAAGAAGGAGATAAAACTTCGGCTGCAGGAACTGGCCCAAGCTCGAGCTGTCATCGGGGAAGAGGATGTCCAGATAAAGAAGTACTTGAACGATGTCTGCCCTTTAGGGCAGAAGAGCAGTGATCAGGTAATGTTAAATATGCAACGGACAGACAGACAGCTATGTAATGATCTACGCTTTCATATGATAACATCGTTAGTTGGCTGTGACTTGAAAAAAGAAAGAAAAATTGCATCCCAAAAACAGAAAAATTATTTAAAAAAATTATCTGACACTGTATCCTCGGTGCTCCCGTAAAATCTACTAAACGTATTTAAATGGAGTTTCTTTTTGTGATTTCTGTATAGCTTCATCATTTTATAGTTTCATCATTGCATAGCTTAGTAACCCAGGAGCCACCTAGACTTCGGTTATTATGTAAACGGTATCTAGAATCAATCTCTAGCTTGGACTAGATTTCAAAGAAACCCTTTTTGGACATATGTCATTTTCTGATAGTTATACAATTTAAGAAAAAAAACAGTTTTCAATGCGGACATAGTCCCAGGCAAAAGCTAGTAAATAAATAAATATATTTAAAAATATGAATTGCTTCCTCAGCTCGTAGCAAAAAACGTAGCATGTAAAAGACATCAACGCGCGCTCGTAGCTAAAGTCTACGATCTTAAAGATTATAACAATAAGTATAAAGTGACTTTGCACGATATACCCAAATTCATATTGGAGAGCCGGTAAGTGATCAAAACCAAGGTTCAATGACCCTTTCTGCGAAAAACGCAAAATAAAATTTGCTTCCAATTCCTGTATACGAGTATTTACTTTCTTTAAGCTTTATGTATATTTTTTTATGTACGGCGAATGTTTCGATTACGTACGTGTATACGAATTACTTTACAAATAAAGAAGAATAATAAACTTATGGACACATATTTCGACCCACTTGGGGCTGAAAATACATTTCGGCTAACGACGACACCAAGTGCGACGAAATTCCTGGGTTGCGTTTTTAAGTTCGCGGAATGGGAGGTAAGCGGGGTAAATAAAAATTCCCAAGTATTTTTCTTTTTCTATACAAGGTGACTTTTTGATCATCGTCCAAATTCATACTGGAGGCTTGATAAGTGATCAGTATCTTGGATCAGTAACAATTTTTGTGAAATTTGTATAATGAAATTTCGGCTTCCCATAGAAATTCAGTTTCAGTCCCGAGTTAATCACTATGAGGAGTCGAAATTTCATTTTACGAATTTCACCAAAACTGTTATTGATCCGTGATACTGATCACTTACCAAGCCACCAGTATGAATTTGGACGATGATAAAAAGTCACCTTGTATATTGACCTGCTAGCCTAATACATTTTTCAGATCGTTAAATAAGCTTATGCCTACCATCGAAAAACAAGATTCATTTTTGTACTCAAAATACGCTGAAACTGCGTCCTTCACTTTGTCATCACTTGAAAATTTCTTGCTTTTTTCATGTTTGGAAAGATAATAAACGCGGGGGGCCAGGTCTGGACTATATGGTGGGTGGTTAGTTATTTAACCAGTTATAATAATAATGTAATTATTTCACCAGGGCAACACGGCTCTTGGGAACAGGCGCATTTTCATGCAAGAGCAAGACGCCTTTCGTAAATTTTCCAAGTCTTTTCTCTTTAATTGCTTCCCTATTATAACGCTCCAGAATGGACGCGTAGTATTATTATATTAATGCTCTTGTCCTTATTTTATGCCAGTACCTAAGGTACAAGGATGTTCTGAAAAGACACTTAAAAAGATGCAACATTGAGCCGTCGCAGTGGGAGGATAAGGCAGCTCAACGCGCAGAGTGGCGGAACCTTGTTCAAAGGAAAGTTTATGACTTTGAACAAGAACGAAGGTCCGATTTAGACCGAAAAAGGGACAAACTTAAGTCTCGGCCACCTGCGGACATCTGTTACAACTACATGAATGGTGTGCTGACGTGCGCCCTATGTGGGCGTACATTTAATGCAAAAATCGGTTACGCGAGTCACTTGAGAGCACATCAGAGAGCTGGACAGCTTAGCTCTCAAACTTGACAGGAGTTAAAGAAGCTGTCGCTGTAGCCGAGAACGGCTGTGAGGCTATATATAGATATTATGCCACTGCATAGAGTTTTATTTAGACTCAGTTTCATAATGATAAACCAAAATTTCTCCTTCAGTCACAGTTCAACTCAAGATACCCTCTTGATCTTCGTTACAGAGGTCCAAAAACGCACTTGCACTCTCTACGCGCTGTTGCTTTTGTGGTGGCGTGAGCATTCTCGGCACCCATCTTGCACTGACTTAGTCATACTGAGATGGTCTTGAAGAATTTCAAAAATGATTGCATTTGATACACCAACCATTTCTACAAGCTGTTTCTTCTTAAGACAAGATTCCAATATTAATTTTCCGACGTTAGCGATGATTTCGGGTGTGCAATGGTCACTTCGATGGGGCGTCCAGGCCGGGGATCGTCTTCAAATGATTCTTGTCCTTGCTTGAATATACGAATATTGCTTGAATATTTTCACTTTTAAATCATGGTTTTACAAGGGTCTAACGGAGGACATCTATTCCGTAATGGTTTGGACGTTTTTTCCTTGCTTGGAAAGGCGCGGTGCTCGATTTTCTCCATTGTAAACGCTGTATTCCCGATTAAGTTCCTTGGTTGATGATAGCTCAGAGACTAATGAGCCGATTGTGATAAAACTCGGTATTTATACTAGTAGTAAATCACTCGACACGTTGAAGTACTAATGAGACCCCTCACCCTTCTCCAACTTTACCATTCCGCGAATATAAAAACGCACCTCACATATCGAATTTTAGTTCGCGGGTATAATTTCCGTAAGTAATAAACCCATTTTAAAATTTCTTCCAATATTGTAATGATTAGTATGTTAACAAAGCACATGGTCAAACTGGAAACACATCTTGAATTTAATGCACTTGTTCACTATTTATTTTTACAATTTTTCTCCCAACCGGTTTCAGATGTTACACCACTTTTAAGGGATTCAAAATGTTATGTATGAATACATAAATAAAGATATTTATAACATTTTTAATTCCTTAAAAATAGTGCAATATCTTGGATTTCTGGTACTGGCCATGAGCGACGAAAACAATGACAATAGTTGACATAGGCTTTAGTTAGTTTCCTGGGGATAAAGCCATTCATCGTTACATTAGCCACGGGCAACAGGCTAGTTTAATAACTAAGACGTCGTAAGCAAACCAACTTAAATGAACCTTCACTTTCCAGATAATTCACAACCTCGACCTAAAAGTAACAGAACAGCGGAAGCAGCTGGACTTACTGAAATATGAACGTAAAGCCAAGAAGAGTAAGCTCAGGAACTTGGAGAAGGAGTACGAACATTTGCTCATTGAGAACTCCAAATCCGCTACTGAGAAAATCAAGTCAACTAATCCCGCCAAAAAGGTAATCTGGTCCAGCGGTTCCTAAAAGGTGTTCCGCGGAACCCTGTGGTTCCGTGTAATATGTGAAGATATAAAACATTACTATTATACACGCTGTCGCAGAAACCAGGCAGCTGACGAAGCCGCGTTAGCCCTTATTGGGTACAGAACCCATTCGCAA
Organism: Ypsolopha sequella; assembly: GCA_934047225.1. Classification (NCBI taxonomy): domain Eukaryota; kingdom Metazoa; phylum Arthropoda; class Insecta; order Lepidoptera; family Ypsolophidae; genus Ypsolopha; species Ypsolopha sequella. The sequence goes on from OW203987.1 coordinate 4,935,657, forward strand.
AAAGGGCCAAAAACAATCTATGCTAATTGTCGGATTATAAATAATACTCTTATGAAGATGTATGAGGCCATGGATGGATGGTGAGGTTGGGTATGTGGTGGACTTAGTGTGATTATTCAAGAACTTTTGAATAAGAAAGGCTTAACTTTCATCATAACTTTCATTATAGGAGTTAGAGTTCCGCCAAAAAAAGGGCGATTATTTAGGGTTCGCTGATCTAGTCTGTCACTTTGTTTTCCGTCCGTCTGCTCCTGTTTCAACCGTCTGCTCCTGTTTCAAGGCCCTTTTTCTCAGAAACTGGTTGAGGTATCATGTTGAAATTAATATCAAATACCAAAGACTATCGCCTCATACTTTGGTTTGGTTAGTGTCCAGATCAGCCAAAATCACCCAGGGCAGCATAAAGGCCTCGAATTAATTCAACTACTTATGGTTATATTGAAATGCAGGTTTTGTTGGAAAAAATCTCTTCTCAGAGATGAGCACGCCAATGTCCATATTGTTTTAAATTAAATATAATTGTATATCCGTGTTCTTGTGTGTGTGTGTGCACAATAAATAATAAAGAATGTACATTTATTTTTTTATTAAATAAGTATACTTTTATAAGATCAAATTTGACTCGTAAAAAGTGTATTATGTGTACCTACTTTACAAAATAAACTATTTGAATTTGAATGCAAATACCAAAAGCTGCATCTTTTGCCGGGAACGAAAGTCCTTGATGAGAATGTCATCCATCTAAGGACTAACTGACCATGCCAGGCGTTGTTTAGCCGTAGTTCGTTACAGGTCTTCTAAAAAGGCCGTTTTGCATGAATCACATTATGATTCTGTTCTAATACCGCCTCATTTGCACTCGTGAAAAAACTCTAACTGTATCCTACTTTCAGATCATTTTATGATTCACCCAAGTCGGCCTTTTTAAATCCCCTGATCACACAACGTGAAATCAGAAAGATTAAAACTAATTAAACCTCTAAGGATCTCCAACACTTCGATGTACAGTGGAGATCACATCAAGCTATACACTTGCAACACTAAATTAGCCCCTATAGTGGTAGGTACAAAGTCCAACGTGTAAAGCTTAACGTGATCTCCACTGTACAATGGCAGTTCTAAAGTAATCCAAATTTTTTGTTTTCTAATAGATGTGTAGATATTCTACAACTGATATAATGCATGGCAAATAAGATGTATTACAGCTCAACGGGGTTGGCAGCAGGGGGGAGTAAACCTGTGCAGTAGCGTATTAGCATGTTCAGCTTAGCAAAGACGAGATTTTCAGCAGTTTCCCTTAATTTCAGCATGCTTCTCACTTGGAAAACGAAATTCACAAAGTCCTTGTTCAATGGAATGAAGCAGAACTGGTAAAAAAGAAATATTCATCGATCAGGTTGGTACATACCCATGTGTAGAATTGTCGCGATCTGATTGGAATTGATGGAATCTGTGGCTAACTTAACTCACCTTTCTGGTTGACTCGAAATGTAGCTAAATTTTGAGCTTAAATTTGCGTTCAAATCAGATCTTGGTATATGTACGATAACACAAGAAGTACTACAATTTAGCATCCAAAATTATACTTTTCAGGAAAGCTCTGCTAGAAGATTCAATAAAGTTTGAAAGTTCTCTCTCTCACATAAGAGAGATTTTGAGGAAGCAGAGAGAAGAGATAGCCAAGTTGGAGGTAAGCAGTAGTTAAGCATTGTTTTCCTATCCCTGATGCCTAACTGAAATCTATTAAGTTTATGCTGTCACAAGTCACATCGTATGCAATATATAGAAATGGGTTCTGTGAAACGGTTGTAAATTGTAATCCGTACCCTATTATAAATGCGAAAGTATGTTTGTTGGTTTGTCCTTCTTTCACGCAGCAACGTGATTTTTACATATAGATAGTTTAATATCTATAGCCCGGAAACTAAAAAAACTTTGCATAAGTAAATTCAGTCAAAAATGTTCAAAGTCACTTCCTTTATCATCCCTGAAATTATTTAAATCTGTTTGTGTTCTCCGAGCCAAATCATAAATTGTAGTATTTGGAAACTTATTAAAAATAAAATAAGATTCAAACTCATTTAAGAACATGTGTAAAAAATGGGAACCTAAAGCAATTACCTATATGATGGCTGCTTCAAGATAGTTGCATCTAAATGCTGGAATGTGCTGCCACCACCACAGTAAACGTCAAGTCATTAGGCTTTTTCTGCACTAAGTGTAGCAGATGGCTACTGTTGAAGGAGTCTCAGGCTCTACGTGTTCCCTCCAAAAATAAAAAAACATATTTTCTAAAAACTTTTTTGTTTAAAAAAAAACGGTTTTAAAATTTTTTTTTGTTTTATTTTGTACTTAATATTGATTGTAGTTACTTTAACCTACTATGTGTTTCATAATATAGTATTACAAGGCTGGATGAAAATCGGTGGCTGTCTGCGTGTGTGTCAGCTAGGTGTATGCCGAGCTTAGACCTTTTTGTTTTTTCACATATGTATCATTTGTTTTTTGTATGTTAGCACATTTTTAAAGACAAATATCTTTTATTTATTTAATTTTTTATTTATTTATGGCCTGTGTGTCATTTTGGCTGTATATAAGCGACCAGCAGAAGTGAACAATTTAAATGTAATTACTTATATCACATTGAAACTGACCTGTAATAAGTGTATCTGTTACATTACGTAAATAAATATATTTTCAATTCAAGTGCTCGTAAAGGCCTACTTTTTATGAATCAAAACCGAACAGAAAGTCCATTATTTTGCCCTAGGGCTTTATTATTTTTTTTTTATTTATTTACGAGAAGTTGGCTAACCTGCAACCTTTCCTGTGTACCATAAATGTTATACTTTTTTTTCCACTGTTTAACGGCTCTGTATACAGTCTTTTTGAGCCAATCATTAACTTGCAAAATTGTAACAATGTAACTTTCAACTTTAATAATTAAATTGTTTTCTTTGATTATATTTGTTTTATTTCCTCACACTATGCATTGAAAAACGTAGTATAATACACGGGCGTAAGAGCAATAAATTACTCGGTTACGTCTAAAACACTCGCTACGCTCGTGTTTTAAATCGTCCTCTTATTTTATTCCTTTTCACCCTTGTAGCATAAACTACTATTAATTTCATTTGTTATTCATTGTTTACTCGTAGAAAGCGGAAACGAATACGGAAATACGATCTTTGCCGAAGAATGCCGACGAGTGGTGAATTTTCCTACGCGCATTATTATATGTTTTTACTGTATTGTCCTGTTCCAGCAAGTGCGTGAGGAAGCAGCGGAGATGCGCCTGCGCGCTACCGCGGCGCTAGTGTCAGCGAGTGCGCGCGCGCAGGACGCGGAGCACACGCGGGCGCAGGAGCGAGCCTATTTCGCGCAGCGGTTTGACGACAGGAAGCGGGAGTTGGAGAAACTGGAGAAGAGGATATTCCCTCCACCAGGTATTGGTTCCGCCTGACGTGTGACATTTTGTAAACTAGCAATACTGGCACAAAAAAGAATGATCAAGAAAACTTTTAAGTTTGGACACCTCTTCCATTTCTATAATGAAAATAACATATCTCTTGAAGCAGTTACTAAATATACAAAACAATTACAGAGCCACAAACTTATCTGTTCCGGTGGGCCAAACTAAAATGGCTTCTATATTCACTGTGTGACGGTCTTCGCCGCCGGAACAGATAAGTTTGTGGCTCTGTACTATGGAATACTGAACCAACTTCGGTGTTGCCAGATAAAAATAAGGCAGCCGAAAGACTATTCCTTCGTTTTCATTACAATTCCTTACACTTGTTCCTATTTTGCAGCCCGCACAGTAGTGCAGCGCCAGGACTCCTCAGGATCTACTGAAGGTGGTGCCATCACTGAAGAGAGCAGTGCTGCAGCCCAAATGGAAGAAATCTTCCAAAGGCTTATGAAGCTTACTGGTAAATTACCAGGATCAGGAAATTTAGAGAAAAACTTGTTTAAATCCTTAAAATATAATTTATATACAAACCTACATATACTTACACCTGTTTCCTTATCTCCAAGAGGGCAAAGTCAGAAACTACGCATCTTCGACATCTTTCAATTCTACTACATTATATTTATCAAGTTCACACGCTCTTCTATTTCAAAATTTTTGAAAGTCTAATTTATAGAAACCAATGGAAACTTTGCAATGGCAACATTCACAATACATGGGTTATAACGTTTTGTTGAATTAATTAAGTGAATCTAGAATTTAAGTGTTAATAATAATAAAAAAAATCTTTATTGCATAAGTTAAATTATTGTACACAGGCGAGCTTAATACTATTTAGTATTTTCTACCAGCTAACCTTTGGCAATGGGGAAGTTGTTGGGGTAGTGCCATGATTTCCAAACGTTTACAAATTGTATAATAGATATAGATCAGTAAATTATACTAAATTACATGTGTTCTGTTTCGATTAATTAGAAAATGGCGGGTTTTTCACAATCCAGCTGCGAAACCGCTCTTAAGCAGCGGAAATAGGTCTATTCCACTCAAGAGCCAGGTGGTTTCAATAAGATCTAAACTCATTTGTTTACTTTCAGGTGTCACCGAAGGGGAGGAAGTGTTCGACCGGTTCCGGGCACAACGTGAGACCTGCAAACGCCTCAGCTACTTGCAACAGACCACAGAGGAAGAGAAGTTGGATCTGGAGCAGACACAAACATCGCTGCTGGCCGAGCTGGAGGCTTTCAAGTTTGCTTCCGTCAAGGATAAGGATGAGTTAGTTCTTTTTGTTGTCTATGATTGCAGGTTAAGGCTTGCAAACCGGATATACGTAGGTATCCAGGTATCCATTACTTTTCAGGGTCCGGATTATCGGCTTTTTCTGTTGAAATCTGTCAACTCGGTTTTTCCACCGAAATTATTTATTGTAAGATTTGTAAGTAATAATAATACAAAGATACATATTAAGTCTCTCAATTTAAATGGAAAGTAATTTAGGAGGTGATTCAGTATTGTTAATACATCACATTCCACTGCAAAGCACTTTTTTTTGCGCGAACTTTTTTTTCACTTCTCAGTACAAAGTGGTCCGATCAGCTGACTCAGTTTGTATGGACAAGTGAAGAAAAAGTTTGCGCAAAAAAAGTACTTTGCAGTGGAATGTGATGTATTAACGATACTGAATCACCTACTAAATTACTTTCCATTTAAATTGAAAGACCTTATATATAGTCACGGCATGAATACCCGAGGGGATGTCAGAGGTGTTGCAAGTGTGAACTGTGAAATGCAAGTCACAGTCCACACTCGATACACCCGCGTTTTACCGACGATTATTACGTGATACACGCTTTTTAGGGCATATTTCTTTACGATGTTTTCCTTCACTATTCAGCAAGTGGTAAAAAATCATTGGATTGGACCAGGAATCGAACCTGGATCTCAAGATTGAGATGCCAGCATTCTACACCGCCGTTATACATAATACATCGTTTACTTTTTTCTCTTTTCGACTACATAAGAGCTAGTCAGTTGATTTTAATCAAAATAGTGTTAAGGTCGTTTTTTTTTTTCACGATTATACGAGTAATACTGCCTAACTTACCTGGATAATTTACATTAAAGGACGCGTGCACTTGAACCTGGCCAGACACACTCAAAAAATTACAATTTGAGTTATGTACATCGTTTGCTTACATTTGTTTCATTGAAATCATCGTTTGTTTGGTATCCTAAGGGTGAATTAAAAAAATATTTGGATAGAGTTTCTTTACAACCCGACCCAAAGTATGAAAGGTTTGTTTAATGATAGGTTCAGGTTCTATACCGTTTGTTTACACAAAATATACGTTTAAGTAAATATCAAACAAACCTTTCATTCTTTGGGTTGGATTATGTATGAAGTAACTAGCTGCACCCAGAAAAAAATCACCCTTCTGTACCGAACAAACGACATTTTCAATGAAACAAACGTAAACAAACGGTAAACAAACGATCTAGATAACTCAAATCAAAGAGTACATTATATATACTCAAATTTTAATCTTTTGAGTGGGTCAGGCCAGGTTCACATACATGACGGATGCTACCTTTATGAACATAACTAACCCGCTGTAGACTCAAAATCGAACTGTGAAATAGAATTATGTATTAGCAAAGGCATCGTCAATATCTTAGAAGTAATTTTTTTAGCATAAAAAGTTACGTCTCCTTTCATAGCCACTATCATTCACAGAACCCAAGATCAAATAAATGAACTGAAAGAAGATATCCTCAAAGAAGAACAGAAGATAGAAGAGTTAGAGAAGAAACTGTACGAAATCGATAATCTTCTGATGGAGATTAAGAAGTTGCTTTATGATTTATGCAAACTTTTAGATGTAAGTACCATATATTATAGATGTAAGTACTTTTAGATGTCAATCAATTCTTCTCGGCCGTTTTCGGTCACAGCGACTGTCACTGCTGAGAGCGGCGCTGGTGAGCCCTCACGTGGCTGACGTAGCCGATTTTTGCAGTGAACGTGCGACCACATTCACTGCACGTCAGCACCCCTCCAACTATTTTATATTATAATTACTTTTAAGTAGATGTAAGAACATAATAAATATAAAAAATAAATACTTAAATCCAATATTTCAACAGAACAACTAAGTATGCATTATACCATACCGACAAGCGTATCCTTGATATCTGGAAGCATTCCAGTCAACATTGCGGGTGTCACACTTTTTTCCAGAGACTTTCTTATTTTATTTATTTTACTTATTGTACATTTACACAAATTAATACAAAAGACAGACAAAAAAATTATCAAAATCAAAAATTATCAATGTTGGTGAACAAATGCGGCACAAATAGCAATATCTTCGAGGCAACCTTTGGAAGCAAACATGGAAGGTTAACTAATTAGAAACAAGAAATAAATAGACTATACTTATAAAATACCTCAATATATAGGTACTTATCAATACCTTTCAGCAAAAATTATTATTACATACGGATTGAACACTCACGTGTGATTGTTGTTGACTATATGCCAACCGTTTCACCGATACAATTTCGGCATTATGAAAGCAACTGTCTTTCTTAGGACGTCGACGCGGCGTTCACCGTTCACAACGACGACGGTAAACGCCGCCTCGGCGTCGTCGTCCTAATAGTTGTAATAATTAAGGCGATTATCCCGGACAAAATGTGAAATTCGACATTTTAGAATTTCGAAGACGCTGCATCCTGTCGCTTTAGAAAATTGCAGATCTGCATAAACATACGTTGATTCTTATTCTAAGACCCCTTGGAATTCGTTTTTACATAATTTATCATTTAAAGCTATAATAAGCTTCACGCGTTACTACAAAGTCATAAAAATAAGAAACTGTTTATCATCAGTTTCTCACCAAATACGGGCTAAAATGCAGAAGACATCACATATTCAGGTATGGTTCAAAGAAGTAAAGATTCCTATGAGATTCTTTTTTTATTCAATTTGTTTTAGAAGGAAAAAGCTTGAAAATATTTAATAGCGCCTGAAAAAAAAAATACCAAAACAAGATCTAACGATTTTGATTATTGCTTTTAAATTTAATCAGGCACTTAGAGTTAGTAGCACGACACGCTCCCGTCACGCAAAAATAAAAAAATAAAATGTCTTTATTTCGGGCAATGAAAAACACATAGAAAGTGGAAAGAAAATTTTGGCTAATATCAGGTGTTTTTGTGGTAGTGTAGTGCATTTGACGATTCCGATTTTGTATCAATATTGTGAACTAGTGGTGTGTGGTGTATAGTAATGTAAATATTCCCTTTTGTTTTGTTTTTGTGCAATAAGTGTAAGTGTAATGTATAGGTTAGGTTAGTTTGCTGTATCATTTATTAAATAAACTAACATTGTAGAAGACAATAATAAATGGTAAATAATGGGTAATAAAAGAATAATAAAGTACTACGGTTCTGGTAAAGCCAAGCGAGTTTACCAAAATAAAGGTCGACGACTCCTCGGTCTCAAATAGGTACAGAGCATAAAATATAATCTTTACGTCAAAAATAAAATAAATCAAAATAAAAAACAAATAAAAGGCCAATAGAGGCAATATTATATATTTATTAAAGTATTACTCGCACATGTGATTATATTATAAACTTATGAACGAATAACTCTTTTCGAGTGCAACAACAATAAAAAGATTTTATGCAACAAAGATTGAAGAATCACGTCGAGGTGCATAATTGAAAAACTGCAGAGACGCAACCACACGTGCATTTGTCCCAAGAGCTGCAGTTGATTTCATACAGTGCATTGTGTGCGCAAGACATTCGAAGGCAGTCAGAGACTCAGAGGATTTCTCTCCATTCTTCAGAGGGCTATTGACGGTCTCCAATATCAATACGTAACTCGATGAGGACTGCTTGAAGCAGGCATATGGAACAGAACCCACACAATTATTGCTGCTCGTTTGATGGACTCTAATCTTGTGCTATATAGGTTACACTGTGTTCTTCTTACTGCCGTCTCAATATAGCGTATCCACGTTTCAAAAACATCTTTAATTATTGTTATATGCTCCTTTGTGCATTTTTGACAAATACCAAAATCTTGATCATCTGTTACAGCCTTCTGTCAAAGTCAGTATAATTTTGATGAACATAAATACTCGCAACGTGCCAGTTAATCAAATTAGAACCTTCTTACTTACATTTTAACGTAAATGAAGGAAATCGTAAATAAAATAAAAAATATAACAGCCAAACTTTCCCAATATTATACCCATTTACAATTTTTAGGAAAATGTTTGGAAATTGGTGCAGCACCGAAAGGGCTGATACCAAAAATTGCCCTCAGTGCAATACCACCAATAATCAGAAGCAACATGATTATGGTTAACTACATGAACGCCTTACACTCTACACACATGCTCTACGTACAATATATACACCTCTGCACAGATCAGAAAAATTTCGCACAAAAAACCCATCCTTCCAGAAGAGCTACAAATAAATATCCAAATACGCTACAAATAAATTTAAATATCTGCCTAACTTTGCCCGTTCAATTAGTCTTACTAAACAACCAATCAACCCAAATTTTGGATTTATTTACGTATATAACATGTGTTATTATTTTACTCTAATTAATGATTCTTTCGCTAAACTCATAAACTAAACATGAAAATCAGAGGTGCGATTGTGTAAGAAAATAGTCATGAAATCGTATTCATTTGATAGCTTAAAACTAATCATTTCACTTGTCAAACGGCCAATTTGAATTGTCTATGGTATTCATAGATGCTTTACGATTTGTATTGTTATTTTAGACAATGAGTGAATGATTTGTTAAGATTGACAGATAATTCGAATTGTCTAAGATTTTGTTAGTTCATCGCTAATGTCAAATGATTGCGGCGACTTGTTGTCTATGACAATCGTTTAACGGTAAGTGTTTTTGATTATTTTGGAATAAAATTAGGTAAAACAATTTTTATTCTACCATTAAAATCAATAAATGATGTTCAATAAATTAAAATTGTGGAGCTTTTTAGTCAAAACCCTTGGCTTTGGCACAGAAATAAGAATTGTTTTTTATATGAACACAGTTTGGGGTTATATTTTTGTAGGAAAGATATTATGAAAAGGTTTAGGGCAGTTCGGCCACAGATTAAAATATTTTTTCTTACTTTTTAGGGTTCCGTACCCAAAGGGTAACCAACGGGACCCTATTACTTAGACTCCGCTGGCCGTCTGTCTGTCCGTCTGTCAACAGGCTGTATCTCATGAACCGTGATAGTAAGACAGTTGAAATTTTCACAGATGATGTATTTCTGTTGCCGCTATAACAACAAATACTGAAAAACAGAATAAAATAAATATTTAAGGGGGCTCCCATACAACAGACATGTTTTTTCGCTGTTTTTATATATAATGGTACGGAACCCTTCGTGCGCGAGTCCGACTCGCACTTGGCCGGTTTTTGTATTTTGGTTCGGTTGCTATTTCGTCATACTAATATAATAAAGAAACATACTATAAAATAAAACACCGACCGATTCAAAAATATTTTGCAGTTGCAGTTGACTTGACACTTGAATTGATTCGAAACTATGACGCGTTATTATAACTACAAAACTCGGACGAAGACAAATAATACGATAAGATATAGCGCTGTCTCTTTCAGACATCACATCTAGTAAAAAAAGTAATCCCGTGTCAAGCTCTTCAACTACATATACTGTTGAGTAGTAGTAAACTTATGCCACCACCTGGGGTCGAGCAGCTGAAACTCGGTTTTCCTTCAATTGTTGCGTTTGGTTATACGAGTTGCATGGAGATAAGTTTCGATTGAATTCTATGTTTTAAATTATAAAAATTAATTTTTGTGGTGGATTTAAAAAATGTAATCAAAAAGATCTATTATTTTTGTGTTTGACATAATTTTAAAGTAAATAAGTTATCAAATTTCATTTTACGTAGGTAGTACACAATAAAACGCAATTTCATTTCGCATTTTTTAAACCATCGGTCATTTCTAAACCTTCGGTTACTTTTCGGTCTTCATTTTATGGACAGTTTTACACAGTTCGAATTTGCCCTACACGATCCTTGACAATGGTATAGATTTATCATCTATGACCAACCTTACACAATCGCACCTCTTTACATTACCAGAATACGGACGCCTCACAGAATAAGGTTGCGGGAAGCGCGCGGGGCGACTCGCTTGCAAGTGCGCCGCGCAGCAGGAATAAGACGATAGTTTTTTTCAAATACAGACTGTTCACAGGTATTTTACCTCTGACAGCTGTTCTATGTCCAATACTTAAGAAACATTTTCGATCAGCCTAGAGGTAAAATAACTGTGAACGATCTGTACCTATCGCGGCCGCGGCCGCTAACTCAATGATTCCCTTAATATTGTTATTAAAACAATTTAAAAAATTTTAACTCGATATGTTTCGGCCCTCGGTATGGGGCCGAAATATATCGAGTTAAATTTTTTTTAATTGTTTTAATAACACTACTAATGAAAAGCTCGTAAAAGTTAAATATAGTATATTTATAAACGTAATAATTTATATAACTAGTAGATGGTAGTGATTGTTGGCACTTGGTGGAATTTATAAAACATTGTTTTTAAAAAAACACTTTTACTTATCCACATATTACTTATAACTTTATTATGCCCGACCGGTTTCGCTGTAAAGCATTTTCTAGGGCTTTTTAAACATCCTAACTAACAAAGAAATAATACCATGTCTAAAATGACGTGCAATAAATGAAACAACAAACAGAAGGGGTTGAGGATAAGTACAAGTGTTTTTTTAAAAACAATGTTATAATTAATAATTATCTTTCAGCTATTTAAAACTTTCATTAAATCCGATTTGCATACACATACAATTCTACTTATACGTACGCCTTGGTCCCGGATAGGCAGAGATCACAGATTTCCATCTGCTACGATCCTGACACACTCTCCTCTCCCCCGTCCACCAATCTAGTCATGCAGGCTCTTCTATTTCAGGTGCTTTTGACTTCGCCTTTCATCAGTATGTCCTTATTTGGTCAGCATACGGCACGTCCTTCTACGTTTCGGTTTAATTCTAACTGAATCCGTTTTGTTCAAGATAATCCCCAACCCTACAGTACCGGAATGGACGGCCGAAGCTCGCGACATTCAGGAGCTGATCCAGGTGCTAGCAGCTCGATACAGCAGCGCTGCAGCGAAGGCAGCCGAGATAAAACATAGGAGGGGGGACATGACGCCGGTCATGCCGTCCAATGTGAGTGTGAATTGGCCACAATAGCGCCTGATAATAAGAGACTGAACGCAACCAAGGCAATCAGTATGTCTAGGAACTTCCTTAAAATCTACAGAAGTAGGTAAAGGACGAATGAGAGGTACTACGCCTGTAACCACACCCCAGTACGGCTTTTCATGACGATATGCCGAAAAAACTAATCCGCGCATAACTAGCGAAAACAGGCGCACGCACACATAAACGTGTATACGTACGACGATCTCTGATGAAGTCGGTCGAATGCCAATACGAAATTCTGCCGAGATCGTCATACGTATGCGTCTATGCATGTGTGCGTCTGTCTGTTTTCGCTCCGTCGCCGCGTCGTCGAGTCGGCCTTCTGGTAGTATCTATTTCGTGCTACGGGGCCACGATGCGTCGGGAGTATTTGGAGTACCACGGCTGTCACGCTGCGGGTGGTAGCGGCAAGCGGCAGCGGCGAGCGACGACCGATATAGCGAGCGGCTTCTATCGGAGTGTTCGAGAATGCCATGCATACGCGCGTTTCGGAAATCAGACAAGTTTGATATTTTGCTCTCTAAGAGGCGTTTATTTCTGCTATACGACCTGGCAGGGTAAACATCCGAAACATATAACAGAAATACTATACTTAACTAAGTTATATGGAGAAATAAAAGAGCTGTTTCCATTGAGATAATAGACACTCTTCTTAATCGACACGATATCTTGAGCAAACTAAGAACTAGGTACTTTCGGGACAGACACATTTTTCACTAACCAAGATTCAGTATTAAACACGTGGTATTTCCCGCACTCAACGCTCGCTACCTCTCTGTGGAGGAGTACTATTTATATTTTTTGGTCGCTACTGAGCGGTGACTGCGTGGCATGCTCTCAAACGCGGCGGCGTTTCGCCCCGCTCACCGCCGCCGCCGTCGCTCGTCGCACTCCAGCGTGGCAGCGCCATCATTGTTTTTATCTCAATTTACGCCACTCGGAACGGAAGTCAGTGCACCCTGAAGTCAGTTGAAATATTTGTAAGAATTACCACTGGCCAAGTAGAATTTATTTGTGAACTTTAAGATCTATTGTTTTGTCAGTAGAAAATAGTAGACAATAGTTATTTGTTATGCATGCCTGTAAAGTTGTAAATAACTTTGCTGCCGAGAGAGGAAAATCCTAGGTGCAAGACACTGACATGAGTAATACAAGTACGCTGGACATGTTGTGCCATACAAAATGACAGGTCTTTTACGTTCCGATTCAAAGTGCGCCGACCAAGCGTACCGGGAACTAAAATTGCACTTGTTATAAAAGATAACGTCATTGTCTCATCTTTATTATTAGTTCCGATTACGCTCACGTCACTCGCTGCAGCGACCAACGCCAAAATGGCGATAATCAAATTGCTTCAGTATCAGATCGTCAATAGCCGGTCCAGTGTACTCGTATTTATTATTAGAATTCAGTGGTACAAGAAAAAACAAAAGTAAAATGAACTCAGACCAATATTGTCTGAGAAAATGAACTAATCTTTTTCTTTTTTCGTGCAATCGTCGCGTCGTGCTAGCCAGTGTGAAACTTGAACTTGAAAAGAGTATTATTGCTTTTTTCCTCTATGGTATTAATGCATTTCAGCCACGAACCTATACATGATTTCAGCGGACTGCCTGGCTAAAGAAATATTCGAATTTTAAAAACCTTTTCGACGCTCTTTAGCTGATAAAATGCACTTTTGCACGAAGATTTCGAATGATAAATAGAGCCTTTCAGAGTTTGTGAGGTGAAATAAAATATTACTACCTACCTCTCCCGCACCGCAACGCTGGTCTATGTCTATGGTAACATCGTGAATTAAATAAACTGTTGATTCTTGGTTATGCAAAGGGATATTCATACATACTTATATTCCATGAGTTAATGCTATTTCTCAATGCAGTGTATAATGTTTTGTGCAATAGAATAATAAAAAAATATAAGATTTGTTAAAATGAGCGCACTACGGCGGCGTGGCACGAAAAAAATCGCAATATTGATTGGTTCTATCACTGACAGCATGATAGCAAAAGAAACAGCTGAGTTTATGAATGCAGCTTACTTAAGGCAAGCGAAATTACGATATTATTTGAGTAACTAAATAAACACAAGAATCACTTTCAACACAGACTAGGACTATGAGTTTGTTTGGGGGTACGTATCTTACTTACAAATTTAAAAGCCCCAATTCACCCAGTATTCTGAATATTTCAGCCCCCAAGCGGCGCAGCCTCAGCAGCCGGCGTCAGCACCCACACCACGCCTCGGGAACCCGAAGCTGGTCTTCCAACTTACAAGGAGCTGCTGCAGCGGGAGCCTGTTAGACCACCACGTAAGCTTATATATACACTATTCCCTCAGCCTGGTCTAACCACGTGACAATAACTGTTCCCTCCAAAACTAAAAGGAGACATTTTCAAATTCGCATCCCTTTGTGAAGTAGCTGTAACTTACGCAATATCACTCCGCGACCCTCCTTCCCCTACCTGTGACCTCTGCAACCAACTTCTAACCAACCTTTTGTTTAATGGAAAGGTTTAAAGTTTAAAGGAACATTCAATATCCCTCCAACAGGTTCAGTGCTTGTCAGCTTACAAAAAGACTTGCGGCGGGATATACCTCTATTGTGACTCGGGTTAAGACTGAAAATCACGTTACAGCCAAAAAAATTGTTCTAAACGTCAGTCGCTTAGCGCAAAGTGTATAACTTAACTTTGTTTTTCTTGTTTAGAAGTTAAAATTGAAAAACCTTTTGGTATGTGGCAATTGACGCCAATAATTCAATGTTGTTGAAGCATGAGTTTGAAATGTAATGACTAATTAGTCATGATCTTGTCCAACAAATTTAAAACAGCATTTTAAGTTGGTTTTGAAAAGATCATGACTAATTGTGTATACAATTTGAAAAAAAAAGCATTTAAATAAATGTGACAAAAAATATCTTTCATATATAAATATGTGAAAATCATAGTACTAGTGAGAACAAAACTCTCATTAATTCTACCGTAGAACAGTGTTGGTAGACAGTAGAATAAGCAGGGATAAAAAGTCCTACTAGTTCTACTACTATTCTGTAACATATTGCATTGTAGGTATATCCAGTGAGAAAAAAAGCCCAATAGTCGTCCTATAGTAAAATTGTTTAGTAGAACTAATGGGAACAAACGCAAAACTATCTTAAGTGCCAGTAAATAAAGTGGAACTAGTGATTACAAAATTTTACATTAGTTCCATTATTTCCAGATTTATTTTAAATGGAACTATTGATAGCAAAAATTATCAAGAGTTCCATCATGGAACTGTTAATGGTACTAGTGTCAACAAAGGTTTATTACGCGCAGTGGCGGATATATTTGCCCAGTATATAGTAGGCCCAGGCCTAGGGGCGCCCAGATATTAGGGGCGGCCAATCGTGGCAAAAAATACACTGAAGAAACTACCCAAAGTAACTATTACTTTGTTATTAAATATTTTATTTTATGTTATTATTAACCTGGAAACTAAGCGCGTCAGAAATTAAAGAAAAGGCCAAAGCATTACAAAAAGTGTATTGTACTGACTTAGAAGACAATTTCCTAAAATGATGTCTCAATTTTCGTGCTTACTGAAATATAAAAAACGGTCAAAGGTCAAACTCGCAATCCATAATTTTAATTTTGTCATTTTGTTTTCTTGTATTTCTCAACCGCTATATTTTTCCTGTAATCTTTACGTAAGCAGATATTAACATAATTTTTGGCATATTTTTTGGTCCATCAGTTTTTGAGAAATGGGGGGGGACATAAATTTTTTTGTGGATTTCTCGAAATAGATGCAAGTAGATATAGCCAAGCTATATATTTTAATTACAATTTGTGACTTGTATTCTATATACAACATGAGCATTATTAAATTTCGGAATATATTTCGATAAAAGTTGACAAGTAAATTCATATGTATTACCTGACTAAATGATGGGAGCTAAGAAAGGGGCGGCTGGTACTACTATATGGCTTAGGGCGGCCAAGACTGCAAATCCGCCACTGATTACGCGACAATGGTTTAATGTCAATTAGGCTTTTTTAGCAATGTTGTGTTCCTTTGGTTGTAAATGATTCTGCACAACAACTATAAACTCGCTTTTAATTTGTACAGATCATATAAAATAACACAACTTTGCTAGAAAAGCCTAATTAACAAACTATTGTCGCTCAATGCCATAAATCACATTTATTTAATACGTTTTTTGTTAAAACTAATGAAAACAATAATAAGGTTAATTTAGGAACGAAAACTGACGCAACCACCTTAATCAAAGTGAATACGTGGTTTCCTTTACAGCGTCAGACGAAGAAGAAGACATACCATCGAGGTCGTACTTGAAGAGACAAGCGCAGCTCATATTGGATACCAAGTCGAGAAGAAAAGGTTTTCGACCTCCGTATCCCAGGAAATAAATTAAATTCAAATGATTGTAGGATTTATTCACATACAATATGTGTAGGTAAATGTAAAATCAAGCGTGTGACTTTCGAGTTTCTGCTAAATGTGGAAAATAAACTAACAGAACAGATTCCGACACAGTCTTGACTCCTACTTTTGTTATTTTCATCATAGACTTTTTCGTATCTGTATTTTGATTTTTCCGGTAGTAGATTATTAATAATCTCTAAAGCAAGGCTGGCCAATAGATTTTCCAGGTGAGCAAAATTTCTTAGACTGGCGGCGGCCACCACCACTACCATATTATTAAGGTAATTTATTCAAAAAAAGACAAAATATCCTTTTATTTACTTTATTTGTAAATTAAATGAAATAATATATATTTTTTTATTTAATGTGAGCTCTGAAGTGGTTTTCCTGATAGTAATTTGTCGGATAGCCCGCTGACCAAAGTGCTGGCGGGCAAATTAAAATGCATTGGCGGGCCACTTCGTGGCCCGCGTGCCTGGGTGTGGCCGGCCTTGCTCTAAAGAGTCTGTTTTGATACTCTCTGGAGTAGAATTACTATCGCGCTCGACATTTTTGCAACACGTTTATGTTTACTGAATAAAGTTCACTGAAAATCACAGCACCAAACTCCGTGTTTTGTTTAACAATCTTTGAAATCGCGCCTTTTTTTCGAGTTTTTTTTTTTGTTATTGTGGCCAGTTCTATTTTCGAACAAACTTCTTTACATGTTTTTACTTATAGTTTTCCACGAGTTTCCACACGGATTTGACGCTCCAAATTCAAATCATTTTACTCCCTTGGGAGTTTCATACAACTTTACCTCCCTTAAGAGGTAATGCTTTACTTTACGTTGAGATTGCATTATATGTACCTAATTGGACATTGTCGAGCATTTGGTGTGAAAAGGTATATTTCATGTAAGTATACAATATAACACAAATGATAAAATTACCTTGAAAAACTGAAAGGGCTTGTAGGACTAGATAAATGGATGTATGTACATAAGGCGAAAGCGGTGTGTCAGAATCGTAGCAGATGGAAAAATATCTGCCTACGATTTCAGAGAAATCAATGGTTTAGAAACAAAATTTTGGAGGACAATATGACAGAAGCTTCAGAAATGCAAATGGTAAACTGGGCCATTTTGTTTTGTCCCAAAGTGATAGTACTATCGCAAATATCAGGCACAAATACGATGCTTTTAGAGAATGCAGATTTCACCACAGTAGACATGAATTCCGTTAATCTCATTACATGCTCGAATGACAAGATGAATGATTGAACCTTGATCCCAAGTAACCGGCGACTTACCGACTGAGCTACCGATGATTTTACTGAAACCTTGATGCTAAAGTTATTACTTAGGTATACCTAACGAGTTATAACTCATTATTATTATAGTACAATCAATGCGGAACAAATTGGTGACATACTTCATAGATACGTTGAAAAAGAGCAATGTCAAAAGTACCAGATTATATGACTAGATTGATGAATGTGGATTAGGCGAAAGAGTAGCAGATGGAAACCTGTAGTCTCTGCCTACCCCTTTTTGAGACAGGCGTAAGTATATGTATGTATATGTACAATCAATGCTGCAAAGAGGATTTTTTTTCATCATATAAAATAAGTAATAAAAACAAAATACTGTCAAATCAAACAAAACTGTCACAAATCCAACTACTTACTTTATTTTAACTATATCGTCTAAATATCAAAAAACATGTTCTGCCCGCAAAAAAACTCGTACCTCCAGCTGGTATGCGCGATGAACCCTCGAGTGATCAACAAGGCAGTAGACCAAGCCATGGAGAAGCCCCTAGACCCCCACGACGCAACACCAGCGGCGCACCGCATGGACTCCATGCAACCTTCACTCTACGCCCCATGTGTGGACATTACCAGAGCTAGGGTCGGTTTTGGGAGGTGGGGACTGAAGATATTGGTCAAACAGCTGCATTCGGATAATGCGTTAGAGCGGATGCAGGCAATACATAGTATTATGGATAAGGTGAGATCGTGCAGCAGTTCTTGGCGTTTGAACTAACCTGTATCATATTCGAATAAGTAACATAATTTTAGAAATTGGGACACGAGTGCTTGCTTACGGAAGCGAACGACGTGAGTTTCGAAATAGTTTTGCACGAGTGTCCCAATGTCTAATTATGTTCAGTTGCACACAATACTTTATCTACGACTGTAAAAAATATCGTTTTTATTTATAATATGTATTTTCAACTAACAATTTCACGAAAAATGAGAATACATTCGTTCATGAACCTCGGGTGCGTCGTTCCGGTAAGCTGCCTTGATGCCCAATCAAGATAAAGGGGGCTTGGCTTAAAAAATAAGGTCGGGGATTATTTCTCGTTTCTGTTGTTTATTGGGTCTCTGGCGGTTTTATAAAAAATAAATTGTGGCAATCGCAGCGCAGAATCGCGATGTTATAATTAATATTACAACATCGGATAAACAACAGGTGCATTATAAAACTGCTTTTGATGTCTTATTGCAGTATGGGTGTAGATAAGTAAGGTTGTATGTCTGTGTCCGTACACAGCGCACGATTTTCCTAAAAGTACAGTGCGACCAGTGGCGTAGCTAGGTAGGCAAAGGCCCCAGTGCATAGAGAAAAAATCGGGCCCTCACCCCCTCTTTCACGGTAGCTTCAACTGATATTGGCCTTCAAAATTATAGATAGGAATAAAAATAGGATACAGGATACAGTGAGTTGAACTTATCATTAGTAGGCTTAATCCATACGTCATCTCTATGAGGGGTAAAATCTCTGTGTTTATATAAAAGAAAATGGGAATAAATAAGCAACGACGCATTATAAAATCTTTATTATACAGATGAGATCAATAGATGACAAAGAAAAACGATTTTAACAGAGTTCCCTGTGCAATTGACAACCTCTTGCGCGCTTTGATTTTTGCGAATTCGTCTATAACTTCACTTGAAAATTCTTGTGAGCAGGGTCGAGGTTTTCTAGCTTCAGGAGCTGGCGAATTGGCTGACCCGCTCTTTTCAAAGCTTAGGTTGGAGGGCCCCCTGAGCTCCGGGGCCCTGGTGCACTGCACCAGCTGGCCCTATGATAGCTACGCCACTGAGTGCGACATGCATGGATTGGTCTAATTAAACATAGCCCTTGTTTCACAGATTCGCGAACCGATCGTCTACATTCACATTAAAAAAACCCGCAGGCATCGTAGTATTGACATGACTTACCCCCTTTTTAGGGTTTCGTACCCAATGCGGAAAACGGAGGCCTATAAATGTCACTCCGCTGTCCGTCTGTATGTCTGTCCGTGTGTCACGGGTCTCTAGTTCTTAGACGGAATGAGATAGAGACCTGAAATTTCGATATGTTGTGTAAAATTTTGACCCAATACTAAAAATTAAAATAAAAGTTCAGGGGGACCTCATACACGAAAAGAGGGCCGAAATATTTTTTTCTCTCCCCAAAATATCTGGTGTTATTGTCTAGAGTTTATTAAGTAGAGTGAAAATTAATTTTTTGTATTAATCTTCTAAATAATCTAAATAAAGAAATGGGAGGCTACCAAAGTTATCATTTTTAGACCATTTTTGTTATGGGGACTACCTCAAAGGCCAAAGCAGTTAGGAATTTGCAATTTCTGTATATTATGTACCATATATTAAACATATTAAGTATATTTAACATACCTACCTAAATGGCACGGAACCCTCAGGGCGCGAGTCCACTCGCACTTGAACGGTTTTTACTAATTCGGCGATATACAGAATATAGATATATACAGACGAACGGACACACGGACTACGAAGAGTTGTCAACCTTATTCGGTTTACATTTAGGATAAAATAAGGAGCCGAGCGAAGCGGAGCAGAGCGAGGCGACGTTCCTAGTTTTGTTACTTAAAATTAAATTGTCACTAATGTAATAGAAAATTGTTCGCCTGAGCAACCCAAAGTTTCCAACATTTTTATTCGCCAACAGTCTTTCGCCCACTTAGTATTTTAGTACGCTATATTCAGTATTTTTGAGACCTTAAATTTGAATTTATATTCGCTCGTTTAAATACCACCCGTTTAATATTACTTCCAGGTTCAAATAGTTGAAGATGCCATGTTTCTAATCAAAACAGGTCTCGTTTTCCGCATCGCAAACTTGCTGCACAATAGAAATCCTGTCATCAGAGAAAAGACCTGTATCACTCTTACATACTTAGCTTCTTACCACCAAGGCAGGATCCAGATCTTGAAACATCCTGACATCATGAACGACCTCAGATGGATTATATTGAAGGATAGAAAGGAAATAAGATACGCCGCCGCGAAAACATTGAGAAATCTTTCCAGCAATAGGTGCTCTTGCGAGATTATTCTAAAAACCCCCTCAATATTAGAAAATCTTCTTGAAATTATCCAAAACGAGGCAGGGGGAACTGTCGAAATACATCTGAAGACCCTGGAAAGCCTCATCGAATGGGATCCATTAGAAGCACTGAAGAACAATGCGTTTAAAATTATGCTCGCGTTGATGGATATAGAAAACACAAAAATTGTCTGTCGCGCTATGGATTGTATGGCACAGCTTCTTTCCCATGAAGTCGGCAAAAAACTGAGTGATTCTTACGACCTAACATTTGCACTGCGAAAGTTCATACAATCACCTCATATTAAGGTAGTTTTAAGCGCTGTAGCCTTACTAAAAATGACCACTCTGTCTACTCAATCAAAATGGCGTGCTAAAGAATTCTGTGCCGATTTGACAAACGACTTGGTAAAGTTCTGTCATAGACCAAACAACCCGTTGCTTCAACTGAGCGCCATGCAGGTTCTCTTGAACTTATGCGAATGTCCTGACATACGATCTCATGTAAAGAAGAATCACTTGAGGAGTCTAAGGTCTATGAGAATCAGAACGCATGAGGAATGGGATGGGACCTCGGAGGTTAGTAGTTATGGTCTTGAGACTGGCCACAACTATAGGACGATGAGTATTGAGCCGGTCGAAACCATTAAAAACGAATATGGTGATAACGCTTTGGCGATAAATGTCCACAGTTACTTGGGCACTGTGCGCGAAACACAAAAACGTCTGCTGAAATCCATAACTTGGAAGTCCTATGTGGATTAAATTGCAGACTCGTATTCAGTATAGACCAAAACTTTGAGGTTGGGTTTAGTCCATAAAAAGAAGAAAACTGCAAGATATAAAGCGGATATATCGCCATTTAAACGTTCAGTCAGAATTTATTTTGTTACTTATTTGTATATGCTTGCAAATCTTGCATTTAATGGACCTATGTGAAGTTGCCAAGTGCATAAACGATACCTGATAAACAATATTGACTGCTATTCGATTGTACTGACTTTTAAATCACATGTAAGCGTATTCTTAAAAATATATATTTATTCGGTACAATACATAATTATTTATTTATTATCGTTTACTCAGTTGGCAACTTCACTTAGATATTTAGGTTGCGTTCATAAAAGGTGAAAATTAACTGTCACCCGTTCCATAAGGCGCCGACGGGTGTCGTGGCAGCGCAAAGCCCGTCGCAAAAACCACCTGGAAGCGCAGCAAGAAGCGCCGCCAGAAGCCTGAAGCTGTGGCCTTGCGTTAGCGCACACACGCAATGCAAGCGTTTTTATTACGCAGGCACACGAGATACTGTTGTCGTATTGGTTACTAGATTGAAAATACATATTCGTACATTAAACATACGTAAAAGTTTCGCTATTTATTCATATATTACACGTCCATCACAATTAGGCGAATGAGCTAACCAATAATCGCCTCTATCAAAAGCTTATAAAGTCTTTGCTTATGGCATAATTGTGATGGTCATGTCCTCTAAAACGGCCATTTTGCATGAATCATATTACGATTATGTTCTAATGCCGTCTCTTTTGCACGCGTGAAAAAATTCTGACTACTCAAAAGTAGGGTAGTACTTTCAAATCATTTTATGATTCACCCAATCGGCCTTTTCAGATCCCCAGATAGTACACAAATAAGGGAATTTAATTTTATGATCTAAATTTAGAAAATAATTTGATTTGTACTGAAAAATTATTCAATGTTAACTTACATCTCGTTTCAGCCCTATCATTATGTTAGTATGTTCTAAGAAATACAAGTTGGTAACCAATAAAACAACGATTAATTTATAAGTATTTATTAACTAAAATTTCCGAGTGTTATTTAAAATATGGTTTAGTTATTTATTAATTAAACTACTTGAGCTACATTTTTGGCTTTTTATATATTTTGTCTATCTAAAATCTAAATGCTAAAGATGCCTCATGCACGTTTCTTCACAGGTGACAGACTTAAGCTAAGTTTCAGTCGTTTTAATAATCTTGCGTTTAATAAAGCCTGACGTACAGTAACCTGAAGTTCAAGCTCCCTATGTAAACGGCCATGACGCCGCAATGAGCGTTTTTCTCGTTGTTTTTTTTCTTACTTCTTAACTTTCCTCCAGATGTCGCTGTCCATATCACCATAGATAAAATGTGTTTAGTAGCAATCAATGTCAAAGTGGTTTTTAATTGGTTTGCAATCGGTGCAAATTTTGTATTTGATTATATTGCTAAAGTATACGACAGTGCCATCTAGGAATCTTAGTAAACACTAAATTTGACATAAGGAAAAACGCTCATTAGTACTGCCTGTCAAGTTGGCTTCCGTACGACTATCACGAAAAATTACGGTCACTAAGTTTGAAAAGTGGATGACCAGAACTTTTCTCGATAGTAAATAAGCTAATATTCCTACTAACTTACGTATATAAAATTAACTGATTTTGTGAGGCAAAATATGCCTAAAGCTGATAAGTTCTCTTTTAATACGAAGAGTCCGATTTACATAACAAAATAAAAACAACAATAAAGAAATGGCACCCATTAATAATAAAACTAATCATAAATATCTACAAGAACATTATTTACATCTAATAGCCATAAAAAATACAATTTAAACAATACTTTATCAAAACAAATGGAACAGAACTGGGAGGGTTATTTTGGCTTTAAGCTACTGCTATTGGTTATATATTTGGTCTTTACATATGAAATTGCCGTTTTCTATAGAGAATTTGAAGGAAACTCAATAATCAGTACATTTTTGCATTTTTTTAGGAATGACAAATCCAAATTATGTAATTTATTATGTGTATGAATGAGACAACATTAAGCTAACAGAAACAGAAATTTAATTTTTGAAAAGTGTCAACTGTAAAAAATTATTACGAATCTTATCATGGACATGGATGGAATTTAGGATGAACTTTTTTTGAAATTTTAATTTTAGTTGTCAAACTGAAAATAAAAACAACATTTAATACGTAGCTGTAAAACCTTTAAATCAACTTTCAAACAAAAATCAAATAATGGAAATAGCAATTGAATTACAGGAACTATGAACCCATGAATCTGTAAGAAAATTTCGGCAATTTCATATGTAAAGACCTATTATTTTTTTTATTTACGAAATACGATCAACCATGCTAGTGTACTTTGAAATTCATTTTCACATTTAGGTTAAACGTCAGTCGATTAGCGCAAAGTGCATAACTTCACTTTGTTTTTCTTGTTTAGAAGTTAAAAATTAAAAAACTTTTTGGTCTGTGGCAATTGATGCCAATAGTTCAGTATTAGTGAGGTTTATAAAGCATGAATTTGAAATTCAATGCACAATTAGTCATGATCTTTTCAAAACCAACGTAAAATATTGTTTTAACTTTGTTTGGACAAAATCATGACTAATTGTACATTAAATTTCAAACTCATGCTTTATAACCTACACTAATACAGAACTATAAGTGTTAATTGCCACATACCAAAATGTTTTTCAGTTTTCAACTTCTAAACAAAAAAAACATAGTTAAGTTATGCACTTTGCGCTAAGCGACTGACGTTTAATCTTAAACTTGTGTTCATTTCGGTGCATTTTAAACACATATCACATGCTCGGTGAAATTTAAGTAGTTTTGGAAACGAAAATGGAATCGAATGGGCGGAGGTAGGCATGTATTTATATATGTAACCTATTACTATGTAGTATATAGGATGGGATTTGGTCGGCCGCCTGGATTCGTGCTGGGGGCTCGGTTGGTGATCATTGAACCTTGTTCCTGGTCCCTGGCCGGGTCTCCGGTATGGGTTCGGGCGGTTGATTGGATTTCACCTTGTATAATAATATTTTACCTATAATTTTAATCGTATACATATTTCTACATAAATTAAATAAACATTTAATCTAAGTAGTTCATGAACATTTATTATTTTATTACATATATTTTTATAAGATTAAAATTTGACTTGTGAAACGTGTATTATGTATACCTACTTTGCAAAATAAACTTTTTGAATTTTGAATTTTGTTCATCCTTTTATGAACAGTTTTTCATAGTAAAAGTATCAGTATCAGCTGATAATTTTTCAATGAACACATTCAACAGTTTTCGTTTCCAAAACCAGTTAAATTTCACAGACCATGTGATTATGTTTACACTGTTGATTGTTGGCACTTGGTGGAACTTGCAATACATAATGAACAGAAAATCACTTGTACTATCCCACAAATTTATTTAATACTAAAATGTGTTAGTGTCATTGATGATGTATGTCATCATGGATGATGTAAACTATTTATTGTGTAATTAAGATCTTATATTAATTCCTTTGATAAATGCCATAAAGGTGAAACCGGTCAGGAAGTATTAATAGTAGTTTATGCTACAAGGGCGAAAAGGATTAAATTACGAGGACGATTTAAAACACGAGCATAGCGAGTGTTTCAAACGTAAGCGAGTAATTTATTGCTCTTACGCCCGTGTATCATACTACGTTTTTTAATGCATAGTGTGAGGAAATAAAACAATATCTTGTGAACTTTAAATTATGATTGGCTCAAAAGGACTGTATCCAAAGCCGTTAAACAGTAGGGGAAAAAATATAACATTTATAGTACACAGGAAAGGCTGCAGGTTAGCCAACCATTGTAAATAAATTAAAAAAATAATAATAATAAAGCCCTAGGACAAAATAATTGACTTTCTGTTGGATTTTGATGCATAAAAAGTGGGCCTTTACGAGCACTTGCATTAAAAATAAATTTGTGGGATAGTACAATTGATTTTCTATTCATTATACATGTGATGTGTTTAAAATGCATCTCAAAGTTTTGAAAATTTTAAATGTCCTCATTAACAACTTTAACCATGGAGCCAACACTGAAAAATTATCATGTGATCTTTACAATTTGGTCGAGTAGGTATTGCACTTTTGTATCGAACATCTGTTTTTTTGCAGACCCCGTGCTCGACTGGTTAGTTTACATATTACCAGTTGGCGTTTCCAACCAAATAAGAAGTATATATAGTTGCTTGGTCACCTTATTATGCTAACCATACGTACCTATATCACATATCTTCGAAACTTCCATTTACCAAATATTCTATAGTCATGTATTTTTGGTTACTATTATTTATTAGGTTGGCCTACCGTTCAACTGAGTCAGTTCCTGAGGTAGCTGCGCGGTGCGGGAGTGGTGTGGTGACGTCACGTGAATTGACGCGAGACTTGCGAGAGAGGCGATTTCACCTCGCAGAAATTTCAGGAATCAAATCAGTTACGGTAGGCCGTGTAGAACAAAACAATTACTGCGCTTCGGCAATATTCGGGTTTCAAGCATTCAAATCAAAGACATTGTACAGAGAACTACTATCATCGCAAGTTGCTAGTGCGTTGGTACTTTGTCTAAACAATTCGAAATGTCGTTTGTTAAAGAACGGTCAGAAAAAATTTATTAAAAACATTTACTGAAAGACAGATGAGACTAATTTGGGATCATAGATATTAAGAGACAAAACCATGAATGTATACGCAGGTCTAAAAACAAACTATCCTCGGCCGAAAACAGATGACATCCGAGCGCATTATAGCAATTTGCGGGGATTATAGACTGCACTACGCAACGAAAAACGAGACGAGCGAGAGGGCCACAAGCACCCGTAAGTCCCTTTTTAGGGTTCCGTACCCAAAGGGTAACCAACGGGACGCTATTACTAAGACTCCGCTGTCCGTCTGTCACCAGGCTGTATCTCATGAACCGTGATAGTTAGACAGTTGGAATTTTCACAGATGATTTATTTCTGTTGCCGCTACAACAATAAATACTAAAAAACGGAATAAAATAAATATTTCAGGGGGCTCCCATGCAGAAGATATGTTTTTTTTGCCGTTTTGGTAGATAATGGTACAGAACCCTTCGTGCGCGAGTCCGCCTCGCACTTGGCCGGTTTTTTTACTAATACGACCAAACCGTATAGGGCTAAACAAGGACACACGGGCGGCGAGTGCCTTTCTCGCTCGGCTCGTTTTACACTTGAATATGCTATTATAACAAAAACAACCTTATCAATAAATTCTAATTTAGTTCAACAAACATTGGACAGTGCAGTCTATACGATGTCTTTGATTCCAAGTTACCTAACAAGACAATAGCGCATTGATTTTAGACTTTGTTTCCATTCGTTATGTTTACAAATGAATCGTTTTTCCGAAGAAATGCGAATATTGCCGAAGCGCATTATTTATGTCGTACGTATTGTTTACTTGTCTCACTGACAATATTGAAGCGAAGTTTATTTCTAAGTAAGAACGGTGAAATCTTTGATGGAAAATTGATTTCAACAATCATGTTAAAACATTTTACACACCGCTCTTTTCTAGATACATATATGCCATTAACATGCCATGGTGTAAAATATTTAGTGTTTGAAAATTATTTTAAAATTATTGACACAAGTCTCTTTATAATATACGATATACCCGTAAATTTAATCCCCTTTAATTTCCGTTGACGAAAACCAACAAATGGCGAAAATTATCATCATATAATACATTATCATCACATGCAGACACTATATTTATTGTCCAAATAACTAAACCTTCATCACACAAATCTCAATTCTACTATACAGTACGACACAACTCAAGATCATTTGCTTTAAAGGTTCGAGCCATAGACAATACAGCCCAGAAAGACGTCTATAGTTCAACATCTTCAATTCTGTCAACAATCGAATCGGTATACTGCAATCCTATTGGCTCTTCCAATCTTACGTATAGCGCCACAAACTTATCTTTCCCGAAGACGAAGACTCTAACGTAATGAATATAGAAGCCATTTTGGTTTAGCCAACCAAAACATATAATTTTGGAGTGGCGAATTGTATCTGCTGGTTCAGTCAGATGTGTTCACAGAAATCGGTCGCCTGTTATGAGGAGTCTGTAAGCTGTATTCTTCTATGGTTCGAGCATACTATGTCGGGCCGCAGCGGGTTGGGGCTCAGCGCAAAATTCCCCCCTAAATCGCTTCTATACAATGTATATGAGTTATGGTGGATTTCCGTCCGTGCGATGCGCCACGGCCCGCCCCGTTGCGCCTGATTTGCAAAATCCGTATTACGATGATCAACAAAGAAGAGATAATATTTGGAAGGGGAGATAATGAAAGAACCTGGTAAGTAAAACTGTAAAAGGAAATGTAACTTAAAATCCGTCAATGCACTGCGACCCGGCGCGTCTTGATGTGCCAAGTACGCATTTTGCGCTGCGATGCGGCCCGCCCCGACATAGTATGCCCGAACCTTAAATGGGCCATAGACATATCTCTCCCCTACGTAAAATTATTCAAAAAGTATATCAAAATTTCAAGGTGAATTATTAAGTACTTTATTTTATATATTATAAAGTACCATTCCTAAACGCCGGAGGAAAGGTAAAAATTAACTGTCACCCGTTCCACAACCACCCGAGTGGTTGTAGTTAACGAACAGTTTATAAACCTTGTCAGAAATATAAAATTGATTTTGACAGTTTAAATTTTACATTTGCCCAGGCGTTTAGGAACGCTACCTAAGTATTGCGTTATTCACATCTGAAACCATAATCAATAAAAGAAGAAAAAAACCCAAGCTGTGCCGTACCATACAACAATAGTACCAAAAAACCCCAACAAGATTTCAAATCCTTATCAAAAATCATCTCTGTTACTCGACAATAAGGGTCTAATTATCTTGGAGGGTGGGCGTCACCTCTTCAGGACTACTCTTGAGCGTGTTCACCATCACATGTTCGAACAGGGCCTTGCACAGGTCGTGCAAGTGGAGCTGGTGGTCTCACCTCCCCCCTCCCCGCTTGTTCAGGGGGTCGTACATTTCCGCTTCGGAGTCTATTTCGTCTTCGGATAGCGAGAGGGAGCCTCCGGCGCGGCGCGGCCGCCGTTGGTCCTGGAAATGTAGGATTTTGAATTTGGAACTACGATTTCAAATAGGACGATTTACAGTCTGCACTTTGGTTAACGAATAATGACAGTTCGACATTAAAAGCTTTAAAATAATGACAAGGTGTGTCCCACAATATAACCCATGACATAAGCAGCTCTTGAATACCTTAGTTTACATCGCTGTTTCATCAGTGACCAACAAGTTTTGTATATTGAATAAAAAATTATAAAAGTTAGATTTCTGTATGGAAAATGGCAAATAGAACAATATGCAGAATATATTTGAAGAATGTAACATAATTTTTACACAAATAAATTAAAGAGAAAACTAGAGCTATGGTGCAAACTAAAAAATACATTAGGTTGACAGAAAAGTAATTTTGCATAATTAAGTAACCCGCAGTGAAAAATTTGCAGTCCAAACTTTGAAAGTTTATACCATTGGTGCTGTTAAAAATATGTAAAGATGAAGTGCGAAAAACATCCATAAATTAGTCATGCCTGTGTTAGCAAAATCTCAATAAGTTAAAGTCAACATAGAGACAGGTACCATATTGACTTGAGTAACATACTAAGCGCTAATATGACCAGAATATCAAAGCTTCGGGTCATATTAATAAACTTTAATTTATAAACGTTAATAAACGTTTCAATAAACTTTAATTTTATACAGTTTCCACCAATGTAGAGTCAAATTAGTCTGACACTAATCAAAGTCTTCTTGTACGAGTTCCACTATTTTATTTACTTAAATTATTGCGACTAGTTTCGTCTATTTGACACGTCGGGCTGATTACCCGATAAACAGTTAAACAGTTTACCTATTCCAATCAGCCCGACGATGTCAAATAGACGAAATTAGTCGCAATAAATAAGTAAATAAAATAGTGGAACTCGTACAAGAAGACTTTGATTAGTGTTAGAATGAAGTTCCATCAAGGAGTCACATCTTACAGTATAAAAAAAAAATTGTCTGGATTGTCTTTAAAATCGTCTACTATGGCCAAAGCTTAAAAGAAAAAGTTACGGTTTCAAAACATAATTTCTTTGCTTTTGGTCTTTACAAAATCTAAAAATGGCACAACAGGCGCGGTCGCAGCCTACGATTTTGAAGGGGGTGGGGTCATCTTGGCTAAATAGTAAAAGTTGTTCGTATGTTCTATCGCCAGTTTCCGGCTTCCGCAACTTCATCTTCACACCCTGTATTTAATGTCTTTGCTGTCAGAGCCGAGCCCTGTTAAATACATGGTGTTGTAGTTGCATCCGAGTAAAAGTTAGTAATGTTTAAAAAGCAATCTTTCCACATCCCACACCCAGACAAGGTACAAGGACGACACAAAAATAAAATAGAGTGTATCTAACTACTGAATTGTGCAAGTCAAGGCAGCGAGTTAGTGCGAACCAGTTCGGAATCGCTGATCCACGCAGCTCCCTCCTCCACGCTCGACGACAGCTGTTCGTTGAAATTGCATTGTTTTAAATAAATAGACCGTTTGTTTGACCGCCTCTGTGGTCTATGGTCCGGACGTCTCGGTCACTAATCCAGAGGTCAGGAGTTCAAATCTCATAGGAGCACATTTGTGATCGGTCTGCGTGCTTTGAAAGGCGCGTTACACTGGGTACGTATTTGTACACGCATAATGGCGATTCGGCTCACCACCCATCTCTCTGGGCATAGATTAAGTATTACTACGTATAGACTAGCAGTTCCCATATATCAGTTTGTAGCCACAAAAAAGGTGTAAATTTCTAACGAAATCTAGATGGCGTTGCTAAATCCTCTAACGAACACGATGCTAAAGAGACCGATTAGTGACGCTAGTGGCACAGCGGTGTCTCGTAACATGCGCCATCTAGTTTTTCTAAGCAAAGCTATTATAGCCACATGTTTACTTGGTAACCATGAGAGTTTACTTGCAGCCAATTAAACAAATTATGCTTATTTGCAACACTTGGCGACACCTAGTGTTGTAAGGGCGCGTAAAAAATTTGCTACGCCTTGATGTATGGGAGTTGTTGGTCTATACGTAGTAACACTTAGTATATGCTCTGGGGCATAATAATCGTCGGTGAAACGTGGGTGTTCGGAAACACCTCTAACAACCCTTCGGGGATTAATGTGGTGACGATGTATTATTTTTGGTTTGTATTAGTTGTAGGAAAGAACCCACTACCCGTTCAGAATTACACAATACATATAAATAGATTCATTTTCGTGAATTTTGGACACTACAATTCATATAGAACGACGCGTTGGAATGGGGCTGTATTGTAATCGCAATCTTTAGTTTCTATATATATGGAATCTCTTTATCGATACAAGATAAAACAAAATGTACAAAGCTATTAGAAAAAAGTATGACAAAGCTCCTTTGACCACTGCATCTCAGCCCAATCCCAAAGTGTCATAGATGAAAAATCAATCGCTACCTGGGCACAATACGTGGCAGGAATCTTGAGCAAAAAAGCGGAATCATACTGGGGCCATGGGGGAAGCACATTCTATTCGACGGATCGAAGAGCTAAATTCTAGCGCCAAATTTCTCCAACAACGCCGCTTTTGTGATCAAGACTCATGCCGGTAATTGTACAAGATACCATTAGCCAATCACGCGCATTCAAGAACAAACCTTACAAGGGTACTAGCTAGTTACGTTTTGGACCAAATGTAACTAATATTCCACTTTTATTCCATGCGTTCAATTCCCAAACTACCACTTAACAATATCAAGAGTCACAACTCCCTACGGAACAAAACCTCTATCTCAATGTGGTTAGGTATATTATAGCTTACCTCCAGTATCCCGCCGCTTGGTTCCGAAGCGTACCCTTCAAAGTGTCTCTGGTCATCGTCTTCGTACGATGATGATGAGGCAGAGTCCACTTCTTCTCGCGCCGTGCGGACCGAGCAGACCATTTGTGCGAGGTCGGTGAAAGTGTAGCTGCGGGAGAAATTAGCTTTTATAGGAAAACCGCATAAAGGTCATCGCACATTACAACGGATCGGCACCAGACCACCTCAAAGTAAGGCATTGAAATAATGAGCTTTAAATCGTGTTACGTACATGATATTTTTGTACTGCGGGTGGACGGCTGGCCACTGCGTCGTACACTTGCAAAAGTCACGTACGAAAACACGATTTAAAGCTCGCATTTCAATGTGTACTTAGAGGTGGTTCGGTTGCGAAGCGTTATAATTTACGACGGCCTTGAGTCAATCTTCAGTTGAGTTGTCACAGGGGCGCGGGGGATGGTAATAAATGGGAGGACGAGCGTTAGGCTTGTGAGAGAGGGTATCTCTCACACACTCTCGATGTAACACTACCCCGCCCCCACGTCCCCAATACCGTCGCGGGCGAAGACGTGACTTATCCGGTCGGTCGGTCTATGGACAACATTACTGGGAAGGCTCATCCGGTTGAAAACCAAAGCGCAAGCAGATTTTTTATGAATGGAGTCCATATAATTACGGTAGTAAATAGTACGGTGATGAGGCTCCATCACGTTGGGACATTAAAGTAGTCAGTGACAAGAGGGTATTACGAGTGCCGCATGTTATAGTGACAAACCAAACAGGTGACACCTTTGAAACCACCCGGGAATATATAGCGTGACATATAGGTTTGTGTGGATAAATAATTAATCCGATTTTCAATGGTGTCTGGAAAAAATTTAACACTCTGGTTTCGACCAAAATTGAAAAGATATTGAAAAGAAAAGTTATGTGGCATCACCCGTCTATCCATGACTTCCGTCTCCTTTATTGTAAAACCCTCCAAGTCTTAACTTTAGCAAGGGCTATTCATTATACCGGATGTAAACAGACCTTCCTTTAAATTCAACAACATATTCTACCGAACATACTGAACCACTTTTTCCAAAAACATACCCGCGTGAACCATTAGTTTAGGTAATATTTGAGTTTTTAACAAAAATTTGTGAACCCTAACGCAACGATATACGGGCGTTTTTGAGGCAGCATCGTCCGTGAAACAGCTGTTCACGCGCAGCGTTCTAAAATAGACTTTCCTCCTGCGAGTTTGTCTTTAATTTACAGTTGAATATCTTCTTTGTTTTGCGCGTGTATTTTTCTTCAGAGTTGTTCAGTATGATTATTAGATTATATGGTTTTATTTAAAGATCGCAGTCTTTCTACAACCTGTATTTAGACCATAGGCCAATACAGCCTACAGACTCCTCATAACAGGCGACCGATTTCTGTCAACACATCTGACTGAACCAGTAGATACAGTTCACCACTCCAAAATTATATGTTTCGGTAGGCCAAACCAAAATGGCTTCTATATTCATAACGTTAGCTATACGTACGATTGGAAGAGCCAATAGAATTGCAGTATCCCGTTTCGATTGTTGACAGAATTATTTGTACGCACGATGTTGAACAATAGACTTCTTTCTGGGCTGTATTGTCTATGATTTAGACCCTTCAGAAGCAAAGACAGTCAACTTCGTATTCAGGCGACAACAAAACGACCATATTTTCAATCAGATAAAGAATTAGAACGATAACTTACTCAGTAAGTGAGGGTTGTACGGTAGGTTTCCTGTCAGTGTGACATCTTGAAGCGTCGCTGACTCCGCCGCCGCCCCCTTAAAACATATTACGGCGGAAATAAAGTACACAATTCATAAAGTGTGATTAATAACTTGGTGAAATCTAACTGTGTCATAGTACGGCCGCTGGTCATGGCTTTTTACACATATGTATAATAGCTTGGCACAGTGCCATGACGTGTTTGGTATTTTACATATACGGTGTTATTTTGGCTGTATGAAGACGGGTGAATCTTGTGTGCGCCGCGTATGTTTACTAACTAGATAATACTACGTTATTCCAAAAAGTGGCGACAGCGGTGCTCGTATAAAATTCTTGTCACGCCATCCCCGTGAATATTTTGGACTTTTTCATTACAACAAAAACATTCAGTGCCTGTGAGAATACAGTGAACTTTGGCTCGCAATTGTACTAGCGAACAATGTGGGTAGTGACAAGACGCGGCCGAAGCGTACCAACAGTT
The DNA here is from genome assembly GCA_934047225.1 of Ypsolopha sequella. Taxonomy (NCBI): domain Eukaryota; kingdom Metazoa; phylum Arthropoda; class Insecta; order Lepidoptera; family Ypsolophidae; genus Ypsolopha; species Ypsolopha sequella. Next base: position 4,969,176 of record OW203987.1, read on the forward strand.
GAAGTAAAAAGGTTTTGTCAGGTAGTTGGATCGTGGTCAAACTGTTCAGGGAGCGTTAGGGTGGGCGAGAGGGCTTTCATGTAGTCCATTGACTTTCAAGTGCCTTGCGATAAATCGCCAAGTGTTCAAACACAGAAATTTATTTCTGTCATAGTTTACCTTACGACAATGTCAGACTACCTGTCTTATCTATATCTAATATACGTGCATTTTCATTTAATATACTTGAGATAAAATATGAAGATAAGGGAAATATGTGGCAGGCGTGATCGTCACAGACTTTTACAAGTTTCTTAATACATCAACATCATTGGCAGCTTTTTCTGCGTCTGTTAAGTAAAGCGCCTTCTTTACTGAGCGGAGCCAGTCAAAAATGTGGAAATTTATTTTTACGTCGAGCAATACCAATGATAACCAAAACGTATTTTATAAACGTGAGGTATTTAGTTTTTTGTGATGCAGACAGACAGATCGTAGGCGTTTACGTTTTTTGAAGTAACCAATCGCTAGAGAGAAAGAGAGAGAGTGGTGCCGTAGAAGTACCTCGTTTCTGACCCTCGAAGTAAGCGGCGCCATGCCTGTAGCCGACCTCCCGGATCTCGTCGAACGATCCGAACTGCAGCGTCTTGTACTGGTCGATCGGCGGCCGGATGTACTCGCAGTAGTCGGATTTCTTCACTTCCTGAAATTGGATGGGACATTCCTATAATTAGCCAATGGTTGTTGTACTGGATCATTTATTTTTATTTATTTATTTATTTTCAGTTACAAGTACAATATTTTAACATTATTCAGTACCATGAAACCATGTTTGGTTTGTCTTGGTCCTGGAGTCTACGATACGTTAAAAAATATAATTTATAATGGAGGTAACGAGTTAAAAGCTAAACGGCAAAAAAATCACGTTTGTTGTATGGGAGCCCCCTTAAATATTTATTTTATTCTGTTTTTTAGTATTTGTTGTTATAGCGGCAACAGAAATACATCATCTGTGAAAATTTCAACTGTTTAACTATCACGGTTCATGAGATACAGCCTGGTGACAGACGGACAGACGGACAGCGGAGTCTAATAGGGTCCCGTTGGTTACCTTTTGGGTACGGAACCCTAAAAACAATCACTAGTTGTGTGTTTGGGAACGAGACCTGTCGCATCCACCTTAATTTAGATTTTTACAATATAAAGGTATAAAATTCAAAACGAACATTTTTTAATATTTATTTATTTATTATTTACATTTATACTACACAATCTTTACAGGCTAACCTAATGCGATTGGTAACAAATTATATTTAAAGCAGTTTTTGCGAACTCCGTCAAAGAACAACTAAACATATCGGTATCCGTAAGGTTGTCAATTCTGTTGAAAAGATGGAGTGCCTTTACAACAGGTGACTCTTTAAGAACATTAGTGCACGCATGCTGCACGCAAAACAACTTATGATTTCTCGCGCGAAGATAGTTATCCGGCACATGTTTATTCTAATGCAAACTTACCTCTAATTGTCTATTACACGAGACATAAGCGAGTCTACTCTGTATGTCTGGCAAGTTTGGTACTTTGACTGGAGTCGTGAATGGGTTCCATCTGGAAAAACAAAAAATATATCTGATGAAAATTGCCTCAGACTCTAAAGTGGATATATTTAATAAATACCTATGAAATTGCTGAAATTTTCTTACAGATTCATGAGTTCATAATTCCTGTAATTCAATAGCTATTTAAATGATTTGTTTTTTGTTTGAAAGTTGATTTCAAAGTTTTTTATAAACATATTAAATTTCGTTTTTATTTTCAGTTTGATTATTAGTACATCACGATACGAGTTTCGTATATTTTTTTGTAGCACAAGTGCGGAAAATGCGGACTTTACGCACGCTGCCGCAGCGTGCGTAAAGCGGTCATTTTACGCACAGTGTGCTATAAAAAAATTTAATCTTCAAAAACAGTTCGTCCTAAATGCCATCCATTTCCGGCATCAGTCACAAATCATCACGGCCCGAATGGAACGAAATATATCTCACAAAAGTTTTTATTTTTAGTTTGATAACCAAAATTCAAATTTCAAAAGCAGTTCGTCCTAAATGCCATCCATTTCTATGATAAGATTTGTAATAATTTTTTACAGCTGACACTTTTCAAAAATTAAATTAATGTTGCTGTTTGCTTAATGTTGTCTCATTCATACACAAAAGAAATTACATAATTTGGATTTGTCATTCCTAAAAAAAATGCAAAAGTATTAGTACTGAAAATTGAGTTTCCTTCAAATTCTCTATACAAAATGGCAATTTCAAATGTAAAGACCTAATATTTACTTCGTTGTCGTAAGGTATCAATTACAACTCCGAACTTACTCGCTCACTCGGGTAAAGTCGGGTGTACCTGACAATCAGCTCAAATTTTAAGTATTAAAGTAACCCTTATTACCTCTTCCATAAGAGCCACCAGCCAGACAGGTCGTCCCCATAGTTCGTAAGATCTGTGTCATCTTGTGAACCAACGTCGATGGCGAGAATGTGCTTAGCTCCGAGCAATCTCATAACGTCCGCTGAAATATCGTCATTATGGTGATTAATTCAGAGGTAAATTTTCAATGTAAAGTTTTAATTTAGTATAGTGTCAGTGACATACAACTTGAGTTAGATTTAAATACAATTTAAAATACAAATACAGGGGTCTATAAACCTTAACAGAACAGCATAATGATTGAAACTGGGCTAGTAAGTAATTTTCATTTAATCTGAGAACAGACGATTAACTGGGCTCAATTTAAACTCGGTTAAAAAGCGGTTAAACCATAAACGTGAACAAGCTCTCAAATTCCCGTTGCTGTCGTAGTCGTTTAAAATGGCTATAAATATCACACCTAAATGTTAATGACAACCGAAACTATAGTAATCAATAGGGTAATGTTTTACTAACTTCACTATAAGTAACCTGAAGGCAATATTTTATTAGTTATTTGAAAAAAAGTTCAGTTACTTTTAACAACGAATAGCAGGCTGAGCCATGGCGGTATTGTAGCCGATTCTGAAGGCTTTAATTTTAGTTTTAGTGCTGTCAAAACTAAATTTTGTTCGATATAAAATAGTCCTTAAGAGTTAGGATTAGAAGCTAAATTTCTTTGGATAATTTCAAGCTTTGACAGCACTAAAACTAAAATTAAAGCCTTCAGAATTGGCTTTATTTGCTGTTTAAATTTAAGACGAATCCGATAAATTTTTACCTACAAGTTTCCTGAAGAAACCTTTCAAAGTGAAAGAGATTCACACGGTTATTAAATATATTTCAAAAGATTAAAATTATGACTAACAAATATGATAAAACAGAGTGGCCCTTGTCTTTAGCTTAGAAATGGACTTTCCTAACAGAAAGTTTTTATTCTTTCATTTATTTATATAATTCTACGTCATTCCATTCCCATTATATATTAATATTTCCGAGATTTGTAATTGTCAGACTCAAGTTAGACACGTTTAAATTACTTATCCGGTTATTAACCTTTTCTTTATACCTTGTTATTTAAAAACTACGTAGGTAGAAAAGATACTATATGGTGTGTTTAAAAGACGAGGTAAAATTAAAAACATTACTGAAGTCCCAAAGAAAGGATCTGATTGACCGATCTATTGAACTAATTTCTCTTAAATTCTTATATTAATACGGTTCACGGACACTTTAACTCACCTGGTACATTATTTACATAGCAGCCATCCAATAAATAATGTCCATCGGTCGGATCGCAAATCGGCGGGAAAATCCCTGCGATACTCATGGACGCTCGGCAGTACCTCCATAGAACACCTAAGTGACGTCACAGGGTAGAGAGAGAGGGGCGCATTGTGCTGTCTCGCTCGCACAATGGGACAAGATGGCGGTGCCACCAGTCCCCGACAAGTGTTTTTTGGGAATGCCATCACTTACCTTGGTTTGGTTTACGGTTGGGAGCTGAGTGTAAATGCGTTTTAGTTTTTGCCAATCTGATCGTATGGTATAAGTATGTTATGTCTTATTGCTTTAACTTTATACAAAATTAGTAACCATTTTAAGGGTTTTCAAATGGTGATCTTACCCAAGTCCTCTGCTATTAGCTAAAATTAATTCGAGTAATTGTAAGCAAATACAAAGAAAGCGCGCTGTTTCAACGTATAGCATTTTCACGATTGGCGTTACAAGTTTGCGGCAAAATAAAGATCTTATGAAGCCTGCGGAGCAATCCTGGTTCATACAAACGAAATACCAAAACCATTTGTAAATCATAGATATTCTTAAGGTAGTATGTATTTATTCCGATTGCATTACAGAATATCTAGGTTCCCACATATATATTAAATAAAAACACTGATTTAAACATGAAATATGAGAAAAATAAGCTTTCTACGGAAATTTTAAATTGCTTATTATGTCGTCTTTAAATCAATGTCCTTTCAAAATATATATTTGGGAACCTAGATATTCTGTAATCCAACACACTATCCTAAGAATATCTATGATTTACAAATTGTTTTGATATTTTGTTTGTACGAACTAGGACTGCTCTGCAGGCCTGTCAATAAAAGATTAATGTTGCTCAGACTTCGGCATGGCGAGTTATTTACTTATTTATTAGAATTCCTTTTAAAAGGTAAAAATATACAAATGTATAGTTTATTTTGTATAATAAAATAATCTAGATATTTCATAAAAATTAACAGAATAAATGAATTCTCAGAGGCAGATTTGGCAGCCCATAGTTAAGCAAAAACATAGTTAGGTAATACTAAAAAATCGTATGGATATTTCTTTAAATATTTACAAACTGAGAAATCATAAAACTCGCCTTCAAACTTCATTCGTATCAGAGCTGTCACATGGACTAAATAAAAGTCCGAAATAAAACAGAAAATTTATAAAAAGTCCTAAATCATTAAATAAGACTTATTTAACCGTGAGCACGACCGCGGCCTGCGGACTGCTCGGATATTTTCGGATTTCGGCTTAGTCCGCGGAGTCCGTCTCACGCGTTATGTTTAAGGCGATATGTAAAAGTTTTAACGTCCCTGTTACCCCATATGCGAAAAAACCCTCAGTGCGAGAGGGACAGATTCGTGGAAAAGTAGCAAAGTCGGTTTTTATTAATATAAAATGTACTAAAGTTGCTATCAAAATTTCGTTTAACCAAGTCTTAGATATTGTTAAAACCCATCTAATAAAATATAATTGTAGTCCATATGTCATTCTAAATTGTCAAACCAGGAGAATTGGTGTCGAAAATTTCAATAAATATTTCTATCGAGCCGAATTTCTCCAATCGCATTTCCGTTTAACAGATCCCTAGAAAAAGATTCCATAAATAATGTAATATACTATTTTATCAAAATAATACATTATTTACCGAAGTAGATATGTTAGTTTTAAAAGTGTCGATTTTTTTTCCGTAGCGCCTTAACGAAATGATTATGGATGGTTTGATGCAAGTATAGCACGAAAAAATACTGTTATTCGACGGATGTGATAACGAATCTATTGAAAGAGGCGAAATATCAAATTTGTAACACTGTATTTATTGCATAATTCTCTTGAAGCAATTCAATGACTTTTTCGGACAAACTCGACTCGGACCGGCTTTTTACCGAGATCGGCCTGGTCGACTTAATTTGCTCAGTCTGCTTGAGTTTAGGATTCACCTTTTAAGTCCTTCGGACCGAGTCCAGTCCTGTTAAAACGGCTCAACTTCGGCCTTTTTTTTAGTCCATGTGACTAGGGTTACCAGATCCAGTAAAGTAAATTCCTGATAATTCAGTTAATTTCCTGTCACTTTTATTAATGTTTTATGTGTTTTAAGCGGCGCGATTTTAAACTGTTTTTGTTACAAAAACAACGTAACTTAATAAAAATATTATTTTAACCATTTATTGTTCCTCTTTCAAAAATTCCTGACAAATGCAATTTTTCCTGATTTCCTGACAGAGGATCAGAATTCCTGACATGTCAGGAAAATTCCTGTTGTCTGGTAACCCTACAAGTGACAGCTTTGATAGTATTGTATATAATCATTTTTTTTTTAATTTTGTAACTCAAATTTTAGCTAACGACCATTTGACTTTACCGCGGACCAGTATTACTTGAAAACACATCATCCAATCCGTACTACAGCTTGACCGTAACAGTTGTGCCCCGCCTTAGGCACTGCGCGGCGAGGCGGGGGGAGGAGAGGAAAGTGTAGCATGAGTTCACATAAGATCGATATTGTCGGATTTTACGAGATTAGTTTACAATATTTTAAATGATATAAGCTTTTTATATTTATTAGGAAATATGATACTACTACAATGGTAACTGAAATAAGTAACTAAGTACGTTATATTAAAATTATGATTTTTATTAATTTTTTATGTATTATAGAAAAAAACTTATAATTCAAATCAGAATCGCAATCATCAAATAATAAAAAAAGTATTAATAAATAAAACAATATCGATCTCATGTGAACTCATGCCGTGTCCTTTCCTCCCCCCGCCTCGCTGCGCGGCGCCTAAGGCGAGGCACAGCGGTTACGGTCAAGCTATATCCCCAGAAGAAAGGAAAAGATGAAAGATGATACGTGTAAAAAACTGTAACCCCTACAAGTTTCCTTAAATATAGGTACAAAGTTAAAAACAAATGCCCAAATGCCATCCCCCAAAATTTTACATATATATACAACATAAAACATATTTACACTCAGAATCGGACGGCGAATTAACGAAAGCCACTGATTGGTCCCGGTAAAGACGCACGTATCGGACGGCGCTGTGATTGGTTTACCTGGTAAGTTGTTGACGTAACCGCCGTCCAATAGGAGGTGGCCGTCTACGGGGTCGCACAGCGGCGGCATGTACCCGCTCAGAGACATCGAGGCGCGAATGTAACGCCAGAGCGAACCTGCGCGCGCAACACAAGCTTTCAAACTTATAGTTTCTAAACTGAGAAGATAGATGGCATTGAAATCTTCGTTAAAGATCCTTTTTTCGTTTTAAAGTAGGTATAAATAAGTAAATAATTTTTTATTAACTTTTAAGTAGTGCTTTCGTTTTTAATTGAAATCTATAGTCAACTTGACAACACAATCCATGGAAAGGAAATAATGATTGTGAGGAAAGAAAACCATAACCCGAAATTAAATTTACAATAAAGGAAGTAAAACTATTAATGTACAAATCAGTCCATACCTGTTAATGGATCATACGTACCATCGGCCAAGATTGTGATTGATTAGACATCCTGACGGTGAACATTGCTCGACTTACAAGCAGCAAAGCAGAAGCACCAAGCGACTTTCACCAGAATTACCCACACCCTTTTCTAAACCGATGGCACTTTACGGAACCAAAATATGTTATATTTGATGCTTAACCAACCCAAAATTTTGATCTAATATTTTTTACAAAGCATTTTTTAAATAACTATCTTGTATTTCAGCATAACATTAGAATTAAAATGAATGACAATGCCGGCGATAATGGTGATTCGATGGAAATAATTGTAACATAAAAAAAATACAACAACATGCTATTACGTAACATTTTTACAACATCCGATGAAGTTCTCTAACTACTTTAAATACAAATGGGCAAGACCAGTACAGTAAAATGAATACTAAACCACACTCATGCATACTCTATAATAACTACATGATGAATAACATGGTAAAGTCAGGAAAGAACGTTGGAAACAATGATATTTACTATAAAATGGATTCCTCACTAAACCCGAAATACTAAAATGATCACCGCAGCGGTAAATATATAATTACCCAGTTACATGTTAAGCAGTCAGTAGTTTTATTCGTAGACCAATCACAAGCGCTTCTTTTTTTTTTATTAAAAGTAATGGCAATACCCCAAAAAGCAAATGTCGGGTTCGTATTCAAAGTACACAAAGAGTCACAAATAAATAGATGTAAATAGTTGAAAATACATAAACTTTTTGGATAAACCATAAATCTTATTCTGGAACGGCACATAAACGACATAACACATATAAAATGCATGTGAGTGTGGTTGTTACAGGGGAAATAATCAAAATACACTGCAGCAGCCGAAACACGACAAACAAACGAAAAAAAATATTGTTTCGAAACACACAAAATCCGTAGCTACATCAGCAAAAACAATGAGCACCAAGAAATTGTGATTTTTCATCAAAGCGGCTGTCAATTCTTTAACAGTTGTCAATGTAATATGAACCTTATTGACATGTTTAACAAATATCACATTCGTTAAACACATCATGCATCGATTTCTGGTCAGCAGAATCGAAATTATAAACAAATCTACAAAAATACATCTGATACATAAACCATGCATGACATTGTGGATTGAAAACCAATAAAAACCGTCGTTTACGCAATACCAACATATCATATCAACTGTTTCTTAGGCTCGGTATCATTATAGCAGGTTTTGGATGCATTTTCATCACTTTGGGTTAGTAGAAGTGCAAGAAAGCGTTAACTCATTAAAAATTCTAATAAACCACAAATAAACCAAAAGTTTCCTGTCCATGAATTGTTGTACAACTGACACAGGAGGTTCGATCTATTCAGTATGTGTATTGCTACGTACAGTTTGAATCATTTAATTATGTAAACAATGTAAACAGTGATGTTCCGTCATCTTTATAAACATTTTACATAATAAACAAATAAAAAGCTTACAAAAAGAGCGGTTGTAGCTCAGGGGTAGAACGCTTGCCTCTCAATCTTGAGATCCAGGTTCGATCCCCGATCGGGCATGCACCAATGAGTTTCGGAATTTATATGCATAGTATTTGTTGCTTACTTACCGCTTGCTGAACGGTGAAGGAAAACATTGTAAGGAAACCTGCATGCCCTAAAAATCGTGCATTTTTGCCCGAAGTATGGCGATCACCATCCATACTCTTTAAATAGACTTTTAAAGGACCTTTAAAAACAAAAATAAATAAATAAACTTTTACAGAGGTTGGGTACTCTCTGTCCCCCTCTTCAAGGTAAAGCTGAAAAGGCCAGAAGGCCGACAGCAAAAAAGACCAAACAAAAAAAAAAACGCGTTGGAACTTAAAAATCGTCGGTGAAACGCAGGTGCACCGAGTATGGACTGTGATTTGCATTTCACATATCACACTTGGAACTCCTCTGACACCCCCTCGGGGATTCATGTCGTGACGATATATTTATATTCATTTATAAAAATCTTACAAAAACATACATTTATTTATATGATTCTGTCAATAATTTTTATATAATTTTTAGGCTTGTTGGTTTATGATATCATAGGTAGTATATAAACCACGACGGCCATCTTTGACGTAAAGTTTTTATTCTTTATATTTTTTATCGGCGCAGTAACCATACTGCGTCACAAATGAAGTCATAATTTAATTTGCTTTGAGTTAATAAAGCAAGGTTTTTTGACTCTCGGAAAACAAACTCTCCTGACGACTCGAAAATGGTTTAGCTCGAAACGGTTTTCAAATTAGCATACTTTGCTAATAGGGCAAATTATTGGCCAAATCATGTAGTTAAAGCTGATGGTCACACACTGTTCACACCTGGATATTAATTAATTGGCATAGTTATGTGCTGTGAAGTTATGCGTGCATGGCTTGAAAAGTACCTACTTAGTAAAAACCGTGTGGAAAAGTGACGTGTGAATATATATTGCACACGCGAACATTTGAAAGCATAACCTGCTTTTAATTAAAAACAATCTGTACGTAGAAACATTACGAGCAAAATAAAAAAACTGTTAATAATTTATAGATCTTTCGAAGAAACGAAATATTTAAAAAGCTAGAACATAATTGTTTAAATTCGTATTAGAAACTTTTCTTAGGTTTTGTGACGCAAGTTTCAGAAAATATGTGCACATAAACAGTAAATATATTGTCAAGTCCAGGGGATCTAAAAAGACCAACTTGGGTGAATCATGAAATGATTTGAAAGTAGGATGGAGTCAGAGTTTTTTCACGCGTGCACAAGAGACGGCACTAGAAAGGAATCATAATATGATTCATCCAAAGCGGCCTTTTTAGAGGACCAGGACACTAAATGTGCTCAATGTGTTATTTAAATCATTTATACGAGTATGTACAGTACGACACAAGTCAAATCAATTAATAGTTATATTAACTTTTTGTCCACAGCTCCTACCGCTTGGTTTTTGTTTTCGGGTAATCCTATATGATAGCCCGGGTAACAATCTATCCCAATTCAAAGTTTTATCGCGATTCGTTGATTGGTACCAGAGTTAGAAGCTACCAAAACAAACAAACGAATCATCTTTCAGATTTACGATATTAGTTCTCACTGCTAATGCGAATGCGGGACGAAGGGCGAGAGCGCCGACCAATCAGAGAGAGCGCGGTTCTAGCCCCAGAAGCCCGCACGTTTCATTGGACTGAAACCTCACATAAACCAATAACGCCATATACTGGCTAGATCTTTAATCGGTGAATACCAGTGCCGCTATCGATGTCAGCGTGACATTGTTAAATCCGATAGTTTATAATTCAACATAGTTTTTAAACAATTAACAAAAACCTACCGTGAAATTATAATCTCAGTAGTGAAAATACAGACTAAGATTATGTTTATTTTGCGAAATCCATCGCTATGAATACTCTAAATATTATTAGAGTGCATTACAAACTAGAAAATATCAATCAGAAACAAATCCAAAGACAAGAATTTGAAAATATTCTCCGGGCCAGGATTGTCTTGATAACATGAGGTCGCAGGTTCGAATCCTGGCCCGGAGAATTTTTTCAAAGTCTTGTCTTTGGATTTGTTTCTGATTGATATTTTCTAGTTTGTAATGCACTCTAATAATGTTTAAAATACAAACTGTCAGATTTTACAATCTTACGGTGACATATATATTTTGACGGAACCTAAAAGACAAGTAACCTTTGACTCGCATCGTACTGATATTTTGCTCATCGCCTCCATAACATTCAGCGCTTACAGCGATTTTCTTACGGTGTCAAATAAAATAACAATTTCACACTCGAATCTTAGCCGCTGGGGATAAGCGCCGCAAATACACCAGTTCTTGCAATCCACGATGACTAATCTGATCTACTTGTAGTAAGGCATAGTAAAACCAGAAAAGTAGTTTATCTTCATATAGAGGTACCTCACGCGGCTAATATGTGTGCGTGCCAGTACGAATGAACTACAGCACACACATGCCAAATAGGGTAGCTAGCAGTGCCGGATTAGCCTATAAACAAATTAAGCAATTGCTTAGGACATCACGTCTCGGGGGGCACCATAAACAGCAACGAAAATATATTTTCTAGCACAGGAAAGGTAATGCTTATTAAATATCCAAGCGTAATTAAATTGACTAAAGTAATGAGATGTCGTTGCATTGACCCATGATTTGCAAATCTTCCGAATAGTCAGACAGAGAGGCTTGACGCGTTATCAATATTGTCTATAGAGGCAGATATGTTAGGAAAATTGATTTTTGACACTATTGTTCGCGAAATGCTGTACGTAAAAGTTTAAATATATATAAAATAAATGATTTGCTTTGATTTTTATTACAATAGCTACACCACTTATCTCTTTCGTACATATTCTGCGAAAAGTACGTATAGATCGACCTCTTTGTAATAAACACACTATTTTTTTTAAAGACCTTATACTGCGGGTCTACCGCGTAATTCTAATTTTCATCAACATCAACTTGAGATTGAAATTTGCCGTGCGTGCGACGACGCCCGCCTAACATGCCATCTCTTTTGCACGCGTTGAATTTCGCATGCATTTGCTTGAAGTTGATACAAATCAGAATTACGCGGTAGACCCGCTGGTTTTCTATTGGATAGGGGGCCCATAGGCGTGGATTGCTTAGGCCCTAGGGCATCAAGTAGCCTTAATCCGGCACTGGTAGCTAGTCAGGGTTGCGTGCGCCGCGGTCGCGCTCAGTCAAGACTAACGAAGCGAGAAACTAGCGCGTGCCGCCAAAATGGGCCGCCTTGAGTTCAAACAATGCCAACACCGGGGCTTGCGGAATTATTCCAGTGTTATCAACACTGAACATTATTATGTATTTACAAACATGATGCATTCCTATATATGTATACATTTTAACTGTTTTCTTAACACATAAAAACAAACAAGTTTCCACATAAATCGTACATATCTGTATGTTCTGATTTTTAATAAGCTACAAAACTTAAAGAGATAGGGACAACCCTGCAACAGTAGGTATTCAAGTCTCGCACCTACTGTTCTGGTTTTACTATGGCCGGGGCGTGTCGTACACACACATTTGCATGTTATACAGTTACTTCACACAAGGAAAGCAGGAGGTTACGCAGCTCATTACTTTGGTGAAATATACCCCTAACCTAGAGCGGCGCGGTGAGACAAAATGGCGCTAAAGTGCGGTATGGTTCATACATAGACAAATACAGCCCACATAGACTCCTCATAACAGGCGACCGATTTCTGTCAACACATCTGACTGAACGAGCAGATATAATTAGACACTCAAAAATGATCTGTTTCGGTAGTCCAAACCAAAATGGCTTCTACTCGTATATTCATTACGTGAGAGTCTTCGTTTTCGGGAAAGATAAGTTTGTGGCGCTATACGTAAGATAGAATGATCTTGGAAGAGCCAATAGGATTGCAGTATACCGTTTCGATTGTTGACAGAATTATTTGTACGCAAGATGTTGAAAAATAGACGTCTCTCTGGGCTGTATTGTCTATGAGTTCGTTCAAATTCATGTATACTACAAGTCGTCGCGCTGTTTCGCGTCGCTTCATTGCAGTTCAAGTGCAGTCTAACATTAACTCATCTATCATATATCCATACATATTTCATCCAAAATTATCATTAAATTTATAACACCTGTGTAAGTCTATGTATGTAAAGAAGTATGTTTATTCTATACTTTTTTGTTTGTGTGTATTTATGTACTAGTTTATTATAGTGTTAGGAATCCCTTATTAATAAGCCTATGTAGTTGATTGTAGTACATATTTTAACTTTTATTATTACTTTTCCTTTTTACATTTAAACACTCTATTTTTTTTTCTTATCTTTTGTTTCACCCAAAGGTTGCCTAGAAGATACTGCTATTAGCAATAACTGCCGCCGTTGTACACTATACAATTTTGTGTAATGGTATATTTCGCGACAGGCGGGAGTGCGGGCGATTTCATACTGACATATATGTACTCGTGCGTATGTCATAAATAAATAAATTTGAAATAAATATTTACATTTGGCTATAATAAGCTTTCCATTTAATTTGATACTTACAAGAAAAATCAAAATTCAAGTATTTTCGAGATATAATTCGGTCCACTTTGGGGCCGGCATCAGCCGAATGAGTGAAAAATACAACCTTATGACTAATTAATTAGCGTAAACTACTTTTGAACAAAAATAATAGAAAATAAAAAAAATATCAAAAAACATTTTGTTTTTATAGAGAAGCTATATATGCAGCCTGGTCCTTATATATAGATGTGTTTAATCGCGCGCCACGCCACTTAGTTGAATCACAAGTACGAGGAGCGTGACACGATGTTCTTGTGATTAAACAGTATGTCACGCTTCTCGCAAATGAGCCTCGTCGCGCGTGATTAAACACTATTTCTCCCGGGCCTGTTTGTCATAAATAAATAAATTAGTCGTCGTAGATAGCAAGAACTACACCATCTATCGCTGTAAGCGCTTTTTTTTACTACAAGTGATAGTGATAGACGCGGTTTAGTCTAGTCTTATCACTCACCATGTCTATGTACCCTCATGCAACTGGACGTGATGTCAGTGGTGACGGTGAAGTATGGGAGCCACAAGTCCTCGATGTGGACGTCGCCGAATGACGCACGAATGGTCGAGTTGAACTGGCGACCAGAGAACATCGAGGTCGCTGGGTACGTTAGGTCCATTAGCTGCTTTCCCCATTGGGTCATTTTCTGTAAATGGGAAGAGTAAAGTCTAGAAACTGACAAGGATGCTGTGGTTGTGAAATTTATACATATCATTATTGGTTTTATTAGATCATACGAATAGAACAAAATACGCACACGCAGAGAACGGGCGGCACTCAATATGTACGGGCAATTGACCGTCCATTTTGCTACGTTGCGTCCAGTGTATGCATCATGACACAACTTAACTTTTTATTTATTTAATTCATCAACTGAGTACCTACTTTGCTACCGTAGAGATCACATTTAGAGAAAACAAATTTTTCTCTAGAACAAACCACCTTCAAACTACCAATCTGTTTCCACTTATTATACAACTCCACTTCATCTAACCACAACAACCACCGTACGGTCAGACCTGATCTCTTGACCATACACAAGCACTGCATGCTCTTTATCATTCTTCCGATTTGCGGGCAGGAGGAGATGGCTTTTATTCATTAAAATGTTTCCGATTTGCGGGCAGGAGGAGATGGCTTTTATTCATTATCATGTTTCTGATTTGCGGGCAGGGGGAGATGAGTGTCGCTTTTATTCATTAAAATGTTTCCGATTTGCGGGCAGGGGAGATGAGTGTCGCTTTTATTGATTAAAATGTTTGCGATTTGCGGACAGGGGGAGATGAGTGTCGCTTTTATTCATTAAAATGTTTCCGATTTGCGGGCAGGGGAGATGAGTGTCGCTTTTATTGATTAAAATGTTTGCGATTTGCGGACAGGGGGAGATGAGTGTCGCTTTTATTCATTAAAATGTTTTCGATTTGCGGGCAGGGGGAGATGAGTGTTGCTTTTATTCATTAAAATGTTTCCGATTTGCGGGCAGGGGGAGATGAGTGTCGCTTTTATTCATTAAAATGTTTCCGATTTGCGGGCAGGGGGAGATGAGTGTCGCTTTTATTCATTAAAATGTTTCCGATTTGCGGGCAGGGGGAGGTGAGTGTCACTTATATTAATTTACATATTTCCGATTTGCGGGCAGGGGGAGGTGAGTGTCGCTTATATTCATTAACAAGTTTCTGATTTGCGGGCAGGGGGAGGTGAGTGTCGCTTATATTTTTTACCTATATTAACACAAACCTTGGACCATTCTCTCGCTTTTTGTGTGACGGTGGTGCTGTTCCTCTCCATGCACCATAGCGCTCCCATGAACGCACCGATGCTTACACCTCCCACCATGTCTATGGGAATGCCAGCTTCCTGAAATTTATAAAACAATCTCCAATAATACTGTGAGATATACGCGAGTTTTTGATAGTCCAAAACCGTTGGAGGAAGCATTTCGAAGAGACAGGTATAGCAATCTGAGTTCTTAGTTATTTAACACCTTGGGAACGCGTGAAGAATATGGCAATTTTTCTCTTGCGGGAATTAAGCTTTAGTATGATGCCTCAGATGGAAGCAGGCAGAGCGCGTCCTCCCCGAAACTCTATCCCATTGTAATAAAGACACATTTTATGTGTAGTAATCTGTACAGCCTTGATCCGCTCCCCGAGCTTCTACCCCTACCTGGACAGTCCCAGTCACTAGCCGAGGGAAGTCATTATGTACTGACGCTTCTGAAATCAACACTTCACAGTATATACCTACGACTCTATCCCATTGTAATAAAGATGTATTTAGAATGTAATAACCTGTATAGCCTTGATCATGCCGACATGCGCCGCCCCCCGCGCCCCGCCCCCGCCCAGGACGAGCCCCACGGAGGTGCCAGTCAGCCAGCGAGCGAGCCGAGAGAAGTCGCTATGTACCGATGCTTCTGACATTAACACTTTGCTGTACAGTTCACTCTGGAAGTTAGAAAATTTTAAATGTTATTTTTAGTAGGAGCAATTTTAAGGTTGAGATAAACTGTATGTTATATTTTAACATTTATCTACCCTAAGACTTAGTTAGCTATCTGTTTTACTGTTTATCTATTCCAATTAGCCCGACGATATCAAATAATAATAATTAAGTAAATAACAAGTACAAGAAGACTTTTATTAGTGTTAGAATGAAGTTCCATTAAGGAGTCACACCTTACAGTATAAATTAAAATTCGATCGAATATCCTCGAATGTTTCTTTACTATAAGCTGCGTAGCAGTTATTTGGAATTGAAAAAACACAGCCCTAAATTTTTCCTGGATTCTTACATTTTCATTGATGTTTCTGTGAATGAAATTGTTGCCTCATTCGATTTCTTACACAAATACAAGAATCTCATAAAGAAGACTCGTTATAAATTTATTTTCACACCACCTGCTCGACAATGTCCAATTACATATCATGCAACCTCAACGTAAAGTAACGCATTATATCTCAAGAGATATAAAGTTATATGAAAATCCCTAAAGTAGGGCCACTGAGTGATGGCACTTATGACAGATGCATTTAGTGATGAGGTACATTTAAAATTTCGGTTATAAATAAAAATCAAGTGTGAGTTTACTCAACATTAGACACGTCATTCAACATTCAACATAATTATACAAAAGGAAAATGTGCCAAAACCAGTGGCGTAGCTATCGGAGGGCTATGCGGTGTAGTGCCCCGGGGCCTCCAAGAAATGTTTAAATATCTAAATCGAAAAAATTATTTTACTATCAATTATTTTCGTTTAGTTTAACTTCGTCATTGTTTTGTTTTTAATTAAATATTATTGCGTAACTTGGCAACCTCAAACACGACCTATAAAAATGAGAAACTTTAAAAAAAAACAACATTGTTTCTATACGAATTCTATTGCACAATAAAGCAACATATCGAAAAATAATAACCGAAACAAGTAGTACATCACTATCAACAATGAAGTATTACATTTTTTAATTCACACTTGCTTGTAAATAATTACGATACCTTGTAGGCATTTAAACGTCATAGGCGCCATCACTCAGTAGCTCTACTGTAGGGATTAAAGTGATTTAAATTTGGAACGTCAAATTCGTGTGGAAACTCGTGGAAAACAAATGCCCATATGGGATTGTAAAGAGGTTTGTTCGAAAATCGAACTGGCCACCATAAGCAGAATTCAACAAAAAGAAAAAAAGCGTGAAACAAAAGACCGGGTTTGGTGCTGTGATTGTCAGTGAATTTTATTGAATTATTAATGTTGATAAAAAATGTCGAGCTTTTTATTGCCTCGCAGAAGGTGTGAAAAGTAGAGTATGCTCCTCTGGAATAAAGCCTGTCTTTGTCTTGGGCAGCTTGAACCCCTCGCTTTACTCAGGACTCTATATAAATCCCTCGCTACGCTCAGGAGTTAACTCTAGAGTCCCTCGTTACGCTCAGGGTTCAATATGCCGCCCGTGACGTAAGACACTGCTTTATTCCCTTAGTGCATAATCTACTATTGTTGCACCTGTCTTAAAAACGATTACGCCGATCGAGCAGATATGTTAGGTATATGAAGACTTTTTTCAGTATACATAACGTTCTTTCAAGCCGCATATTATATTATTATGTAATAAAAATGTGTTGACTTGCTTGATTCATTTTTTTATACACAGAAAGAAACTACATACTCGTACATTATTACATGTTCGTTACATAATTATAGGCAAAATAGTTATTTGTGGCGAGTACGCAATAATGTCAGTAAATTGCAAGATAATGGTACCGATTCGGTGAAGCACATCTTAACTTATTTGACAGGACTAAACTTAATTTAAGCGTTCTGTCCTTGTCTTTTCGATAAAGAAAGAAAAAGACAGGATGCTTAAAATACTGTTAGTCCAATAAGTTAAGACGTGTTATGCCGAATCGATACCATTGATATCTTTTCCTTGTCAGTGGTTCAAGCAAGAATGGTTCTGAGTTCATTTGTTTTCATTTTTATGTATAAGTTTTTGATAACAATACTTACAAAGTTTTTATAATAATAAAAAAAAAATATATTTAAAAAATCCCTTTTCTGCACATTGTGGTGTGTTTCAGTATCTGGTTATTTAAACTAAGTTCATATACAAGGTGTAACAGAAAGGTGTAACCATATTTGAAGAGCTTATTCAGTCAATGGTTTAGAACAACTTTTACTGTGGAGCCAACCCTGAAATCTCAAAAACAAAATCTGCCCTTCCATATATTTCGGCCGAGCGGCATTGCATTTTTCTATAAAAGAGTAAATTTTTTTTTTCGAGATACATGTTTTGTTCTATAGTAAAAGTTGTTCTATACCATTGACTGAATAAGCTCTTCAAATATGGTTACACCTTTCTGTTACACGTTGTATACATTATTGTTTTCTATGTGTTATCTGATTATGTGTATTTCTCTTTGAAAATGAATTATAGTCAAGATTGTGTTGCTCAAATTATTATGTTACTATTGGTGGAAACTTGTAATTGGCTTTATTTAAGTTATTCTAATAATATTGTTCGTTACCTTGTGCTGTAAGTTTCCCTTGAAAATAAATAAATAAAATAAATAATAAATTTAGCTTGCATTCCTGAATGCCGGGGTAAATGTAAAGTTTACTACGTAAAAGTGAAAGAGCTTATCGTCGCACAAGAACCAATACCGCGAATGTCATTTTTATTATTTTTTTACCTTCGGACTTTAAAATTCTGAATAAAATATAAAACGGCTAATATTTCGACATACGCGGTGTTACGCATAAAAAGAACCAACAAACTTGCGTGCTAACACCGCGTAAGTCAAAATGTTCCGTTTTCTATTTTTGATTACTACTATTATTAAAACAATTGAAAAAATATTACTCGATATATTTCGGCCCTCGGTATGGGGCCGTCATCAGTCGATCATCAGCCATACCGAGGGCCGAAATATATCGAGTAATATTTTTTTAATTGTTTTAATAATAGCAGTAATCAAAAGCTCGTAAAAGTTAAATATAATATATTTATAAAGGTTTTCTATTTTTAAGTCACAGGGTAATTAATAATAAAAAATGACATTCGCGGTATTCGTTCTTGTACGACAGTTATCTTATATTGAGACGGAATCTACTTACTAATCGTTCTGGAACGGCCACTTTGTAAAGGCAGTTTATTTACATGGCAAAGGTTATTATTTTGCATACGTATCATTATTTAACTGTCAAAAGTGAATTTTACATTTCTGACAAGGTTTGGGAATTGTTCGGAGCTGTTCGGAGCTCTTCGTTTTCACTCGGGTGGTTGTGGAACGGGTGACAGTTCATTTTTACCATTAACCTGGCGTTTAGGAACGTTGCCTTAAAATATATTCATCGCGTCATCATTGAAATAATGTAGACATTTACAATATTTATCAGTATTTTTTTTGTGCAAACCATACTCACGATTCTATACTGACTCTTCCTTGTGAACATTCGGTGTGGACACCTCACATGGTGGTGTTGAGACACCCAACTCCTGATGTTGAGCCAGTGCACCGTCCCTGAAGGGTTCGGGCCTCCCTCGCGATGTAGTAACACGAGCTCTTTCTGCGTTCTTATGGCGAGCCGCTCGATTTCTTTCTCTATCTGTTGATAGAAAAATATATTATGATAGATAATAAATAGTTCTTGCAATCTACGACGCATAATTCTGCTTTCCTTGTGTTAAGTATCTGTATACAATGCAAATGCGTGTGTACGACACGCACCTGCAAGGCACGCACACTAGTGCAACGTGTGTATACACGACTTACTACAAGTAAACCAGATTAGTCGTCGTGGATTGCAAGAACTATACAAGACAAGGAAACAGAGGGCTGAAAAGACCAAGAAAGATGATAGAACATTACATAGACATACAATACAAGATACATAATATAATTATTTGTTAAGACAATAAAAAATTCTTCCATAAAGCAAAAAGATTTTCCGGACAGTTTAGCTGATGAAAATAATAATATATCACCTAGCTTTTGCCCGCGGCTTCGACCGTGTAGGTTAAGTTTTTGTATAGTCGTATAGAATCTGCAAATATTTTTGTCGAAATTTTCTTACAGATTCATGAGTTCATAATTCCTGTAATTCAATAGCTATTTCAATCATTAGTTTTTTGTTTGAAAGTTGATTTCAAGGTTTTACTTTTCAGTTTGTTTATAAATATTTAATATTCAAAAACAGTTCGTCTTAAATGCCATTCATTTCCGTTATAAGATTCGTAATAATTTTTTACAGCTGACATTTTTCAACAATTAAATTAATGTTGCTGTTAGCTTAATGTTGTCTCATTCATACACAAATAAATTAAATAATTTGGAATTTTCATTCCTAAAAAAATGCAAAAATGTTAGTACTGAAAATTGAGTTTCCTTCAAATTCTCTATAGAAAACGGCAATGAGGAAGAGTCACGATTTTTGTTAAGTATGTAGATCGATGACAGTAAAAAAAACATGACTTATGGTGAAAAAAATATCCAAATCGGACAAGAAATGTCGAAAGTACAGCAATTTTACTGTAGCAGTTCAAATAAAGCCCGCCAGTACCAGCCGCGAGCGCGTGACGTCATCCCACACATACCCGGGGCGCGACCCCGCACGCGCTCTTCAGTTCTGTAGGTGTACTCTGTTTCCCGCGCAGTTCTTGAGCTGTGCTTGTCACGGTCGCTTTGTTATAGATTTATTGTTGTGTATCAATATCCTTAAAAATGTCTTACAAATATTGTGTCGTGCCAAAGTGCAAGAGTACAAGTAGTAGTACGCCCGACAAACTATTTTTTCATGTTCCAACAGACAAAAAAGCTAGAAAAAAGTGGTGTAGTGTTATGAAGAGAGATCCTTTATCAAGCAAAAGTACTCATTACTGTTGCGAAGATCATTTCGACGTAAGTACCTTTCCTACGTTATACCTTATACTTGACGTATACCTATTTCCTCGTATTATTGAGTAAATGTCACCTATTTTATCGATCAATGGAATCAAAAACCTTAAAACTTAATCCTTTTATGTCATATTGTCTCAACCTTAACACAATCGTATGAGGTAATAACAATAAACAATAATCAACGTAGGTATGATATTTGTAGTCCGGGAGACTACCGCATTTTTATCTACGATAATGAATACCTATCAACAATAGGTAATGATTCGAATTTTAATTTCTTTGCTGTAGGACCTATTTTTTGGATCTGCTTTTCTCAGTAAGTAAAGTATTATTTAAAAATAAAATAAAGAATCTTTAATCTGTTTTTACTTTTTACAGGTCGAAAATGACATGGAAAATTATATAAGGTACCGATTGATGGGTGGTCAACTAAGACTAAAAAAAGGAGTTCTGCCGCATAAATTTGACTGCCAAAGAAAGGATAACGCCGTTGTAGAACGGACTGGATATAAAAAAAGACAGCAGATTGAGTACTTTGAAAGAGTGCTTAATCCGGAAGTTGGTCATGAAAACCTAATAACACAAGAAGAGTTCGTGGCGTGTGAAACGATTGATTTTAATTCAAATGATACAGAGGCTATAAACCCGCTTGAAGAAGATAATGCGGCAAATCTACACAATGATCCTAAATATAAATCACTCGCAGTGCAAGTTAATATAAAGCCAAAAGTTCGAAGCAAGGGCATTAATACTGACGCCGGTTTTGACCGGGTTGAAGAGTTTGCTCTTAAAATAAAAACGGTGAAACCAAAAGAACATCGTCGGGATCATCATCGGGAACCAATGCATGATAGCTTCACATCTTACTCTAATACCTCATCAGCTTCTGCGAGCCTAAGTGGATTCAGTGTAAATACTGACGCCTGTGAAATGAAACGACAAGTAGATACTGAGTTATTTAAGGAACACATGCAAAAAGGAACTTTAATGTCTATATCTAGAGAACCTAAGCTTTTTCTCGGATTACCATCGCAAGTGTATTTCTGTTTAGAATATTTGAGTGAATCTACTGAGAGACCTCTGATGGATGTATTATTGAGCTTGAAAAAACTGAGATGGCGTGAACCGAATTCCGTGCTTGCTGTTCAATTTGGAGTTTCGGAATCTACAGTCGCCAGACATTTCAAAGAAACAATACCTAAGGTTGCTCAATGCATGGAGAAACTGATTTTTATTCCTCCTCGCGACGATATTCGCTCAAATCTTCCGATACCTTTTAGGAGGCGTTATTCAACAGTCGTCAGCATCATAGATTGTTTAGAAATTCAAATCGAGAAACCTAGCTCAGCAGTACATCAGGCGCTGACGTGGTCACAATATAAAAATGCGAATACTATAAAATATCTAATATCGATAACACCTAATGGACTTATAAACTTCATATCCGAAGGTTATGGAGGAAGGACATCGGACGCCCTTATCTTTGAAGACTGCGGTTTTCTTCAGATGTTATCCCCCGGTGACGTAGTGATGGCTGATAGGGGATTTAAGAATATAGCTCATTTACTTGAACGTCAAGGTTGCAAACTTTTAAGGCCTCCTAGCGTTGATTCGGGATCAAAACTAAGTAAAGAAGAAGTTTTAGAAACTAAAAGAATAGCGGCCCTTCGAGTACACGTCGGGAGAAGTATAGGGCGTTTAAGGGAGTTTGAAATGATTGCACCTCATGCATGTGTTGACATTGATTATGTTAGAATATTAGACTATGTTGTGACATCTGCTTGTGGAGTAGTTAATCTTCAAGAATGCTTATTTAGAAACCAAGTTTAAAATAAAACAATATTTATATCTTAAGCCATCTGTTTATTTTTATACCTTAACCTAAGTTTTGACCAATTTAGGAAAGACTGAGTGTTTCCAAAAACTTGTTGACTTTTCCAAAAGATCTTTGCAGTAAATTTCATCAAAATCTTCTTCAAAGATTTCTACTTCTTTGTTAGCTTCAAAATTCTTATCAGCAACACAAAAAAGCCCTTTAGTTTTGTTGCAAAAAAACATTTGCAGCTGGATTTGACCTTTTGATTTGTTTGTGAGACGATTATTTTTAATAAAGCTTTCTTTGCCTTGTGTGGTCATGGGACATTTTATTTCTATGACATATTCTTGTGTTAAGCCATCAGGAGATGCACCTAAAATAGGCCAATCACTTTTCAAAAACAGCCCACCATTTTCGATTACAAATTTTCTCAATTTTGCTACTTTTGCCCTAACATCAGGTTCCAGTACTTTGCCTCTTCGCATTGCAGGAGTTTCTGGTATGGTTGCACCGAATATTTGCTCAACTAATGAACCATCAGGGGTTTTGCAATGGGCGGCGTCGTGTATTTTTGACGCGGTTATTCTGCAATATCGCATCTCATGCCATAAAGGAGACTGAGCTTGAGATAGAGTTTCTTGTTCTATTTTTGAACACTTTTCTGGTGTTTGTTTTGTTGTACAATAATCGATGAAGCCTTGTGCACTGTTCGTGTCGTTACCTTCTTTTTTATAATCATTTATCAAGTTATGCAATGATAATTTCGTAAGTTCATTCTGTGTAACGTAACTTGTTAACTGAATCCTAATAGAATTTAACTGTATATTGTGCACCAGTTTGTTAAAAAATTGTTCACTTCTTACATTAGCGTTATCGTCAATATCTCCAGCGCTGGAACCGATATCTTTGGCTTTTATAAATTTCAAGGTTGTGCCCACTGTGGCCAGTTTTGGTTTGGCCCAATAACATTTTTTTTCAGTTGGAGAAGGCTCTTCACTGCGTCTGTGTATCCACATAAGAAATGCTACACTATGTTTGCAACCTCCTTTTTGTGCAGCACAATCATGACAAGTAACATCAATAATAGTTTTATCATTTTCTTCACATTTGAGAGTGCAGCTATAACCTTTAGTTTTTACTTTATGCTCCGGTGTTATTCTTGCCTTTACTGTGCACACATTTCCATTTCTTTGGACTTGGACATACCCTACGGCATCGTCGCCATATGACTCTCGTACAGACCTGTAATAATCATACAGCATTAAATACCTACATCACATTACCTGATGCGGTTGCACCATTTAAGTGCATCGAAACAAAAAACATGGTAGGTATCCGCTAATGTTAGTTAATCTACGGCGCGCTCCCGGTCTATAATGTTTAGGTGAACTTGAAACCGGCACTTACTAAATCGCAATGAATCATGCCTGCAGTTGCCTGCTTACAAAAACATCAACTCGAACTCCGTAGGAAGAAATAATGTAGGTACTTGACTTGACTAACGTTTTTATGATGGAGTGTGTTATGCTGTCCATGTACCTTTTTACCCAGGTTATTTTATTATTTTCACATTACCTACCGCAACAGCCATGGGAAAAAGTACCTAGGCCTAAACTCACTAACTAACACATTAAATTTGGTAGGTACTTACCGTTGAAGCTTCCAACCTCGGATTTCAGCGCTGGTATACTTCACATGATTGTTTAAGTATTCAAAAACCATGAAAGAATCCACTTTAGGTAGATTATCTGACTGTCCTTTTTCGAATCCATCTTCCAATTTGTTGCTCATTATTACAGAACACCGAAACAATAAACCGATAATGCATAAAACTCGAAAAAAAACCGAGTGTTCGCTACTAATCACGAATGTGCGTACTGGACGACTGCGATCGCGCGGGGTCTGTGTGTGATGACGACATCGGTATCCACGGAGGGGAGGCGCGCGTTTTAAAATCAAGCCCGATAAAATATTAAATAACTTTGCCATTTATGGACGGATTTCAAAAAATCAAAAAGTAGTGTACTCAGAAAATCATAACACATGCAATGTAATAGTCAAAATTGGATTCTCCCGTTATGTGACTTATCCTCATTTCATATGTAAAGACCTAATATTTCAATCTACATACCTTTCCAATACTAGGTTGTTTGTCTCCGAGAGCAACGATGAGGATGCAGTCAGCTTGTCGAATACATCGCTGCGTCCACTGTGTCAGACTTGGGTCACATTGGTATAATGCCACCTGTGAACATTAAAGTTATGTTTTGAACAACACCTCTGTAATATTCTCATCTGCATAGACCTGGCTCTTATACAGGTTGTTGATTTGGTCAGCAACTTCCGTCACAGGGGTACTAGCATGAACTTGGTATCGACTCGAAATCGATTCGATAAATAAAAATGTAACTCTTATTTCATTGCAATAAGGGTTATCGATTAGAATTTATCGATCCTATCTGTCAAATTTATCTAATCGACAAGTACGTGCTCGCATAGCAGGGTAGGTTATATTCACGACACTGATAATGAAAAAATAAATTTAAAAAAAACTTTTTTTAACGTACTATTATATTCACGACACTGATAATAAAAAAAAATATTTAAAAAAAAAACTGTTTTTATCGTACTATTATATTCACGACACTGATAATGAAAAAATATATTAAAAAAAAACTTTTTTTAACGTACTATGTATTAGGTCAAATTTTTCTATTTGTAAATAAATAACTGTCAGTCTATATAAGTGAGGCTGGCCGAACGCTCGGGCTCACTTTCTGGTCGGCTTCCGTGGGTGCAGCATCGTGCTCGGCGAGTTCTTGGTATCGTTACTTTTGGTTTACTTGTTAATTTGTATGCTTTGTTCCACTTAATTAGTGTGTAATTAATTATAATTCAGAGTCAAATTTGATTTGTTAATTCAATTATATTTTGAAAAGTAAAATTGATAATTTTTGTCCTAAGATTTGTTTTTTTTTTTAAGTAATTACTTCATCCCAATCTAAGAGTACGATATTTTAGGGGCGACAAAAACATTTAGTGTACAACAGACTGTACGTGTAGACAGACGTGTACGGGCACCCGGTTAGGTAAGTACTGGCTGCACGCCTCTGTTACCATTTATCAGGATAATTTTAGGACACATAAAAAGGGCATCATAACTCCTTCAAACTGGTAATAATTTTATTTATTCTGCTTTTTGAAATGAGCATCATGTATACTAATATTGTGACGCAAGTTGTGGACAAAATCTACATCCTGTATATGTGAACATCATGACCGTTACCATATGTTACCATTCTAGTATACCGTAAAAGTGGTAATTTATAAGAGTAACGAAGTCGTTAACGCACTGGATCGGCACTCTAGAACCCGGGTTCGATTCCTTGCTGCTTCTAACCGCGAATTGAAAATACTTTTGTGGAAGAGACCAAAACAGTAGATAGACATCGTAGTTATCTCGTCTCTTCATTTCATCTATTTATCAGTATCATCAACTAAGTGCAGGTGTTTACAAGCTATTGTTGTAGATTTATTTCTTCATCATACCTTATGTTTGTCTTCTTGCTGTGCGAGCCAAGAACTGAGTCTGTATTCATTGTTTGGGTCCATTATTGTGAGCCCCAGAAGTTTTCTGATCACGTCTGAAGTCAGTCGAACTGTTGGGCCTGCAAACCAACATCAATGAAGTTCGTACAGAATGTAAAAACTTAGCTATACATATGCTATGTATAAAATTCAATAACATCTTGGATGGTGATTTCTCTGTCGCACAAAAGTACGTTATAGAAGAAGTGGAGACATGCAAGTCTCTGATTAATATAAAAAATAAACTTTCGATGCTTAATATTAATATAAGAAGTATTTACCAAAATAATGATCAGCTTGAAGTAATGCTAAAACGTTTTGACATTGAATTTGATTTTATTGTCTTATCCGAATGCTGGTTAAGAGATATTGTTCTGAGCCTCAGAAACTATCATACTTTTCGCACAATTAGGCAAACAAATAAAGCTGATGGCGTCCTAGTATATATACATGAACGTATTATGGAACACTATTCACTTAAGTCGACTGAAATGTATGTGGAAGACGCATCTGGATTAAAAATTGACATAAATAATGCTGACTGCACTTTAACTATCCTAGCAATTTATAGATCACCATCGATTAAGTGCACTAAAAAGTTTTTAGTTTCTCTTGACTCCCTCCTGCGTAGTTATCGACTTGGCGAACATCGTGACGTCATACTTTGTGGCGACATAAATATTAATATTCATGCGGACTCTACGGATGACAGACGTACGGACTATCTCTGCTGCTTGGCCTCACATGGGCTTTCACCTGCAGTTACTGATCGCACTAGAGACAAAGCATGTTTAGATCATGTTATGGTTAAAACTGAAAAGGAAATAACAACCATAGTCTGTGAAAGCAAAATAACAGACCATTCTCCTGTTGTTATAAGCTTAGGTCAAAAAAATACGAAGCGCAAAAAGAAAGAAATAAAAATTATTGACTACAAATCGGTTGAGCTGGACCTCTATAGAATTCAATGGAATGAGCTGTTTGAAGGTATGAATACTGATGAGAGCACAAACACGTTTTTGTCTGTTCTGACTGCGTGTATTGATAAACATACGACTATTAGGACAGTCTCATCCTCCAAAAGAATTAAGAAAAGCTGGATAACCCCTGGACTTGTAAAATGTTACAAATTTAGGGACATATTGCACAAAAAAGCTTCTCGTAACCCTCTAGATGCAGTGCTCCAAGATAGGTATAAACTATATCGCAACATCTGCACCAAAGCTACACGGACCGCTAAATCGATATTTACTAATGCTGAAATCAATGCCAATCGAAACAACCCTCGCAAATTATGGGAGATAATTAAGAATACTGCTGCTATAACTTCTAATACCAAATCAAAGGCTACTGCTCTGCTCCGCGAAGACGAACAACCTTTAGCATCCGCTAATGAAGTAAACAATTTCTTTACGGGTGTGGGAAGAGACTTGGCAGAAAAAACTCTTACCTCGCTCGGTTTGTCTGAGAGCACTTTACTCGTAAACTGCAAAGTCAACACTAGCAGCAGTGAGTCATTTGTTCTTAGTCCGACCGATCCAGGTGAAGTCCTAAGAGCTATAAACTCACTGAAAGATACATCTGCAGGTGGAATGGACGGCATAACATCAAAACTTCTTAGGTCTCTGAGAATACCCCTGCTTACCCCGCTTACTTATATTATTAACCTATCTTTTGAAACAGGTGTGTTCCCAGAAGCTTTTAAAAAAGCAATTGTTATTCCGATCCATAAAAGCAGTGATCTTGATGTGATAGCTAATTACAGACCAATCTCACTTTTGCCCACCATCTCCAAAATTGTAGAAAAACTTGCTAAGTCTCGACTTTCGTCGTTCTTAGAAAAGAAAAACATCCTTTCAGATAACCAATATGGTTTTAGGGAGGGAAAATCCACCTCCGATGCTGTGGGAAAAGTGGTCGAATATGTAGTGGATAACTTAGATAAGGGTCGTCATTGTATCGGAGTGTTTCTGGATTTGGCCAAGGCCTTTGACACCGTGTCCATTTCGCTCTTATTACGCAAGCTTGAGCTCATAGGTGTCAGAGGCGTGGCACTCTCCTGGTTTCAAACCTACCTCACAGAAAGACAGCAATCTGTTAAAATTGATAATGTCAGGAGTGACTGGAATAGTGTCGTATACGGAGTTCCCCAAGGAAGCGTGTTAGGACCGCTACTTTTCCTTATTTATATAGATGGCTTATGTAGTTGGAAAGTTGACGAAGGTTTGATAGTTTCCTATGCTGACGACACAGTTCTTTTGTACACTGGCAACAACTGGGACGACACCTTCAAAATAGCCAACCGTGGCATTTCATTGGTAAAGAACTGGTTAGATCGAAACCTACTTACGCTGAATATATCCAAAACAAAATATTTATGCTTTAACATAACTGAACGGTCTAGACCAGATTCTGAACTATTTCTGCAACTTCACAAAATGGATTGCTGTATGAATTGCGACTGTCCAGCAATTGATAGGGTGGATACAATCAAATATTTAGGGATCTACTTAGATAACAAATTAAACTGGTCATTTCATTGCCACAACCTCTCAAATCGGCTCCGTAGATTACTTACCGTATTTAAAAGACTCAGTTCAATTGAAGACTTTGCTCTAAAACGAAATATTTATTTGGTTTTGGCCGAGTCTCTTATCGGATACTGCATTGGTGCCTGGGGCGGAACGTCAAAAACAACCTTAATAGAAGTAGAAAGAGCCCAAAGGGCCGTGCTCAAGGTTCTCTTCAAAAAGCCGTATAAACACCCAACCCACAAGTTGCTATTAGAATCTAAAGTGATGTCAGTGCGACAACTTTTTGTATTTTCTGTTCTTAAACATATAATCTGTATAAATAAAGATGTCAAACTATTTTCAAGCAGAAGAAGATGCATTTTGGAAACACCTTTATGTGGAACTAGCTTTGCACAGAAGTTCGGAAATTTTTTGGGGCCTTATCTTTTAAAACAATTTGCTAAGGATAGCGACGTGATGGAACCCAAAGAGTATATGAAACAAATCAAATTATGGCTTATGCCTCTCAACTACGAGAAGACGGAAAAACTTTTAGAGATAGTTAAATAGGTGCAACTTCCCGAATACATCATTCACAATACTCGTATTTCTTGATCCAGTAAACCTTTCATAAATCCTTACAAACACACACACACTCTCACACACCCTCACCTTACTCACAAAAGCGTGCACTATTTAGAATTAAGTTCACAATTTTATTATTATTCTTATTTTTATTGTTTAAATATGTGTCTATATCCCTGATTACATTATTGTAACTGACATGCTGCAAGACGGCTGCAAAGCCAGCGTAGGTGTCAGGAATTATGTTTTTTACAAAATGTCTTACTTTGTCTGTTTTAATTTGTGTTGCTATTTTGTTTTGTATGCTCGTGTTTTAAAGACCAATAAATGTATTTTTATTTTTATTTATTTTATCTTAATTAAAAAAAAAAAACTTTTTTTATTATTTTCTCTTATTCTAATATTAATTTTATTGACATTATAACTGTGTAATTGATTTTTTTGTAATTGAACTTATTTTTATGGAACCACGTTCTGAAATAAATGATTTTTATTTTTTTATTTATAAAAACTTCTATTGTCTAGTTTTATGTATATGTTACCGGCCATACCCGATTTTAGGACAAAAGTTTTGCCTAGGCCAAACTAATATCTCAGTTGTCATAAAAATTAACAATGATGTTTATGTATGACTCGCGTCCCTAACATTTTAACCCCCCAGGCTCGCTTCTGCGCTGTAGAATTTCCGAAATATTCAAAGAACTAGTTTGGCCTACGCAAAATGTTCAATTTAAATAAATTTATGTTCAAAAAGTTCGGATAAGGATGGATGAAATAAGAGTGACGAAAAAAAATGTTTCGAGCCAAAGTGGAAATCGGACAGGGAAATAATATAATGTACAGTACATAAAGAACGTATGTAGAGAAACCTATTTTTTGTTTTTTTTTAGAAAAAATGTTACTAAAATTGTTAACAAGTGTCACTTTTACTTTTTTATTAACATACGTAACTTATCTGTCAATATTTTTTTGCATTCGACTGATGACGGCCCCATACCGAGGGTCGAAATATATCAAGTAATAATTTTTTAATTGTTTTAATGAGAATAAATAAAAAAACAAGTAAATAAAGAACAGTAGACGACTCACCAATAGCAGATAACGAATGATAGAGCTCGTACGTGAAGGCAGTCAACGGCAGATCATCGCTGACAGGCACAATGGCGACTGTAGAGAAGTTGTGCTGTGAAGGTCGAGACTCCAGGGTCGCCGCACCGCTGAGGCCTGCGGTCGGCTTCTGCCACGACCCTGGGGAAGTGTTACCGTTATTAAACCGTCTTCAAAAAATCAATTCTTAAGTTCGTGGACAAGAGGGCCTACGCCCGCCGTGAGGACAAAAGTCGATCAAAATCTTCCGGTTAGATATAACAACAACTATACAAATTTATTTGTACACCATAAAAAAGGAAACCGAAACATAAACACTTAAATTTAATTAGCTTATGAAGTAAGCACAAACAGGCAGGCTTATCGCTTAAAGCGATCTCTTCCAGACAACGTTTGAGTGGAAGAAACTGGTTAAAAGGATTGTTGAAATGGCGTTGTACTATTTTTTTAATAATAGATATTCTATTTAAATATTGGTAGATAAATGTATTAATATATAATGATAATAAAATAAATACATTCTAATAAAAATAGATAAATAATGTTATATATTTATAATTTTTTATGTCTTTATCTTTTATCTTTATCTTTTATATCTTGGTCTTTATCATTTCTATGATAAGAAAATTAAAATTCCTTCAAATTCTCTACATAAAACGGCAATTTCATATACTGTAAGTGAAAAAGAATAATGATAATAAATATTTCAGTAATCAAAGTGAAAGGTCCTTAAACTAGTCTCTTGAAGATAGGCAAGGAAGGGGCTTCTAGACCTGCTGGTCTATTTTATAATAATAATAATAATAATAATGAAAGTATATAATATATATATACGTAATAATATTGATCAGACTACAATTTGTTAGTAACAATGATCTTACCCTATGTTAGTATTCCTAATCTAAACACAAAATAACCTTATAAATTTACCTACTGCTGGGGTGTCAGTAAGATACACATCTGTATTTAACTAGCAACCCCGCAAGGTGGCGCATTATGGGCGAGTCGTACCTCCCACCGATGGTCCTCAGGATTGAGTTGGAGCTGGCCCGCACCCTACAGAGCATCGAGGCTGCCCTCTCCCGCATGATGGCATAAAAGTCGCTCATCCGCAAACATACTGGATGCACTGCAGAAGCAGGGCAACCCCATCAGCATCCTGAAGCCATTATTGTATTGGACACGCAGGGCGCTCCTGATCCTCTGCGTGAAGTTGGTCCACAGGCTGCACGTGTAGAACACCTGGCAGTATGCTTTGAAAGCGATATTTTAACCTGCTTACTACAACATGTAAACCTGCGGCCCAATATTTTATGATTCACGATCAACGTTCATGGCCAGCCTGGCTATTCCGGAGAAACTCGAGCTAAAAGTGTATGGGGTACGACAAATAAAACAAGTTTTCACGGACGAGAAGACAGACTAAGAATTACCCTTCTGGACTAATTCACAACTAAAACAGACAATCACGGAAAAAATCTTGAAATTTTACCCTTTCATAACCGTGCTGTTACCTAGGGGACAGACCGAGTTCTACGGCAGACCAGACATATATAGCAACGCCAACGGCAGACCAGACATATATGGCAACGCCAACGCCATCTAGCGAGACCAGAGTTATTTAAACTTATTTTTCAAATCCACGTGGATCAGTGGCGTGCACAGAACTTTTTCCGGAAAAGCAATCAGAAGGTCTAGTTCGACAATAAAAAATATGAAAAAATTTAAACAACTTTGTATTAAAATGTTATACAAACGTCATACAAACTTTTTTTTCCAAAGTGGTATTTAAATTTTTTCATTTTTTTTGTTGTCAATTTTGACCTTCTGATTGCTTTTCCGGAAAAAGTTCTGTGTTTTAAATTTTTTCATTTTTTTTTTATTGTCGAACTAGATCTTCTGATTGCTTTTGCGGAAAAAAGTGCTGTGCACGCCACTGACGCAGTCCTACGTCGTGGGAGTGGTTACTCTACGATTTTAGGTACTTTCTGATTCATCCTAGGTCAAGTGACGCTTTTCATCAGTAGTGCCAAAGGGAAAAGAGAAGTGTCGTGGGACACCCGGTTGGAACGAAGTTCTTTTCGCTATATAGTGTTAATCGATTTCGGATCGCACCCGCGACGGCAGCGCCATGCCGCGGTGAACGAGGGAGACAAGGCCGACAGCTGTCAGATTTGCGCACGCTTCCTTGCCGTTTGCAGAAATTGTTTTTCGAATTCGCGTCTCTCCGTATTTTATCACAGTATTATATTATTATTTTATTATATTATGGTAGATATATCGCACAATTAAATGAATTAACGTTTACACGCATACAAGGACATACGCTTGTAAACACATAAACAGACATATAACGAATATAACTGCACTGCACTGCACTTCATGCATGGCTGTAACGTACTATAGCTAAATACTAATAGTGCCGTGACGGTCGAAATCTTGTACTTTTTTCGGCCTAGCTCTCATTCGCCAAATGTTTTAAAGTGCACAGACTACTTGGCCATTAGAGGTCGTCGTAGAGATGACGCCTAACGGCTAAGTTGTCTGTGCTAAAGTGTAAATGTTCCAATAAACTGTAATTACCTAAGATCCTATGACCAAGCAGGTTGATCAGCCGAGTGACCACGACCGGGAACCGAAGCTTGATCGCATTGAACAGCCCCTCGGGCAGCTTCGCGAGCTCGGAGTCCCGCACCGCCATCACTGTAGTGCTGCGACGTGTCTGCGTCACCATTTCCACCTGTGACGTTTAATATTAACACCTTGAGCATTTTGAATATGCCGAGCTACTGATGTGTCACATACAGCGCGTTCCGCATGGCGGTAATAGAGCTAAAACTACCATCAAATTGCTCACGCCCATCAAGTCGTTCCGAATGAAAAATGGCGTCCTTCACTGCTTGAACTTATGATCCATTCGGAACTCTTTTGAACGCGACATGGACGTTGACACCCCAAAGTGACAATTTGTAGAAATTTGTTTACGTTACGTGAATACAAAGTGAATAATATACATTTTTACTGGGTCCAAGAAGTGATTTCTTATAAGTAAAATCTTTGAACCATGGGTGTCTATGAAAACTATACTATGTAAAAATCTTTGAACCATGGGTGTCTATGAAAACTATACTATGTAAAAATAGTTCATTGCTATTTCTAGACATTTACTTGAGCAGATTTTCAATAATAATTAATCGAAAAGCGCGCCTTTGTTACTTAAAACCAGTGAGGAAAATCGATTTTTGCTCACTGGTTTTTAACAGTGAAGAAAAGTGTTTCAAATTAGGAACACTGCGAATTGTTTAAAAACTCCATGTCCTTTTCTCAAGAGAAAGAAAGACAGCAAACATAAACATGGCGGCTATCTCTTTCACTCTATTATGTATTCCATACACTTTAGGAGGCTATACACAGCCCCACAGCAGAGAATATAAAGTAGTACTACGTAAAGAAGCGACACTCACCTCCCCGCGTGAGTTTATCGTCCCCCGCGATCCCCCGCAAGTTAGTGGCAATTCTAATGGCAAGCAGGGCTCGAATACCGCTCGTTCGTTGCGCGCGTATTTTGTTTTGTTTTATTACGATACTGATATGCGCAGACAGACAAACAAAAATTTGGTTTTTTTAGGAGCCCCAAGATCTCTACTTCTTTCACATTTTTTTTCCTTGTACGAACAAAACCCGACTCTATTATAAGTATATATTCCACTAAAACCACATTTCGATAACCTATGATACGCAGTACAGGTCCCGGCAGTAAATAATGCACATCGTATTGTATCGTCATCTCTACCGCACGAAGCACTAACAGTCCGATGACAGACACGACGCTCTACAAAGCCGAAGATAGCCGATGAGCAATATTCACTGCCGCCACCTGTAATCAGACTCACAATGCCAACAAGATCCCCCTTGCCGTACTCTCCGAGCAGCTCCTTCTTCCCGTTCGGGTGGGTAATAACGGAACGCAGCCGGCCGCTCAGCACTATGAACGTGGACCCAGACTCTTCGTCCTGACGGTACACCGCCCGACCAGATTCTAGGAACACCTGGGATATACAAATATGTTAGAATACGGGAATCTCTTTTTAAGATTCGTAGAATATGATAAACATACTTGTAGATTTTCAAGGTATTTTATCACAAACATTTTAGAATACGGGAATCTTTTTTTAAGATTCGTAGAATATGGTAGATATACTTGTAGATTTTCAAGGTATTTTATTACAAACATTCTAGAATACGAGAATCTCTTTTTAAGATTCGTAGAATATGGTAGACATACTTGTAGATTTTCAAGGTATTTTATTGATCATTTTCAACATTCCGCTAAACACTATGTTAATCAAAATGCAGACTCAAGCACCGCCCGCCCTCCCACGTAAAACATATTCGTACACATGCAAGCAGTATGAGTGTATCATAATTTTGTTCTGCGCATTGAAGGTAAATGTTTAAAATCCGTAAGTGATAGCATATATTAAGTATTACTACGTGTAGACTAGCAGTTCCCATACGTCAATTTGTACCCACAAAAGAGGTGTAAAATTCTACCAAAATCTAGATGGCGTAGCTAAATCGTCTAACGAACACGATGCTAAAAAAGACTGATTGGTGACACTAGTGGCACAGCGATGCCACGTAACATAAAATTAATTCCCACTTCGATAATAGATGGCGCTGAAATATTCACTGTTAATATTGCCAACTAAGCGCCATCTAGTTTTTCTAAGCAAAGCTATTACAGCCACGTGTTTACTTGGTAACCATGAGAGTTTACTTGCAACCAATTAAACAAATTATGCTTATTTGCAACACTTGGCGACACCCAGTGTTGTAAGGCCGCGTAAAAAATTTGCTACGCTTTGATGTATGGGAGTTGTCGGTCTATACGTAGTAATACTTGGTCTATGGTGATAGATAACAACTATCTTCTACTTCAGGGTTTTTTAAACTGGGGTCCATGGACCAAGGGGGTCCGAACGCCGCACAGCGCTATTGTGTCTAAAAAGCGCATGTGAAAATTAAAATAAAAAGAAAATATTTATTGATACCATCAACATGAATAAAACATTAGACTATATTACATACACAATACAAAAAACTTTACTAACAAACCTTTGTTACTTTTCGGTGACAAGTGGAAGTAAATATTGCTTTTCGTGATTGTTAGAGCTCGATTCATTGAGGAATGTAAGTTTAAAACATTATTACTTGTTTTTTTTTTTGGATTTATTAAAAAGTAGTAAATGCTTTCTCTGTAATCAGGTTTGGAAAGGTTCCATCAGTTTTTGAAATTTTACAAGGGGTCCGTGACTACCAAAAGCTTAAGAACCTCTGTTCTACTTGGTCGATACACTCTTAGCAGAGTGGTCATGGTCGTCATTGGCATAGATAAATAAAGGAAGGATAGATTGCTAACTCCTTGTACTGTTCGCAATACTAAAAATAACGTTGCTAGATGGCGATACTTGTCTCGCTGGAAATAAAATTTGTCTGAAATCGACGAAATATAGCATTTTACTGTTATGGTTCATCATATTTATTTATTTTATGAATAAAAACACAAAATGTTCACAACATCGCATCAGAAAATAGAGAATTCTTAATCAGGTGTTTTTAACATTTTTTTCATTAAACTTTCGGTGGTAAGATGGCAATGTAACTAAGCGTGCAGATGGTTATTCTGGATTCCGGTAGATGGCGCACAAAGATCAATCGAACAAAATATGTAATACGCTTTAGTTACCTAAGACACACTACTCATACATACCGGTATATAACTTTACTCTTTGACTCAACTGTCATGCACGGTTGAGCGATTTATCCTCAAATTTATCGTATGCCATGTGTCGCGTATTGTCGTATCCTAGCAAATTTTTGTTTTTGTGGGCGCAGTATAGTTGCTACACACACACATCGAATTTCGTTTCATCTACTGTTCGATAGATGGCACTAGGTATGTCACAATTTATCTAGTATAGTAGCGATATCAAAAATAATAAGTCGAAGGTACCGGCGAAAATAATAAGTTTTACGCGGGCTTTGTTCTAATGTATGGAGTGAGCAATCTATCCTTCCTTTATTTATCTATGTCATTGGTGAGTGACCCGCCTCGTCATGCACCGCCACTCGTCTCTAATGGCCAGTCTCCTTGTGCACTCGTGCGAGGGTTTGTTCATGGCAGATTTGATTTGTGATCTGCCCACCTCATCGGTGCTCTACCGCGACAACTATACCTTTAACAACTATACCAAAGTAAAAATAGGACATAACTCACCCAATCAAGCGCAAAGTCGACTTGCCGCACGAACGGCGACAATCTCTTCACCACGGAGTTGGCAATATGGAGGACAACTACCGGCCTCTCCCTCATGATGCTATATACTGTGGTCTTTGAGAGCAAACCGATCCGGGAGAAGTGCTTGGCTCGGATGGAGAAGAAACTTGGCTCGCCGGTCAGCACGGCCAACCCGCCTTCCACTTCACCTGTCATTAAATATTTATATTGAATACATAAACTCACACCTGTCCCCGGAAGGTTCGGTGAACTAAATGTCTGATACGATCCTGACACACTTCTTTGCTACGGTTGAGCTTGGCTTATCTGCTGTCACCGTCACTGACACGTTACTTCCGGTAAACTATTAGTCCAGGAATTGATTGATTTGAAGTCGAATTAAAGATACACTAGTAAAATGTATTGTAAATGATAGTATTGTATAACTACCACCTCCCCCCCCCTAGAAGAGCGTTTTTTGAAAATAAATTACCTAGATAATTAAAACATTTTAATATTTCTATCATGTAGGTAGTTACTTATTTTTTATTCTTGATTTTTTCTTTTTATCGAGTAGTTTGTGACTGCATTCACTCAGTGAGAATCACACACACACACACCCTCATACAGACCTTGTCACGCTTGTTAATATACAACACACACACCTTTATACGTCCTTCACTGTTTTGACGAGTCTTGTGTTTTTGTCATTGTATGTTTATTTATTTAAATGCAAGTGCTCGTAAAGGCCCACTTTTTATGCATCAAAACTGAACAGAAAGTCGATTATTTTGCCCTAGGGCTTTATTATTATTTTTTAATTTATTTACGAGAAGTTGGCTAACCTGCAACCTTTCCTGTGTAGCATAAATGTTATACTTTTTATTTCCACTGTTTAACGGCTCTGGATATAGTCCTTTTGAGCCAATCATTAACTTGCAAAATTGTAACAATGTAACTTTCAACTTTAATAATTAAATTGTTTTCTTTGATTATATTTGTTTTATTTCCTCACACTATGCATTGAACAACGTAGTAAGATACACGGGCGTAAGAGCTATAAATTACTCGGTTACGTTTAAACTCGTAATTTATTCCTTTTCGCCCTTGTAGCATAAACTACTATTATTTATTATGTTATAAAATGAAATAATTATCCTGTTCCTAGTAATTATTAATACATTTACAATTAGTATAGTAAAATCCGTTATTGGCAGTACATACAAATAATATTTTTCAAGTTAACACATTTTGCATTGCTGTGGTTTTTTTTTTATAAATAAATTTAATTTAATTAGACTCCTGACCCCACTAATATTGTTCCTAGCCATCGTCTTATTACAATGGTACTATTTTATACAATATTTTTACAGAGGTTCTTGTGAATTGTAATTGTTTACTTATTTAACTGATATATTCTCAATTTTCACCCCGCGTATATTTAATTCAACCTTCTCCATACAAACATTCTTAGATTGGACTTTGTCTTTCATTTATTTTACAGGCTCAACCCAGCTTTGGTATTCTTCATTGGAGTACATACATAATAAAGCTTATTCTGAAGGCTTTAATTTTAGTTTTAGTGCTGTCAAAACTAAACTTATTCCAAAGTAATTTACCTTCAGTTCCTAACATTTAAGGACTATTTTGCAATAAACAAATTATTGTTTTGACGGCACTAAAACTAAAATTAAAGCCTTCAAAATCGGCTTTAATATCTCTATTTCCTCAATTAACATTTTAAAACCGAAATGAGGATTTGTACGCAATAGTGTTAAGTGATACAAAACAAACTTGAATATAGCAGAAGTTTCGTATCTAAAGACCTGAAACGTGTTAATTACCTGGGTAAGCGGTGAACATGTGCACTTCTCCATCACCTTCCGCCACGCGCTGTGATACTAACAGCGCTCCCGACAACAGGTACACTAGCGCCACGTCCTGAACAGATAATGGGGGAAATATAAATGAACTGAGATGACTACATACTAGTGTGGCGTCACGTCTGCCGCATTCTTGTTGGATTTAAATAACCACGTAACTCTAAGTATATAATATAAATAAGGAATCATATATAAGGTCTTTTAATTTAAATGGAAAGTAATTTAGGAGGTTATTCAGTATCGTTAATACAGCACATTCTACTGAAAAGTACTTTTTTTTGCGCGAACTTTTTCTTCACTTGTCCATACAAACTAAGTCAGCTGATCGGACCACTTTGTACTGAGAAGTGAAAAAATTGTTTTGCAGTGGAATGTGATGTATTAACGATACTGAATCACCTCCTAAATTACTTTCAATTTAAATTGAAAGACCTTATATATAGCTGATAGCGGGCTTGACTGTGGAGGCACCACCATCTTACTTGGAGACCCCCTCGAAGTAATTTGGGGGGAGAGTAAGAGGACAGCTCACAGGCAAAAAACCAGGAGGCCCACCATGCCTGGGACCGATGGATGGCGGCATATCCATCCCTAATAGCCTTATATGGAACAGACTGGTGACGGGCAGTAGCGTCACTGGTGCCTGCCCAGCGTGTGTGAGTATGGGCAATTCTTCCAGGATGACCGCCGGGAGTGGCAAAGTCCAGCCCCTCTATTCTGTATCCTTAGTTGCCAACTGGACTAGGTGCCAATCATCAAAAACATAGCTAAAAATGGAACTTTCAAAATTGCCATTAGTCGGTATTGAACTATTTACGAACTGTGTCGTCACTTCAAGTGCGAATATATCCTTAGACAATCGGAATTCGTTAGTATATCTTTGTTTTTGACGATAGACACTCAGTTCAGATGGCAACTAAAGATACATAATAGGCCCTCTGGAAAGACTTATGTCCAGCAGTGGACGAACTAGGCTGATAGATGGATGGATGGATATACATTACATACTTGACCATCAAAATGGCAACAACAATTTATTTTATATAAAACCGCCCCCAAATTGGTGACCCCGACGTGATTATTCATATCTAACACGAATGCGTTAATGGACATTGCTTATATTTAAAGGCACACAAAAAAGGGTCAATTTACTCGCTTTTTTCATTCAACTTTTTTTAAATCGCGATCTTTATTTAGATTTACAAAGATGTTAAACACAATCATACCATACATAGACCTTCCCACAAATAAGTAAACACATAGTATCTACAAGGGCTCAAACCAAACGTTTCCACATTCAAAAGGTACCTGTTTTATTTCTGGTTCGCCTGGGACATTATGGTACAGCTTTTGAAAATAAAATTTGCTTTTTATTGTGTCCGACGTAAGGTTCATAATTTTTATTCTAGATCTATAATCCTAGCAGAAAACGTTTTTTTTTTTAATATAACGAGTGTCTGATAAATAATAAACTATCAAATAATCCACACAGATAATATAACCAAACTATAAGTAGTTCCGTCAAATCACGCAACATTAACTAGTTTTGCAACAATACACAAGCATTATTGTGACGATTTATAACAAACAGACTAATAAAACACATTATGCATTACCATTATCTATGCTTCAATACTTAATAACTTTGTGTTCTCGTTGAAACAATTACAAACTGAAGGGTACAACGCTTAAACGATGAATTTCCAAAAAAAGTTTTAGTTAAATAAACACACAATATAACTTGAAATATATATAATAAAGAAAAGAAAATTGAAAACTTGAAATATATTTCGGCCCTTAGTGGGCCGTCATCAGTTTGTTTTATATATTTCAAGTTTTCAATTTTCTTTACTTTATTATATATATTTCAAGTTATATTGTGTAATTATAACATATTAATTGCGTAATTACGCTGTAAGAAATATATTTAAACGAAAAGTGGTACATCGGTAACTCAATTACCTTATGGCTTTCTTCCTTCATGATGTAAGTGCCGGCCGGTAGATCCCTCACTTGCACGGCTCCTTTCAAAAGAGTGTCGTCTTCTAGGCCCAACTCTTTTATAAACGCTTCTGTGGCTATTTGAATCAACGCCTGGTGAGAAAAAAAATCATGTAAATGTAAACAATTCAGTAGTTGCTGAAACATACAAATTGGGGCTCAATCAGTCAAGTTTTTTATGTTGCTTGACGGAGCCAGAAAGGTAAAATAAATGGAGACTTGGTACACAGTAAAAATTTTTTAAGTCTAGAAAAGCAATAAACAAAAATGTAGGTAGATCAAGATACAACGAAATACAATGGTATCACGTAAAAATATATGATATAATAGTAGATTGTTATACAAGGGAGGTAAGTTATCCATTAGACCCGAGATATTTAAGCGCACGAGCGAGCGAGGCAATACTCTACTTATCATCACTAATGCGAGGAAATAAAAAACAACTTACAAAAAGTACATGTTCCGACAAAGATTTTACTTTCTTTTCAGTCCGCCACTTGATAAAATCGTCATAGGTTCTCAAATAATTGTCTTTTGAAATCGGAGGTAGCAGATTTTATACGACTGCCTTTGCCTGTACTTTTATCGATTCAGGCGCCAAATCAAAATCATTATTATCACTTTAATTCATAATTTTTTTCGTTCAAATTATATTTCCATAACGTTTTCACTTGGACGAATAAGCGTTTTCAACAAGATTTGCGTGGCACCAATTTTTTTTTTTATATGATTTTCTTTGCCAGTGCGATCGTTTTAAAAAGAAAACCAACTTATGGAGTCACTTTTAAGCGTCTTGCCTCAAATATGAGGTCTTGTTCGATTAATTTACATACCTCCCTAGGGTTGTAAATCGCATTTACCTCTCGCATATCAAGTCAAATACAACTTGTTTTCAGAGCATTAGTGATGAAAAAATATAAATGTACTGTCAAATTATGCAACCTTAACTTATAATGCAACATTACACAAACTAATATTTAATGTTTCACTTCGTATTCCACATAATAAAAAACATTTTCTTCCTCTCCTCTATTTTACATTATCTTCCACCCAAAGGTTGTCTGGAATAAATCGCTTAAGCGATAAGACCGCCTATTGTACCCTCCCTGTTAAAAAAAATTTATAACTTCTTGTTTTGGTGCACAATTACGAGTATTTATGTTATGTCATGTTAATTTCGCCACATGAAGTCGTTATTTATGCCCGTAAAATAGCAATGCGCCTTCCTAGTACGTAAAAAGTGGCGTAGAAGTTGACACATATTGTTTATCTCATAATTGATAAATAGTTGACACTCGAGAGACCTCCAACACCACCTCAGCGACAATGTCATGACGATCGCTTCCTTCAAATTCAACTTAAGAAGCACTTTTTGTCCTCTCAGCAGCTCTAGCTACTAGTATGTATGTATCGTACGTATTTATGTAGTGTATCATATTCAAATACATATATAATATATATATTATTTTAGTACCTTCTCTTTGTTTAGTTTTTAGACCGTTAGGTCGTTAGGTATACCTTTAGGTTAGTAGTGTATGTTGACTATTATATTTATTATAGTTACACTCTTTATGCACTCATTTTAAATGTCAATAAGCCAATGTATAATGTTTCTTCATCTCTGTCATTTATGATTGACTGGAAGAAATTTCTTTCAGAAATAAGTCCGCTTTTGCCCTGTATTTCTCTTAATTCTAATCAGTATTTATTTGTGTTTTTGTGTGCAATAAAGTGTTTATTATTATTATTATTATGTTATACACACCTGTTCATCTAAGTTTTCATTATTGTTATGTCTTCGGAAGGACCCCTCCTTTCCTCTTTGCAGTGAAGGTGTAGGCTGCACGTCTGGTTGCTGAAAGAAATCAGTTGTAAAGAAATACATACAAAAAAATTATTCATAGAAATCGTTGCCCGCAAAATTATAAATAATATTTCTAGAACTGGTTTATACGTCCAAGTTCTAGAGTAATCAAAACTTTTAGTGGCCTGATCCAAAGAACATGGTTTATCAACAACATAACGAATGAAAACACTGTAGTTTGCGCATCCCTCATAATATCATCAATAACGGCATCACTCCATAACCTAACCTGCCCCCCTATTCTGTATCTTTGGTTGCCAACTGAACTGGGTGCCCATCATCAAAAACACAGACAAAAACTGAAATTTCATAATTGCCTTTAGTGGGTATTGGACTATTAACAATCTGTGTCGTCACTTCAAGTGCGAAAATATCCTTAGGGAATCGGAATTCGTTAGTATATCTATGT
Organism: Ypsolopha sequella; assembly: GCA_934047225.1. NCBI lineage: Eukaryota > Metazoa > Arthropoda > Insecta > Lepidoptera > Ypsolophidae > Ypsolopha > Ypsolopha sequella. The sequence continues at coordinate 5,011,922 of OW203987.1, forward strand.
TTTTGATGATAGGCACCCAGTCCAGTCGGCAACTAGAGATACATAATAGGCCCGCTGGGCTTCGTTCAGTTTGATCGTCGGGCAACACCCCTTTAAAATGCCATCTCGTTTGCATGCGTTGGTTTTGTATACGCTATCTTGCTGTCAAATATCAAAATTCAATTGTACTTGAAAATATACTTGACCTTAAATAATTTAAAGTTTATAACGTGCCAAAATGTAATAAATATAGATTTCATATATAACAATAAAATAAATACATTTTACGGACTCCTAGTCGTTTTCCTTAAAACAAACAAAAATTGTGACAATTCCGGATCGAAACTGTTTCGATTTGATTATTTCATTTGTGACAGCTAGTTGAAAATCGATATAAGGGGGGGGTTACAAGTTGAAAAGTTTACAATAGTACAACCCTGCTTATTCCATGCACCCCACCCCGAAAATAAAACCTGGCTACGCCCGTGGCACAATGGAGTAACTGCAAAAATAAAAATTGTCTAGTCTGTCATCATCAGCATCCCCATCATCATCTTCCATCGTTCAGAGCAATGGATCGAACACAGTGGCGTATTTCAAGATTTAGCGCCCTGGGCCTGAGTGTTGATGTGGGCTAAGAATGGTGATAATTAGACATCGGATTTTATGCAAATGCATATAACTCTCTAATTACGGCATTAATGCATATTTTAGCCTTTTTTCCCAATAGTGCATATTTCGTTTAGTAGCGGGAGATACGTATAGGGATCTAGGTACGAAGACGTGTAGGGCGCGAGCGCAGTGGCTGAGTAAACTGACTGACCAGTGTGTGCGTTTTGTCCAATGACGTTAGTTGAAGGAGAGAGGTCGTTTTCGGCGTACAAATTGATACTGGGTGACAAATGTCACAAATTTGCGCTCGAAAATTTGGAAAAATACTTAATGGTATATTGTCACAATAATTATGCACAATTTCAAGTATATTTCGCTGTTTTTGTACCGTCTTTAATTAAAATGTTTTTTTGATTTTGCATTGTGCATATTTTGGGCATATCAACAGTTTTTAAGTGCATATTTTGGCACTTTGTTAGTGCATATAATCCGATGTCTAGTGATAATGAATGAAAAAAACTAAAAAGGCCATGCAAACACAATTCATTCAATATTTACATTTTTTCTGGAGGCCAAATTAGTTACAAAATTCTTCAATGACACTGTCATAAAAGGATTTTGTCAAGTCAGCTTCTATAGGAATTAAGAATAGCTAATTGAATGGGTGCCTCGTATAAGGGTCCATACCATACATTGAGTTATTTTTTTAGTTTTTACATGAATAAGGGTCTATATCGCGTTTGAAACCAATGTGGATTGGAAAATATAATTCTGCTGGCAACACAGAATACCTAGAAAAAAAACTTTGACAGTTCACATTTGACATTTGACCTAAATAGAGCTAAAAGTTTGATTATCACCACAAAGATAATTTTCACATAGACCCTTATACGAGGCACCCATTCAATTCTTAATTGCTTGCGCCGCCCCTCGCAGCCTGCCGCCCCGGGTCATGGCCCTTTTGGCCCTAGGGTAAATACGCCACTGACCGCACACGTTACTAAATCTACCCTTCAACTATTTCTAATTACGTTCCGATATTATAAAACCTAGGTCTCAAGTATTGAACAAGCATACTTTCTTACCTGTGGCGTGTTAGAGGTGGCAATGTCCGGCACCATGTCAGGCTTCGGCTTTCGGCCTTGAATGTGTATGGGGGACGACACCGAGTGACCGTACTCTGGCTGCATGCAACATTTTACACAATATGTTAAGCGAAACAGGGCCTGGCTCTTAACAGGATTGCAAGACTATAGGGACTTCTACACGAGAAAATATTTGTTCTTTAAAAACAAAGAAATTTTTCCATCAATTCATGTTTTGTTCAACTGTACCTTTTAAGATTGATAAAAAATTAAAAAAACAATATTTAAAATATTGTTTACATCCCAGTTATTTACAGTGTGAAATGGAAGGTTCGGTGCTTAGTACGCGATTAGAAGCCGATACAAAATATTATAATTTAAGGTTAAAAATGGCGATACGTTTAATTTTTTTTTTAACGTTATTTCGCAGATTTTACTTAATAAAAAACAAGGACACTAAATTAATAACTCTTAATTGATTAAATCTTTGGAGCGATATTTTTTTATGCTAGACCAGCGTTTCTTAACCTTTTTTGTCCACGGACCCCTTAGGAAATCAAGCACAATTTTAAGGACCCCCTTAGTAAAAAAGCAGCAATAAATTTCGTACCACTTATTTTAGTTCTACAAATTACAAAAAATATATACTTTTTCATATAAAATACGTTATTGGGAAGGTTTTTTGGTGGCATTTATTTATGATTGTTAAATGGTCCATAGATTAGGCTGCGGACCCACATACATATGCTAGGGGACCCCCAGGGGTCCGCGGACCACAGGTTAAGCAACGCTGTGCTAGACAATAAGTCTTGTCTTTCTTTAAACATTTAATTGATGATTTTTTTCTAGGTTGTAATAATATAATATGTATCGCACGTTTTATGGTATCTATGTCGTGACCATATCGTAGAATTGACCATTTCATGATCTGGTTGGCCATATCATATTTCTGTTAAAATTGGGAGGGTCGCCTCCCTCCACTCCGCTCCTTATTTTATCTTACATGTAAACCTAACACGCTCCTCCTCGCTCCGCTTCGCTTCACTCGTCGTCGCACCTATTTTTTTCCTTTTGGTGAAAGATTTTTCATTTCATACTTTACGATCTGGCCAACCAAATCATGAAATGGTTAATTCTACGACATGACCACGACATCTACACGTTTGGACAGCGCCTTAAGGGGAAAGCAACCCATGCTGTTTACACTACATTAATAAATATTTGATTAATCACTAGTCTAGGGTCTTCGTTTTGATGAGGCGCGGCGACATGCGCTATCTATACCAATAGATCAACCATAATAGTAGATTATGCACTGAGGGAATAAAACAGTGTCTTACGTCACGGGCGGCATATTGAACCCTGAGCGTAACGAGGGACTCGTAGCGAGGGAGTTATATAGAGTCCTGAGTAAAGCGAGGGGTTCAAGCTGCCCAAGACAAAGACAGGCTTTATTCCAGAGGAGCATTCTCTACTTTTCACACCTTCTGCGAGACAATAAAAAGCTCGACATTTTTTATCAGCATTAATAATTCAATAAAATTCACTGACAATCACAGCACCAAACACCGTCTTTTGTTTTACATTCTTTGTAAACGCTTTTTTTCTTTTTGTTGAATTCTGCTTATGGTGTCCAGTTCGATTTTCGAACAAACCTCTTTACAATCCCATATGGGCATTTGTTTTCCACGAGTTTCCACACGAATTTGACGTTCCAAATTTAAATCACTTTAATCCCTAGAGATTTTCATATAACTTTATATCCCTTGAGATATAATGCGTTACTTTACGTTGAGGTTGCATGGTATGTAATTGGACATTGTCGAGCAGGTGGTGTGAAAAAATATAAATTGACTTCTTGTCGTTAGTTTAGATAAAGTGGTGAAAAGCAAAACACTTATATTTCGACTATTTGAATGTAGTTGGCTTCAGGCACACCGATAAATCACCGAGAATTCTGATATAATAATAAATAGAAGTGAAGCAGACAGACACACAGTTTAAAAAGATAATTTGAAGCCAAAATATAATGTCAAGACACGTGTTTTATTGCCACGCCTCTCCAAGGAACCAACAAACCATACAACTAGCTGGCAACCCTAGCCATGCAAAGTAAATTCAACTTTATCACGTCACCACAAGGTTCAACTCACGTTATGTTCGGGCACGGTCCGCTCGCTGCCGTGATGCGGTGAATGCATCGACGTGCCGACGTCACAGCTGTTCCTGTTCGTCCTGTTCGGCGACGACTGGAAGTTCGTTGGGCGACGCTTTTCTCGGCCTTGGCCCTAAAATATTATGCTTGTTGGTTAAATAATCTTTCTTGAATAACAAAAACTATAATAATCTTTATTAAAGCCGATTCTGAAGGCTTAATTTTAGTTTGAGTCCTGTCAAAACTAAATTTACTTCACTGCAAAATAGTTTTTCAAGTTTTGGGGAACATAAGCTAAATTAGTCGGAAAATTTAAATTTTTGACAGCACTTAAGAGCGGTTTCCCAGCCGGATTGTGAAAAACCCGCTTTTTTCTAATTAATCGAAACAGAATACTTAAATTCAAAATTCACTTAATAGTTATTCAACAAAACATTATTACCTATGTATTGTGTATGTTGCCATCGCAAAGTTCCCATTGGTTTCTGTAAATAAGAACTTCAAAAGCTTTGAATTTAAAACGTTTTGAAATTCTATATTAAAGAAACTTTGCGTTGGCAACATTCAATAGGTAATAAGGTTTTGTTGAATAAATATTTAGTGCATTTTGAATTTAAGTGTTCTGTTGCGATTAATTAGAAAAAGACGAATTTTTCACAAAGCGGCTGCGAAACTGCTCTTAAACTAAAATTAAAGCCACACTATGTACCTTAATAAAAATACCAATAAACATTACAAAGCGATTTCTTCATACATATCTTATATAATCTTGGAATTGACATAGGCGAAGGCGGTGTAAATAAAAACATAAACTATACAAAAACCAATTTTCCACAGAAATACTCATACAAAATAGTTAAACGAAAATATAATAAAAACAGCAGCTGAAATCGATTCAGAAAAAAGTCTGACAAAAAAAACACAAAAAGAGGAAACTTTATTCACTGCTGTTTTTTCCGGCTCTATTCAGCGCTGTGACAGCAGAAAAAACTCAAAGGCAATTCAGAAGTTGTTAAGTTTTAATACAATTGTGTATATAGGCACAGTAAGACGGATATTGCATTTGTACCGCGGAGATCACGTCGAGTTAAACAGTTCGGACTTTGGCCTCCTTTCAAGATGAACGGCGAAATGTGCGCAAAATATAATAATACCTACTTCCATTTAACAGGTGGAAGAGCTGTTGCCGGGCTCGACTGTGGAGGTACCATCTTACTTGGAGACCCCCTCGGGGGAGAGTAAGAGGACAGCTCACAGGCAAAAAACCAGGAGGCCCACCATGCCTGGGACCGATGGATGGCGGTATCTCCATCCCATAGCCGGGCCTTATATGAAATAGGCTAGTGACGGGCAGCGGCGCCACTGGCGCGAGGGTTCCGGCATTGCGCTCACCAACCCGCCTGCCCAGCGTGTGTGAGTATGGGCAATTCTTCCAGGACGACCGCCGGTGGACTAGCAGTGGACGAACTAGGCTGTTAGGATGGATTATAAAACCGCTAGAGACCCAATTAACAACAGAGACGAGAAATAATTCCCGGCCTTATTTCTTAAACCCCATTGTCCTAATTGGCCTTCAAGGCAGCTTTACCGGAACGACGCACCCGAGGTTCATGGACGAATGTCTTCTTCTCATTTTTCGTGAAATTGTTAGTTGAAAATATTACAAATAAAGACGATATTTTTGATGGTCGTAAATAAAGTACTGTGTGCAACTGAACATAATTAGACATTGGGACACTCGTGCAAAACTATTACGAAACGAACGAAGTGTCCCAATAGAATAGAGCCGATTCTGAAGGCTTTAATTTTAGTTTTAGTGCTTGCAAAACCAAATTTTCTTCATTGCAAAATATTCCTTAAGAGTTAGGATTAGAAGCTAAATTTCTTTGGAAGATTTTAAGCTTTGACAGCACTAAAACTAAAATTAAAGCCTTCAGAATTGGCTTTATTGTCTCAAATTATGTTGCAGTTGCACAAAATACTATTGTTTGTCGCGCGCGCTTCGAGTATTTTTTTATAGCATTATTGAGGGGGCTGAGAGGGCTGATTGCACTTTCTTTCTAACTAGCAAAATGTACAGTAGCTACGCATCTTGATGTGATCTCCACTGTACGTGCAGCAAGAGAAAATGCTTTCCCTTCTAAGAATAAAAAAGAGAAGAAATAACCCTATATTACTTACAGGGTTCACAAGTTCAGCGCTCAGACCGAGGTATTGATGTAGAGCTGTGAACGTAACTCGCTGTAGACGGACCATGATTATCTGAAATAACAACCGTGACGTCATTCATTCGAAAAATTTGTTTCCTTAGCATTAAGCAGAACATGACCTAAGGTACTAGCGCAAAACTTTATAGAGCTTTCAGCGTGAATCTAAATTTTGTGTAATCCGTACTTCCTACTCTCCTCCTGTAAACTAGGCATAATAGTGTAAACAGGGAGACCCGTGTAAACTAGGCATAATGGTGTAAACAGGGAGACCCGTGTAAACTAGGCACAATGGTGTAAACGGGGAGACCCGTGTAAACTAGGCATAATGGTGTAAACAGGGAGGTCCGTGTAAACTAGGCATAATGGTGTAAACGGGGAGACCCGTGTAAACTAGGCACAATGGTGTAAACAGGGAGACCCGTGTAAACTAGGCACGATGGTGTAAACGGGGAGACCCGTGTAAACTAGGTAAATGGTGTAAACGGGGAGACCCGTGTAAATTGGGCACAATGGTGTAAACGGGGAGACCCGTGTAAACTGGGCACAATGGTGTAAACGGGGAGACCCGTGTAAACTAGGCACAATGGTGTAAAACCGAAACCGGTTGGGTAAATTAAAAAAATGTACTGTGTAACGAGTACAAGTGCGGTTGTTATTCGTCATTTGCTCTCCAAGTTCCACAGACCACTGAGCCAATAGACGTCGTCGTAAGGAGGACAAACCTCTTTCGCCAACACATCAGTGAAACTGCACTACTATACAAAAAACATTCCATACTATCCCATCTCTATTTCCTTGCTTAATTTTGTACCCTCCCCGCACTACCCCGGCAGTGGCGGAAATCAATCCTTACTTGTTGTCGGTAACAGTTACTGTGAAGAAAACCGGCCAAGTGCGAGTCGGAATCGCGCACGAAGGGTTTCGTACCCTTATCTATAAAAACGGCAAAAAAATCATTTATGTTGTATGGGAGCCCCCTTAAATATTTATTTTACTCTGTTATCTGTTAAATCTGTTAAATACATCATCTGTGAAAATTTCAACTGTCTAACCATCACGGTTCATGAGATATAGCCTGGTGACAGATTGACAGACGGACAGCAGGGTCTTAGTAATAGGGTCTCGTTGGTTACCCTTTGGGTACGGAACCCTAAATAGCAATAACAGAATATGTATGAATGAGTAGCAAAATAAAAGGTGAGTAATATTTACCTGTATAACTCTAACAAATATGTCTGGATATTCCTTGAAGACCTCTTGGAATGCTCTCATTGGCAACTTTATCACTTGGGAGTCTTCTAGTGCTTTAGCGTTCACCGTCTTGTACGGTTGCGAGTTACCCTGGGGAAATATAAAGTTAGTGAATACTTGAAAAATTGGCTAAATGGTTTTATACTGGTGTTTTTTTTTTAGATAATTCAAGCTATATTTTCCATTCTGGGTGCTTTCGATTTGGCTACATTTTTCTTTGGTGGTCCGTTCGAGCTCTACCTTCCACTTGCTCACCAAACATTTGTTATCATTTTAAGGCGCTACGAAAAAATAAATCGACACTTTTAGAACTTGCATATCTACTTCAGTAAATAATGTATTATTTTGATAAAATTTTATATTATTTTTGGAATTTTTTCTAGAGATCTGTTAACACGTTGATGGACAGTATTAACCCATTGGTTTACCCTGCTGTGACACTATTAATTTTTCATACATTGCCTATAGGCGTATTGCAACTTGTAGTGACAGTAGGTCCATTCAAATCACTTCTGCGGTGACAGTACTTATGTTGTCCCTTATACCAGTAAGAAAAAACGATCGCCGTGAGACGTACTGTATTTATACGAACGAAAAATCGATCGCCGTGATGCCTGTGGATGGTACTGTCCATCAACGTGTTAAACAGAAACGAGATTGGAGAAATTCGGCTCAATACAAATATTTATTGAAATTAGGCCTTTTTCGACACCAATTCTCCTGGTTTGACAATTTGGAATGACATATGGACTGCAATTATATTTTATTAGGTGGGTTTTAACAGTATCTAGGACTTGGTTATACGAAATTTTGATAGCAACTTTAGTACATTTTATATTAATAAAATACCGACTTCTTGCTACTTTTCCACGAATCCGTCCCTCTCGCACTGAGGATTTTTTCACACACAGGGACGCTAAAACTTTTACATATCGCCTTAACAAGATATACTTACAGTGAGGACATCGGTAAAGCTGAGTAATGACGTCACACTCTCCCCAGCCCTGACCACCTTCAGTGAGAGGCTGGTGCCGTCCTGGTTGGTGATGTACACGTTGACGCGCCCGGTTTGGACCACGTATACGTTCTCGTCCGAGTCGCCTGCGTGGGACGTAGTATTGTGAATAGTTAGGCTCGTACGTCATACATCTTGAAACAAACCCCTAAAATACGTGTAAATTTGAGGGATTTCTACCAAAAGTGTAGTCGAATGTGCTTTTATTGTTTTAGACAAAATCAAAAATGAATACGAGTCAAACATCGAAAATGTGATCTAGATTAATAATAACCAAAAATATGTTTGAAAACGTCCACAGTCTTGCCAAAATCATGTTACTTCTGAAACAAGTTTTCAATTTTGCGCCCGCGACGAAATCGGCACGATTGTATTGTCCTCGCAAGTTTCATGGAGCGTGCACCTAATAGCGAAATGAAACAGCATGACATTTAACCACGCCCACAACTGAGTTGGTCGCGTCATGATGTCTGTTTTTAAAATAACATCAGCGCGGAAATGAAATAAAAATTGGACCTACCCATACACAAGTATGTAATATAAGTACGTGTGCCATACTCACACGAAATCGTACGTAGAAATCATACGTTTTAAGCTGTCAAATGAATACGATTTTGTTACACAATTGCACCCCAGAACCTCAGTGAATCATGCTGTATCCTCTACCAATTAGGATTTCCTTGAAATAATAGGCTAGTAACCTTCATGTCGTAACGTGCACAGGTAATTTGGTTTCCGCTAATTGGAAATAAAGTTTACAGTGCTTGAATATATGTAATATATTTGGTAGCTTATGTGTATTTGTGTCCTTATCCGAAACTTCATCGGATGAAGGATTCTTTCATTCAAAATGGTGTCGATTCAGTGTAACACGACTTAACTTATTTGACAGGACTAACCTTATTTTAAGCGTTCTGTTTTTTTCTATCTTTACCGAAAATACAAGGACAGAACGCTTAAATATTTATTATATTTAATAGTATTTGTATACTTCCCACATGCTTAACGATGTTAACCTGCATGCCCTAAAAAGCGTTTATATGTGCCCAAAGTATGGCGACAGGGCTCGCCAACTACCACGTTGTGACGAAAAAATCGTCGGTGAAAAAAGAGTGTAAAGAGAGACACTCGGTCTATTAACTATTACCAATAACATTTGGCAACGCCTCTGACACCGCCTCCGGGATATACGTCGCGTTTCGTGTTGTAAAGAATGAAAGCATCCGGCATCATATCGGATCATATCAGTGCACAACCGTTGCATACTATGTATAGGAGTGGAGAGGGGTGGAATTATGACGTTGGTAAGCCGATACAAAAATTGCTCACTATGGGAGCCTGACCAATAGTGCCCAACGTGGCAACGTTGCAAGGTTAGTTAAAATGGACCTACCTAACCTCCCAATTTCGTGCAAACATAGCGCTGCGCGCCATAATGAGTTGAAATAATGTGTACGGAAGATTTTCTTTGTTTCGCGTAGGCGTTTTTTTTTTTGTAATTCTTAGTTAGAATCACACAAAAATAATTGTACATTAAAATAATGAATGGTGGATTGGTTGGTTGTAGTTATTTCTGAAAGGTAAGCCGGTGGGAATCGGCTTCTATGGAGCCTTCGCCACTGATGTATAGTGTAAACGCTGACATGAGGTAAAGGTTAATTGTTCTTATTATAATTACTTAGTTTAAAAGACGGCTCTAAACAAAAAGGAGCTTGCAGGATGATTCAATATCTTCCCAAAGTGTATGAACCAAGGATTGAATAACCCATAAATTACGATACCTTCAATCACCGAAATGACGTCATACCGAAAAATAATGTCCACACAAAATTAACCACTTATAAACGGTTGAAAATTTGGGTTTTCGTATACCGCAAAAAACCGCTTAAAACAAATTGAGAATTTTGTATTTTCTTTTTCAAATGCAGCCCGCTTAACGCGCAGGGTACTCTCGTCTCACCCCCTCGCTTACCTTTCTAATACCCGCCACGCACTGAATCGTCCATATATTGGTACCGAAACAGGAAAACTGTGAAATAATGGTACAGAATTCAAAAAGCTACCGCTATTAATTTCGGTAACTTTATGGGTTATCGGTACCGGCTTCAATCCTTGATAGGAACACAATTAAAAAGAGGTGAACGTTGGACTTTTATCCAGTGAACTTGAGAAGGCGAAATGACCAACAATATAAATGTCACTATAAAAAAAAAAACAATCTGACATAATTATGAATATAGTTACAAACACTTTTTTATGAAATTTTTTGCTGTTGGACTTTTCGCCTTAGCAGAGGGGGACAGAGAGTACCCAGCCTCAACTGAGTCTTCAAGTTTTATGTTTATGAGTCTTTTGTTTAATAAGTCTATTGTTTTTTTTTTTCAAGTCTTGAGTCTATGGTTTTTATTCGTGAGTGCCCCGAGGGGTCAAGGATTACGTCTAAGGTAGCTGTAATGTATTTATGGGAGAAAAACGTTCAAGCGCATATTTATAACGTGTGTCGTTCCGTAGTAATAAGGTTTTTATTTATTTATTTATTTTGCGGCGGCATAGATTGTTTGGCGTCAGTTTAGTAATAGCGGCCTGCGGAGCGTCTGATGTGGTGTTACCATTTTGCCACCTTCTACTGCGGGGGCGGAGTAGCGTAGGTATAGAGAGAAGGTGATGGTTATCGTGTCGGGACTTTCAGTGGCAATTAAGTCAGAAACATTTTTAGTTCAGCAAAACTGGCTGCCATTAAGGCTTACAATCATTTGCCTGACGAAATTAAGTCCTTACCGGGAAATAAGTTTTTCATTAAATTAAAACAGTACTTGATCACGGTTTGTCCATACAGTTACAAAGAATTTCTTGAAACTACACCATAAAAATGTATAAAAAGGTAAAATTGTTAAAATAAAAGTTAAGTAAAATTGTTAACCACTGCATGAATTAATAAATTTAATTAACTATAGAAATTAAAATTTACGATATACCTATTAGAATAAGTTTTATGCATGGAAATAGCGAAGATTAGATTATTTGTACATACCTTATTTAATAATTATTATACTTAAAGTTATATTTTAATACTAAAATTAAGAATATTGTTACACCCAATGGGGAAAATTACATTGAGCCAAAATTATGTACATATTTATAACATCTAAAACTGACATGTAATTTAATGCAATAAATATATTGATTGATTGATTGATTGAGTTCTTTCGTCGTCAAGAATCAAGTACAGTACTCCCAAAGTAATAATGCGCATACAAATCTTCGCCACTGTTCGGCAAAGTTCTTATTTCGTTACACTTTCTATACAATCAATACGGTCACGTGATACGTCCGGTCGCTCGGCTATAGATTTTTAGAATACATTTCGACGACGCCTGCGTGGTTGTGGGATTTTTGGGAATGCCACATGGGCGGAGGCCATTGTTGCCATATCAGGAAACTGATATTACAGTGTTGAGGGCTCAAAATTACAGTCTTTGGGACCAAATTACAGTAGAATTCATCATATTTTTCGCCATTTTCAACTAACTTATGTGACTTTTGGCATTAGAAAATTACAGTGTATGGAGACACTGTAATTTTCTAATGCCAAAAGTCACATAAATTAGTTGAAAATGGCGAAAAATAAGAAAATGAATGAATTCTACTGTAATTTGGTCCCAAACACTAAATGCTACAGTGTACAGTAGATCTACTGTAATTCCAGTGTGTCTGGCAACACTGGCGGAGGCGAATCCAATAAGAGGGACAGTAACTCATTAATTAAACACAAACGAAGACAAACTACTAACCGACTTTAAACAGGAACGAGCCTGCCGGAAGGTTCAATATCTCCGTATGTTTGCACAGCATGAGGAACACCGGCTTCTCAAAGTGTCCGAACACTCTGATGCTGTGTAACATGTAGAGAGCGTCTGGAGGCACTCGGTCGTCGCTGGTCAGGTCCTCTTCCAAGTATTCCGCTGGAGGCTCCAGGACCTAAAAGGAATGATTGAATGAATAACCATTATATTGCACATAATACAAGATAAAAGAGAGACTGGACTTATTGACTAATTCAAATAATGAGAATGGACTTATTCCTAAAAGAAAAAGCTTATTTTAAACTTGTAATTTAAATAAATTTATGCATTCTTATCAAGAGCGAGTTCTCTTTTCAATAATATTTCGCTTGATATAGATTTGTTTTGTTCAAGCACATCATCAGTTAAAAGAGCTTTAACACTTTTACACTTTAAAAATAAGTAGGTAAATTCTTTCAGTTTATCTATTCTTAAATGCTAATTGTTTATTTCTAATTAAACTAAAATTTAATATTATTTATGTAGTATTTGTAAGCTAAAACTATAATTTAAACTGTTAAGTTAAACTGGTGTGCCCCTACGGCTCACTTCTATTTAATTTTGTCATCCATTATTAGGTGAAGATTTTTTATCGGCATTAAGTTATTTATTCTAAATTTTTACTGCACCTATTTGACTGTTAATCTCCCTATGAGTAAATAAAAAATAAATAAATAAAATAACTTAAATACCTATAACATGTCTGTTTTATAAATAGATAATTTTTTTAAATAAATAAGACTTAAAGTGCAGTGATATACACTGCATCGTCTTCTAGCTGCTTGTGTATAATAAATAATAATAATAGAACTAAATTAAGAAGAAAAATAATGTAAATAAAATGAAAAATTATTCGTAGTAATACATACTTAAATACACAAATACGAACAAACAAGTACGCTAGTTCATCCATCCATCTATCAGCCCGTATTCGTACACTGCTGGACATAGGCCTCCCCCATATTACGCGCCTCTGGGCGGTCCTCAGTCCTAGTCAGTTAGTATTAATAAGAGAGGAGAGGAGAGGTAATAATTTTCCAAGTTACTTTGAAAAGAGGACACAGAAGGAGAATTTCTGAGGGTTTGCGGAAGTTCATTCCAGAGCCGAACAGCATTCACCGTAAAGGATTTGGAGCCGAGATCAGTGGTGTGCGCAGGTCCAGATCGAGATGGTGACAGCCTGACAGGAATGCAGCGTTCTTTTGCTACAGTCAATTCGAAGAAGAAACCTTTTTTTCAAATAATTGGGGTAGATGGGATTTTGAAGAACATTATATAAAAGGGAAATAACATGTCCGTTAGAATTATAAATCGTGGTTATTCTTAGTTATAACAGTGCATTACTAGATGGAAAATTGGTTTCAGGAACAAATTTTTTAAGATAAATAAATACCAGAAGAGGCTCGAACACGTATCTCTACCTATCGTGAGCAAGCGACTTGTTGAGTTTCACTTATTTTAGAAGAATTTGTTCCTAAAACCATTAATAAATCTTGTAATGCACTCTAAAAATCCAAGCGACTGATTTCACTATAAATTACACAACTTTCTATGGTGGTCTTATTTTTTTTTTCTGTTATACAACATCCTGTTCATGTGTCAAACTTTTACATATGTGGTTACACGAAAAGGGCTTTGAAGAACCAGAAAGAATTTGGCAAATCAGAGCTTTCAGGGATACGTTTTAAAATTCGTTTTTCTCTGGATAATTGTATCCCTTCAGGTCCCTTTTCGCGTGAAATAAATAAATAAAGTTCAGCGAAATAAAGGCAACGCACAGACAGTGTGTATATTTAATCGAGTGACAACGTGATTATCATACATAACTAAATGCTTTGGGTCTATAGTAACTGTCACTGTCAATTTAAACATTTTCATGTCAGTTTAGGAGATAGTGACAGTTTTCTTAAGTGGCTTGGAAGATACGTCTAAGATTACTATTTTATAATGTAATATGTTAATGTTATCATTTTATTTATTACTAGTCTTGCATGTAATTTATGACTTTGTCCCCAGAGAACTGCCCGTCCCCAGGGAAGTGAAGAGTCTTACAATTACAACAGCAAAAAAAAAACAAAATAGGTTCCGTAGTACTCCCTACATACAAAAAAACAAACAGATTTTACCTCCTTATAATATTAGTAAAGCCTGTAAAAACAAATGGCTCACCTCAATAGACACTAAGGTCGAGATATGGTGGCTACCCCGTAGTGTGAGGCGCAATGTCTTCGCGTAAGCGTCAAGGCAGTCTCTATCTGCTGAAACTGGTCGGCTATCCCGACCATAGTATTTATTGGGGAGAGCCGTTTGTTTATATCAGAAGTGCCACTGTATAATGTTGTGGTTCAAATGTAACTTTGTAATATATGTCTGAATTGTCGTACCTTTAGTTGCTCAGGAGCCTGCTCCTTCTTTAGCTGTAACAGTTTCCTGGCGAACCTCATGACGGCGCGCCTCTTCCTGCCCTGACCCGAGTTGGAGATGGACTTCACTTTACGCAGCATCCGGCGTCCGTAGAACAGCATCTTATCTCGCTTCCTGAACCGCTTGGCTGGCTCGGACGTGAGGGCGGAATTGCTGAGTTGGTCTGTGGAGCGTATAGTCTTGAAAACTTCTTGAAAAGTAAGGTGGTTCCAATGTTGACTAACAGTCCAAGCCTCGGTTTACCGAGATTGTAACTTGACAAATTACGACTAATATAATGTGACCTAACGAAAGATACAGCCAAATCTATACTGAAGACTTGTTCGCGAAATCGAAACTATATTTTTGTTCTGTCTCAGTGATTGAACTAAGGTTGGACTTGATAGCTCTCATAAGAACTTTATGATTATAAATGGAAGATTGGATCTGAGAAGTGGTTTACTAACTAAACAAAGCAAACTTTTACAGAATGCTTACAACTTAGGAACCACTAAAAGATTTTCATGCATACCTATTCGAGGTTTTTGAAGGAAGTTTTTCTTTGTAAACCATTATGCTCTGACTAAAAATAAATAAGTTTACCTTTGACTTTCCATCTCCTGTAGTAGTAGAAGAAGACTACCAGGAACGAGACAAGAAGGCAGCCACATATCGACCACAGCAACTGAAACGACATGGTTGACTTATGCTTCTTAACGCAATACTTTTTATCCCACCAAAAACAAATGTGAAAAAGGGGCCGAGTTCGGTACAAAGACAGTGCAGGATTGTCGGCTTGGCCAAAAAAAAATTGACATCAAATTGGGTGCCAAGTTCCATGGAAGTTCCTTAAGTCATAACTGCGGCAATATACAACGCTTTTTCCTTGTTTTTAAAGAAAGTTTGTTAAGGTTAAAAAATGTTGTATAATGGTGTCGATTCGGCGTAACACGACTTAAATTATTTGACAGGACTAACCTTATTTTGAGCGCCCTGTCTTTTTCTTTCTTCATCGAAAAGACAAGCA